>CP136891.1:10842500-13342500 GCA_034359265.1 Canna indica
ATAATATGCAAGAGTTAGCAATGGTTTTCAGTCCAGCAGTTGTAACTTTACGACTATCTAATTTGACAGCCTCCAACTTGGAGAGCTTCTGTAAGATTCTAGCAAGTGAATGGGTTACCCGAACCAATCAAAATTTGATGATTATTTAGGATAATTTGAATAGTTGCTCAATGGGGAATCATCAGACGAGCAACTGTCTTATCGTACAGTAGTATGCCATACTGATTTGGTGTAGACCAGGGGTTTTATTCAACAAGGGCGACATTCCAGCATGATTAACATGGTGACACTTTGACATATCAAGCACCTATTTCCAACCAAAATTGGATTAATGAATAATAATCTGCAGGATATGATATACACATGAAGATGAGTATGGTGCAACAGAAATTTCAGGTTGAAAATGATGGATAAACCAAAACTTTAGTAATTTTGGAAATAATCCTAGAAAAAGTTGACAGTAGAGTGAAAAGACCAGAAAGTGTAGAACATCAATGATCTCAGAGTCACCACTTGAATCAACAACTAAACATTCCAACTAGTTGTTCCTCCGACACCTGAGTCTTCCATCCTATATTAAATGCCTTCAAAGTAGCAGGAATCATTCTCGTGGATAAAGCACCCAACAATCTAATTATGACAAAGCTAGAAAATTTCAGAAACAGAACACACATAACATTGACAAAACATCTAGTGCTTCAACATGTTGTAAGCAAAAAAGGTGTATATTATAGGTTTCATGTGTCTGTCTCGTGTATACAATCTGTCATCGTCAGTTGACTTTTCCAAGAACACATGATACATTTGATGGAAATATCGTTGTATTGTTATTTTTATCATGGATTAACGAATAGAGACCTAGTACTTCCGTATATGCATTTCTTGTGATTGCTGCTTCCACAGTTGAATAAAAGTTCAACATGATAAAATACATCTTCATTACAGGTTTTATGTCGGTCTCTTATATATACAATCACGTGTCATCTTCGGTTAACTTGACCAAGACCACAGGTTGCATTTGCTGGATATTTCCTCAAACAAATTATTTAGGCAGCTATCATGGATCAACGAACAGAGGCTTAGTTCTTTTAAACGTGCATTTCTTGTGATTGCTGCTTCCAAACTTCACTTGATTCAAGTTCAACCTGTTAAAATATATATCTCCATTAACCAAACCATATGTTACAGATAAGTTTTCATACATCTAATTATCAATTAATTTTACCAACAGAAATTATGACCGATCAAATACAGATAAGTTTTCATACATCTAATTATCAACCATTATTTGTTGTCATAGCTGCAATCCACAATGCAACTATAAATGTTAATGATTTTGGAACTAGTACTTCAAACAACAGATATTTACTTGGATAATATAAGAGATGATACCTGAAAAGGTTTGTCCCTCCAGTGCAAGACACATCCTCGGTCTTCTATGTGTTCAAGAAAAGGCTTTGGAATTAGTGATTTAAGTGATTTGTGGAGTTTCACTTTTGTTAGGCCTCCGCAGGACAACAAAGCAGCTGCCAAGCCATTTGGTGTAAGACCCCCTACATGTAGAATTGTCATGTTCTGTAGGCAGCTAACACTAGAAAGTGCCAAAAGTCCCACATCTGTAACCGAGCAATATGACAAGTTTATCTGAGAAATAACATGAGTACACTGTTAGGTCAAAAACCTAATATCAAAACTGAAAGTTCAAAGAAGTACACAAATTACATACCTCACGCAAACTCTGGGTCCAGCGAGCAAGTAGAAGCATAGCAGCATCATTCACATAATAGCATTTCTTAATGTCAAGTTTTGTAAGTTTTCGGCACCCCATAGCAATGGCTGCAACACCCACAGACGATACTTGAGGGCAACCTCGAATTTCCAGTATGTTCAAATTTGAGCATTTTGACAATGATTTTAGTGCCTCATCAGTTATTCTTATACAGTAAGCTAGATTGATTATTTGCAACAGAGGGCAACCACGAGCTATTGCCATCACACCGATGTCCGTTATTCCTACAGATCTGAAGCACTAATTCAAATTAGTTAAATCCACTCAAAAATAAATATATAAACTAGCATCGAAAAGATAATATTCAAACCAAGGTTTATATTATTTGGAATCTTACATTTGAATGTCCCCAACCTATTAACAATAAGCAATTGGTTTACTAAGATTATTACCTAATGCAGATATCAAGATAATGAAGTTGACTAACCTGTACAAATCAAGTTCTTGGAGCTTTGGACAACTTTTAGCAATGTGAATAAGTCCTTCATCACTAATCTTCAAGCAAATGCCAATTTTTAAGATTGTAAGGTTGTGACATCCAGATATGGCTCGAAGTCCTGCATTTAACAGCATAATGAGCAACTGAAAGATAATGTACCTATAAATCTGCATAGATGAGAAAAATCTTAGACAACCTTCATCATCTAAGTCATTATCAGTGAGGTCTAGTTCCTCCAGGAGTTGACAACATTGACCAATCAGACGTAAACCATCCTTGGAGACCAGCATGCAAGATTCCATCCTAAGGCTGGTGAGGGAGGTGCATGAGCTAGTAATATTGACCAAAGAGGTATCAGTTATATTGAGGCAGCATGTAACATCCAACTTGACCAGACCCCTATGCTTCACCACGATAGAAGAGAGACCTTCATCTGTTACTCCTGAACACTTGCTCAAGCTAAGCTCCCTCAATGATATGCAAGAGTTAGCAATGGTTTTCAGTCCAGCAGTTGTAACTTCACAACCATCTAATTTGATGGCCTCCAACTTGGAGAGCTTCTGTAAGCTTCTAGCAAGTGAATGTGTTACCTGAACCAATCAAAATTTGATAATTAGTTAGGATAACATGAATACTTACTCGATGGGAATCATCAGGCGAGCAACTGTCTTACCACACAGTAATATGCTATATTGATTTGGCGTAGACCAAGGGTTTTATTCAACAAGGACGACAATCCAGCATGATTAACGTACTGACAGTTTGACATATCAAGCACCTATTTCCAACCAAAATTGGATTAATGGATAATAATCTGCAGGATATGATATACACATGAAAAAGAGTATGGTGCAACAGAAATCAGGTTGAAGATGATGGATAAATCAAAACTTTAGTATTCTTATGGAAGAAAATGTATCTTAATGCTAAAGTAATATGTTATCATTTACAATCCTAGAACTAGGAAATAGTTGGTTAATGAATGATTTAATGTAAATATCTTACAAACATAAATATGACAAGCCTCTTCACCTAACATATCAGAGACAAACAAATGTTTGGCAGTCAACTTGCCAAATTTATAATTCTTTGAAGATAATATGTAGATAAGATACCTTGTATACCAAGCATCAACAACAAGCTAGTGCATCACACAACTAATTTTTTATTGTCAACATTAACCAATTCTTTCCCTCAAAACTTCATTGGTTCTTGAAGAATCAATTTTATTTGCTTGAAGATGTAACAAGGTACCTAATGTTTCATTCAGAAACAATAATATAGCATAAACATACCTGTAGTGACTTGCACTCTTGCTTCACACATATGAGTTCCTCATCATCTATATTCACACATCCTACCAAAGCTAATTCGTGAATATGTGGCAATTGCAAAACAGTTGGAAGGCATTTCTTTGTTATCTGCTACACAAGAAGAAAAAGAAAGCAAAGATTAATGAGAATCAGGTTTTTTGTCAAAGTAATTATGACAGCCAAATAAATCCCTAAAAGATTAATGAGAATCAGGTTCGAAATAGGAATATAACAAAGCCAAAAAAATCCCTAAAAAATAGAAAGCCAAATAAAAACTTTCCTTGGAGAAAAACTATCATAAAGGTAGGGGCATCTTATTCTGAAATCAATATAACCAAAGGAATGAAGAATCCGATTGTCATAACTCAAATATTGAAAAGCAAGAAGCGAATAGTGCTAATGTACCCGGACAGGACAAGCCAAGAAGTCTACTTAATCAACATCCCTTAATTATTAAGGAGTTACAAAGAGATTTATGATTGTATAAGGACGTCGAATTTGCTAATATATTTAATTATATTTATCAGAAACAGGATAAAATCGGTAAGAGAATAGATGAGAGGATCAAAGAATACCGGCATGAACGAGAGGTCCAGACTTCGTAGCTGCTTACATTTTACAGCCACCAACCCGACCCCTAAATCTGAAATCCCCAAGCACCATTTCAAGCAGAGCAACTTCAGCTTCTGGCACCCGACCGCGATGCAACCTATCCCCATATCCGTAACCATCTTACACCTAGCCAGCCACAGCCTCTCAAGGTTCCTTGCCCGACCGATCGCGGCTGCAGCAGCATCGCTCAGATCCATGGCGTTGGAAAGGTTGATCTCTACCATATTCACGCAGTTCACCACCACGCTCTCGATTCCAATATTCGAGAACCCCCTCGACCTCGAGAGGTCGATCGAGCGCAGCGAAGATCGAAGGATCCCGCCGACGGAAACGAGGGTCGCGTCGGTGACCCTAGGGCACAAGGAGAGGTCCAGCCGCGAGACGGACGGGTAACGCGCGAGGGCCGTCGGGACAAGATCGGACCGGAGCGGCGTGAGCGACCGCCGGTGGCGGGACTCTGCTCCGTAGAACGACTTGCAGACGAGCGAGAACGACTTCTTCGCAAGCGGTTCGGTTTCCAAGCGGTCCAAGATCAGGAAGAGGATCTCGTCGGAGAGGGAATCGAACAGGTTGTGCCACTCCTCATTAGCCGCCACCGCTGCGGGAGCGGCGCCACCGACACGGAGCCGCTTCGTCGCTCTGGAGTAGGAGCAAGGGGCAGGGTCGGGGCCCCTGGAGAAGAGATCGAGGGTAACGGTCGCGAAGCCATCGCGCCCGACAATCATCCGGCAAAGATCGCCGCTGCTTCCAGCCATAGAAGCAAGAAGTGGCGATTTTCCTCTCGATTAGGGTCAGAGTTCGAGCTCGAATGTCGGCGAGGATAGAGGGAGAGGGCAAGCGAGAGGACGGAGAGATAGAAGAGGGAGGCGCAACTGCTAACAGAAAACGGTGGGCGTTTTAGAGGAAGCAGTGAATAACAGAGGATAAAGTTACCATAACACCCATGCGTCTCGACTACAATAACAACTGATAAGGAGATTTTTTGTCTGATATGACTGAAATACCCTCAAATCATTAGGCTATTTTATGATAATTATTCGAAAAGTTTTCTCACACAGTGGTCAAAAGGAGGGCATAAACGGAATGAGAAGATTGGTCTCCGTACGGAAAGGACGAGGAGAGAAGGGTATAAGGGGAAAATCGAGAGGCTCAGCACGATATGTGGGAGAGGGGGGATGTGGGGAAGGACAGTGCGGACGAGTACGAACGCGAGGACTACGCGTTGGGAATATAATAAAGCAAACAAAAGGACAATTTTTGGGGACGGTCGCGTGAAACTATTTGTTTACTACCCCGATGGAATCTCAATTGTGATCACCGGTAGGTGCACTTATCTCCTCTTCTATTCTCCTCTCTCTCTTAGGTATGGGCTTTAAAATAATAAATCATTTTCTATGAATTTTATTAGAGGTGACGGGTCATGGGTACCATGTATTTTTTATTATATTTGAATTATAGGATCAATTCTTAAATTTTGGATCAGATCCTATTATATTGGGATTTGGAATCAGATATTATTCAAAACTTATGGTATAGTACAGATTACAAGTACCACGATGAAATGTATTTATGGATTAAGAGTGATTTTTTCTCTTGAACTATTGAAAATAGGATAAAAATATCTCTAAACTCTTCTTTGATTTACTTTTACCTTTAAACAAACGAAAAAAATTGAAAAATGCCCTCAAACTATTAAAAATGGGTAAAATTACTCTTAAACTTTTTTTGATAGATTTTTTACCCTTAGCCAAATGAAAATGGTTAAAAAATATCAGTATTTTTACCCATATTTAAAGGTAGAAAGAGTTTTTTTTCCCTATAAATGAGTAAAAATATTAGTATTTTTCAATTATTTTCGTTTGTCTAAAATAAAAAAAAATCTATCAAAAAATAAGCTCAGAGATATTTTTACTCATTTTTAATAGTTTGATGATATTTTTCCACTATTTTCATTTGTTTAAACTTAAAAATCAACCAAAGAAAAAAATTTAGAGATATTTTTATCATATTTTCAATAGTTCGAGGGCAAAAATAACCCTTATCCCCATATTTATTTATAAATTTCAAGGTACTAGTTTGGAGGTACTTTGTTGGAATTTATTCATTTATAAATTTTAGGGTATAGGTTTAGAATACTTTATTGGAACCTGTGGTTCTAGGGTACAGATTCTTGAAACCAGTTTCTGGTTCTGGGTATCCAATGTGTTGAACCTGGAATCAGAATAGATTTTAATCTCTTCCTTAATTTTTGTCTCGGGCTCTCTATTTGAATTTAATTTGGATCTACTCGCAACCTACATGATCGAGTAGTTTTCAATTAGTTCTGGATCTATTCGATGCCCATGCACACCCCTAAATTTTATAATTGTGATAAACAATTATTAACACGCCATGTTTTTAATGCCCGTGAAAATAGACAAGAATTAAACCAAGATGTAGACATGACAATATTTGGCTTGGGTCGATAGCCCAACTCGGCCCGACACGATGAACTCGAGGTTGGGCCGTTATCGGACCGGGCTGGTAAGGCCTGAAATAATATCGGGTCGGGGCTGGGCTAGGTGGTGTAGTCTCGGCTCACCCCGATAGTCATATGGGAAAATTATTTATTATAAAAAATAATGAGCTATCGAGCCGAGATTATCTCGGGTCTAAATTTTTATCGGATTGAGCATGATTTTTGTTCGAGCCCGTTCAGCCTGACTGATATCTTTTGTCGGCACGAATTGTTGAGTCTGATTTTGAATAAAATAATAATGGAAAACACACAGGGAGTGAAGGAGGAAGGAGCAGGTGAGGATGCGATAACCCGGGGGAGGTGAGCATAAACAAGAAAACAAGTGGCGTGGGAGAAAGAGACAAGCTGAGAGAAGAGAATAAATGAGGGAGGAATACGGCGGGCGTCTCTTGCCGTACTTAAAAGGACCTCTTCCGGAGTACCCACCTGACCCTGATCGAAGCTGGCAAAGTGGCAATACGTCAAACACCTCCTCCAGTCATCCTCTAGTCCTCTTTCCACTCCACCAAGCCAGGCTACATCTCGGGGAGGCACTTCTCCTTTCTTTTTGTCACTTCGCCGATGACCAAACCCTCTTCCGCACGCACCCGCTCTTGTCACCTCCCACAGAGTGCGTGGGCCCGCATGCGGGTCCGAAACTGGGCGTGGAATTAATGTGGTTTCTTCTGAGTAAGAAAACGGCAGTCGCATTTAAATAACGGGGGAGGTTGCACCTGAGACTGGAGAGAGGAGGCGTCCGGTGGAACTACATCTTCAACATGGGTGGCCCAGCTGTTGTTGTGAATCAGGCAATCAGCGTCATCACGTGGTTCAAACCAATCCCGACCATTGAACCAATCTCTTCCTGGTCCAAATTATTTTCCCTTTAGAACTAACCAAACTTGATTTGACTAGAGTAAGCTGTTTTGGCATTAAACTAGAACATGTCAATTGAATACCAAGTCATACCAAATCAGCTCAATATGGTACCAAATTGAGTTGAACTGGAACAAGTTAATTCGACTTGAATTGAGTTGAGCTGAACCAAATTAGGTTAATTTAGTACCAAAACAAACTAGGTCAATTCAAGCTATTCAAGCCATTCAAGCCTCAACCTAGTTGTTCTTTTTCTTTGGGGCCGATCCATTCACGATGAGAATATTCTTTTCATGTTCGTCGTTCATATTCAATCCACAGGAATATTATTTAGATCTTTTATAACACAACTCAGATGTGATTTGAAAGGAAGCAACTCAGAAAAAAAAAGATAAGAAATAAAAGCTTCCATGAACACTCGAGGAACACAAAGAGGCAAAATCGATCCAATTTAGCTTGGCGCTTAAATCATATCGCCTTTGCTTCATATCAAAATGACTCAATTTGGTTCGGTAGCCATCTTTTAGTTCTTTGTTCCCCAACATTTGGTATTAATCATTTATTGCCGGGTCAATGAAAGACTACCTTGCAATAAGTGGAATTAATTGAGAATGTTGACATCCGACAATGACTGATAACGATGATATAATTGTCAACAGCGTTTACTTCGATATAAAGATTAGAGATGATTGAATACTACCAGATATAATATATAATGTGAAGACCTCAAGTCAATCAAGTACATATCTAGTACATGCATGTGAACCATATGTACATATACAGACATGATACCAAGTGCTCAAGCATGATCCATGCATGTCTTTATAATTAAATCTTGTGCTAGATTGTTCTTCCTAAATTGCTATAAAATTAGGGAGTGAAGATATAGATTTTCTTACTTATTGCCCATTAATTCATATACAATTCCAACTTGCGTTCCTTAGTAGGATTTAAGCTTATATTTGATCATAAGTGCTTGAAGTAGTAAAATACAAGTTGATTGTTTGAGATGTATAAAATAGCGTTAGGTCTTGCTATTTCAACCAAAATAAGATCAACTACATCATCTATAATACATGACTGGAGATCGGAGCAAATCTAAGGGGCCTCTCAAAATGAAATTTGTCCTTTGGTTGGCCCTAAAGAAGCGTCTCCAAACAAAAGATCGGATTCTAGAACATGGGTCAAGCTCGGTTGACCCGCGATGTGTCTTCTGCTAGGACGAAGATGAGTCGGCAACACATCTAATGTCTGGATGCAGATCTCGTAGTAGGGGATGGAATGTTTTCCTACAAAAGGTGGGGGAAGAACAATTTGTGGTAATCCCAGAAATGGAAAGTCAATTGACTGCATGGAGCAAGGAGCGGACAACGCTAGCCATGCTATGGTGCTGGAGCTTATGGACGGTCAGGAATCACTCGATTTTCAATGAACAACAAGCTGAATGGGGAAAGACAGTCATCTAGTAGACTAATTTGTAAGAAAAATCTTACATCAAGAATTTTATGAATTTAAGAATATCGTAATTAAATTAGTAAGATAAGATCTTACTTGATGACGATATATTTGCAGCGGAATAAACTTCTGGATCTGTAAGGAAAGCCGGGTCTTCCTCCACAACACCGCCTCAAATGCTCTGCTTTCGATGGGGAAAGCAACTATGAGCTAGGGTTTTTCCACACGGTGTATAGAGGGGACCTAGCCACTATTTATAACTGATTATATGGGCCCGTCCATCACGGGCTTCATTAATCGGGCCTACACTTGATTAATCACACCAATCATGGTTAAGTGTTTCAAGCTCGAATCACATGGATCAAGATCACATGAGCTAACAGGCATCTCAATAATGGATCATAAGATCAAACCCTCTTTTATCAAATCAAAACATTACAATTGATTGTAGCCCACATATGAAAAATGAAAATATAAAATATTTAAAAAATATTCTAACATTCTCCCACTTGGGCAAGATCAATTGTAAAGTTTTATTTTTGAAAAAATAAAATTAAAAAACGACACTCGGGTTTAATCACATATTTCAAAAAATGTGGCCACAAAATAAAAATTAAAAATAAAATAAAAATGTGGTCACAAAATAAAAAATAAAATAAAAATGATCCAAGATGCAACACTTATTATGACTCATATCAACAACCAATGATATCGAATCATGGCAGTCATCATGACAATACTGGACATAAGACTTTCCATGGTCACGAATACCACTGACATTGTTGACAATTGTCATTGGTGTCGAGTGTAGCATGAAAATAACACTCAAAATGATCCGATAAGAACAGTGTTATTTTCATTGTCAGTCCTCATACTTTTTCTTCTAGATATACCTTTCGGCAAGAGAAAGCGTATGATTTTTTAAAAAACCATCAAGTCCCTAGACTCAAAATTGGCATCAATCAATGAGCAACATGATTCACATGACACCGAGCCTTTAAACAAAAATTATGATATCTCTAGACTTAAATATGGTATCAATCAAGAGACATTCTGATTCAAATGATACCGAGTCTTAAACAAAAATATGATATCTCTAGACTTAAATATGGTATCAATCAAGAGACATTCTGATTCAAATGATACCGAGTCTTAAACAAAAATATAATGTCTCTAGACTTAAATATGGTATCAATCAAGAGACATTCTGATTCAAATAATACCGAGTCTTAAATAATTATTGAACACATATATTAAATATGACAATATGATCTCAAAGTGCTCAAAACAAAAGGAAAAATAACTCCCACTAATCAAGCACATCAAAAGAACTCAGAATGCCCATATTTTCAACATGTCTTTTAAAGACTATGGGTCTGAGTCACTTGGTTAAGGGATCAGCGAGCATCAGATCTGTCTCTATGAGTTCAACTAAAATATCTCATTTCTTTACAAGATCTCTAACAGTCAAATATTTGATTCTAAATGTATGGAGTCTTGTAATGAGATCTACAATGTGAAGTCATATATTAATATTTTTAGGTCAGGAAGCTTGATATTCAGCTAGTTACTAATAGAAAAAATATTTTCCTCCCACTGACCTTCACATTTATATATTAATCAATTATTTTCTTCACATCTTATTAGTGTCGCTATCTTATTAACAAGTGATCGATTTATGAATCAGTTAATCAATGAGACTACATTAGTTTTCGAAAATCTATCACCTTTGGGCAAACAGATTTCTAGACCAATGCACACTCTAATAACTTCATCACAATATAATTAGAATGTGTTAGATTAAATTATAGGGCATATCATAAAATTGAAATTGAGGCTAACCAAATATTACATATTCACCTTTGGGCAGAACATGCAATCACGAAATAAAGCCTCGATGAGTTAAATAATGAGACACTGATTTTCGAAAATCTATCACCTTTGGGCAGACAGATTTCTAGACCAATGCACACTCTTCTAACTCCATTACAAAACATCCAATAATCATCCTTTGGGAAAAAACTATTGAATGAATTAATCTTCAGTATTCCTCATATGATGAGAAAATACACCACTCATTATAAGTAATCCCACTTTGGTGATAATTACAAATAATAACTAGTGAAAAAACTCATCAGGAATCAATTGCCCACATGTCAAATATTCAAATCCAATATATATTGTAAAATTGGTACAAGAATAAAGTACCATGATTAATAATGAATTTAAATCAATGACCATTTCAAATTATTATTTATGTTTATGTGGTTGTAAATTATGCCAATATCCCCACCTAATTGTAGCTATATTAGGTTTCAAATATATATAAAAAATTGGCAGCATTATTTACAATAATGAATTAATATTTTAAGTAATCCACATAACATAAAATGAATAATAATATTATCACGTAAGTAATAAATTACATGGATTCTACATCATGCTAAATATAGCAAAATTTGAACATGATAATAAAATTTACATTAATAAATCATGAAATCAATCATGCTGGCAAAATTATGATAATAAATCAGCTATATTGTGTCAATTATGCAATATTATTATAATATCTGAATAATAATGTTGCATTATGCCTAAATTAAGCAGAAAAATAAGCATATCTATTGTGCCCAGAACTTTTATAAGCAGCGGACTGAAAAATTGAAGAAGGACCATTAATAGCATTAAGCCCATATTCAAGATTCAATAGCCCAGTTCAGTTCCAACACAAGATAAGAAGGATTTTGCAGTCACATTAAAAATTTAAAATACTGCAATATAATAAAATTGACGACAATAAATCACATGATCAATTATAGCATGATATTTAATATGATAAATCATATGACTCATATTGGGATCAAAAGTCTAATCCATAAATACACAAGGCTCCCAAAAATTAAATTCAATGAGAAAAAATTCCAACACAATTTAAATATTGTATTCAAAATTTCATGTCATGATCTAATTCTAAAGTAAATTGGTTAAAAACATAGTGAACCACTGAAAATTTCACTAAATCAAGTTGAACCAATCATAAAAGGATCAATTAAGCATGAACAAAATATAATTGAGATGAACTAAACATAATACCGGCGAACCGATAAAAAATTAAGCTGAACCAGTCAAAAATATGATGAATCGACTGAAAATTAAATTGAATCGGTAAAAATTAAGACGAACCGATTGAAAATTAAGCTCAAATGATGCTGAATTGAATCTGGTTCAGATCAAATTTAATAGATTGGAGCTGGTCCATAAGTGATTTTAACTAAAATTAATCAATTACATGTGAACCGGTCTAATTTCAAGTAAACCAAATGAAAATAGGAAATAAACCGGCTGAAATCTTAATGAACCAAGCAATTGAACCAAGCCAAAAATTAATCAAACCATATTGATTGACGGGTGATATAGTGCTGAACGAGCTTCTGAACCAGTTGCAAAATTAGAAATAAACTGAATCATTATCAATTATTTCCTAAAAAATCGGTCAAAAGACCAAAATGACGTGCTACAAGTAGCCCGCGCCGGCTGACGTGTGCTGCAAGCAGCACACGCCTCGATCAGCTGCAGCAGATAGCACTTGATCGGGAGTACACATCAAAAAGATGATAACAGATATATTTCAGCCTTAATTAATGATAAAAATGAATTGATAATGCAGAAAATTCCAATTCAATCACAGCCATCCATATTACCAATATCCCTAAATTGTTTATTTATAAATTATGTCATTCTCTACACCTAATTGTCACAATATTAGGTTTGAGGTTTTATAAAAGATAACATAATTTACAATAGTAAATTATCATGTATGAAATTTGCATAAACAAAATAAGTAATTATGCAAAAATATAACATGAATTATAGTCAAATCATAGCAATTTAATTGCAACAATAATTCATAAATCAAGTCAATTGAAGTATGATTAAATCTATTACAATAATAAATTGACATGTATAAAATTTGCATAAATAAAATAAGTAATTATGCAAAAATATAACATGAATTATAGTCAAATCATAGCAATTACAACAATAATTCATAAATCAAGCCAATTGAAGCATGAATAAATCTATTACAATAATAAATTGACATGTATAAAATTTGCATAAATAAAAATAAATAATTATGCAAAATATAACATGAATTATAATCAAATCATGGCAATTTAATTACAACAATAATTCATAAATCAAGCCAATTGAAGCATGAATAAATCTATATATTGGCATTTATAATGTTCAAAATTTGAATCATTAGAGCATGAAAATTCAAATATATGCAGAAAAAATAATTCTGGTCTAAAATTTTATTGGGCAGATTTTTCAAATATATTATATAATTTTATTTAATTATTTACTGTGAATTGGGTCTGTAGTGCTGGGCTCAGCAGCCCAGCCCAGTGACCCAGCCGGCCCAGCCCAGCGAGCCCTGCGGATCGGGTGCAGGGAAGCGGGCACCACCCGATTTGGGCACCACCCGATTTTTTTTTTTTTTTTTTTTTTAAACACACGGGCGACGCCAGCATGCCCGTTAGGGCACAAGAGATGCGGGCGCCGCCTTCAATCAGGCGGGCGTCGCCCGCGTGCCCGTTAGGGCACAACAGAAGCGGGCGCCGCTGCCTGCCTCGTCGAGCGTGGCTCTGACGAGACGGCGAGCGTGCCCGGGACACGAGCGACGCGCTCGCACGCTCGCCTCGTCGAGCGCGTTGCTGACGCGATGACGCCAGCACGCCTCGACGCGCTCGCACGCCTTGTGCGGCGCGGACGCTGAGGTGGAGAAATCTTGCGGCGGCGGCATGCCGAGGCGGAAAAAGCAGCCAATAGGTTTAATTATATCACGAGCGGTGAATTAAAAAACCAACACCACGCTTTGTTAATTTAAACCGGAATATCACTGTACATAACCTTTAAAAACCAAATTATATTTTACTGTACAGAATCCAGATGATAATCTCTAAATAAAATTAGAGGACGAAGAGAAAGAATCAACGGATAAAAGCACGATTCAATAAAAATATATAATATCCGAAGAATAATAAATTGATTCGAACAGAAATATTAATTTTAATATTCAAACACGATGAATCAAAATTTAAACAGATTATTCATCATATTAAAATCATTTCGTAATCATCATAAACGAATTCTTAAATTCATAAAAAGGGGCTCTGATACCAATTGTAAGAAAAATCTTACATCAAGAATTTCATGAATTTAAGAATATCGTAATTAAATTAGTAAGATAAGATCTTACTTGATGACGATATATTTGCAGCGGAATAAACTTCTGGATCTGTAAGGAAAGCCAGGTCTTCCTCCACAACACTGCCTCAAATGCTCTGCTTTCGATGGGGAAAGCAACTATGAGCTAGGGTTTTTCCACACGGTGTATAGAGGGGACCTAGCCACTATTTATAACTGATTATATGGGCCCGTCCATCACGGGCTTCATTAATCGGGCCTACACTTGATTAATCACACAAATCATGGTTAAGTGTTTCAAGCTCGAATCACATGGATCAAGATCACATGAGCTAACAGGCATCTCAATAATGGATCATAAGATCAAACCCTCTTTTATCAAATCAAAACATTACAATTGATTGTAGCCCACATATGAAAAATGAAAATATAGAATATTTAAAAAATATTCTAACATAATTAGCTAGAGTTCTGGATCAGAAGTAAAAGACTTAAAGAGTGGCATGGAACAAGCATATCAATCATGAGGAAATTCCACCACTAATTAGTCTTATTAATTGAGTCACAAGAAGAAGATCTGGTTCCAACAATTACAACATGAGAACTAATGAATGTTGTAATTTGATCCAGGTTTTCTTCTGAATGCAGCAGCCTTATTTCTAGTCTTCACTCCAACAAGTAGCACTCTTTCCAATCTTTTGCAGGACCCTGATGACTTCTTCTGATGTAACATTTCCAGTGACTGTGACCTTGTTCAACTCTGTATGAACTCTGTACGTTTCAATATCTGCACCAAATTAAAATTAAGGTACAATTTTGATCAGATTTGAGAAAGATAAGAAGGTGTTTTTTTGCAGCAGAAACTTGATTCAGATACAACAAATATAAATATCAGTCACCCTCAATCTTTTTGATGGCCTTCTTGATTGCTTTGATGCATTCTTCACAGTGCATTCCTACCTTCAACTCAACCAACTGTGAGCACACCAAGTAAAAGAAGGGAATTACAAATTGAATTGCTTCTTAAACACTAAATATGCATGATTAAATAAAGTAGATTGATGCTTACAGCCATTGTGAGTTGAGTGTAGAGTGAAGTGAAGAGAGATGTAATGTGTGGTTCTTGATATGGTGTTCCTGAATTGAATTGATCTCAAGCTTTGAAGCTTATTTTATAGCTGAAAGATTCCTTGCTTTGGAGCAGGGCAATATATCACTTGCTGTAAAGTGAAGAAAACAGTTATATCTTTGTTCTCCTTTTGCTTGAAGTCAGACATTTCACACGGCCAAGGAAGTCACTTTGGAAAGGAATCTTCCTGTGTTTAGCTGCTACCGTTCTTTTTCTGAAGCCTCCATGTACTCTCGTCCAGTTCTTATTCCTTTGTCTATGCATATAGATGAAAGGTGACGTCAACATAGAAGATTCTTAACTAGTGGATCTCTCAGTTGTTTTCTTATACTGCTGCCCATTGATCTTTCTTTGTTTCTGCATTGATCTCTGCTTGGAGGGGGAGGGGGAGGGGTTTGGATGAGTTTGAAGAGATTTGGAAGGGGATAAGTGTTACAATCCGATTGATGTGATAATTGAGTAAATGACCCATCTAAAGTTGTCAAATCGTGAATCTTTGTATCGTACGATACAGAATCATATTCATAAAAAGTCTAAATAACAAAATTACATACATAGAACATAAAGAAAATACTTAAAACTGGAAGCTTTTTTTATCTACAAGTCACAAAGATATAAAAAAATAAATAAAACTAAATCAAAGAGATGCTACATTGCTACTGTGCATCAATAGATGCTATTGATTAAAAAATATCATATGCTACTGGGCCTAAATGGCTAAATGCCTAAATCAAATAGGAATTGAGTAATTGACCACGTGCTATGCTACGGAGCCTAATTGACCAACATGCTACAAGCCCGTGGTTATGATGAATACTATTAATTGCTACTGTGCATCAATAGATTCAGCCTATTATTAAGTGAATAATGCTTAATATTTAATAAATTAACTATAGAAGAACCTGGAAGAGTCGCGTGAAGAAGACTCGCGACCCGCCGATCGCGTGAAGTGGCGGCGTCGGGGGAGGGGGACTGCAGAAGTCGCGTAAAGTGGCGGCGTCGGCGTCGCATCTCTCACATGAAGTCACAGCAACGTTGGGGGAGGGCGGATTACAGAAATGAATCCTTGCCGCATGTCGCTCATGCGCATGTGAAGTCGCGGCAGAGGAAGTGTCGCCGCGATTTCCGCGTGAAATCGCGCCTGTGAAGGTGCGCCTGAATCGCAGCGATTCAAGCGATTCTTATAGGACTAGATCATGCTCTAATACCATTTGTCACAATTCGTTTAATAAGATAACTAACTCATCAACTTCATAGACTAACCTATTGGCCTAATTAATATGCTCAAGCTGAAGTTGATGGTAGCACATTCATCAAGTCTTATAAGCCAACACCATATTCAATATACTCTCGATGTGGGACTAAACTAGGGTATTACAATAAGTTTGGAGATTTTTAAAAAGGTTTAAAAGATCTTATTTGGTTAGCTATACTTCACAAGGGGTTTGATAATAAATCAATTTTTATAATTAGACCATTGTATATTCATTTATAATTGGATCATTGAGATATTTTTGTAATTTAACTATTATTATTATTTTTATATTCATTAATTCTCACAACTCCTCCAAAATTTTTCAAAATTAAAAGTTTTAAAAATAAATTCTATGAGAAGTTCCAAATCCCTTCTCCCCCAAATATCTAAATAAGATGTTTTATACCCCTTCAAACCTCTTTCATTCAAAATCTTCCAAATCCCTCCATCCAAACTAGCTGTCAGTAATAAGCCCTTCTTGATTTTTTGATATGGAGCATATGTATAGGATCAACACGCGGAGAAATTATTTTAGTCTCAGCAATCACAACCCTATGGAATGATCCAAAAGCTAGATCTTCTGTGATAATTATACGATGATAGTTGTCGAGTGCAATTTCTATGAACAGATTACCCATAGAAAACCTATGAATGAGTGAATGAATATAAACATATTCATTCATGTTTAGTCGCTTAAAGTTCATATTCACTCATTCATAGAGATTTATATGGGTAAATTACTCATATAAGTTTTTTCCATAATTGTCGGTGTTCAGTGGCGTATACAGCATAGCAAATGGGGGACATTTTGTCCCCCATTTTTTTCAAAAAAAAATTAAAGAGTAACTTTATATTTTAATTTTTGTTGTTAATTCTAATTTTGTATTTATTTTAAAATTGATAAAATTTAATATTCTATATATAAATCATTGAATTTGTATTGTTACTTATTTTTTAAAAAATTATACATGTTATCTCTTTGTTTACGGGTAGCTTCAAGTGGTTTAAATAATCGTATAGTTTTTGATTGGGTGAATACAACTCTAATTTTATAAGATAAATAATTCTGCTTAAAACTAAATATTACTTTGATTGGTTAATTTTTATTTATTATAAAATATTACTTTTATTTGTTTCTCATTTATTGATCTATATATTTTAATTGTCTTGTGTTAAAGGTATTTTTATATAATTATATTATACCGTACCGCGAGGGTAAACTCCCGCACCCCAAATTGTAACTAAATATTATAATTTTAAATTTAAATTTTTTTATATCTTTCATTTTTTAAATCTCGTATACGCCTCCGTCGGTGTTAGTGGTAATCATGGCGTTGTATATAGTAGTAGGAGCTGTTCGCCGTTATATATTTGATTCATTAGTTTATGAGAAAGCCAAAAAGCTATAGCCGCCTCTCTAAATCCACCATCATTCGGTCCTCTAACCGCCACCGACTTCCTCACCCCTTCCTCTCGCCTTCGGCCCCACTCGGATCCACTTCCAGTCAATTGGCGGATTTAGGATGGGGCTAAATCCACCATCATTCGGTCCTCTCAGTCTCCGGATTCCAACTCAGCCTTCCTCTCCCGTTTTCAACGTACGTCTCCCTCGCACCATGCTGCAGGCCATTTTTTCTTTTGCTTTTTGCAAGACAATCCACTAAACAATATGACCATAACGGGGGCTTTGCGAGATCTAATTAATCACAAGCCTTACATTTTTCCAGCGATTACATCATGACAAGAAGTAAGAAACACTGTTGTCTGATCACTAAAGAACCACAAATTGCAAGAAAAGTTGGAAGAAAAGGAGGAGGAAAGCAGAGAAGCACCTAGTAATCAACAATTAAAAGAAACCCTACCAAATTCGCTGCAGGAATCAACCCACCTACTAGTAGTGACTCACTACATTAACGTCTATCCAATTAATCCCTGTGTTGACTCCTTAAGTCACAAGTCTTCTCATCAAGTTTTTTTAATTGTATATATATCCTCTCTTAACTTTACTCTTTCCACACTCTTCTGCCTCTGAAGAAAAATATATACAGGAAAGAGGAGGATTAGAACTACAAGATGGGAAACAGTTTGATTAGCTGTCTGAAAGGTAACTGCTTCGATGATACACTTCCTTTGGATCCAACAAGGTTGTCTCGTCCTGGTCCTCATGGTTTCGCCCAAGCTGCTGGAGCAGCTCTTGCCCAAAGCTTGGGCTCTCATGGCGTCACTCATGGCGGCGTTGCAGTTCTCGCCTATGATCTGCTGAGTTTTGAGAGCTCGTATCAGGTTACTTTAGTCTTTCTTTACTACTGATTACATTTATATATGTGCATATGAGAATGATGTTTTACTCTTGATGTTTTTAATTAAAGGTTCCAGAAGAACTAAGCAAACATGTGGTTTCCTCCAAGTGGACGCAGCTTATTTGGTATCTGTAGCTACGCACCTCACACATGCATGCAATTAATGCAACACTTGCTTGTTATATATGTTTGTTGAATTAAACTTTATAATTTAGGTACAAGAAATTATTAGAGGCATGGAAAGAAGCCAAGCCAACACCCCGGACACCAGAAGAAGCAGCTGCTCTTGTGGTGCGAGCCTTGACGAGTAATCAGAAATCAGATGTAGAGGTGAATGCTTTTGTAAAGAATCCAATGATGAAAGCATACGTGTAGAACAATTAATATGATATGGTTTTCCAAACATTTCATATGAATGCTTCAACCTTGTCAATTTCTTATCATCTTCTTTAGGGTCTATTAGCGTACTATGGCCTTCCTATTCCTTCAACTCTGGAAACTGCTAGTGCGACGACATGGAATGAAGGAGTGCAAGTCGAACTCATCACACTTCCTGTGAGAACCACTTTAAATTAAGTTTCTTGAATTAACGATCACTCGATCAAATTTTTAGCTAAGATGTATTATTAGGCCATTTTATAATGTAAGTTCAATTTACCAGGTCGATGCAAGGGATGTTGTTGATGGAGATGGCATCACAGCATATGTGGACACAGCAGATCCAAAAGAGTCAGCTAATGTCCCAGCAAGTGTGCATGAAGCTACAATTAGTAGGACCAAAGCTCGATCTCAAAGGAACTACACAGAGGCAGATCAACTCAAGAGAAGCATAAGCGATGCAGGATATGGGTTAGATCTCTCTCTCTCTCTCTCTCTCTCTCTCTCTCTTCACAATTAAATTTGCTAAGATATAGATGATTGAATTCATCTTAATTTCTCTTCTTAACAGATTTAAAAGCGTTACAAATGGTGAGGAGATCCTAGCAAAGAAGTGTCGAATCAGATTAAGGTGTCACTTATATAATAACTTAAACTTTGATTTCTCAAGTGAAGTATAAATAGTTGAAGCTTCCATTTTTAACTTTGACGTCTTGATAAAACAGAGGAATTGATGCACCTGAAAGTGAAATGGAATACGGGAAGGAGGCCAGAGAAGAGCTTGCTAAGCTTGTTATAGGAAAATGCTTGAGGATTCAAGTGTATGGGCTTGATCGGTATGGCAGGCACGTTGCAGATGTGTACTGTGATGGAATTTTTGTGCAGGTCAGGATAAATGATACTTAATTAGGTGCAAATAAGAACAAGACTTCAGTGAAACCTAAATCAAATTAATACTCTTGGTTGCAGGAAGAGATGCTGAAGAGAGGCCTTGCATGGCATTACGTGGCTTACGACAAACGAGCTGACTTTAAGAGAGTGAGAAGATTGATAGCATTAATCATCGTACTGATTCGGAGCTCTTTTTGATTTAATATGCATGTGTGATTCCTTTGTCTCAGTGGCAGAAAGAAGCAAGAGTTGCTGGCAGAGGTCTTTGGGCATCGCCAAAACCGGAGAAGCCTTGGGACTGGAGGAAGCGCAATACCGGTTGGAGAGAAGGGAGTGGTGTTGCAATTGAAGTCTCTTCTTGAAAATAATTGGTTGCTTTGTCCAGAATTGTGTGTTTGCAATAATTAAATGTGATCTTAATTAGATTTCGCTGGAACCATATGCGAATATTATTGAACTTTGGAATCATCTGCAGCATTATTGAGTATATTTCATGTGTACTATTAAACTATTTGGTTAATAATTCATTAGTATTTATATTACGTCCCGCCTAAGTTCATCCCTAAATAAGGAACACCGTCTAAGAGAAGCGTAACCAACTACCAACCAACACACAAAAACCTTCATGAACAACCATCCAAGGATAGTCTGCCGACGTCTAACAGCGCGACGCCGCACACGAGCCCGTCGACGTCTAACAGCACGACGTCGTACGCCCAACTCGAGTGAAAGTTTCGTGATCACCGGTGTCACCGCCCATACACATCGGGCAATAAATCAACAATGTCTGGGCTTGCGCCCACAACGGTTATAATACAGCATGTCATCAACAACTGACCTACGATACTAGCAACAATAACTGACACAACAATAAGCAGCATGATAGCTAGATCTCACCATATGACACATCACAACTAATCTACAATGCTAACAACAATAAATGCTACAACAACTATCAACCGAAGATGCAACCAAAATAATTCATATTAATAAATACAACTTATGACAACACCAACAGTGTGCATAATGTCTAGCATAATAAATATCATGCTCAATAATCATCAATGAATAACAACAAATCAGACTCATGCAATTATCAACATGACATGTTCAACAACATAATGCAACAGGAGATCAATGGATTTCAGAAGCAAATCAAACAAATAGAAGCAATGGGTAAAATCGTCAATTTACCAATTCAACATTCATCGGCTACAACAGGAGTCAACTCACCCCAACACCACTATCTATACTCTAAATCACTGGCTGATAAAGAATACAACTATTCTACGTTAATTAACTACTATCAAACTGAATTAATCTCATTAAATTACCAACTAATACTGAAAAATAGAAAAGACCTATCATACAACCTCTGATCAGAAATCTGACATCACCATTGGGTTCAGAACTTAAAAACCTACAACTTTGGTATTCACCTCGACTCGATCCGACGATCCTACGATCAAATTTAAAAATATTCTAATATTCTATAAATTAACCTCATTTCATACAATACGGCTCTCTTCTTTAAAAACATATTTATTAAATAAGATAAAACTCTCCCTCCCTCACTCGTCTCCTACCCGAGCGCCCCCTCCCATACTTCGCACGGACCCACACCGGCCGATCCTCCTGACCGTCGGCGATCGCCCGCCCGCCCACTCCAGCCTCCCCTGCGGCCTTCGGCGTCGATGTGGAACCAGTCGAGTGTCAGGGACGACTGTGACACCGCCTATGGCGTGCCGCGGCTGCTGCTTGCTGCAGACAGCAGCAGAGGCTACCGCGGCTCAATGTCCGCCCAGGCCACGAGGCCCGACGACACACGCAGCAACACCGGCTGCCAAAGCCAACACTACACCTCGACAGGTCCCGCCGCCTGCCCTCCACCTACTCCTCTAAATCGCTGATGAACAAAGATACTGTAAAACCAATGATTAAACAACGAAGAGACATAGAAGACTCTTACATAAAAATTCCTCCAAACTCCGATCTTCACCGGAGTCTTCTCACAGCCGCCACCCCATTGTTGCCGCCGCACGTCCGCCGCTGCTACAGTATTTGAGAGAGAGCGAGAGAAAAGAATTAGAGAGGAGATTATGACTAATTAAATAGGATTATGCAATTTTGCAAAAAGACCCCTCCAAAAAAATATTTACAATAAGGTCCCAATTCTTCGGATCGTTATAATTTATATTGGTATTGGTTCACAAATCACAACCTAAACTGCTGAAGTTTTTATATTGAATTAGGTTAAATTCATGTATATGAAGAATGGTCTATCTGCTAAAAATAAACTCAATTGAGAGAAAACATGGAAGAACGACATCACAGAAAAAACTGTATAGTAATCAATAAAACAGAGTAGATTTTTAAGTCATTTACTATCACTAAAGATACTAAACAATACATAACTTCAATCTAAACAATGATAAAGATTTTTTTCAATATCACGTTGACAAACCAAGTAAAAAACAAAACTAAATCCTTATTTAAAAAAAATTTAAAAAATAGGGTTAAAGGAATGCTTACTGCCATTGAAGTTCATCTTTATAGTGGAAAGTTGTTGCTTGATGCAATGATGCAGTAGGTGTCTCTGTTTTGAAACTTATCGGCTGCAAGATTCCTTTTCCTTTCTTTGGATGAGGGCAACGTTACTCTCTCTGTAAAAGTGTAAAGAGAAGAAAGAAAGCCTTTATGACATTACTAATCAGATACTTTGAAATTACCATATTAAAAAATTGGAAACTAATGGCAAGCCACCAATCGAGCAATCATCACTTCCATCCTAAAAACTAAACGACGAAGAAAAACTAAACAATTTTCTTTTGATATATATTTGGTAGTTGCGATACTCCAATTTAATTTTTTATTAAAAATATATTGAATATTGTGTTGGCTTATAAAATTTAATGAGTGTATCATTATCAATTTTAATTAGATCAATAAATTTATTTATAAAATTGATAAGTCAATTATCCTGTGATCCGTGGATCGTAACAGTAGTTCACTACCATTTATATTTTTTATAGGCTTATGGAAGCTGAAAAAGGTACGAATACCAGCTAATTGATGGGATAAAACCATATTCTAAAATCCACCTAATAATTCAGTATTAGCAGTAGTTGACTGCATCCGCCTTGAGTCTCCTGCGGCAGCAGGTCTTTCCCACTTAATCGTCTCTGGAGAAGTCTGCACAAGAACAAGTAAGTTAAGCCATAAAGGAAGAGGGAGATGGGGAACAGCCTGCTCAAGTTTCTTAGAGGAGATTGCCGCGACGATAATATCCAGGTTGTAGTAGTCCGGGAGAGGGAAAGGAGAGTCGCAGCTCTTGGCAATGATCTATTTAACTTTGAGATATCATCTCAGGTTATCATCTTTTCTTCCATGCCTTCATCGTTTTCCTTGTGACATTTATTTCCATGTTCTTGTGGTGAATCTGAGAGTGGTATGTGTTCCTGATGTATCAGGTCCCCGAAGGACTTAGCCACCATGTGGATTCCTCAAAGAGGGCGCAGGCTATTTGGTACCTGAAGCTCTTAACTTTCAGTTATTTACTCCCATATATCTAACATCATGTTAATTTATTATCTCAAATATTAGGTCAACTTCAGAATCATGATTATAAATACCTCAATTGCTAATGCTAAACATAGCAGCGGTGACAGCAAATTAAGGTTTGAGCATGCAAAAAGGATTTGAAAAATTGCTTCCTTGATTTCAGCTGATACTATTGTGCCAATAGAACATTAGGAGGACAACAGTTGTGTTCTAGCCAAAGAACAAGTTCTTGGGTTTATTCTTGTTAGAAAATCAGTCATGAACCTAACTCCACCCAAAAGCTAGCTTAAGCTGTAACTATCTAGTCGGGTCATTTATAATGTAAATATATATCTTAAAAATGTAACTATCTAGTCGGGTCATTTTCTAATAGCTTAAGCTGTTAGGACCATTAGGCATATTTGTGATTGAATCAAGTTTTTATCGCGGTATTTGAGTAGGTGAATTGGATCATGGATCTCTCACATTATAATTCACAAATCTGAGGCTTATTTGTGCATCTAACTGCATAGCTTCTGAAGTTATTGGTCACTCAAATCAAACTTTTTGAAGCAAAGAGAGACACAACACAACCTTATGTGGTAACTGATGATGATTATTTAGTGACTCTTTTCATCAAAAGTTGCTATAGCTTTTTTGCTTTCTCCTAAATTAATGAATCAAATATGTAGACTAGCAATAGTTTCATAAGTTGGTCTTTTGTCATTGTACTACCTGAAATTACTCATCTTAAATATGTGGTTGTGAAAGCTAGAAACTCAGTAACACATGCATTCAATTAACCAAGGTACAAGAAACTATTAGAGGCATGGAAGTCGGTCAACCCAACACCAAAAATACCAGAAGAAGCAGCTACTCTGGTGATCCTAACACTGAGAGGGAATCCGCTAGCAGAGTTAGAGGTGAATTCTGTAAATCTATCAATAGATGTCGATCATGTCGCGCTATAGCTGGCCGAAAATATTTTGTGTACACATAGTTGGTATGCTCATTGGAGTAAGATCATTGAAATTTTTACTCGCTAATACCGTCTTCAGGGTCTGCTGTCTTACTATGGCCTTCCTATTCCTCCAAATTATAATATTGTTTATGAATTGGCGTTATCCTCCTCATCATCATCATCGCCCTTGAATGAAGGAGGGCAGCTTGTACTACATACGCTTCCTGTGAGAACCAGTTCTGCTCATTAGACTTGCAACTAGTACATTCTTATGCAATCCGTTGTGCTGGTTTTTAGGTTGATGTAAATGATGTTGGTGATGGGGACGGTATCACGGTGTATGTAGACACTGCAGACCCAAGAGAGTCAGCAGCTGTCCCAATACAGGTGCAGGAAGCTGCCACTCGAGCTGCAAGGAATTTTGCAGCGGCAGATAAGCACCAGAAGACTATAAAAAATGCAGGATATCAGTATGAGATTACTAAGTTTGCCAAAAGATTTTTATCTAGCATATATGGAAACTTCTCATTGTTGTTCTCTTCTCAGATTCAGAAATGATGCAAATGGCAATGTGATCCTCGCGAAGAAATATCGAATCAGATTACAGTAACAATCTTTCATTTTTCTCAAGTAACTAAACAAGTAAACAAGCAAGTTGATTCTTAATAATTTTGTACTGATCTTTCAAGCTAACAGGGGAATTGATGCACCCGAGATCAAAATGCCATATGGAAAGGAGGCCAAGGAGCAACTGGCTAAACTTGTTAATGGAAAATGTTTGAAAATCAAAGTTTATAACATTGATCGTTATGGTCGAAGTGTTGGAGATGTTTACTGCAATGGAATTTTTGTGCAGGTGAAACAAGCTCTTAAACTTTGCTACTGCCTCCGGCTTTTGACGGAGCTATATATTTTATCTCTTTGTGCAGGAGCACATGCTAAAGAGAGGCTTTGCTTGGCATTATGCTATGTTTGACAAACGGCCTGAATTCGCAAGGGTAGGTTAATGAAACAAGCCTCAAGTCTTTTTGCATCTCATTAGACCATACAACAACAACTAAGTCTCAATCTCATACTAGATGAGGTCGGCTATATGGATTCTTATTAGACCATAAGCATATAAATTATAGTCTTTAGCTATTTAAGGTAAGCTGTTGGAATTAATGATCACTGTAGCTCTGCTTGATCTAATTATGGTGGATTCCTTCGTTGCAGTGGCAAAAAGAAGCACGGGCTGCTCGTCTCGGCTTGTGGGCTGCACCAAACCCTGAAAAACCATGGGAATGGAGGAGGGACAAGCGCAACGCTGGGTGGAGAGGAGGGAGTAGTATTCCAATTGAAGTATATTAGAATTTCTTAGTCCAGAATTGTATATTAGAATTTCTTAGTCCAGAATTGTCAATCTTATTAAGCTTCATTGTTGGCACAATAACCATGGACTTCTTGCTCGTATGTTCAGGAATCATCCTTAGATGTGCATCTCTTTTACTTCTTGAGTACATATGAACTCAATTTAGAGAAAGCTATAGAATATTGCATCAAGTTTAAAAGAGCAATCTACATCCTTTAACACAATTGCAAACTTGTATACACTATCATTCTTTATTCAGCCAATGAGCAAACTGAGCAGCTCTCAAGTTGAAGATGCTGCAGTATCTCGCTGCTCGATCGACACCAAAGCAGGTGGATGCTGAATTGGTTGAGTCATTGCGTCCCCCGACACTGAATTCGGATTCGAATTGTCGTCGGACTTTGGAGGATCCACAACAATTTGAATCACATCATCGTCACTTTCTATCAGCTTCCTAAAGAGGCTGTCATCTTCTACATCATAAAAATTCCCAGTGCGCACCTCCTGCGCCAGAGAACAAGGCCAGCAGAACATCCACTTCGCGTAGTCCGTAAGCGAAGATGATCCAAAGCAAAATCCGTCACCGGGGAGTTTGAATCTTTTCCTCATCTGTATCCTCCAAAACCCCCCGTACATCAATCCGAACACACAGAGCACCACTCCGGCGACGCCGATGACATCCCCGAGGACATAGTTGTGTATATTGAGGGCGGCAATGTTGAAGATCCAAAATGGAGCCAAGCAGAGGAGAAGGAAGGTGACAATGTGCACATACATGTTGCCGAATCCGAGCCGCTCCATGTTCCACCCGAAGACGCAGCAGGTGCAAAGGAATGAAAGGTAGCAGACGGTGGTATCGTCTCTCAAATCAAGTAGTCCTCCGATCCACTCCGGCTTGCTCACCATAACTCTCTGGTGCTGCTGCTGCTGCTGCTTCTTCTTCTTCCATGAATTGGCATCGGCTTCGGAGCTCTTGGCGTGCGATTCTTCATCAGAATCGGAGTTGTTTTCCCTTCCGAGAGGGCTGTAAACTGTGTACAAAGCGGCGAACACCGGAGCTGCAATCCCCAAGGCCAAGAACAAGTTCTCGAAAAGCTCGGGCCTGTTGTTAATGGAGTATCCCCAGTAGAGGCCGCAGAGCGCATACTGCGCGAAGCAAGTGATCTGGAGGAGGCCCAAAACAAGCATCATGTGCGCCCATTCGTGTGGCCGATAAGCTCCATTCTTGCAGTAAATCTTTCTCAGCTCGACGATGTCTTCCGAGTTCCATCTACAGAGCATGGCGAGGTGGTAGAAAAGATTGGGGTGTTGGTAGAGGCTCATCAGAGTGAAGAGCGCGTTGAGGACCTGGTTGTTGATCTCGATCCAGTAGTTTCGCAGGGCCTTCGTGGGGAAGACGTCGTTGAGGAGTCCGAGGAGGAGGAGGCCGAGCATTGCGGCAGAGACCGCGACGCACAGCAGCCAGATGAGGAGGGCGATGTTCATGGGATTCTTGATCCATTCGACGCAAGTGGAGAGGAGGGAGTGCCAGTTTATTTTCCGGAAGAACTGGACGTGGAAGCGGCGGCGGGGGCGGCCGACGCCGACCGGAGAAGGGACAGAGATGGAGATCTCCTCCCGCTGGTTGACGGTTCGGCGGAAGATTTTCAGAGGGGAAGCGAACTTGAGCTTGCTCATAAAGTCCCCCATGGATGGCTTGGCCTTGAGGAAATCCAAAAGCCTTCTTTTGCTGCTTCTCTGTTCTTGAATCGAAGCGATTTGGATTCGGTACTCCCGCAGTTTGGGAGCATCTTGAGACATGTCTGATTCTTGTTCACCATTGGCAACCATTCTTCGTAATTCGACCCAAGAAATCTCAAGCAATGGTGGATTCCAGCTCTTCTTCCTCCTCTCGAAGGCAGCAAACAGTTAATAAATTCAAACTACACAGAAGAAAAGAAGCCGAAATGCACGTGAAGGAATCGAATGCAGAAAAGGAGGAAGAGAACGCAATGTCCAGGTTAGGAAGAAGATTAAAACATGATAATAAAGAGAGACGGCGGGTAGTTCGCCGCCTGCCGTCTGCCATCGGGCATTCCAACTTGCTTGGGTCAAACAAATGCGTAGATAAATCATGAGCGTTAAGTCAACCTGTCGATTAAATCTGTTATTTATATTTTCCGCTTAGGTTTGATATCAAACGAAGAACTGACTTCAACCTATGCATATTAATGAGACGGCAGCGGTGCCATTTGTTGACTCGGTGAAAGCTGTCTTGTTCTGTATTCCGCTTTTTTGTTGGCTCCCATCTGACAGTCTGACTTGCGATGAATTGGTCGAGCACGACGAGCGGTAGACCTTGTTTCATACGGCAAAATCCCCCACCATGGTGGAACAAGAATGCCAGAGTCAATGGTCAACCTTGACCCGAAAAGAACGTAGCAGAGGACTCCCCGATGTTTACTTTACGTGGAAGCAAATAGGTTGGGCCACAATTTCCATTGCGTAGTGGGAAATGGGTTAATTTTGCGTAAGCTTGGACCTGCCCAATGATTTAAGGCGGCCCAGATTTTAATGGAAAGATTTTTCAACCCGATGTTAGATCCGACTATAATTCTAACAACTCAATTAGTAATGACAATTCAAATCGATTAATTATGGTTAATCGGTTAAAAGAACTGCAAAATCCGATTGCTCATAAATGAGAGTTTTAAGTAAATGCCAGAATATGTAAATAAAAAATATTAATTAAAATTGAAGAGAAAACAATGAGAGGAAAGCCAAGCTAAAGGTTCCTTCTCGATTTCGGTTCAATCCTACCTGTGTGCTATTTGGTTAGCGAAAATTATTTTTTGATTTAATTTCAGAGAAATTGAAAATCTGATTTCGAAAACTTGATTTCGATTTTTAGTTTTCAATTTTTTGAAAACGCGTTTGGTTAAGATAAACAACATCAATTTTAATCAGTTGATATAAGTGAATATTTATTTGTTTATAAAAAAAAATAAATTATTTTTTCTTGAATATTTCTAGTAGTAATTAAAAGTTTACTAATATGATTATAAAATATTTATATGATTTAATTAATTAAGTTATTCATAATTTAAATTTTTTTTATTCAATTAGATATAAAAATTAATTAATGGTTATTATAAAATTTCAAAAAAAAATATTAGTCCAATGGTCTAAAATTAGTTTTAATTAAATTATAAATAGATCAACTTTAAGAAAATTGAATTATGAAAATTTGAGTTTGAGTCAATTAGAAATAAATTAATCTAATTAATTTATAAATTTAATATAATAGTTTGAGTTAAAAATGATGATTTTTATTTTTATTTTTAAAAATTAGATATAGTTTGATTTATTTTTAAATCAACTAATTTTATAAAAAAATATTTATAATTACAAAGTTGTTACTTCATTTTGATAACGAAATCGACAGTCTCGAAACCACAGAAAATAATATTTTGATGTTTTCATTTTTATTAAGAAAACTGATTTCATTTTCATTATGATTTCGATTCAGTTTCATGAAAACGCCGAGTCAAACAAGTTTTTGTAAGTAGTTTTGGTTTTAATGAAATCGAAATCATAAAAATAGACTTGATTTCGCTAACCAAACAGGGCCTAAGGTGCTATTTGGTTAGCAAAAATTATTTTCTGGTTTAGTTTCACTAAAATTGAAAGCTTGGTTTTTGTTTTTAATTTTCAGTTTTCTGAAAATACGTTTGGTTAATAAAAACAACATCAGTTTTAGTTAGTTGAAACTAGTAAATATTTATTTAGTTATAAAAAAATAATATTAATTTTACTTGAACATTTTTAGTAGTAATTAAATATTTAGTTAGTTTACAAAATTAAATATTTGCTAATATGAATATAGAATATTTGTATGATTTAATTAATTGAGTTATTAGTAATTTAAGATTTTTTTTTGTTCAATTAGATATAAAAATTAATTAATAGTTATTATAAAAAAAAAATTAAAAAAATAAGTTCAATGATTTAAAATTAGTTTTGATTAAATTATAAATAGATTAACTTTAAGAAAATTTAGTTATTTTAAAATTTGAGTTTGAATCAACTAGATATAAATTGATTTAATTAATTTATAAATTTAAGATAATAGTTTGAGTTGAAAATGATGATTTTATTTTTATTTTTCAAAATTAGATATAATTTGATTTATTTTGAATTAATTAATATTATTAAAAAATATTTATAATTATAAAGTCGGCATTGCATTTTGATAACGAAACTGACAATCTCGAAGTTACAAAAAATAACATTATGGTGTTTTCATTTTCATTGAGAAAATTAGTTTCATTTTCATTCTGGTTTAAATTCAGTTTCATAAAAATGCTAAATCAAACATATTTTCTTAAGTAGTTTTGTTTCAACGAATCTAAAATTATGAAAACGAATTTGATTTCGATAACCAAACAGACTCTAGCAAATTAGTTTGATCGTAGATAAGAGCTAACAATCGAGATCTTGTTTAAACCAATGGTTAATCCAAACAAGCATTGTGATTAGACCCTTATTGATTAGTAATCCTAGAGACCCAATGAAACTATAATATTTGTAATTTTTGGAATAATTAATTTTAATCGACTAATATGAATTGAACAATAATCTCATATGCAAAATAATTCATGAAATTTCCTTAGTGTGTGTTGAACAACAACCTTAACTAATTGTCTCTATTTTCGACATAGAACAATCATACTGAAAGGTGAACTACTGTTCTATTGACCTGGTAATAAACTAACAATTAAAGAGAAGAATAAAAAAATTACGATGGTAAATAAATGAATACAGGAAAATAAAAAAATTAAACATAGAAAGATCTCACAATCCATCGATACCAAAACTTTGAATGCCCTTTAGTTAGAGGGAAGAGATTTAGCTGCACATTTTACATACAAACATCTTGATTATAAAATATAGTGACACTACCGAATTAAAAACTTAAATCAAAAGTTATTTTATTTATTATCTTTTTTTTTCTCTTATTGGAGAGTTAACAAAATTAACTAAAAGAGAAAGAAATCAAATCAAACTTACAAGGCAACAAACCAATAATTAAATATCTTACTTTAATATTTTTGAAAAAAAAAAGGAGAGAGTTCAAATTGGAAATAATTTTTTCAATCCTAAATTAGTAAATTTTGATTTTTATCCTATGTATCTTCACTAATGCCCAGGTAATGCATGCTCACGTTCAGATTTCTTTTCAACTTTCAACTTTAAAAAACGTGCAAAAAGACTCTTTTCAAATTTCAGATTACTGATGAAACCAACGACATTGGCACTCTGATATATTGCATTGTTTATAGCGAAAGTGATAAGCGCTGCTCGCAAGAGCCTTCAAGGCATCTCTTTTTTAATAGCAAAAAATAATTTTTATATTTAGCCATTACAAGAAAAGAAAATAATGCATTCATTTCAACTTTTTCTTTATTTTCCGGCCATCTTGGAAGCACAATTACGGATTTATGATTCTTTATCGCGTGACCACAATTATACGTCCACTTCTGACAGTGATGAGTGCAATCCTTCCGCACTTCGATAGTGATGACTGATGAGTGCGGTCATAAATGGTTGAATATTTTTGCTCCGCCACTGTGCCGGAGCCCCATATAAGGTTAGTCCCGTAGAATATCCTATGCGCCTCTTTCGATGAGATTGCCACCCATCTCATCATCCCAGTCGCCGCATACGTCAAAGCTCACACCTTTGTCCTTATATGCACGTGAAACATGCGCTTATTTCAGGGCCAAATTAAGCAATCACGGTAAAGCCCCCTTCGCCCATAACACGTCCACGTTCAATCGTTCATCTTTATTTCCTGACCGCTAATCTCGACCGATAACTCTACCTCAATGGCAAAAACCCTCTTGATCACTCCCTATACAGTAAAGTGATCGGGTTTCTTCCCGTACGAAAACAGACCAATCACAGCGCCGAAAGAGGCAATTATCTGATGGCATGGCTCTGTTTGATTGGACGCAACGACATACCTACATGTAGAAGTTTCAAAATACCCATACTTCAATCATTGCGAGTCCATCAACCTCAAGATTAATTTCGTAAATTGCTCCAGCTTAAGTATTCTTAAATGCCGAACCTGCTCTCTCTGTCTCCGCCCTCTCCGTCCCCCAATTGAACGCAGTCCGGCGGCGATGACGAGGGGAAGCGAAGACTCGCTCGTCCCGCTTCTGCCGGAGCTCCGGCCGGGCTCAGCTCCGTCGACGTCGGACGGAGGCGACAAAAAGCAGAGGGAGGTGTCGGTATCCAGCGCGGTGTTCAACCTATCGACGAGCATCATCGGGGCGGGGATCATGTCGCTGCCAGCCGCAGTGAAGGTTCTCGGCGTCGTGCCGGCTTTCTTCCTCGTCGCCGCGGCCGCGTTCCTGGCGGACACCTCTGCCGAGTACCTGACGCGCTACGCCGGCTCCGGCGGCGTGTGCTCCTACGCGGCGACAATGGGCGAAGCCTTCGGCCGCGTCGGCTCCACCGTGCTCCAAATCTGCATCGCCCTCACCACCGCTGGCGTCCTCACCGTCGACTTCGACATCATAGGTACTTACACGGTTTCTTAGCTGTATAATGATTGGCTCCAAGGAGATGGGCCCATGCCAGCTTCCAATCACATAGCAAGTAGTAAAAGTTTTTCACGGGTAAGTCTTGTGGTATATTTCACGGGTGCCGTGTACATATTGGACAACTTGTAGGGGTTAAATCACGCCAGATAACATATTAAATCGATTTACCCGTACTGAGTGCCAGCTGTCCGTCCGTAATTTAATATCTTCCTCGAGATTCGCATGAGCCACGTGAGTCACGTGACGGCCACAGTGCGTTTATGGTGCAGGTGACGTGCTGTCGGGAAGCCAATCGGCCGACACGGTGCACGCCGGCGTGCTGCAAGAGTGGTTCGGCGATCAATGGTGGACCACCCGCGCGGTGGCGCTCCTCGTGGCCGTCATCTTCGTCATCCTCCCCCTCGTCCTCCTTCGCCGCGTCGGTGAGCAACAACCTCTTTCCCCCTTCCTCGAATCGATCCCACTTTACCGCGTCGACTAATCCGTACACGAAACCGCAGACTCTCTCAGGTATACGTCGGCGATATCCGTTCTCCTGGCAGTCGTGTTCATGCTCATAAGCTCAGCCATGGCTGTTTACGCCCTCTTCCAGGGAAAAACTGAGACCCCAAGGTTGCTTCCCGATTTCGACCACCTCTCTTCTTTCCTCGACCTATTCAGTGCTGTTCCTGTCATCGTCGTCGCCTTTACCTTCCACTTCAATGGTAAGCAATCCCCGATCCCTCCCACGCCTTCCACCACAATCACCACTTAAAATTGCAATCTCATTCCTCCGTTTGTCGCAGTTCATCCTATCAGAGCGGAGCTCAGCAAAACCTCCGACATGATGGTGGCGGTCCGGATATCCGTCGTGCTTTGCTCCGTCATTTACGCGGCCATCGGATTCTTCGGCTATCTTCTCTTCGGGGAGTCGACAATGGCAGACATTCTCTCCAATTTCGATCAAGATACAGGTTCCCCGATTGGGAGCCTGCTCAATGACGTGGTCCGTCTCAGCTACGTTCTGCACGTGGTGCTGGTTTTCCCTCTGCTTTTCTTCTCGCTAAGGATCAACATTGATCAACTCTTCTTCCCCAAGTCGAAGCAGCTCGAGTCAGCCACTTGCCGCTTCATGCTTCTCACGGCATTTCTGCTGGCCTTCATCTACCTGAGCTCGGTCCTCTTCCCGAGCATATGGACTCTGTTTCAGTTCTTTGGATCGACGACGGCAGTTTGCATCTCCTTAATTTTCCCAGCCGCCATTGTTATAAGGTGTGCTAATTCTGATTCAATTTGGGACTAAAAATTTTTAGTTGTTGCTTACGATCGAATAACTTGATTTGATTTGAGCGTTTACTTTCACAGGGATGTTGAAGGGATATCAAAAAGGAAAGATAAGGTGTTAGCATCTGTGATGATAGCCGTGGCAGTAATCACGAGCTCTATAGCCATTACCTCCAACATTGTGACCTACTTGGGAGAAAGAGATTAGGAGTCGATTGAGGGCAAAACATCAAGAATTACTTTGTAATTAGAGCAGTGATAAAAGAAGAGGGGCATGTATTTTTTCATATGGCAAGCGATGGATTAATGAAGAAAATTCATCATCTATTCAGAGCATTTTCCCAAACACTGAACTTTTCAAAATCCAAATAAAAATCCATTCAATGTCTAAAATCTCATATAAAATCTCGAGTAATTAAATATTTGATTAAACTACACGGGCACTATAGCTCATATATTTTTTGCAATGTCTAAAACTAGTTTTATGTCATATAAAATAGATATAATTTATTAAAATTATTTTTTGAATTTTGAAACTGTTCAAAAAATTTGTTTAAAAGTCTCTAATCTATTCAACACTTTTGCTCAAAGTCTTCAAAGCTAAATGTTTGACTAAACTAAAGAACACTATTACTCATATTTTTGAAGCACCTATAATTAATTTTAAGTCATATAAAATAGATATATTAAATTAAAACTATTTTTTTGATATTAAAGTTTTTCAAGATGATTAAAGACTTTTGGCAAAAATCTTTAAAAGCTTCAAAAATTTATATAAAAAATATTTATATATAAATAAAACAAATAGATTATAATTTTAAAAAGAATATCAAATATTTGAAGTATAAAAAAAATTGCTAGAAATTTTAACACTTTTTTGTTTCAATTTTAAAAATTTATACATTCTTATTCTGATTTTTAAAATTTCCCATAATACTATTTTGGCTTTGAAAAAATACCCTCTGCTTATTAGACACTTTGACAGTACACATGGATTGAGAGGTGGGGAGGTTAGAGGGCTCAAGCCCTGGTCATCTAATTTTGAATTTGTAAATTGTAGTTAAGATTTACTTCCACAAGGCAAAATGCCCACAAAAATGACGCATTTTTTAAAACTTGAATCCGACAGCTATACAATATTTTTTAACGGTATCGCCATCTCCAATTCTCATCATCTTCGTCAATATCAACTTCTTCATGCTCGTATTCAGAGTTCGAACCTTCTGAATCACCGAATGGGTCTTCATTTTCATCTTCAACTCCCGATGACTCTTCATCAGGACAATCATTCCGTGGATTGTCTTCAGATGCGGGAAGAATAAACATAAAACAAAAATGTAACAAAAATCAATACCAATTTATGGAAGATGACCATTCGAGTCATCACTATCATATTCAGATTGCAATGAACCATCATAATACTCATTTTCGTCATCATTTACCTGCACCCTGCAGTAGACAATACATACTTGAATATCAAAAACTAAAGTTCAACTATAATAAGGTCAACCGAGTGCTCAACATTCTTACGGTGGATAGTCCGCTACATCTTCCATGTTTGCATCCAAACAATCGCCAACAGTGTACAAGTCATAGACATAGTCATCTGTTCATCAGGGCAGCAGAATCAGATACCAGTACTTCGCACAAGACTCATCAGTAACCATAAAATACTACAAGTCAAATCATTGTGAACTATAAGCAATGTTCAAAAACTACAAAAGAAGTCCTCTGAAAGATTTTGATGCAACAACAGTAACAGATCAATTTTTATATAGATTGGGCCATCTCGTTTGTGCAAAAGCTACAGACCACGCCCAGTCTTTGACTGAATCCTAACTGCCTAACCCACAAGCAAACAAAAGTTGCCAAGCCTGAAGAGGCAAAATATAGTCAAATTGGGAACAAAAGTTCAGTGCTTGCTCCACTAAGGACCCAATCTTTTTGTAATATAAACAAGCAGCAAAGTTTCAGAGATTTGGGGTCAATAAGTAGTGAAGTTCAAACTATTCCAGGTCGCCCAAATGGCATTTGCTTCCGCAGAACGTAATCCTGAGCTCCAGCCTCCACCGTACAAAAAGGTACATTGATGTGATGGGTCACATCAGGGCAAACATCTAGACCACTCTTCCCTTCTGCCTGGCATCTCAAACTCTCAATAGAGCTCAAAAGACATTTGTAATTGTCTATGGGAAGGGGTCCAGAGGCAATACAAATGCCCCAATGCAGCAAGCCATGAAGCAACCCTTTTCTTATTGTTGTGACTAGCCATGAGGCAATACTAGCCATGAGTCACGGGCCAGTCAGGCAATGCCAATCCTACCTGATGACTTTGTTGTGACTCAACCAAAAATTGGAGTTCTTGGACTGACAGTCCCTTCTGCCGTAGCCTTCAGATCGACAATAATCATGCATCTCGACTTCAAAAGTGCAACAAGGTATATCACCATGATCACCAATATAATAACTCCAAGTGATAACAACATGTACAATATGATAATAACATATTGTCATCATAATCAATAATATAATAACTCTAAGTGATTATGACATGATCAACAGGATAATAACATGCTCAACAAGTAAACAACATCACTTATAACAACATGATACTATGCATAAGATGACTAATCCAATGCACCAAAGGATTAACATAACATACCATGATCAAGAATAAACGCCAATAAGCAACAATAAAATGCAACACATGCAATTTCTCTACATGGCATGTCCAACAATAATGTGCAATGAGAGTTCAATAAATTTTAAGAAACAAATCAAACAACAGAAGCAAGAGTATTTTCGTAATTTATCTCCAACGACAAATCAACATCAGACAAGGAACGACGGACTTGCAGGCTCAACCCACTCCCAACACACTCTCCAAACTACAATTATATCACACAAATTAATCAACTAAATTCTCAAACTAATAATTTAATATTATTTAAACACCTCGACAACCACAGAAACTGAAAGAACATCCTAACAATGCTTCCTTGGAAAACTGACCCCACCATCGCGTTCAACACGCAAAAATGATCAACATTGCTATTCACCTCAACTTCAACCGACAACTCAGGACCCACCAAATAATATAATTTCTAACACAACTAACACTCACTTACTAAATAAGTGTTAAATACCTTAAAATATAAAAATCATACCAAACGATCTCCAATCTGAAATCCGAAACCACCATCGCGTTCAGCACGCGAAAATTTACAACTTTGGTATTCACCTCAACTCGATCCAACGACTCTACGATCAACTATAAAAATACCCTAATAATTCACAAATCAACCCCATTTCATATGATACAGCTCTCTTCTTTAAACACATTATTTATTAAATCAAAGAAATCTAAAATTACCTCTCCCTCACTCGTCTCCCTATCCCCTCGCGCCTCGCGCCTCGCCCCTGCGCCCGACTCAGCCGCCCTTGCTTCGCCCGAACCCACGCCGGCCGGCCCTCCTGCTACCTCATGCTCTTTTCTAGCAGCTGATCGCTGATGATCTTGTTTCTGCGAGTACAAAGTAAACATTAAGGTAAAACTGTTCAATAAATCTAGATTTAAGCTAGGAATGGATAAACTAAAAATGGTAGCAAAATAAGATAATAACAATTGCACAATTTACACCAGATCCTAAAAGGAAAAGAAATGTAAATAGAGAACACGTTCATAGGTTATTCTTGCAATTGATAATTATCTTGCTGTCTTCCCCACCCATCAAAAAATATATGAGCTACGTGTCAAGAAGATGATGATGACAATGAAAACAAGTTGTAAAGTCCCAACCATTTGCAGTTTGCTATATGTAGGCCAAACATCAAGTTATACAAAAGATATTTAATTCACACATGGAGGTAGAAATGGTCTGGATGTCAATAATTTTAGTGCATTCAAAATTGAGAGCCAAGTAACTATGGTGTTATTTTTATTTCTAGTCCTGTTGACAGAAGTTCGAATGAAGAGAAGGAGGGAGTAACTGTTAGTAAAGGAAAGACAATAAAGGGCTTAAGTATAGATAGTTGATTGTATTAGAGAAGGGCACAAATGTAATTTCACCTTTTTTGAATTGTTGCTGAGTCATATAAAAGGAACCTAAGCTGTTAATTGAAACTGCTAGTTCCTTGCGTTTTTTCCCTCTCGACTGCTCGAGTTCTTCGGACTCGATTAGAGTATGGATTGTAAAAGATTCCATCTTCTTTGATTCAATGAAGCTAACCAATAGTCGAGCTGAGATTTTCAATTCTATCAACTGTTCTTCTTTGCATTCTGCTCATTCCGTCAACATGGTATCAGAGCCATTGAATTAGGCGAAATCGCAGATCCGCTTAGGGCGCATTCTTCCCCAATTTGCTGAGATGGCGAGGAATCGAAGGACCCAATCGACTCGATCGGTAGTGGGCGAATCTGCAAGCCAGGAGGAGGTCAGAACTACATCGGATGTGAGTGGATACGACAATGATCCATACCTAATCCATGGCAGTGATGCTCCAGGTATTTTTCTCGTCTCAGTCAAATTAAGTGGGCAAGAGAACTATCTTCCATGGCGTGAATCCATGACCATTTCACTGTCGGCGAAGAACAAATTGGCATTCATAGATGGTACCCTTCCCATGCCTGAAGTAAACTCTCCGATGTTTAGCATCTGGAAGAGATGCAATGATCTAGTGCGATCATGGATCGTACAATCAATTGCCCCTGAACTCACTACAAGTGTAATCTATGCGAAGACAGCTCATAAAATGTGGCTTGACTTAGAAAATCGGTTCGGGAAGAGCAATGAGCCAAGGATTTTTGAGTTAGAAGTCCAGATATATACCTTGAGGCAAGGAAATTTGTCGATTGCTGCATACTTCACCAAATTGAAATCCTTGTGGGATGAACTTGACGCAGTAGATGTAGATTTGGATAGTGAAACAGCAAGAGGGAGGAACAAAACAGAAAGGATGAGATTAAGGCAGTTTCTTATGGGTCTTAATGATATTTACATGCATGTAAGGGGACAGATACTGTTAATGAGACCTTTACCTGATGTGAATCAAGCTTATTCACTGTTAGGCCAAGAGGAATCGCAGAGGAAATTAGGGATGCTAAGCAATCCTTCAGTTGACAGTGTGGCTTTGAACACTTACAAGTAGTCTCAAAATCAAGGTTTCAGGAATGAGAAAGGCAATGATGGATTTCATCAAAGAAAATTCTGTGATTATTGCAAAAGGCCGGGACATACGAGGGAAGATTGTTACAAATTGCATGGCTATCCATCCGGGAACAAAAATTTTAAGGGAAAACAGAAGTATTCAAATCAGTATGCTGATAGACAGGCTAATAGTGCAGTCGCAGACAAAGCTGAGATGAAATCAGAGGACAAACCTGAATGCTCCAACAGAAAAGGAGAAGAGGACCATGGTGGCTTCACAGAGAAACAATACCAGACTTTACTAAGTTTGCTTAGCAGTAAAGGGACAAGTGCTATAGTCAATATGGCTGGTGAGTTTCCTAACTACAGATTTAATATGAATGAAAGGAGGTGGATTATGGACAGTGGTGCCACTGACCATATAACCTCTAGTGAAGTTGATATGTTGAGAACAAGTAGAGCTTCTAGTAAAGACAAGGTTTCACTGCCGAATGGCACTTCAGTGCCAATAACAGGAATTGGCACAGTGCGAGTGAATGATCACATTCAATTGCACAATACACTAGCAGTCTCAGCTTTCAAATGCAACCTACTATCTGTTAGTAGATTGACTAGGGAATTGGGATGCTCCATAATTTTTAATCCTTCCAATTTTATCATACAGGACCTAACCTCGAAGAAGGTGATGGGTATTGGTGAGGAAGTGAATGGACTCTACATCTTGAAGGAGTCCGGGAAAGAGAAAATATCAGAAGGTGAAACCAAAGTCATGAATGTAAAGCTTGACACATGTTCTTTATGGCATTTTAGACTTGGGCATATGCCTACCGAGAGAATGAGACTCTTATCAGAATACATTCCTGATTTGAATTGTAATCATGATATGTTTTGCAATATTTGTCCAATTGCCAAACTATGTAGACTTCCTTTTTCACAAAGTATGAATAAAGCTGCTTCTTGTTTTGAACTCATACATTTGGATGTTTGGGGCCCTCACAGGGTAAAGACACATGATGGTTGTTCCTACTTCTTAACCATAGTTGATGACCATACAAGGGTTGTTTGGACTTACCTATTCTCCTTCAAGAGTCAAGTCCCAAGTATACTGATTAATTTTATCAGGATGGTCAAAACTCAGTTTGACAGCAGTGTGAAGATAATCAGAACTGATAATGGAACTGAGTTTTTTAACACTGCTGTGAAGGATTTCTTGAATGACCAAGGGATTGTGCATCATAGTTCATGTGTAGAGACTCCTCAGCAGAATGCTGTAGTGGAGAGAAAGCACAAACATCTATTGGAGGTTGCTAGGAGTCTAAGGTTTCAAGCTCACCTACCAGAAAATTTTTGGGGAGAATGTATTTTGACTGCCACATACTTGATCAATAGAATGCCAAGTATAAAGCTGTCTAACAAAAGCCCTTATGAAATGATGAACAAGGTTCCACCTTCATTCAGTCATCTAAGGGTGTTCGGATGCTTATGCTATGCAAGCACATTGAGACAAGGCAGGTCGAAATTTGATGCCAGGGGTAGAGAGTCTCTCTTCATTGGATATCCACATGGGAAAAAGGGGTACAAGGTGTATGATTTGAAATCTCAAGACATCACAATATCTAGAGATGTAGTGTTCATTGAACATGTTTTTCCATTTAAGGAACCATGGAAAGAAGAAGTTACACAGCCTCCATTGCCTGTTAGTCACATTGGAACTGATGGTATACACAGTCCATATGACCCAGTGGGACAAGAAAATGATCACAACCTCAGACTCAGTGACTCAAAACTCATCAGTAAAATGCCCACACAAACTGAAACAATAGAGGAAGAAGATCTAACAGTTGATTCGACTGAGCAATCAGAGATAGGCAATCATGGCACTGAGCAAGGGACAAATGATGAGGCACTTCAACCATTTGCTCAAAGAGGAAAAAGGGTTGTGAGGAAACCCATCAGGCTGCAAGATTATGTTTGCAACCAGTTGAAAACCTTGCCAGCTCAGAGAAAAATTCAGGTTCCTAAATCTGCACCACATCAACTGAGCAGATATATGAGTTTCACATGTATCTCAGAGACTCATAAAAGATTTATAGCCAACATTGATGTATTAAGTGAACCCAATTCATATGAGGAAGCCATGGCTGATCCGATTTGGAGGAACTCTATGAAAGATGAATTGAATGCTCTAGAAAAGACTAACACTTGGAGTTTATGCCAGTTACCTGAAGGAAAGAATCATGTTGGTTGTAAATGGGTTTATAAACTCAAATACAATCAAGATGGAACTGTCGATAGACACAAGTCTCGGCTAGTAGCAAAGGGCTACACTCAGGTAGAAGGAATAGATTATTCTGATACCTTTGCGCCTGTTTCAAAGATGGCCACAGTGAGAATTGTTTTGGCCATAGCATCAGCCTTCAAGTGGCCACTGCATCAACTTGATGTGAACAATGCATACCTACATGGGGATTTAGAGGAAGAAGTGTACATGAAGTTGCCACCCGGGTATGGAGAGGCAGGAGATAAAAGGGTTTGCAAGTTAAACAAATCCATTTATGGATTGAAGCAGGCTGGTAGGCAGTGGTTTTCAAAACTGTCGAACAGCATAAAAGAAGAAGGATACGTGCAATGCAATGGTGACCCATGCCTATTCATCAAGAGAGAAGATGATAAGGAAGTATTGGCCTTAGTTTATGTTGATGATATAATCATCACAGGGTCGGATACTGAAGGAATTAGAGAACTAAAACTGCATCTGAACCAGAGGTTCAAGATAAAGGACTTGGGATACTTAAGATACTTCTTAGGCCTTGAAATACAAAGAGACAAAGAAGGAATTCACATATGTCAGCGGAAATACATAATTGATCTTTTGTCAGATATGAAATTGAAAGATTGTAAACCCAAGCCTACTCCAATGGCAGTGAATAGAAAACACAAGGAAGTGATAGGTGATGCTGAGAAGCCTTTCAGTAACAACACAGCCTACAGGAAACTCATTGGGAAGCTATTATACCTCACCATAACAAGGCCGGACATTATGTATAGTGTCCATAGGTTAAGTCAACATGTTGAGAACCCCTTAATGGAACATTATCAAGGAGCTTTGAGGATTCTGAAGTATCTAAAAGGCACTATAGGGATGGGCCTGTTTTATTCAGCAAGAGCCAAGATGAACCTGGTCGGATTCTCAGATGCTGACTGGGGATCTTGTGCTCAGGATAGAAGATCAACAACTGGTTATATCATCAAATTAGGGACTTCAATTGTCAACTGGAAATGTAAAAAACAAGCTACTGTCAGCCGCTCAAGCGCAGAAAGTGAACTAAGGGCGTTATCGAGCACTACGGCAGAGCTAGTTTGGATGAGGAAAATTTTAACTGAGCTGGGTATTGAACAGAGGGAAGCAACACCCTTGTTTTGTGATTCGCAAAGTGCTCTTCACATCACCCATAATCCTGTCTTCCACGAACGAACTAAACATCTAGAAATTGATTGTTACTTCGTTTGTGAGAAGTATCAAAGTAAAGAAGTGGATCCCATACACATCCCCAGTGATGAACAACCAGCCGACATCATGACCAAAGCTTTGGCAATTCCTCAACACCAGAAATTGTGCTCCAAGTTGGGAATGGAGAATCCCTTCTCCATTCTACCAACTTGCCAGGGGAGTGTTGACAGAAGTTCGAATGAAGAGAAGGAGGGAGTAACTGTTAGTAAAGGAAAGACAATAAAGGGCTTAAGTATAGATAGTTGATTGTATTAGAGAAGGGCACAAATGTAATTTCACCTTTTTTGAATTGTTGCTGAGTCATATAAAAGGAACCTAAGCTGTTAATTGAAACTGCTAGTTCCTTGCGTTTTTTCCCTCTCGACTGTTCGAGTTCTTCGGACTCGATTAGAGTATGGATTGTAAAAGATTCCATCTTCTTTGATTCAATGAAGCTAACCAATAGTCGAGCTGAGATTTCCAATTCTATCAACTGTTCTTCTTTGCATTCTGCTCATTCCGTCAACAAGTCCCATAACCTGCAATTACTATAGAATCTAAATTCAACCTTCGGCAATACCAAGCATCTGTTTCTGCACTTATTTATTGACAACTTAGTTACTGATAAGAAACGTTTTTAAGACATCTTTTTTAATTTTCATCCTTTTTACATAATAACAGTAGATCCTGATCTCAATCAACAAAATTAATTAGACAAAAATTCACTATATTGCAAAAACAACATAACAAAAGCACTTGGAATGATTGCATCAGATCAACATGATGAAAAGAAATTACTTATGAGATATTCAGATTGTCAAAATAAGGTATATAGACCATGAAAATTCACCAACCCATTTTGAGTTAGGACGCATCACACACCTAATTATAAGCCTCAACTAGAAGATATGAGCTTTGGGCCTTTGGCTAAATTATTATAGGCCTTGTTTGGTTGACAGTAAATAATATGGGGAGTTCTAATTCCTAGGAAATATGATTTTTTCTTCCATATTTGGTTGAGAGCAAATGAGAAAAATAGAGGAAGATGCTTACCTAGTCCCCGCAAGGTAAGTTGCATATCGTGCATTTTTGTAGGTGTAAACATATAATTATTTATTACCCACCCTCCCTAATCATATTATTATAAATCATATATTAATTTGTAAATATCATATGATAAATTGTATTATTAATTATATATACATTACAATATTATTAATTATAATCAAGTAATTATAATATTATTAATTATCAATTATAAAATTACATAATATAATAGTTATAAATGAAGGGTACATTATTCATTTGAAAGTACAACAGGTCCACAGTTTTGGGTTGGTTATCCAATCTCATTATTGGTTAAAACATTTTGAGGCAGATGTTGGCATTATCTAAAGTAAAATTTGAGCAAACAAAATTATAATTTAATTACCATTGAATTTTAGCTAAGTTATCATGCTAATTACTAAAGATTTGGAGGCGGTTAGTTAATATATTGGTGTTCAATGATACATGACAATGAATCATCAGATGTATCTAAAGGAAAGGACAAGGAACCAAGTCTTGTTACTCAATCTGCTTCCAATTTACCACAACTGTGGAACTTATGGGTATTTTTTTACTGAACAATATAAGAAGGGGAGGGAGGAATGGAGGACAAATACACAGCAAAAACCAAAGAATTTAAGTAGTTTTAGAATTTTTAGTTAACAGTTGAGCAAAAGCAAAATTAAGGGACCACCTAAAACACATTACATCTCCTTATTTAAAATATAAGATAAATGTGAAATGTGAAATGTGAAATCATGATTTACTTGTCAAAGAAAATAATGTCCATACTTTATCATATTTAAACATCCGTTTACGCTCCTGGAACCTCTTACTCAACTCCTCATTATCGGAATCTTGTTGCTGGATCAGTGAGAAGGAAAAAAAAAGTTACACAAACTTACAAATATAATGTGCAGTATGTTGAATGAGAACCTGAGATTAGAACAGTTGGATAATCAAGTTGAAACAATAAATTAGAAAAGTATCAAAAGATATTCTACTAATTAAACCAATACACAAATGAAATTTACCCCTGGAGGACGACACAGATACCATAAAGATGGCAATAATTTCACATCATAGATCTATAGAGATAGCCCACTTCAGTAATGCAAAAATGTCAAGGAGGTTTGGAAGAAGCATTACATGAAAGATTATAGCTGAATCTTGCTTGATACACAGAAAAGACATCCAAGAAGAAAATGCACAAATAGCAAGTGAAACACCAGTGAAAACAGCATTTAGGTAGTGCACCGTTATATTACGTCCTCATTTATCACTAGCAAGTGTACAAGAAAATGATTTATTTAAGTAACGAAGGATAATCTCGTCTTTTCCTATGTCTGTATTCTAAAAAGTAAAATATTTTAGTAAACAATTGCAAGTCATGGACTCATGGTGGTAAGCTTTCAAGTTCCGAACAATGTTTTGATCCTCAAAAACAAAAAATCATCAAATTATTCTTGTAGGAACAAATTCAATTAGAAGAAGCACTCCAAATTAAGTAAACAGATGAAAATAGCATATCAGCACATAGAAATGTAGGACAGCATAGACCTCTCTTTGACGAACTAGAAAAAAAAATGCAGTTGTGTTACTTGTACAAACAGAAATGTACATTTATAACATTACTTTATCCATGAGAAATATTTTGCTAAAGAATGATAGAGAAAACAAATGAATATCCATGAGAATATTAGCAGGAATGAGGCAGCACAGGCAAGAGTTAGATGTTCAGGACTTGTAGGGTTATTTTTTGCACCAATATACCAATTATCACTATATATGAAAATTCATATTTACAGGAAAAAAGATAAATAAAGTGAGCGAAAGAGCTTTTAATTACGTGAACATAAAGATAGTGTTTAAAAAAATTTATAACGCAACTTAAAAATATTTCAACTACTTTAGATACAGAAACAACTGGTTAGAGCATCACAAACCCCATTATTCACACAAAAATTAAAAAATAAGCATACTAAACAATGTTATTTCTTTTTATAAAATGACAAGGCAAGAAATTAAATGGAGCAACAAAGATTAGGTGCTAACCAAAAAAGAATGCAGCACATCTTTTATAGCAACAGAGTGTCTAACGGTCTCAAGATGTTGTACGAAAAGCTTCTTAGTCCCAAACTCTTGTGGAACTGCACAACCGAAGCACATGAAACAAGAAATGTTCAGTGTAACCCATTTATGAGAAAATAATAATGAGGTACAGAAAAGTTACATATCAGGGACAATGATTTCAAACAGCAAAGTTCTAGCGCTTTTGGCGGCCATGTTAGTTCCATTCTGTGTCATACCTTTCCCTGCGTCAGGATCGGAGATGGAGAGGTTCGCAAGATCTGTAAATGGTCTTTTAGATGGCCTTTCCTTAATCTCCAACCCTAAAAGCACAACACAGCAAAAAAAAACTCTTGATTATTCCGATTGCAAAAATACCAAAAAAAATACTGCCTATGATGAAAAAAAATTGAAAAGATAATAATGGAATAGGAGAAAAGTAAGTCTTATCCTCTTTCGTTAGCAATCCTCAGATTTCTTCCCAAAAATTTGAAAGACTAATAAAGAAGGGAAGAATTTGAAGAGAACCTTCTCTCCTATATTTTCTTCTCTCGTTTCCTTTTCCTCTTTTCTCCTTCCTCTTCTACTTTTTATGCGGACAGACCTTAAACCCTAAAGTTGAATACGATGAAAACAAACCTAGATAATGGCCAAGGGAAAAAAAACTCACAGAAGGCATCAAGTCTCGACTGGGAGACCTTCCGCTTAACCCTAACAACCACCGGCCTCTCATTGGCAGGTTCCGAAGGAGGAGGCGGAGGCGGAGTCGAAGTCGACACCTCGCCGAGCTGGCGAGCTGTACCGCTGTCCCGGGCATGGACGAGAACCGGCAACAAAGCAGTAGGAATTAGCAAGATTTCGGATGAGCGAGAAGAAATTAGCAAGACTAGCTGGGGATGGCACTGAGACGGGTTTGGGACGGCGAGCCAATTCTATCCCAAACAAAACTCAATCCTAAATTCATCGTAAACCCACTAATTTAAGGGTGATTTTTAAACTCATCCCACTAATTTAACGGGTACCCACTGAAAACCCACTTTTCGTCCGTTAACAAATTATATATATATATATATATATATATATATATAAAATTTACATATCACAACATAATTATCACAACATTTAAACATAAATCATATAAACAGTAAGCTAATTTAAATAATGAAATTAATTATCTGAGCTAGTATCAATGACTATCGAGAGCTAGTAAAGACTATCAATTATCTGAAGAAAAAATAACTTCTTTCATGCAAAGAATCAATAGGAGCAGGCGCCAGGTAACAATTAGAAAACAAGCAAGAAAAATAGCTTCTTTCATGCAAAAATCAACAGTAAATAATTGCATGCGGCAGGTAAGAAAAAAGTAAAAAAAATAGAACAAAACCTAAGAATCAGATCAAGGGACGTCCGGCGTCCGCGTCGCAGCGTCAAGAGAAGCAGATCGCGGCGTCGGGTCCATCGGGAGAAGCAATCATCGGAGCAGATCACGACATTGGGTTCGTCGGCAGAAGTAGATCGAGGCGGTCGACTGTTGTTGAGAGGCGTGGGGAGAAGCAGTCGTCGGAGCAAATCGCGACGTCGGGTCCGTCGGGAGAAGTAGATCGAGGCGGCCGGTTGCTGTTGAGAGGCGTCGGGAGAAGCAATCGTCGGAGAAGTACATCGATTGGCAGCCGGCTCTGTTGAGAGGCGATCAGCTGTTGTTGATAGGCGATCAGCTGTTGTTGATAGGCGATCAGCTGTTGTTGAGAGGCATTGAAATTGAGCGGCGATCGTGTGATTGAGGAGCGGTGAGAGGGCGATCTAGCGAAAAGAGGGGCAGATGGCTGAGGCAGTGAGGCATCGGGTGACTGGGTGAATCGGGTGAATTAAAATAATGTATTATTAATTTATTTATATTATATAATGGGTTAGGAATTAGGGTATAAGTAAAAAGACATAATTATCCCTATATAAGTATATATTAGATAATATGAAGGGTATTTAAGTAATTTTACTCTTAACGGGTTTGGGACGGATTTTAGACTAAAATCCTAGATCCGTCCCAAACCCTACAGGATTTTTACCTCAAAATCCTATACCCGTCCCACGACCCAACGGGCAAAACCCGCTAATGACCTATCAGGGTCTGGGATGGGTAAATACTCATTTATACAAACCCATTGTCATCCCTAAGACTAGCGGCAGGAGAGAGGGATATAGGAGCATCCGTTAAGATCAGAAGGATCCGCAAAGATTATGAGGATCCTCCAGGGATCTGAACCCGAATTCGTTTTTTCGATGAATATGAGGATCCAGTATTTTGAATCCGTCAGGTGATACGGTAATTATACGCAAAGTGGAGGAATTAAAGAATTCTAATAAAATTTAATTAATTTCGGGAATTGAATCGAGGATTTGAGTAAATCCCAGATGAATGGAGTCGTGAACAACTGAACATGATTTTTTATATTTTCTAAGATAAACTTTTAATTAATAAAAATGGAACAAATATTTTTTTATTATAAATAGTTAATTATATAATTCGGAACTAATTTGATATTTGATGAGAAGAAGATAATTTAATTTGATTAATTTTAGTCTATTGAATTTGCACCCTGATGTATTTTTCTTTAACTTTCTTTCTTCATTTAACAAAAAATATAGAAAGAGTCTAAGAGATAATCAAGGTGTAAGTCTACTCCAACCGAATAAATCAAAATTAATATTATATCTACGTATTAAGATTAATGAAATTGACAGAAAAGTTAAAAAAATATGAGTGCTCAGTCAGCGGCGAAAAAGACGATAGGGGTGGCGACCATCCCAAAGCCGAAAAAGCCTCCCGATCCATTGAATTCAAAATGCGGGAAGGGAAGCTGGTTTGAAGGGGATCTGCTTTCTTAGGAGGAGAACCTGAGATCGATAGGAAGAGATATCGAAAACCTTGGAGGAAGTAATCTGAGAAAGAGCGATGCTAATTAAGGGAGCAAGAGGAACCAACTTGCATCTTGGGCAGGACTGTTCAGATTGGCGAGGAAGGAAGATGAAGGGCAGAAATCGAAAGAGCTTAATGAGAAAATTGAAAAAATCCAGGAGATCTCGAAGGGGAGGGTTTTCATATCTGAAGAGGATCTAGAGACTGCGAGGTACGATTGTAAACTCATTCTATATGGGAAGTTTTTTGGTAGAACTCCATTGTTAGAGGTGGTCAGGAATTTAATGTCAATAATTTGGAGATTAAAAGCAGAATGCAGAGTAATCGACTTAGTCGCAGGGTTCTTTGCTTTCAACTTTATGTGTGAAGAAGATTATTGGAGAGTATTATCGGAAGGACCGTGGTTCCTTAGGGGTCAAGCCCTTTCGCTGATTCCATAGAAGGAGAGATTTCAACTTTTCAAAGAGGTCATTTCAGAAGTCCATGTTTGGATTCAACTTCCAGGCATGCCATTTGAAGTATCAGCAAGAAGGTGCAGAACAGTAGGGGTGAGCATCGGTTCGGTTCGGTTAAAAATCGAACGAAAATTCAGTTAATCGAACCGAACCAAAGAAAATATTTTAATCGTTTACCGAACCGAAAAAAATTGGTTAATTCGGTTAGGTTAATTTGGTTCGATTAACCGAAAAAATTTAAAAAAAAACTATTTTTTTTGTTTTATTTTCTACCTCTCTAACCGTCTTAACAAACTCTATTATCAATTTTTTTTAACTAACAAGTATTATATATATATATATATATATATATATATATATATATATATATACAAATGTAAAATAAATAATATTATATAACACTAGGATTCGAACTTGGGTGGGTGGAAAATTTAACATTATACTTGACCATCAAGGCAAATACTAACATCTTTTATAATTGTTATTATATATATATATATATACATATATACATATATATATATATATATATATATATGGTTAATTCGGTAAATTAATCGAACCGTCAATTAATTTACTGAACCGAACCGAATCGAAAACCGAAATCCAAAATTTCTTTAACCGAAAACCGAACCGAAATTAATTCGATTCGATTAAATCGGTTCAATCAGTTTCGGTTCGGTTTCGGTGAATCGGGGAATTTTGCTCACCCCTGCAGAACAGTATATCTTGAAGAGTGGAGCAGGTGTAGAAGGAGATGGAATGCTAGTAGAGACTGTGAAGAAATCAAAGGAGGCTGAGATGCTAACCTTTGAAGCAACTAAAATGGAGGGGGAAACGGGTAGTATGAGAAAGCAAGAAATGAGAAAAAAAAGGAAATTTACATATGTTATCTGACAAATTGAGCAGGTCTTTCACTAAGATCCTAAACAATGAGTTTGCAGAAGATGACTTTCTAGAGATGGGGATAGATCTGACAGCTCTAGGAATGGGGAAAGGAAGACCCTGAGAACAAGCAGGTTACCAAGTAACACAAGGAACAATAAAATTGTTAATGTTCCCGTTGGTTTCAAAAACATAAGAGTGAAGAAAAGAAGGCACACGAATGAGACTAGTGGTCTGGGGGATGAGGGAGATCCAGCAATTAGTGAAAATGGGGGAAGTCAGGAAGAAAATAAAATATGAAGATTATTAGTTGGAATATCAGAGTGAAGAAAAAGATAGCTAGTAAGTACCTCTAGATACTAGTGAAAACAAAAAATATAAATATTGTTTTGATTCTGGAAACTCACCTAGAGGATGAGGAAGCAGATCAATATCTGAAAAAGAGAAGCAGGTTATGGGAAGGTGTGGCAGTAGCGAGTAGAGGTAAATCTGGGGGCTTGATCTTACTCTGGAGGAAGAACAAAATTAAAGGGAATGTTGTGTATAAAGACTATCAGTCTATCAATTGTGTAATTGAGATTGAAAATGGTAAATGTTTTCTGCTTTCAGGGGTTAATGCGGATAACAATATAAGGAGAAGGGGTCTTCTTTGGAAAATATTTGAAGAGCTGGATATTCCATAAGTTCCCTGGCTTTTGTTAGGGGATATGAACTGTATTACTGATGCAATGGAGAAGAGAGGTGGAAGAATGTTTATTGACAAGCAATCTTCAACTGATTTCAAAAATTTTACAAGAAAGGTTGGACTCATGGATGCAGGTTTCAGAGGGCCAAGCTATACATGGTCAAATAAAAGACAGGGAAGTGAGAAGATATTGGCAAGGTTAGACAAAGCTTTATTTAACGCAGAATGGCTACAATAGAACTATGAAATTGATGTAGAGCATCTGAGAATGATAAACTCAGACCATAGGCCTATTTTGGTGAATTGTGAGAATAGTAGAATAGCATAGAGAAGGAAGAGGAAGGAGTTTGTTTTTGAACACTTTTGGCTTGAATATCCAAAAGTGAAGGAGATGGTGAAAGAACATTGGTGTAGTAGTAATGGGGACATGAAAAGTATGATGGATAACCTGGAAGCATTGAAGGAAAAATTGACCTTATGGAGCAGAAAAGAAGTTGGAATATTAGAGAGAAGGCAGGAAGAATGCAACCAAAAGCTAAGGGACCTTGAAATTAAGGGTTTTAGGTTTTCAACCTTAGCCTTAATCTCGATCTTAATAGTTTTAATGATAACAAATATGGAACTAATGATTTCATTGAGAATATCTTTCAGGTTCCATATCGACTAGCGTTCGCTGTCATTGATCGAATAAATCGGAAGAATCGTGAAATCAAAAGGACATTAATCGTTGCACTCGGGTTCGTCGTGAAAGTTTCACGAAGATCGACGAGTGCACCCAAGTCGCTTGGATGAGTCCAAAGATCAAGTCAAAAGCTCTCCAAGATGATGCTCGTTGAAAGCCAGAACTCAAAAATAAAGCGCAGAAGAAATAGGCTGAAGAAATAACATTCAACCTAGGTTCGGTCGACCGACCGAAGGTAAAGAAAGTAGCAGAGCTACTTCGGTCGATGATGAAAGCCCAAAACGGGCAGTAGCTCGGGCGGTCGATCGACCTACTGATACCTGCGACGAAAGATCGCGTCAGTCGACCGACGGGTCGACCGAATGGAGAAAGAAATTGGCCGAGGCTGGCGGTCGACCGACCTGTGTATAAGCCAAACACGCAATCGCGTCGGTCGACCGACCACAGGGAAAGTTTTAGCGGTCGAATGATCGATCGACCGATGCTTCGACCAGCGCTTCAACCGACGGTCTGTAACGAATAGTTTTCTACCCGTTGAACAGTTGTTGCTTCGCGAGGGTATAAATACACCCTCAGATACTTCATTTAATCTTCTTCCCTTGATGTTACAGAATTTATTGAGCATTTAAAGAGGGAATTAAAGCCTTCCAAACGATCAATCATGCACGCTCTGCTTCTCCACCGAGATCCTCTTCAAGTGCAAGTTCTTCCTCAACTCAAGAATTAAATCGAGCAGTTCGTCTTGACGAGTTGGAGGCATTGAAGGCTATGAAAGGAGCTTGCAAACATTGGTTTTATCTTAAGCTCTTTCAATTATAATTTTATTGTTATTTCAACTGTATCTTCATTTGTGTCTGCGTAAAGACCTAGAGTGTAGGTCTTGTTGATTGTGAAATGGTATCCTTGGTGAAGAGGAGTAAAGCCACATGTGTAAACGTAGTGTTTACTAGGATTAGTTTAGTTGTCCCTTAGGGTTGAGGTGGGATAAGTGCTCTCGACAAGAAGGCGGAGACTTCCGGGTGTGAAAGTACCTTAGGTCGAGAGTGAGACTTTTCGGTGAAAAGTCTTCGTGTATAAGGGAAACTCAAATTAATCTAGTAAAACTAGTTTGGAAATCCTAAGCGGGGTGCTTAGGTAGTGGAGTAGGCATTGGGGCCGAACCACTATAAATTGTGTGTTTGCATTGCCTTCTTGTTTTGTGTTAATTGTTTTATCTTTATATCGCTTCCGCATTCATTTATCGAATTGCAAATCGCCTAAGTTAATCCAAGAAACGATTAAAAGTGAAATTAGGCGAATCATATAGTAAATATACTATTCACCACCCCCCTCTAGTGTCGTCATTTCGCCCATAATTGGTACAAGAGCGGGTTCGTAGCTTGAGATTTCACCATTTCTTCTACACCTTGTCTCAATCTTGAAATGGCTCTAGAGTCGGTAGCGTCTAGACCTCCTAGGTTTGATGACTCAAACTTTGGTCTTTGGAAATATAGGATGTACACCTATTTAAAGACTAAAGGGTTTGGTGTCCTTAACATGTTACATTGGGAATTCATTTAACCTAAGAATGATATGCATGCTTGAAGTGAAATGGATAAGAAAATATTTAAGTATAATGGAGATATCATGAATTACATACTTTGCACATTACCAAATGACAATCTAGATAAAGTCATGCATTGTTCTTCGGCTTTTGATTTAGGGTCTCATTAAAAGTTTTATATGATTATGCCAAAACTGAGGAAATTGGCACTTTTGATGAAGGCGGTGATGATAATGGTCACACACCTACTACTAATTTTAGTTTTAATGCTCATAGCTTTTCTAGTCAAAGAAGTAGCACCAAGAGCTGAAAAAGAAAAGTAATCTATCATGCTTGCAAAGAAAAGGGGCATGTGAAGAAAAATTGCCCAAGCTTGAAGATCAAAGCAAGGAAGAGGTCAAGTGCTTCCACCTCCACGTCTGACTCATTTAAAGCATCCTCTACCCATGACTATGAAGCCACTTACAAAGTGAGCCTCAAAATCGCTAATGAATAGGTATACTTTCCTTCACCTAGTCATGCTAATAAAAATGATGATGCTAGCTCTACTAGTTCTCATAACATGTCATATGATGAGTTAGTAGATGAGTGTAAAAAAATGTATGTCTTGCTTGTGAAGAAAGATAAGGAAAACAAAATGTTAAAAAAGGAAAATGTAATGCTTAATTCTCATTTGCATGAATCCAAACTAGAAAATGAAAAATTGAAATCTAGGTCAATTGATTCATGCCATGATAATGTAGAACCTGAGCTTAAGAACTTGAAGCTCAAGAATGATAATTTAGAAAAAGAGAATTGCATGTTAAAATCTCAATTACATGCATTGCATAAATTCATGAATGATGTGAAAAATAAGATGTTGACTTTGAGTAGGAAACACTACTAGAAATTGAGTCTTCAGCAACGGCTATCAGCAATGGCTGCTCAAGCTGTTGCTATATGCAACGACATTCTTACAGCCGCTCAAGCCGTTGCAGATATGTTGTATCTGCAACGGCTTTCTAACAGACACGCGAGTCGTTGCTGATGATTTTAATTATCAGCAAAGGCTTTCTAACGGACAAGTGAGTCGTTGCTGATGATAACTTATTAGCAACGGCTTTCTAACGGGCAAGTGAGCCGTTGCTGATAAGTTTATAAAGGTCACAGATCGCGCCCGACCCTTCTTCCTCTCGCTGCTGCCGCCACCGCCTCCTCCTCCCGCCTCTCGCCACCGCTGCCGACGCCGACGATGCCGAGATGCCGCTGCCGATGCTGCCGTCCATCCTCGACCGCCGATTTTAGGTATTCATCACCGCCCGGCCATCTCTTCCCGTTGCGGCCGGAAGGAAATTTGATCGAAACCCTATTTTTAGGGTTTCGGTCGGCGGCGGTCGGCCGATGGCCGCCGTCGGATCTTGTACAGTGTCTGGACACACTATCCAGACACTGTACTCCGGCGCCGAAAAGAGTAGATTTATAATTTTTTTTATTTTTTTTATTTATATGTTAATTAATTATTTAAATTAATTGTTTAATTTATTAGATTAATTATTAGGGTTTAGATTAATTTCGGAATTGTCCACTTCGACATTGTGCCGGAATCGTCCACTTCGGACGTGCGTCGAAATCGTCCACTCCGGACTCTTGCCGAAATCGTCTAATTTGGACTCGTGTCGGAATTGTCCAATATGGACTCGAACTGTCTCGAAACATTTAGAAAATAATCATCCATCCGATGAGTTGATATGTTTCACGTACGCATCGACGAGTCAGATATGATTTAGCAAAACCTTAGATCCGTTCGGGGATTGTATGTTCGTATAAAAGAAGTAGATGATCTTTTATACAACGTACAATTCTTGAATTGTCCCTGATTGGACAATTTGAGAATATAGTTATATGTACTGCACTTACGTTTTTATTTTAACTGTTAACTAATTATTCTAAATTTCGGCAACATCTCTCTTGTTCTCCGATACGCGCCCAGATGATATGTGTATTCGGAGAACTGTAGGGAGATGCTGCCGAAATTTAGAATGAAGTTAGCGGTTAAAATAAGTACTTAGTGCAATATAAATAACATAAATCCCGAATGGAATAAGACAATCTCACCTAAAGACATTAAACAAAGAAATTGTCATTGATTGACAGAATCATGTCGGCTGATCGAAGTTGGATGTACCGACATCTTGATCGTGGAGCTTTAACGAATGAGTTTCGATTAGGCGTAACGTACTTCCTAAATTTCGTCTATTCGAACCGGAATTTCGTTAGCATCGGTGATCAAATCCGATGTCTGTACCGCATTTGTTCGAATGGACGATTTTTGGATCGGGAGACTGTCACTCTGCATCTATATACCAAAGGATTTGCACCAAGATATTTTCTATGGACTTGTCACGGGGAGTCATGCGAAGTCGGGACGTCGAGCAATCCTGTCGTTCAGACATATGGTGAATCTTCCTCTGCTGGTGCTTCTTCATCCAGTCAATGTAATCCCTATAGAACTATGATACTTGATAGTCTTGGGGGTCAATTCCACCTGAATGATAATGTTGATCGGCCAGTTCTTCAGACATCAGTCCCACCAGATACTACAGCGGTTGATATCACAGAACTACAAACTGCGGTAGAGATTGAATTATCGAATAAATAAGCTGCAGAATTTTACGAGATGTTGAAAGCTGCCGATGAACCTTTGTATGAGAATTGTCCTAAATACATTAGGTTTTCAGCAATGACACAGCTCTTAAACATCAAGGCCGATTGTAATATCAGCGGAGTTGCGTATGATCGGATTGCTGGATTGATTAATGGAATGCTGCCTACTGATAACAAGTTTGAGCCAACTTTTTATAAGACTAAAAAGCTAATGAGAAAATTGGGGCTTGGGTACGAAAAAATACACGCGTGCCAAAATAACTGCATTTTATATTATAAAGAAAATGTGCAGTTGGATAAATGCCCTGTATGTCAACACCCTCGTTACAAGGAGAAGAAATCGGTCCGATAGAAAAATATCCCGTTTAAGGTGCTTCGGTATTTTCCACTGACACCGAGGCTTCAAAGATTATTCATGTCGGAAAAGACAGCCCCCTATATGAGTTGGCATGCAAGAAGTCGTGATGATACAGTAATGACTCATCCATCTGATAGTGAAGCAAGGAAACATTTGGATACATGTTATCCTTCATTTGCTAGGGATACTAGAAATATCAGATTGGGATTGTGCACAGATGGTTTTAATCCGTTTGGACATTCTGCAACTCCTTATTCAGTTTGGCCAGTGCTGCTGACAGTTTATAAATTGCCACCGTCAATGTGCATGAAAGATGAATTTATTTATCTTTCGATGATTATTTCGGGTCCTAAGGGTCCGCGAAAAGAAATTGATATATTTCTCAGACCCTTGATAGATGAATTGAAAACATTGTGGACTGAGGGAGCTGTCACTTATGATTGTCATCGGAAGCAAAACTTCAATTTAAAGGTCGCGGTCTTGTGGACAATCAATGATTTGTCGGGTTGGAGCACTCACGGCCGACTCTCTTGTCCGTATTGTATGGAACACTCTATATCAATCAGTCTTCAGAACGGACGAAAAATCTCATTCTTTGATTGTCATCGTCAATTCCTACCGGCTAATCATCAGTATCGAAGGAATCATAATAAATTTACTAAGGGCAGAGTCGAAAGAGATGGACCACCACCGATGTTGTCTGGTGAACAAATGTTAGCACGTGTTTCAGCACTTTCAGATATAGTATTTGGTCGCAATGAAAGAGTGTCAGGTTTTGGCCAAACACATAACTGGGTGAAAAAAAGTATCATTTGGGAATTGCCCTATTGGAGTTCATTAATGATTCGACATAATTTAGATGTCATACACATTGAAAAAAATATGTTTGATAATATTTTCAACACTTTGATGGATATTTCCAGAAAAACTAAAGATAATGTCAAAGCCCGACATGATATGAAAATACTTTGTAAAATACCAGAGTTGGAGTTACAAGAGGTCAATGGACGATATCTGAAACCGAAGACCCCATATGTGTTAAATAAATAACAGATCAAAGATGTTTGTCAATGGGTAAAAGAACTCAGATTACCCGATGGATATGCTTCAAACTTATCTCGATGTGTGAACGTCGATGATTGCAAAATATCAGGGATGAAGAGCCATGATTGTCATGTATTCATGCAGAGATTACTTCCGATCGCATTTCGAGATCTTCTACCTGATAATATTTGGGGTCCGTTGACTGAATTAAGTATGTTTTTTAGAAACATTTGTGCAAATGTCCTTCGAGTCGAAGATATGTCAACACTTGAAAATAATATTGTTGAAATCATATGCAAGCTGGAGTAGTTTTTCCCTCATGCATTTTTTGACTCGATGGAGCATCTACCGATATACTTGGCATACGAGGCACGAGTTGGTGGCCCCGTTCAATATCGGTGGATGTACTTATTTGAAAGATACATGAATCGTCTGAAGAAAAAAGTAAAGAACACCGCAGTTGTTAAAGGATCAATATCTGAATCGTATATCATCCAAGAAATTTCAACATTCTGCTCATTTTACTTTAAATCGACAGTACAGACAAGATTTGATCGTCTTCCACGTAACGACGACGGGGGTGTTCGACATTCAGATGGACGTTTAAATATATTTTATCACTCTGGTCGTGCTTTTGGTTCTCGTCCATCTCGACACTTAAGCGATGAAGAGTATCATTTGGCACACTTGTATGTATTACTCAATTGTCCAGAGATTGAACAATTCATTGAAATATTTGACATTGAGATGGTGCAAAAATACTCTATTCACAACGATGAAGAATTGGAGAGATTACTGAATCGTGATTTCCCTACTTGGATTCAGACTTACAACAAAGATCACAGAGCTGAAATAGATGAAAGAATATTTGAGTTTGTTAGTGGACCGTCGCGACTTGTGTCGTGCTATAGCGGATATTTTGTTAATGGGTATAAATTTCACACGGTTGAATATGCATTTACAAAGAAGGCGATGAATGTTGGGGTCTGTGTGAAAGGGACAACCTATGTTGAATGTGATATGAATTTTTATGGACTGATGGAAGAAGTGATAGAGTTGCACTACTTCGGCTTGAAATCAGTTATTCTATTTAGATGACATTGGTTTGATACAACAGAAAGGGGCATGAAAGTTCATCCAAAATACAAACTTGTTGAAGTTAATTACAAATCTAAATTGGCAGCAAATGAGCCTTTTATATTGGCATCACAAGCCGAACAAGTATATTACGCGAAGTATCCAGCTCGAAATAAAGATAGAGCAGATTGGCGTGTAGTCTGTAAGACAAAAGGTAGAGGAAAAATTGATCCGATAGTAGGAGAAAATGAGCTGATACCTGATATGACACATGATTTCTATCAAGATGGTCATTCCTCCTGTTGTAGATCGTATTATTCCAATACTCGAAGATGCAGACACAACGTCAATTCAATTAGAAGTTGAATATGTTGATGATGACGATCATGAAATTGAGGAAGCTGGAGATGAAGAAGATGAAGAAGAGGAAGAAGAGGAAGAATTCGAAGACTATTATTCAGATGATGAGGAATAATTATAAAGTATATATTTTATTAAATATATCTCTACTATTTATACAATAATATGATTATATGTCTATTCGACAGATATGTCTGATCGTGGTTATCGTCGCAGGAGAGCTTCGGAGTCTCCGATCGGTGAGACTCCTACACTTACTCATGCTGCTGATTCTCCTGTTGCTGATCCTCATGCCGATGATACTGCCGAGGCTAGTACATCCAGACGCAGGCGGCCACGCGGGCCGAACAGGTGGCAGCCTCCACCAACCACAGAGTCACGTAGATTTATTAGCGTGATTGGGGAGCGGTAATATATCATGAATTATGAATCATTACAAATTCATTATATCATAATATAATATTAAAATTTATTTTTATTGTGCAGGTTCGAGCAAGAAGAAGTGCCGAGGAGCATTTCTTCTACTATTCGACGATACATGCACGGGGCATGGCCTACGTGGTCTCGCGTGCCTAGCAAGCACGTCGACATGTTATGGCACGAGTTTGAGGCATATATTATTATTATTTTTACATGCATGATGATTAATATTGGTACTGATATTATTATTTTGCAGGCTCGCTTTACATGGGCCGAGGACCAGAGGCCATTCATTTACGCTGCCTGGGATGCTATTTCCCGTGCGAGGTACAACGGACAGCTGGGGCAGGCTCTGTCCCAGGCGATGGCACGAGCTGGGACCACTAACATCGCGGAGACTCGGGGATACGGCCCCGATTGGATTACTCCGAATATATGGGACCAGCTCGTGGGAATGTGGTCGACGAATCGATGGCAGGAGGTTTCTCGAAATGTGGCTAGAAATCGTATGTCGGGGGGAGCAGCGCGTCACACCGGCGGCTCTGTTGCATTTGCAGTGCACGCGAACCATATGGTAAGTATACCTTTTAATTATATATTTTATTTGTTACTATGTGTACTAATTAATGTATTTGTTTTGTAAATATAGACGACGGTGTCGGATGACGGGACTGTCCAGCGACCCTCCCCGATGGCGGTGTTTGAGCGGACTCACCGTCGAGCACATGGGACGGGGGAGTACATCGACAACCGCGCTGCATACATTATGGTAACTATATATTTGTTTAAATTATTCATTATATATTTATAATTTAAGTTTTATGATAAATATTAAACAAAAAATCAAACTCGAGTAGGAGACCTACAACAAGACGGTGGTGCAGCGCGGGGGCACCCCCGAGGACTTTGACACAGCAACGTGGGTCGAGGCCGTAGGTGGCTGGGACCATGGCCGCGTATATGGCTTTGCAGATAGTGGTCATGCGCGAGCCGTACTAGGGCCACTTGGGGCACCGACCCCTCCGGTCGCTGGTGAGCTGCCGTCCACCTCTAGATCCAGTTATGATCATAGTAGCAGAATAGGGACTCTAGAGGACACGGTCGCGCGTCAGACTGAGATAATGGAGCGCCAGAGTCAGATGATGGCGGATATACAAGCTATGCTACGCAATATGTCAGGTCATCCCGAAGCAGGCATCTCTTCGGCATCATCTCATCCATCGCCCTCGAGTCAGTCCACGCCGGTGTACACTCAAGCATTTCAGACCCCGCCATATGATCCAGACCATCCTCCATCGTCATCGTGAGATTTTTTATATTGACTTTGTTACTGAGATATTGGACTTGTTTAATTTATTTTGTTTGGATATTGATACTTCAATTTTGCATTTGAATAGTTTTTATACTATTGTGGATAATTATCAATATAAATATAATTGTTTTGATGTATATCTTGGTGTATTTGTGATGTGTGAATGAATGTGTGTATGAGTGTATGGGTGTGTGAGTTATGTATCAGATAATGTATCAATGTATCAATGGAAATTTTAAATTTTAAATTTTTTCGTTACCAGGTTCACATCATCAGCAACGGCTTTCCCACGGTCGTCCGTGGGAAAGCCATTGCTAAAAGTGTATCGAAAGCCGTTGTTGATGACCTACAGCAACGGTTTAGTGACGGGCTTTTACTAACGGTGTTGCTACGAGCTCACCGACCGTTGCTATTAATGTTATCAGCAATGGCTTCGCGTCCGTGGCAAAACCGTTGTTGATAATATTTTTAGCAACGGCCCGAGCGGCCGTTGCTGATCCGTTGCTAAGTTATCAGCAACGCGATTTTCTGCCATGGCTCCATTGCAACGGCTACAATCATTGCTGATGAGTTTCAGCAATGGCTCAGCAACGGCATCAGTCGTTGCTGATGCCCATTTTTCTAGTAGTGAAAGTTAATACTTCCTCTCATAATTCTAAGGATCAAAATGTCTCATTTAAAAAGTCTAAAAATAAAAATGCTCATATAAAGAATGATAAGGTTCATCATCATTCCACAATTAAATCTCAATCTCAAAAGAAAAATATTTTCTCTAAGAATATTCATACTCTTCTTGTTTCACATAATAACCATTATAAAATCAAATCTCATGTCCATGCTAAAAATGAAAAGAAAAACTTTCATGGACATTGTTTTTGTTGTAGTATTTATGGTCATGCAATCTATGATTGCGCATTCAAGAAGAACCCAAGTGTTGTGAAGATACTTTGGGCGCCTAGGCCAACTAACCCCTAAGGACCCAAAGTCATTTGGGTACCGAAAATTTTATGTTCTATTATAGGGGAAGCCACCACACAAGGGTAAAGGAGATTGAAGAATAGAAGTTGACCAATGAGTTGAAGAAATAATCCCTACATGGTTGCAACTTCAAAATCTTCATCTAGACTAGATGCCTATGATAAAATTGGCATCAAACACATTGGTATCATCTCCTACACTTACTTGCTTTATTTAAGTTGGAGTTATGATACATGCTTATAATTGATTGATTCTTCCCGCTCTTAATGTTTATCAAAAACATTTTTTATTTTGATTTCCCGGTCTCTTCGAAGACCCAAGTGGCCTGTAATGGGCCTAAGCGACCTTGCGGTTCTAAATCGTAGGCTCATTGTAGCCTTTTGGTTTTCAACTAATAGGAAGGGTTGGAGATCATATTTTTCATATATTATCTTTGTAATCTCTTAAATTCGTTTTGGTATCACTTGATTTTATTTGAAACGAATTTGAAATCATTTAGCAAAGTAATCTTTGATAATGAAACTTGATACCTATCTTTGCTTTTTGGTTGAGTTAGCTTGCTAAGTAGCTATATTTTCTCTAAAAATATTAGTGTAGCTTACTTGCAAGTTATATGTTTTTAGGAAGGCTAATTAGGTAAAAAAATATCAGTTTGGCTAATCTTTCATGATTAAGGTATAACTTCGATTTTCATAAAATCTTAGTGTTATACCTAAATATTTAGGCTTAAACCATGTCTTTATACTCATGATTAGATTTGCATGTAAAGTCCTTGATCTCTCATGAGTAGGTAAAATTCTAGCACTTATGCAAATTTCATCAAATGAAACTTGCTTTAGGTTGGTATTCATTATTAGAGACCTTATCATTAAGTCCAAACTAGTTTAACATAGGTAGGGACTTTATTCCTCATAGGTTCACATCTTAAGATCTCTTATGATTCATTTAGATATCATGAAAAACTTTCTTTAAAATGAATCTTCACTATCTAGCATAGATTAAGTTATTCTAATGAAAATTTGCATTAAATCTTGCTATTTAGTCTGTTATCTTGCTAAGTTAGCATATTACTTCATTATGCTACTAATGAAGCCTACTTGCAAGTTAAAAAGTTGATAAGCATTGAAAACTATGCTATCTATAAGTAAATGAAAAATGAAATAAATAAGTTGGGCAAATTTTCTAAAAATAAGATATGATTTTATTTTGTGAAAATCTTTAAAAAAATAATTGAATTTTCATGCTTGATGATGTCTCTATATACTCATGATTGATGTTGCATGATATATGTTTGAATTTTCATGAGTAGGAAAAATCTTGATAACTTAGCTCATTTCATGATATCTTGATATTTATGAAATTGAACTAGGTTAAAATTATTATTTAGAGACTTCATGTTAAGTTAAAATTTGATGAACATGTTTAGATACACATATCACATAAGTCTAGAAAGTTAAAATTGAAAATTCTTGTCTAGATGAACAATATGATATCTATATCACTTTAGGAGACTTAAGCTTGAAAAGTTTGGTCCAAGTCAACAAACCACAATTGGTATCAATTGACTTGGATATTTTATTTTAAGTCCAAATTTTCATAAACATGTTTAGGAATAGGTATGACATGTTTCCATGCTCTTAAGATGATAAAATTCATATGAATATAGATAAAATGACAATAGAGGTTAAGTCATACTTACCTCTCTTGAACTATGTTGACCCAAGTCAACAAGTTGACTTAAAGGTCTCATTTATGATCCATATTTGAGAAATATGTTTAGATTTACTCATGTTAGGTATCCATAGGTTTGAATTTTAAAAATCATGAGTAAATGTTAAGATTGAAACTTAGCAAGTTTCATAAAAACTAGTTTAGTTTTGAATGAAATCATGCTAGGTTGATATCTTAACTTAAGGATAAAATTTTTATTTCAAACTTGACATATACTCGTAACATGACCATCATGTGATGTCATGAGGGTTTGAATGAAAATTGAACAAGCATTAAGAATAACTGAAAATTACAAAAATATCACTTCACTCTACATTTGGTATCTATTTTCAGTTATTTCTAGAAATATATAAAAAATTAATTTTGAAATGATTCTTGAAGCTACACCTTCATTGAAAAATCTAGAGTGTTGTGTAAAAATTTCAAAAAATTTCATCAACAATCTAATTTTTAGTGAAATTTTAAAGTTGGATTTCCAAATATGAAAAGTATCATCTTTTAAAATATCAATTTTTTTAATACTTTGACTTTTTGAGAAATTTCAAATGAAAATTGATGTATACCATTTTGATTATGTTTCTAATATCATTCACTCCATTGATTGAGTAAAATCATTTCAATGAATGATCTTGAATTCTTGAATGATAGCTAGAAACTACATTTGGTATGTTTTGATTAAAATCGATATAGGATTAAAAAAATGGACTTCGATATTTAAATTCATTTTAAGTTCAATCTTGATACATGCATTTCAAATGTCTACTCAACAATTGGTATCAAAATTTTCATCCCACATTTGGTATCAAAATGAGCATTCTATATTTGGTATCAAATCTTTTATCCAAAAATTAGTTTCAAAATCATTTGCCAAAAATATAATTTTGATTAAACTTAAAAGGGTGATTTTTGAAAATTAAAAGTATAAGTTGACTTAAGTCAACAAAGTAACTTAAAAATCTCATCTTAAGCCCAAACTTAATTCATAGTCTTACACTATCTCATGTTTGATGTTTAGATGCTTATGTTTGAGAAAACATGAGTAGATAGCAAAACTTGAGACTCAGCATTTTTATAATTTTCATGCTTATTTCAAATGAAAACATGCTAAGTTCATATTTAGATCAAATGACATTAGTTTCAATTCAAACTTGATATACATGCTTTTAATGATCATATCCTTGTATTACGAAAGTTTGAATAAAATTTAAAAATATCATGAAAAAGATATGAGTACATTCATACTTGAGTGCATACATGTTAATTTGTTTTCATTGTATGATTGTGTGATCATATCAAATTGTTTTTCCATCCCTTTGGTTGAGATACCCATGTTTCATGAAAATAATCCTTAGAGTCTCAACCTCATGTATTAATTGTGTTTCATCCCCTTGAGTAGATAGCCTCTCTTGCCCTTTTTGATTGATGTCAAAAGGGAGAGAAGAGTATGGATAAAGGGGGAGAAGAGTATAGGTCAAAAGGGGGAGAAGTGTATAAGAAAAAGGGGAGGAAAATATAGGAAACTCATGCATATAGATAGGGGAAGTTTATCGTATAGATATGCATGTTGATAGGGGGAGAAATTCCTAAGTTGATATCCTTATGCTTTAATGTTATATTTTTTTAAGGATGTTTGTCATCATCAAAAAGGGGGAGATTGTTGGCTTTAGATTTTCAACCTTAGCCTTAATCTCGATCTTAATGATTTTGATGATAACAAACATGGAACTATTGATTTCATTGAGAATATCTTTCAGGTTCCATATCGACTAGCGTTCGTTGTCCTCGATCGAATAAATCGGAGAAATCGTGAAATCGAAAGGACATTGATCATTGCACTCGGGTTCGTCGCGAAAGTTTCTCAAAGATCGACGAGTGCACCCAAGTCGCTTGGATGAGTCCAAAGATCAAGTCAAAAGCTCTCCAAGATGATGCTCATTGAAAGTCGGAACCCAAAAATGAAGCGCGGAAGAAATAGGCTGAAGAAATAACATTCAGCCTAGGTTCGGTCGACCGACCGAAGGTAAAGAAAGTAGCAGAGCTACTTCGGCCGATCGAGCGGTCGACCGATGGAAGCCCAAAACGGGTAGTAGCTCGGGCGGTCGACCCGTCGGTCGACCGACCTGCTGATACCCACGACGAAAGATCGCGTCGGTCGACCGACGGGTCGATCGAATGGAGAAAGAAATTGGCCGAGGCTGGCGGTCGACCGACCTGCATATAAGCCGAACACGCAATTGAGTCGGTCGACCGACGGGTCAACCGAAGATCGCGGATCGCACGATCCGCGTCTGGCGGTCGATCAGTCGATCGACCAACCACAGGGAAAGTTTTAGCGGTCGAATGATCGATCGACCGATGCTTCGACCAGCGCTTCAACCGACGGTCTGTAACGAATAGTTTTCTACCCGTTGAACAGTTGTTGCTTCGCGAGGGTATAAATACACCCTCAGATACTTCATTTAATCTTCTTCCCTTGATGTTACAGAATTTATTGAGCATTTAAAGAGGGATATAAAGCCTTCCAAACGATCAATCGTGCGCGCTCTGCTTCTCCAGCGAGTTCCACTTCAAGCGCAAGTTCTTCCTCAACTCAAGAATTAAATCGAGCAATTCATCTTGATGAGTTGGAGGCATTGAAGGCTGCCAAAGGAGCTTGCAAACATTGGTTTTATCTTAAGCTCTTTCAATTGTAATTTTATTATTATTTCAACTGTATTTTTATTTGTGTCTACGTAAAGACCTAGAGTGTAGATCTTGTTGATTGTGAAGTGGTATCCTTGGTAAAGAGGAGTAAAGCCACTTGTGTAAACGTAGTGTTTACTATGATTAATTTAGTTGTCCCTTAGGGTTGAGGTGGGATAAGTGCTCTCGACAAGAAGGCGGAGACTTCCGGGTGTGGAAGTACCTTAAGTCGAGAGTGAGACTTTTCGGTGAAAAGTCCTTGTGTATAAGGGAAACTCAAATTAATCTAGTAAAACTAGTTTGGAAATCCTAAGCGGGGTGTTTAGGTAGTGGAGTAGGCATTGGGGCCGAATCACTATAAATTGTGTGTTTGCATTGTCTTATTGTTTTGTGTTAATTATTTTATCTTTATATCACTTCCACATTCATTCATCGAATTGCAAATCGCCTAAGTTAATCCAAGAAACGATTAAAAGTGAAATTAGGTGAATCATATAGTAAACATACTATTCACCCCCCCTCTAGTGTCGCCATTTCGCCAACAGAAATGAAAGATTAAATTGGTCTATTATCTGAGGAGGATCAGGGTAACTTGAGGGCTGTTTCAATGGAATTGGTTGCTCTAAATAAACAAATTATGTTGAAATGGTGGTCAAAGTGAAGAAACAAGTGGATTGAGGGAGGTGACAAGAATACAAAAAAATTTCATTGTTCAGTCAAAATAAGCAGAAGACGTAATAGTGTGGGAAAGCTAATTGTGGATGGAAGAGTAATTTTAGATGAGAAGGAAATGGCAAAGCATGTTGCAATTTGGTATGAGAATCTCTGGTAGAAGGATACGAAACAGGATGATTTATTCTGCAAATTACCTGAGTTACTCAATGATTTATCTGAATTGAATTGGAAAAGGATTACTGAAGAGGAAAATAAATGTTTGCTGAAGGACTTTACGGCTAGGGAGATTTGGAAAGCAGCTAGTGGTCTTGGTAGGGGGAAGAGTCCTAGGATGGATGGCTACATCCTGGAGTTCTACCAACAGAACTGGGAGGTGGTAAGTAGAAGAATTATGATGGAAATGAATGTTTTTCAAAGGAATAATATTCTACCTGAAGGATGGAATGACACACTTTTGGTGATGATACCTAAGAAGAAAAGGACAGATAAAATACTTGACTTTAGGCCCATAGTACTATGCAATGTGCTATACAAAATCCTAACAAAGACATTAGCCAATAGGATAAGATCTTTCTTGCAGATGTTAATTAGCCCTGAACAAGCAGTTTTTGTTCCTGGGAGACAAATACAAGACAATATTCTAATAGTAGCTGAAACAATCAATTCCATTTATAATATTGGTGGGAAATGGCCTAATATTCTTGTGAAGATAGATCTCCAGAAAGCATATGATATGGTGAGTTGGAAAGCAATGTATGCAGTCATGAGTTGTATGGATTTCTCAGAAAGGTTTATTAAATGGGTGACAGATTGCATTGAGAATGTGACATACTTCTGTAAGCTCAATGGGGAGGTTTCAGAGTCCTTCAAGGGCTTTAAAGGTATCAGACAAGGTGATCCAATATCACCTTACCTATTCATAATGATGGAAGAACTCCTGCCTGTACTAGTTAAAGGGTTTATAAGGGAAGGGAGAATAAAATCTTTTAAGTGTAAGGGTTTTGAACTAAGTCATCTGTGTTTTGCAAATGATTTAATCTTCTCAACAAAGGCTAACAAAAGATCTTTGAAGGGACTGAAGGATTGTTTGGATATCTATTGCAATATCACTGGACAAATGGTAAATAAAGAGAAGTCGGAAATAGTATTTCCAAAAAGATGTAGACCTGAAGTAAAGCATTTGATTTGTCAAGGTCTTGGAATGAGAGAGGGGAAGTACCCAATTCAATACCTAGGAGCACTTCTGTCACCAAGAAAATTAGAAAAAAAGGCACTAGAATAATGTTTTTGATAAGATTAAGGCAAGGATGAGCATATAGGGGAGAAATTTTATTTCTCAGGTTAGTAAAGTGATTCTAATCAATTCGGTTATAAATTCCATTCCAATTTATAATTTGATGACATCCTGATTATCTGATAATGAGGTGAATAGAATATCAATTGAGACAAGAAAATTTTTCTGGTCAAATAGTAGGAAGAAAGGGGCCAACCTGGTGAGTTGGGAGAAGGTTACGAAAAATAAGTGTTTTGGGGGATTGAGAATCAACGATCTGCTGATAATGAAGAGAACTATGATGGCAAAAAGATTAGTAGCCTTTGCTGAATAATGAAGATTCAATGTGGAGCAAACTTTAGAGAAGTAAATATGATAATCTTCATCCTTAGGAGAGATGTGGAAAGAGGAAGAAATCAAACCAAACGAAGGCAATGAGGTGTGTATGGTGAGTTTAAGGGAAGGATTAGTGAAAGCAATTGCAGAAGGGAAAGAAACTAAGATCTGGAGTGATTACTGGATGAGTGAGGTTCCACTCAATAAGTGGCCAACTTTTATTAATGTAGAGAAGCTGAAAGAGCATGAGATGGTGGCTGAGTACACTATTAGAATTGTGGTCATCAGCGACGGCTGATACCATGACTGAACCGTCGGTAATGAATATCACGGACTGCGCCAACCGTGGCAAATAATCATCACTGATGTGTTTGTCTCAGATGTGTTGCGACGGCCACGCATGGCCGTCACACGTAATTATCAGCGACAGTCTCGTGGACTGTCGCTGATTTAAAAACATCAGTGACGGCTCTGGGGGCTGTCACTAATACCAACACATCAGCCTCGGCTCACAGCCGTCGGTGATATTATTAGCAACCGTGATATTTGGTCCTACCGAGGGCATCAGCCATTTACGATAGGCTTTCAGCCACAGCTTAGTGACGGGTCACTATGGGTAAACCGTGGCTAAAGATGTTATCCTGTAACTGAAAAAATTGAAAATTTTGTAAATTCTTGTATACAATGATATATCGACTACAACCTATTTTCAATCACATATTATAATCAGAAAACATCATACACATGCATTTGAAACCAAACATACAAGTTTTACATAAATATCATCAATCTCAGCCTCAAACCGGAGGCAAACAATTATCAAAATATCATCTATATATCCAAGTATCAAAATATCATCTATATCAAGTATCAAAATATAAAAAAAATACAATTAATCAAAATCTCACGACGACGGTGGCGGCGATGGAGGCGGTGGAGTCGACAACGATTGGGTCGGGAGCGTCGATTGGGTCGAGGAGGACGACGGCTACGACATCATAGGTAGAAGGCCAGACTAAGACGCAATCTAAGTGAGAAGTGTCTGCATGTTCTGGATCGTTTGTCTTAACTCGTCATTCGATCATCTCTGCTCCTGCATGTGCTCCTCCATCGTCAGCCTCTGCTCATGCATCCTCTCCTCCATCGCGTGCCTCTGCTCCTCCATCGCTTGTCTCTGTTGGGTGAGCTCCAACTCCATGGCCGCTATCCGACTCTGGTCCTGCGCTCGGGATGACGAGGGCCGCTCACCTGCTGTCGGAGGGGTCGGTGCCCCAAGTGGCCCGAGCACGACGCGTGTTTGGCCACTGTCTGCAAAGCCATAAACACGGTCGTGCTCTCAGCCACCTGCGGCCTCCACCCAAGCTCCTGCATCAAACTCCTCTGGTGTCCGTCCACGCTCGATCACAGTCCTCAAATAAGTTTCCTACATATGTTTATATTTTAAATATATATAAACTATAAATAAAAATTGTGTAAATCAAATAGACATATATAAATACTTACCATTATGATCGAGGCTCTGCTATCAACATAGTCCCCGGCTCCTCGTCGATGACGATGGGTGCGATCAAACACCTCCATCATCGACGGGCGTTGGACGGTGTCGTCCTTCGTCACGCACGTCTTACATTAGAAAATAAATACATTAGTATCATTATACATAATATATAATTTAATTAAAAGTAAGGAAATTATACATATCATACGACGCTCATGCACCGCAAAAGACACTGAGCCACCAATGTGGCGCGCCTCCGTGCCGCCCCCCCCGGACATGTGATTTCTCGACGCGGTCTGGGAGACCTCCTGCCACTCTCGAGTCTCCCACTGCTCAACAAGCTGGTCCCACACAGGGCCAGAAATCCACTCGGGGGTGTGTCCCCGAGTCTGCCCTATCTGTGTGGCCCCCAACCGTCTCATCACGGTCTGACGGGCCTGCTGAAGCGGCCCGTTATAGCGAGCACGGGCAACACGCTCCCATGCAGCCTCCACAAAAGTGGTCTGGTCCTCCGGCCATGTATAATAACCCTGCAAAAAAAATTATTATTATCGATGAATATTTAACAGTAACATTAATTTAATAAATATACTTACCATGAACTCTCGCCACAATAAATCCATATGCTCACGGGGCACGTGAGACCATGTAGGCCACACCCCGTGCATAAACTTCTGGATCGTCCCCGCTATCATGCAGGGGACGTCGTCCTGCTCAAATATGCACCAAATATAAATTTATATTATGATATTTTGAATTATAAATAAATTATAAGAAATAATTAATTCATATACTTACCTTCTTCCGCGCATAGTAACTGCTCTGCGCAGTTCTCTCTCGGGTGGCGGAGGGAGAATTCTGTTAGGCCCTCGTGGCCTACGTCTCGATGTCGACAGGTCTGGATCGGCTGAAGGGATGGTGGCTGGAGGTGGGGGGATGGTGACCATATCAGCTGGGGGAATGGTGGATGGATCAGATGGGGGAATGGTGGCTGGACCAGGTGGGGGGATGGTGGCCGGAGGTGGAGGGATGGTGGTGGAAGACGAAGGGTCAGTGGGTACAGGTGGGACGGGTGGTAATCGTCGGGGGGTCCTACGAGGAATGCCTCCTCGAGAACTGATATCTCAAATCATAGCTGTAAAAAATTAATATAATTAGATTATATATAATAGGTTAATAGATATATTTAATAATTGAATATATACTTCATATTTATAATTATTCGTCATCGTCATTATCATCATCCGTATAATACTCTTCTTCTTGTTCTTCTGTATCGGAATCTTAAAATTCTTCTTCGTCTCCCTCATCATCATTCTGTCCTTCCTCAACTTCATTATCGTCGTCATCAACGTATTATATTTCCAATTGAACTAACTCTGTGTCATCATCCTCAAGTATTGGATTAACTCGTTCCACTTCGGAAGGATCTTCTTCTTGATAGAAGTCATATGTTGGCTCATTATCTCCAACTATCGGGTCAATTTTTCCTCTGGCTTTAGTCTTACAGACTACACGTCAATCTGTCATGTCTTTCTTTCGAGATGAATACTGCATATAATATATTTGTTCAGCTTGAGATGCCAATATAAATGGCTCATTTAAAGCCAATTTTGATTTGTAATTGACCTCGACCAGCTGTTTATACTTTGGATGAACTCTCATGCCCCTATCGCTTGTATCGAACCAATGACATTTAAAAAGGGCAACTGATTTACATTCGAAAAATTATAATTCAATGACATCTTCCAATAGTCCGTAAAAGTCAACATCACATTCAGCATACGTTGTCCCTTTAACGCAGACCCCGATATTCATAGTCTTTTTTTTAGATGAATATTCAAGTGTGTGAAATTTATATCCATTGACAAAATAACTATTATAACATTGTACAAGTCGTGTCGGTCCGCTAGCAAACTCAAAGATTTGGTTATCTATTTTGCCTCTGTGTTCTGTGCTGTAAGCTTGAAACCAATTAGGGAACTCACGATTTCGTAATTTTTCTAATTCCTCATCGTTGTAAATTGAGTATCTTGTCACCATCTCAATGTCAAATATTTCAATGAACTTCTCAATCTCTGGACAGTTTAGTAAAATATACAAGTAGGTCAAATGATACTCTTCATCGTTTAAGAATCGAGACGAACGAGAACCCAAAGCACGACCGGGGTAACAAAAGATATTTAAACAACCATCTGATGGTCCAGCTCCTCCGTCTGATGGTTGAGCTCCCCCGTCGTTGTTCCGTGGAAGACGATTAAGTCTTGTCTTGATGGTTGATTCAAAATAAAATGAGCAGAAAGTTGAAATTTCTTGAATTATATATGCTTCTAATATGGAACCTTCAATTACGGTGGTATTCTTTACTTTTTTCTTTAGACGATTCATGTATCCAAATAAGTACATCCACCGGTATTGAACGGGGCCACCAACTCGTGCCTCATATGCCAAATGTATCGGTAGATACTCCATCGAGTCAAAAAATGCACGAGGGAAAAATTGCTCCAGCTTGCATATGATTTCAACAATATTATTTTCAAGTGATGTCATATCTTCGACTCAAAGTACATTCGCACAAATGTTACTGAAAAACATACTTAACTCTGTCAACGGACCCCAAATCTTATCATGTAGATGATCTCGAAACGCAACCGAAAGCAATCTCTGCATAAATACATGACAATCGTGGCTCTTCATCCCCAATATTTTGCATTATCGATGTTTACATATCGAGATAAGTTTGAGTCATAACCATCGGGTAATTTGAGTTCTTTGATCCATTGATACACATCTTTCATCTGTTGTTTATTTAACACATATGGCGCCCTTGGCTTATGAAATCATCCGTTGACCTCTTACAACTCTAACTCAAGCCTCTTACAAAGTATTTTTACTTCATGTCGGGCATTCACATTATCTTTAGTTTTACCGAAAATATCCACCGCTTTGTTAAAAATATTATCAAACATATTTTTTTCAATGTGCATGACGTCCAAATTATGCCGAATCAGTAATGAAGTCCAATACGGCAATTCCCAAAAAATACTTTTCTTCACCCAGTTATGTGTTTGACCAAAGCCTGCGATTCTTACATTCCAACCAAAAGTAATATCTGAAAGTAATTTAACACGTGCTAACATCTTTTCACTGGACAACATCGGTGGTGGCTCATCTCTTTCGACTCTACCTTTGATAAATTTGTCATGATTCCTTCGATACTGATGGTTAGATGGTAGGAATCGGCGATGACAATCAAAGAAGGAAATTTTTCGACCATTCTCAAGACTGAAGGATTTTGAGTGTTCCATGCAATACGGGCAAGAGAGTTGACCATGCATGCTCCAACCAGACAACATGTCATAGGCCAGGAAATCATAGATTGTCCACAATATAGCAGCTCGTAAAGTGAAGTTTTGCTTCCGGTAACAATCATAAGTGATAACTCCCTCAGCCCACAATGTTTTGAGTTCATCAATTAGGTGACGGAGAAATATGTCAATTTCTTTGCGATGACCCCTAGGACCCGGAATAATCATTGAAAGATAGATAAATTCATCTTTCATGCACATTGAGGGCAACAAATTATAAACCGTTAACAGCACTGGCCAAATTGAATACAGAGTTGTTGAATTACCAAACGAATTAAAATCATCTGTGCACAATCCCAACCTGATATTTCTAGTGTCCCCAGCAAATGATGGATAACACCTATCCAAATATTTCCATGCTTCACTGTCGGATGGATGAGTCATTATTGTATCATCACGACTTCTTGCATACCAACTCATATAGGGGGCAGTCTTTTCCGACATGAATAACCTTTGAAGCCTCGGTGTTAGTGGAAAATACCGACGCACCTTAAAGGAAATATTTTTTTGTCAGACCGATTTCTTCTCCTTGTAACGAGGATGTTCACATATCGGGCATTGTTCTAACTATGTATTTTCTTTATAATATAAAATGCAGTTATTTGGGCACGCGTGTATCTTTTCGTACCCAAGCCCTAATTTCCTCATCAACTTTTTTGTCTTATAAAAGGTTGGCTCAAACTTGTTATTTGGAGGTAGCATACCACTGATAAAGCCTACAATCCGATCAAACGAAACCCCGCTGATATTACAATCGGACTTAATGTTCAGGAGTTGTGTCATTGCCAAAAATCTTATATAATTAGGACAATTCTCATACAAAGGTTCATCGGCAGCTTTCAACATCTCGTAAAATTTTGCAGCCTCATTATTCGGTAATTCAATCTGTATCTCGGGTTGTTCTTCAGTGACTTCAACTGTCATAGTATCCGGTGGCACTACCATCTCAGTAACTGACTCAATATTATCATTTAAATGAAATTGTCCTCCAAGACTATCCAGAATCATTATTCTATAAGGATTATGTGGATTGAAAGAAGAAACATCAGCAGAAGAAGATTCACCATGAGTTTGGACAACAGGATTGCTCGACGTCCCGACTTGACGTGACTCCCCGTGATAATTCCATACAAAATATCTTGGTGTGAATCCTTTTGTATACAGATGCAGTGTGACAGTATCTCGGTCCAAAAATCTTATATTCGAACATTTTCGGCACGGACATCGGATTTTACCACCACTAAAGAATTTTTCATTCGAGTAGGCGAAATTTAAGAAGTAAGTTACGCCTACTCAAAATTCGTTCGTTATAGCTCCGCGATGAATTCGTCGGTACATCCAACTTCGATTGCCTGACATGTTCTGTCAAAAAGTTTGCAATATCTTTAGGTAATATCTTTAGGTGGGATGATCCTATTCCATTCGGGATTTATGTTATTCATATTGAACTTAGTATTTTTTTTAGTCATTAACTTTGTTCCCAAAGTAAGTTAATGACTAAAAAAAATAAACTAAGTGCAATAAAAATAACTATGCTCCCAAATTGTCCAATTAGGGACAACTCAAGGGTTGTGCGTCGTATAAAAGATCATTAACTTTGTTTACACGAACATACAACCCCCGAACGGATCTAAGGTTTTGCAAAATTAAAACTTGACTCGTCGATCGTACGTGAAACGTATCAACTCGTCTTGATTTTTTTCTAACTTTATGGATGTCGGTTGATCGTCCATAGTGGACGATTCCGCGCGAGTCCAAAGTGGATGATTCCAGCACGAGTCCATCCATTGTGGACGATTCTGCGCGAGTCCAAAGTGGATGATCCCAGCACAATTCCATCCATTATGGACGATTCTGTGTGAGTCCAAAGTGGACGATTCCGCGCGAGTCCAAAGTGGACGATTCCGGCACGAGTCCACCATGGACGATTTGACCACGAGTCTAAAGTGGACGATTTCGTACGAGTCCAAAGTGGACGATTCTGACACGAGTCCATCCATTGTGGACGATTCTGACACAAGTCCATCCATTGTGGACGATTCAACGCGAGCCTAAAGTTGACAATTCCGTGCGAGTCCAAAGTGAACAATTCCGATACGATTCGATCCATTGTGGACGATTTTGCGTGAGTCCAAAGTGGACGATTCTGTGCGACTAATTAATTAATATTAAACTAATAATTAACAATTAATTTCTAATTAACAATAAATAATTTAAAAAAACTAATCAAATTGTGATTAGGGTTATTAAACCCTAATCAAGCAGTAGCCGGCATCACTATCGGCTACTGCTTGTCGGCATTGGGGCTGATAGTAATTGGCCCCAATGCGGCACCGGTCGGGTTGAGGTCGACGCTGAGATGAACGTCGGGTCGACCGGTGCGGAGAGGGCCGGCCGGGTCGACGCCGGCGCGAAGAGGCAGCGCGGGCGAAAAGGACGGCGCTGTGGGGATTTAACGGAGGAGGAGAGGAAGCGAGCATACCGGAAGGTTCATCAGCGATGATTGACGGCGGCGGCAACAGGCAACGACTCCCCGATAACTCGGTATCGACGGACGGCGGCGACAATGGCGAGTAGAGAAGGAAGAGGAAGAAAGGGGAAGGGTCGGGGTGCGAACACAAATAAAAAGAATTTTCACCGACGGCGAGTTGGCCGTCGGAACACCGTGGATATGTAACTTTATTATCACTGACAGCTCGCAGAGCCGTCGATTAAGAGAGTTATATATTTGCGCTGCATTCGTGACATTAAATAATAAGCGACGGTCACAGCCAGCCGTGGCTAATGACTTACGCATATCACCGACGGCGTAGCGTAGCCGTCGTTACTAACCTATTTTATTTCGCGCGCCCGATTACTCTCATCACCAACGGCTACGAGGCCCCCGCTAAACCGTGGCTACTAACCCATTTTAATTCGCACGCCGTGCGCGTCATGATCTATGAGCGACGGCTTTGTGCGGCTGTATGCGAGCCGCGGCTGATTTAGTTACATCAGCCACGGCCGACTAGGCCGACGCAAAGCCGTGACTTATTCTGATGGATCTGGCAGCCATCGCTGATCCCCGTTGCTGATGTGGTATATTCTAGTAGTGGTATTTGAAGAAGGAGAATGGAATGAAAGATTGATTGAAGAATGTTTTGATAAAGAGTTGAAAGAGAGAATAATGGTTGTTCAAACTGATAGAGATAAAAGAATGGATAGATGGGTTTGGAAGCTCAATAAGAAAGGTGACTTATCCGTGAGAGAAGCTTATTACTTTATGAGGCAAAAGGAGGAGGCTGTTGAAGCTAGTAAGATGGAATGTTAAAGGATTTGGTCCTTACAGGTGCTCGAGAAGGTTAAATTATTCATTTGGAAACTTATTTGGAATAGATTACCAACCTCGGACTGGTTCTCTAAATTCTCAGGAAAAGAAGTTGACAAATGCTATGTTTGTGGAACTGGTACTCATAGTGTCAAACATTTTTTATTTGAATGTGAATATGCTAAAGAGGTGTGGAACCTAATAGAAGTGAAACTGAGAATAGTTTTTAAAGATAAGGAGAATTGGGGAGAAAGAGGTTGGTTATGTGAAGTTGAGAACTTTGAAAAGGAGTATGCAAAAAGATTATTAGCACTAATGGCAAACTCATTTTGGATGTTGTGGAAATATAAGAACAAAATGAAATATGAGAAGAAAGTTTAGGAAGTGGAATGGGTTCTTAATAAAGTTTATGCTGAAACAATGTATTTTGTTGAAGCAAAAACAAAAGCCTCAAAAGGATGTCAGAAAATAACTCAGGAGATGAATTGTACTAATATTGATTTTGTAGGTGATGTAGCAGAGGGAAACTTCATCCTAAAATGTGATGCTGTCTGGAGAGGAGATTTTAAAGCTGGGTGTGGCTTTGTACTTTATAAGGAAGGATGGAGAGTTTTGGAAGGTAGAGGGATAGAGTTTGCTGGGAATCCTCTTGTGGCAGAAATGGAAACTATTTGGTTTGCAATGAATAAAGTGAAGAAAAAGGGAATAAAATGTGTAGCAATGATTTTAGATTGTGAATTAGCGGTAAGGATATTGAATGGAGAATCAGAAATGCCATGGGAAGTTAGTGGACTAACAAAGAAGATAAAGTATTTGGCAGAAGAAATCAACACAACAAGCTAGTGGCATGTTGGAAGAGAGGAAAATTTTGAAGCTCATGAGCCGGCAAAGTTAGCATATGCTAAAGATATGGGTAGCAGTAAACAAGATATGGATATCCTAGATGTATGAGAGGGAGGGAATGATGTAAAGGAATGTTTTGCAAGAATTGATGTATTAGGTACTGGTTTCAGTAAAAAAATACTTTAACATTATGTTTGGATAACTTTGAGTAATTGTATGTTTGGAGCAAGTGTGGGGTGCACAATCAGTGGTTCAATGTTTTTTTACTTTTGTTCTAGGGATGTAATCTGACCCTGTGAGTAAGTCATTTTCTTTGAAATAAAAAAAAAATTAATGGAATTGACAGAGGACAGGGGGGATTTAGTCAAGCTTGAGTATTGATTGATCTGATGTTAACCGGACTAAAACATTAAATAATAATTCATTGCAAAACAAGGGTCGTTGTGTGAAGAATTAATGTCGTCCAATTCTTAATTTTAAAGCAACATTTCACTACTCTTTTCTTTAATACAATGCATCGTCATTGAAATCGGTTTTTCGCGGAAAAAAAAAATCTCAATCTCAGAAATTTGATGGACTAAATGCACTAGAAAGAAATTAAATTTTAAAAGCTCGAGTTGTTGTTGGGTGCTACGAGATTGTATTTAATTGAATAAATCTATAATTACTCAAATTTGAAAGTTGTCAATTGGAACACTAATTAATCTATCAAGGAAAAAAATATATAAAAATATCCCTAACATTTTTTTCATAGGTACTAAAATTTTCTTTAAAAATTTTTTTAATCAAAAATACATCTTACATTACGAAATTGGATACAAAAATATCTCTATAGGTAAACGATGTTAATTGAGAGATAACGGAGCTGGCGTGGCTAATGACTAGGATTGATGACGTAGACATGTGGCGCGCATGCAGACCAAGACGTTTTTTCACGGGTACTAAAATGCTCTTGACGTTTTCTCACGGATACTAAAATATCTCTAATATTTTTTCACAGGTACAAAAATATCTCTAATATTTTCTCACGGATACTAAAATACTCTTAACGTTTATTTTGAAACTAAAATACCTCTGAGGTTATTAAAAATGGTACAAAAATGACATCAAACTAACTTTTATTAGATGAGACTTAATGGAGATGTCGTTGATGCTTACAAAGATATTAACTTTACACGTGGCGCATATGCAGATAACAACTTGCCACATAAGTGATACATAAGAAATCGAAATCGAAGATGAAATTAAAAATTAAAAATTTAGAAAATAAAAACTGAAACTGAAATCATCAAATCGATTAATCGAAAATTTTGGTTCGGTTCCAAACAAGTTTTTCAATTAATCGAATTTTCAATTTTTTTGCTCAATCATTCGATTGCGTGGCAAGTTGCTCTCTGCATGTGCACCACATTTAAAGTTAACATCTCTATCAGTATCCACAACATTTTCGTTAAGTCTCACCTAACAAAAGTTAGTCTAGTATCATTTTTGTACCATTTTCAATAACATCGATGGTATTTTAGCTTTAAAATAAATATTATGGGTATTTAAGTACTCGTGAGAAAATGTTATGGGCATTTTTATCACGCCCCAAACTCAGGGTCACGTGATCGGCCATGGTATACGTGCATATACCCCGCAACTTAACTCATGCACATGCCAACTCATAAAAAATAGCGAAAAAAAACAACAGTTTTTATTATAAAAGAGAAACAAAAACAGATTTTATGAAGTAGTAAAGTTTTTAGTAAAAAAGTTCAAGTGCGAAAATAAATGAATCAAAGTCCAACAATTCATTTTAACAAATAAAATATGAAATGAAAGATATGAACGTCCCAGAGGACTACAACTCCAAATCACTAACACCGGTGCATGATAAACTACCAAAAACTTGACTACGACCCCTAACTAGGACTGCTATGAGATTATGTGGCTTCTCTGCCCTCCAACCGCGCCAAGTGCTTCAGCCCACCTCACCAGTCAGGGTCTGCAAAATAAAAACAAAACGACAAAAGAACTCAATGAGTGATTCTGCCAACCTCATGATAAACCAATCACAAAAATATCGCATATGATAAACACTTGTCTGAAACAGGAATAAAGTCACAATGGTGTGATTAGCTATCAGGCCATCTGATCATCTCATGCCCAAAGGCAACCAACACTCTAGCAGTGAAGTATAACAGGCCTAGGACTACCATGCCCTAAGGCAACAATTATACTCCAGGGTTACTAGGATAATCGGGATTGGCTCATCTGAACTTATCTTATAACAAAGAAACTCGGGAGCAATCGGGATTTGCCCGTCGGAACTTATTCCTTAAAAGAAACTCGGGAACAATCGGGATTTGCCCGTCTGAACTTGTTCCACGAGACACGAATGAACAATCGGGATTTGCCCATCCGAACTTGTTCCAAAGATATAACGTAGGAATAATCAAGATTCGCTCATCTGAACTTATTCCTTTAAACACAAGTTAGGAATTAGTCATCCAACCCTTTGGGGCAAGCCCGCAATCCAGCTCCTAACCGACCCTCTCCGCCATCCATAAAGATATGACGCAACATAACCTAAATCAAGTGTCTCCTACAATGCCTTGGGGATGCCATTATTGGGAACACTACAACACCCAATAGAACTCCTAGACCCAAAACATCATAAACTCACAAGATTTTATTTCATGCATAAACTTTATTTGTTGGTTCATAACAGATTATATTATCCCTTTAATTTAAATTATGCAATTAAAATTATCATCACCAAATTAAGATTTTATTTTCAGTTTACTATTGAACCCATGATAGGTGCATCCAAGTCGAATTTGACTTCTAAAGTATGACCTATGGATCCAGACTATATTTTCTGATTAAAATAATAGGTTACACGACTATGTTCACTATACACACCAGAATAAGTATTTCAAAACCAATCCTAAATCAATAATTCAGCATTAAGTTTTCAACATAATTTATTTTTCAGCATAACAATGAAATAAATTCGAAAATTCACAAAAATTAAATCCTTAATTCACCATCATATCAGAATTATAACATTGAGATAAATCTCACAAAAATCATATTTGTTAAACAAGATTAACAAGCACTACAACTATCTATAATCAAGAACCAAGTTTTATGATCAAGAACTCATATCAAGAACACACATGGCATCAAGATCAAATTCTATCTTTGAAAGACATGATTAATTTCCAAAAATCACAGATTTAATTTCAAGCATGCATTAACATTATAAGCATCTAAATTGATGAACAATTTCAAGACATATATATCAAGATAAACAAAATCCTTCACGTAGGCATTTCATCGAACACATTGAGGACACCCATTGTTCAACCTTGGCCGAGCACCCCTAGGGTAAACCTAGGGCTGTCGAGCCACAAAGGGGAAACCTCAAGTTCCCTCCACAAGTCGACATGATATTTCGGCGATCAAATCATAAGAATCGACGGGAAACAATCAAGAATGACACAACGCCAAAATCTGCTCAAGAACACGGGAGACAACCCGAGAAAAGGAGGGGTAAAACCACTCACATGATTAGGAAAAAAAAATAGAGAAGGACTTCCAAGCGGCGGCCTCTAAATCCGGTCTCAGATGGTGGCAGCGGCTCAACTCCTCAAGGAAGGGGCGGCAACTCCAAAGCTTCAAGGAGCCGACGGCTTGGCCTCCAAGGGAAGGGGCAGAATAGGGGGAAGAAGAAGCGGGCTCAGTGGCCGACTGCTTGAGGGTGATGGCTCCAAGAGAGGGGAGAGGGGCGGCTGGCGGCTTGGCTCCTCCTCGCTCCAAACGGCTTGTGCAACTCCAATAGGGAGTCGCATGCCAAAGGGGGGTTTATAAATCCCTCCCCAAACCCCCAACCCTTAGCAACCCGCATTCGCCTCGAGCCGAATCCAAATCCGCTAACCCGACTAAGCTTAACTAAACTCAATCTAACCTCATGCTCCACATAAGCATCAAACACATGTACACTCACGCAATATAATTTAATAAATCAAGCACACGTAATAGAATAATTAAATAAATTTATCTACGCATGAAAAGAAATTGCATAATTCATATTCCTACTTATCCGAGCTCGCAAGCTCGCACCGGACAATGAGTCGACTCGGCTCAACCTCGAACTAGCCCGCTAGGCTGACAAACACAAACCATAGCAAAAATAAAGATTTATATATATGATATTACAATCCCTCCTCCTTAAAGAAAATTCATCCTCGAATTTTGGAAAAAGAAGCTTAAAGACTCACGAGATCATCAAACAATCAAGGATATCGCTCCCTCATATCCCACTCCACCTCCCAGGTGGCCTCCTGCCCGGAATGGTGCTCTCACCTGACCATAACCAATGGAATCTCCATGGACCTCAATTTTTCTGATTTGACGGTCTAGCACCTCAACTGGTCACTCCTCATAGAAGATTGTTGAATTCACCTCCACTGTGGTAGGCTCAATCACATGGGACTCATCCTGAACATACTTCTTCAACATAGATACATGGAACATCGGATTCACCTGATCAATAATGGGAGGTAAAGCCAACTCATACATCACAGCTCCCCTGCGTTTGAGAATAGGGAACGATCCGATGAACCTAGGGCTTAGCTTCCCTCTCTTGCCAAACCTCACCACCCCTTTCATAGGGGATACCTTGAAGAACCATGTCCCCCTCAACAAATTCTACCTCCATGGCCTTTCCATCAGCATACATCTTCTAACGACCCTGAGCTACCAATAATCTCTCCTTAATTAGCTTCACATTTTCTACTACCTCCTCAACCAGGTCGGGTCCCATCATAAGTGAATCCCCTGTCTCAAACCGGCCTACAAGCGACTTGCATCACCACCCATATAATGCCTCAAAATGGGTCATCCCGATGCTACTATGATAGCTATTATTGTAGGCAAACTCAATCAGGGGCAAATTCCTCTCCCAACTATCCTCCAAATCTAAAACACATGCTCTCAGCATATCCTCCAACGTCTGAATGGTCCGCTCCGACTACCCATCTGTCTGAGGGTGAAATGCAGTGCTGCACTAGACCTCAGAGCCCAAGGCATCCTGAAAAGACTGCCAGAATCAAGCTGTGAATTAAGTACATTGATCTGAGATGATCATAACATGAACACCATGATATGCAACGATCCGATCCAAAAATAACCTTGCATACTGCTCAGCTGAAAAGGTCGTCCTGACTGGTATGAAATGTGACATCTTCGTTAGGTGATCCACCACTACCCAGATAGAATCATTGTCCTTCCCAGACATTAGCAACCCTGTTGGCTTTAAATGCTCAGCCTTAACATGCTGACACACTGGGCACTTAGACACAAACTCGGCCACTTATCTCTTCATGCCTTTCCACCAATAATTCTGTCTTAGATCACGGTATATTTTTGTGGCTCCCGGATACATGGTGTATGTGGATCGATGAGCCATCTCTAACACCTGCCTACAAACCTTAGTCATATCTGGCACCACTATCATGTTCTTAAACCTCATAATGCCCTCCGAGTCAACACCGAAACCATTATCGGCATCGCCTCTCTTGGCTAGATCCTTAGTGAGTGCACAGAAAGCATCCTCCTCTTGTGCTGCTCACAACATGTCTACCAACGTAGACTGTACCCTCAGGTGAGCCACAAGCACACCAGAAGTTGATACTGACAAGACTGTCCCGTCATCCAAACACATGACCAAATCATGTGCCAACGGTCTCCTCTTGACTGCCAAATGCGCTAGACTGTCCATATACTTTCTGCTCAAAGCATCAACCACCACATTAACCTTTCCCGGATGGTACATGATCGTGTAGTCATAGTCTATCAAAAGTTCAAGTCATCTTCTCTTCCTCAGGTCCAACTCCTTCTGGGTAAGCAAATACTGAAGACTCTTATGATTAGTGTATATCTCACAAGCCTCGCCATAAAGGTAGTAACACCATAATTTCAATACGAACACCACTGCTACCAGCTCAAGATCAAGAGTCAGATAATTCTTTTCGTAGACCTTCAACTGCCGGGAGGCGTAGGCTATCACTCTATCATTCTGCATTAACACACAACTTAAGCCGACCCGAGAGGCATCACAATAAACAACAAATCCTCTCGAGCCTGAGGGTATTGCTAGAACTGGTGTCGACGTCAATCGGTCCTTGAGCTTCTGAAAGCTCTCCTTGCACTTGCTGCCACAATCGAACTTAGTCATCTTCTGAGTGAGGCGAATCAATGGCGCTGCAATCCTAGATAAATTCTTAATAAATTTTCTATGATAATCTGCCAACCCCAGGAAGCTGCGAATCTCAGTGACATTAGTCGGCCTCTTTCAATTCTGATTGCTTCTATCTCCACTAGGTTGACCTTTACCCCTTCTCTGGACACCACATGGCGAAGGAACCCTACACTCTTCAACCATAACTCACACTTGGAGAATTTGGCGTATAATCTGTGCTCCCTGAGAGTCTTTAAAACTACTCTCAAGTGCTCAACATGCTCCTCCATGCTCCACATAAGCATATGGGGGTGTTCACGGGTCGGATCGGGTCGGGTTTAGGGGAAAAATCGACCCGACCCAACCAAGTGTAATTGGGTCGGATTGAAAAAATTTCACCTCTCAAACCCGACCCGACCCATCCCGACCTAGTTCGGGTCGGGTAGTCGGGTTTACCACTTTAGGTAAAAAAAGAGTTTTTAACAATATTTTTTTAAAAAAAATAAAAAATTATTTAAAATAAATATATATATTTTATATAAATATTTAAAAATGATTTAGAAAATATAAATAATCGGATCATCGGGTCGTATCTCGGGTCATTGGGTTTCAAATTCTAAAACCCGAGACCCGACTCGATTATGATTAGGTTTTATCAAATTGTACCCGAATCGAACCGATTACCCGACCCGACCCGACCCAAATAGGTTGGGTCGAGTCGGGTTCTCGGGTTCATTGGGTCAGGTCGACCCAATGAACAACCCTAAAGCATCAAACACATGCACACTCACGCAATACAATTTAATAAATCAAGCACACACAATAGAATAATTAAATAAATTTATCTACGCATGAAAAGAAATTGCATAATTCATATTCCTACTTACCCGAGCTCGCAAGCTCACACCAGACCATGAGTTGACTCGACTAGACCTTGCACTAGCTCGCTAGGCTGACAAACACAAACCATAGCAAAAATAATTATTAATATCTATAATATTACAATTTTAGTACCCATGAAAAAATGTTAGGGGCATTTTAATCCCCGTGAGAAAACATTTTGACCTACATGTGTGCTATATGTCCATGTCTTCAGTCTCAGTCATCAATCACGTCAGCTCTGTTATCTCTCAATTAACGTCGTTTACCTATAGGAGTATTTTTGTTATTAGGATTGTTCATTGTTCGTATCACAGCGAATTAAATCGAAATCGAACCAAAATTATTCGGGTCCGATTCGATTTGGCCCTTGGTATGTTCGGCGTTTGAATGAAAACAAAATCGAAGAAGAAGAAGAAGAAGAAGAAGAATAATAATAATAATAATAACTAGTTCGGCTCCGGTTCCTAGAGTTTGGAAACTCAACCAAATCGAAAATCGAAATATAAAATTAAAAAATTATTTTTTTTATTAACCGATTATATTTTTTGTTGCTTGTATTGATGTTGGTAAGATTTTATTGTAGCTACTTGATAGGTTGACCGATGCTTGTGTTAATTTTTTTAAACAAACAAAAAATGACTAGAACAAACTAAAACATATTTTTCGATTTATTCGGTTAAAAAATAGAACCGAACCAAAAATAAGTCAAAGCCCACACCTTTGTCCTTATACGCGCGTGAATCATGTGCTTATTTCAGGTCCACATTATCCAAACAACGTAAAGCCCCCTTTCGACCATAACACGTCCATGTTCAATCGTTCATTTTTGTTTCCTGACCGCTAATCTCGACCGGTAACTCTACCTCAAGGGCAAAAACCCTCTTGATCACTCCCTATACAGTAAAGTGATCGGTTTTCTTCCGGTACGAAAACAGACCAATCACAGCGCTGAAAGAAGCAATTATCTGATGGCGTGGCTCTGTTTGATTGGACGCAGCGACTTAAACCTGTTTTGTATATGACATCAGCTCCCTCAACCTATTTGTAGAAGTATTAAAATACCCATACTTCAATCATTGCGAGTCCATCAACCTCAAGACTAATTTCGTAAATTGCTTTAGCTTACGTATTTTTAAATGCCGAAGCTGCTCTCTCTGTCTCCGCTCTCTCCGTCCCCCAATTGAACGCAGTCCGGCGGCGATGACGAGGGGAAGCAAAGACTCGCTCGTTCCGCTTCTGCCGGAGCTCCGGCCGGGATCAGCTCCGTCGACGTCGGACGGAGGCGACAATAAGCAGAGGGAGGCGTCGGTCTCCAGCGCGGTGTTCAACCTATCGACGAGCATCATTGGGGCGGGGATCATGTCGCTGCCAGCCGCAGTGAAGGTTCTCGGCGTTGTGCCGGCATTCGTCCTCGTCGCCGCGGCCGCGTTCCTGGCGGACACCTCTGCCGAGTACCTGATGCGCTACGCCGGCTGCGGCGGCGTGTGCTCCTACGCGGCGACAATGGGCGAAGCCTTCGGCCGCGTCGGCTCCGCCGTGCTCCAAATCTGCATCGCCCTCACCACCGCTGGCGCCCTCACCGTCTACTTGGACATCATAGGTAATTACACGGTTTCTTAGCTGTATAATGATTGGCTCCAAGGATCTGGGCCCACTCCAGCTTCCAATCACCTAGCAAGTAGTAAAAGTTTCACCGGTAAATCTTGTGGTACATTTCACGGGTGCCGTGTACATATTGGACAACTGGTGGGGGTTACATCACGCCAGATAACATATTAAATCTATTCACCCGTACTGAGTGCCTGCTGTCCGTCCGTTATTTAATATCTTCCTCGAGATTCGCATGAGCCACGTGAGTCACGTGACGGCGACTGTGCGCGTTTATGGTGCAGGTGACGTGCTGTCGGGAAGCCAATCGGCCGACACGGTGCACGCCGGCGTGCTGCAGGAGTGGTTCGGCGATCAATGGTGGACCACCCGCGCGGTGGCGCTCCTCGTGGCCGTCATCTTCGTCATCCTCCCCCTCGTCCTCCTTCGCCGCGTCGGTGAGCAACAACCTCTTTCCCCCTTCCTCGAATCGATCCCACTTTACCGCGTCGACTAATCCTAATCCGTGCACGAAATCGCAGACTCTCTCAGGTATACGTCGGCGATATCCGTTCTCCTGGCTGTCGTGTTCATGCTCATAAGCTCAGCCATGGCTGTTTACGCCCTCTTCCAGGGCAAAACTGAGACCCCAAGGTTGCTTCCCGATTTCGACCACCTCTCTTCTTTCCTCGACCTCTTCACTGCTGTTCCTGTCATCGTCGTCGCCTATACCTTCCACTTCAATGGTAAGCAATTCCGACCCCCTCCCTCGCCTTCCACCACAATCACCACTTAAAATTGCAATCTCATTCCTCCGTTTGTCGCAGTTCATCCTATCAGAGCGGAGCTCAGCAAAACCTCCGACATGATTGTGGCGGTCCGGATATCCGTCGTGCTTTGCTCCGTCATTTACGCGGCCATCGGATTCTTCGGCTACCTTCTCTTCGGGGAGTCGACAATGGCGGACATTCTCTCCAATTTCGATCAAGATACAGGTTCCCCGATTGGGAGCCTACTCAATGACGTGGTCCGTCTCAGCTACGCTCTGCACGTGGTGCTGGTTTTCCCTCTGCTTTTCTTCTCGCTAAGGATCAACATTGATCAACTCTTCTTCCCCAAGTCGAAGCAGCTCGAGTCAGCCACTTGCCGCTTCATGCTTCTCACGGCATTTCTGCTGGCCTTCATCTACCTGAGCTCGGTCCTCTTCCCGAGCATATGGACTCTGTTTCAGTTCTTTGGATCGACGACGGCAGTTTGCATCTCCTTAATTTTCCCAGCCGCCATTGTTATAAGGTGTGCTAATTCTGATTCAATTTGGGGCTAAAAATTTTTAGTAGTTGCTTACGATCGAATAACCTGATTTGATTTGAGCGTTTACTTTCACAGGGACGTTGAAGGGATATCAAAAAGGAAAGATAAGGTGTTAGCATCTGTGATGATAGCCGTGGCAGTAATCACGAGCTCTATAGCCATTACCTCCAACATTGTGACCTACTTGGGAGAAAGAGATTAGGAGTCGATTGAAGGCAAAACATCAAGAATTACTTTGTAATTAGAGCAGTGATAAAAGAAGAGGAGCATGTATTTTATCATATGGCAAGCCATGGATTAATGAAGACAATTCATCATTCTGTTTAGAGCATTTTCCCAAACACTGAACTTTTCAAAATCCAAATAAAAATCCATTCCTAAAATCTAAATCAAAACGTAAAAATTCTGATTTCACCAATTTTTACCGAAGTCTTTAACTCGAAATCTAAAATCTGTAAAGTGCTAAAACTAATTTTTTATATTATTTTTTAAAAAAAAATACAATTCTATAATTTTATATTTTTAAAAAATAAAAAATTCTTTAACATTAATTTTTTTGTTGTTTTTGAAAAAAATATATATATTTTTTAAAAATAAAACTTTAATTTTTTATTTATTAAAAACTGTTGTTGGTAGAAGTCTTTACACCATTAGAGTTTTGTTCATATATATTTTTTGAAGTACATATGATTAATTTTATGTCATAAAATAGATATACTGATTAAAATTGCTTTTTAATTTTGAAGTTGTTCAATACTTTTCGACAACAATCTTTAATCTATTTAAAAAGCTCATAACTCGAAAGGTAAGAAAGCTATCCCTTGTTTCCTCCACATGTTTGTACTCGTGTTCTATTGTCGACCATCAAAGGGTGAGAAGTGTATTTGTTGCGAGAGTTAAGGCAAATATTTTTTTTATTTCTAAAAGAGTATTGCTATATCCTCTCACAAATTAATCTAAAAAAAATTCTAATCACTCGTTATGATATGAGTTGTAATTTCATCCATAATCAATAAGGATTTTTAGGCAGGAGGATATAGTATTTTTCTTTCTAAAAAGACAATAAGAATGATAGCTTCATACGTCTCACTTTTTTGGGCACTTTTTTAGGCACGTTGAATTAGAGAGGAAGATGCATTTATTGAATGCTTAAAATAAAAGTTGGTACGGGGAGCACTTGTCAAAGTCTTGACCACTAAATATTTTATTCAAGTAGAGGAGATATGGCTCATATATTTTATTCAAGTATATGACATATTTTAGAATCTTTGAGACTAATTTTACATGATATGAAAATAGATTTAATTATTAAAAATTAATTTTTGACTTGTAAAGTTATTCAAAACTTTCAAAACTTGTCTAAATTCTTAAACACTAAATATTTAATTAAACTAGAAAGAACTATTGCTCATATATATTTATTTTTGAAGAGCCTATGACTAATTTTATGTCATATGAAAATAATAAAGTCGAGTAGTAGACATAATGAATTTAATTTCTTTTTTAATTCTGAATATATTCAAACCTTTCAAATAAAAGTCTATAATTTGTTCAAGACTTTAAGCTAAAATCCCGAGTAATTAAATATTTGATTAAACTACAAGGGCACTATAGCTCATATATTTTTTGCAATGTCTAAAAACTAATTTTATGTCATATAAAATAGATATAATTTATTAAAATTATTTTTTGAATTTTGAAACTGTCCAAAAATTTTGTTTAAAAGTCTTTAATCTATTCAACACTTTTGCTCAAAGTCTTGAAAGCTAAATGTTTGATTAAACTAAAGAACACTATTACTCATACATTTTTGAAGCACCTATAATTAATTTTAAGTCATATAAAATAGATATAATAAATTAAAACTATTTTTTATTATTAAAGTTTTTCAAGATGATTAAAAACTTTTGCCAAAAAGCTTTAAAAGCTAAATAAAACAAATAGATTATAATTTTAAAAAGAATATCAAATATTTGAAGTTAAAAAAAATTGCTAAAGATTTTAACACCTTTTTGTTTCAATTTTAAAAATTTATACATTCTTATTATGATTTTTAAAATTTCCCATAGAACTATTTTGGCTTTGAAAAATACCCGTCTACTTATTAGACACTTTGCCGTGCACATGGATTGAGAGGTGGGGAGGTTACAGGGCTTAAGTCCTGGTCCATCTCATTTTGAATTTGTAAATTGTAGTGCTTAAGATTTACTTCCACAAGGCAAATGCCCACAAAAATGACGCATTTTTCAAAACTTGAATTCGACAGCTATACAATATTTTTTAACGGTATCGCCATCTCCAATTCTCATCATCTTCATCAATATCAACTTCTTCATGCTCGTATTCAGAGTTCGAACCTTCTAAATCACCGAATGGGTCTTCATTTTCATCTTCAACTCCCGATGACTCTTCATCAGGATAATCATTCCGTGGATTGTCTTCAGCTGCGGGAAGAATAAATATAAAACAAAAATGTAACAAAAATCAATACCAATTTATGGAAGATGCACGAATACCACTTTAGGGAAGATGCAAGAACATTAAAGAGACAATCGAACGTATACAATACAAACCATTCGAGTCATCACTATCATATTCAGACTGCAATGAACCATCATAATACTCATTTTCGTCATCATTTACCTGCACTCTGCAGTAGACAATACATACTTGAATATCAAAAACTAAAGTTCAACTATAATAAGGTCAACCGAGTGCCCAACATTCTTACAGTGGATAGTCCGCTACATCTTCCATGTTTGCATCCAAACAATCGCCAACAGTGTACAAGTCATAGACATAGTCATCTGTTCATCAGGACAGCAGAATCAGATACCGTACTTCTCCACCAGACTCATCAGTAACAATAAAATACTACAAGTCATATCATTGTGAACTATAAGAAATGTTCAAAAACTACAAAAAAAGTCCTCTGAGATTTTGATGCAACATCAGTAACAGATCAATTTGTATATAGATTGGGCCCTCTTGTTTGTGCAAAAAAAGCTATAGACCTTGCCTGGTCTTTGACTGAAGCCTAACTGCCTAACCCACAAGCAAACAAAAGTTGCCAAGCCTGAAGAGGCAAAATATAGTCATATTGGGAACAAAAGTTCAGTGCTTGCTCCATTAAGGACCCAATCTTTTTGTAATATAAACAAGCAGCAATGTTTCAGAGATTTGGGGTCAATAAGTAGTGAAGTTCAAACTATTTCAGGTCACTCAAATGGCCTTTGCTTCCGTAGAACTTTGCGTAATCCTGAGCTCCAGCCTCCAGCTATACAAAAAGGTGCATTGATGTGATGGGTCACATCAGGGCAAACATCTAGCCCACTCTTCCCTTCTGCCTAGCATCTCAAACTCTCAATAGAGCTCAAAAGACATTTGTAATTGTCTATGGGAAGGCGTCCAGAGGCAATACAAATGCCCCAATGCAGCAAGCCATGAAGCAAGCCTTCTCTTATTGGGACTAGCCATGAGTCACGGGTCAGTCAGGTAATGCCAACCCTACCTGATGACTTTGTTGTCGCTCAACCAAAAATTGGAGTTCTTGGACTAACAGTCTTTGGCTTATAGCTTGTGCAAACAACTCTTGATGCCCTATAAACCCCTTCTGGTAATTTGCTTTTTTTTCTCAACACTTATGGTCCAATATGACTTTTTCAATTCAGTATGTAGGCGGATATTGCATTAATTTTATATTCTTCTAATCATATTTTTCATCTTTTCTTTTATCCATACACTAAACAATCAATAGTTAAAGTTCGTCCCTTATACTATCTCCATTTATCCTATGAAACAAACATGCCCTCAGATTTTCCTAAGTTACATCTCTCTAATTTTCCCACCACATCTTCTAGTCTTCCAGATGTCTTCTAAATTTTCCAAATCTAGCTCCTCCTCCATTGTTTGTCATTGGTCTATCTTGTTAGACATCCTTAGTTTCCATTTAGGATAGTTGTTCTTTCACTTTTTCACCGTTCAGGACCACGCATCTTGAGTAACCTTTTGTTCCTATGTTAGTTGTTCATCAGTGTCAAAGTGTGTCCATGGTCATATAACATAGATGTAATTATACAATCAAGTAAAAGTAAATTATAAAAAGGAAAGGCTTATGCAATCCCATGGCTGACCTTCCACAGCAATATTTGTACTAGAAAATTAAAGGGTATGTTTGAATAGAAAAAGTGGAGAGAAAAAGGAAAAAATGAGAAGGGAAAGGAAGAAAAGAGAATCATATATTTTTCCCTTTCTCTCCAATTCCATCCAATTCTTGAAGGAAATAATTAATGGGATTGGAGGAAAATGAACTATCTTATCTTCTTCCCACTTCTTTCATTTTTTATCCCAAATATTCAAATAAGACAACTTCAATTCCTTTCTTTTCAATTCCTAACCAAATAACAAAAAGACTTACTTTCTTTTCTCTCCTCCTCTATAGCTGTGGCTGCTTCCGGAAGGAATTCTCTTAAAAGTGGGAGATAGTTACACAATATTGCATTGTCATCATCAGCAGAAATTCTGCAATTAAGTACACATCTAATATCAACAATTAAGATGACAAAAATGATACAGCAAAAGTATTTGACAAGTAACATACTCCAGCTTTTGTGCCCTTCCCCTTGTTTCAACATCAGCATCAACTTGAACGACATCGTATAGATGACAAAATTCACGTAGAGAGTCTTCTTCTGCATCTATGCTTCCCCTTCTCTTCCATATTTGTTCTAATCGAGCATTTCTACCAAGATTCTACAAGAATTAAGAAATAGCTTGTTGGTATCTCACAATTAGTATAATGATATTCTACAGTTATCTACTCTATGATTGGGATACAACCATGGATGAGTCAGCTACATCCTCTCAAGGATGAAAACTCCTAAATAAAATGTTGGTCTACCAAAATCATTTTTTCTTAACAGACTTTTACTCATTCAAAAGCTTTCAATAGATAGTGTGAAGCATCTACACATACAAATGATGATACAAACAAACAACATACAGTATTCATATAAATAAAACTCCTATCATTTAAGAGGCATATTCAATTTGCTTCCATCAGAAAAAAGCTTAACTTAAACTTCATCTAGTATAAGATAAGCATAAGAAGAGAGCTCCCTTGAATGAGAATTACTGAAGTGACTCTTAATTGTTCAAGCAACAAGTAATGTATATCCTATAGACTACCCGTCCTTCAATTTATCCACTATTATAGTAGACAAAAGATTATTTTATTGCATGCATTTGCATAGACATACACATCCAGACACATATATCCTATGTGTACTGAGCTTATCTACTTGCATACAAATGTGTATTCACCAATGAAGTCTTCTGACTTATGCTAATTGAGGCTAAAACCAACTTGCAGACTTAGCAACATACATGTTGCAAGACACTTCATGAGAAAAACTACATCTCATCATCCAAAATGAAAATCAATATACAAAGCATGTGCAAGTTTACCATCAATAACATGAAGAATATCTTAAATAACAAATAATATAGAAAAGATACACTAATTATCAACATAAAGAGTCGATTATGTACCTCATGCTCTTTTCTAGCAGCTAATCGCAGATGATCTTGTTTCTGCGAGTACAAAGTAAACATTAAGGTGAAACTGTTCAATAAATCAAGATTTAAGCTAGGAATGGATAAACTAAAAATGGTAGCAAAATAAGATAATAAACATTGCACAATTTACACCGGATCCTAAAAGGAAAAGAAATGTAAATAGAGAACACGTTCATAGGTTATTCTTGCAATTGATAATTATCTTACTGTCTTCCCCACCCATCAAAAAATATGAGCTACGTGTCAAGAAGATGATGATGACAATGAAAACAAGTTGTAAAGTCCCAACCATTTGCAGTTTGCTATATGCAGGCCAAAAATCTAGTTATACAAAAGATATTTAATTCACACATGGAGGTAGAAATGTTCTGGATGTCAATAATTTTAGTGCATAACAATTTGTAAAGTCTGGATATTCTTGCATATCAGTTTGCTATATGTAAAGTCTGGATGTCTACATATAATTGTTTATTACCCACCCTCCCTAATCATATTATTATAAATCATATATTAATTTGTAAATATCATATGATAAATTGTATTATTAATTATATATACATTATAATATTATTAATTATAATCAAGTAATTATAATATTATTAATTATCAATTATAAAATTATATTGTATTATAAATTTACATAATATAATAGTTATAAATGAAGGGTATATTATTCATTTGAAAGTACAACAGGTCCATAGTTTTGGGTCGGTTATCCAATCTCATTATTGGTTAAAACATTTTGCGACAGATGTTAGCATTATCTAAAGTAAAATTTGAGCAAACCAAATTATAATTTAATTAACCATTGAATTTTAGCTAAATTATCATGCTAATTGCTAAAGATTTGGAGGCAGTTAGTTAATATATTGGTGTTCAATGATACATGACAATGAATCATCAGATGTATCTAAAGGAAAGGACAAGGAACCAAGTCTTGTTACACAATCTGCTTGCAATTTACCACAACTGTGGAACTTATGGGTATTTTTTTACTGAACAATATTATAAGGGACGGGAGGAGTGGAGGACAAATGCACAGCAAAAACCAAAGAATTTACGTAGTTTCAGAATTTTTAGTTAACAGTTGAACAAAAGCAAAATTAAGGGACCACCTAAAACACACTACATCTCCTTATTTAAAATATAAGATAAATGTGAAATGTGAAATCATGATTTACTTGTCAAAGAAAATAATGTCCGTACTTTATCATATTTAAACATCCGTTTACGCTCCTGGAACCTCTTACACAACTCCTCATTATTGGAATCTTGCTGCTGGATCAGTAAGAAGGGAAAAAAAAAGTTACACAAACTTACAAATATAATGCGCAGTATGTTGAATGAGAACCTGAGATTAGAACAGTTGGATAATCAAGTTGAAACAATAAATTAGAAAAGTATCAAAAGATACTCTACTAATTAAACCAATACACAAATGAAATTTACCCCTGGAGGACGACACAGATACCATAAAGATGGCAATAATTTCACATCATAGATCTATAGAGATAGCCCACTTCAGTAATGCAAAAATGTCAAGGAGGTTTGGAAGAAGCATTACATGCAAGATTATAGCTGAATCTTGCTTGATACACAGAAAAGACATCCAAGAAGAAAATGCACAAATAGCAAGTGAAACACCAGTGAAAACAGCATTTAGGTAGTGCACCGTTATATTACGTCCTCATTTATTACTAGCAAGTGTACAAAAAAATGATTTATTTAAGTACGAAGGATAATCTCGTCTTTTCCTACGTCTGTATTCTAAAAAGTAAAATATTTTAGTAAACAATTGCAAGTCATGGACTCATGGTGATACACTTTCAAGTTCCAAACAATGTTTTGATCCTCAAAAACAATAAAATCATCAAATTATTCTTGTAGGAACAAATTCAATTAGAAGAAGCACTCCAAATTAAGTAAACAGATGAAAGTAGCATATCAGCACATAGAAATGTAGGACAGCATAGACCTCTCTTTGATGAACTAGAAAAAAAATGCAGTTGTGTTACTTGTGTTGTTACTTGTGTAAACAGAAATGTACACTTATAACATTACTTTATCCATGAGAAATATTTTGCTAAAGAATGATAGAGAAAACAAATGAATATCCATGAGAATATTAGCAGGAATGAGGCAGCACAGGCAAGAGTTAGATGTTCAGGACTTGTAGGGTTATTTTTTGCACCAATATACCAATTATCACTATATATGAAAATTGATATTTACAGGAAAAAAGATAAACAAAGTGAGCGAAAGAGCTTTTAATCACGTGAACATAAAGATAGTGTTTAAAAAAATTTATAACGCAACTTAAAAATATTTCAACTACTTTAGATACAGAAACAACTGGTTAGAGCATCATAAATCCCATTATTCACACAAAAATTAAAAAATAAGCATACTAAACAATGTTATTTCTTTTTATAAAATGACAAGGCAAGAAATTAAATGGAGCAACAAAGATTAGGTGCAAACCAAAAAAGAATGCAGCACATCTTTTATAGCAACAGAGTGTCTAACGGTCTCAAGATGTTGTACTAAAAGCTTCTTAGTCCCAAACTCTTGTGGAACTGCACAACCGAAGCACATGAAACAAGAAATGTTCAGTGTAACCCATTTATGGGAAAATAATAATGAGGTACAGAAAAGTTACATATCAGGTACAATGATTTCAAACAGCAAAAGTTCTAGCGCTTTTGGCTGCCATGTTAGTTCCATTATGTGTCATACCTTTCCCTGCGTCAGGATCGGAGATGGAGAGGTTCGCAAGATCTTTAAATGGTCTTTTAGATGGCCTTTCCTTAATCTCCAACCCTAAAAGCACAACACAGCAAAAAAAAACTCTTGATTATTCCGATTGCAAAAAAACCAAAAAAAACAAAACCAAAGTAGTTAATACTGCCTATGATGAAAAAAAAATGAAAATATAATAATGAAATAGGAGAGAAGTAAGTCTTATCCTCTTTCGTTAGCAATCCTCGGATTTCTTCCCAAAAATTTGAAAGACTAATAAAGAAGGGAAGAATTTGAAGAGAACCTTCTCTCCTGTCTTTTCTTCTCTCGTTTCCTTTTCCTCTTTCCTCTTTTCTCCTTCCTCTTCTACTTATTATGCGGACAGACCTTAAACCCTAAAGTTGAATACGATGAAAACAAACCTAGATAATGGTCAAGGGAAAAAAAACTCACAGAAGGCATCAAGTCTCGACTGGGAGACCTTCCGCTTAACCCTAACAACCACCGGCCTCTCATTGGCAGGTTCCGAAAGAGGAGGCGGAGTCGAAGTCGACGCCTCGCCGAGCTGTACCGCTGTCCCGGACATGGACGAGAACCGGCAACAAAGCAGTAGGAATAAGCAATATTTCGGATGAGCGAGAAGAAAATAGCAAGACTAGCGGCAGGGGAGAGGGATATAGGAGCATCCAAATTGAATCTGGACATGGACACCCTAATCCGTTAAGATTAAATTAGGATCCGCACCCGACAACCCTGTCTCGAGTCCACATGAATTTTAGGATCCGGCCTCAAGGTAAGGGCCCGGCCCGCTTTGGGTGTCAATCGGGTCTCCAGGGATCTCAACCCGAATTCGTTTTTTGGATGAATATGATTAGGGAGAAAATATTATTGATTCAATCGAGCTCTCTAGCTCTAACTATTTACTATGCATATACTTTCAGTTCTAAAGGCAATAAAGGAAATATTATTAAGGAAGATGGGGTCCGAAAATTACCCCCTTCTAATTGGATTAAATATAACACTGATAGTGCTGTTGAGCTAGATTTATTGTCTGAAAGTTATGCTTTTATTGGTAGAGACGGTTCTGGTGTTTGCTTTGTGGTAGTTGATTTTTATCACAATAATTGATATGTATTGATTAATGCGATTTTAACGGTTAAAAGTGCTCTCATGCATGTTATTCATTATAAGCCTAAAAAGATTATTATTCGGAGTGATTTTAGCATCCTTGTTGATACTTTTAATGGTATAATGGAATATTTTTGGGAAATTAAAAATATAATGACTGATATTTGATAGCTTGTCGGCTAAGTTGAAGAGCTTAGGGTTGTGTACACCCGGAGAGAACATAATCGTGCGGCGAATTGGCTCGCAAAAAAAGTAAAACTTTTAAAGCAGAACTTTATTTGGAACAAAGAGTGGTCTTGTAATTTTGTAAAGTTAATGTAATTAGTCTGCATTAGGTTGGACTATTTCCTTTTAAAAAAATTTATAATTTTTAAGATAAACTTTTAATTAATACAAATGGAACAAATATTTTTTTATTGTAAATAGTTAATTATATAATTCGAAACTAATTTAATATTTGATTAGAAGAAGATAATTTAATTTGATTAATTATATATCGGGTACAAGTTTATTGGACTCGCACCCCATGATGTGTCTAGTTTTCTCTAACATTTTATCTTCATTTAACGAAGATATAGAAAAAAATAGTCATATGTTGAGGTGTAAGTTCTGTGGACCAAAGCCAATATAAAATAAATTAAAATTGATATTACATCTGCATATTAAAATTAAGTGAAAGTTAATAAAAATATTTCGAACTATTGAGTTTTTAACAAATCTGACTCATATTTTTATTCGTAATTAATTTATATTTGAACTTTTATTTTAATATCATTTGTAAACTCCCGTCAGCTGAGTGTTAAAATAGTCGTTATATGCTGACGTGGATTGCACAGCCAACATAAATAAATAAAATTTTTATTCAACGTTGCCTCGTCATCAAATGATCCACGTCAACAAGACCAGTTTAGAAAAAAAATTAAAAAATCTTCAATTGATTTATTTTTAAGGTATGACTGATGTGGTATTGAAGAGTTTTTTAATATTTTTTAAACTAATTTTGCTGACGTGGATCATTTGATAACGATACAACTTTGAATAAAAAATTAATTTATTTATACTGATTGTGCAGTACACATCAGCATATAATGAATATTTTTAATACCCAGCTGACGAGAATATATAATTTATATCAAAATAAAAAATTGAGTATAAATTAATTACAAATAAAAATATGAATCAGATTTATTAAAAATTTAATAGTTCGATATTTTTTTATTAATTTTTCCTAAAATTAATGGAATTGACATAGGACAGGGGGTGTTAGTCAAGCTTGGTATTGATTGATCTGATGTTAACCGGACTAAATCATTAAATAATAATTCCTTGCAAAACAAGGGTCGTTGTGTGAAGAATTGATGTGGTCCAATTCTTAATTTTAATGCAATATTTCACTACTATTTTCTTTAATACATTGCATCGTCGTTGAAATTGGTTTTTTGCGGAAAAAAAAAATCTCAATCTCGGGAATTTGATGGACTAAATGCACTAGAAAGAAATTAAATTTTGAAACCTCGAGTTGTTGTTGGGTGCTACGAGATTGTTCCTCGGCAATTAATATAGTATTTAATTGAAGTAAATTTATAATTACTCAAATTTGTACGAAGTCACTTAGAACTCTAATTAATCTATCAATTTTAGTGGATAGCATAAAATTTAACTCATATTAAAAATTAATATTATCTTAAAATTAAAATTAATAATTTGTAACATATCTATCATATTAAAAATTAATATTATCTTAAAATTTAGGATAAATTACACAGTCTCCCCTGAGATTTAGTAAAATTACACTAACCTCCTTTTTATTTATAATTTTATCTTGTAATTAGGGGAGACAATTTTATCTGCATCTGCTAACTAAAAATCGCACCCGCACCATATCTGATTCATATCCGCAAGTAAAACGAATATGGATGAGGATACAGATTTAGAAAATATATATCTGCATGGATACGATACGGATACGGATATGATTATGGATCCGCACCGTATCTGCACCGTCTATCCGCGTATTTGAATTACTATTTTGCTAATGTAAGTTATTAATATATATAAGAGTTCTATGATAATTTCATATCAAGATGAATTTTGAAGTATATTATATATTTATTTTGGATCAATAAATTGGTAATTTATTATTTTTAAAATTAAATATATTATTTTAGTATTTTTTTATTAAATATGATGTGGTGCAGATATTCGCATTTGAAACGGTGCAGATACGGATGTGAGAATATGGGGTGCGGTGCAGATACGGATAATGCAATATTCGTACCGTATTCGATCCGTTGTCAACCCTACTTGTAACCCCCTTATATTTTGTAAAAGATTACATAGACCTCTCATACTAACGAAAACTGTTAGTAGAGTGTCTGTTATGTGCACTACACATACTTACTAATGATAATTTTGAAAAATTTATCGTTTTTTTATTTTAAATGACAAAAATACTCGTATGTCATTTTTATTTCTCTCAACATTTTTATTTTGAAAATATTTTTAAAATAAAATAATTCATTTCAAATTTTTATTTTTAAAATATTTATTCAATTATTTTATGCATGTATTTTAATAATTTTTCAACAAGCGAAATAAGAGAGAAATTACATTACTAACGGACTCCATTTAACACCGTTGGCTATAGAGAACGTGAGTGTCACATGGACGAATAGAGAGGAGGTCAATATAATTTTACTAAAGTTCAGGAAAGATCAGTACAATTTATCCTAAAATTTAACTCTCTCATGTTTTTGAATTATGTGTTAAAATATTAAAAATGAATTAATAAGTCATATATATTTTAATATAACATTGTTTTTTAATCTGAATCAGTACATCATGTCATTATTTTTTAAAAATGATAATGATTAAATTAACTGATAGTTAAAATTGTTATTAGGGTTGTCAATGGTTCGGGTACGTCAAACCGAATTAAATCGAAACCAAACCAAAATTATTTGGGTCTGATTCGATTTGGCCATTGGTAGGTTCAATTTTTGAACGGAATCGAAATCTAATAATAATAATAATAATAATAATAATAATAATAATAATAATAATAATAATAATAATAATAATAATAATAATAATAATAGTAATAATAATAATAATAATAATAATAATAATAATAATAATAATAATAATAATAATAATAATAATAATAATAATAATAATAATAATAATAGTAATAATAATAATAGTAATAATAATAGTAATAATAATAGTAATAACAATAATAATAATAATAATAATAATAATAATAATAATAATAATAATAATAATAATAATAACAAGAATAATAATAACAAAATAATAACAAAATAATAATAATAATAATAATAATAATAATAATAATAATAATAATAATAATAATAATAATAATAATAATAATAATAATAATAATAATAATAATAATAATAATAATAATAATAATAATAATAATAATAATAATAATAATAATAATGCTTGGGCTCTGATGTGGGTAAGATTTTATAGTGTTGCTACTTGATAGATTTGTTGATGTATGTTATTTTTTGATGTTGGTATGTCTCAAATAGATTGGTTCGATTTAGATGTTTGTGTGTATTTTTTTTTAACAAGCAAAAAATAACTAGAACAAATCAAAATATGTTTTTTCGATTTGTTCAGTAAAAAAAATTGAACCGAACCAAAAATAATCGGTTCGGTCTGATTCGATTTATCACGTATTTGGTATGATTTTCGGTTTAGATTTTTATTCCAAAAAATCCTGTTTAATTCGTTTTAATTTAGTTATTTACATCAAATGGACACCATAAATGACTAAATGTTATTAACTCTACCTTACAGGGTAAAATTAAGAAAATTTTAATTTGATTTAAAATCATACATTTTTGGCAAGTGTCAATTATTTGTTTATTGATCCATCAATATATATGATAAACAAATAATACTTGCATGCTGTCTAATCCAGGTTCACTCACTCTTTATGTCAGATTCACCCAATAATACTTGCATGCTGTCTAATCCAGGTTCACTCACTCTTCATGTCAGATTCACCCAATAATACTTGCATGCTGTCTAATCCAGGTTCACTCACTCTTTATGTCAGATTCACCCAAGGCCGAAATGCTGGACGTATACAATACAATATATATCTCTCATTTATCTGTATACAATACAATATATAACAACAGTATACAATAGAATCATATTTCAGTTTTTTGAAAGAAAAAGAAATTTCTCATTTATCTGTACATAACTCTGGAGTCTAATTTGCTTCTCCTAATTTCAGTTAATTAAAAGCAAGAGCTACTGCAAGTCTGCAAGCATCCACATTTCCTGCAAACTCAATATTCATACGTACACATCCAGTTGCAGATCGACTGTATAAATATTCAACCCTACGTTGTCACAAAAAATTATCAGTACGTATATATAATAATACATATATATTACTGTTTCCTGCGAGTCCTGAGATAAAGAAGAGTGCAGAGAAGCGATCCAAAGGAGCAAGTAATGGCCCATACGACGAAGGTCTTCTGATAGCAGCCATTTCCTATGCACTTAGGAGCACTGCCTTGTTGAACTCCTCTCTGGTAAACAAGAGCTGCTAAGTACCCAAACACGATTGAACCGATGGGAATGTTTGTGATGACAATGTTGTGATTCACACTGAAATGCTTTGTCCCAAAAAGCTCCCTGGTTGCAGACACTGCAATCGATGTAATCGCCCCTGTGAATGCTCCAACTATTGCAGTGCTCATGTACAAGCTCAGTCTTCTTCCATCGAGAAGCAGGAAGAAAGATCCCGCCATTGGAGCCATCAGAGTTGCCATTGACGCTGCCCTCGATATCATGCATTTTTTCCTGAAATATATTTTTTGATATATTATTTGAACTAGATTAACTGTTGAAGAAGATGCAAGAAGAAGAAGAAGAAGAAAACTAATTACTTTGAGGAATAGTAGTCCAACAGAAATGGCAAAAGGCGACCAAAGAAGCCAAAAGAAGAAGACAAGGAGACGAGGGTTGAAGTCTCGTCTACTCGAAGTCCACGAGACTCGGCAATCTGTCCCAGGTTGTTCAAGAATACCATCCCGAGTGTGGCGCTGAACAAGTAGCTGAAAAAATACAGCCAAAAGGCAACCTTCTTCAGCATCTGTAGACCTCCAACATCCTCTGACTGACTGTCTTCAACCACGTCATCCAGCTTGTCCACCTCAACATCTCCGTCTCCTCCAGCTTCGACGTCGTCAGCAACCATGAGATCATGAACTCGGTTCTCCTTCTTGTTCCTCGTCACCTCCGCCATGGCTTCTCTAAATCTCACAGCCAGTGGAATCACCAGAGGCGACGCCAACAGCAGTCCCAGGATTATCATCAAAAGCTTCCCTCGCGATGACGCAGATCCGTCGATGGTTCCGATTACAGCACAAACTCCCGTTGCCGATGTGATCGCAAACATCGCTATGAACCCGCGACTCGGCCGAGTTATTCTCCGGCTCGGAATCGGCCGGAGAAACGGCGAAACGACGACGGCGACGAGAACCGGCACGAGAGAATTGAGCAGGAGGTACTGCTTTGCCGTGTGCTTACGCTTCTTGTCAAAAACCGCACTCGCCAAAGCCGTGTAGATTTTGGCGCTCAGGCCAACATAACTCGTCGAGAGGCCGACAGCGATCCGGGTGTCGGCGGACGAGGCGAAGTTCTTGATGCAGATGAGGTAGCAGGCGGTGTTGATCCAGCAGATGCCGTTCCCGGCCAAGGCGGTGAGCAGGAGTATGTGAGCGTACGCGAAGTAAGGCTTGTCGAGGAGGAGAAACTGCAGCCCGTAGCCGACGAGCACGAAGGCGGCGCCGACGGCCGCGACGAGCCAGAGGGGGAGGTAGGCGGCGGCAACGCCGGAGAACCACCCGAAGAGCTTCCCAGCGTCGGAGGCGAAAGCGAGGAAGTTTATGCCCACCTGAGAGATCTTTTTGAGATCCTTGAGCTCCGATGAGTAGACCGGAAAGTCGGTGTTCCCTCCGTTGGCGGTCTGAAGCCAAATGGTGCCGATCAAGCTCATCCATTGCAGAGAAGAGGAAGAAGACGACGAGAACATGGTCAATATTAATTGAGGTGGAAGCGACTGAAGTGGCCTAAATTTAAGATGAGTGCAGTCGTGCAGATGTGGTTTACAAAGACGATAAGTGGTTAAACTGTAAGCCAGTATGAAAATTTAGTTGTATAAATCAATTTAAAAGTTGTATTGCATTAATTTTGCGCACAGCGCAGCGAGAGACGTAAGTGTTGGGATGAAGAAATGAAGAGCATCATTCTGATTCTATCATTTAATGAAACCCATGATGATGATGATGATGATAAAAGAGAGGTGTTCGCTGAGTTGCGTGCGCTAGTTTTCCACATCACCGCAAGAGGGGTGGGGAATTATGAAGGGAGTTGAATGCGTTCAACCTTTCCAGTTACTAGTCAATTTAAATTAGGCCACTGATGAAAGCTAGCATCATAATTTGGTCTTTTGTGATGGGGATCAAATTAGTTTCTTATCTATATTATAAATCGGTGTTTCATTTCTGATATGTGTACAGATATATTCTCGTGATTTTTTTTTGATCATGTTATTAATTAATTATAGTTTATGCAATGCTTCGGTCATGGATACGTCAGCATGTCTTTAATATTAGTTAAGTTAAATGTTTTTGTTGACAATGCAGACCGCACTGGTGGTTGTTATAAAGCTGGTATGAACGTCTCCAAATGTATTGGAGTAATATCCAAGTTTATTTTTATATTTTGAATGAAGTACAATTTTATTTTGAAAGAAAAGAAAATTTCATCATTATATTTATATTTAATGCTAAATTGATTAGATAATTCATAAAATTTTGACATATTTATTTTAATTTAATTTTTTAAGCATAATGCATAATTTTTTATAGGATAATTACCTAAATATATCCTGAACTATGCATTTTCTCTCATTTGTGGCTACTTTCAAAATATTATCAAATTGTATCTTAAACTTTGACATTTATATTAATTACATCATCCCGTCAACTCTTCGTCAGCAACACCGTTAAGGCGATGATGTGGCACTCTGACGTGAATTAAAATAATATTTTTTATTTAAAAAATATTAAAAAAATATGTCAAATTATATAAAATAATATTTTACATTTTATATTTTATATTAAAAAATCACTTCATGTTCACCCCGATATGGTTCAGAGTGATTCTTTGATATAAACTATTATTTAATATAAATTAAAATGATTTTTATATTTTTTAAATAAAAATATTATTTTTAATCCACGTCAGAGCGCCACATCATCGCATTAACGGTGTTGCTGACGAAGAGTTGACGAGAGGATGCAATTGAGACAAATTCCAAAATTCGAAATATAATTTGGTAATATTTTAGAATTAGCCACAAATGAAATAAATTGCATAGTTCAGAATATATTTAAGTAATTGCCTATTTTTATATTAACTATAAAAAAAAATTAGTTTTCATGTATATTAAGTTCGAAATGATATATTGGTTATTAAAGTTTATATTATATTTTACATATATGTGTTAAAATATATATTAATTTATAGATAAAAATTAGTTTCTTATATATATATATATATATATAATTATAAAAAGAATGATATATTGGTTATTAAATATGTGTATTTTTTATGACGTATTCATGTTATATTTTCTATGAATTAATTTATTATCAATCAAATATTTTTTTGGTATTTTACGAAAATTACAAATGAGAAGTTAATTCAAGTAAATTTTAATTCTCCCCAAAATATTTTTTTCCATGTCAATCAAAGCAGAAGTTTATTTTCCTTGAAAATTTGATATTTTGGAATATTTCTAAATTGCTTTCAGGATTTGCTTTCACTCTGCTATAAAGTACATCAAATATATGCAACTTTACTCCATGTTCACTGCCACATATGGGTACTGAAGTCAAAACTTAAGCAGATAGATGTTACGTGAAATTGGCATCTACCTTTTTAGCCGGGAAAAGATATAAAAATGCCCTTATAATTTTTTTACCAGTGCTAAAATATTTTTTTAAAAAAAATTAGATAAAAAATACTTCTTACAATATGAAATTATATACAAAAGTACCCCTATAAATAAATGATGTTAATTGAGGAATAACGGAACCGACGTGGTTGATGATTAGGATCGATGACGTGGACACGTGCGCGTGCATGCGGACCAAGACGTTTTCTCATGAGTACTAAAATATCTCTAACGTTTTTTCACTAATACTAAAATATCTCTAACGTTTTGTTTTGGAGCCAAAATACTTCTAAGATTATTGAAAAATGACACTTACACTATCTTATGTTAAGTGAGACTTAACGGAGATGTCGTGGATGCTGACTAAGATATTGATTTTATACGTGACACATATACAAAGAATAACTTGTCACGCAAGCGACACGTAAGATACAACGTAGGCGTCAGGAAAAAAACAAAAATTCGATTAACTAAAAAATTGGTCTGAAATCGAATCGAATTTTTCGGTTAATCGATCCGTCGATTTTGGTTTTAGTTTTTATTTTCTAAATTTTTTATTTTTAATTTTAGATTTTGTGAATGGAGAGATAATGAAACTGACCGAAATTGAAATCGAAAATCAAAAAAATTAAAAAATTAAAATTAAAACGGTCAGATCGGTTAACCGAAAAAATTGGTTCGATTTTGAACCAATTTTTCGATTAATCAAATTTTTAATTTTTTGCTCGTGCCTATGTTCTATCATGCATGACAAGTTGCTCTTTTTATTTGCGTCACGTGTAAAGTCAATATCCACGACATCTTCGTTAAGTCTCACTTAGCAGAAGTTAACTCGTATGTCATTTTTGTACAATTATCAATAACCTTATGGATGGGTATTTTAGCTCTAAAATAAATATTATGAGCATTTTAGTACATATGAGAAAATATTATGAATATTTTAGTACTCATGAGAAAACGTCTAAGTCTGCATGCACGTCACGTGTCCACGTCATCAGTCCTAATCAATAACCACCACGTACGCCAGCTCCGTTATCCCTTCATTAATACCGTTAACTTATAAGGTCATTTTTGTATCCAATTTCATAACGTAGAATGAATTTTAAATTAGAAAAAAAAATAGAAACACTTTAGTACTGACACGCGAGAAAAATAGTATAGACATTTTTTACCTTTTCTCTTTTAGTAGTCACCCAATGGACAATATTGTTTTTGTCTACACACACACACACGAGAGAGACCTAGATATTTGACTTTAATAAAATTTTAATTTTCATTGGATTAATTAATATTTCCATCGGTATTAGGTGAATTTATATATTGGATGGAAACCATACGTGGGTAGTTGGAATTATGTACGAAAAAAAAGCAATGATAGATGTTAGTTAATTAATGAGCTTAATTAAGTTTTTAATCCCAAAATATTATATATTTTTAGCTTGGTCCGTCATTTTTTAAAAATTTTTATTTAATCACTCAAAAATTAATTTTATTTTCGTTTAGTCTATCCAATAACTTTTGATGTTAATTATCAATAAGTAAGGTTGATATCAACTAAAAGAGACCAAACGAAAAAAATAAAATATTTAATGAATTAAATAAAAAAATTTAATAATTTAAAATATAATAATATATAATTATGTTTTTGATTATTAATTTTTTTTTTCATCTAGTATCTAAAAATATTTTATTTTTTCGTTTGATCCATTTTTAATTTATGTCAAAATTTTATGTTGATATTTAACATCAAAAGCTAACGAAAAATTAATGGACGGACCAAATGAAAATAAAAATAATTTTTGAAAGATTAAACGAAAAGTTTTTAAAAATGAGAGACCAAACAGAAAAAAAAGTATCATATTTTCACGAATCAAAAATACAATTAAGTCTAATGAATGATATTTGGATTGAAAATTTTGAAATGTTTTTTTCTAAATTACACGTGGTTGTGTGGAATAATTTGATTTGGGATCTCGTAATTAACAACCTCGAGGCTTTTATTAGCTAACTAAGCTGACTCACACCTCTAAAGATTTGTTTTATTATTATAAATGGATTTATTTAAATGGTAAAAATTGAGAGGGATACTTATAGGGTGTGACAATTTAAATAAGAAAAATCATGATTAACCAATTAATCAAACCATAAAAGTTAGTTATGAATAATCTTCGGTTTTGGTTGCGATTAGTAAATTGAAAAACCAGTTTAATTATGTTTATGACTAAATCGCTACTAATTGGTAATCGGTAACTAGTTATAAATTATTATTAATTATACAACTTAATTTTATATATACTAGTATGACATCCTTGCTACGTACGACTTAATTATACGATAAAAATTATTTGAATAAAGATAAATCAATTAGTTGTATGTATTTATAAATTTAAATGTAAAGTAAAAGTAATTGTATCTATTTTTTTGAATGAAAATTATATATAATAAAATAATATTGAATTAGGTATCATCATTTATTGCATATGTAGATATTTAAAAACGTAACAAGTTATGAAAAATATATTTTGCATATGTAGATATTTAAAAACGTAATAAGTTATGAAAAATATATTTTGAGTGTAAAATTTAAAATTTTAAAAATAATTAAAAGAAATATATTTTAAATAACTTTTGTAACAATAATATTGAATTATATATCAACATATTTAGTATTAAATTATTTACAAAAGAAAATTTAATATTTTATTTTAAATTAAAATAGAACTAAAAATAAAATATACATATGGAAGACTTTTTTATAAACTTACCTCCGGAAAAAACGAAAATAATTTATTTATTATACATTACGCAAGACTTCATTTTAACAATATTTGTAGTGCTATTTTTTTCATTGTCTTCGTTGTCATGTAAAAGAAATTTCAAACCACGATTGCTGATTACTCTAGAAATACCAACATATAGTTGATAATAAGAGAATACATGTTTCTAGATATACTCCAACATGTTGAAGGTTTTGACATTGACTCTTATTTATGGTCATAGTAAAACAAACATATATCAAAAATTGTCTCAGTTGGAATTTTAAAAAAACTTTTATATCTGATGGCGTCAATATCAATCTTGGAATAAAAATCTTATCACCTATATTGATTATTGATATTATTTTCCTTTCAACACATGTTGACCTATTCGAATTATCTCAAGTCGAGTCCCATTGAATAGACCTGAAGATTGATCTATGTTTCTCAAAAGCAGCATGACATGAACACTGACTTTGAGCTTCAATTCTATCACATCCACCATCCGATGAATAGGTGACTGTCAAAGCTGAGATAAATCTTTATTTTACCAGGAACCAAAGACATCATAAAATTATTTATCTTTTGAACTATTCCATTGGTAAGTACTAACATAGCTCTGTGCTGCAAGTAATTGAGATCGCTAGGGATGAGCATGGACCGGTTAACCGGTCCATTAGCAAAAAAAAAAACGGTCCATTAACTTAGATTTTTCAAAATCATTAATTGTAAACCGGTCCATTAACTTTGGTTAACCGCTATTTCGGTTTTGGTTTTTTCGGTTCGGTTAACCGATAATTTTTGATTAACCAATAAATTTTTTTAACCTACAAACATAATAATATTATGCAAATCATGGAAAAAAATCTAAATAAATAGCGAATTCTCATTGAGAAAAAAAAAAAGAAGTGAAATCATTGAACCAAGATAATGTTCTACAAAAACTAATATTTTTATTTTTATTTTTTTGATTTTTTTAAATATTTTAAATATTTTTTTATTTTTTAAATTTTTTTATATATTTGTATAATTTTCTGTAATTTTTTATAATTTTTCATAATTTATAAATCATTATTATTATTATTATTTTTTATATATAATTAAAAATTAATAAATTATATCCAACCGATCGGTTAACCAAAATCGGTGGACTTTTTACCTCTTGGACCGAAATCGAAATAGAAAACCGATTTTTCCAAAAAAAAAACCGAAACCGAAAAAATCGATTCGGTTAACCGGAAAAACCAGTTCAGTTTCGGACCAATTTTTCGATTAACCGGAAAATCGGTTTTTTTTGCTCACCCCTAGAGATCACCTATGTTGTTGAAAAATAATGGATAAATGACATTCACAATTGCAACAAGTGGATCACCAATTTCTTCCATGAGTAAATCATCAGGAATATTTATGTTGACATCCCCATCGTTAGCATCACTAAGGGTCTCATTTTCAATGCTTGATACAGTGAATTTCATGAGTGAAACCTCATATATGTCTTGTTAATGTTAGCATCTCACACAATATCTTCACAAATAAGATGAATTAATGGTAGTATGCACAATATATTGTTTTTACCCTTTGGGTACAACAGTCAGAATCTCTTTGAAATCACCCCCTAAAAATATTCATTTACCTCCAAAAGATTGCTCAAAACTTGATTATATTCTTCAATGTTTGATCAACAGCTTCAAAATAATGCTTCTTCATTATTTGAGTTTTATCATATATAATAAGTTTCGCTTTTATTATCAAGTCAGCCAATGGACTACCTTGATTCATATAACAAGGGGAGTCTTCGTCAACATTAATGGAAATTACAAATCTTTGATGTATTGTACTCTCACTTGAAATGAGCAAAACTACTATTTCACTTGAATCAACTATTAAAATAATTTTATCTTTGGATCTCAAAGTTGTCGAAAGAGTTATCTAAATGAATATTTTTCCAGTGCTACTAAATCCATATAGAAAGAATAGTTCTCCACGGTTTTCAGCGATTCTAAACATGATTTTATAGTATATATTTCTTTGCTCAACTAGTAGATTAGAAAGGAGTTGAGCATGTTCTACAGCTATTGATCGTTTATCATAGTTAAGTTCATCCTAAATAAGTCTATTTTTGCATTTATGAATGAATGAGATATCTAGAAATGATATTTCAGGTAAATCAGCTAGACTCCTATTGTTACTCCTTAACATATTCTCAATCTCTGCAATAACAAAGTTATTCAACTCATCTTCACTTAGATCCAATCTTCACATACAAAATTCATTCATAAAAAGTCCAAAAAGTATTTTTTGTATGTTTTTTTAGAGATTTTAGGATGTGTAACACGTTGTAAACTTTTGCAAAATAAAATAAATAAATAATTCTGAAAAATATTTATTATAATAAATATAGATTTTAGATGTCTAAAAAACGTGGTCCAAAAATCTCGAAAATATTATTTTTGAAAATTTCGGATGGTAAATTTAAAACTATTTATAACTTTCGAGTGATAAAATTATATTTTTACTTTAATAGAAAAAGAGAAATTTTATGCGAAATTAATTATTGAGAATAGTATAATATTTTTTTTTACCAAAAAAAATTCAAATTATTAAATTATGTGTAGTAATTAAGTTCGAACGTAATTTGTCAAGAATAATTTTTTTTAATTCATTAAACGAGCGGGAAACTACACATTTTTTTATTAATGGGTGGGTTCTAATATTTTTTGTTACATGATTTTATAGAAATATCCATGGAATAAGCAAGAAATAACATTCATTTCTACCCTTAGATTTTGTAATTTTTATTAGAGTTTTAAAATTTTTAGATACTAAGTTAAAAAAAATTGATCAGAAAATTTCGATAATATTATAATTTTCAAAATTTCGGATCATAAATTAACAAACAATATTGAAAACGTATCATAAAATCCCAAAAAATCACAAAAATAGTTTATTCATACAAAAATCCATTTAAGAATTTTGCGAATTAACATTATATCAATGTTAATGTAATTAAAAAATCTTACTTATTGATATTTAGAAAAAAAATACATATTTATCTTTATAATAAAATCAGCAAGTTGCGTATAAATATCTTGGTTATTGATATTTATAAGTTAATATATAATATTGTCATATAAATAAAAAAATGCCTTAAAAATCTTTAAAATATGGTTTTGAAAATTTTGAATCCTAAATTAAAAAGTATTTTGAAAAAATATCTTAAAATATCCACACAAGGAAAAATCATTCATAAAAAGATCCAATTTTTTTGTGAATTTTGTGAATTTTAAAATATATTTTAGGCTTTTCTGATATTTTCAAATCATTTTTTAAACCCTTAAAATATATATTTTTTATAACAAAAATAGTTTATATTTTTGAGAATATTTTCACTGTTTTTATTTTTTAAAAAACAAAATTTATAATGCTTTACACACTTTTGTGCAAAATGAAACGTTTATCTCAACTCATTTTAGAGCTATTTTATGGATATTTTTGTAAAAAAATTTAACAGAAAAATGAGATATCGCTGGTAAGCCACATCATCGCCTTAACGGTGTTGCTGACGAAGAGTTGACAAGAGGATGCAATTGAGACAAATTCCAAAGTTCGAAATATAATTTGGTAATATTTTAGAATTAGCCACAAATGAAATAAAGTGCATAATTCAGGATATATTTAGGTAATTACCTATTTTTATATTAACTATAAAAAAGAATTAGTTTTCCTAGTTAATAAGTTTTATATCAAATTATATATATATATATATATATATATGAAAGTTTATATTATATTTTAAATATATGTGTTAAAATATATATTAATGTATAGATAAAATATAGTTTATATATATATATATATATATATATATATATATTAAAAATATTAAATTATAAAAAGAATGATATATTAGTTATTAAATGTTTGTACTTTTACGAAATATTTATGTTACATTTCCTATGAATTAATTTATTATCAATCAAATATTGGTATTTCACGAAAATTACAAATGAGAAGTTAATTCGAGTAAATTTTAATTCTCCACAAAATATTTTTTTTCCATGTCAAGCAAGTCAGAAGTTTATTTTCTTTGAAAATTTGATAATTTGAAATATTTCTAAATTGCTTTTAAGATTTGCTTTCACTTTGCTATAAGGTACATCTAATATATGCAACTTTACTCCATGTTCACTGCCATATATAGGTATTGAAGTCAAAACTTAAGCAGATAGATGTTACGTGAAATTGTCATCTACCTTTTTAAGGGAAAAGATATAAAAATACCTTTATAATTTTTTCACGAGTACTAAAATATTTTTAAAAAAAAATTTAGATAAAAAATATCCCCTTATAATATGGAATTATATACAAAAATAATCCTATAAATAAACGACGTTAATGGAGGAATAAAAGAACTAACGTGGTTGATGATTAGGACCGATGACGTGGACACGTGCGCGTGCATGTGGACCAAGACGTTTTCTCATGGGTACTAAAATATTTTTTCTCTAATACTAAAACATCTCTAACGTTTTATTTTGGAGCTAAAACACTTCTAAGATTATTGAACATAGTATAAAAATGACACTTAGACTAACTTATGTTATGTGAGACTTAACGGAGATGTCGTGGATGCTGACTAAGATGTTGACTTTACATGTGACACATATACAAATAATAACTTGTCACGCAAGTGACACGTAAGATACAACGTAGGCGTCAGGAAAAAATCAAAAATTCGATTAACTAAAAAATTGGTCCGAAATCGAATAGAATTTTTCGGTTAATCGATCCGTCGATTTTGGTTGTAGTTTTTATTTTCTAAATTTTTGATTTTTAATTTTAGATTTTGTGAATGGAGGGATAATGAAGCTGACCGAAATCGAAACCAAAAATCAAAAAAATTTTAAAAAAAATTAAAACGGTCAGATTGGTTAACCGAAAAATTTGGTTCGATTTTGAACCAATTTTTCGATTAACCAAATTTTTAATTTTTTGCTCATGCCTATGTTCTATCATGCGTGTTGTTTGCGTGACAATTTGCTCTTTTTATTTGCGTCACGTGTAAAGTCAACATCCTAGTCACCATCCACGACATCTTCGTTAAGTCTCACTTAGCAGAAGTTAACTCGTGTATCATTTTTGTACAATTATCAATAACCTTATGGATGGGTATTTTAGCTCCAAAATAAATATTAGGAGCATTTTAGTACATATGAGAAAATATTATGAGCATTTTAGTACTCGCGAGAAAACGTTAGAGATATTTTAGTACTCGTGAGAAAACGTCTAAGTCTGCATGCACGCCACGTGTCCACGTCATCAGTCCTAATCAATAATCACGTACGTCAACTCCGTTATCCCTTCATTAACACCGTTAACTTATAGGGTTATTTTTGTACCCAATTTCATAACGTATGATGTATTTTAAATCAGAAAAAAAAATAGAAACACTTTAGTACATATGAGAAAATATTATGAATATTTTTGTACTTTTTTCTTTTAGTAGTCATCCAATGGACAATATTGTTTTTTTCTCTATACACACACCGAGAGAGACCTAGATATTTGACTTTAATAAAACTTTAATTTTCATTGGATTAATTAATATTTCCATTGGCATTAGGTGAATTTATATATTGGATGGAAGCCATAACGCGGGTAGTTGGAATTATGTACGAAAAAAAAGCAACGATAGATGTTAGTTAATTAATGAGCTTAATTACGTTTTTGATCCCAAAATATTATATTTTTTTCAGCTTAATCCATCATTTTTTAAAACTTTTTATTTAATCATTCAAAAATTAATTTTATTTTTGTTTGGTCAATTCAAGAACATTTGATGTTAATTGTCAATCAGAAAGGTTGATATGGACTAAAAGAGACTAAACTAAAAAATAAAATATTTAATGAATTAGATTTAAAAAAATTAATAATTTAAAATAAAATATTATACATTTTAATAATTTAAAACATAATAATATATAATTATATTTTTGATTATTAAATTTTTTTTTTCATCTAGTATCTTAAAATACTTTATTTTTTCGTTTGATCCATTTTTAATTTATATCAAAATTTCATATTGACATTTAACATCAAAAGCTAACGAAAAATTAACGGACGGACCAAACAAAAATAAAAATAAATTTTAAGAGATAAACGAAATATTTTTAAAAATGAGAAATTAAACAAAAAATATATATAATATTTTCACGAATCAAAAATATAATTAAGTCTAATGAATGATATTTGGATTGAAAAATTTTGAAATGTATTTTCTAAATTACACGTGGTTTTGCGGAATAATTTGATTTGGGATCTCGTAATTAACAACCTCGAGGCTTTTATTAGCTAATTAAGCTGACTCACACCTCTAATGATTTATTTTATTATTATAAATGGATTTATTTAAATGGTAAAAGTTGAGAGGGATACTTCTCGGGGGTGACGATTTAAATCAGAAAAATCATTATTAACTGATTAATCAAACCATAAAAGTCAGTTATGAATAATCTTCGGTTTTGGTTGCGATTAGTAAATTAAAAAACCGGTTTAATTTTGTTTATGACTAAATTGCTACAAATCGGTAATTGGTAAATAGTTATAAATTATTATTAATAATATAACTTAATTTTATATACACTAGTATGATATCTTTGCTACACACAATTTAATTATATTATAAAAATTATTTGAATAAAGATAAATTAATTAGTTGTATGCATTTATAAATTTAATTATAAATTAAAAATAATTGTATCTATTTTTTTGAATGAAAATTATATATACTAAAATAATATTAAATTAGATATCATCATTTATTGCATATGTAGATATTTAAAAACGTAATAAGTTATGAAAAATATATTTTGAGTGTAAAATTTAAAAAAAATAATTTTTGGAACAATAATATTGAATTATATATCAACATATTTGGTATTAAATTATTTACAACAAAAAATTAATATTTTATTTTAAATTAAAATATAACTAAAAATAAAATATACCTATGGCAGACTTTCTTATAAATTTACCTCTGAAAAAAATGAAAATAACTTCATTTTCACAATATTTATAGTGCTATTTTTTTCATTGTCTTCGTTGTCATGTATAAGAAATTTTAAACCACGACTGTTGATTACTCTAGAAATACCAACATATAGTTGATCATGAGAGAACACATGTTTCTAGATATACTCCAACATGTTGAAGGTTTTGACATTGACTTTTATTTATTGTCATAGCAAAATAAACATATATCAAAAATTGTATCCGTTGGAATTTTTAAAAAACTTTTATATCTGATGGCGTCAATATCAATATTGGAATAAAAATCTTATCACCTATATTGATTATTGATATTATTTTTCCTTTCAACACATGTTGACCTATTCGAATTATCTCAAATTGAGTCCCATTGAATAGACCTGAAGATTGATCTATGTTTCTCAAAAGCAGCATGACATGAACACTTACTTTGAGCTTCAATTCGTATGAATGTCATTAATTGAATCACATCCACCATCCGATTAATAGGGGACTGTCAATGCTGAGATAAATCTTTATTTTACCAGGAACCAAAGACATCATAAAATTATTTATCTTTTGAACTATTCCATTGGTAAGTACTAACATAGCTCTGTGCTGCAAGTAATTAAGATCGCTTATGTTGTTAAAAAACAATGGATAAATGACATTCACAATTGCAGCAAGTGGATCACCAATTTCTTCCATGAGTAAATCATCAAGAATATTTATGTTGACATCCTCATTGTTAGCATCACTAAGGGTCTCATTTTCAATGCTTGATACAGTGAATTTCATGAGTGAAACCTCATATATGTCTTGTTAATGTTAGCATCTCATACAATATCTTCACAAATAAGATGAATTAATGGTAGTATGCACAATATATTGTTTTTACCCTTTGGGTACAACAGTCAGAATCTCTTTGAAATCACCCCCTAAAAATATTCATTTACCTTCAAAAGATTGCTCAAAACTTGATTATATCCTTCAATGTTTGATCAACAGCTTCAAAATAATGCTTCTTCATCATTTGAGTTTTATCATATATAATAAGTTTCGCTTTTATTATCAAGTCAGCCAATGGACTATCTTGATTCATATAACAAGGGGAGTCTTCGTCAACATTAATGGAAATTACAAATCTTTGATGTATTGTACTCTCACTTGAAATGAGCAAAACCACTATTCCACTTGAATCAACTATTAAAATAATTTTATCTTTGGATCTCAAAGTTGTCGAAAGAGTTATCTTAATGAATATTTTTTCAGTGCTACTAAATTCATATAGAAAGAATAGTCCTCCACGGTTTTCAACGATTCTAAACATGATCTTATCGTATATATTTCTTTGCTCAACTAGTAGATTAGAAAGGAGTTGAGCATGTTCTACAGCTATTGATCGTTTATCATAGTTAAGCTCATCCTAAATAAGTTTATTTTTGCATTTATGAATGAATGAGATATCTAGAAATGATATTTCGGATAAATCAGCTAGACTCCTATTGTTACTCATTAACATATTCTCAATCTCTGCAACAACAAAGTTATTCAACTCATCTTCACTTAGATCCAATCTTCACGTACAAAATTCATTCATAAAAAGTCCAAAAAGTATTTTTTGTATGTTTTTAAAGAGATTTTAGGATGTGTAACACATTGTAAACTTTTACAAAATAAATAAATAAATAAATAAATAAATAATTTTGAAAAATATTTATTATAATAAATATAGATTTTAGAGGTCTAAAAAATGTGGTCCAGAAATCTCGAAAATATTATTTTTGCAAATTTCGGATTGTAAATTTAAAACTATTTATAACTTTCGAGTGATAAAATTATATTTTTAATTTAATAAAAAAAGAGAAATTTTATGCGAAAATAATTATTGAGAATAGTATAATATTTTTTTTACCAAAAAAAATTAAAATTATTGAATTATGTGTAGTAATTAAGTTCGAACGTAATTTGTCAAGAATAATTTTTTTTTAAATTCATTAAATGAGCGGGAAACTACACATTTTTCATTAATGGGTGGATTCTAATATTTTTTGTTACATGATTTTATGAAAATATCTATGGAATAACCAAGAAATAATATTCATTTCTACTCATAGACTTTGTAATTTTTATTAGAGTTTTAAAATTTTTAGATACTAAGTTTAAAAAAATTGATCAGAAAATCTCGATAATACTATAATTTTGAAAATTTCGGATCATAAATTAACAAACAATATTGAAAACGTATCATAAAATCCCAAAACATCACAAAAAAATTCATTCATACAAAAATCCATTTAAGAATTTTATGGATTAACATTATATAAATGTTAATGAAATTATTAAAAAATCTTACTTATTGATATTTAAAAAAAATTACATATTTATCTTTATAATAAAATCAGTAAGTTGCGTATAAATATCTTGGTTATTGATATTTATAAGTTAATATATAATATTGTCATATAAACAAAAAAATACCTTAAAAATCTTTAAAAATATGGTTTTAAAAATTTTGAATCATAAATTAAAAAGTATTTTGAAAAAATATCCACACAAGGAAAAATCATTCATAAAAAGATCCAATTATTTTGTAAATTTTGTGAATTTTAAAATATATTTTAGGATTTTTTTGATATTTTCAAACCATTTTTTAAATCCCTAAAATCTATATTTTTTATAATAAAAATATTTTATATTTTTTGGAATATTTTCACTATTTTTATTTTTTTAAAAATAAAAATTGTAATATTTTACACATTTTTGTGCAAAATAAAATATTTTTTCCCACTCATTTTAGAGCTATTTTTTGCTTATTTTATGAATATTTTTATAAAAAAATTTAACAAAAAAATGAGATATCACTCATTTAGGATATCTTTGTATAATTTTTTTTGTTCATTTAATTAATTTAAAAAAGTTTTATTCTTGGCAAATTACATTCTAAATTGATTAGTGTACATAATTTAATAATTTTAAATTAATATTTTTAATGAAAATAAATTATTATATTATTCTCATTAATTATTTCCGCACAGAATTTCTTTTTTGCTATTAAAGTAAAAATATAATTTTATGTAACATGACTTTTTTATTTTTTCTAAATCAAAAACTATTTTGAAAATGTATCCTAAAATCTACTTTCACTACTAGAGACTTGGTCTTCAGCAACGACTATCAGCAACGACCGCTCAAGCCGTTGCTATTTGCAACGGCATTCTTACGTCCACTTCGGACGCGCGCCGGAATCGTCCACTTCGGACGCGCGCCGGAATCGTCCAATTCGGACTCGCGCCGGAATCGTCCACTTCGGACGCGCGCCGAAATCGTCCAATATGGACTCGAACTATCTCGAAACATTTAGAAAATAATCATCCATTCGACGAGTTGATATGTTTCACGTACGCATCGACGAATCGGATATGATTTAGCAAAATCTTAGATCCTTTCGGGAATTGTATGTTCGTGTAAAAGAAGTAGATGATCTTTTATACGATGTACAATTCTTGAATTGTCCCTAATTGGATAATTTGGGAATATAGTTATTTGTACTGCACTTACGTTTTTATTTTAACTGTTAACTAATTATTCTAAAATTCGGCAACATCTCTCTTGTTCTCCGATACGCGCCCAGATGATATGCGTATTCGGAGAACTGTAGGGAGATGCTGTCGAAATTTAGAATAATTAGTTAACAGTTAAAATAAAAACGTAAGTGCAGTACAAATAACTATATTCCCAAATTGTTCAATTAGGGACAATTCAAGAATTGTACATCGTATAAAAGATCATCTACTTCTTTTACACGAACATACAATTCCCGAACGGATCTAAGATTTTGCTAAATCATATCCGATTCGTCGATGCGTACGTGAAACATATCAACTCGTCGAATGGATGATTATTTTTTAAATGTTTCGAGACAGTTCGAGTCCATATTGGTGTTTGATAATATTTTCTAAATGTGTTTGATAATATTTTCAACACTTTGATGGATATTTCTGAAAAAACTAAAGATAATGTCAAAGCCCGACATGATCTGAAAATACTTTGTAAAAGACCAGAGTTGGAGTTACAAGAGGTCAACGGACGATATCTGAAACCGAAGGCCCTATATGTGTTAAATAAACAACAGATCAAAGATGTTTATCAATGGGTAAAAGAACTCAGATTACCCAATGGATATGCTTCAAACTTATCTCGATGTGTCAACGTCGATGATTGCAAAATATCAGGGATGAAGAGCCATGATTGTCATGTATTCATGCAGAGATTACTTCCGATCGCATTTCGAGATCTTCTACCTGATAATATTTGGGGTCCGTTGACTGAATTAAGTATATTTTTTAGAAGCATCTGTGCAAATGTCCTTCGAGTCGAAGATATGTCAACACTTGAAAATAATATTGATGAAATCATATGCAAGCTGGAGCAGTTTTTCCCTCCTGCATTTTTTGACTCGATGGAGCATCTACCGATACACTTGGCATACGAGGCACGAGTTGGTGGCCCCGTTCAATATCGTTGGATGTACTTATTTGAAAGATACATGAATCGTCTGAAGAAAAAAGTAAAGAACACCGCAGCTGTTGAAGGATCAATATCTGAATCGTATATCATTCAAGAAATTTCAACATTCTGCTCATTTTACTTTGAATCGACAGTACAGACAAGATTTGATCGTCTTCCACGTAACGACGACGGGGGTGTTCGACATTCAGATGGACGTTTAAATATATTTTGTCACTCTGGTCGTGCTTTTGGTTCTCGTCCATCTCGACACTTAAGCGATGAAGAGTATCATTTGGCACACATGTATGTATTACTCAATTGTCCAGAGATTGAACAATTCATTGAAATATTTGACATTGAGATGGTGCAAAAATACTCTATTCACAACGATCAAGAATTGAAGAGATTACAGAATCGTGATTTCCCTACTTGGATTCAGACTTACAGCAAAGATCACAGAGCTGAAATAGATGAAAGAATATTTGAGTTTGTTAGTGGACCATCGCGACTTGTGTTGTGCTATAGCGGATATTTTGTTAACGGGTATAAATTTCACACAGTTGAATATTCATTTATAAAGAAGACGATGAATGCTGGGGTCTGCGTGAAAGGGACAACCTATGCTGAATGTGATATGGATTTTTATGGACTGGTAGAAGAAGTGATAGAGTTGCACTACTTCGGCTTGAAATCAGTGATCCTATTTAGATGTCATTGGTTCGATACAACAGAAAGGGGCATGAAAGTTCATCCAAAATACAAACTTGTTGAGGTTAATTACAAATCGAAATTGACAGCAAATGAGCCATTTATATTGACATCACAAGCCGAACAAGTATATTACGCGAAGTATCCGGCTCAAAATAAAGATAGAGCAGATTGGCGTGTAGTCTGTAAGACAAAAGGTAGAGGAAAAATTAATCCGATAGTAGGAGAAAATGATCCTCCTGGTTTCTATCAAGAAGATGATCTTCCTGCTGTAGATCGTATTATTCCAATACTCGAGGATGCAGACACAACGTCAATTCAATTAGAAGTTGAATATGCTGATGATGACGATAATGAAATTGAGGAAGCTGGAGATGAAGAAGAGGAAGAAGAGGAAGAAGAAGAATTCGAAGACTATTATTCAGATGATGAAGAATAATTGTAAAGTATATATTTTATTAAATATATCTCTACTATTTATACAATAATCTGATTATATGTCTGTTCGACAGATATGTCTGGTCGTGGTTATCGACGCAGGAGAGCTTCGGAGTCTCCGATCGATGAGACTCCAGCACTTACTCATGCTGCTGATCCTCCTGTTGCTGATCCTCATGAGGATGATACTGCCGAGGCTAGTACATCCAGACGCAGACGGCCACGCGGGCCGAACAGGTGGCAGCCTCCACCAGCCACAGAGTCACGTAGATTGATTAGCGTGATTGGGGAGCGGTAATATATCATGAATTATGAATCATTACAAATTTATTATATCATAATATAATATTAAAATTTATTTTTGTTGTGCAGGTTCGAGCAAGAAGAAGTGCCGAGGAGCATTTCTTCTACTATTCGACGATACATGCACGGGGCATGGCCTACGTGGTCTCACGTGCCTAGCGAGCACGTCGACATGTTATGGCGCGAGTTTGAGGCACGTATTATTATTTTTTTTACTTGCATGATGATATATTAATATTGGTACTGATATTATTATTTTGCAGGCTCGCTATACATGGGCCGAGGACCAGAGGCCCTTCATTTACGCTGCCTGGGAGGCTATTTCCCGGGCAAGGTACAACGGGCAGCTGGGGCAGGCTCGGTCCCAAGCGATGGCCCGAGCTGGGACCACTAACATCGCGGAGACTCGAGGATACGGCCCCGGTTGGATTACTCCGGATATATGGGACCAGCTCGTGGGGATATGGTCGACGGATCGATGGCAGAAGGTTTCTCGGAATGCGGCTAGAAATCGCATGTTGGGGGGAGCAGCGCGTCACACCGGCGGCTCTGTTGCATTTGCAGTGCACGCGAACCGTATGGTAAGTATATCTTTAAATTATATATTTTATTTGTTATTATGTGTACTAATTAATGTATTTGTTTTGTAAATGTAGACGACGGTGTCGGATGACGGGACTGTCCAGCGACCCTCCCCGATGGCGGTGTTTGAGCGGACTCACCGTCGAGCACATGGGACGGGGGAGTACATCGACAACCGCGCTGCACACATTATGGTAATTATATATTTGTTTAGATTATTCATTATATATTTATAATTTAAGTTTTATGATAAATATTTAACAAAAAATCAAACTCGAGTAGGAGACGTACAGCCAGACGGTGGTGCAGTGCGGGGGTACCACCGAGGACTTTGACGCAGCATCGTGGGTCAAGGCCGCAGGTGGCTGGGACCATGGCCGCGTATATGACTTCGCAGATAGTGGTCATGCGCGAGCCGTGCTAGGGCCACTTGGGGCACCGACCCCTCCGGTCGCTGGTGAGCGGCCGTCCACCTCTAGATCCAGTTATGATCATAGTAGCAGAATAAGGACTCTAGAGAACACGGTCGCGCGTCAGACTGAGATAATGGAGCGCCGGAGTCAGATGATGGCGGATATACAAGCTATGCTACGCAACATGTCAGGTCATCCCGAAGTAGGCATCTCTTCGGCATCATCTAATCCATCGTCCGCGAGTCAGTCCACGCCGGTGTACACTCAAGCACTCCAGACCCCGCCATATGATCCAGACCATCCTCCATCGTGATCGTGAGATTTTTTGTTTCGATATTGAACTTGTTACTGAAATATTGAACTTGTTTAACTTATTTTGTTTGGATATTGATACTTCAATTTTGCATTTGAATTGTTTTTATACTATCGTGGATAATTATCAATATAAATATAATTATTTTGATGTATATCTTGGTGTGTTTGTAATGTGTGAATGAATATGTGTATGAGGGTATGGGTGTGTGAGTTATGTATCAGATAATGTATCAATGTATCAATGGAAATTTGAAATTTTTAATTTTTCTGTTCCCGGGTATGCTTCATCAGCAACGGTTTTCCCACGTTCGTCCGTGGGAAAGCCGTTGCTAAAAGTGTATCGATAGCCGTTGCTGATGACCTACAGCAACGGCGTAGCGACGAGGTTTTACTAACGGCGTTGCTACGGACTCAGCGGCCGTTGCTATAAATATTATCAGCAACGGCTCCGGGTCTGTGGCAAAACCGTTGCTGATAATATTTTTAGCGACGGCCCGAGCGACCGTTGCTGATAATGTTTTGAGCGACGGCCCGAGCGGCCGTTGCTGATCCGTTGCTAAGTCATCAGCAACGCGACTTTCTGTCACGGCCCTATTGCAACGGCGTGGCCGTTGCTGATTCTCTTCAGCAACGACTCAGCAACGACATCAGCCGTTGCTGATGACCATTTTTCTAGTAGTGTTTGTTCCCTCATTTTTTTATGCAAAAACTATATATATAATTGATTGTATGTTTAAGTTTTGGACAATCGATTCTATCTAAATCAATTAACTAGTGATCGGTTCAGTTAGTCGTTAAATATCTGATGATTAATCAATTTTGGTTCTAGATATTATTTTTTAAAATCAACTAGTTTTGATTATAGTTTCAGTTAGCGGATTCCTAAATGATTTTAGTTTTAGTTATTCAAAAAAAAATGGTTAGTCGAACTATTGTCATCCTTAAAAACTTCAATATTATATTTATGATAGAGCTCTGATTCACTAATTATTATCCTTCTTTATTTATTATTTAAGCGCTTGGTTCATTGCAAACTTAAAATATTAAAAGAAAAATATGTGCGTGCAAAAGTAAATGTCTGCGAATACGAGTTGCACACTATTATATTTGATTCCTCGCAACTCGACTTGTAAGTTTTATTTGGAAGCGTTTAGTTGGCTGCAACTAAAGAAGATGAGATTGTACGAGGGTAAGAAAGATTATAGTATATGAGAAAAAAGTTTCTGCAAGGAAGAGAAAAAATATTGCCCAGGATAGAAAATATAGAGGCTATCGCAATTGAGGAGACTCTGACGAGGGAGAAAGAAAAAGATTGTAACCAATAGTGAGCAAAAAGTAGGTTGTCATCAGTGAAAGAAAGAAAGAATGACGCAGTCATTTGCAAAATTGCCAATTGGATTAATTTGCAAGGCTTTTGGACTGCATCCAAATTTTGATGTAAAAATCTAGTACTATAATTAACTTAATTACAACTGATTAAATAATTTTATTAATTAAATACTGTAAATATAGATACGAGAAGTCTATTTGTAGACAATCAAGGAAAATATATACTTTTAATCCAACCGAGGGATTCATAATCTAATAGAAAACGTATATTCTTAATTTGTTTTTTCTGCTCATGACGAAAAAACAATTCTTTTTTATTATAATAATAAAATTCGGATGGCGGTGTTTGTAGTTTTCGTCGGATGAACCGATGAAGACGAACGAAGATTAAAAGAAAATTAAAATATTTGAATGGAATGATATGAAGTCAGGATGACAAAATGCTGAGCTCGTATGATTAATAACCACTTCGATCACCATCTCCTCTCAATTTGCAGTCTCCATCATATTAAATTCATCACATCAAATGACATGCCCAAATTTCAATACACACATAAAATGCCTGCTTTTAAATTATTAATATTAGATTATTAGTTTCAAACTTTCTGTTTAGTTTCATGATCTTTCTCGAAAAAAGTTTCAATTCAGTTCACAGCGATGCAAATGTCATTATCCTCCCTAAAAATTAAAACACTTAACTTAATTCATTAAAATTTAAGATGTTGTAACGTGTCACTAATCCAGTGGAATAATAAACCATATGATACAATGAATCTAATGGAATGAACCAGATTTGTTACTGGCCGCTGGCCACGCAGAAAAGACACTTCATTGAAATTAATTAACAAAGGCAAATCGAAATTTTAATGCATCTCGAACCGATCCGATTCGGTTCATTACTTTGGTTTAAACGAATTTTCGAGCCCCATCAAACTCTGTAAGCAACATCCTTGGCGCATCTTCTTCCTTGGCAAGTTTGCAAGTTTTGCCTCTACTTAGACTTCAGACTAGAAGCTACGTGAAACACCGAGAAGAACCCGTGTACTTTCGATCCAAATGCTATGCGAAAGGGCAGCGAACGGGAGGAGGCAGAAGAAGAAGGAAAGCAAGAGAAGACCGCTCGCGGACTTCACCAATGTTCCCTCCTCTTCTTCCTCATCGTCCTCGCTTCCTCTCACCGTCAAGAAAGAACCCAGACCTAATCCTAAATCCATTAATCTTCCAACTCCAGTTCCTGCCCGAAGCGCCGAATGCGGACACGGAGGCGCATCTGCCGTCCCCACGTCTTCTCCGCGAGTGAAAGAGTTGTTCCTTGATCCAAGTAAGTTTTGCTCGATTCACCGCCGATTAGTTCTCTTGCTTCTTCAAGATCTATTGGGGTTACGAGGCGGCCCCAATGTGCGATTTGGTTTCTAACGTAGGGTTGGAGTCTTGGGGAAGTTTGCTTAATATTTTAACCACTTGGATATTTTCATCTTAGTGTAGATTATGTTTAGCTTTTACCCCTTATTATGACATCAACACTTGTTTTCTGCTCTTTATTTTCTATATGGTTAAGAATCAGTGACGTTGGAAGTAAACTTCAGTGGCCAAATGTTGAATCGGATCTCTATTTGATAGAACTGAAATTATGTGGAAGATCAGATATGTTATTGTCAATCACAGTAATCCTACCGATATTTTGTGGACATCAATTTACATTGGATCTTAGGAGCTTCAGCACTAATATCTAAGGGTGCTGGACAGTTTTTGCAAAAGGGATTGTAGGACCATTATTGATTGAAGCTTGATACGACGGAAGACAATGAGGTGGCAGTTATGGATTCAACGAGATAACGCATTTGCAAAATCTTGGGCTTCAAGTAGGGTTATTGATTGAATATAAAAGAAGTCAGTCCTACCTCTTAATTGCGAGAGTCTTCTATATATTTCCCCTGATTATTATTTTCCTAATCTTCTATTTCTCTGCAAATCGGTATTGTTAAATGTCTCATAGTATTGGGGGCTTCCTATTTAGTATGCTATGACGAGAGCAATATCATCCTGACCGAACTATTCTTCAACATATATATATTTCCCGCTTGAGTTTACATATAATGGAAATGACTAGTGTTGTAAATTTGTAATGCTTATCTTGCAGGTGGAGATGGTTTTGCCAGGAATTCTCTACTTTATACACCAAACATTGCCAAGGGAGCAAAGTCTAAGTTTAAAGAAGACTGCTTAGCTACAAGTTGCTTGCCAGAGGAAAGAATCAGAACTAAGTTAGTATGTTGTATTTTTCTGCATGAATCATTTACTTTCAACTATTTTTAGATTCTTTCTTGTACCTTACTTCTTTTTGTTGTGCATAAACCCATTATTTTTATTTTTATTTTGAAATGGAAGGAAGGCCAGAGCATATCTTTTCAAAAGATGCAAGTAGGAGGGAGAGGGGAGAAGGGAGATATAAGAACCTACTTGAGGAATCCAAATAATGTGGAACTAAACTTCAACATCAATTGTTACATCTATAGCATAAAACAAAAGAAAACTAGCGAAGGCAAGGTCTGGCACAACATTGAAGTGCCTTTGTCTGTTGAAGATGATGCAAAGACACACTCATACCATATAGCCAAGCCCAAGCCAATGCAACTTCCAATATATATATATGTCTTATTTTTCCCGTTCCCTGTATCAGAATTCCAGTAGTTGCGAATCAGGGTACCTTCCTTGGTGTAGCTGCAATTGCCATAAATATGACCTCTGTCTTCACCACGAACTATCCATGAATTGAATGCCAAAGTGTCGCAAATTCCTCCTAATTAGGAACTTATCGAGGAAGAGTAGCCAACCAAATTGAAGCTCATCTTGCCACATTAGATTCAGACCTTCGTTACATAGCCCACTGTTTTGTCATGCGGTGTAGAAGGATTTATGGAGTAATTGCCTGTTGGGGATCTATCAAATAATTTTACTGGAGCAATTGTCAAGTTGTACCCAGCTTCGCTCTTGACAAGCTGACCTTGACATCTCTGCATCGTAGTGGAACTGGAGATTCCAGGTTGTCATTCCACTGAGTGGTGCATTGCCACATCCTCTATCCTGGCTCTGCCCGAAACTCAATCTGTCCCTTACCATGTAATTTGATCTAACATTCAAGTACAAATTCATCTTATTCATAAAACCATATCCTGCATCTACCGGTTGCCCTAACTTTTGCTTGTCATCTTCTGACTTCAACTTCTTATTGAGCTTGTCACTGTCTAAGAGGTCACTTGAGCTGGACAATTGTTGGAATCAAGCAAGGATGCACTCATACTTTTAGTTCTTCATTTTTGGGCCATAGGTTCATTATATGCCATTGTTCAATGCATTCCTCTGCATGATTTGAAAAGCTTCAGCACTATTAGCTGGAGCCTGTTACAATGCACGAGCTAGTGATCATTAGTGCAGTTGCTTTCTTTTGGCTTCTTACTGATGTTTTTGACGTGCTCTACTGCTGTGCACAATTTTCAGCTAAAAATCTTTTATATAGTTGTATGTATTTCAGAGAAGATCAACATAACATAATGCTAGAGAATGACCTAGATTTGGATATGCAAATTTATATATCTTCTTTGGTTTCCAGGGGTTGGAGTGGTTTATTTGTTCTTAATTTTATAAGATGGCATCTATATGATGAAATCTGCTGGAGATAGCAAGCTTTTTTTTCCTAGCTCATTCAAGTTCTACTTAAGATATACTCTCTTTAAAATTATTTTGCCTTTAATAAATAGAAAATGAAAATTTATGTGTAGGATTTTTGTTAGTTTGAAATGAAGATGTTGCCTTCAGTAACAATATAAATAGCTGCCGAAGTCCATAGAAACAATATCATACAATCCCCACTTATAATCACTGTTATGTTTGTATATAGAATTGGAAATTAAAGGCACAAAGTACAAGAATTTGTTTCTCCGCTCTAAAAGGTGGACTGATCATGTCTTTTAACTACATTTTAATACCATTCTTAACACTCAATAGGGGGAAACTGAGGGATGATGCAGAGATTGATAGGCGAAAAGCATATTCTGTTCAATGCCAGAAACCCAAAAAGGTTTGTTCTTGTGTTCTTTTTCCTAACCAAACGTTGTGACAGAGTCAACTAGTGGTATGCTTATGATTTTGCTTCTGCTTAGAACTTGTTGTGTTCACTTTTATTAATAAAGAAAAATGAATGGTGGTTTGGTTATTTTTCCTCTGTTAATTCCTGATTAAGTGGGAAACACAACATTCTTCTAAAATTTTATATTTTTACTATAGGAACCTTATTCTTTTGTGTGTTGTTCCATTGTAAATCTTTCTAAGCAACTATTAACAAGAAATCTTGAACACTTTAACCACCATCTAATACATTTCTACTTTGGAATCTGGATAACATTTCAAGCCATGAACAGGAGCTCGAGACCACTATATCTCTACTAGTGCAACTAATGTTGTATAGCTTTATTTATGCCCATAATCTTGATTCCACACATCTTCCCAGTCTTGTTTGAGGCTTTATTAGAAGATGATGTTGTCTTAGTGTTTCTTCAGATCTCTTGCCTCAACTTCTGTATTGCATTCACTGTTATAGATAGATATTGAAAAACATGCATTTGATCCCTTCAACGTACAAAATTTGCTGTTAAAAATTTTGAATGCTGTGAAGTCGAAAATAAGCAATATAGTAACAAGTATAATTCGTAAGGTTTGTGTGGATATGACCTCCAGCACAAAGTAGCGGTGTAATTTGTAAAGCTGTGTTTGGACTGTAAAGCTGTGTAAAATGCCTTAGGAAAACTGTTGACTTTTTATTAAATTAGGAAATTACTCTGTTTCCTATGATCATTTATTACAATTTTCTTTTCATGTTTAGGTTCATCTGTGCTGCAATGCAACAGTTGTTTTTCTTTGATTACTTTTTTGCTTTTCAACTCTTTTTTTCTTCTCATGTGATTCTTTTTGTAGTTTGCAGCCTAATTTTCCTTTGTGTATAACACATCTGTCTTATCATTATTTTCTCTTTGCTTGGGGTATGTGTAGAAGCAGCGGCGTAAATCTGAAGCTACCAACAAGAACTTTTTGCCTCAGGATTTTATAGAGAAACAGAAGGCCTACTTTGCAGAGGTTGATGCTTTTGAACTCCCTGAAGAGGTTGTCTCAGAGAGTGAGCTAGAGTAGGATTTGCAAACTTGAAGTCCAGTGTTAACTCTTTCTGTACAGTGTCACCTAGACAACTCAGTCTTTTACAGCTTTGGTAATATTTTCACTTAAATGGCAGTGCTAGCATATTTCAAGAATGCGAGACTTAACGTACTCAGTTGTGTGCTCTTCACTGTGCTAATATCACTATAATGCCACTACTCTTTTTACAGAATGTTCTTGTGAACCCATGCATTGGCATACCGGTGGATTGCTGATAACATAGTCTAATTACTGTAAATTATTAGTTTCATGGTTTGCACCACCTTGCCTCTGAAAGCATTTTAATATATGGGTCACATGTATGTTTTTGGCTTTAAGATTGATAGAAATGTATGAGAGCAACTAGGCTGTGTTTTCTGCAATATATTGATTTTGCCATAGCAGTTGATCGCTTGCTCTGCGGCTGCAAAACTTCCTCCTATTTGTTGATGGACGAACTGATACCTTGACAATTGACAAAGGCGACAAACATCTGCAGGTACGAGTGGGAAATTAGACCCTTCATTTTTAATGTTTTATTTTGAATTTTCAAATGCTGCTGGTAGATGAATGGTAATATGACTTGCAGTTGTAGGTACTAAAAATTATTTCATAGAAAACGGCAATGATAGCGGAACTCAAGCTGGGTGGTGGGAATTCCCTGGTAAGCAAGACTTTACTTGCATTCGGATCGGTTTTTCTTCTACCATTCTTTCTATGATCCAATGTCAAACGAAGTCGTGTTAACTTTGGTTTCTAGTTGCATATGTCAACGCAGGAGAAAATAAAGTTGGGCAATTATTTGCTTATTTCCTTTCGGCTGTGGACTATATCGTGCAATGACCAATTATTGAAATATTTGGCGCTGGGATACATAATCAAATTCTGTAGACATCATATATATATATATATATCCTTTGAAATAATCACCAGTTATCTTTAGTCGGCAAAAAAAGAACATGGGGAAAAAAGTAAACAAAATATTTTTAATATTTTCTCACGAGTACTAAAATATTTTAAAGTTTTTTTTTGATAAAAAATACTTCTTACGATATAGAATTGGGTACAAAAAAAATTCTATAGATAAATAATATTAATAGAGGAATAAAGGAGCTGACGTGGTTGATGACTAAGACTGATGATGTGGACACATGACGTATATGCATATCAAGACGTTTTCTCACATATATTAAAATGTCTTTAATATTTTTCTCATGAGTACTAAAATGCTCCCAACGTTTATTTTGGAGCTAAAATACTCCTGAGGTTATTGATAATGGTACAAAAATGACACTCAAACTAATTTCTAGTAAGTGAGACTTAGTAGCTAGGATGCACCGACACCGACACGAACATGGGATACGACACGGACACAGGGATACCAATTTTAAAATTTTACAGGACACGAACACGACATATATAGATAAATATAAAAAATTAAAAATTAAAAAGAACACACGATTCATATCAATATATATCATTATATTTTTATTGATGTTAAATTTCAAATTTTCAGTATGAACAAATATTTATTATTTCTAAGTCTTTCCAAAAGCATGAGGCACAATCACATGTAAACAAAAATTCCTAGACATGTATTGACATATCCAAAAAAAAATTCTAGGTTAGCAAAAAGTTAACTAGAGTCTCACTAGCTATCTTCTTCATCAATCATTATTGTTATCTTCTTCATTGAAAAATATTACTCTCTCCAACTTTGGCTCATCAAGTGAAAGATTGGCAATTTCAAGGATTCCATTATCTTCATTAATCGGTGAAAACTCATCAAGAGAAATAGTGCAATCAAATGTTTCACATGAAATAAAAATAGAGCTAATACAAGAAAAATAATTATTCAGAAAGCATATTATCTCCGCCTCTCCGGAGGCTGTTTCCACTTGATGAGGGTTTATCGGTGAGGGTGGCGACACGAGTATAGGTTCTCCAACTCGTCCGATATCCGGAAGAGCAGCGGAGCGACGATTCTCGCAGAGGAGCGGGGCAAAAAAAACTGACTGGTCTAACACACGTGTCTGACACGCGTGTCCGAGCCGTGTCTGGGCAAAGAAAAAAATTGACTGGTCAGGACACTCTTGGACACGTCGGACACGTGTGGCGGATGAGTGTCTTCGTGTGTATGTGTCCGCGGCATGTCGAACACGCGGACACAGCAATCCTTGGAAGTGTCTGTGCTTCCTAGCTTAGTAGAGATGTCGTAGATGTTGACTTTACACGTGACACACATACAAAGAGCAACATGTCATGCAAGCGACACGCAAGATATAATATAGGCGTGAGCAAAAAATTAAAATTTTGGTTAACCGAAAAATCAGTTCGAAACCAAATCGAATTTTTCGATTAATCGATTCAACGATTTTAATTTCGGTTTTTTTTTTCTATTTTTTTTTATTTTCAATTCCGATTTCGGTTTCGATCAGCTTCGTTATTCTTCTATTAATGTCATTATCCCCCATTTACAAAAATTAAAATAGGAATCAAAAATAAAAAATTTAGAAAATAAAAACTGAAATCGAAATCGATGCCTACGTTGTCCCGTGGGTACTAAAATACGCCTAATATTTTCCCACAGGTACTAAAATACTCCTAAAATCGATTGACCAAAAAAATTGATTTGATTTTGGACCGATTTTTCGGTTAATCAATTTTTCATTTTTTTTGTTGACACCTACGTTGTATCTTACGTGTTGCTTGTGTGATAAGTTGCTTTTTATATGTATTCCATGCGTAAAGTCAACATCTATGACATCTTCGTTAAGTCTCACTTAACATAAGTTAGCTTGAGTGTCATTTTTGTACCATTTTCAATAATATTAGGAGTATTTTAGCTCCAAAACAAATATTAGAGGTATTTTAATACATGTGAAAAAACGTTAGAGATCGACATTTTAGTACTCGTGAGAAAATGTTAGAGACATTTTAGTACTCGATTGTGAGAAAACGTCTTAGTCTGTATGCGCGTCACGTGTCCACATCATCAATCTCAGTCATCAACCACGCCAGCTCTATTATCCTTTCATTAACGTCGTTTACTTATAGGATCATTTTTATTCTCAATTCCATAATATAAGAAGTATTTTTTATTCAAAAAAATTTAGGAATATTTTAGTACTTGTGGAAAAATATTAGGAGAATATTTTTTACCTTTTTCCCAAACAACATTCGAACACAAGGCCGATTAATGTACTGTACTTAAGGCGTTCTGTTGGTCAAAAAAAAATTACTAGCTCCCGAACCCTAAAGGGATTCTACGTGAATAAATTTAGCTTGGCATGAACGTATAATCGGGAAAAATTAATGCATTGACGTCCTAACTTTAGCTCCCATATGACATGCAGTAAATTAATATCAAAATCTAAGACCAGTTAACTCGATTTTGGAGAACCATGCATGGCCAGTTTTTAATTTAATGCTGCAGCCGCTAGCTGAAGGTTGAAAAAGGTGATTGTGGATTTGTGGGATGGCCGAACTATTTGCATTAGTCAAAACCCATTCTCAACATATACAGAAAGGTTAGGATCGGACTATCAAATTGAGCACGATCGAACAGTATGTTTATCTGGAATAAAAATCATCAATATTCAAACTCATTCATATATGATTCTTGAGGGCTAGCTCTAACTAATTTCTTTTTGAACCATGCATGCAGTTGATAACTTTGAGAATTTAAGCGCATGCATGGACTGTTAGTTGAAGTGGGATCGAAATCGTAGGACTTTGAACTTCTCACCTGATCATGTTCTTCACTTTGACCACGCAACGATCAAATAAGAATTCGATTAACTTAATTAATGATTAATTGTTTACTCTTCAAATTTTCACTATAAATAGAAAGGCTCACGCACCAGCTCTCTCCACACTCCCAAGTCGAGCTCTCTTTCTTTAATTACTATTAACTCTTCCACATATAGTAATATTATCAATGGCCTCCTTACGTTGTCCCCCTTGCCTTTTAGCAATTTTCTTTCTCGTTTCCATATCTTCTGCTCAGTTGTCCTCAACCTTCTATGACTCCTCATGCCCCGGTGCTCTGGACAAAATTAAATCCATGGTGAAGGCTGCTGTCAACAAAGAGAACCGCATGGGCGCCTCCTTGCTCCGCCTTCATTTCCACGACTGCTTTGTCAATGCAAGTTTACTATATATATATATATATATATATATACATCTTCACGAAGAAAATATAATCAGCTTCAACTAATTAACCTGCAATCTGCATGCATAATGCATGTAGATCATCTGAGAATAATATTTCTCTCACTGATGCACGTGTAGTACTTCATTAATTATTTTACCATATATATACCACTGATTATATATTTTACTGATTCATTAAAGGTCAAACAAGCGGAAAAGTTCTGATACTGATACTGATGATACTGATTATGATTAAGCAGGGCTGCGATGGGTCGGTTCTGTTGGACGACACGGCTACCTTCACCGGGGAGAAGACTGCGCGGCCCAACAACAACTCCATAAGAGGATTTGAAGTCATCGACAGCATCAAGTCCGAGATCGAGGCCATGTGCGCGCAAGTCGTCTCCTGCGCCGACATCCTCGCTGTCGCAGCTCGCGACTCCGTCGTTGCAGTAAGACTTCAACGCGCGCATGCATGCACCACGTAACAGTTAATATTAATATATATTAATTAACTAGTACGTAATGTCAGCTGGGTGGACCCACATGGACAGTTCCATTAGGAAGAAGGGACGCGACGACGGCCAGCTTGGCAGCTGCAAACAGCGATCTCCCTTCACCAGCATTAGACCTCAGTAATCTCACTTCAGCCTTCTCTAAGAAAGGTCTCAGCACCACCGACATGGTTGCTCTCTCAGGTATATATATATATATCTAATTATTATTATAAGCTTAATTAATCCAATTAGGTTTATTAATGGATTAAATGTTAATGAACAGGAGGGCACACAGTAGGGCAGGCGAGGTGCGTCACATTCCGGAACAGGATCTACAACGAGACCAACATCGACTCCTCGTTCGCCACCTCCACGCGGTCCAACTGCCCGAGCTCAGGCGGCGACGACAACCTCTCCCCCCTCGACGTTGCGACCCCCCGCGCCTTCGACAACTTTTACTACAAGAATCTGGTGAGCAAGAAGGGGCTGCTGCACTCGGACCAGCAGCTCTTCAATGGCGGATCCACCGACTCCCAAGTGATGACCTACTCTAAGAACATGGCCAAATTCTTCACCGACTTCGCGGCCGCCATGGTGAACATGGGGAACATAAGCCCACTCACCGGCAGCGCCGGCGAGATCAGGCTCAACTGCAGGAAGACCAACTGATGATCGATGACAAGAATGAAAGCTGCAATAAATAAATAAATAATATATATCAAGTTGTCCTCTTCATATGTACCTCGTCCTTAATTTGTAGTAGTTAAATAAACCTTATATCGATCGGTCATGGAGAAGTGATCGATTATATACGAAGAAGTTACTGTATTCCTGATAAATAAGTATAAATTATTGATAATTTTGAGTTAAACTATATATATAGTGAATTGGAGAAATTTCCCAAATTCACTATATATATATTGGATAAGTTTCCCAAAATCGAATTGAATTTACAGAAAATTTATAAATTCGGAATAGAAAATTTATAAATTCTAATAATCAAAACCAAAAAGTCCAAATTATAGATTTACTCTGATCTCATACATATGTACTAAAATGTTATAGAATTTTTGGTAAAAATCTTTAAGCATAATACTAAAAATTTTGTTAGTTTTTTGCTCACTATAACATAGAATTACTTTAATCTGTTCGAATTCTTATGGCTATTTTCTTATAAAATGAAATTGTTTTGGTTATTATAGATTATATTTTCAAAGACTTCTGTCCGTAAGTCTTTAATGGCCTCAATTTTTTTAAAATATATTTTTAATAAATAAAAAGTCATGCATGTTATAAAAAATAATTATATATGTAACTGGAAAAATAATGTCAAATTATATGGAGCACAAAAGCAACATGATTTTAGTGTTAAATATTTCAGATAAAGACACTACTAAAAATTTAGTAATATATATATGCGACAACATGATGGCGATCGTAGAAGTGACGATCCTACGACCGTACGTGGACAACGAGGGTCGTAGAGTCACCACATCTGCGACGACCAAAACATTGATTGTCGCAAAATTAATAACCATGTAATTAACAAACTAAACAACAAGGATCCATTCCACATTTGCATCCTAAGCTATATAATATGTTGGATGATTTCATTTAATAGCTACTGGGCATAAGCTATATAATATGTTGCACCTAATTAATAAAATGCAATTGGCATATGGACATATGGTTCCTCTTGACGCTGATGCAATCCCTTGTTTCCCCCATATTCCAATAAAAGAAAATATTTGTTTCCTCCACCAATTTCCTTGTTAATTAAGCACCCAGTCAAGGCTAAATGTAAGTTCTTTATCTGTATCGAGTGTTTTGCAAATGAACAGTAATAAAATACCAGCCGGTTTGACCAAAAATCAATTTTTAAATTAATTCATTCATGTTAAGTTTTTAAATCAGATTGATCAAGAACTGATTGACTTGAAATTTTATTTGTTTCAGTTTTCAATCCACCTAGCTGAACTCACGAGTTAACAAGGTCAAAATTCAATCCAAATTTGAAAAAAATGGCATTAGATGGTTCTTTTTGATGCACTTAATTACAATAACAAAAATAAGTCATGTTATATAATTAGTTGGGGTCAACAACATGCATTTTTTCCACCATTGAGCTATGACTATATATGTTTAAAGTCCAAATCTCTATATATTTAATTATAGCAAAAGTATTAATTTATGGTGCATTTTACTAAAACAAGGTACTATAATTCTGGTGTCTGATCTATGGACAAGCTGATATGATGAACTGTTGAGAAAGTCCAGGACAGCTTAGGAAGCATGATATGATGAACTGTTCAGAAAGTTCATACCAGGAACAGATACATTAAGCAATGGTTGTAGGATCACTCCTAGCTAGCTTTATATGATTTATTAGTTATATGAACACAACAGCACAAAACACATTGTGTTGTTTTAAAGCAATAATTTTTGCATATGACCATGCACTATATTATGCAGGTAAGAGGTACAAATCATATAACATTGAATTAGTTTGTTCAATTTCATATGGTTATTTTCTTATAATACAAAATCATTTTAGTTATTATAGATTGTATTTTCAAAGACTTCTGTTCGAAAGTCTTTAATGGCCTCAATTTTTAAAATATATAATAAAGAATTCATGTTATGAAAATTAATTATATATATATATATATATATATATATATATATATATATATATATATATATATATATATATATATATAATTGAAAAGAGGGAAAATCATACTTTTGGTTCATACAGTTTACTCGAATTTTAGTTTTAGTCCCCACATCTTTATTTTCGTTTAAGATTTGATACATGTCGTCACATGAGGCCTAAACGAAGCTGACGTGGATAACAAATGCTGATTGGATATTGCTGGCAAGGACCTACAGGACCCAATTTTGTAAACTATGAGAACTAAAATCAAAATTTTATAAACTATGAGGATTAAAATCAAAATTTTATAAACTACGAGGATTAAAATCAAAATTCAAATAAACTATAAAGACCAAAATTATTATTTTTCTTAAAAAAATATAAAAAATCATAAGATATTTTTAAATTTATTTATAAATAATTATAGCATTTAAAAATATTAAAATTGAGCACACTACAGTTATTTATATCAATTTGAATGAATTTAAACTAACACTGTCATTATTATATTTCCATGCATTTGTTGTAGTAGCAACACCATAATACAAGATGATTGCTACAACTTCGTTGGCATTGTTAAGTGATATTCATGGAAAATCGACATTTATTAAAGTGAAAATTAATAATTTTTGACATTTGAAATCTAATTTAAACAAATTTGAATACGCCAAATTTAATATCAAAATGAAGGTGATGAGGTGATCAATGAAGAGATGAGCAGATCAGGAGAGCATATTTTTAAATTCTGCAACCACTATAGAATTCACGCGAAATTGAAGTAATTAACGGATAAAAATCAATGCCTAATGACGGCGTCAACTTAAATCCATCCAAATTAACGTAAATTATTATAATCTCAATTTTGATATTTTTAAATATTATAATTATTTATAAATAAATTTAAAAAACTTTTGTGATCTTTTATATATATTTTAATAAATATAATAATTTTGGTCTCTATAGTTACTTGAATTTTGGTTTTAGTCCTCATAGTTTATAATATTTTGATTTTAGTCCATATAGTTTACAAAGTTGGTCATTGCAGATCCACGTTAATAATGTTCAGTCAATATTTGTATTCCACGTCGGCTCCGTTTAGGCTGGTAGGGACCAAATCCTAAACGAAAATAAAGTGTGATGACTAAAATCAAAATTTTGAAACCATGAAGACTAAAATTAAAATTTGAGCAAACTGTAGGGACAAAAAAAAGAGAAAAATCATACTTTTAGTCCTCACAGTTTACTCGAATTTTGATTTCAGTCCCTACATCTTTATTTTCGTTTAGGATTTGGTCCATGCCATCACATGAGGTCTAAACGGAGCTGACGTGGATAACAAATGCTGACAAGGACATGCAAGGACCAACTTTGTAAACTATAGAGACTAAAACTAAAATTTTATAAACTATGAGGACTAATCAAAATTCAAGTAAAATATAAGGACCAAAATTAATATTTTTCTTTTTAAAATATAAAAAATCACAAGATATTTTTAAATTTATTTAAAAATAATTATAATATTTAAAAATATTAAAATTGAGTGCACTACAGTAATTTATGTTAATTTGGATGAATTTAAACTAACACCGTCATTATTATTTTTCCATGCATTTGTTGTAGTGGCAACACCATAATTAATACAAAATTATTACTACAATTTCATGGGCATTGTTAAGGGATATTCATGGAAAATCGACATTTATTAGAGTGAAAACCAATACTTTTTGACGTTCAAAATTTAATTTAAACAACTTTGAATGCGCCAAATTTAGGATCAAAATAGAGATGATGAGGTGATCAATGAAGAGATGAGCAGATTTTTAAATTCTGCAACCACTATGGAATTCACGCGAAATTGGAGTAATTAACGGATAAAAATCAATGCCTAATGACGACTTCGACTTAAATCCATCCAAATTAACGTAAATTACTATCGTATCAATTTTAAAATTTTAAAATATTATAATTATTTATAAATAAATTAAAAAATATATTGGGATTTTTTATATATATTTAAAGAAAAATAATAATTTTGGTCTCTATAGTTACTTGAATTTTGATTTTAGTCCTCATAGTTTATAAAATTTTGATTTTAGTCTACATTGTTTACAAATTTGGTTCTTGCAGGTCCACATTAATAATGTTCAGTCAGCATATGTTATGCACGTCGGCTCTGTTTAGGCCGGTAGGGATTAAATCCTAAACGAAAAATAAAATATGGAGACTAAAATTAAAATTTTGAAACGATGGAGACTAAAATTAAAATTATGATTTTTCGGCTTTGAAAAAAATAATATATATAATTTTATATTGAGCACGAAAGCGACATAATTTTAATGTTAAAGATTTCATATAAAAATTTTAAACAGTTTAAAGACTATGGTCCAAATATAAGAGAGGATAAAATCAAAATATTAATTTTATTCTGATTTTAGGAATGTATGATCAGTCTGGATTCACAAATTTTTCATATAGCTAATTCGATTTTAGAAAATTGCCAGCTCAGAATAATATCAATTTTCGTAGCTGATTCAAGTTCTTTTTATATCGGAGGTCATTAATGATCATTAATCTATATACTTTCTTTCTATAATATTACAAATTAATCAAAACTTTAATTAAGTGAATTAACTAATTAAACGGAAATATATCAATATATATTAATTAGAACCATTAATTTAAAATTCAATTACTTTAGTCCTGTTAAAGAAAAATAATTTGATTAGCATCAAATTAAGGGAGATCATTGTATACAGAAGGTTTATTAATTATGATCAATTATTAATAGCACTAGCCTATATAGAAAATATGTAATGGGCATAATATACCAATTTAATGTAAATATATAATAAAATGAATTTTAAATCTTTAATATATAGATAATTAATTAACAGCCCCTCTATATATTTTTTGAATTAATTAATTTCCAAACATTTCAAATGCCATGTATACTATTTACTAAATTATATATATGAATAAAAACCACATGCAAATGCCAAAATTAACAACGACGCATTTGATCTGCAATAAGAAAAAGAAGATGATGAATTCCTCCACCGTAGTCATCCTCTCTCCTCTTCTTCTTCTTCTTCTCTTTGTCTCCTCCTTCGACTCCGTCTCCTCCGAATCCTACTCCTCCCTCGATGACTACTGCACTAGCGACCCGTACCTCGCCTCGAACTACGTATCAGCGGAAGAGTGCCTCGCAATCCTCTCCACCGATCCCCGGAGCAAGGCGGCGCGCGACAGCGAAACCTTCAGCACTATCTCCTTTGACATCGCCGCCTCCAGGGCGGATGCCGTCGTCGCCCACGTCCGAGGGGTCCGCGACAAGGCCGCCGACGAATACGCCAAGCGGCAAGCCGAAGCGGTCCTGTCGACCTTCGAAGACGTGGTCTCCTCCTTCGATTGGGCGAAGGGATCCATCGCGTCCAAGTTCTACAGCGGCCCCGGCAGAATTCTGTATGTAGCAGTGGAAGCCGCGGGCGCTGCTGAGAAAGCGGTGGCGTTGGGCCAAATTGGGATTGACTTCATCAACGCCGCCAGCCTCTCCCAAGCCTTGCTTCATTATTAGCTAATTAAGTGTAATTTATTTCCTCTGGCGTCAGTGCATACCAAGTGAATAAAACTCATTAATTTCAAGGATGAATGTGTGTAATTTTTGGTTTTGAATTTCTAAAATCATTTTAGGAAAAAGATTGATTTTGGATACCCAAATCAAATATTTTAAACTATATTATATATATAAGTATATTATATTTTAAAATTTACAAGTAGGCAGGGCAATAAATTTTACGACGAAGCATGAATCACAAAGTAATTTTTATTTTGCTTTGCGATTCGTGCTTCGTATCGGAGCCCGGCTCCATGAAGTTTTTCTATGGAGCCGGGCTCCATAATTCACCGTGCTGGCAGATGGGTGCTTCTCTTCTTCGCCTCTTCTTCCACGACTGCTTCGTTAACGTACTTCCTCTTGCAACTAAAATGCTATGCTCTGTTGTAGGGGTGTGATGGTTCAACTTTGTTGGATGACACATCAAGCTTCACCGGGCGAATCCTAAGAATAACTCAGCGAGAGTATTTGAAGTCATCGATAACATAAAGACCGCGGTGGAGAAAGTGTGCCCAGGTGTTGTGTCTTGCAAGAGAAAAGACTGTTGTTATAGTGAGTGCAATATATTGTTTTATTCACTGCAGGAGTTTGGAGGTCTAACGGGGCTAAACTCCGATGACCTTGGACAATTAACCTTTACTACAAGAATCTCATCACCATGAACGACCTCCTGCACTCTGATCAAGAACTCTATAATGGCGGTTCGACAGATTGGCAGGTGACAGACTTACAGCAACAGCCCCAATACCTTTACTCTGACTTCGTAGCTGCCATGATCAAGATGGAAGACATCAGCCCCCTCACTGGATCCGGTGGTGAGATAAGGAAGGACTGCAGGAAGGTCAACTAGGTGTTGTCTGACGCTCCGGCACCAACTTAATCTTACAATAATTGCTGGGACAAAAATCCTCAAAGTATGAGTCGATGCTGTTGTTCTGACTTCTGAGTCTTCAAGTTTGAAGTGCAAGTTATGTGTGTTTATTTGAAAGTTATTAAAGTCGGACTAGTAAATTGGTGTATTCTGGTTTGGACCTAAAAAAATTACTAGAGAGAATCAATATTTTAGTCCAATATCTTATAGCATATATGTAAAAATATTTGTTTAGCAAGTAATGCTTTTCTCAACAATTAGTGTTACGAAATGATCCCAAAAAAAAATTCCCACAAAATCGATAAATCAAAATCGAAATGGAAAAGCAAAATCTAAAAATATAATAGGGAATACACAATGCTCACATGACTTGGAGACTACACGTGTCGCTCCTAGGAGAGATAATTCTTATATATATAATACGAGAAGAAATGCATATTTGATCATATAAATTTTTAATTAATATAAGTTTTTAATTTTTTTAACTTTAATCTTATAAATTTTATTTTGAAATTTTTAATCATATAAGTTTGCTCTGTAGTACAAATTTGGTCCTATCCGTAACGGTCCGTTAACTCTTCATCGACGTAGACTAACGTCGTTCATACACGTTGACATATTTGGTCCTATAAATTTCATTTCAAAATTTTTAGTCATATATATTTGCCCCGTAGGACATATTTGGTTCTATATATTTGCCCTGTAGCACAAATTTAGTCCAACATATTTGTCTCATATCACAAATTTGATTATATTCGTGATGGTCTGTTAACTCTCTGTCCGCGAAAAAATAAACGACGTTATGTTCATATTGATGAAGTTAATAGACCATCATGAATATGACCAAATCTATGTTACGAAGCAAACTTATATATGTTACAGAGCAAATTTATCAAGTCTGTCATATAGATTTGGTCCTATCCACGACGGTCTATTAACCCTATCAATATGGACGTAATATCGTTTAATTTTTCGTTGATGAAAAGTTAATGGACCATCGCAGATATGACTAAATCTGTGCTACAGGACAAACATATAGGACCAAATCTGTTCTACAGGACAAACAAATATGATTGAAAATTTTGAAATGAAACTTATAGGACCAAATATGTTAACGTGTATGAACGACGTTAGTCCACATTGACAGAGAGTTAACAGATCGTCATAGATAACACCAAATTTACACTACATAATAAGCTTATATGACCGAAAATTCAAAAATAAAATTTATAGAACTAAATCTGCATATATATATATATATGTGTGTGTGTAAAATTCACTATTGTCATGTGACACTTTCACACCGAAAGTTTGCGAACATGACAACTTTACAAGATTTGCAATTTTTCTCTCTATCCACCGAAATGTGAATATTAACTCCAAATGTTACTAACATTCAATGACATGCATTATTCACTAGGTAATAGCAATTGACAACCATTTTTACAATTAATCGATCTATTAGTAATTTTTTAAATCGGTTCATTAACTTTGATTTTTCAAAATCATTAATCATACACCGGTCCATTAACTTTAGTTAATCATCATTTTCAGTTCGATTAATCAATAATTATTGATTAACCAATAATTTTTTTTAACCTGCCAATTCCTAATGGAAATGCATATTTGAAGTTAACAGTGACACATGAGAGCTACTTAACATTCATTTTAAGTATGTCATGAGCTACTTAACCAATAAAAATTACTTTTCGATTCAGTTTTATTGGGCTTCACGATTTTTGCCTGGTAAAAAGATCGGTTTTTGCGGTTAATCGAATCAATTTTTTCGATTTTGGATTATATTTTTAAAAATATCAATATTCGGGTTTGGATTTGGTCCAAAGTTTAAAAAATTGATCGATTTTGGTTAATCAACCGGTAGATTATATATATATATATATATATATAATATTATATTATATTAAATAATACTCTACAAATGCAAAGTAACTTATGAAAAGTTGAAAATTTAATTAGAAACCCTAAGTTCTCTTGTATCCAGCCGCCAGGTACTGTCGCAAGTCGCAAGTCTTACCGCACCCTCCTCTCTCGTTCTCCCGCACGCCGCCGCTGCCACTCCAATCGCCGGCCTTCACCGTCCCGAGTCCCCCTCACCAGTAGGCGCCGGCGCGTCGGAGCACTGCACGGCGCCCTGCTTTTCTCTCTCCGCCTCTCCCCATCTTCAACCGGCGAGTCGATGCACTGCTATTCTCTCTCCGCCTCTTCCCATCTTCAACCGCCGAGTCGGCCCTCTGCTCTTCTCTCTCCGGTGTCTCTGCCTCTCCGACGTTGGGTATATATAAACTGTCCGCCTCTCCTTCCCATCTTCCCATCTTCCCATCTTCCCATTTTCCCATCTTCACTGCGCGAGTCGGCTCAGTGCTTCTTCATGTCTATGTCTAAGTCTCTGCTTCATGTCTAAGTCTCTGAAATCACGAGTGCAGCAATTGCCGCATTATGGTTTCTTGTTTTCATTTGGAGTCTATAATCTTGCACTTAACTGTTGATATATTTGCCCACCGCATTATGCTTGTGAGTTATATATTTGCTGCAAATTGACACTATCAATAATTATTTTTGAGCTAAAAAGATGGTTCTGTATCAATACTATCCAAATCATGCACCTTATTTTCTCCAATTGCTAATTTCCATACAAGCTTAGCTTCTTTATCTATGTTGGTTGATTCTGTACCAATTGCTAATTTTCTCCAAATCCTGCACCTTATTTTTCTCCAATTGTATCAATGCTAAAAGATGGTTCTGTATCAATATCTATGTTGTTCCTTTGCTGCTGTAGAACAGCTTTAGCTTCTTTCTTGAGTCACATAATAACATATACCTGCTGTTGAGAGTCTAAATTACATCTCATAGCATTGCATTATTTTTCATTACCTTTTTGTATCTGATTGATTTCTTTTTTTCATGTGTTAAGTAGAACAGTTACCTGCTGTAGAAGAGTTATTAATTTCTTTTTAATAACATATACCTGCTGTAGAACAGTTATTTATGTTTAATTAGCTCATGTGTGTTATTTATGTTTGAAGTACCTTTGTTGTAGTAGTTTGATTATTTTTTCATGTGTTAAGTAGCTCCAAATATGAATGTTAAGTAGCTCCATGTGTTAACTGTTAAGAGGGTAAAATGAATGTGAACAATTTTATGCATTTCCGAATATGAATGTTAAGTAGCTCATGTGTGTTACTGTTAACTTCAAATATGCATTTCCATTAGAAATTGGTAGGTTTAATTTTTTTATTGGTTAACCGGTAATTATTGGTTAACCGAACCGAAAAAACTGAAACCGAAATGATGGTTAACCAAAGTTAATGGACCGGTGTATGGTTAATGATTTTGAAAAACCAAAGTTAATGGACCGGTTTTTAAAATTGCTAATGGACCGGTTAACCGGTCCATGCTCACCCCTATAAGTTATCATAGTTTTCAACTAACTGAAAACAAACTCAATTTTTATCCAAAACTAAAATTGATTGCTGTAATGAAAACTGAACCTTTTTTTCAATGAATCAAACAGGCCTAAGGAATTCATTTTCTCCCATTCTCGTATCCTGCTTGGGATCAGTTATGGCATCTGCCTCACTGTCGAGGGCCTTGAGGCGTCCCTCGCTGCTTTCTTTATCGAGACAGGTAAGTCCCCACCAGTATCTCTTGCTTGATTGTTGTGTTTCCTTTTTGCTTATAATGGTTTCATTACAAACTAATGAAAACTATCTACTGAATGTTACCTAAGAAGGATTTTATTGGTTTCATTACAAACTCGACTTTCCTTTTAGTGTTTTTTTCCATTGTAATTTTTTCCCTTTTGTTAAAGAACTAATTTATTGAAAGGATCTATTGAGTACAGGAACTTGTTGATTGACCCACTCACGCTTGAACACTAATCATGCTTGAGTCCTTGCTCGATGAGAGCTCGCGCAGTGCACCCAACCTGAAAATTCCCTCATGGGATGTAGGCCCATGGTCAAGTCAACAAAAAGCTAGAAGAAAGAAATTTAGCAGGAGAGTAGAACATACCTTAATGTGTTGCACCATGGTTTTTATAGCGGTGTGGGCAAGACTTGGTCAATGCTTCATGAAAGAGGGAAGAGGGAGAGGCAGAGGCAGAAGACCTTGCAATGTCACATCCTTGATCAAGTCAAGAGAGGACTTTTCTAATTCAAATGGGGCTTGCCATTTCTATAAATGCTCAGGTTGAGCCTTCAATCACCCCAACACTCAAATTAATCTAATTGAGCTTACAGCTCATTCACTTTGCCTAATCAACTTAGGCCCACATACAAGGCCCATTCCTTACTAGATGTTGGTTTAATTTGAATGAGTTTACTTAGATTAATGTAAGCAATAAATACACGTGCCAACTAGTGGTTCGTAGCCAATCATCGCCCCCTCACACAATTTTAATGATGAAGTTGCTGGAGTTTGCTTCTATTTCAGTAATGGACTCTGGAAGACTTCTTCCATTGGATCGTCTATATAAGTTTTGGTCCCTGGCCAGTGAATGGGCCTCAATTCACATTGCCTCTGGGCCATAGGAGAAGAACACACAATAGCTTGGTAAGCCCCTTTTGTAGAATGATCCTTTACCGAGCTAAGTTGTGTGTAGAGGTTGTTGCAACACAATTCAAAGAAAGGCACACTATGTATAAGGTGCTGGAGCTATGTGCATGTGGAGGATCCTACTGATGCTGTGAGAATGATCAATTGCTTGATACAAGGGTCAAGGGCTGCAGGTAGAAGGGGGCGACGACCGAGGATGACTCATCGCCCTAGATCAAAACTTTGAACTCATTTAGATACTTTGATGGACGAAATCTCCGGATCCATCGTTGGAATAGACACAAACTCTAGTGATTATGTCACCAAAACTTTAGGGTGGGTGGGGCCGCGGGGGAGCAATGCTAGGCTACAAAAGTTGGCACACATGTTTATTGTTTAAATATAATTTAAATGAGAGCTTATATTAATCTAAGTAAATCAACATCTTGGAAGGAATGAGCCTTACGTGTGGGCGTACATGGGTTACATGAAGTCAATGACCCATGAGCTCTAATTTGAGTGCTATGGTGATTGAACACTCAACTCGAGCACTTATAGAGTTGGCATGCCCCACAAATCTAGAAAAGCCTTCGCTTGACTTGATCAAGGCTACACACATTTTAAGGAAGAGGGGGTTCCTCGGGCAAGGATCGAGGTACATTTTTGTTCTCTTGTTCTCTCCTCTTCCCTCTTTCATGAAGCATTGACCAAGTTTTGTTCACATTGACATAAATACCCCTGGTCAGCACATTGAGGTAAATTCTTGTTCTCCTGCAAAATTGATCTCTTCTCGCATTTTGCTATCTTTGAGGATGAGTTCTTGCAACCACACCTCATTGGGGATTTTTCAGGTTGAGTGTGCAGTGTGAGCTCTCCTCGAGCAAGGACTCAAGCATGCACTCTCAGCGGGTGGGTCAGTTACCGACTTCAGTCTTCTTTTAGAAAACAGGACAAAGATATTTCAATTGCCCTTATAGTTTCTGGTTACATTTTTATGCGACAAAAGGTGATCCATTCATGTCATATTTGTTGTGTATATGATACCTTATGATGGTTTATATCATATTTATCAGAATTGGACATCAACCTAGCTGATTAACTGGGTTCAGGTGACTGATTCATGGCCGGACCACATATTCATTTCATGTTTTTTAATTAAAAAATATATGTAAAAGAGCAGAGTATACTAATTTAAAATATATAATAACAAAACAAAGAATATAAAATTACTTCTCAAATAATTTAATCACCTAGCAAATAACATTATTATATTATTGAAATAACTATTCTCAAATCATTATAAAAGTATAATTTATTCATAATTACTGTGAATTGTGAAAGTTGAATATTTAAATAAATTATTTTCCCCATCTTTAAACCTCATGCTAGTGTTCTAATTTATCATATATTATGATGGACAAATAATGTCAACAACGTAGTACTAAATCACTAATTTAGTAGTAGAGATATATTCTTGATTTTAAGGGACAAAAGGTTGAATTCCGGCAGTATCAATATTTAGATATTTTTACCGAAATATATAGAACTTAACATCAATAGTACAGGTTCAACTGGACTGGTTGGTCAGCTGGTTTAGCAAAAATGATTGGGTTCACTGCAAGCCCTCCAGTTTGATAATAGATCCGATCTAAAAATTGAACTGGACTGGATAAGCAGCTAGGTCCGATCCATCCTGTCAAACTGGCCAGTTCTAATAAGTATGGTCTATAGTCCTATTGCTTGGAAAGCTTGTTTGTATTTAGTAATAAAATTTTAGATTTAGTTGCTTAATCGAAAACTTGCAATGGACCAATATGCATTGGTCATGTGACTTTGCTTAGGCTGAATAGTTGCTGCTGCCAGAGTTGGTAACCATGTATGTGTTGCCTCGAGCAATTTCATGCCACCTGTGATGGTAAAAATTTCACAATCGAGATGCACTGCAGTTTAACCTCTGTCATGCATGATGGTGTTAGTTTTCAGTTTTCTGATGCTCCATGCCATGAATAGCCATGATATGTGCTGCATAGTTGCCATGATATTCGGACTGTCTATCTGTTCTAAAATCATTTTTTATTTAATGCATCCAAACTATCTGTTAGGATTGGTAGAATTTATTTATTTATTTTTTGTGCATAATGCGATTGTTCTATTTGTTAGGCAATGAATATACATTTCCAAGTCATTAAAGGAAATAGACATTCAAGTTATCGGCAGTTTAGTATCTTCAATGAGTTCTCGAAGCAATTGAAAGGTGAAGCTAAAAGGTAATCTCATGCACCATTTTATTCCACTGACGAGGTTATCTTACTGATTTTGCATGGTGATCATGTTGAAAGAAATAGCAAGCTAGAAAAATTGTATAGGATGAAGAAAAGAAGGTTAGACACATCTGGCCAGGAATTAATAGTTTTCTTCAACAAGTTCCTCAGAATTGATTCAAGGAATGTCCAACTTAAAGAAAAATGCTCAGAGAGAAGAAATGCTAAAGAAAAAGTTCAGAGATTTAGTGACTTCTGGCACTATACTTGCTTATGAACTGGCAGTTTCATATTGATCAGGTCCTATTAAGAGTAATTATACATACATATTGTGATAGACTAATAATTTAGTGACTTCTGAGATAGTGAATAAGAAGGAGATGCTAACTGCACTCCCAACATGTTGGCAGAACTTGTTAAAGAGATTGCACACCTTTGTCCAACCAGTGTGAGAGTTACCCTTTAAACCTATGTATGCAACTGATGCCACTGCTCCTGTTGCTGAAGCCATGATTCCAACCATCACCTGAAGAAAATTAAACCAATATATGCTTAATAGACAATATTAGTGTTTTCATCATGACTACTAAAAACAAAAATATAATTTATATTTTCATTTATGTATTTAATTGAAAACTAGTTGTGCCTTCAAATTCTTCATTAACTCAAGAATTGATCACTAGCTAGTTGATATGATTTATAAAAGAAATTGCATCATGAAATAAGACAAAACTACAGTAAAATTTTGTGGATATCTGAAACAGGGTGCTGAGTTTATTGGATGAGTATTACATTGTGAAGAAATCTTACAACACAAATCTTAATTATATTTGAAAGCTACAATTAGATGCAAAAATTAAATAATGCAGTATGTATGTTTTATTACTCTATTGGCGGATCAATTGGTAAAAAACCCCTTTTATTTGAGAAGAGTTATCTTTGTTTTTTTCAAATGTTCAAATCATGGCAGTCTTTTCTAAATAGATGTGATAATGCTAGTTTTGCGTGCATTAATTATCTAGCCAATTTTGATCACAGAGCACTGTTAGGGACATTGGGGGTTGTCAAGTCCTGTATGCGTCATGAAGGTCCTTAACGTGCATTGTAAATATTGCATTATGAGCATCCATGTAAATATGCATTGTAAAACGCGCTCGTGCACTTCCCGCCGCTCTTGCTCATGCCTAGGCAAACGGCCTCATTTGCCTTGGCGTGGCATGGATTGTGGGGGTGTGCGAACATAGGAATTTTGTAATGCTCCTCGTGCTTTTGGTAACCTTGGGGGTGGCACAAGGGGGTTAGGCTCAAGTATAGTATCCCCACTCTAGTTCATTCGCTTTTGCTTTCGTTCAAGCATTTGCTAGCATTTTCATGCAATCGGCCATTGGCCCAACAACGTTTTTGCATCCAAGCACTCAGAGGCTTTGATCCACGCGAAGTGGGAGCCCGCGAATTTCGACTTTGGCAAGCAAACTTGCTTCAGGTTGATTCCTCGCACGGGGAGCGAGGGAGCCACCCGGACATTTTCCGCCCAAAACAGTTAATCTGTGACAGTACAGTAGTAAGAGTTCCAAGTTGCATATTCCCGTGTCTATGTTGCAATATATGCAATATATGAGTAACATGATCATATTGATTACAGAGCATCATTCTACCTTTTGTTTTGCTTCTTTTTCAATGTGGAGTTATTGTGTGTTTCCCCCCTTTTGTTTTGGTTCTTCTTCAATATGGAGTTATTGTGGCCCTTAATCTATTTTTATTTGTTTCATCACATTTGGTGTATGCATGAAGTGGGGTATGACTTTCCTGCTTTGTGATGGTGGTAGAAACCTTGAAAGCATAACGCTTTTTTTAATGGAACACCTGGATGGTTAACCTTTGCCATTTATGAGCTTTGCTATTTAAAAGCTTAACAACAGATATGTTTTTGATTTTGTGTTGTATTTCTTGTCATTGACTACAGCAATCAAGAATTTCAACAGTCTGTGAAGGAGCTCAATGAGACGATTGGGGTGGTGAAAGAGGATCTCAAAGTAAGGTAATTTCTCATGAAAAAGGCTCTCATATGTTGTTGATTTTCGTATGCACCTTCTACAAGGATGACAGATGTTTCTAAGTAGCTCATCGGGATGTATGCTGGCTCTTATGCAGAACACAGAAAACGACTGAAAAGTTGTATAAGAAAGCTGAAGATGTTTGGACAGAAGCTGAAACGGTATCTAAGAAGGTTGGTTATTATGATATGCATGACTTATTGCTATCTTATGCACATACTGTTTTCATGTTTTATTCGCTAATGTTTAGTTATATGCTTTTATTTGACACTGGCTGATTGGTTGAGAAATTCTTCATCTATATTTAAGATCAGTGCTGTCACGAGGCTTTATGCGTTCCAAGGTGCCAAGGTCTATTATATATTATAGCCCAAGGCGCTTGCCCGAGCAAAGCGAGTTGCTCATATTTAACAATATATATATCATTAAGACAAGGCCAGGAAGAAGGTAGGATGCAAGGAAGAAAATGAGGGTCAATGTCGGGTATTTTGTATAAAAAAAATTCGAGGGATTGTGAAAGAGTACGCTGGAAAAAATTGGGATCTTTCGATCTCAGCATTATTTTTTCTCTAGAAGTATTTAAAAAGAGAATACCATTGTATATAATGGCTAGAATTAACAAAAAATAAACTTTGCCTAGTGGTGGTACCTTTATTGATCCATCAAAAAGTCAAAGTTCAAATCCTATTAAAAAGTTTGTTTTTTTGATTATATGGGTGCCGCTTGGGAACAATGAGGCGCCCAAATTAAGTGCTGCCTAGGCGGTGCCTTATTAAAGGCGCTCGGGCCTCGCCTCACTTCGCGTGGGGGCCTAGGCGAGCGCCCGAGCGCCGGGTGACAACACTGTTTAAGATGCCAGGTTATTACAAACTTCTGGTCTTTTCTTATGTGATCTATATACATGGCCAAATTATATATTCAAAAGTGCAAAAGTAATTATTTAAAGAATGGGTTCATTTCAGTTGAGTGGAGTGGTTTGGTGTGTTGTGGCCCTAGTGTGGTGACAACACTGTTTAAGATGCCAGCTTATTACAAACTTCTGGTCTTTTCTTATGTGATCTATATACATGGCCAAATTATATATTCAAAAGTGCAAAAGTAATTATTTAAAGAATGGGTTCATTTCAGTTGAGTGGAGTGGTTTGGTGTGTTGTGGCCCTAGTGTGGTGTGCATTTCACATCCCTCCCTTTAAGCACAAGTTAAACTATGGTTCTAAAGATTTTATTAGGGGTTACTTGATCCTATCATTTGATGTGGTTTACTGAGCATCTTATTTGCATGGTCATGCTATTTGGCGAAGATATTCTTACAGCTACCTAACTAATTCTGTTACTATGTACACCGTATTGCTTGGCTTCAAGATTCTGGCTAAGATACAATTTCCGTTTATGCTTATAATTTTTACATGTAGTGTTTGAGCATCATTATAGCGATTTTGTTGGTTTCTCCCTTCTCTTAACTTTTTTGTGCTCTCTATTTACAGGTTTCTGAAAATGTGAGAGAGCAAATATCAGCTGCTACTGGAGAGGTAGTCTTGGTTCTATATTTTTAAGATGTTCATTTCACCTAAACACTAAACCCTATATAAACCTGTTAAAAGCCTCATATTATCTCATGTAAAAACTGTCTTGTTTCTTCAGCTATTTACCAAACCCGGAACTATAAGTTCCAAATTGAGAAGAATTACAATTGTAAAAAAATTACCAAAACCTGTATCAATTTTGACAATGCACCCAAAATGTCCTCAAATGAATATTTTGGTGAAACAACACTAAACAAACTTTTTTAGCTCCTTTTTCTTCTCTCATCTCTTCTTTGCATTGCCAATGGTGCCTTGTGAGCGTACCCTCGCCACCAACCTCAATGGACAAAAACACCACCACTCTTCTCTTATTTTCGGCTGCTAATGCCTTGAGGACCTTCGGGATCTCTTTCCTCACTACAAGGTCTTAGGTGAACTCTTTTTTTCTGCGCTTAGTGTGCTGTTTCACTTTAATATTTTGTTTTGTCAAAGCAGCATATGAAGGCATTAAGGGTACATTGTCAAAATTGTTTCCTTTTTTGATAATTTTTTGCTGTGCTGTTTTTTTTTCAGTTAGGAACTTATAGCTATAGGTTTGGTAAATAGCTGTTGTTTCTTTTTTGAACTGATCAGTAACATATTGATAATTGGAGAACTTAATGAGTTATATTCGTGATAATAAATAATGTTCTATAGTTAAGCCATCACTAATATCTAGTCATTTTTTTTAAGTACAGTATATTTTTTATTTTCTGTTCATGTTGTCTTTGCTGATGTCTTGTTGTAGGTCAAAGAGACCCTTGGACTCAGAAAGCAAGAGCCTTCTGCAACTTCATCCAATTCAAAAAACACTTCCAGTCAGAATGATGGAAGTTCAACAACCACAGAAGCAGATAAATCTCAAGATTTTGAAACTAAAAATAACGAAGAATCGTCTGAACATACAGAGACACTATTTGGCAAGTTCAAGCACAAAGTTGCTTCAGCTTCTCCCAAAGTCTCAGAAGCATTTCAGAGAATGAAGGAAGCAAAGATCTCAAACATAGCTAGGAAAGGGTTTGATATTGTAAAAGATGAGCTCAGCTCTAACCAAAGCAGGAGGAAAAAACGCATGCAGTATGCATCTGCTTCCGTTTCATCTGAACCAAGGAGTACAAGAACTGATATTGTTGTTGTTCCATCTAAAAAATCCATTGTAGGTGAGAAATGGGAAACTTTCAAGAAAAAGGTAATGGTTTGGACAATTCTCCAGAATTTTTCTTCTCATTTACTAGTGACATTTTTTATGGAAACCCACGCTTATCAGTATTACCTGGGAATTGAAAAGTCATTTTTTCTTCTCAGATGCATGATCATCCTATTTTTAAACGTTTTAGTGGCTACAGCAAACCAGTTGTATCAATGGGACAAGAGGTTGGTCCTTTTTCTCTTATACATTATGATTGTTCTACAGGCTGGTAGTTTTAATGAATCAAAATATTGTTGCAATATTCAGAAGGATTGTTTTATGCTGACAGTTGGCAGAGGATGTGCGAGAGCGGTGGGAGACTAGTGACAATCCCGTCGTGCATAAAATTCAAGAGTAATCTGCTTATTCTCATTGAAAAGTTTCTGCACTCTTTTATTTGGTCATTTCATGAGATAATATATATTTTCTTCCAAGAACTATTGGTCTGATCAGTTCTTAACGAGATTTTGATGCAACACCTTTGTTGAAATCTATACTCTTTTCTTCATTACAACAACAACTAGGCCTCCTATCTTCATTACTATGCAATAAAGTACCACCACAGCTAGTTTGCTTATTTAACTCTGATCAGTTCTTAACCAGATTTTGATGCAACACCTTTGCTGAAATCTATACTCTTTTCTTCATTACAACAACAACTAGGCCTCCTATCTTCATTACTATGCAATAAAGTACCACCACAGCTAGTTTGCTTATTAAACTCTGATCTTCATTTCCTCGATATTGCAATAACCAGACAAATTTTGTTGTATGTTTGCCCTTGATTTAAGAATTCCACTCCAGGAGCTCATCTGGGGAAACTCATGTATTTTTCTTTATTTATATTCTAATAATGTAGCTCCTTAAGCTCTGCAATTATATTTTTTTTAGGAATGATAGTGTATACTGGGGTTTGAACCCAGGATGTTGCCACCAACTGTGCTACTCACATAATTGAAGCTCTTCAATTATCTTTATTCAGCTACAATTTTTACTGTTGATCACAAAAATACCTTCAGAGTATGACATGAATGAAGGATTCAATATTTTATTACAACCCAACCTAACCTTGATATGGACATTGGACCTTTGGTCAATCTTTGAGCCTGCATTATGCATATATAGTTTAAAGATTCACATCGAATAAAACATGATTCAGTTTTAATGCTACATTCTTGTGTTGTTTCGTGGAATTAAGTCAGGTCAGCTAGTCAGTGAGGCCCATTGACAATACTAATTGGCAGGGTGTTTAGAATTATGATATAAAGAGTTCTACCTTTTCTTTCTGTTTCTTGTGGTAAATGTTGTTTGTCATATTGTACAATTTGATAATTCATATTGTTTATTACTTTTGTATTTTTTTCAGTATAAATGAAACTGTTTTTGGAGAAAGTGCAACTGCTTTATCTTTCAAGGAAATTAAACGACGAGACCCGTAAGATGCAAACTCTATATGAATTACAGTGGTTAGGTATTGTAACTAATGCTCTCATCTTCTATGAATTTTGCATGGCAAAGATCTTTTTCTCTACCAGATTTCGTTGCTGAAGTTCAGGAGATAATCAGGCCTGTTCTGACTGCATATTTGAAGGTTTACTTCATCTTACAGACTTTTTTATATTCATTTACTTCATCTCATCTTTATCTTCTCAAATCAAAGCTACATTTTTAATTCGTTTCGATATGCAGTGTGATGTGGAAACATTAAAAAAGTACTGCACTCGTGAAGTTATTGAACGATGTAAAGGGGAACGAATGGCATATGAAAGCCAAGGCATGTTTTTTGATAACAAGGTATGGTAACTGAATTTTTTACTTCTATTACGTCAGTGGACTAAACTAAGTCAGGTTTGAATTGGTATTGGGATTGATCTCCGACCTTGGGTGGATGTATGAGTACCATATCCAACTGACCATATCGGTTATGAAATAGAAAATTTGTTATCCTTGACGTTAAATGATTTGAAACTGTATAAAATTGGAACCAAATCTTACATTACAGTGTTATATTTTATGTTTAACATTATTTTACACAGAAAGTAAGGTTTAATACATGCACCATTGGATAGAGCGAACCAAATATCAGTTCACTGTCTATTGACCCTGTTGTACTGAATCACCAAAACTGGTAAAAAAATTAAAAAATGAGCTGAACCAGTTATCTCTGTTGTAAAATTGTTTCAAGAGGAAAACTCAAGCCATATAGTTATATTTGATGTTTAATATTGTGTCACACATAAAGAAAATCTCCCCAAAGGGTTATTACATGTATTGGTGGTTTGATTCACAGGCTGGCGAGTACAGTACCCCTCATGCCATCTGGTTTTGTGCAGTACTTTAAAATGCTTTAAACCATGGATTAAACTGCTGCTTGCATGCTGATTGCCATTAACTGATGGGCTACCTGACATATCTAGGGCATGAGCTTGACTTTGGCATGACAATGTAGTAATTGCACATCATGCTTGATGCTTGAGTTGGCCTGTGATCTCAGACGGCACACTAATCGTACTAGAGTTTAAATTTAATTATAGTTTCTCCTTAATTTACTAAGCCTGAAAGTATTGATTTGCTACAATGGCCTGAAAGTATTGATTTAGCCTTAACCTCTCAATGGTTTGTTGCTACTAGTGTGGACCATAACTGATTGCTCCTTTTTCCTTTTTTATTTTGAGCTGAAGATCCTCCACATCAGCGAAGTTGAAGTTCGTGAAACTAAAATGATGGGTTCCTCTCCAATCATTATAGTAGCAGTAAGGATATCGACCTAATATTTGCTATTTAAGTGTCATTGGAAGAGCACGGGATTAATATCAACAGTTTTTTCCATAGATAATGGATTATGCTGTTTCAACTTTTTGTAGTTTCAAACACAGCAGATCTATTGTGTGCGGGATAGGCAAGGTTCAATAACAGCTGGTGGGAAGGTATTTATTTCATCATCCAAACTACGAGCAGATTACTGAAATTTATCTTTTCAGTACATACATATTGTATCATGTATATGTGAATTGCAAATCCTGTTATATTTTAGTTGACATAATTCTTTCTGGCTTTTTGCAACCATGACTATGTTGGGGAAGCATTTTATCTTAATAGATGTTTGCAACCATGACACAAATTATACCACATCCTTTTAATAAATGGGGTATATTTAGGGGTTCCGTAATTCACTAGTTGATTATTCATAGATCTTGCCATAGTTGTAAATGGTGCAAGGCGTACCAAGGCGCAAAAGGCTCTTGGAGCCATGTTGTAATGCGCAAGGTTACAATGCACGCATAACGAGGCGAGACGCAAAAATGAAATATATACTTCTAAAATAAAATAATCTAGTTAGCATCTAATGAAATAAGGATAATAAATCTGATTTAGCATCCAATTAAATAAAGATAATAAGTCAAATTTGTTCTTGAAGAACAACTAAATAAGTACTAATCAACTTCAGCATTATTAAAAAAATTCCATAATTTAAACTTTAAAGGAAGGTTTAAAATCTCGGTACTGGTACCGATAACGGTGCTTGATCGGTACCGTCACTCGGTACGGTTCGGTACCGGAATTGGTGCCAATTTAAATATAACTCCAATGCATCACAATTTACCAAGAAATGCTTAAATTTAAGATCTTAAATGTCAACTACATGAATACATTCACAATGTTTAAAATGCGGACGAATGACGTCCGTCGTAAAAAGAAGACATCTGTTGGGGATCAACACGACTAAGGTCGATACTGTAGGTCTCCAATGCCCATATCGGAAAATTATTCCATGTCATAATGGTTTGGTATCCAGAATATCACATTGACATGAGGGATTCTTTGCTGTGATTCATATCCGGAAATTATCCCATGTCATAACGCTTTGGGGCATCTGACGACGTCGGGATATTCTCTGGCCAAGTGTTGCTTCAACCGAGTGATGCCTCCACCATGTGAAATCATATCAAGGTGAAGGCATTGCTAATGATGAGGCTTCTCCAACCGATGACCGTGCTGCCATGTGACGTCGGCTTGAGATTTCAGCGCCATTTCAGCAGAATTTCGGTGTGGAGATGAAAGTAGAAAGTGAGATAGTTTGAGAAAGATTGAGAGAATTTTAGAGAGTTAGAGAGTATGAGAGAGTAGAGGGGTGAGTGGGGGTGAAAGAGGGTGTTTGAGGTCTTTATATAGCTCCAAAAGCTTCTTAAAACCGGTCCCAAACGACTATGTAGCCGTTTGGGACCGTTGATGAACAGTACCCAACGACTATTTTGTGCCGTTGGGAGATACCGGGAGGTTTCGCCCTGTATCTTATAAATACTGACCGTATCGGGCGATATCTATCGGTACCGAGTGTACCGTATACCGGCTTAAAGCCGGTATATACTGCCCGCACTGCCCGGTACGGTATTTAAAACCTTGCTTTAAAGGCTGAAAAATGAGAAAAAAAATAAAAGAGAAAAAAACAAGAGGAAGAAACAAGATGAGCATGTGTATGATTCCACTAGAAAAGAACAAGAAAAAAAGGAGATGAGGGTTGCTGGCTTGCCTCTGTCGTCGAGTAGAAAGTAGAGCAACGATTGTCGAGTAGAAGGGAGAAAGGAGAGGAGGGCTATCAAGAAGAAAGGAGAGGAGGGCTGTTGAGTAGAAAGGAGAGGAGAGAATGAAAAAGGATAACTTGATGGTGGAATACTAGTCGCCATTGGAGCTGAAATTTGATGGAGGGTTGGTCAAAATTGAAACCCGATGTAGGAGGATTGGTCGGAGCGAAGAAGAAGACTCGCCGAAAGTCGGAACTAAAGAAGGAAGGAAAAAGAGAGGTGGCGGCTGAGGGAGGGTTTTGGGTGCCCTAAGTTAGAAACATAGGGCACCCACGCCATACTTGTAGATGGCACACCTTTGGTGCGCTTTGCGCTCGAGCCGAGGTGAGCGCCTTAGCCCTTGAGGCGATATGGGATCACCTCAAGGGCTAAATGGCGCAGGACCTGTCCCTGCGCCATGGCGTGCCATTTAAAACTATGGATATTGTCAAAGTTATTTTGGCTTTTATCAAACCCACTGAACCAAATATTGGTCCCATCATTTTTGTGTTTTTGTCAATTTAGACTTGGCTGATTTTCTGAATGTTGTAGTAAGCATAGATACAGCAAAATATGAAATATTTCAGTAGTATATTGAAAAAATCTGTTTCTGTTTTGCTGTCCATGCCCCAAATGCTCATTGGCTTTATATATTTTATTCATATATTTACAGATTCATTTCTGTTTTCTTTTCTTTTTCTCCGTGGCACTTGTCGGATGTGCTGCTGTATATCAGCCTCTTTTTTCCTTGGCTTTCATATTTGCTATCTAGTCCTTATTTTTAATCCAATGTCTTCTTTTTTCCTTTTTGATTTTGCATACTGCATGCATGAATTGGAGATGTTTGGTTTTTTATTTTTATTTTTTACAAAAGAACTAGACTACACCAATTAATCTTTAGAGCCATCAGAACCTAGTTTAAAAGGATTCCTCTCTACCAGCAGATCTGATATTTTAGACCGTCATTTTTTACTCTAAGCTTCTCAATGAGGCTGCACTTGCAGCCTTCCTTTTGAACTTCTCCACATGTCTCTTACCACATTCTTTAGTTATCTCTTCTAAGATCCAATTCTCTTACGAAGATTTGAAGGGTAAAAGTTTCGTTGGTGCTGTATGAAGGGCACTGGTTACTTACCACCAAATGAATTTGAAATATATCAATAAAGCATATCTTGTAAATAGTACCCTGGAATTGCATATTTTGTTAGTGATTTGATGAATTGTGGGTTAAAAAAGTTTTAACTTTGTGCAAGTTTTCTCATTCCTAATATTTTTCAAAACAGTTTCTATTGTTATAGAAAATGGTAGGGTTTTCAGTTACAATTTTTGTGGTTCATATATGCATGTCTAGCTTCATTTGTTTGTTTGTTTTTTAATTTTTACTAAACTTGAGAGTTATACTGCATCTTGATTTACAAGGGCACTCAAATCAGGAGACCATTTTGCTTGATTTTGATTTCCTCGTGAGGTCCTGCCAAAACATTTATAGCCTCTTTGGTTGGAGGGAATAGATGCACAATACAATAGTCTTAATCCCATTTATTCATTTGTTTGGTTGCATTTACGTTACAGAGAATTAGGTGTTTTCATTGGGTTGGATCGACCCAATGAACTCGAGAATCCGACCTCGGGCCGGGTCCGGTTTAGTTTAATCAAACTCGATCATAATCGGGTCGACCATAATCAGGTTGGGTCTCGGGTTTCAATATTTGGAACCCGAGACCCGACCCGATGACCTGATATTTTTATGTTTATTTATTCTTTCTAAAAATATATTAAAAAATTAAAATTTGTATTGAGTAGACGTGGGCCGCGTCTTCTCCAGACACGTGCGGGCCTCGTCTTCTCGAGACACCTCCTGAGATAAGAGAAGACGCAGCCTGCACTTATCTCGAGATGATGCCAATTCGAAAAGTGGATCAATGATCTTCTCCCACCACCATTTAATGCCTTTGTGGAATGAGCTTGCGAGCTACCAAATGAAGATTTGCCATGCCTTCTTTTCACTCTGAACCTCCTTTATGTTCATATCTATTTTTGATTGATGCATCAATTGGATACTTAAAACTAAATTAACAAACACAATTGGTGCAACATCAATTACTGGTAGGCGACCCACATCTTCTCGAGAAATTGCATGTCTTGATAAGAGGCATTTTAATTTATTTTTTTTTAAAATATATTTATTTTTGTTAATGGGTAAACCCAATTATCCGACCCTATCTCAACAGGTCAGATCGGGTTGGGTTCAATTTTTTTTATCTTCAAACCATGGTTTAAAATCTCGGTACCGGTATCGGTATATACCGGTACCGTACCGTACCGACACACGGTACGGACCGGTATGAAAATGCATACCGGCCGGGTTTTTTTTTTTTTTTTTCGTGACATATCACCATATACCGCCCATATCGGGCGGTACACCACCATATACCGGGCGGTACACCGCCATATACCGGGCGGTACACCGCCATATACCGCCATATACCTCTCGGTATACACAATATACCCGGTTTTTTCAAACACCGGGTATATCGTATACCGGAAACCTAAAAAACCGGTAAATACCGGACTTACCGTACCGTACCGACCGAGATTTTAAACCTTACTTCAAACCCGATCCAACCCGACTTGATTACTTGTTGGTCGGGTTGGTTCGATTTTAACTCCAAATTTTACCTATCAAACTTTAGAAAAATTACAATCCATGAATAAAGATACCATGAATAAATGATTATAAATTAAAAAATAAATTGACTATCAACTATCAAATTAAATCATAGATGCTAAAATAATGTCTCCAAACATCATGCTAAGAAGCATATTTTGATCATTTTACTATCTATTTCTTGTCTACTCCTTGTGCGAACAAAACATGATAATTTTATTCTTGCTCTTTTTTAATGTCAACCAAACAAGATAATACTATTAATTGTATATTCCATTTCTTTTTATTTTTATTTTTTATTTATTCCTTTCCTTATCTACTTACATTCTTTGTCTACTCCCATTTCCTATCATTTCGGTTGCGTTTGATACATTTTCTTGGTAATGTTATAATGATAATCCACATTATTACCACAAGATACATTGTCACCTTCAATTTATCGGTAATATAACATTACCTCGTTTGACATGTTTGGTCAATGTAGATGACAATCTAATTTTGTATTTTTTAACTTAAACAAAAAATATAAAAAAATCCTTGCTAAAATTTGGTGGTACTTTGCATGGAGAAAATGTACGAAGAGAAGGACAATGTTGAAATTTAGAATTACCATTGGGTGGTAATCTACATACCCACCTTCTATGGGGGTTATCCAGTAGTAATGTATGTGGATTACCGGAGTTAATCTAAATTACCATTAAAGTGTCCTAACCAAACATAGTAATGCGTTGGACCCTTGAAATTTAAAAGTCACATTAGCGGTAATCCTGCATATCAAACATCTTCATTCCATCCAACCAAACACACCCTTATCCCATCAATAGTAAATACACCTATAGCCACATTTGTTTTTTAGACATCATTGATGTAACAAGAATTTTCCAAAATCGGAATATATTTAATGGAAATATTAGGATTCAGGATATGGTTGCTTAAATTCTTGGATCCGAAACCCAAACTTTGTAATACCCATTTTATCCCTTCGTAAAAGTCTCTAACATATTAGAGAGTTTAGAGACTTTTGCACAAATAACTTACCATATAAGGCATTTATTAGCTAGAAGCCTTTTATATTTCCATTTATTAGCACTTTAAGCATCACTAGTTATATCATAATTGTCTCTTTGTTTTAGGATACTGTCCAGACTATTCTATATGCCCAAAGTCTTTCACTTTTTTACGTTTAGTGTTGGTCCAAAATATTTTTTTAAACCCTAACATATTTTTATATCATATAAAATATATTTCATGCACTAAAATTATTATTTTTAGATTTATAAAGCTATTTTTATGTTTTGGTAAAAATCTCTAACGTGTTAGAGATCTTTGGGGGGTAAAATAGGTATTGCGAAATTTAGATTCCGGATCCAAGAATTTAAATGATCATATTCTGAATTCGATAATTTTCATTAAGCATATTCTAGTTTCTAAAAATTGCTGTTCACGTAAAGAATTTATTAGCTGGAATCCTTTTGTGTTTCCATTTATTAGCACATTAAGCATCACTAATCATATCATAATTATCTCTATTTTTTCAGGACACAATCCAGACTGTTCTATACGCATGGGCTATGCAGCAAATTGATGCAGAGGAGCTCGGAGAAGGAGCGTACTACCCACAGTGGAAACTACGAGAAATGCAACAACTGGGTTTTGCAGCACTTATCTAGAATTGACCACCTTCATACTAATTGATCTTCAGATATTTTGCTGTGTCATCGGTGAATAATTAAGAAACTCATAGCCAATCATTTAGTATGCCATTTTTTACATATAAAGATGAGGTCAACCTCGGTTGTTTCATAATCAAAACATATAATTCCTTATTCTTAACCATGCTCCGCTTTTGGAGAGGCTATTTTTTGTAGTGCCCTGGAAACTTTGATAGTCAAAAAGGGTTAGTGCATAATGCAAGTCAAGCTGGGAAAGCTGATTTACATTTCGATTTCTTTTACTCTTCTAGTCTTCTGGTATAATTTACTTGGGTACTGATAGTCCCAAAAATTGCTTCGCACAATGGTTGATACTGAGTAGATACTGAAGGAAGCAGGAATATGGCTTGGGGTGTATTCCTTCCTCCAGTATCCTCCTCATCACTTCGTCCATACATCGGAAGGATTCGAGGGAATAGGGTGGGCCAGTAACACTGCTTCTCCCCCCACTTTGACAAATCAATTTGTTTAGTTCAAATTATTTTGTGCACGTAGTATGGATCATGAAAATTCATGGATCCATAACATGGATTCCAAGATTTACGAAGCCATAGCTTTTGTTTTCAAAATCCTTAAGTCTGAAAACTATTAGTTCCATATTTTTAAGAAAGTCTTAAGAAGTTCCACGTGTTATCGATAACATATGAAATAAATTCATTAAAAATACTAATCATTGTTATAGTTATTAAACAAACGATGAATTTATCTTATTTGTTTCAGTTTCATATTTTTGAGAAAGTTTAGAACTTACTATTTTATATACTTTATAAAAGTCTGAAATCCAATACCCTTCTTAACTTAAGGGCAATTTAGAGATTTTGAGAAAAAAATATGGATCTAGGAGTTTTTAAATTCTTATTACGGATATGAGAATTTTTCATTATCCACATTATGATTTAAGTTAATTACTCAATTATTTTTGATTTTCCTCCTTTAATATGCTCGTAGGGGTGAGCGAGTTCGAATAATGTATATTTTTCATGATACTTGAATCCTATCTTGTATATGAAAACTTTCTAGGTTTTGGATCCGTGAATCCTATCCTATTGGAACCTGAACTTGAACCCTAATCAAAACCTGTAGCACAGGTTCTGGGGATCTTGTTGGAATCTATAGTACATCACAAGTTTCAGGTACTCTGTTGGAACGTGTGGTGTACTACAGGTTTTGGATATCTTGTTAGAATTTATTCTTTTTTTTTCATCTTTTCATATATTATAATTCAATAAATAAAAATGGCTAAAATATAAAATTGAAATTGACAAATACATAATAAAATTATACGACTAAGATTAGTGGATATTGAATTTGAATAATATGTTTGTATACTAGGGTAACAGGTTATGGGTAGTGAATAATTAAATACATTTTAAACTATACAAGAATATATGCATTATATGTAACAATTCAATTTTGGATATCGATCCCAAGTTCCATGTATATTGGAACCAGAATCAGAACTAGATTTAATGGGTTCCTTATTTTTTTATCGGGACTCTCTTCGAATTTAATTTGAGTTTATCCGAAATCTACACGAACCTACCCTAGTTTATCAGAGAGATTCTAATCGATTTAGAATTTACCTGGTATCCATGCACACTCTTACAATCAAGTAGATAAAAAATTAAATAAATTTAATAATTAATGCATTTCCAGCGATCTTATCATTCGACTTTAGAAAGTAATTAATAATATAATTCTCTCTCCCCCTTCTAAATAAATTCGATTTCTTGCTGTCAATATCTCAACAAGTCAAAGACTAAAAAGGAAGAATGAGCAACGCCATGCTCTCGTTATAGCCTCTTCCAGTCTTCCTCGTCCTCCTCACTCTCGTCATCCGCCATCAAGAACGCCTGCAAAGATTTCGTCATTTTGGGCTTTTGCACCACATCTCTCCAAGTCGCCAACGGCCGCGAATCCGCCGATGTCCGAGCTCGCCAGCCATCTCTTTCAATCTCTAGTCTGGAACGCTAGATCACAAAAACATGACTAGATAAACTTATATATTAATTCTAAATTATATAAAATCAATCATGATTTATAGAGCTAGTTTGATTCGTTGTATTGTATTAACTTATATAATATTAGTATGTATTAACTAACATGTATAGTATTAATCTGTATTATATTATTATTATATAGTATTTAATGCAGACATATATATTAATGAACTTGTATAATTACTTAATTTTTTCTAATACAAAAGGTGAGCTCTCGATAAAAAAATATTTTTTATTAAAATATTTTTTATTTTTAATTTAAATTTAATTTTATAGACTTTATATAAAAATTTCTAATACATTAGAGAATTTAAAAAAATTAGACTCTAACCTCTCTTCTTTATCATTAAAAAAATATTATATATATATATATAACTTTTGACTAAAGTCTCTCAAATTAGTTAGAGATTTTGTCCAGAGATAAAATAGGTATCCAAAATATTATTTCGAATTTAAAAATTTTCGATCTTTAAAATTTAGATACTAGAATTTTCACTTCTCAAAATTCGATTTCTAATGCAACTTAATGATAGGGTCTTATGGTGTATTATTAATACATGATTACTATTTTTAATCCATATATTAGTTAATATTTCTTTTTAAGAGTTTCCAAATACTGTATAATTTTACTATACATAGCGAACAGGCCCATAATTAACAAAGTGCTAATGCTACCGATGTTCGGAATCAATTCAAATGGGCAAGATATTAATCTAATTAATTAAATGTATAATTAAGATAACGTGGTATCTTAGCCCAGCTGTGCATAAATCATAATATATAAATATTGTGGACCCAGTAATAACTTAATGGTTACTCATTAGATATGTTGTCGCTAAATTATGAGTTCGATTGTTGATTGTAGCGCATAAATATAATACTTTATGTGTTTATTTTTATGCATATGTACATTGTGTAATGTGAATTATGCATATATTCTCGTATATGTACATTTTACCATAATTATGTTATTGAACCATTTAAAAAAATCATATATAAATATCACAATTCACAAATTTCCAAATTTATTATTTATATAATTAATAGATAGAATGGTTTCCCAGTATAAATATTTATATTTAATATCCCCCTCGCCATATTAATTAGTTTCCAAAATTTCAAACAGGAATTTTTGGAGGTCAAAAGTCAAAATTTTTAAAATCGGAACCTAATAAATTTGATACTCATTTTATTCCCGGGCCAAAATCTCTAAGATTTTGATTAAAAATTAAAAAAAAAATTAAGAAAATTGAGATGTTAGAATTTAAAAAATATATTTTTCAAACTCTTTAATTTATTAGATTTTTGCACAAAGTCTATAAAACTAAATTTAAATTAAAAATTATAAAATAATTTGATGAAAAATATTTTTTTAACCGCAACCCATCTTTTACATTTAAAAAAAAGATATTTCATTAATTAAAATTATTATTTTTTGAATTATAATTCTATTATAAATTTTGGGCAAAAGTCTTTAATACATCGAAGATTTTCGCCCAAAATTTATAAAATTAAATTTAAAATAAAAATACTAAAATATCTTTTGTCCAAAATATTTTGATAGGCTCTAGCATATCTTTTATATCACATATAATTTTTTTGTCAATTAAATTTATTTTTTATAATTAAAAAATTATTATAAACAAAAGTCTCTAAATCATTAGAGATTTTTGTATCTATAATAATTTCATATTTTTTTTAAAAAAAATATTTGAATTCATAAAATAATTTTTTAAGGATACAAAAATTGTACTATGATTCAAAAAAATATTTTACGATTTGTGCAAAAGACTTTAATGCATTAGAGAGTTTGAGAATATATTTTTATACTATAATATTTCATTTTTAACATAAAAAAATATTATAAAAATTCAAATTATTTTTTATATTTTTTATATATTTTTGATCAAAATCTCTAAAGAATTTTTCTTCCAAGATTCAGTTTTAGAAAATTACTGAATTTCAAATGCCTTTTATAGCATTAAATCGTATATAAATAAAATCAGACGCAAATGCCAATTTTGAGAAAAAAAACGTCGCTTCGATCTACGATTAACTTAACTAAAAAGAAGATGGTGAATTCCTCCTCCGTTGTCTTCCTCTCTCTCCTTCTCCTCCTCGTCGGCTCCGTCTCCTCCGCCACCTACTCCTCCGTCGAGGACTTCTGCACGCGCAACGACTTCGGCGACAACTACATCATGAAGGACGAGTGCATCAAAATCCTCTCGACCGATCCGCGGAGCAAGACGGCGCACGACGATCAGACCTTCATCGCCATCGGCTTCGACATCGCCACCTCCCGCTTCTCCACCATCACCGAGTTCCTCAAGGATCTCGCCGACAAGGCCGCCGACGGATTCGCCAAGCGCAAATCCGAAGTCTTTGTGGAGGTCTTCGAGAACGCGCAGGCCTCCTTTGGGTGGGCAAAAGGCTCCATTGCCGCCAAGTTCTACAGCGGGCCGAGGGCGATATTGACTGCAGCAACTGATGCCTATGTGGCCGTCAGCGGTGCGCAGTCGTTCGGCGCCGCCGGGACTGAGTTCCAAGACGCCGCCATGCTCTCGGTCGCCATGCTTTAGTCATTAATTAATAATTATCTATCTATTTGTGTCTTTTTTTCGTTTCCTCCAACGCCATGAATGAAAAAAAAAAGCAATTCGTCTGTGTGACCAGGAATTCTATATATCTTGTTGAATGCAGTGGATTAAGTAATTTACACTTGTATTACTAGTAGAGTTCTCCATCAATCATATTAAAGATAAGGTTTTTAAGGTCTATATGCTTAAGTTTGCTGGATTCCAGTAAATTCTTCTTTTGTTCTATAAAATTTATGGAGACAAAACTATGATAATGCAAAGAAAGGAACCTCACAAAGAAGGATTTAGACTAAGATTTTCATATGGACTAGACGAGACACTGAGATATCTGAAATAACATTAAAATAATAGAAAATAGCAATATTACATTGTTTTATATGATATCATTGTAATTTATATGTTATATAACTTATATATGTGATAAGAATATTATACTAAAATATTACCCTTTTATATTTTTTGATGAAAATCAAACACAATTTTTGTTTTTGGAAAATATCTGATATTGACTTTCTTAGGAATAACTTTGATGGCAAGGAATATAAATACCAAAACCACAACATGGATATGGGAATTTCCCAATCCATAACTTTTTATCCAAAAATACCTATTTACCTCCAAATAACCAAGTTTACATGTGCAAAAGCTAGGAGTAAAACCAGGTATTTTGGATAAAAATTATGGATTCAAGAATTTTGCAGATCTATATTATGATTTTGGGTAAATATCAAATGAGGTTAGAAGAAGATTGCTGTGCTATGCTGACCTGCATGAAGACAAATATGAAGCTCAGAGAACGCAGAAGCCTAAGTGGATGCAGTACATTTCACAACACAGATGCAGCATATCATTCATTTCAAGGAACATGCAGACTTAACATTTCATCTCACTGGCGCTAATTATCAAAACTAGATTAGACCGACAATCTGATCCATTTCCAATTATGCCCTTAGTTAAAATGATTTGGTCAATATATAACAGGTCAAACCCAATATTCCTTTTCTTTTAAAAAAGAAATTATGATCTAAAACAATTTAAGTGGTCAGATTGAAACCGATGGCCGAACCAGCTTTCAATATCAGCTTTGCCTCTCTGACCTAAAAGAAAAGAATTCTGTCTACATACAATTTCAAGCTTGTAATTGATCATTCTGATTAATTTGGTAATGGAAATTATTAGCCATAGGGCAAACATCCACTCGGACATTATGCTATTATACACATTCGTCACTTAACATTGTTTTCACAAATGGCAAAGATTGTAGTCACAATCACAATCAGAGACTGAAGGGAGAATCAGTCAAATCAATAATGTCCATATGCACTGTGGTCTTCATATGCTTATTCCTGCAGGAGCCAACTAAGAAGCTGGATGGTGTTACAAGATCTATCACATTGCTATCAGGGGAAAGGAGAAAGCAATCACTTGAAGCCTTCTTATTAGAACTTTTTGGAGTACATTGTTGCCTGAAGCTCTCCAAATTATTTTGTTCAAGAAACTCAAAGGTAACTTCACTGCATGACACTCGACTTATTATATCTCTAGAGGTTCTGCTGTCTTCCTGGTCTGGTTTAGGAGATTCAATTAGGCAGTACGCTTTAGTTGTCTCACTAAAACCTTTCCAAAGATTTAGGTCACCATGGATTTTTTTCTCCATAAGATTGGCAACTCCGAGTTCATTATCAAATGGCTCTTCTGTGGCCTTTGGTGATTCCATAGAGCAAGGTGACTCCCCTAACTCCATGGAATGTCTGAAGTCATCATGATTTCTCCAAATATCAAAATCATGCTTGCTTGTCATTTGCACATGATTGACATCTACCTCCACATGGTCAACGGAGACATCCATGCATGTCGAGTTTTGTACTTCTTTTTGATTGTCATCGTCGTCGTCATCATTATCATCATCATCATCACCGTCTTCTTCAATATTGTCATCAAATATTGGACCTTTGATATAGCAAGGAAGTTCATCCATGATGCATAACATAGTTCTCATTTGCTTTGGCAATTTTGGGCAACCAGCAGTATACTTCTTGTACTTCGTTGAGAAGAAATTGACAGTGAGATTCAAGCTGATCTCAAAGACAAAATAGTCTACTTTATTAATAGAATCAAAATAATAGAGGGGAAAAATTGAAAATATGAGATATTGCAGACTTACTTCTCCCAAGCTGGTAACGACAACATGGTGTGAGCAATCTTGATCTTGTTTGCTAGGCCAGAGAGGGACTTAAAACTTGAAGCAGCTTTCCTAACAGCTAGAGATTCTCTAGGGTGCTGCCAGGCCCATTCAAACTGCAAAGACAAAGTTCGCCAAAGTTCAAAACAATATACCTGATGCAGAAATATAATTTGTTTCAGGAGATCTCAATTTGTAACAAATTAAAATAAAACACAACCATATTAAGTGATGAAAGTACGTTTTATCTTAGTAGAAGCAATTGTTTGTATATCATTTTTTTTAAGCCGAGTCAGATTTTAAAATATATGTGACTGACAAGTAACAACAGTTCAATGATAGAAACAATAATAATCTCATTCATAGTTCACACTGCATAGCTCCATCTACTAGATTAAATTGTGGCTCAAATCATCAATAAACTAGAATCCAAGGAAATCTACTTGGTCCAACAGATTACAACTAACAACAGAAGCTGAAAAAAGAAAAATCAAACAATTCATATCCTCGACACCGACCAGTAATGTTGCAGTTGGGAAGAGTGAGAACATCTTTTCTTTTGTCCAAATATACAAATATTGAGATGTTGTGAAAAATAGTTAAGAACAGGTAACATTAATTTCAAAAAATGCTATAAAGTTCCACCGCGACCAGTTAATGCTTTACTGAAAAGGTAGCGGTTGAAAATTATATGATGGGGCAGCCTTTGGTAACCTGCACAACGGAACAACCAATACCGTAATAGGACAGAGGGTAAGTTGGGAAAGTGAGCTCTAAACAAAGGATTCTCTTATTCTAGTGGAATGAATTTCGTTAGTGTATTTTCAAGTTAACAAGCTATGTGATGATTTATAGCCCTAAAGACATCGAATTAAAGACAATAGAATCTATTAATTGCCGTATAACAGCATTTATAGTTCCACCAGCTAAGTAGCTTTATATTCCTCAAGAAATCAAAACAGATGAATGACGCTGCTATGCTAAATCTTACAGCTATAGTAAGAAAATATAACACGACATGAACCTGGAGAGCAGAAACATTTGAGGGAAAGCCATAGATGCAAAGAGCCATCTCCCACGGACGCCCCTTCTTCGTTCTCCATGCTCCGCACCTTATCTCGCCATTGTGCTGCCTAATTCTCCTCCGAGGATTGACTGTAAACCTGAGTTCCCATGGATCCCAACACACAGAAAAAGATCTTGATCATTATAACCAAGCAGATCAAAATATCAAGAAAAAACGTTTTTTGAACTCAACGTGAACGGTATCTATGGTCACTAAATGTACAGATCAATAGAAAATATCGATAATAATTCTATAAAAAGCAATAAATTGGAGTTTTTCCTAAATAAATATTTAGAAAATTTTATGCAAGAGATCTAATAGATCAATTCAGAAGCAGTAATTGGAGTACCCGATATAGGTGCGGCCTTTGTGACGAGGGCTCAAAGAAGCTAGCAAGTAGCAAGCAAAGAATCCCTTTTCTTCCTCCGATGACCCCTTCTCGATCGGGTTCGTCTCTCCAAAGTCGTTTCTTTCTTCTTCCGGCGAACTTTTCTCGACCGTGCTCGCCTCGGCTGCTCGCCCCTTTCGTGCCCTCATCTCTCTCTCTGTCTCTCTAGGGATTGAATAATTTGAACGATTTGACCGTTGAGGGGCCTCTTAAAATGTCCATGCCACATTGAGATCGCTACGGTTGGAGTCTTGGATGATTTAAAACGGACGTACTTGATTTAATTCTAAGAATGGCAACGGCTCATAGACTCACATAGAAAAAACTAGACCCGGCAATTTATGCCGGCTGGAGTCATCGGGTCGGGCCGGGCCCAATAAAAATTTGGGCCCGAGACCTTGGTGCCAGCTATCTAGTCTAAACCTTACTATCGGACTCAAATTAAACTATAGGGCCTAATCGGACTATCAACCAATTCAAGTTCGAATCAAGCTATCGGATCAATTCGGACCGATAACCTAGTATTCCGATAATGAATAAATTTTTTTACCTTAACTGGGTTAAATTGACATTAACAGGTGTGGGCTTTACTCTGCTCTAGCCTTTTAGATGAGGGCTGCGGCAACTACCTTATTAGCTGCTCTTCATCATCGCTTGAATTGGGTCATTTTTGAATTTGGTGCAAATAACCTCATTGATATTATCAATTTTGGTTTAATTTTATGACATTAGGGATTTATGGTCTTCTCTTCCTCACGTATCCTTTATCTTCATTAGTAGAAATTGTAAACATCTACTCAATGGTATTAGATTTGGTCGGGGTTCTTGTTCTTGAACTCGACAGTATTGAAATTTTGAATAGTTGTTGGCTTATTCAATGTAATTTAGTTTTCTTGTTTGTAAAAATAATAATGAAAAAGTGGTTTATGTTGACAAGAGAATAAGACGCTTGCAAATAGAGTTCTCAATTAAAAAAAAGAGAGAAAAGAAAAAACTCTGCACATGGAGGAGATATGGAGAATACCTTGTTTTTATCTTATGTAAATGACTCCCGTTCCTGCATGTATATTTCATACGTCCAACATTTAATTTTTTATTGGAATAAATTATATTCGATCGAATCAATGTTGTTTTAACTATTGGACTTGTTGTAAATATAATGCACAATTCCTGCTCTTATTAATGTGCTAGCACAAAAAAAAATTTCAACGATCAACTGTGAAGATCTTTACAGTATGGATTAAAGCACCCCCTTAGCATCCAATATTATCAGTCCGAGCAAGAACTAGAACCGATATTTAATTTACCTATCTGTATCCGTTTATAATGTTCAACCAAACCGATTCCTGTTTGGCTTTGTAGAGGTGAAGCCGATCCTATTAAAAAAGGGATATTTGCCGTAGTGATTTAAAGCGCAGAGCAGGTGGAGGAAATTGGTAGCAGGTGAAGATGCTGACAGGCATATGAATTCCATCTCAAAGGTGGAAGCACTAAAATTAAGATAACAACAGATAAAATGCATGTGCAATAACTCATGTTATCTATTGTAAAGAAAGTGCAATCATGTGCGGAATGACCAAACCAGGTCTTAAAGTCTTAATTTATTGCAGATTAGAAAATCATCACGAAGCTTGACAGTACCTTCACTTACCTTAAATGCCATGTGCTCACATGTTTCATGCATTCATTCCAGGTGATCTCCATTTCATTGAATTCTTTATGTTATCTACTGGCAATATATCTACTTTGAAATAATGGCGTGGGCAGCAATAATCTAAGAAGAAATTGACTGTGGAATCATCATCCACAAATGTCTTTAATAGCTGACTTTTTCTTTTCGAGGGGCAAGAATCTTTTTTTCTTCATGACATAACTGCCTCAGACTGGGCACTAAATTCAACTGACAAACCAGAATGTTGCAATCAACCAAAGACTTCGAATGACAACCAAACAATCAAATGATTGCAACTACGATTCAACATGTTTGATTGTTTGCAGTTGAGATAGCAAGTGGGGACTTATAGACAAGTACTGATAACTACTTGCTTAGACGCTGATTGTTTGCAGTTGAGATAGCAAGTGGGACTTATAGACAAAGTACTGATAAACTACTTGCTTAGATGCTTATGGGTATACCGTATACTGTAGTAGCAAAAAATTCAAAACTACATACAATGCCGCAGATGGTCTTACAAACAGACATAGAACAATAGTTGGTTTAAGATATGAAAACTATATTTGAATATATAATGCAGTTTCAATCTTACAGATAACACAAAGAATACTTGCATTTGCAAAAATGCACCCCTCAATTACAGACCAAATGAGCATGGCCAATCAACCTATTGATGAATTATTTAAAACACGATCACATTGAGATATCATGTAATATAGTAAAATTAAATATTTAGAAGGGATAATAGACTAAAAAATCACAAGGTTTGCAAAAATTTTACGTTCTACCCACGATTTCAAATTTAGCCTGTAAATGCACAACATTTCCTTCCGTTTATGCCATCTACCAAATTGTCACGCGTCGTCTCAACTTAGCTGACATGGAGGTAAACGACGTTTGAGTAGCCTGACTGCATCATACGTGGCAGACGGCCCCACATTTTTTTTTTCCTCTCTCTCTCTTCTCTTCTTCCTTCCAACCGCTATCACTTTTTTTAAAATTTCTTCTTCTTCTTCTCCCCAATGGCTGAGCACCATCCTCCACAGCCGTGGTCGCCGCCGGCACAGTGAACTTCTTCTTATTCTCCACCTCCTCCTCCCCATATGGCTGAGCACCTCACCTCCTCCTCCTCCTCCTCCTTCTCCTCCACCTCCTTGTCGGAGGGAGTGGCGAGGGAGGGAGCGGAGTGTAATACCCCGATTTAGTCCCACATTTGAAGTATGTTGGATGTGGTGTTGGTTTATAAGGCTTGATGGGTGTGCTACCATCAACTTCAGCTTAAGCATTTTAATTGGGCCAATAGGTTGGTCTATGAAGTTGATGGGTCAGCTATCTCATCAAGTGAGTTGTAACAAAATGGTATCAGAGCAGGACCTAGTCCTAGGCATGGTGAGAGAGCCTATGTGAGAAAGGGCTGCCCAGGTGATGGGGTGGAGCCGCTACTAGGCTAGGTCTCACAAGCCGCCGACTTGGGTGTGATTCTGGGCTATGTGTTAGACTTGAGTTGGGTCTTGACGAGGACGTCAAGACATAAGTGGGGGAGATTGTAATACCCCGGTTTAGTCCCACATCGGGAGTATGTTGGATGTGGTGTTGGCTTATAAGGCTTGATGGGTGTGCTACCATCAAATTCAGCTTGAGCATTCTAATTAGGCCAATAGGTTGGCCTATGAAGTTGATGGGTTAGCTATCCCATCAAGCGAGTTGTAACAAAATGGTATCAGAGCCCGGTTTAGTCCCACATCGAGAGTATGTTGGATGTAGTGTTGGCTTATAAGGCTTGATGGGTGTGCTACCATCAACTTCAGCTTAAGCATTCTAATTAGGCCAATAGGTTGGTCTATGAAGTTGATGTGTCAGTTATCTCATCAAGCGGGTTGTAACACGGAGGGTGTGGGAGTACTAGTGGCGGTGGGAGGGGGAGCTGGTTCCGCTTGTAGATCTTTGGGACGGAGGAGGAGGAGGAGGAGCGGTGGGAGGGGGAGGATGTTGGCTTGTTGGAGGGGAGGTGGTTCTGTTGCAAATCTTTGGGATGGAGGAGGCGGCGGCGGCGACGACGACGGTAGGTGGGAGAAAAAAGAGAAGAAAGAGAGAAAAAAATACTTTTTAATTTATTATTCGTGCCTAGATGTACGTGGCAGGCCATGTATGACGCCGTCATGACACACAAGCACCGTTTACCTCCACGTCAGCTAAGTTGAGACGACATGTGACGATTTGGTAGATGACATAAACGAAAGCAAAGGTTGTGCATTTATAGGCTAAATTTGAAATCGTGGGTAGAACGTAAAATTTTTGCAAACCTTGTGATTTTTTAGTCTATTATCCCTATTTAGAAGGATAAATTGAGGGAAAAGGATCAAATACCAGCCATCAGAATTAGACAATTTCTTGTTTCACTCAATTGGGACGGCAAGCAGAGTTGAATACAGAAGAGACATGTTTCTCTAGAAGCAAGAAACCAATATATAACTTCTACTTTTCCTTTTTTCATTTTCAAGTGAAATATGAAAGCTCCATAAAGAAATTAATTTTGCTGTACAAGACGAGAAACCATCAGCCATTACCTGTTTATTAATTCATTTTGGCATCAAAAAGTTTATGCAGTCCCAAAATTAGGATGATTTATGTTTCTAATAATTTTTTAGAACAAACTTCATTGTTTCAAGAGCAACCATCGGCCATTACTTGTTTATCGATTCATTCTGGCATCAAAAAGTTTATGCAGCCCCCAATTAGCATGATTTCTGTTTCTAATAATTTAAAAGAATAAATTTCATTGTTTTAAAATTTGTGAAGTACAATAGACTTTGTTAAACATAAAACAACTTTTGTTTGATGCCTTTATTCTTTATCTTCTCTTTCTTAAGAACTGAAAACATAGGACAGAGGCACCTTAAATGGTCAAAATCACTGTTGAATAATGTAATACTTGTATGAGTTCTCTCATATTATACTCATCATTTTACATTACATGATGGGAGGAAACTTGAAAGAAGAGACAAAGGAGATGACTTGAATTGCCCACATTATGAGACTTGCTATCTCATGGATTGGTTGTTCAGAATTTCAACATCAATCCGGCAGTCTACTTTGTCGAGCATCAAACTCAAGGAGAATAGAGGGACAGTGACACAGTGTATTATACTTGGAATCATCATTGCCTAAATAAATTGCAAACCTAACTAGAGCTTGTAAAGAGGAACTTTATCCACGGAAACCAATATCACATCGTCAATCGTTCATTTGCTCTTACAATGTTTCTTGCCAGAAATTCAGAAATTCATGCTAAATTTATGCATTCTTTTTGGATAAATCAATATTTATGCTATCTACATTTTAGTTCTCAAGTCTCAACAATTTAGTAACAATGGTGGTATTGGATAAAGCAAAATTTAAGCTATCTAATAAAGTGTATCAGAAGTCTTTGTTCTTTAGGAAAACTCATTCTAGATTAATCACTGTCTGCTGCAATGAAGTTGGTTAGATATTGTTATATTTGATTGGGTGACCAATATTTCCAAAAAGCTTAAGTTGTTAAGAAACTCTTAACATACATGTTGATTTGAATAGCATTGAAGATACTGCATATCAAACTTAAAATCTACGAGCTGGAATAGATGGGAATGGAAAAGCTACAAAAATAAAGTACAATTTAGCCACAAGGAATAAAAATTCTAGAATGCACACAACAAACTATCTTATGTTTAACCATTTACTCACAGGGTTTTTTTCCCAGTAGGTTTTCCTGAACCAATCCCACAATACACCTCCAAAGATATATACTCTCGAAAGATGATCGATCAATGCCATCAAAGCGATTTTCCTAGAAAGGATTCATGTTCTATGTATATGCTCTAATCTTATTATGCAGTTCTCGGCAGTTACATACATTGGAATTGGACAAGGAAGCGATAAAATCATCAGATCATTCTGAACCAATTAAAATTTCTCAAGCTATGAATTGTTAGCTTAGTTAATGTAAAGTCAAGTGCCCATCATCAAATATGTAAATCTCATCCTACCACAAGACAAACAAAGATACGCTCCATATCACAGAATTTCAATCTTTGGTTAGCAACACAATCTGTTTTTTAGGAGAAGAGAGCAACGCAATCTTTTGGTAACAGCAGAGACAATAGGATTGTAGAATTCGCAAATACCAGATCAGGTATATTATTAAAACATCTTCACTTACATTTATTTCTGCATTCAGGATCTTCATGTATGAAAAATCAACAGTTACCAGTATTTTCTTTTTATAACAAAGGGAGAGAAAGTAACAGAAAAGGGGCAATGAGAACCTCTCCCAAAATAGATCAGCAGGTCTTCTTCTCTTTGGTAGCAGAAGGGGTCATCAGAACCCTCCACAAGTACTTCCCACTCGCCATATCGACGCAGGTCCAGAATGCCGAACCGACCGCCGAACAAACCTAATTCAATCACCAAAAGCAAAAGCCATTACAATCGCGAAACCAGCGATCCCTGAAATGGGGGAAAATATATATCTTTTTCTGAGGAATAATTATAACCTTGGTGGAAAGGGAGAGGTTTTCTTTAGGAGATTCTTCTTCCTGGGGATCTTCGTCGAACTCCGGCTGGGCCTTGAGATTTCTCAGCAAGAAGAAGCCGGCCAAAGTGGCCGAAAGAAAAATCAAGATCACTCTCAAGGGGCACATCCCTCCCAATTTCTCCCTTTTCCTCCTCCGGATATCTTCACTAAGGAGCCGCTATTTGAAACCTTGAGATATGGAAAGGAATTTGGGGCCGGTTCGGGAAGAGGAGAACAAAAAGATTGGCCCTTGCGAGTTGGCCGCCACCTTTCCGAAGGCCAAGAAGAGCTGCTCTTTGTTGACTTCCATACATAAAAAATACAAATAAATAGATAGAAGATAAATATGAGAGAGAGAGAGAGAGAGTGAGAGCACGACCCAATCTTTACTTAAAATGGGCTAATGGGTCGACTTTTCTGAGTGGTTGAATTTGGTGGGGGAAGTAGGATCGAGTCCAAGTCTTACCGCGTTTATCTAATTTTGGAATTTGGTTAGGGGAGATCTCGGCCGTCGGTTGGGTTCCTCCATGCCTTTGATTTAGAAAAAGATTGACTTTTAGTTGTAAATTATTTAGAAGAGACATGTGAGCACGAAATATTAATTAGTCAACGAAAATAGTTGGATACAACTCAAGAATGGTCATAAAATAATATTTAGGAGAATCGGACGCTTGCAATCTCATCAGCCGGTGAAATTAATTTTATGATATAATTTTAGCCACATGATTCAATGAAAATCTCTAAGACTTTTAAAGACTTTCCGATAAAATCTCTAGCAGCATTAGAAACTCATTAAAAATATAATTTTTAATAACTAAAATTGTTATACTATTAAGAAAATAATTATATGTAATTAAAGAAATAGTTTCATATTTAAATTTGTAAGCTCTTTAAAACCCATTAAAATGGTAATATATAAAAAGGTTGTCATATATAAATTAAAAAGTAATTTTCTCTTGTAGCAAATAAGGAAATTTGTTAGCCAAATATGAATAGCACAGTTGATGATAATATTTTAGATATTTTCTAAAAATTTAGGGTTTAAATTTTAGTATTATAATCTATTGTAATTTTCTATCTTTGTTTTAAAAAAATAAATATGTTGGTCATCTAATAGGGTAACCTATAGTGACTTGAACAAGTAAAATCAGTTTATCCATTTTTTTATAACTATAATAATAGATATAATATATACGAGAATAAAATAGATTTCATACTTTCTCAAAATTATTTTGTATATATTTATTTCATGTATGATAATAGATATAATAAAATTAATTTATTTCGTATACCGTTAGTAACATCTATTTTTTTTAGACTATAATAAGTTCCTCGCTTTCTTAGAAACATGGAATTGAAATAATTAAGAGCAATTTATTATTTCCTGATGAATATAATCTGCGGTATATATTATTTGCAATTAAAATAATAAAAATTGTAAAAAAGAGAATATCCAAATTTTTACATAAGTCTCACTGTCAAACCGAACTCAAGAGTATTTTGAAGATTTTGAGAAAATAATTATAAATGTGAGAATTTTCAAATTCTTATTATGGATCCAAAATTTTTCCTAATCCATGTTATAATTTAAAAAAATTGCTCATTTTTTTAATGTTAAAATATCCTATTCTGGATTAAAAAACTTTGAATAAAATTAATCCAACTTGAAAAAATTGCTAAAGGTAAAATTTTAAAGTAAAAGTATTTAAAAAAGATTATATTTTTTTGAAAAAAAAATACTTTTAACCTTAAAAAACTCTTGACAATGCATTTTCAAACGCAGTCATTTTGGTGCGAATCAGTCTTTTACAAACACCTTATACAAGTCCTAAACAATGAAGTCAACAGCACAATCATGTCGCTCAAGTATTTGATGATAACATTTCCTCCTATAAATAATTTATATTTGATAAAATCAGCATTCTCTCGCAAAAATAAAATCCTAATGAACTTGATAGCGATTAACTGCATTTTGACATGCCACTGCTCTTTAGTCTGCATGAAACTCAAAGCTGAAAACAGAACCGAATGAGGGTGTTATTGAACCAAAAGTCCTCACTGACTGGGAATAAGGACCAAAATTTGTTTAGTTCTTGGACCAACTACCCCTGTAGGTGGCACCCTTTAAGTCTTCATATGGATGAAGATGATCATGAAAATGTTGAAATTTGCAATCATCTGCTCAGGCTGGCCTGTATACTATATCAGCATGAATGCACTCAATGGTGAGGAAAACTGAGGTCGCGATGAACAGCAATGTCATATTTGTGCACCATGGAAGCTCATTCTGATGATAAGAACAATCCTGTATGTGGGAGACCGCTTTCAATTAAATGGTCAGCATGATGCTAGCTGTGGAAAATCAGATGGTACCCCCAAATCGACAAAGAATGAAACTAACCACCTATGGCTTAATAAAACGAGACAACTTTGCGAGCACAGTCCTCAAGCTTCGAACACCAGCGCCGGACTTTGAGCTCACCATCATCTGCATACATTTTTCACGTAGAAATGTCATAATATATGCTAAGTAGTTTACAATAAGCAAAAAAGACATTCACTGTGCACATGAAAACTCACCACTGGGTTTATGACAGAGTTGTTTGACTTTAGATTCTGCAACATAGAAAGGGAGTTTTTTTTTAATATCCATTTAAGAGATCTTAAGCATTTTAGGTAGATTTCACCTCTTGAATTTGCATAGCACGACGAGCAACATCTATGGGGAAGACTAAGTCCGTCTTTGTCAATACTATTTGATAAGGTGTTTGGGATCTGATAATGAAGACATCAAACAATCAATCAACTCATACCATGGCAATGCCAGGAATACAATTGAGTAAAAAAGCAGGAACAAGTGCAAAAAATGGGTGAATACACAATAAAATTCAGTACTAAGATGAAGAATTTTATCATTTTAAAATAATAATAAAATGTGGAATTAAGATGAAAAACAACAGATGCTTTTCTAATTATAGAAGTTCATGTAGTTCAAATTTAATGAAAAAATAAATGGCTGAATATGAGATGACCCTTTTAAGGCAAGGATAAATGACTGATGGAAGATGGAATATGACAAAAGAATATACTTCCAAGGACATATTCATGGCATATGTTTGTTGTTTACCATATTCTAAAGGAATCTAGCCAAGGCTCATTTGAATATGATCATGGAAACTGATGAAATCTCCAAGGTATCATGGTTAAGCCAATAACCATGAATAAGACCATAATTCGGCTCAAATCCATTCCAACCAAACCAGAGGATTCCAAGTTGACATCAATTCAAAAGGTAGTGGACCAACGAGGATTCCAAGTTGATATCAATTCTAAGTGGAGATGTGGACCAACCTGTTAACGATTGCTCGAGATAATCGCAAACATTGCTCTTGGGTCACTACCAGGCCCCAGCTAGTTGATGACTGATTGCAACATGTTTTCCTTAATCATGAATGGTTTCAATCAGTTTTAACCACTTCAGGCCAACTTCAACAGTGCTAGTCAATCTTGTTAGATTTTCTTATAAAAATATGGTCCAAGTTGGTTTGTCTCTTCAGCATATCATATCTGATGAACCCATAAGGATCAATCCCTATTCTAAACCAGCAATGCAGGGCTAGGACATCAGAGACAGTGACATTCAAGTTACCAGAGCTTTCTAAAGAACATTTAAGCAATTTTCAACTTGAAATTTGAGGTATATATAAAAATAAGTTACAACAGAACATCATACCTTTCCATTAAATCAATGAGCTCATGATCCCTTGGTTTCATACCCCATTTGGTGTCAATAAGTACGCAGACTCGTTGTAGACCAACTCTAGTTGAAACATACTCTTTCACCTGCAAAGTCAAATCTCTTTTTCAGATAAATGACAAATGTGAATTATGTAATAAGATAAAGTAGAAAGTAAAAGATTATACTGAAAATAAACACAGCCCAGAAACACCATGTTGTTTAAAATGGGCATTGGAATTATTGCAAATGTGAAAACATGTGAAATAATTCATTAAGGTGCATGCCTAGGAAAGTAAACACCAATAAAAAAATAAACAAATGCCAGAATTCAACAAGATATTATTAGGTAAGCAAATAGATGTTGGAAACACCCGCATTCCAAAATAATTCCTAGGTCCATGGTTCCTCATTTAGTTTGAAGACCCTAGATTCCAATGGATTTTTGTAATAACAAAAGGCCACTTTTTTAGAAATAAAAAAAACACTAATCTAAAATTCCCAGCAAATGGCAACTTAGTAATGTTGTCTTATTTACCAAAAGATTTTTTTACATCAATATCATACAACTAAAATTATTCAATAAAACACTAATTTCAAAATTCAGATACCTCTTCCAGTCCTATCACTAACTCCGACACCTACATAAAAGATATTTGGGTCCCAAACAGGAGTTCTTTTAAGCATCTAAACAAACTGTGCATATGGCTTCAGTACAATCCTTTCAGATGAAAAAAATTGTTAACTTATTGCTATCATAAAGACTTCTCAGTTCCAGTTCAATCTCTTCCTCCTTTCTCTTTTGAGATTGGTTTAGATTTCCTTACCAAAATCATTTCCACCTTCCTTTCTGACGTAGAGTGCTAAGTCCTAGTTACTTATATGATGGGAACACCTTCAAAATGACCACTTCTGCTACTCAACAAAGTCAAATACTAAATACATCTAAAATCTCTAATACAGATCATCTAGCTCCAATAATCTGTAGTTGGCTAGTATTAAGAAATACATTACTTTTCCATTTATAGTCTATTCCAAATCTGATGGACTGAGAATAATTAGGATAGACTGAAAGGTTAAGCTTCTTAGAGTATTAACTTAATAGCAGGAACTAGGACCTAACGTTCATAGAAATTTGCAATAAGAAAAATATCCTTTTGGCTAACAAATTCAGCATTACTGTATATTTGGCTAACCTTTTTGGAAAAGCCATGACATTTAAAAAAAAGAAAGCATCTTATTTGAAGGAATTACTTCAAAAAGATACACAATGATTTGAAGACGTAGTTAATATGTGACAAACATCATAGTACAAATGAAACTCATTGAATATTTGTATTGGTAATTGAAGTTCAAAAAATATTTATTCAAATGCTTACTCACAAGTTCCTCCCATGCATCTTTGACCTCTTCTTTTGCATAAGCAAAACCATATCCAGGCAAATCAACTAAACAAAGCTTTGAGGCAAGACTGAAGAAGTTAATAGTCTGTGAAAGGTTAATAAGAAATTAGCATTACTTGTTCATTTAACATGCAAGCTCATTTAGGCAATCATAAAAGACAATACCTGGGTAAGCCCAGGCTTATCTGATGTACGTACTACTCCCCATTGTCTAGTAAGAGCATTAAGAAGTGAGGATTTCCCCACATTCGATCTACCTATATGACCAACTTATCTTGTTAAGCATCCAATCCAATGTCTCTTCCAAATGTGAAGGTAATTAGGTAAATACTCTAGAAAATTCCAGATGAGAAACTAAACAAACTTGAAGCAGAACCAGTTCTATATCAGCTTATAATAGCCAAATTAGTAACAAGTTGCAGTTACATAGATATATCTCTGGAAATTTGAAGGCAATTTGATTAAGCATCATGGGAAATAAAAAACCAGATAAATAAGCATTTAAAATTTAGTGCACACACAATGACTAACATTATATAGTAACCATAGTCAATTTCACAAACTCTCCTATTGATTATCACAGACATAAATCATAACTGGGACACAATGACTAATTGACTATACCTTTTCTTGATGAATGCTAATCCAATATTCAATGTGTAATGCAAACACTATTTAAATAGGACAAATAAGAGATGTTCTAAGTAAAACGGCAAGAACAAGAAAAGATTTAGCAAGTGAAATAGTGTTAAGGCCAATCCATTCTTGGACATAACAACAAAGTAAGATTGCCCCAAAGATGACTTCCCAAAGTACCTGCAAATGCTATCTCTGGAAGCATGGGAGGTGGAAAAGAAGATGAAACTTTCGCTGCAGCAAAAAACTCCAACTTATTCCTAAATGCCTGTTTCAGAACAACAAACATCAGAACTAGGTGAAACAAGTTGCTGAGAACCATATCAGTGTTCATTAAATGACATTCTGATAATAGTAAATTCGAAGAAACTAATGAAGAGAATGACATGGTTATTCAGTCTGACATTGTCATATAATTTGAAGAATGTACCGTTGTAGAACAGCAAGTCAGCAGCATTTTTGTTTATATTTTAGCAAAAGAACAATGATGAAAAAACAATTATAGAAATTCAGCACTAACTGTTTGGTAATCAAATTTGTTGAATGAAGAAATGAACCAAACTGGCAATTGCATTGATCATAAGAGATACATACATTTTCTTCAATTCTCTCTCTTTCTGTACTTGTTGAGAAGGGAGCATTATCCAAAGGAGCGGAAAGCTTCACATTGTAGCCAGCGTTCTGCAATTCAATCAACCGCCTGCGGCCCAATAGCTGATGGCAACCCAGCAAGGATAAACCATTAACTAGATTATAGAAAAATAATGACAGAAGAAAATACACAAGAAGAAATGTTTCTTTACATTATCTTCAACGAACGATAAAATTGCAGGGCTTGGTTGTATTGCACGAAACTGAGCATTCTTTGACATTTCATCCTTTCCCTCATTAACCTTCTCTGAATGTCATATTGTCATGTATGCAAAATGTGGTAAAGAAAATAATTAGCACGAAGCACGATAATTGAGTCTTGGACTGACTTATTCAAATTCATATTTTTAGCCAGATGTTCACTATTTTGATAAAATGATCATAAGGCAAGAACAAGACAGCATAAATCAACAACACAGCACAGTAACTTGACTGATACAGATGTACGAGTATGACTATTACACTTTTCATATTGATTCTTGCAGGAAAGGCAAGATGTGATAGATCCTAGCAGAAAGAAACAATGACAGAGAAATTAACAACAGTGGAAGTTAAGACATACTGACCATTATCAAAAGCACTATCATCTAATCGCTTGTTTGAAATGTCGTAAGGATCAATTTTAATAACTCTCTTTTTCTTTTTCAATGGACGACTTGTTTCTGCAGTGTCACCAGCCAAAGCCTTCCTGTTGACCCGAATCTTCTTTCCAGATTTGTCAAGCACTCTTGTTTGAAATCTTTGATGCTTCTGTTGAACAATTTGATCTCCTTTATCTTTCTTCTGAGTAAGTTCTTCTGATACTTCATCTCCAGAGCCTACATCGTGTCCACCTGTAGAGGTAACTGTGCCTATTTTCTTCCCTTTTGAACCACATTTATCATAAGATGTTTCAAGACTGTCAGGTTGTTTTGATCTATGCTTGACAGGAAAGGCATCTGCACGACTTCCTCTACCACCAACATCACCTTTTTTATGATAACTTGCATCATTCTTCAGACCCTGACGTTTCAGGATATAGGATCTGCCATCTCTTCCTTCATCTACATCATAATCATCTTCATCGATGACTTTTCGCTTCACATAACTATCTTTTCTTCTAGATACTGTTGCTTCACTACGGTCCCCTTTCTTTGTGGTAGCAATAACATTTCTTCTTTCCCTGAAACGAGTTCCATATTCAAAATTTCCCTTAACATGACTCCGTCTCGGATTTTCTTCACTAGCCAACTGCTTTCTTTTGCCTTCCACCACTGACCCAAATTTAGCTTCCCTGCGCCTCGTCTTTATACTTGATAGTCTTGATTCAGTATCAGACTCAATATCATCACCTTCTGCAATTTGCCTGTTCCGTTGGTTCTTTCTTTTGCTGAAATTAGCACTACGATCTTTCTTCTTTCGTTCATTCAAAACTTTAAGTTTGCTCTCGACGCTTGTCCTCAGACGAACTCCGACAGGCATCGTCTAAAAAAACTGAAACCAACAATATGAAATGGTCCCATTTCAACCACAAGCAAATCGTCGCCTTTACTAATAATGTTAAACAAAATTAATTTAAACCACCAATTCCAATGAAAACTCTCAACAAAATCTAAATAATCAACGAAAGATCACATCTTTGTCACGTGAAGGTTAACAATAATGAAATATGCCGATCAAAACGTCAGATTGAGTGGCACAACAGCAGCTTTATATCAGAACAGAGTAAACGATAGAAACTAAAAGAAAATGGGAGAATGTAACCAATATCAGATTGTGTTCCCTCTTCGTTTCGTCTAGAGAGCAGCCTCTCCCGCTTGCTGCTGCAGATACGAATATGGCGCGTTACCGGCCTCCGCTAAAACCCTAACCGATGGCGAATCGCCGAAACGAATATTTGTAATAAACCGGGTTTTGTGTGTATCCATAATAACGGACCCAAGCTGTTTTGTGTATTGTAACGGTCACAATATTTGTAAATAAATCGGGTTTGGGTTTCGCTTCCCTTACCCGCTACCCAAGTTTAGAAGAAGTATCACGAGGAATTCCCACGTGTCTCACCCAAAAAGGAGGAACCAGTGTGAGTCAACATGTGCTCTAGAAAATTCATCAAAAATATCCGTTAATATATTTTTCCATCACAAACAAAAGGTCCGAAACTTATTTCTTTATTTATTAATTTATTAAAATGCAAGCAAAAAGGGTTGCAATCATGCAAATAAACGGCCATAAAAAAGGCTTCTTTTCTGCTATAAAACGACTTCGAAGTGAATCGAAAACGTTAGCTCCCCCTGTGGAACGCAACCGACGGTTAGAGAGAGCTGAAGGTGATCGATCGAGAGAGGCACTGATGGGAACGATCGCCAATGGGTTCCTCTCTCCGGTACTTTTCGCTCCTCGGAGATCTCTCGAGGGGGTCTATTTTCTCCATTGCAGTCGTATCGGGGGCCTCCGTAGCAAAGCAAGAAAGAATCCTATCGTCTGCTCCAAGATCTCAGAGAGCGGCACGGTGGAGGAGGGCCGGCACAAGCGACAGGTAGAGGATTATAACACCGTCATGAAGCGCATGATGAGGAATCCTTACGAGTACCATCACGACCTTGGTAATGTTTCTCTCTTCTTCTTTCTTCCCCCAAGAAGTTCCGTGTGAACGGGATCGCTTTTTTTTCGGTTCGTCTCTCAATCTGGTTTTATTTTTACTGGTTGTTGACTCGATATAATTTTGGATAAAAATTTCTTGTCTGCACTAATCATAGGTGTACGGATGAAGTCATTCTAATTGCCCCTTCTCACTTTGTTCACGAATACCTTGAAAATGTCGTAAGGGGGATATGGACTTACGAAGAAGATGACCTTCATTTTTATTTGGGACAAACTGGTACTGATCAAGCAAATTGGTTCGAGGTTCAAGGTTCAACTAATTGAAACAGTTTGATGGATCGAGTTAAACATAAAATACTAAAGAATAGTATTACTTAATAAATTTATATTTAAATTAGGTTAAATTATTCCTTGGACATCTACATAATTCGAGATAAATTTATTAATATTTCATTTTTTATACAATATTTAGTGTAAGTTATGTTGTTAAGAGTGTATTTAATATTTTTATTGTTTCTTATAAAATACTTAAGTTATTTAAAATTTATTATCTTTTCCTAATCAATATTTATATTTTAATTATTGTATTTTAAATCAATACTTGAAATATTAAGTTAATCAAATCAATTTCATTCCATTGGAGCTGGTTTATCCAATCTTGACTGGTTTTACCCGATCTGATCGTGTTTTGACCAAAACTGGATCTTGGTTTGATTCGGGTTTTTGTAAAAGCTGATGAGACCCTATTAGACCAGTCAAATTGGGTTAATGAAATGAAATTGATTTGATTTATTTAATTTAAATGTTGAATTATAAATATAATAAAAAGCTTAAAATTTAAAAATACTTTGGAAAATAATAAATTATAAATAGCATTGAATATTGTATAGAAAATAATAAAAATATAAATGTGAAGCATAACTAACACTAACTAATGCAGATATCAACATTATATATTTCTTCTGGAATATGTAGATATCAACGTAAATAATCAACTAATTAATTAAATGATTAATACATTTCGTTGATTAATATTATTATTTATTATTTTAATATTTATATTAAAGATCCAACCTATTGACCCTTGAACTGGTTCAGTGACTGTCTAATTTTCAAAACATAGATAGGTGTTATTTAAAGGTAGGAGAAGAATGATAAGGGCGGATCCTGACGAAGAGTTAGTATAATTGTACTCTGTTCTACAATTGGCACATATTCTACAAATTGCACATTTTCTCTTAGTCTTATTATTTAAGATGATGTTTACTTGTCTGAGCTCAACCCTGGTAAGTTTATATGTGAATGCCTTACACGTTCAAAGTACTGTTTTTATGTAATAATAGACTAAATAATTAAAGTTATGGTGTTCAGGAATGAATTATACTATCATAAATGATAGTTTAATTGTCGGCTCCCAGCCTCAGAAACCTGAGGATATTGATCACCTAAAAAAGAAAGAAAACGTGGCATACATTTTGTGCTTGCAGCAAGACAAAGACATTGAATATTGGGGAATAAATTTTCAAGCTATTCTAGACAAATGCAAAGAACTTGGAATTCGCCATATGAGAAGGCCTGTAAGTTATCATCCTCTCCCTCATTCTTTTGTTTCTTTCATGTTTCCTAATAGAATATCACAACTGAATTACTAACCATTAATGCTCTACTCCTATCAGTTTTACTTCATGAGGTTGGTTGCACCAAATATCAATTTCATCTTCTCAACCTTTTATGATTTATTTCCCTTTATTTTGATCTTGAACTAGAATTTGTGATAACTTTGTGCTTAATTCAATTACTTGTTTTTTCTAGGGTAACATAAGTCTATAAGATTGAAAGAAGAATGAGATCATATATATAATTGTTATGAAATTAATCTTATGACTATTTCATATAGATTGACTAAGATTTTTTAGACAATCTCATTAATTTTCACAAAATAGTTTTTTTTTATTGAAAGCTTAACAAAAATGAGCATGCCCTACATATTAGATGGTTTAAGTGTGCTAAATCAACAATCCTTTATTTCTCATTCTTATTGCTTCAGTATAAAACCACCTTCTCTCTTCTGGTTAAGATCAACAGGATCGGATTTTACTTTTTTGGTCAATTACTGGTGGAATCCTGGTCTACTCTAGTTTAGTGGTTCTTTTTTTTTTTCTAGCCAGCATAGTTTTCAAGAACTTGCTGGGGTGTAGAAAGCTAGTTCTGAAAAGTGCAACATAGCACACAGCTGGCATTCTAGAAGCCCTATTCTATGATAAACTTAATTTTTCAGTAATTTTTGACTTGTGGATTTGCTCCTTTCTATCTGCATTTATTATTTTCTCCTATAAATCATGTACTAGCTAGTAATCTAGCTAACTGAGGTCTCATGTAAACTACATTAAGTTTGTGAGATTATAGGAGTGGATGTTTACAAGTTAATAGCGTCAATGTATTTCTCCTTTGTGAAACTTCTGCTGAAGCAACCAAAAGAGAAACCTCATTAGGCTTCATCTTTAATGTATTCTCTAATATAAATTATCAAAGTTTCGAATATGACAGAAATATATACTTTGATTCCTCAACGTCATTGCTTGTGAATTTTTATGCTTCTAATTAACTGCAAATACAGGAGGGGGACTTTGAACCTGAACATTGTGATAGAAATGCGACTTTCATTATTCACTTTTTCAACTGCTAATACAGGCAATGGACTTCGATCCAGAATCACTGAGGATTCAATTGCCAAAATCAGTCTCTTCATTAGAGTGGGCTATATCTGAGGGGAAAGGAAGAGTTTATGTCCATTGTACTGCTGGACTGGGAAGGGCACCTGCTGTTGCAATTGCTTATTTGTTTTGGTTCTGTGACATGGATGTAAGTTTGGCCCCATCTCCCTTCCTCACTTCTAGTTGCAATTTTCCAGCTGAACAATCCTATGATTAGGATGCATTTATATTAGATTATGTCTATCTCATGGGATCCCTGTGCTCTTGTTTCTCTTTCTTGATTTGGAACATCTGCATTTTAAAGCTGCCAAGTCATCTGATACATTGACAACTCTGGAATTGGTTATGTCCTCTTAACTCCTTGTGATATGCATGGTCAGTAATTGCAATATTACACCGTTGTAGATCTTATGGGTCAGGAGAACTAGCTGTATGAGCTAATGTGTTTATATAAGTTTTTTGATAAGTGCTCTATATTAAGGAGATACACGACAAGTATAGCTTTTGCCTTGTCTCCTGAGTTCTGATACTCTACTTAAATGGCTTAATTTGAGCAGCTTAAGACAGCCCACAATGCTGTTACTTCAAGACGCCCTTGTGGCCCTAACAAGAGAGCTATCAGAGCAGCTACTTACGATTTGGCTAAGAATGATCCATGGAAAGAGCCTTTTGAGTGCTTACCTGAACATGCTTTTGAGGGCATTGCTGACTGGGAAAGGAAGTTGATTCAAGAGAGAATACGTGGACTTCGTGGAACTTAGGACACTGATACAATTTTGGTACTTCAGATTTACTTGTGATCCTTATTTTTCAGGATTTCTTTTGTTTGTGTGCTTTATATATTGTATCTTATATGCATATTATGCATTAATCAGACTTCTTGATTTATTAACAGGAAGTGAATCGAGGCACTTGCTTGCACTTGAAATTCTGATCCAGGGAGGGGATCTTTTGTTGAGAAAAAACTACATACTTTGATATTGGAAAAAGTCTCATAGCTTGGTTATATCTACTGGAGAGCAACAGTTGGAAATTTAGGTCTTGTTCTTGGCCAAAATTTGGAGAGATTAACATCTTTCATGCAATCCCATTTCGTTACGATTTTCCATAATTACATGTGCAGTGGAAATTTACCAAGTGTCATTTGATGATAATCTTCCAGAAAATAGTTCTGTATATAAAAATGTTAGTGTATATGTTTTTAAAATGCCATGGAAATGCTCAAATAATTTTTGTCATGCTGTTTTTTTTCTTTACACGATCTGAGTCCAGTTGCTGACTTAGTTGTTAATTTCTTTCTAATTTGTCTTGGAATCTCTTCTGGTGGATTGTTGAAATGCTCAAATAATTTTTGATCATGATTATTTTTTCTTTACACTGGTCCAGTTGCTGACTTCATTATATTGGAATTTTGTATGGTTGGTGTTTCCCAATTTTCCTCATTTATTTTACAGCAACCCCTTTGTATTAAGTTGCACACTGGTTCATTTGCAACAGATGGCCACAAAAAGTAGTCATGGACAATATTTTCAACAATTTTGCAATTTTAGATCTTTACAAATGGGAAATATTTTCTTAAAAAAATGAAAACCATGATTTTTTGCATAATCGATTCTTATAGCTCTTATTATTAATATCAATTAGTTGTTTTAGTTATAAGAAGACCTTCCAACTCCAATTAATTTGCTGATCCAACATTGACATATTCCAACCAATATGCAGTTCATGCATATGGAGAACTTCTAGCATTTTCTTATTTTTGGAATTTTTTCTCCTATGGTACCTGACAAGTCACACCATCTGTGAACACCAATATCCCCTTATAAAGAAATTTGTGGTGCTTTCTATATATATATATATATATATATATATAAGGAATTGAAGAAAAAAAAACAAAAAAAACAAAATTAAGGTAAAGTAGAACTACTACAAAAATAGTCTACAAAATTTGCAATGTATTATAGAAGCTTGCAACAAGTACTGCAAGTTCAATGCATCAAGTTTGTGTTCCTTTAAAGTTCTTTTTATTTTTCTCAAACTATAGAAATCATTTCCCTAACATAGTTAAGTGGAACTTTTTGGTGCAAACCTCATTTGTTATCTGCCTTCTCCGAAGAGTCCCAAAGCATCCAATTAAGCCTGAATATAGGAGACATGCAGCAGTCCATGTTAAGAATAAGAGCAATCCTCAAAGATATGACAATGTGTTTTTAGTTCGACCTCACATGGCATGCAAGTTGTCTCTTCTATTGTAATTCCATTTAAATTAGTCTATGTGTGCACAACTTTTTCCTAACCATAAGCCAACCAAAAATGAAAATTTTGCGAGGAAACCTCCAATTCCAAATGGAAGGAGAAGTCTTTGACACCCCAAAAGATCAAAAGTTGGTAAAGGGACTGTACTCGGAGGCTTCCACAAAGCTGGCAAATGTTATATTCAAGTTAATGAATCATCCCTCCTCATTCCTGATCCTCACATTCGAGATTGTAATACTCAATTGTTTGATTAACTGATGGAGCTGAGGATATTTGTCAGCAAGTCTCTCGTTGTTCCTCCAAGATTCCCTCCACAAAATAATTGAAGCACTGTGGCCAATTAATGTCGTTACATATGTTGGCTTTGAAAAAATTTCTGCATATATATTGGATATATATAGGTCTCTTTGTAGCCATTGGTCGAACAAAAATCTATGATTTCCCATGGCGCCATTCATTAAATCAACCCAAAGTGGTTCTCTTTTGTAGGTACTTCCATAACCAAGTCCGGGAACAAGCTTAAACATTTGCCCTTGCTTCTTGAAGTATCTACACCTATCCAAAAAAAATACTTCCTTTGCCTTTTGTCAATTTGATTGATCACCCACGATGGAACCTTAAAAAATGGAAATTAAGAATGTACATTGAGCAGCTGATTAATTATTGTGCTATTAATTAATTAATTAGCGTAAAAAAATTTAATTAATTAGCGGAAAACTTCCATCAAGTACTCAATCTTCTCTCAACATTGGATATGAACCGTCTCAAATCCTCTCCTAAGTAGGGTGTTCCTTAAGGGAAGACCCCTTAGCGGAATTTTTCCTCCCATGCATGCATGCACCAGAACTCGGCCGCCATAGCCCATGGTTCATGGTCAAGTTGTCACTCTCATATTTATGTGATTTATGTGAATCAACTAATTATATATATATATATATATATGATTTATGTGAATCAACTAATTAATTGATTCACATAAAGTCCTTCAAAAGCCAATCTTGTGTGTGCCTCTTCTCTTGATGAGGATGGAAGTCACTTTTAATTATTCTATGAAAAAGATGGAAGAGACCTTTCAAAACCCTTAACATCCCTAACCAACATTATATTATTACTTTTGATTTAAAGAAGTCAACATCTCGAATGAGAGAGAGAACACAGAGATCCACGTGGGGAAGCAATTCGATCCACAGTACAGAGAAGGCATATTTAATTAATTAACATTGAAGACTAATTAATTCGATGATTCTTCTTCTTCTTCTTCTTCTTCTTCTTCTTCTTCTCTCCTCCTCAAATCCCAATTCCTTCTTTTTGCTTGTCCAAGCTTCCCATCATCCATATTCTGCTCGTACATCAGCAGCTGCTGCAAACTTTGCAGCCTCAGTCAGAAACCCTGCGCCATTTCCTTGTTCTTCAATTCCCGACCTCACGATTCTCATTGCTGTCTTCCCTTTTCGTATCTTTCTATGATATGAGCTCAGGCCCACTTTCCATTAATACCTTGCCTTTTAAGCACCCTTTCCTTTCTCCATATTCCACCTTTCTTACATCCCTTTCTCTTTTCCACTTCTCTCCTCCCCTCTTCCTCTCTCCCCCTCGACTCCATAGCCACTGCAAAGGAGCATGCCTCAATGTCCTCGCCGAGGTAAGCGATTAATCCAACCTATCAAATTTTTAACTCTTAATTGTACTGCTAATTTTGCTGTCCCTTTCTTTTTCTGTGATGGTCTTAACAAAGACAAGAACCCTAACCCTTCTGATTTGTGTCTTTCGTTGTGCGTGCTCAGGGAGAGGATTGAAGAGGTTGGAAAGAAGATCAAAAGAGAAGCAGATGCAATCGGTGATCGAACTGGCCGGCGACTAGGCCCGGTCGTCGGAACCCTAAACACCGTCACCCCCTGCGCGGCCTGCAAGCTCCTGCGCCGCCGGTGCGCGCAAGACTGCCCTTTCTCCCCTTATTTCTCCCCTCACGAGCCCCAAAAGTTCGCCTCGGTGCACAAAGTCTTCGGTGCAAGCAACGTCTCCAAGATGCTAATGGTAATGATGATTAATTCGCAGCCCAAACCAACATGTGAAGAATCTAATCTCGTGCTTTTTTATACTGCATCAAAAATCAAATAATCTTTCTTATACATATCGCCAAGAATCATGTTCCATTAATTTGCTCGGCCAATCATATGTAGGAGGTTCCGGAGCCGCAAAGAGCAGACGCAGCGAACAGCCTCGTCTACGAGGCGAATCTGAGACTGAGAGATCCGATATACGGGTGCATGGGGGCGATCTCGGCGCTGCAGCAGCAAGTTCAAGCTCTGGAGGCGGAGCTCCAAGCAGTGAGGACGGAGATCTTGAGGCACAAGTACAGGCAACAAGCAGCAGCCGGTCGTGGTAGTCTCATCCCCGCAACATCGCATGCCGCTTTGCTCGCTCCCTCGCCGGAGGTCTCCGTGGCCGCGCCGCCGCCGCTGTCAATGCCGCCGCTGCCCCCGGTCCTTGATGCTGCCTCCTCTTCCATTTACACTTCTCTCAATCCTTCGAGCACGGCCGCAAGCTATAGCTCGATTTCGACGAACCATAATGCTTCATACTTTGGTTGAAACTAATTAAGTTTTGTGGATTATGACGATGATGATGATGATGATGATGATGATGATGATGATGATGATGGGCAGCAAGGATTTTTTTCCTCAGGGATGATTTTTTTTGTTTGCAGTCGCATATATATTTAAGGGTTGAAGATGATGATCGACTTTATAGATGGGCTAATGGGTTCAATTTTTATCCTTTGTGTCTTGTATTAACCAATTAATTTCTAAGTATCTTTTAAAGGTTATTTAGTTTGTTGTATAATCTATCGAGCTTGGGTAAATCAAAAGATCTGACCATCCATCACAAACTTTAGAATATTGAATGCGAAAATGATAATTTTCACATAAAATATATACATTATTGTCTAACTCATGCATGGGCCAAAAAATGTGAGCATTTTAGAAAAAACCAGCCCTCTTGATTATGGGTATGCATGGGTACCGAATAGATCCGAAACAAATTGAAGCCTACCCGATCGTATAGATTTTGAATAAATCCGAATTAAATTCGGATAGGATTCGGGACAAAAATTAAGAAACTGGTTAAAACCGGTTTCGGATCCAGATCCGGATCCAACACATTGGGTACCCAAAATCAAAAGCGAAATTGGTACTCGAAACCTGTTCATTTACAGGTTTCATGATACAGGTTCCAACAAGGTATTTGAAATCTATTCTAGAACATGTTGGAATATGTTCTGAAAACTATTTTGGAACATATTCCAGAATCTGTTGGAACATGCATGTTCCGAAACGTGTTGAAACATGTATCTTGAAACCTGTTGTTGGAACCTGTAAATGAACAAGTTCCGGCCAATAGGGTACTCAAAACCAGAATCGATCATATACATGATAGGGTTCGAGTATCATAAAAAATACAAGATATCCGAACCCGCTCACCCTACTCGGGATGCATAGTCTTATTTAATTTTATATATATATAAAGAGATTTTTCTTCTTCTTTTAAATGGTTGAAAATAATTTGAGGGTAGATAGATCAAAGTACTAGTGTGTTATTATTAATTCATTTTTTTCTGGGTAATTAATGGCTTTGGACTCTAAAGATGATAATAATAATGCATTGAATAATCTTCATCTCACTGAACAGGTAGCCTTCTCTCACATGTTTGTCTGTACCTTCAACTTCCCCTCTCTGAAATCTCAGGGAGACAAAGCATGCTTGATACAAGTCTTCCCTGTGTGATGAGAATTTGCTCATGTGCTAGCTAGGCTTCTTTGTCTTACATTTTTCATATTCTTGGGAATCTGCACAACTACCATGACTTCATAAGCAGTGTACTCAATATTTTTTTTCTTGGCATGTAATGCATGTTCCAAATTTAGCTCAATTCACATCGGTACTTAATATATGTCAATATTGTGGGTAGAAAACACTGTTGCAACTTATTGTCTTTGAAGTAAGGATTTTGGTTCATATGCTGGTTTTTATTATATATTTTCCTTCCACTTACCATTGTGAGAAAGAAGAGGAATACTTCTCATGCTTGATTTCATTCATTTGTTGATTTAGAATTAGTCTCGAATCTTATCTAAGTTAATTTTTCTCTAAGTTCAAACGATCGACAATTCAACAAAACTTGATCGAAAGAGATGATAATCATGCATGCCAAAGATCGATAATTTAGATTTATTCATTTAATTAATTTGGATTGATTGAATCCATTAGACCCCCTCATTTTTTGATTTAGAAATAGTTGGCCCAATGGATTCTATTTCTTATATTCTTTTAAAAATAGATTGGCTAAATACATACATGATGCATATATATGTAGATGTTTGTAATTGTGAAGGGTGAGCTGTGGTTGGTCAATGATATATATATTTGCCAGCTAATTGTATTGCCAAAACCAGGGGGGTGTTTCCTTGGCGTGCAGACTTGAGCTGAGAGTGGTGGTGGGGAAGGTAAGAGTTAATTAAAGAAACACTTGAAGCACATTTTTAATATTCTTGGGAAACTGTGTGACTTCACAAACCCCTAACTTTCCTATCCATTTTTTTAGTCTTCTCCTACTTCTTCACTACCTTCACAAGGGGGAGGGGGTGCTCTTGATGTGATGTGATGGGATTTGGTCCACCGTCATGGTTGCTTCAATTCTTGGCATCAATACTTGTCTTCACTCTCAATTCAAAAAACACAATTAATTAATCCTCAAAACCCTAAAACCAAACTGTATCAGCCAACACTTTGTGCAGCAAAGTTTGAAATGTATATATATAGTCTTGGAGCTAGAAAAATGATTTAAGTTGTCTATGATTTATAGGTTGTTTAGACTTCATGATCTATCTTAATTAATTAGTACTGTGCATATATTGAAGGATTTCTTTGTAGCAAGTAAGATCTAATTTGACACCATGAAATCTCAGTAGTACTCTATTTTTCAAACGTTGATGTTAGATATGACATCCTTTATAGTGTCTTGGTAGACTAGATTCTCTCTTACTTGACTTCCATGTGAGTTTTTAATGAAGATATAGTCTACAAGAATTTCTTCTAAGCATGCACTAGGGAAGTTGACATTGGAGCAAGGAAAATGACAGCTTAAAACATACTGTTAACTTTGAATTCTGCCCTACTTTGAGCTTGTTACAGGGTTAATCACTTCGCATAAACTGTTAAATATATATGTTCTCAACTTCTCCTTTTTGTTCAAAACTTGTAATTGTTAACAATTATTACCAATTAACTTTATATTTTACATGTAAGAGAAATTTGAGTGCTTATGTGTGATAATGCCAACAAATTCTTATTATAGAACTATTGGATGGACCCGACTTTGTGCGGTTGGACTACCGATCGGATCTAAATTAAGTGCTTATGAGATACTCATTTAAGTGATTTATATTTGGTATTGATCATCTTGATATATAGCTAGTTGTTCATGATCGTCTAATTTTGAGATATATACTTGTTTGATTATCTAGTGGCATGACACTTGAATCATCCATTCTAGCTATATAGTTCGACAATAGAGTGTTGCATGTATATCTATGTTTCAAGTAGTCAAAATTTTGAGTCATAAGCCTCATTTGGTTGACATGAGGTTGGCAGAATTTTTTATGAATTAACTTTTCATAATATGTTTGATTGATATGAGTATATATTTTTCACGAAAAACTTTCAAATTATAAGTAATATATTTTTCATTTGTAAATTACTAAATTAACATTATATAATTGATATAATGTCTTAATTATATATATAAAAATTGAGATGAGTGACAATGTGATGCGTCACAACACTACTAGAAACTTGATCTTCAGCAACGGCTATCAGCAACGGCCGCTCAAGTCGTTGCTATTTGCAACGGCATTCTTACGGTCTCTCGAGCCGTTGCAGATATCTGTATCTGCAACGGCGTTCTAACGGAAAACCGAGCCGTTGCTGATTATTTTAATTATCAGCAATGGTTTTCTGACGAAAAGGCGAGCCGTTGCTGATTTTTTAATTATCAGCAACGGCTTGCTAACGGATAAGTGAGCCGTTGCTGATGATAACTTATCAGCAACGACTTTCTAACGGGCGAGTGAGCTGTTGCTGATAAATTTATATAGGGCACCAATCGCGCGCCCGACCCTTCTTCCTCCCGCTGCTGCCGCCGCTGCTCTCGCCTCTCGCCGCCGCTGCCGCTGCTGCCGACGCCGACGCCTCTCGCTGCCGCTACCGCTGCTGCCGTCTTGTTCAGGTATGTTGATCGGCCGGCCGGCTCTTCACTAGGTTTCGGCCGGCGAGAATCAATCCGATCGAAACCCTATTTCTAGGGTTTCGGCCAGCGACGGTCGGCCTATGGCCGCCGCCGGACCTTCTACAGTGGCCGGACAGTGTGTCCGGCCACTGTACGCCGGCGCCGGAGGGTGGACTCCGGCGCCGGAATTTATAATTATATATATATTTTTTATATTGTTATATAATTGTTAATTAATTGTTTTATAATTGTTAATTAATTATTTAATTTGTTAGATTAATTATTAGGGTTTAGATTAATTTCGGACGCGCGCCGAAATCGTCCACTTCGGACGCGCGCCGGAATCGTCCAATTCGGACTCACGCCGGAATCGTCCACTTCGGACGCGCGTCGGAATCATCCAATTCGGACGCGCGCCGGTTTGTCCACTTCGGACGCACGCCGGAATCGTCCACTTCGGACGCGCGCCGGAATCGTCCAATTCAGACTCGCGCCGGAATCGTCCACTTCGGACGCGCGCCGGAATCGTCCACTTCGGACGCGCGCCAGTTTGTCCACTTCGGACGTGCGCCGAAATCGTCCAATTCGGACTCGCGCCGGAATCGTCCACTTCGGACGCGCGCCGGAATCGTCCACTTTGGACGCGCGCCGAAATCGTCCAATATGGACTCGAACTGTCTCGAAACATTTAGAAAATAATCATCCATCCGACGAGTTGATATGTTTCACACGGTTGAATATTCATTTGCAAAGAAGACGATGAATGCTGGGGTCTGCGTGAAAGGGACAACCTATGTTGAAAGTGATATGGATTTTTATGGACTGGTGGAAGAAGTGATAGAGTTGCACTACTTCGGCTTGAAATCAGTGATCCTATTTAGATGTCATTGGTTCGATACAACAAAAAGGGGCATGAAAGTTCATCCAAAATACAAACTTGTTGAGGTTAATTACAAATCGAAATTGGCAGCAAATAAGCCTTTTATATTGGCATCACAAGCCGAACAAGTATATTACGCGAAGTATTCGGCTCGAAATAAAGATAGAGCAGATTGGCGTGTAGTCTGTAAGACAAAAGGTAGAGGAAAAATTGATCCGATAGTAGGAGAAAATGATCCTCCTGGTTTCTATCAAGAAGATGATCTTCCTGCTGTGGATCGTATTATTCCAATACTCGAGGATGCAGACACAACGTCAATTCAATTAGAAGTTGAATATGCTGATGATGACGATCATGAAATTGAGGAAGCTGGAGATGAAGAAGATGAAGAAGAGGAAGAAGAGGAAGAAGAAGAAGAATTCGAAGACTATTATTCAGATGATGAAGAATAATTGTAAAGTATATATTTTATTAAATATATCTCTACTATTTATATAATAATCTGATTATATGTCTGTTCGTCAGATATGTCTGGTCGTGGTTATCGACGCAGGAGAGTTTCGGAGTCTCCGATCGGTGAGACTCCAGCACTTACTCATGCTGCTGATCCTCCTGTTGCTGATCCTCATGAGGATGATACTGCCGAGGCTAGTACATCCAGACGTAGGCGGCCACGCGGGCCGAACAGGTGGCAGCCTCCACCAGCCACAGAGTCACGTAGATTGATTAGCGTGATTGGGGAGCGGTAATATATCATGAATTATGAATCATTACAAATTCATTATATCAATAATATAATATTAAAATTTATTTTTGTTGTGCAAGTTCGAGCAAGAAGAAGTGCCGAGGAGCATTTCTTCTACTATTCGACGATACATGCACGGGGCATGACCTACGTGGTCTCACGTGCCTAGCGAGCACGTCGACATGTTATGGCGCGAGTTTGAGGCACGTATTATTATTATTTTTACATGCATGATGATATATTAATATTGGTACTGATATTATTATTTTGCAGGCTCGCTATACATGGGCCGAGGACCAGAGGCCCTTCATTTACGCTGCCTGGGAGGCTATTTCTCGGGCAAGGTACAACGGGCAGCTGGGGCAGGCTCGGTCCCAAGCGATGGCCCGAGCTGGGACCACTAACATCGCGGAGACTCGGGGATACGGCCCCGGTTGGATTACTCCGAATATATGGGACCAGCTCGTGGGGATATGGTCGACGGATCGATGGCAGGAGGTTTCTCGGAATGCGGCTAGAAATCGCATGTCGGGGGGAGCAGCGCGTCACACCGACGACTCTGTTGCATTTGCAGTGCACGCAAACCGTATGGTAAGTATATCTTTTAATTATATATTTTATTTGTTATTATGTGTACTAATTAATGTATTTATTTTGTAAATGTAGACGATGGTGTCGGATGACGGGACTGTCCAGCGACCCTCCCCGATGGCGGTGTTTGAGCGGACTCACCGTCGAGCACATGGGACGGGGGAGTACATCCACAACCGCGCTGCATACATTATGGTAATTATATATTTGTTTAAATTATTCATTATATATTTATAATTTAAGTTTTATGATAAATATTAAACAAAAAATCAAACTCGAGTAGGAGACCTACAGCCAGACGGTGGTGCAGCGCGGGGGTACCCCCGAGGACTTTGACGCAGCATCGTGGGTCGAGGCCGCAGGTGGCTGGGACCATGGCCGCATATATGGCTTCACAGATAGTGGTCATGCGTGAGCCGTACTAGGGCCACTTGGGGCACCGACCCCTCCGGTCGCTGGTGAGCGGCCGTCCACCTCCAGATCCAGTTATGATCATAGTAATAGGATAAGGACACTAGAGGAGACGGTCGCGCGTCAGACTGAGATGATGGAGCGCCAGAGTCAGATGATGACGAATATAGAAGCTATGTTACGCAACTTGTCAGGTCATCCTGAAGCAGGCATCTCTTCGGCATCATCTAATCTATCGTCCTCGAGTCAGTCCACGCCGGTGTACACTCAAGCGCTCCAGACCCCGCCATATGATCCAGACCATCCTCCATCGTGATCGTGAGATTTTTTGTTTGGATATTGAACTTGTTTAACTTATTTTGTTTGGATATTGATACTTCAATTTTGCATTTGAATTGTTTTTATACTATCGTGGATAATTATCAATATAAATATAATTGTTTTGATATATATCTTGGTGTGTTTGTGATGTGTGAATGAATGTGTGTATGAGGTGTTTGTGATGTGTGAATGAATGTGTGTATGAGGGTATGAGTGTGTGAGTTATGTATCAGATAATGTATCAATGTATCAATGAAAATTTGAAATTTTTGAAATTTTCTGTTTGCAGGTATGCGTCATCAGCAGCGGCTTTCCCATGGGCGTCCGTGGGAAAGCCGTTGCTACAAGTGTATCGAAAGCCGTTGCTGATGACCTACAACAACGGCTTAGCGACGGAGTTTTACTAACGGTGTTGCTACGGACTCAGCGGCCGTTGCTATTAATGTTATCAGCAACGACTCTGGGTCTGTGGCAAAACCGTTGCTGATAATATTTTTAGCGACGGCCCGAGCGGCCGTTGCTGATAATGTTTTGAGCGATGGCCCGAGCGACCGTCGCTGATCCGTTGCTAAGTTATCAGCAACGTGACTTTCTGTCACGGCGCTATTGCAACGGCGCGGTCGTTGCTGATGCTCTTCAGCAATGGCTCAGCAACGGCATCAGCCGTTGCTGATGCCCATTTTTCTAGTAGTGCAAGGGACAATCAAAGTGGAAAAAAAATGAGGACAAAAATATCTTCTTAATTATTTCAAATATACTTATCTATAATTTACCTAATCCCCCTAGGAACAACTAAAGGAGGATAAAAGATTGTATTAAGCAAACAATAAAAGACTTCAACATGTCCCAATCATCATGGTCTATCATTTATCCATCAATAAAAGAAATATAGAGAAACTATATATGACACACTTAATGAGGTAATAGGAAAATAAAATAAATTGGGAAAAGACTCTAATTATATTAGAACCATTGCTAATCAATTAAAATTACAAGGACTTTCTTGAAAATTTTGGTAATATTAAACTATATATACACAATAAGTGGGCCGGCCATTGTCGGCTTTCTTAGCATTTTTTTTTTCTAGTCTCGCTTGTTTAAAAATGAAGCAAGTGTTTCATCAACCAATTTTTAATGAGTTGGGCATCACATGGATTCCAGATGTCTGGATATTATAAATCATGTTTCCATTGCAGAAGCATTTATTTGAGGCTTTGACCAGTTTAGGATCTTAATGATGCTGACAAAGTAATGAAATCAAGGACTTAACCTCTGAGACCTTTCAGACTACCATACTGTAGTTGGGTTTTTCCTTGATGGATTCGAAGTCAGAAGATTGTCTGAGACTTTCAATCAGAGTATTAAATGACTCTTGTAAGACATCATGTTGACTTCCCACACAAAAGTTAAGTAGCTGTCTAAGTTTATATTTCATTTTCACTTGGAACCTAAGATCTATGCAATTAGATCTTGTAAGGCCCAAATTTTATATTCCAAGCACTTGACATGAGCTTTTTAGTGCTTATCATCAGGCCATTGGACTCATATATGAATTTGGATCAAAATATTGGGCCAACCAGAGTGTGGGCCCAGCCAATTTAACTGAAAAATATAACAATTTTAAGAAGGAAAAAAGGTCTCGGTTAACCTGGATTAGTCCTCCAACTAGGGGTGTTCATTCGGTTTAAATCGAATCAAACCTATATAAATCGAACCATCCGGATTTTTTTTGGGATAAAAATCTAAACCGAAACCGAAATGAATATGAGATGAACTGAACCGACTATTTACGGTTCGATTCAGTTTTGTAACTGAACAAACTGAATAAGCGAATTAGGATGTTTTAGTCTGTTTAAACGGAGAAAAAAAACCCTAATTTGGTTTTTGTCAAACCTAAATCCCTAATCGGCTAGTACAAATAAAAAGTAATTTTAATATATATATATATATATATATTGGTTTTCGGTTCAGTTCGATTCCCAAAATTTGAGAACCGAAGCCGAATTAATTATTCCTTATTCGGTTTCGGTTCGGTTTTGAATCAAACCTACGAGGGGCCAAACCAAACCAGACTGACAAGTTCCGTTCGATTTTTCGGTTCAATTCGGTGTGATCTGAACGGTGGACACTCCTACCTCCAGCTTTCGACCCATTTTACGAGTTCTTGGATGAATTTAATAGACCAATTTTCACCAAACCTATTCCTCATTCTGTGATCTGTAGCCAGTATATCTGGGCCTTAATTTGACATAAACAGGCAAACTACAGCGAGCTTGTCTGGAGCAAACAATAATATCCCTCCATTAAATTCTTAACTTAGCAACCTCATCTCCAAGTCCTCGGAACAGGGTCTCTCAGCCAAGGACTAAAATACATGCTAATCGTTGAGAAAAGCATTATTATTATTTTTATAACAAAGATAGAAAATTCCTAATAAATGATCGTATCATTTTACATATATGCTATAAGATTTTGGACTAAAATATTAATCTCTCGAGTAATTTTCTTAAGTCCAAACCATGAAACCAGAATACACCAATTTACTACTCCAACTTTAAGAACTTTCAAGTAAACACACAAACTTGGACTTCAAACCTGAAGCCTTGGAACAACAACATTGACTCATACTCTGGGATTTTTGTCCCAACAATTATTGTAAGATTAAGTTGGTGCAGCATCAACAACACCTAGTTGGTCTTCCTGCAGTTCTTCCTTATCTCACCACTGGATCCAGTGAGGGGGCTGATGTCTCCCATCTTGATCATGGCAGCTACGAAGTCGGAGTTGAAGGTACTGGGGCTATTGCTGTAAGTCGTCACCTGCGAATCTGTCGAGCCGCCGTTGTAGAGTTCTTGATCAGAGTGCAGGAGGCCCTTCATGCTGATGAGATTCTTGTAGTAAAGGTTGTCGAAGGTCGTCGGAGTTTGGAGGTCCAACGGGGCCAAATTGTTGTCACCGAAACCGGAGGTGCTGGGGCAGTTAGACTGCCGCGTTTTGGCGAAGGAGCTGTCAATGTTGGTGTCGTTGTATATGTGCTTCCTGAAGTTGGTACATCTAGCTTGGCCAATTGTATGAGCACCTGCAATGGAGGAAGAAGAAGAAATAGCAATTTAAGTTTGGATGTTGCCTTGTAACTCATTAGTTATTTGAATACAGGTCAAAGAATGTTGTAAGAAACTTGGTTTAGCTCAAATTTGATACTGATTTCATTTTATTATGATACTAATTGGATATAAAGCACTTCTAAATTATCACTAATTATTCTTCTATAGTTTTTTTTTCTCTGTGGTAAAATTCAGAGGCATCAAGCCATATACTCTTGGTGAGTTTTTGAATGCTCTACTTTTGTTTCCTTCGCTCCAGACGATGACAGTGTCAAATCACGTTAAATCTCAGCATCTCTTTTTTGAATTTGTAGATCTCTCTTTTTCTTTGACGATTCTTGTCTCTTGTAGTGGTGGTTAAAGAGCATGCTTCATTAAAGATAGTGCCTAATCCAAGCAAATCAAGAAAGAGACATGGTAGAAAACAGAGTATCTAGCACAATGAAATGGTTTGAAATACTAATTAGCTGCCAAAATTTCTTTACAGCTAGATTGTGGGCTTTCTCTGCTTCTAGAGCAAATAATCAAGGTCATTCCATTTAACTTTATATCAACTTGATAATGACAGACTCTGTGTCTTCTACTTCACTATATGTCTATTTACATAATCAAGGTCATTCCAATTAACTTTATGTGTCATGCTTGAAAGCTCAATCATGAATGGCTTGATCAGGTTACGTACCAGAGAGAGCCACCATTTCCTTGGCTGAGAGACCTTGATCTGAGAACTTGGAGATGAGGTTGCTCAGTGAAGAATTTGGTGGAGGAATGTTATTGTTTGCTCCAGACAAGCTAGCTGTAGTCGAGTCCCTCCTGCCCAACTTCACACCCCAATTAGGCCCTCCTAGCTGCAAAACAAGATCTTCGATCAATAACTAGATACATACATGAATCTTTTCTCGTTGTTGAGTTTGGTGTAATGATGTAACAGCGAAAAAGAAATATATTGCACTCACTATGACAACAGAGTCTCTTGCAGTGATGGCCAAGATATCGGCGCAAGACACAACATCGGGGCACACTTTCTCCACCGCGGCCTTTATGCTATCGATGACTTCAAATCCTCTCACTGAGTTACTGTTGGGCTTCGCCGTCTTCTCTCCGGTGAAGCTTGATGTGTCGTCCAGCAAAATTGAAGCATCACAGCCCTACAACAGAGCATAGCATTTTAGTTGCTTGTTTTCATTTAAGAAAGGTATAATGTAGCTATCAGTTTGGAAAGAGGAAGAGGAAGTACGTTAACGAAGCAGTCATGGAAGAAGAGGCGAAGAAGGGAAGCACCCATCCGCTTCTCCTTGGCGATCGCCGACTCGACGACACCTTTCACCGTGCTGAGGAGATTGGGACACGATGAGGTATAAAAGCTCGTTGAGAGTTGAGCAGAGGAGCTTGCAAGGAAGAGAGCGAGTATAAGAACAACAAAGACTTTTGAAGCAGAAGAACAAGAAGAAGAAGAAGCCATCGTTGTGTTTGACAAAATGCTTCAACTAGGCTTGAGGTAAGCATGGCAAAGAGTATGACCTATATATAGTGATGGAGGTGGTGCCCATCATGATCAGGTGGCACTTTCATTGCAGGAGCTGATTACCTACTACATTGGATGTTTATGCATGGGGTTGAAAGTAGAAAGACTTATACTTGGCAAGTTGGCAGGAGGAGTCATCTGAGATAGAAAGGAAGATAAATCAAATATCTTCATGAAAAAGAAAATATTATTGCTTCCTAAATGATGTTTATAATTTAGTAGATATATATTGAATTATAACAAGCTAGGCATAATAAGATCTGCTGTGGGGTTATATGTTGAACAGTTACTTACTGGAGAAGGTTACTTGAAAAATATTTTTCATGAAAATAAGTTAAGAAGTCATGAAGATTGGAACATCTATAATTAATTTGTTGATGATATATGGTTGATCAAATTGTCAAACAGGTGGCCCCAATTATTCATGGTATTATTATCTTAACAGGAACATGGTAATAGGGCATAAACTTTTATGGACCTAATTAACCTTTGACCTAAGAAAAGTAATATTTACATGATGTTATGTTTGTCACACACACACGAAGAAGCATTCTAAGTTTTTGAGTGGCAAATTTGTCAAACAAGCTATATCCAATCACGCATTAAATTTTGGTCAATAGTTTGGATTGCATTTTAACGGGTCTTATCTCTGAAATGCTAACTGGACTTGTATTACTTGAGCTTGGTGAATGTAGTTGAAGGAAAGAGGAGATGAGATCGTTAGTAGGACTCAGCCTAATTAGAAGTATCTCCTACCAAGTCTCTGACATTTCTTTTCCATTAAAAACTTAATTCGGGGGCGTTTGGTTGCCCGCAAGAACAAATGCTGCAACTCTAGTTGCAGCATTTAGATAACAAATTTGTTTGGTTGACTGCAAAATCATTTTGCAGCATTTATTAGTTGCAATTTGTATTTCAAATATCATTTGCGGGGCCGCAAGTGAAATTGCAGCCCAAAAAGCCCGCAATACAAGATTGCGGGCTGCAAATACAATAATTTAAGTATTGAAAAATAATTAATTTTGGCAACGTAGAGTCATCGGATGAAGACGAGATAAATATCAAAGTTGTAGGTTTTTGCGTGATGAACCTGATGGTAGTGTCAGATTTTACATCTGATGTCATTTGATAGATTTTTTAATATATTTTTAGTATTATACAAAAATTAAAAATTATTAATTTGTCAAACAAATCGTGTCGGGCCTAAGTTTTTAGCCTGGCCCGAAAAAATTTGTCCCAGGCTCGACCCAAAAAATTTATGCCCGACCCGGCCCAAAAAAGTTTGTGTCCAGCCTGGCCCGAAAAAATTTGTGCCCGGCCCGGCCCGAAAAATTCGTGTCCGTCCCGCCCCGAAAAAAATTGTGTCCGACCCGACCCAAAAAATTCGTGCACTGCACGGCCCGTCCCAGCCCGGCTCGATCCAAAAAAATTCGTGCCCAACCCGGCCTGAAAAATTTCGTGCCCAGCCCGACTCAAAAATTTCGTGCCTGGCTTAGCCCGAAAAAATTTGTGCTTGGCCAGGCCCGAAAAAATTCGTGCTCAGCCTGGCTCGAAAAAATTCACTGTCGGCCCGGCCCTGCCCAAAAACAATTCGTACCCCGGCCCGGCCCGGCCCGAAAAAATTCATGCCCGACCCAAAAAATTCGTGCACAACCCAGCCCTGCCCGAAAAAATTTATGCACTGCCTGACTCGTGCCGACCCGAAAAAATTCGTGCCTTGCCCGGCCCAAAATTATTCGTGCAAGGCCCAGCCCCAAAAAATTCGTGCCCAACCCGGCCCAAAATATTTTGTGCTCGGCCCGCCCCAAAAAAATTCGTGCCCGGTCTAGACCGAAAAAATTCTTGCCTGGCCCTGCCCGAAAAAATTCGTGGTCAGCCCTGCCCAAAAAAATTCGTGTCCCGACCCGACCCGAAAAATTTCATGCCCAGCCCAACCTAACACGAAAAGAAATTCATGCCCAGTCCGAAATATTCGCATCGGGCCCAACCTTGCCCGAAAAAATTCGTGCACTGCCCATCTTGACTCGGCTCGGCCCAAAAAATTTATGCCCGACCCCGCATGAGAAAATTCATTCCCGGCCAAAAAAATTTCGTGCTCGGCCCGGCCCGAAAAAATTCCTGCCCGACCCGGCCTGAAAAAATTTGTTTCCCGGCGCAGCTCAAAAAAATTCATTCCCGGCACGTCCTGACCAGAAAAAAATTCGTGCCCAGCCCGAAAAAAAAATTCGTGCCCTGCCCGAAAATGTTTGTACCCGACCCGGATAAATTCGTGCATGCTCGGCCCGTCCCGTCCCGGCTCAGCCCGACTTGAGAAAATTCGTGCCCGACCCGACCCGAAAAATTTCGTAAAATGCAAGTTGCACGTTGCAAGTTGCATGTGTAATTACAACTTCCATTTGCGGTCAACCAAACGCCCGCAAATAGAAGTTGCAGCTCTACTTGCGGGCAACCAAACGCTATGCTGCAAAATCTATTTGCGGGCATTTGCTTTTGCATGCAAATGGATTTTACAGCGTTTACCCTTGCGGGCAACCAAACGCCCCTTCATGAACTTTGACTTGCAGCTTCAGGTACAAGGTCAGTTTAGAGAGAAGGTTAACTGGGAGTAATTTCATATTCTTCAGCAACTCCTCCTTTTGTGAGAAGGAATATTAGAAGAAATTTGTTGGAGAGTTTAGCTAAAACCAGGGATTTCATTTCCTTTTTTTGGTAAAATTGTTGGTCAAAACTCAAAAGAAAAGGTAATAATATACAAGGAGTGAGATGCTCATGCGGCCATCTGCATGCAAGTAGACTTTGCACTACAGCAAGGAAACTAGCTAAGCAAAAAAGGAGAGCAGGAATCTCTGACTTGGAAACATTGTTCACACATCAATTGAGGTTGTTGAAGGAGTTTATTAATTACATATATAATCTATCTGCAATTAGTCAATAGTCTAATGTTTAGAGCTAGTACTAACTTCCATTTGGATGTTAGGAGTTAGGCCAAAGCACACACAGCAAGGAAAGGAAAAAAGTGTCCATTAATATAAAAATCATAGAGACATTGATTACTTGGGGAGTCAAAATTGTTCAAAGTATCTAGAAGTCAACAACGTAAAGTCCTCGTGAGTTTGGTGATCAGTACAAATACAATACTAGTATATACTAACCTATGTATTACATTAATTTTAAATCAACATAAATTATAGTTCACTTGCTACTTAACCAAATCAATGAGAACACAAGAAAGACTGCAGGTTGGAATGCGGCTCATTATTGGATGTCCGGCAACGTTTTTTGCGTTCTAACTTCATAAAAGTTGTTGGATGTCCGATGACAGGAATTGTATAAGATCACAGAAGATCTCATTGTTGGATACAGCTGGATTGATTTAGTCATTAATATTTAATATTTGACGTGTACCCAATCCAACTCGACTCGAGTCAAGTCTTGCTTGCATCAAGTCGGATTGGATCAAGTCAGATTTGGGCCAACGTTCGATCTAGCCTAACTTGAGTACACCCCCAAATTTTAACCCCGCATGTACCCGCTTGGTGACAGGAAGGAGAAGAGGTTACCCCGCAAATGTGTCGAACATAACTATTTATTTATGTACCCTAATTAGGTACCTGCTTTGTGAATAGACAGAGACTCCGGCCCCGTATCTTATCCATTACCTGATTGCGGCGAGAAGAGAGGTATATGGTTGGGTAGACTAAGATAGGTAAACACAAAATGTATTGTCCCTAAAGTTCCTTCCTCATCTGATTTGGTTAGCTCCGCTCGGTTCGCCGGCGTCGAAGAGGAGAAATTGCCGCCGCTTTGTGTCGTTACTTCTCCGATTTCTCGCTATCGCTGAGGCCTTGTAGTCCCTCCCGATAGGCATCCCCCTCCTCCTCCTCCTCCTCCTCTGCGCCGCTTTCTCACCGGAGATTTTTTTGTTTGGTAAAAAAATGCATTTTTTCTTCTCTTTGCTCCGACCGATTTGGTAGATTTTTCCAGTCCTTTTAATTTTAGTTTTTATCTGTTTTATAACCAGAATGCTAAACTATCTGTATCTCTAGGGTTCGGGAAAGAATGGAGGGAGTAAAGACCGAGGTGGGGAGCTTGGAATCGTCGCTTCTCAAAATAGTCCAAGAACATCAACAGAGATCCACTTTGATAAGAGAAAAAACAGGTTTATCTCGTCCTTTCAAATTCAGAACCCTCTATTCTTATTTTCATGATTTTACATATAGGTGTTGATCTGTTTATAATTCTTACACTCTCCTATAGTTTTGACTTTTCTTCATTTTTTGCACTACTTTTTGCTTTTTAGTTTTTTTCCTAAGCTGTATGGTTTTTGGTCATTGTGGATTTGTGGTGTAGATCTCAGATTATATGACAGTAAAAATTGATTAAGCATGTTTTTATTATATTTACTAAAACAAGGGATAAACTGATCCGATGCAACTCTAGGATGGCTATACTTTGTTTTGTAACTAATATGAAAAGGTTTGGGGAATCTTTTAGGAATAATATGATAGGCCATAATGAAAATGGTTAGCTTGAACTAAATTGTGATTCTGACCTTCTCTTGTATGACTGTCATTATTAAGAATCTTTCATTCAGCTTCTTGCTTGCTTAAGGTCTCTTCATTTGATAGATCTTTCGGGCATTGCCTTCATACTTAGTCAAGCCCAATGACTTGGATCAATCTTTGTAGTCATCCACTAAATACACCAGTATAGTTGGCATGATGAGTGAACAAGGTGCCTAAAAAATTGATGCTCTGAGTCATTTGAAACATGAAAAACTTACAGGCTTGGTAAGAACTTCCTCGTTATAAGTTGCATCTATACATAACATAGAAATTCTGCGGAATTTGGCGAGTCAAAGAAGATTATGAAGTTTATTTACCATAAGAATGACATTTTCTCTCATATTTTCAGTGTTGAGCAATAATTTGATTTTGCTCTATCATGACCATCATTTCATCGATAAATGTGCTTCTATAAGTAACGGATGGAAAGCTCTGGCATTTATTTATCTATTTGGTGAGTTTCATATGATTCTTTTGCCTCGCAGATAAAGCAAAGAAAGATGCTCTAAGAACTGCAATGCGAGTTTCCAACCTTCTGGTTGATACTGTTAATGGAGGAGTTGAAGAGTCATTTATAAATGAGACACAAATTCAGAATGAAATCCGTGCTTTAGTTAGTACAATCATGCGTTATAAGAAGCAAACAGACCAGTGGCTTGCTGCTTCCCAAGCATTGAACACTGTTATAAAGGTTTGTTCCATTAACCATGCTTACAAACTGTCTTAAATAGTCATTTACATTTGCATTGTAAAGTATTCCTCATCCCTTTTTAGTCACTCTAAGAAGTCCACATTTCATTGTGTATCCAGAAGAAGTTCACATATGACCAATGCAGTTTCAATCTTTTAAAAGGTCAAAGTTTCAATTTACTTGTATCAAATTGTATAAATAATTAAAAAAATACCAACTGAGTCTGAAATTTTAATTTTTTTTGTGATAGTTTTATTACCCATTATATATTTCAGATTCTAACATTTAAATCTTTTTAAAACTTGCCTTGATGTGGTTATACCTATAAAATTATCGCTATAAAATTTACTTGAAGATTTTTTTGGGTGTCTTATAAAACTTGATACAGCCACAGGATAATTTTATCCTTTAAAAAATTCAAAGTTTCATATTTTTGTGCCCATGTGAAGGTTCTTTACCATAAAAACCCAAATGATGACCCTTTGGGTAAATTGCCCTTGTTTTTATTGGCCATGGTTAAATTAATTTGTAAGATAACCACATAAGAGTGTTATACTTCCTGGAATAATATGTGTAATTTAGCTAACTCTACATTGAATTAGGAAAAGCCATCATAATTTGTGTTATGATTCGGAAAAGTTGCATATTCGGAAGACCAAAAAAAGAGAATTTAAAATGTTGAAGACTAAACTTCGTTGATCAAATTGTCAAAAAAATGTCCAGATATATGATATTATCTTAACAAAACTAGCTGTAAGGCACTTCTACGCAGAACTAGTGACAAAGTAGCCGGCTAAAGAGCTAATTGAGCTTTTGACATTTGACAAAGTAGTCGAAATTGATATTATCTTTTTCACATTAGTGATAAGTTCTTAACTAGCAAATCTGTCAAACATGCTCCATCCAATCATATACTAGCTTTTTAGTTAGCCAATTATTTGGAATGCATAATCATTGACAAATACCCACTAATTTATCTATCATCTCCAAAATGCTAGTTAGATTTGTTTTACTTGAGGTTGGTGGATGTACTAGAAGTAGGAAAGAGTAAGGTTGGCGTATCATTTTCGTAAGTAAGTAGATTAAAATAAGAACTTGGAGACTTAACGTTTTTCTTAAAGTGGCTTGAGGGTAATTTCATACTGTTTTGCTGCTTTTGTAGTAAATAAATTTCTTTCAACGCCTATCACACTCTCTTTGTTATTCAAGGGAATATTTTCATCTAAGTAGTCAAAAGGTAATTTAGGTGTCTAGATTCTCACTTGTCATTTGCATGCAATTGTAGACTTGATATTATACAACAAGATAGGTATAGACAAAAAAACAGACTTTAAACTACTTAACAACTGATTAATATTCTAGGTTATTTAATTAATATGAAAGAATTAACCCTCTTTGTACTTAAAAAGTTCATGTCCCAGAAAGTCAGAAACTGGGCTTGTAGGCTATTAATTGATTCAACGGAAGCCATTCTTTATATCAAAGCTCTCTTATACATATTATACTCTTAATAGGAATGTTCACTATCATGTGAAACCTAATATCCCGTGTTATTGTGCATCCTGAATTGGTCTATGTACTAATAAGACAATGTTTATTTTTCTACAACGGAAAATGTTTATTTTTCTGCAACTGAAAAATCGAAAATTGGCTGTGGATGTTTATTTATGTCAATTTTATTTTGAATTCCTTTTTGATATGCCTATCATTACACACACCTGGATTAGTAAACTCTACCTAGATTATTTATGCAGGAGATTGGTGACTTTGAGAATTGGATGAAGGTAATGGATTTCGATTGTAAAAGCATAAATGCTGCCATCCGAAGTATCCATCAGATTTGAACTCAGACATAACAGCCATAATCCGTGCCAACTTAATGTTATTCAATCTGAGGTTGTATATTCCGCTACCAGTGATCTTGATATTGCATTTATTTTTGTTAAGATGAATAAATATTGACCACTACTTGCATTTAACCTTGGTCTTCAGTGTTGCTGTTCAGCAAAACTGGTAAAATTCGGGTGTGATCAAAGACTATTAGTTATGTGCAGAGAAAAATTAAGTCCTTCAAGGAAAGTTGTGTTTTTCCCTTCTTTGTGGATGTTGAAATGCCACTTTTTTGCATTAGTTTGCAGGGACTAAATAGTTGGGGGAGCCATGCTCAACTTGGTAGATTGGGTAAATATATTTGAATGTTATTGGGATCAATATCCTACTTGGGAACAATGACCCAAGATATGTTGTGCCACCTCCATTGGTTGTATTTTTTTCCTGTAAAACTAAAATTAACCGCAATGTCATTGAATAATTCATTATGTAATATGACAAAATCTAATGTAATATAAGTTTCAAATAGGCACATGTGAATACGCTTGTTAGACTTTGACTGAGCCATAGAATATTTATTTGAACAGATAGTTAGACACAAGTTGTTCAATAATATCATTATAAATTAAAAGCCCCAATTATATATCTCTTACATTTGAAATTTAGGACTACTTATCTATCTGTGTATATTGCATTTCTATATCATTATTTGGTCTTTCTGCAGTTGGGCCTGATCTATATCGGCTTCGGTCTGATAGGAGTGCATAAGAGCTTATGTTCTAATTATTTAAAAATAAACATAAATCATATTTTAAAACTATATACAAGTATATTATTTTTCTAATCACATTAGTTTGAAGAGTTTCATGATTAAGTCAATTTTAGTATTTATGCTAGCTTTCTTTTCTTCCTATGTTTGTTTGTTAGTCTCATGCTTTCTTTTCTTTGATTGTATGTTTTTTTAATATTGTTTTTGTTATGATGTTTATTTCTAGAGTTAATTATTAGTAGTGTATTTGAAAATTCAGATCTAGTTAGAATTTTGAGTATGCATTATTTTGTTAGGATTGAAATTGAAAATATTATATATGATTCGCGAGTTGATAAAGTGACACGAACTTATCGACCGTTGGATTATTTTAATTAATATATATTAATATTAATTGTTACGTAGTGCATGCATGCGTTGAAGTCTTACTTCGACGACGGAGTCTCGAGCTGCGACAGCGAGGATGTCGGCGCAGGAGACGACTTGAGCGCACATGGCCTCGATCTCGGACTTGATGCTGTCGATGACATCGAATCCTCTTATGGAGTTGTTGTTGGGCGGTGCAGTCTTCTCTCCGGTGAAGGTAGCTGTGTCGTCCAACGGGCAGGAGGGACTCGACTACAGCTAGCTTGCCTGGAGCAAACAATAACATTCCTCCACCAAGTTCTTCACTGAGCAACCTCATCTCCAAGTTCTCAGATCAAGGTCTCTCAGCCAAAGACATGGTGGCTTTCTCTGGTATGTAACCTGATCATGACTGAGCTTTCAAGCATGACACATAAAGTTAATTGGAATGACCTTGATTATGAAAATAGTGAAGTAGAAGACACAGTCTGTCATTATCAAGTTGATATAAAGTTAAATGGAATGACCTTGATTATTTGCTCTAGAAGCAGAGAAAGTCCACAATCTAGCTGTAAAGAAATTTTGGCAGCTAATTAGTATTTCAAACCATTTCATTGTGCTAGATACTCTGTTTTCTACCATGTCTCTTTCTTGATTTGCTTGGATTAGGCACTATCTTTAATGAAGCATGCTCTTTAACCACCACTACAAGAGACAAGAATCGTCAAAGAAAAAGAGAGATCTACAAATTCAAAAAAGAGATGCTGAGATTTAACGTGATTTGACACTGTCAACGTCCGGAGCGAAGGAAACAAAACTAGAGCATTCAAAAACTCACCAAGAGTATATGGCTTGAGACCACAGAGAAAAAAAAAACTATAGAAGAATAATTAGTGATAATTTAGAAGTGCTTTATATCCAATTAGTATCATAATCAAATGAAATCAGTATCAAATTTGAGCTAAACCAAGTTTCTTACAACATTCTTTGGCCTGTATTCAAATAACTAATGAGCTACAAGGCAACATCCAAACTTAAATTGCTATTTCTTCTTCTTCCTCCATTGCAGGTGCTCATACAATTGGCCAAGCTAGATGTACCAACTTCAGGAAGCACATATACAACGACACCAACATCGACAGCTCCTTCGCCAAAACGCGGCAGTCTAACTGCCCCAGCACCTCCGGTTCCGGTGACAACAATTTGGCCCCGTTGGACCTCCAAACTCCGACGACCTTCGACAACCTTTACTACAAGAATCTCATCAGCATGAAGGGCCTCCTGCACTCTGATCAAGAACTCTACAACGGCGGCTCGACAGATTCGCAGGTGACGACTTACAGCAATAGCCCCAGTACCTTCAACTCCGACTTCGTAGCTGCCATGATCAAGATGGGAGACATCAGCCCCCTCACTGGATCCAGTGGTGAGATAAGGAAGAACTGCAGGAAGACCAACTAGGTGTTGTTGATGCTGCACCAACTTAATCTTACAATAATTGTTGGGACAAAAATCCCAGAGTATAAGTCAATGTTGTTGTTCCAAGGCTTCAGGTTTGAAGTCCAAGTTTGTGTGTTTACTTGAAAGTTCTTAAAGTTTGAGTAGTAAATTGGTGTATTCTGGTTTCATGGTTTGGACTTAAGAAAATTACTCGAGAGATTAATATTTTAGTCCAAAATCTTATAGCATACATGTAAAATGATTTGTTTTAAAGCAAGTAATGCTTTTCTCAAGGCAACTGTAGATAGCACAGTTGAGTTACCCATAGTTGAGTTCAAATCCTAGTATATAAAGGAATTTTTTATCTTTGTTATAAAAATAAAGATAAATTATACTGATTTTTCCTTAGGTTTAATTAAATTATAGTGACCTTTTCTCTATTTATAATTTTATCATATATCTGCATATATATATTTATTTTCATTTAAGAAAGGTATAATGTAGCTATCAGTTTGGAAAGAGGAAGAGGAAGTACGTTAACGAAGTAGTAAATTTTATCTTTATTTTTATAACAAAGATAAAAAATTCCTTTATATACTAGGATTTGAACTCAACTATGGGTAACTCAACTGTGCTATCTACAGTTGCCTTGAGAAAAGCATTACTTGCTTTAAAACAAATCATTTTACATGTATGCTATAAGATTTTGGACTAAAATATTAATCTCTCGAGTAATTTTCTTAAGTCCAAACCATGAAACCAGAATACACCAATTTACTACTCCAACTTTAAGAACCTTCAAGTAAACACACAAACTTGGACTTCAAACCTGAAGCCTTGGAACAACAACATTGACTCATACTCTGGGATTTTTGTCCCAACAATTATTGTAAGATTAAGTTGGTGCAGCATCAACAACACCTAGTTGGTCTTCCTGCAGTTCTTCCTTATCTCACCACTGGATCCAGTGAGGGGGCTGATGTCTCCCATCTTGATTATGGCAGCTACGAAGTCAGAGTTGAAGGTACTGGGGCTATTGCTGTAAGTCGTCACCTGCGAATCTGTCGAGCCGCCGTTGTAGAGTTCTTGATCAGAGTGCAGGAGGCCCTTCATGCTGATGAGATTCTTGTAGTAAAGGTTGTCGAAGGTCGTCGGAGTTTGGAGGTCCAACGGGGCCAAATTGTTGTCACCGGAACCGGAGGTGCTGGGGCAGTTAGACTGCCGCGTTTTGGCGAAGGAGCTGTCGATGTTGGTGTCGTTGTATATGTGCTTCCTGAAGTTGGTACATCTAGCTTGGCCAATTGTATGAGCACCTGCAATGGAGGAAGAAGAAGAAATAGCAATTTAAGTTTGGATGTTGCCTTGTAGCTCATTAGTTATTTGAATACAGGCCAAAGAATGTTGTAAGAAACTTGGTTTAGCTCAAATTTGATACTGATTTCATTTGATTATGATACTAATTGGATATAAAGCACTTCTAAATTATCACTAATTATTCTTCTATAGTTTTTTTTTTCTCTGTGGTAAAATTCAGAGGCATCAAGCCATATACTCTTGGTGAGTTTTTGAATGCTCTACTTTTGTTTCCTTCGCTCTGGACGTTGACAGTGTCAAATCACGTTAAATCTTAGCATCTCTTTTTTGAATTTGTAGATCTCTCTTTTTCTTTGACGATTCTTGTCTCTTGTAGTGGTGGTTAAAGAGCATGCTTCATTAAAGATAGTGCCTAATCCAAGCAAATCAAGAAAGAGACATGGTAGAAAACAGAGTATCTAGCACAATGAAATGGTTTGAAATACTAATTAGCTGCCAAAATTTCTTTACAGCTAGATTGTGGACTTTCTCTGCTTCTAGAGCAAATAATCAAGGTCATTCCATTTAACTTTATATCAACTTGATAATGACAGACTCTGTGTCTTCTACTTCACTATATGTCTATTTACATAATCAAGGTCATTCCAATTAACTTTATGTGTCATGCTTGAAAGCTCAATCATGAATGGCTTGATCAGGTTACGTACCAGAGAGAGCCACCATTTCCTTGGCTGAGAGACCTTGATCTGAGAACTTGGAGATGAGGTTGCTCAGTGAAGAATTTGGTGGAGGAATGTTATTGTTTGCTCCAGACAAGCTAGCTGTAGTCGAGTCCCTCCTGCCCAACTTCACACCCCAATTAGGCCCTCCTAGCTGCAAAACAAGATCTTCGATCAATAACTAGGTACATACATGAATCTTTTCTCGTTGTTGAGTTTGGTGTAATGATGTAACAGCGAAAAAGAAATATATTGCACTCACTATGACAACAGAGTCTCTTGCAGTGATGGCCAAGATATCGGCGCAAGACACAACATCGGGGCACACTTTCTCCACCGCGGCCTTTATGCTATCGATGACTTCAAATCCTCTCACTGAGTTACTGTTGGGCTTCGCCGTCTTCTCTCCGGTGAAGCTTGATGTGTCGTCCAGCAAAATTGAAGCATCACAGCCCTACAGCAGAGCATAGCATTTTAGTTGCTTGTTTTCATTTAAGAAAGGTATAATGTAGCTATCAGTTTGGAAAGAGGAAGAGGAAGTACGTTAACGAAGCAGTCATGGAAGAAGAGGCGAAGAAGGGAAGCACCCATCCGCTTCTCCTTGGCGATCGCCGACTCGACGACGCCTTTCACCGTGCTGAGGAGATTGGGACACGATGAGGTATAAAAGCTCGTTGAGAGTTGAGCAGAGGAGCTTGCAAGGAAGAGAGCGAGTATAAGAACAACAAAGACTTTTGAAGCAGAAGAACAAGAAGAAGAAGAAGCCATCGTTGTGTTTGACAAAATGCTTCAACTAGGCTTGAGGTAAGCATGGCAAAGAGTATGGCCTATATATAGTGATGGAGGTGGTGCCCATCATGATCAGGTGGCACTTTCATTGCAGGAGCTGGTTACCTACTACATTGGATGTTTATGCATGGGGTTGAAAGTAGAAAGACTTATACTTGGCAAGTTGGCAGGAGGAGTCATCTGAGATAGAAAGGAAGATAAATCAAATATCTCCATGAAAAAGAAAATATTATTGCTTCCTAAATGATGTTTATAATTTAGTAGATATATATTGAATTGTAACAAGCTAGGCATCATAAGATCATAAGCAAAGATTGTTTAATGTTCTGCTGTGGGGTTACATGTTGAACAGTTACTTACTGGAGAAGATTACTTGGAAAATATTTTTCATGGAAATAAGTTAAGAAGTTATGAAGATTGGAACATCTATAATTAATTTGTGGATGATATATGGTTGATCAAATTGTCAAACAGGTGGCCCCAGTTATTCATGGTATTATTATCTTAACAGGAACATGGTAATAGGGCATAAACTTTTATGGACCTAATTAACCTTTGACCTAAGAAAAGTAATATTTACATGATGTTATGTTTGTCACACACACACGAAGAAGCATTCTAAGTTTTTGAGTGGCAAATTTGTCAAACAAGCTATATCCAATCACGCATTAAATTTTGGTCAATAGTTTGGATTGCATTTTAACAGGTCTTATCTCTGAAATGCTAACTGGACTTGTATTACTTGAGCTTGGTGAATGTAGTTGAAGGAAAGAGGAGATGAGATCGTCAGTAGGACTCAGCCTAATTAGAAGTATCTTCTACCAACTCTCTGACATTTCTTTTCCATTAAAAACTTAATTCATGAACTTTGACTTGCAGCTTCAGGTACAAGGTCAGTTTAGAGAGAAGGTTAACTGGGAGTAATTTCATATTCTTCTGCAACTCCTCCTTTTGTGAGAAGGAATATTAGAAGAAATTTGTTGGAGAGTTTAGCTAAAACCAGGGATTTCATTTCCTTTTTTTGGTAAAATTGTTGGTCAAAACTCAAAAGAAAAGGTAATAATATACAAGGAGTGAGATGCTCATGCGGCCATCTGCATGCAAGTAGACTTTGCACTACAGCAAGGAAACTAGCTAAGCAAAAAAGGAGAGCAGGAATCTCTGACTTGGAAACATTGTTCACACATCAATTGAGGTTGTTGAAGGAGTTTATTAATTACATATATAATCTATCTGCAATTAGTCAATAGTCTAATGTTTAGAGCTAGTACTAACTTCCATTTGGATGTTAGGAGTTAGGCCAAAGCACACACAGCAAGGAAAGGAAAAAAGTGTCCATTAATATAAAAATCATAGAGACATTGATTACTTGGGGAGTCAAAATTGTTCAAAGTATCTAGAAGTCAACAACGTAAAGTCCTCGTGAGTTTGGTGATCAGTACAAATACAATACTAGTATATACTAACCTATGTATTACATTAATTTTAAATCAACATAAATTATAGTTCACTTGCTACTTAACCAAATCAATGAGAACACAAGAAAGACTGCAGGTTGGAATGCGGCTCATTATTGGATGTCCGGCAACGTTTTTTGCGTTCTAACTTCATAAAAGTTGTTGGATGTCCGATGACAGGAATTGTATAAGATCACAGAAGATCTCATTGTTGGATACAGCTGGATTGATTTAGTCATTAATATTTAATATTTGACGTGTACCCAATCCAACTCGACTCGAGTCAAGTCTTGCTTGCATCAAGTCGGATTGGATCAAGTCAGATTTGGGCCAACGTTCGATCTAGCCTAACTTGAGTACACCCCCAAATTTTAACCCCGCATGTACCCGCTTGGTGACAGGAAGGAGAAGAGGTTACCCCGCAAATGTGTCGAACATAACTATTTATTTATGTACCCTAATTAGGTACCTGCTTTGTGAATAGACAGAGACTCCGGCCCCGTATCTTATCCATTACCTGATTGCGGCGAGAAGAGAGGTATATGGTTGGGTAGACTAAGATAGGTAAACACAAAATGTATTGTCCCTAAAGTTCCTTCCTCATCTGATTTGGTTAGCTCCGCTCGGTTCGCCGGCGTCGAAGAGGAGAAATTGCCGCCGCTTTGTGTCGTTACTTCTCCGATTTCTCGCTATCGCTGAGGCCTTGTAGTCCCTCCCGATAGGCATCCCCCTCCTCCTCCTCCTCCTCCTCTGCGCCGCTTTCTCACCGGAGATTTTTTTGTTTGGTAAAAAAATGCATTTTTTCTTCTCTTTGCTCCGACCGATTTGGTAGATTTTTCCAGTCCTTTTAATTTTAGTTTTTATCTGTTTTATAACCAGAATGCTAAACTATCTGTATCTCTAGGGTTCGGGAAAGAATGGAGGGAGTAAAGACCGAGGTGGGGAGCTTGGAATCGTCGCTTCTCAAAATAGTCCAAGAACATCAACAGAGATCCACTTTGATAAGAGAAAAAACAGGTTTATCTCGTCCTTTCAAATTCAGAACCCTCTATTCTTATTTTCATGATTTTACATATAGGTGTTGATCTGTTTATAATTCTTACACTCTCCTATAGTTTTGACTTTTCTTCATTTTTTGCACTACTTTTTGCTTTTTAGTTTTTTTCCTAAGCTGTATGGTTTTTGGTCATTGTGGATTTGTGGTGTAGATCTCAGATTATATGACAGTAAAAATTGATTAAGCATGTTTTTATTATATTTACTAAAACAAGGGATAAACTGATCCGATGCAACTCTAGGATGGCTATACTTTGTTTTGTAACTAATATGAAAAGGTTTGGGGAATCTTTTAGGAATAATATGATAGGCCATAATGAAAATGGTTAGCTTGAACTAAATTGTGATTCTGACCTTCTCTTGTATGACTGTCATTATTAAGAATCTTTCATTCAGCTTCTTGCTTGCTTAAGGTCTCTTCATTTGATAGATCTTTCGGGCATTGCCTTCATACTTAGTCAAGCCCAATGACTTGGATCAATCTTTGTAGTCATCCACTAAATACACCAGTATAGTTGGCATGATGAGTGAACAAGGTGCCTAAAAAATTGATGCTCTGAGTCATTTGAAACATGAAAAACTTACAGGCTTGGTAAGAACTTCCTCGTTATAAGTTGCATCTATACATAACATAGAAATTCTGCGGAATTTGGCGAGTCAAAGAAGATTATGAAGTTTATTTACCATAAGAATGACATTTTCTCTCATATTTTCAGTGTTGAGCAATAATTTGATTTTGCTCTATCATGACCATCATTTCATCGATAAATGTGCTTCTATAAGTAACGGATGGAAAGCTCTGGCATTTATTTATCTATTTGGTGAGTTTCATATGATTCTTTTGCCTCGCAGATAAAGCAAAGAAAGATGCTCTAAGAACTGCAATGCGAGTTTCCAACCTTCTGGTTGATACTGTTAATGGAGGAGTTGAAGAGTCATTTATAAATGAGACACAAATTCAGAATGAAATCCGTGCTTTAGTTAGTACAATCATGCGTTATAAGAAGCAAACAGACCAGTGGCTTGCTGCTTCCCAAGCATTGAACACTGTTATAAAGGTTTGTTCCATTAACCATGCTTACAAACTGTCTTAAATAGTCATTTACATTTGCATTGTAAAGTATTCCTCATCCCTTTTTAGTCACTCTAAGAAGTCCACATTTCATTGTGTATCCAGAAGAAGTTCACATATGACCAATGCAGTTTCAATCTTTTAAAAGGTCAAAGTTTCAATTTACTTGTATCAAATTGTATAAATAATTAAAAAAATACCAACTGAGTCTGAAATTTTAATTTTTTTTGTGATAGTTTTATTACCCATTATATATTTCAGATTCTAACATTTAAATCTTTTTAAAACTTGCCTTGATGTGGTTATACCTATAAAATTATCGCTATAAAATTTACTTGAAGATTTTTTTGGGTGTCTTATAAAACTTGATACAGCCACAGGATAATTTTATCCTTTAAAAAATTCAAAGTTTCATATTTTTGTGCCCATGTGAAGGTTCTTTACCATAAAAACCCAAATGATGACCCTTTGGGTAAATTGCCCTTGTTTTTATTGGCCATGGTTAAATTAATTTGTAAGATAACCACATAAGAGTGTTATACTTCCTGGAATAATATGTGTAATTTAGCTAACTCTACATTGAATTAGGAAAAGCCATCATAATTTGTGTTATGATTCGGAAAAGTTGCATATTCGGAAGACCAAAAAAAGAGAATTTAAAATGTTGAAGACTAAACTTCGTTGATCAAATTGTCAAAAAAATGTCCAGATATATGATATTATCTTAACAAAACTAGCTGTAAGGCACTTCTACGCAGAACTAGTGACAAAGTAGCCGGCTAAAGAGCTAATTGAGCTTTTGACATTTGACAAAGTAGTCGAAATTGATATTATCTTTTTCACATTAGTGATAAGTTCTTAACTAGCAAATCTGTCAAACATGCTCCATCCAATCATATACTAGCTTTTTAGTTAGCCAATTATTTGGAATGCATAATCATTGACAAATACCCACTAATTTATCTATCATCTCCAAAATGCTAGTTAGATTTGTTTTACTTGAGGTTGGTGGATGTACTAGAAGTAGGAAAGAGTAAGGTTGGCGTATCATTTTCGTAAGTAAGTAGATTAAAATAAGAACTTGGAGACTTAACGTTTTTCTTAAAGTGGCTTGAGGGTAATTTCATACTGTTTTGCTGCTTTTGTAGTAAATAAATTTCTTTCAACGCCTATCACACTCTCTTTGTTATTCAAGGGAATATTTTCATCTAAGTAGTCAAAAGGTAATTTAGGTGTCTAGATTCTCACTTGTCATTTGCATGCAATTGTAGACTTGATATTATACAACAAGATAGGTATAGACAAAAAAACAGACTTTAAACTACTTAACAACTGATTAATATTCTAGGTTATTTAATTAATATGAAAGAATTAACCCTCTTTGTACTTAAAAAGTTCATGTCCCAGAAAGTCAGAAACTGGGCTTGTAGGCTATTAATTGATTCAACGGAAGCCATTCTTTATATCAAAGCTCTCTTATACATATTATACTCTTAATAGGAATGTTCACTATCATGTGAAACCTAATATCCCGTGTTATTGTGCATCCTGAATTGGTCTATGTACTAATAAGACAATGTTTATTTTTCTACAACGGAAAATGTTTATTTTTCTGCAACTGAAAAATCGAAAATTGGCTGTGGATGTTTATTTATGTCAATTTTATTTTGAATTCCTTTTTGATATGCCTATCATTACACACACCTGGATTAGTAAACTCTACCTAGATTATTTATGCAGGAGATTGGTGACTTTGAGAATTGGATGAAGGTAATGGATTTCGATTGTAAAAGCATAAATGCTGCCATCCGAAGTATCCATCAGATTTGAACTCAGACATAACAGCCATAATCCGTGCCAACTTAATGTTATTCAATCTGAGGTTGTATATTCCGCTACCAGTGATCTTGATATTGCATTTATTTTTGTTAAGATGAATAAATATTGACCACTACTTGCATTTAACCTTGGTCTTCAGTGTTGCTGTTCAGCAAAACTGGTAAAATTCGGGTGTGATCAAAGACTATTAGTTATGTGCAGAGAAAAATTAAGTCCTTCAAGGAAAGTTGTGTTTTTCCCTTCTTTGTGGATGTTGAAATGCCACTTTTTTGCATTAGTTTGCAGGGACTAAATAGTTGGGGGAGCCATGCTCAACTTGGTAGATTGGGTAAATATATTTGAATGTTATTGGGATCAATATCCTACTTGGGAACAATGACCCAAGATATGTTGTGCCACCTCCATTGGTTGTATTTTTTTCCTGTAAAACTAAAATTAACCGCAATGTCATTGAATAATTCATTATGTAATATGACAAAATCTAATGTAATATAAGTTTCAAATAGGCACATGTGAATACGCTTGTTAGACTTTGACTGAGCCATAGAATATTTATTTGAACAGATAGTTAGACACAAGTTGTTCAATAATATCATTATAAATTAAAAGCCCCAATTATATATCTCTTACATTTGAAATTTAGGACTACTTATCTATCTGTGTATATTGCATTTCTATATCATTATTTGGTCTTTCTGCAGTTGGGCCTGATCTATATCGGCTTCGGTCTGATAGGAGTGCATAAGAGCTTATGTTCTAATTATTTAAAAATAAACATAAATCATATTTTAAAACTATATACAAGTATATTATTTTTCTAATCACATTAGTTTGAAGAGTTTCATGATTAAGTCAATTTTAGTATTTATGCTAGCTTTCTTTTCTTCCTATGTTTGTTTGTTAGTCTCATGCTTTCTTTTCTTTGATTGTATGTTTTTTTAATATTGTTTTTGTTATGATGTTTATTTCTAGAGTTAATTATTAGTAGTGTATTTGAAAATTCAGATCTAGTTAGAATTTTGAGTATGCATTATTTTGTTAGGATTGAAATTGAAAATATTATATATGATTCGCGAGTTGATAAAGTGACACGAACTTATCGACCGTTGGATTATTTTTTTTTTACAATACCTTAGATCCGTTCGGAGATCATATCGTTGTCTATAAAAAGTACAAACTTTATAGATACTTTACGATTTCTGAATTGTCCTTGATCGAACAGTTTGATATCAAAATTATTTTACTTGCAGTTAAATATATTTTTTAACGTTCATTACAGTTTGAGAAATAAACAATGAGAGATTAAGTGAGAAGTTTAGCATAATGGAGTGCTGCCAGAGTTCCTATCAGAATAATTAATTGCCAAATACTATTATTAATCTTCAATTCAAAAACTAACTTGATACTATTATTAATACTATTATAAATCTTCAACTATTAATACTATTATTAGTCTTCAACAAATCTTGCTGGGTTGTGAAAACTCTTAGAAAGCATTGAGGCAGATTTGGTTCCATAACTAACAAATCTGCAACTTTTTGCAAGCAACTGCAAAGATAGCGAATGCCCAAGTTTGTTATTGTTCCATAATGGATATGCAGCTTCATGTTCTTCTGGAAATGTAAATTGATCTTTGTTGATTAGTGATCAATTTTAAGCCATTAGTTTTAATGGTTCTTCTAGAGATTAGTTTTAATGCTTGAGAAAATATGCATTAGTTTTAAGCCATTAGTTTAAGGAAAATATGCAGTCACACAGCTCCAATTTATCCCTTATTAACTGCATTTTCCTTCAAGAGAATGATTCAATGCACATTTTAATCATTGAATCAAATTACTATGTTGCATTCAACTCAGTAACATTTTAATCTAATCTAACAATGATTCAATACACACCTATTGAGCTGAGTTTTCATTTCTTCCAAAGCATCCTTCGTAAGATACTAATCAAAATTTGCATCAAGCATACGCAAGGAGATTAACTTCATATATCTTATCAGTTTACTTTTGAAACTTATCAACATTAAATTCATGCACATGAAGTTGAGTATTCGGCACAATTTGATTCATTCAAGATTGAATCAACTTACTTTGGATTGAGTTAATCTATAGTTTGAGAACCTAATTAGTTATAATTATACACCTTTTGGATTGAGTTAATCTATAGTTTGAGAAACTTATGGGGAAGATAGTTTGAGTTAATCTATAGTTCCAATAAATAATGATCCTGGGGATACACAACAACACTGTCCATGAACAAAATTACCGAAAAAGCGATATATAGAGATATGGTTATATATATGACCATAACACGTGAAATAACATTGCATCAAATTGTTTGAACTAGGAAATGGAATTGACAGACATGAGTTCTTAAAAAGATAAATGCTGAGAACAAATAGCTTCCAAGCTACACTTGGTGTAATACATCCAGATGATAAACTACTATACTGATCAGTATCAGTAGTAACTGATATTGATCAGTATCAGTACTGATATCAGTATTTTACTGATATTGATCAATATCAGTTTACTGATACTGATCAGGATGGCAAAGCTTGTGAGAGACAACAATCTTTTATTCAATAAGGATTTTTGTTGTTATTAGTTTTACTGATAGCATTGCTTTTGAGCTTTAGACATATCCATAAAGTTGTTATCATGGTCCCAAGGTTTCATCCTAATAATTTTCTTCTCTTACATGGCTCTCTCAAAAACCTATTTTTTAGGTATGAAAATTTAGGTTGCACCGTTTACCTTAATTCATATATCATCCAGACATATATGTTACCTCACGTCATGGGTTTAATTATTAATTGTAGCATCTTGTGGGCATAATTTCCTTTATCTGTAGCATGTTTGTATGTCTTGAATTCACTATGTTATAAACACTAATTTACAATGAGAGCTCAGCATGTCAATGATTGCTTCTTCTTTGATGTCTTCGTAAAGTATAGCTTCTATCTCAATTCCAATTTCTCTAATCTGATGATGGAATTGGCTCCATTCAGTGCTGGAGCTTGATAGGTCTGAGACTGTCAGCTGTTCTATGTTAGTGATATATTTTTGCCTCTGATTCCTCGGTGGGATATTCTCATGGATGAGCTTTTCATTTATCTCTTTAGAATTTGAAACTTTTTCATCTGAATGATGAAGCTGCATGTTTGATCCAAGCAGATGATAAAATGCAGGAGTATAAGCTACCTCATATAACTCATTGAACAAATGTACAATAGTATACCTCTCATCAGTATGATACTGATACTGATCAGTATCAAAATATGTTATCAAACATCATTCTCAGCTTCTTGGTTTTAATTAATCAATTTAAAATCAAAATATGTTATCTACTAGTATTATGGGCATGCTGAATTCAGCATGCTGCAACAATTCAACATGCTGAATTGATGCGCTAAATTGTTGCAGCATGCTGAATTCTTTATAATTCTAAATATACAGAGCAGATTCAATGTCTTGAAAGCAAAGACAAAGTGGGTCTCTAATTCCTGCAAGTTATATACCTTGGTATTCTGCTCAAGCTTAGGTCTGAGACTCTAGCTAAGTGATAGATTAACGGTGGTAGGTATTATAAAACTTAGTTTAAGCCTATTAATATAATTGATACGAATCTTAGGATGATCTATTAATCACTTGCTGTCACTGTATGCATGTTGACTACAAGCAAATTGGTCGTTTCATGATTTGCTTTTGGTTTTAGAAACAGTTTTATCTAAGTCTTGAATTAGCTACCCATTTGTTAACTTTTTTGTTGTGGAATCATGTGTTTATTTATCTCAATATTTTTATATTCAATTGAATCCTTATTGGTGCAAGTCAATTTGAATCATGTGTTTATTAAAATGATTGTATTAATATTTTTTTTTTGTATGCCCGATACACCTGGGATCCTGTCATTCAGGTTCAGGTGGAGGATGCTTGAGAAGCTTACAATAAGAAGCTTTTCAAGGATATCCTCCATCGTGCGCGGGATGAGGCGTGGGCAAATGTAGGCGATAATCGGGATACGCCTATGGATGCGCTGAAAGGAAATGAGCCCAACTAGATAACGAGCCACGTATGAGATCGACTATGCGACATCTGGGCGTCCGAGGAGTGGCAGGGTGCCTCCCGAATGGCGCACCGGAACCGGATGATGCTAGTTGAGGAATCTGTGGCCCGACATACCGGTGGGTCCATCCCATTTGCTAGTCACAAGCGTTGCATGGTAAGTAATTTAATAATAATTTTTATTATTTATCATAGAAAAACTAATTATATTTATTTTATTGCAAGGGACGCGAGACGAGCAGGGGACGCTCATTCCGGCTGATCCTTTGAGGGTCTTCGAGGAGACACATAGATATAAACATGGTCCTCACCATGGTGAGTTCATCAGCGGGAGGTCGGAGACGATCCTAGTAAGTTAATATTTAATAAAGTTTATATTTTTTAAAAAAATATTAATTCAATTATGTAAAATTAATTTAATTAATCAATCTTTAAAGATCACGTATTCTGAGTTGGTGACCCAGTGGGGAGATGATCCTGCGCAGCATCAGCTCGATGTTGACGGATGGATGCAAGTGACAGGAGTTGACCACGGTCGTGTATATGGCATTGGCACAACGGCCCACACACGGACGTTGTTGCAGCCACATGGTGCGGGGTCGTCTGCCTTCACCTCTTCCACCACTGGTCCATCAACTTCACATGCGGGCCAGGATCGATTTGCGGCCTTAGAGGCTTCACACGCAGAATTACACACATCTCATGCACGCCTCATCAGTGAGGTGGCCGCTAAGAGGGAGTACATGGCACGTATATATTGCTTCTTCCATGCCTGGTGCTCCGGCCCCTCCGCCTCCCCCGTCATTCGACGCGACGCCAACTAATGTCGTCCCGACGCAGTCCCTCTCGTCGCCGCCACATGATGCGCTTCATGATTGATGTATTTTATTTTTTATTTTGATGTAAGCATGTTTTGATACGATGTAAATATTAAATTTTGATATAAATATGTCTAAACATTACAATTTGATGTACCCCTCGTTGTGGCAACATTTTGATATAATTTGATATCTTGTATATTCTTTAGTTGTGATATTGTATTTTGATATAATTTGATATTGATGTTAAATGTAAACAAGCATTTTAAAAAAATATTATTATAAATTATTTTTTTAAAAAAAATACAAATTTGCGATGGATCTGTGACCGTTATCACTGTTGCAAAAACGTATATCGAACTAGTCGTTAAAGCAGTCGCAATTGAAGTTTCTGCGACGGCAAACACGGTCGCATCCCAGTCGCAGATATGATATTTTGTGACGGAAAAAGCGGTTGTCGTACCATCGCCTATGTAATTTCTGCGATGATCAAATAATGTCGCAGATATTATGCAACCACATTCTGTGACCGCCGTGCACCGTCGCTCTACGATCGCAGAATTTTATCTTTTGCGACCGCTGCTTGTGCCGTCGTAGCTTTTCTGCGTTTGATACCGCACTTTGCGATCGTTTATTTTCGTCGCATAAGGTCTTTAGCGACCGATTTACGACGGTATTGTCTGTCGCAAATAAGTTATTTTTTAGTAGTGTCAATCCTATCTTATCCAAATGAAGTAAACATATCATAATTATATAATAATTAGACTTCTATTTATTTTGGCCTCCCATTTAATGTTCATCAAATGATTTTTCTTTACCAGGAATAACGTAATTAAAATAGAATTAGTTATTACTAAAGATATTTCCATTTAGTTAACTCATTATTTGTTACTTAATATTACATGGCAATATCGATATATTTACCCAGTTTTATAGCCGCCCAAAAATCCAACGCGTTTAATTACTCTTCTCAATTTAATTAATTTATAAAGAAATGAATAATAATAATTAATTGATTACATTTATTTTGTTTAAGTGCGGATTTAATTAATTGCTGTTGAAAACTCTTATATATCATTTCTTTCAGTATAAAAAATAATAAATATTCGCTCAAACTGCTCTATTAATATATATTTTTCCTATCTCAACTATCACTACAACACATCGTTGGAATTCTGACGGTAAATTATAAAGAAATTTTGACGTCAGATGGAGTAAACATTTGCATTCTGACGGCAGTGAATCCGTCGAAAACGCGTGTCAAAAACCCTCCGCTTAATTTTAAATATTGACGTCTATCCAGACGTAAAGATTTAAATTTCGACGACGTGTGCGGTCGAAACGAGACGTCAGTATTCAAAACGAGTCGTTATGGTTAGCATATTGACGTCTAAACAGGCGTCAATATGCTAAGCATATTGACGCCTCTACAGGTTGTTCAATAATATCATTATAAATTATTTATTTGAACAGATAGTTAGACACAAGTTGTTCAATAATATCATTATAAATTAAAAGCCCCAATTATATATCTCTTATATTTGAAATTTAGGACTACTTATCTATCTGTGTATATTGCATTTCTATATCATTATTTGGTCTTTCTGCAGTTGGGCCTGATCTATATCGGCTTCGGTCTGATAGGAGTGCATAAGAGCTTATGTTCTAATTATTTAAAAATAAACATAAATCATATTTTAAAACTATATACAAGTATATTAGGCAAAATATTAAATGATATGTATTTTTTTTCTCCATTTAGAAATCATCCCTATCGGACTCGAGTGCTGTCCGTAGGTATCACATTTATCCCGCTATAGGATCATAAATATATATGCTTAGTTTAATTCAAGTAAAAGGTAATTTAAGTCTATAGGTAAAAATAAGTAAATAACATGTCTTAAAAATATCTTATTATGTATATAAATATATATTGCTTCTCCATGACTGATATATATCAAGATCTATTCGACTACTAAAAATTAAGGCTTCGTGCGAGGACACGCGCGTACATCAGGACAACTTATTCCTTCTATATATATATATATATATATATATATTATTGTCGCTAAATATTTCTTTCAGCATTCAGTCGTCCTGTCATCTTCAGTTGGTCTTCCTACAGTTGACCCTGATCTCGCCGGCGCTGCCGGTGAGCGGGCTTATGTTTCCCATGTTCACCATGGCGGTCGCGAAGTCATTGAAGAAGCTGGTCATGTTATTGACGTAGGTGTTCACTTGGGCGTCAGTGGATCCTCCATTGAAGAGCTGCTGGTCCGAGTGCAGCAGCCCCTTCTTGCTCACCAGATCGCTGTAGTACAAGTTGTCGAAGGTGCTGTTCGTCGCAACATCGAGAGGAGAGAGGTTGTCGTCGCCGCCGGAGAACGGGCAGCTGGACTGCGTGGAGGTGGCAAACGCGGAGTCGATGTTGGTCTCGTTGTAGATCCTGTTCCGGAACGTGACGCACCTCGCAAACCCTATTGTGTGCCCCCCTGTTGTTCATTAACATTCACAGCTCCATTAATAAACCTAATTGGATCAATTAAACTTATAATAATTAGATATATATATACCTGAGAGAGCAACCATGTCGGTGATGCTGAGACCTTTCTTGGAGAAGGCTGATGTGAGATTACTGAGGTCCGATGCTGGTGATGGCAGATCGGTGAGTGCAGCGGAGAAGTTGGCCGTCGTCGCATCCCTTCGTCCTAATGGAACTGTCCATGTGGGTCCATCCAGCTGACATTACGTACTAGTTAATTAATATATACTAATATTAATTGTTACGTACGTAGTGCATGCATGCGTTGAAGTCTTACTGCAACGACGGAGTCTCGAGCTGCGACGGCGAGGATGTCGGCGCAGGAGACGACTTGCGCGCACATGGCCTCGATCTCGGACTTGATGCTGTCGATGACATCGAATCCTCTTATGGAGTTGTTGTTGGGCGGTGCAGTCTTCTCTCCGGTGAAGGTAGCTGTGTCGTCCAACAGAACCGAACCATCGCAGCCCTGCTTAATTATATCTTAACTAATTACACGTGATATATATATATATATATATATGCATGCAGATATATGTAATGATTTCTACGTGAAGATATATATGTTATTGAACTTGCATTAACGAAGCAGTCGTGGAAATGAAGGCGGAGCAGTGAAGCTCCCATGCGGCTCTCTTGGTCAACGGCAGCCTTCACCATGGATTTAATTTTGGCGAGAGCACCGGGGCATGAGGAGTCGTAGAAGGTTGGTGACAGCTGAGCAGAAGATATGGAAAGGAGGAGGAGAAATACAAGGAAGCTGCAAGGAGGACGGATGGAATTAGCCATTGGTTTTAATTAGTTAATATTGGCTTGGGATCGAGTGTGGAGAGAGCTGGTGCATAGCCTGTCTATTTATAAGTGAAAACTGTGAGCAAATATTTAATAAAATTAGTGTTGGATTTTGGGCATGTTAGTATGTACGTAGGAGGATTGCATGGTCAAGTGTGGAGAATATGCGATCATTAGAGAGCAAGAGATCGATAGTCAAATTCGTCTCTCCCACTTCAACTAACAGTCCATGCATGCATGCATGCAATGGACGTACAGGCGCAAGAACAGAAATCGTCAGGAATTATTTTATATGCAATAAATTAATTAATAATCCTACGAGATACATATCTATATATGTGCCCCGTGTGAATTTTCTCAGCTTGCCGACTAATTGTTAAACTATGCCTTCAGATCGTGCCATGCATATTGCTAGAAAGTCAACATATATTAGCTTAAGTCTTCGCTTTGCTACTCGATCGAGTTCAAAGTCTTCGTCGAAGAATTTAATTAATGCCGCTAATTGTATGATATGATGCCTGCACAATTTGATGATCTGCATGCTGATTCAATGTTTCAATTGTGCAAATTTCTCTAGCGTTGACATATCCAGTTAGAAGCCAAAAATGCCACGACTTCAATTGAATTTGTATCTCATGAAGAATGGTAGAAGAAACAGTATATATGCCGATGATGAAGGTAATTAGTACCCATTGGAAAAGAAAGTTCCAAATCTTTAACTTGAATTATATGTCCATCAAATTCAAAATTCGTGCTTAATAGTAATTGATCTGTGATAGTACTTAATGGTCTAGAATCTTTTGAGTTGAATTATAGAAACATTGTACTATTTAATTTATTATTTTATCCATCAACATTAAGAGCATATTTGCTTCCTAGTACAAGGAAGAATAAAATAGGAGATGAATTAATATTCATTATTTATTTAAAATGTGAATAGAATAATATATAATTGATATTATATTCAATGTATGATTTGAAAATTTATATCTCATCCTTCCTCATTTACTGTTCAATTCACACTACTAAAAAAATAACTTTTTGCGACGGCTCTTTTGCGATGGCACGGTATGCGGTCGCGATGCGACGGGTCTGCGACCGTCATCCATTGGGGTCGCAGACTGGCAAGGGGCGACGAATTTTTCGACATATAGTGTCGTCGCAATATGGCAACGGATTTCGCGACCATTTGTGATCGTTCATTACGATCGATTATTTGCAATCGTTAGTACCGCTCTCTGCCGCCACACGCTAACCTTCGCACGCCGCACGTCACACACGGACCACCGCCCACTGCTCGTCGCCCACCGCAAGCAGGTCTCAATACTAGAAAAATGGGTATCAGCAACGGCTGCCGTTGCTGAAGAGCATCAGCAACGGCTGAGCCGTTGCAATGGAGCCGTGGCAGAAAATCGCGTTGCTGATAACTTAGCAACGGATCCGCAACGGCCGCTCGGGCCGTTGCTAATAATATTATCAGCAACGGTTTTACCACGGATCCGGAGCCGTTGCGGATAACATTAATAGCAACGGCCGCTGAGTCCGTATCAACGCCGTTAGTAAAATCCCGTCGCTAAGCCGTTGTTGTAGGTCATCAGCAATGACTTTCGATACACTTTTAGCAACGACTTTCCTACGGACGGCCGTGGGAAAGCCGTTGCTGATGATGTGAACCTGGTAACGAAAAAATTTAAAATTTAAAATTTCCATTGATACATTGATACATTATCTGATACATAACTCACACACCCATACACTCATACACACATTCATTCACACATCACAAATATACCAAGATATACATCATAATAATTATATTTATATTGATAATTATCCACGATAGTATAAAAACTATTCAAATGCAAAATTGAAGTATCAATATCCAAACAAAATAAATTAAACAAGTCCAATATCTCAGTAACAAAGTCAATATAAAAAAAATCTCACGATGACGATGGAGGATGGCCTGGATCATATGGCGGGGTCTGAAGTGCTTGAGTGTACACCGGCGTGGACTGACTCCAGGACGATGGATTAGATGATGCCGAAGAAATGCCTGCTTCGGGATGACCTGACATGTTGCGTAGCATAGCTTGTACGTATATCCGCCATCATCTGACTCTGGCGCTCCATTATCTCAGTCTGACGCGCGATCGTGTCCTCTAGAGTTCTTATTCTGCTACTATGATCATAACTGGATCTAGAGGTGGACGGGCCGCTCACCAGCGACCGGAGGGGTCGGTGCCCCAAGTGGCCCTAGTACGGCTCGCGCATGATCACTATCTCCGTACGTGAAACATATCAACTCGTCGAATGGATGATTATTTTCTAAATGTTTCGAGATAGTTCGAGTCCATATTGGACAATTCCGACACGAGTCCAAATTTGACGATTTCAGCAAGAGTCCGAAGTGGACGATTCCGGCGCGCGTCCGAAGCAGACGATTCCGGCGTGCGTCCGAAGTGGACAATTTCGAAATTAATCTAAACCCTAAAAATTAATCTAATAAATTAAACAATTAATCTAACAAATTAAACAATTAATCTAAATAATTAATTAACATATTTAAACAAAATAAAAAAAATCTAAATCTGCAATTTCCGGCGCCGGCGTCCATCGGCGTACAGTGTCCGGACAGAATGTCCGGACACTGTAAAAGCTCCGGCGGCGATCATCGGCCGACCGCCGCCGGCCAAAACCCTAAAAATATGGTTTCAGTTGGATTTCCCGCCGGCCGCAACGGGGACAGACGGTCGGACGGCGATGATTATCTAAAATCGGCGGTCGAGGACGGTCGGCAGCGTCGGCAGCGGCAGCTCGGCATCGTCGGCGTCGGCGGCGGCGGCGAGAGGCGGGAGGAGGAGGCGGCGGCGACAGTAGCGGGAGGAAGAAGGGTCGGTCACGATCTGCGATGTTATACCTTGAAATTTTGGACCTCTTTGTAAAAAAATTTCTTAGAGGGGCCTTTTTGCAAAAATGCTAATCCTATATAATTAAACCCTAAACCCTCTCTAATCCTTTCTTTTCTCTCTCGGTTCCTGTAGCAGCGGCGGTCGACGAAGGACTTTGAGGCGTCGGCGTTGAGAAGGCTCCGGTGAATCGGAGTTCGGAGGAGTTTTCCAGTAGGATTCCAATCCTTCTCCCTTGTCTTTTCGTGTAGGGTAACATTTATCTTAGGATGAGATTGTAGGATGCTGTTGTCGATCCGGGGTTCTATTTTCTTTCGAGATCTCGTATGATTTGTTCGTGTTTCTCGTCGTCGGATCTTCAAAGTCGTATTCTGGTTCCTTTGGAATTTTCGATTGAGTCCTTGTTGTGGTCGTTGCTTCAATTCTATCTGCGGACTGCTCATAGCCAGATCAAGAGGCCTGATCGACCTCGTTAGCGCGACATCGCCAGGCGCGGCGTCGCGAGTCGCGGGTCGCCAGGCGCGATGTCGCCCCGCGCGACATCGCGCGAAGGGTGCGATCGTCCAGGTTCGGGGCCGCCGCCCCTGTTGTGCGTCCCCGCCTGATCGTAGGGAGGCGGCGATGGCGGGTGGATGCGGCGGCGAGTCGTCGGCGTCGGCGGTGGACTCCCCAGCGTCCCGATCGGCCGGAGCAATCGGGTTGAGGCGGCTGGTTGAGGCGTCAGGTGGAGTCGGCGGAATTGGGGGAAGGCGGGTGATCGAGTTGGGGTAGATGAATAGGTTAAGTTTTAATTAAGTTTATATCAGTGATATATTCTTATATCAGTGTTATAATAGTTATAGTAATGTTATATAATAAATAGGTGTTATATCATTTAAGTTGGGGTGTTACTCTTATGGCAGTGTTATGTTCTATATATATCGGTGTGGTATTGTTTTTGAGTTAGCAGCTGTTGTAGACGTTTATAGCACTGTTACGAGTGTTGTAACAGGAATTTATTTAAATGGTTAAATTAAAATATTTGTTGATATTTAGAATATTAATTTGAGGTTTTATAGTAGGTCAAATTAGTCATATTATATATGAAATTGGGCCTACTCATCGCCCCGAATCCATTGGTGGAGTCAGTTTTGTCATTTGGCTTTCGGATGTTGAAATCAGTATGCGTTATTGACTCATTTTGTCTCGTTTTGTGTGCCGGGCCGAAAAGTATTGTTTTATCGGTTTTCATGGTTTCTACCCGAGTTATTATTTTGTGGTAGTTGTTGTCAAGGTGAATCTCATCTTAGATCGGTTGTTACCCTATGTCGAAATATATCTTGTTGTTCTATTCCGTTGAAAATTGATATCTACTGTTGTTGAAACTCCTTATGCATATTTGTTGAAACATGTGGCAAGCATGCTATTTTTATATGCATATTAGTTGAGGATGCTAGTATAGATGTTGCATGCCTTATCTGTTGATAACATCTTAAGCTGTTGTTTATATATTCGTTCATATAAGATGACATGATACTAGCATTATATTAGTCAAGTTGTAGTTGTATAGTTGTTGACATGATGCATAGTTGATCTTTTGCTGGGCGATAGCCCTGGACACTGTTGATATATATTGCCCAAGGTGTAGGGCAAGTGACACCGGTGATCACCTATTTATCACACGGGTTGTGTGTACGGCGTCGAGGTGTTAGACGTTTGCGGACTAGCATTTTTGGATAGTCGCATCTCTAGCTGGAGCGGGCTTGAGGTGCCACTCTCGAGGTGTGAGAGTGCGGGGGAAACCCAATGTCCACTACGCTCTTGATTGGGTTTATGACTCATACTCATATAGATGATAGTTGACATGGTTGACATAGTTGATTGGTATAGGTGCATCGAGTAGATGGTTGAATCATATCTTCCGTTGTACACATGGCATCATAGCATCTTGTTGAAATCCTACTCAGCCTTCTACTGATGTTTGTTGTTTTTGCCTCAGATCCCCAGGTATGACGGCTTTATCTCATGGGGTAGCTAGAGTTTTGGAGGAGGAGGAGACGTCTTCCGCACAGCATTTAGTTTCCTTATTTATTAGTTGATCTATGCACTTTTAGCTAGACTCTAGAATTCATTGTTCATTTATGGACTGTTAAGCTTTTATTATTATCTGGTTGGACATTTGATTAGAATCTGGTTGTAAGTTTAAATTCAGTCCATTTGATGATTGTTGTTCTGTTGCTAGTTGCGTTTCTCCTAGGTGAGGTCCCTTATATAGGGATAAATCTAGGCGGGGCGTAACATGCGACCTATATAAACTTATCAGCAATGGCTCACTCGCCCGTTAGAAAGCCGTTGCTAATAAGTTATCATCAGCAACGGCTCACTTGTCCGTTAGAAAGCCGTTGCTGATAATTAAAATATGAGCAACGGCTCGCGTGTCTGTTAGAAAGCCGTTGCAGATACAACATATCTGCAACGGCTTGAGCGGCCGTAAGAATGCCATTGCAAATAGCAATGGCTTGAGCGGCCGTTGCTGATAGCCGTTGCTGAAGACTCAATTTCTAGTAGTGTCTCACCGTTGCTCGACTAGCTGTTCAACTCTCTCTCTCTCTCTCTCTCTCTCTCTCTCTCTCTCTCTCTCTCTCTCTCTCTCTCTTGTTTGAAACCCTAGCCGACGGCTAGGGTTTATACTTGAAATCCAGTAACCACTCATGTATCAAATATAAAATGTTGTATTTGTAGTCGCCCCCTTTAGCTTGATTTATAATTGAGGTTTTTAATCTTATTTCAATTTTTTTCTCTCTTTTTAATCTGATTTAGAATCGGATAACAGTGTCTTTAAATGGTTGCAAGCATTTGAACACTGCTTGCTATAGGCATCGGGTAACAGTGTCTTGTTATTATGTAATCTGCAAAATTGCACAAACAATTGCAAGCACACGATTTGTTGCATGTAGAGCAATAGACTACTATCACAAACGCATGCCAAGGTCATCATCAATCATGAGAATAACTGGTTCAATGTTGGATTGTCCCAGAAGACCATTAGTCTTGAATGACCATTTATCTTAAATTGTCATGGCGCTTGTGGTTCCATCTAATCCAATATAGTATAACCTTTCTAAACTGAGAATGTACAAATCAAACTGAACTGATTGCATTGTGGTTTGAACTTTGAAACCAGAATTCACAAACCTGCTATCTGAACTTGATGAATAGGGCAGGTTTGTCACTGTTAATGAGATAGTTTTTAGCCAAGTATTCTCACATTTTCTACTTTACAGTTCACGATTGGATTTTTTGCTACGAGAGCGACCAGTCGTGGCACTTGCAAGTGTTGCTACAATAGTGGTACAAAACATGTCATTTTCTTCTTTCTCTATATATGTTGTTTTCTTTCAGTATTTGGGTTTAAGACAAGTACTTGCATGCATTACAGGGCATTTGGACCTTGTTTCCATACATTGTTGCAGCTTCAACCGCATTGTTTCTCTTCCTTGTTCGACTACGAGCAAACTAACGTGTATGTTCTTTCTTCCTTATGTCAGTTGTAGAATTTTAGGGAAAAAAGAATTCCTTTGGTTAATATATGCTAAGAATATGAACTAGATTCTTGTAAGATCAATAGATAAATTTCTTTTGAGTGTATATTGATTGATATGTTTTTCGAGTAGCAATAACAATGATTCATGTATATCGTCATATTTTGGGTCTATTGAATTACAATAGATGTCTATCATGCCCAATTTGTCACAAAGGAACATAAAACGAGGAACACTCAAAAAAAATTTACGAGGAGCGGCAAAAGCATAGATTTTTGACCAAATACATCCTTGTACTTGTTCTATTTTTTTTTTGTACAATGAATTACAATTGAAGTTCATCCGGTCATCATCTCTCTATAGAAAAGTGGACAAATTGCAAGTAATTAGGTAACATATGTGATGCATGGTATCAAGGTGATGCTCAATTAGCAATGGACATATGTAGTTCTACTGTTGCATTAATCATCAAGTCCAAAATGCAAACAAAGATCTCTCCCTTGTCTTTTTCTGAGATGCCAAGATATTTATGCTGCATTTTGCAATAGATGGCTGAACAATTTTAGTATTGTTTCTCTAATCGCATTGGTTTGAAGAGTTTCATGATTAAGTCAATTTTAGTATTTATGCTAGCTTTCTTTTCTTCCTATGTTTGTTTGTTAGTCTCGTGCTTTCTTTTCTTTGATTGTATGTTTTTTTAATATTGTTTTTGTTATGATGTTTATTTCTAGAGTTAATAATTAGTAGTGTATTTGAAAATTCAGATGTAGTTAGAATTTTGAGTATGCGTTGTTCTGTTAGAATTGAAATTGAAAATATTATATATGATTCGCGAGTTGATAAAGCGACACGAACTTATCGACCGTTGGATCATATTTTTTTACAATACCTTAGATCCATTCGGAGATCGTATCGTTGTCCATGAGAAGTACAAAATTTATAGATTCTTTACGATTTCTGAATTGTCCTTGATCGGACAGTTTGGGATCAAAATTATTTTACTTGCAGTTAAATATTTTTTTTAAAATTCATTTCAGTTTGAGAAATAAACAGTGAGAGATTAAGTGAGAAGTTTAGCATAATGGAGTGCTGCCTGAGTTCCTATCAGAATAATTAATTGACAAATGCTATTATTAATCTTTAATTCAAAAACTAACTTGATACTATTATTAATACTATTATAAATCTTCAATTATTAATATTATTATTAATCTTCAACAAATCTTGCTGGGTTGTGAAAACTCTTTGAAAGCATTGAGGTAGATTTGGTTCATAACTAACAAATCTGCAACTTTTTGCAAGCAACTGCAAAGATAGTGAATGCCCAAGTTTGTTATTGTTCCATAATGGATCTGTAGCTTCATGTTCTTCTAGAGATGTAAATTGATCTTTGTTGATTAGTGATCAATTTTAAGCCATTAGTTTTAATGATTCTTCTAGATATTAGTTTTAATGCTTGAGAAAATATGCATTAGTTTTAAGCCATTAGTTTAAGAAAAATATGCAGTCACGCAACTCTAACTTATTCCTTTTAATTGCATTTTCCTTCAAGAGAATGATTTAATACACATTTTAATCATTGAATCAAATTACTGTGTTGTATTCAACTCTGTAACATTTTAATCTAATCTAACAATGATTCACTACACACCTATTGAGCTGGGTTTCCATTTCTTCCAAAGCATCCTTCTTAAGATACTAATCAAAAATTGCGTCAAGCATACACAGGAGATTAACTTCATATATCTGATCAGTTTACTTTTGAAATTTATCAACATTAAATTCATGCACATGAAGTTGAGTATTCGGCACAATTTCATTCATTCAAGATTGAATCAACTTACTTTGGATTGAGTTAATCTATAGTTTGAGAAACTAATTAGTTATAATTATACAACTTTTGGATTGAGTTAATCTATAGTTTGAGAAACTTATGGGGAAGATAGTTTGAGTTAATCTATAGTTCCAATAAATAATGATCCTGGGGATACACAACAACACCGTCTCTGAACAAAATTACAGAAAGAAGCGATATATAAATATATGGTTATAGACATGACCATAACACGTGAAATAACATTGCATCAAATTGTTTGAACTAGGAAATGGAATTGACAGACATGAGTTCTTAAAAAGACAAATGCTGAGAACAAATAGCTTCCAAGCTACACTTGGTGTAATACATCCAGATGATAAACTACTATACTGATCAGTATCAGTAGTAACTGATATTGATCAGTATCAGTACTAATAATGTCAGTATCAATTTAAATTGATACTGATCAGTATTTTACTGATACTGATCAGGATGGCAAAGCTTGTGAGAGACAGTAATCTTTTATTCAATAAGGATTTTTGTTGTTATTAGTTTTACTGATAGCATTGCTTTTGAGCTTTAGACATATCCATGTAGTTGTTATCAGTGTTGTTATCATGAACCCAAGGTTTCATCCTAATAATTTTTTTCTCTTACATGGCTCTCTCAAAAACCTATTTTTTAGGTATGAAAATTCAGGTTGCACTGTTTACATTAATTCATATATCATCCCGACATATATGTTACCTCACGTCATTAGTTTAATTATAAACACTAATTTACAATGAGAGCTCAGCATGTCAATGATTGCTTCTTCTTTGATGTCTTCGTAAAGTATAGCTTCTATCTCAATTGCAATTTCTCTAATTTGATGATGGAATTGGCTCCATTCAATGTTGGAGCTTGATAGGTCTGAGATTGTTAGCTGTTCTATGTTAGTGATATATTTTCGCCTCTGATTCCTCGGCGGGATATTCTCATGGATGAGCTTTTCATTTATCTCTTTAGAATTTGAAACCTTTTCTTCTGAATGATGAAGCTGCATGTTTCACTACTAGAAATTGAATCTTCAGCAACGGCTATCAGCAACGGCCGCTCAAGCCGTTGCAGATATGTTGTATCTGCAACGGCTTTCTAACAGACAAGTGAGCCATTGCTGATGATAACTTATTAGCAACGGCTTTCTAACGGGCGAGTGAGCTGTTGCTGATAAGTTTATATAGGTCGCAGATCGCGCCCGACCCTTCTTCCTCCCACTGCTGCCGCCGCCGCCTCCTCCTCCCGCCTCTCGCCGCCGCTGCCGACGCCGACGACGCCGAGCTGCCGCTGCCAACGCTGCCGTCCGGCCGTCTCTCCCTGTTGCGGCCGGCGGGAAATCCGACCGAAACCCTTTTTTTAGGGTTTCGGCCGGCGGTGGTCGGCCGATGGCCGCCGCTGGAGCTTTTACAGTGTCCGGACACTGTACTCCGGCGCCAGAAATTGCATATTTAGATATATATTTTTATATATATATGTTAATTAATTATTTAGATTAATTGTTTAATTTGTTAGATTAATTATTAGGGTTTAGATTAATTTCGGAATTGTCCACTTCGGACGCGCGCCGAAATCGTCCGCTTTGGACATGCGCTGGAATCGTCCACTTCGGGCGCACGTCGGAATCATCCAGTTCGGACTCTTGCCGAAATCGTCGAATTTGGACTCGTGTCGGAATTGTCCAATATGGACTCGAACTGTCTCAAAACATTTAGAAAATAATCATCCATCCAACGAGTTGATATGTTTCACGTACGCAGATAGTGGTCATGCGCGAGCCGTACTAGGGTCACTTGGGGCACCGACCCCTCCGGTCGCTGGTGAGCGGCCGTCCACCTCTAGATCCAGTTATGATCATAGTAGCAGAATAAGGACTCTAGAGGACACGGTCGCGCGTCAGACTGAGATAATGGAGCGCCAAAGTCAGATGATGACGGATATACAAGCTATGCTACGCAATATGTCAGGTCATCCCGAAGCAGGCATCTCTTCGGCATCATCTAATCCATTGTCCTCGAGTCAGTCCACGCCGGTGTACACTCAAGCACTCCAGACCCCGCCATATGATCCATGCCATCCTCCATCGTCATCGTGAGATTTTTTTTATATTGACTTTGTTACTGAGATATTGGACTTGTTTAATTTATTTTGTTTGGATATTGATACTTTAATTTTGCATTTGAATAGTTTTTATACTATCGTGGATAATTAGCAATATAAATATAATTATTTTGAAGTATATCTTGGTGTATTTGTGATGTGTGAATGAATGTGTGTATGAGTGTATGGGTGTGTGAGTTATGTATCAGATAATGTATCAATGTATCAATGTATCAATGAAAATTTAAATTTTTAAATTTTTTCGTTACCAGGTTCACATCATCAACAACGGCTTTCCCACGGCCGTCCGTGGGAAAGCCGTTGCTAAAAGTGTATCGAAAGTCGTTGCTGATGACCTACAGCAACGGCTTAGCGACGGGATTTTACTAACGGCGTTGCTACGGACTCAACGGCCGTTGCTATTAATGTTATCCGCAACGGCTCCGGGTCCGTGGCAAAATCGTTGCTGATAATATTGTTAGCAACGGCCCGAGCGACCGTTGCGGATCCGTTGCTAAATTATCAGCAACGCGATTTTTTGTCACGGCTCCATTGCAACGGCTCGGCCGTTGCTGATGCTCTTCAGCAACGGCGCAGCAACGGCATCAGCCGTTGCTGATGCCCATTTTTCTAGTAGTGTTTGATCCAAGCAGATGATAAAATGCAGGAGTATAAGCTACCTCATATAACTCATTGAACAAATGTACAATAGTATACCTCTCATCAGTATGATACTGATACTGATCAGTATCAAAATATGTTATCAAACATCATTCTCAGCTTCTTGGTTTTAATTAATCAATTTAAAATCAAAATATGTTATCTACTAGTATTATGGGCATGCTGAATTCAGCGTGCTGCAACAATTCAACATGCTGAATTGATGCGCTAAATCGTTGCAGCATGCTGAATTCTTTATAATTCTAAATATACAAAGCAGATTCAATGTCTTGAAAGCAAAGACAAAGTGGGTCTCTAATTCCTGCAAGTTATATACCTTGGTATTCTGCTCAAGCTTAGGTCTGAGACTCTAGCTAAGTGATAGATTAACGGTGGTAGGTATTCTTAGGATGATCTATTAATCACTTGCTGTCACTGTATGCATGTTGACTACAAGCAAATTGGTCGTTTCATGATTTGCTTTTGGTTTTAGAAACAGTTTTATCTAAGTCTTGAATTAGCTACCCATGTGTTAACTTTTTTGTTGTGGAATCATGTGTTTATTTATCTCAATATTTTTATATTCAATTGAATCCTTATTGGTGCAAGTCAATTTGAATCATGTGTTTATTAAAATGATTGTATTAATATTTTTTTTTCGTATGCCCGATACACCTGGGATACTGTCATTCAGGTTCATGTGGAGGATGCTTGAGAAGCTTACAATAAGAAGCTTTTCAAGGATATCCTCCATCGTGCGCGGGATGAGGCGTGGGCAAATGTAGGCGATAATCGGGATACGCCTATGGATGCGCTGAAGGGAAATGAGCCCAACTAGATAACGAGCCACGTATGAGATCGACTATACGACATCTGGGCGTCCGAGGAGTGGCAGGGTGCCTCCCGAATGGCGCACCGGAACCGGATGATGCTAGTTGAGGAATCTGTGGCCCGACATACCGGTGGGTCCATCCCATTTGCTAGTCACAAGCGTTGCATGGTAAGTAATTTAATAATAATTTTTATTATTTATCATAGAAAAACTAATTATATTTATTTTATTGCAAGGGACGCGAGACGAGCAGGGGACGCTCATTCCGGCTGATCCTTTGAGGGTCTTCGAGGAGACACATAGATATAAACATGGTCCTCACCATGGTGAGTTCATCAGCGGGAGGTCGGAGACGATCCTGGTAAGTTAATATTTAATAAAGTTTATATTTTTAAAAAAAATATTAATTCAATTATGTAAAATTAATTTAATTAATCAATCTTTAAAGACCACGTATTCTGAGTTGGTGACCCAGTGGGGAGATGATCCTGCGCAGCATCAGCTCGATGTTGACGCATGGATGCAAGTGACAGGAGTTGACCACGGTCGTGTATATGGCATTGGCACAACGGCCCACGCACGGACGTTGTTGCAGCCACATGGTGCGGGGTCGTCTGCCTTCACCTCTTCCACCACTGGTCCATCAACTTCACATGCGGGCCAGGATCGATTTGCGGCCTTAGAGGCTTCACACGCAGAATTACACACATCTCATGCACGCCTCATCAGTGAGGTGGCCGCTAAGAGGGAGTACATGGCACGTATATATTGCTTCTTCCATGCCTGGTGCTCCGGCCCCTCCGCCTCCCCCGTCATTCGACGCGACGCCAGCTAATGTCGTCCCGACGCAGCCCCTCTCGTCGCCGCATCCGTCGTCACCACATGATGCGCTTCATGATTGATGTATTTTATTTTCTATTTTGATATAAACATATTTCGATACGATGTAAATATTATATTTTGATATAAATATGTATAAACATTATAATTTGATGTACCCCTCGTCGTGGCAATATTTTGATATAATTTGATATCTTGTATATTCTTTGGTTGTGGCATTGCATTTTGATATAATTTGATGTTGATGTTAAATGTAAACAGGCATTTAAAAAAAATATTATTGTAAATTATTTTTAAAAAAAAACAATACAAATTTGCGATGGATCTGCGACCGTTATCATTGTCGCAAAAACGTATATCGAACTAGTCGCCAAAGCGATCGCAATTGTAGTTTCTGCGACGGCAAGCGCGGTCGCATCACAGTCGCAGATATGATATTTTGCGACGGAAAAAATGATCGTCGTACCGTCGCTTATGTAATTTCTGCGACGGTCAAATAAGGTCGCAGATATTACGCGACAACATTCTGCAACCGCGCGCCGTGCACCTTTCGCTCTACGATCGCAGAATTTTATCTTTTGCGATCGCTGCTTGTGTTGTCGTAATTTTTCTGCGTTTGTTACCGCTTTTTGCGACCGCTTATTTCCGCCGCAGAAGGTCTTTAGCGACCGATTTACGACGGTATTGTCTGTCGCAGATAAGCTATTTTTTAATAGTGTCAATCTTATCTCATCCAATGAAATAAACATACCATAATTATATAATAATTAGACTTCTATTTACGTTGACCTCCCATTTAATGTTCATCAAATGATTTTTCTTTACCAGGAATTACGTAATTAAAATAGAATTAGTTATTACTAAAGATATTTCCATTTAGTTAACTCATTATTTATTTACTTAATATTACATGGCAATATCGATATATTTACCCAGTTTTATAGCCGCCCAAAAAACCAACGCGTTTAATTACTCTTCTCAATTTAATTAATTTATAAAGAAATGAATAATAATAATTAATTGATTACATTTATTTTGTTTAAGTGCGGATTTAATTAATTGCTGTTGAAAACTCTTATATATCATTTCTTTCAGTATAAAAAATAATAAATATTAGCTCAAACTGCTCTATTAATATATATTTTTCCTATCTCAAGGATTAATTAAAATAATGAGAAATTAATCCAAGGGAAAATAATTAATTAACACCCTTGAATAATAAAAATTAGAGAATGATATATTATGTCAAACAAACTGAGTTTTATCATTATGATTTTAAGTCCAAGGGAATACATTTGCAAGTTCTTCAAATTATTTGATGGATAGATCAAGAACAAGAGCGAGAACAAGACGAATCATAAAATTAGGAATCAAGATCAGATCAGCGTCCGGGAGAAGTGCCTAGTCATCAGCATGAGCATTTTCAAGTTAGTGCCGTCAACATCGAATCCGTTCGCCAAAATCTGCCCGCAGCCGCTGGGGGCGGAAAGGGTCGTCTCGTACATGACGACGGCCATGTCGAAGTGGTTCGACGCCGCGAACTCTCCCGCCCACTTCAGCGCCGCCGCGGTGTTCTTGTACAGAATCTCGCAGGCCTCCGCCGACTTCATGACGCCGGCGTCGGTCGCTGTTTTCTTGAAGGTCGCGAGCTTGGAGAGGGTGGCGGTGGCATTGGCGACGGAGAGCTTGTGGGAGATGGAGGCGATGCCACGGGCGTCGGCGGTCTCGCTGCCGCTGGCGGCTTGGAGAGAAGCGACGCAGAAGTTCGGGTCGACGAAGTCTCTGCACGCGTTCTCGATGGCCGGCGACGCGGCGGAGGAGAAGCACGGGATGGCGAGCGCGAGGAGGACGACGAAGAGGCTGTAGCGAGCCATGGCGTTGATCGCTCTTCTGTCTCCTTGCTTCGACTCGAACGATGTGGTGGTGAAGTTGAGGAGAGAAGGCGAATTTATAGGTAGACAATTAATAATAATATCATGTCATCATTAATTTATATTCGTGTAATAATATTATTACTTAATTTCTAAAGTTTATATAAATAAGAAATATATATTCAAGCCTCTTCCATCATTTCGTAAATTAAGCAAAAAACGATATCATATTCTTTATTTAAAATGTTTCCTTAAATATGATATTTAATTAGCTTGGCCAAAAGTAAATAAGTTACCATTTGCATGATAAATCATAAAAGCTGCACTTATATATACATATATACTATTTGCAGAAATTTTTATAAGGTTTATCTCAAATGGGAAAAAGTAATTTGGAATTATATTTCTTATTTTAAATAACAATAAAAAGATAACAATCTACCAATTGCCCTGCCAAATGCATGACAAGATATGTTGATTGCCAAATACATTGATTTTAGACAATCAATAATGCTTTGGATAAGATCATATCCAAGTTGGTTTTGAATTGTTTATTTGAGCCCCTCACCATTGTCTAAGGCCCAATTTAATTTTCATGCAGTGCTTTATATATCTACTCATTTAAATAAATTGGAAATCATAAAATTTATTTACCTTTTAAATAAATTTGCAGTATTAATAGAAACGAATTAATTTAATTACTTTTTTATAAAATAATAATTTGTTCTGTATGATACATTTCTGTATATAATTAATTGCCTATGCAAATATATTCATCAACGAATTTAATTTGCTTCTTCATTATTATTAGTGTTTCTTAGTTTATTTATATGCAAAGAGTTACAGTTATGTAGATGGTGATTAATAAGCATCAGCTCATCATATGTTTAACAAAATTGCATTCACCATGAACCAATCATCTCTTTTAATAAGCTAATAATGCCTAGCCTCAACTACAAAAACCTGGCAGTTTGCAGACACAAGGCATCCTCAAGTTTGTCAATCACTCATCAAAAGCATTTAACAGACTAGCTTACAAACAAAACTACATAAACAAACTTGCTGAATTATAAAAACTAATCTGCTTAGAGCTTTCAAGATTGCTGCTGCCGGGGGCGGGGGTACTGCCTATCTCCCTGCCATGCCCAAACAATATCCGCGAGAGCTGGTCTAATGCCTTCTTTCAGTAGCTTCTGATATTCCAAGGTATCACCACTTGACCTGTTCATTTCGACCAAATAAAACGATGGGGAGACATCAAAGATCTCAAAATCGACGCCGAGAATACCGTTCCTGCCATCATTTAGGGTCGCCATTTTTAGAACCCCATCCTCTTTCTTTATCACTTTTAACTTCAAAAGTTTGGCCATATCATGTAGCCTTGAAATAATGGTTGATGCAGTTTCTTTAGAAGTGAACCAAGCTTCTTCCTTTTGGTGGTTCTCCACAAAGAAGCCTGAGAGATCAAATCCCACTGAGAGAGAGATGATGTCAAAAGCATTCAAGTTCATGAGTTTCATTGAATCTTGCTTTTCTTGCTCAGTGGTGCTGACTGAGGAGTTGGAAACTGCAGCAACATCCATAGGGACACTATCTTTTGGTTGTTCTTCCAGTTTCAGTTTCCTGTCACCAAGCCCTTTCTTAAACCACTTGCTTTCCTTTATTTTTGCAATGGAAATCCTAGTACTTGGATCAGGATCCAGGATCTTTGTAATCAACTTCTTGGCACCAGAAGAGAACCAACTTGGGCATTTAAATTCACCCTTTCCAATCTTCCTGTACATCTCCATCAGATTGGAATCATGAAAAGGATAATAACCAGCCATGAGCACAAAAAGAACCACCCCACAGGACCAGATGTCAGCTTTTGCACCATCATATCCAATTCGGCTGATCACCTCAGGAGAAACATAAGCTGGAGTTCCACAAGTAGTGTGCAGCAAGTTATCTTGCCTCTTGGAGTCAATAAGGGCACTTAGGCCAAAATCTGTTACCTTTAAATTGTCATTTTCATCCAACAATAGATTTTCAGGCTTTAGATCACGGTGGTAGACACCTCTGCTATGACAGTAATCAATAGCACTAATCAACTGTTGGAAGTACTTTCGAGCATCATCCTCTGGCACCTTGCCTTTTGAAACCTTGCTGAATAGCTCACCTCCTTTGACATACTCCATTACAAAGTATATCTTGGTCCTAGTTGCCAAGACCTCAAAGAGTTCCACCACATTAGGGTGTCTGACCAATCTCATGACAGATATTTCACGTTTCACATGTTCCATAAGACCAACCTTCATTACTTTCTCTTTGTCGATCATTTTTATTGCAACACTTTGACCATTACTGATGTTCCTTGCATAATATACCTTTGCAAAAGTTCCTTTCCCTAATAATCTCCCTATTTCATACTTCTGCATCACAACAGTTCCTCTGTTCTCCATTTTTGCATGCGTCAGTTGATAATATGCTACACTTCCCACTTTTCACAGCAAAAATTATGCAAAGGAAAGCAAAAGGCTTCAACCGTCTTCACCAGGGTCACTATCCACTGTAACAAGTTCACTTTTTCTCAAAATTACTCTCTGCCTGGCTGGAATTAGTCTTTCTAGTATCTTTCCATGGAGCACATCCTGGACAAAAAAATGCTGTGTGGTTTTGACTGGAGCTAAAGGCTCACTTAACTTCCACAGTATGGCCTTAGTGCCCAGGCACATCTTTCAGCATTCCCAGCTATCTTCCTTATTGACTGCAAATGTATTCCAAACTAAGAAATAAGAATAGGTGCACGTATATCAAATAGGAAGCAGTTGAAATACACAACAAATGCGAAAGCAAAAAGAAGAATATGGTTCCTAAATGAAGTTCCATATTTAGATAGTTAAACAAAATTTAACTATCCAAACATGGCGACAACTCAACAACTGCTATCATTACTGTAAACCAGACAGATAAGAAGATAAAGTAAACTCTAAAGTGGATACAAGCTAAGGTTCCAACATGGCTTCTCAGTAGAAAGTACAGAAAGATGGGAGCAAAATCCAAATAATAAACTACAACTCATCTGCCATTTCCCAAATAAATTATTTCATCAAACTACTGTCAAGATGAATTAGCACAAGCCGCAAGTTCCCAGATTAGTCTAAAACTATAAATCAAGTATCTTTGATAAGAGGGCATGAAGAACTACCATAGAAAGATTGCATAGAATTCAGATCCCTTAGTAGGAGTTGGAAACAAATCAAAAGATTGTCAAAGAAGAAAACCTCGCCAAGGATTATGGCCTTAATCACATGGGTGAAAGACAACACAAAGGGGCTCACTGAAAGGCCTTTACTGTGCAGCTGCTGCTGCAAATCTATCATCTATATCTGTAAATCAAACTAGAGGCCTAGAGCTGTTGAAATGAACGGAGTAACTGTAGAGAATGGCAGATAAAAGAAATTCCTGTTATTTATCTTAGACAACAAAAAAAGAAAGATGTGTGATCTTGTGCAGATGGCAAATATGAAAAACATCTGGAAGAAGATAAGCTCGAAAATTTTTCTCTTAATAATTCATCAGGCTCCACCATAAGTGTGATCTTATACATTTCTTTCTTTATGTTCTAAGTGTAATTTCATATTAACTGGATTTATGTTAAAAGAGAGGGTACAAAAACATCTGGTTGTTGTAGAATTTCGCAGACCTTGTGAAAAATACATAATCACATATTTCTGTATTAACTCAAACAGATTAGTTCTTAACGAGGTGATCTTGAAAATATTTTTAAAAATTCTGGAATCTTCCCTTATGTTCTTGGAAAAACGTACAATCTAATCTAATATTGCCACAATATAGACGGACAAGTACCAGCATCCCCAGCTTCCATATCGACAAAACATAAATCTTCTACTAGAAATCACATAATCCAAATCGTTTTATCCCAATCAAACATTTCACTGATATATCAAGAAAATAAATATAGCAAACATACTCTCAAATGAAAAACAAATTGAACCAATTATATTCTCAACTTTTCAAAAGTCGCATAAATATTTTAACGAAAGTAATTTACTATAGACAAACAAAGAAAAATGAGACAACTTTAAGAAATCATATCATGAAAAGTCCTAACTTTTCTAGACAAAACCATCGGATCCAACCTAAACAACACAACCAAACATCGCGGCATCTCAAAAACACAAAACTGAAGTTGATCAAGTATCAGTCCATACCTTACGGGCTGCAGCACTGCAGCAGAAGAGACACCTTCTGCCCGAGTAAAATCTCAGCTAATCCGACTCCAAAAGCCCCCTCAACCCCTATCAGATCTACGCATCAAGAACAGAGGCGAGGAGAGGGAGGAGGACGGGGAAACCCCGTATTAGAGCAAGAACAGAGGCGAGGAGAGGGAGGAGGACGGGGAAACCCCATATTAGGTTTGCTCTCCGCAATTAATTCGCTAGCTGGTCGCTACGGCCTTTCCCGGCTGTTAGTGTTATGTATTTATAGACTTGCAAATGGAGGATGCACGGGGAATGCGTCTATTGCCACTTGCAATTGCGTTTATTACAGATGAGTCCCTAATACCGCGTTTAGGAACTTTTACCCCGCAATTGAGTCTTTAATTAATGGCCTATTTATTCGCGAACGGTGGAGATCTCCGCGATATAGAATGAACGGTGAATCCCGAGTGTTTTTTTTTTTTTGGAATATTACATCTTTTGTTTTGGATCCAGTCATCGATTAGCCAGTTTGGCGTGTAGAATGTGGTCGAAGCATATGCGGCGTATCGCGAGAGATCGCATTTAACTTTATGCGAATAAAAATTGGATCCAATTTGGAAATGACGTCAGGTGTAATAAATTATTTAATGTGGGGTTTGATGGAAACTTCATCCTAATCTTGAATCTTGCAAGGCAAAATTAGAATTATCGGCACGTGCTTCACGTATTTGCGGAGACGATGAATTGTTTATTTTTTGAATTTAATTAATACCATCTTGGTCGGCTTTATTTTATGGAAAAATCATAAATGTATGGCTTCTATAAATAAATGAATTATAATTCACATTTTCTTTCATTTTTTCTGGCTCATTTTAATTTTTGAATTCTTTCATTTTTGTCCTCTTCCCTGTATATAATTTGTAGCCTTTCATGATTTTTGAAATGATTTCAAATTTTAATTTCTCAAAAAAAAAAAGAGAAAATGATGTGTCGTGGCTGACTGGCTGCAACCAGTTATTTTCTTAGTTAGATTAGGTGGATATTTTGAACGCATGCTACATGTTCAAACATCTTAATTAATGATATTTAGAAGTCACAATTATTATTTTATAGATAGATATTAGGGCTGTTTCATATATGACATATTTGATTAATGCTTTTTAAAAAATAACCTTCAATATATAACATATTTTTAAAATCCTTATCCCTGAAATTTCCTCTAAATATTATCAATAAAAAGGCACTTGCTTCTCAACAAAGTATTTCATATTTTTCATCAGCGAATTTAGTTTGTATTTATTTTTTAAATTCGAAATAAAAGAAGAAACTTTTAGCAAAAGAAAAATCTTGTAAAACTAATAATTTTAATGTTGTATGGGAAAGTTAATATAGAGAAAAGAAACAAAAAGTCAATATGAATTATTCAAATGAATCCAAAAAGTCAATATGAATTATTCAAGCCCAATATGGAGGTGATGTTAATTTGTATCCAAGATGTTGGAAATTGATTAGAAAACAATTGCAAGTTATTATTTTTTTATTTGTTTTTCCCCAAATAGTAATTGACTTAGTGCATCATCATTTGTTTTCAATTAACTAAGTTGATAGGTAAACTATAAATTATAGCAAAATATAGTTTTGTGGTTGAAATAGTATGACAAGGAAACTAACAATTTAATGAGATATAATTTGGTTTGACCAATCTATATCTTGTCGGCATTTAGTTTTTCATATTAAAAATTAGGGAGTAATGTAACAGAAGTCTTATAAATTTTAATTTTTTTAAATTTCGATTCTATAAATTTTATTTTAGTATTTTCAGTCTTATATGTTTGCTCCGTTGCACAAATTTGATCATATATGTGACGGTCCTTTAACTCTCCATCCACATGGACATAACGTTGTTCATACATGTTGAAAAAATCGATCCTATAAGTTTCATTTTGAAATTTTTAATCTTATACGTTTGCTCTGTAGCACGAATTTGGTCCTACATATGACGGTCCTTTAACTCTCCGTTTACGAAAAAATAAATGGCATTATGTCCATGTTGACAGAGTTAATGGACCATCACGGATATGATCAAATATGTGCTACGAAGTAAATATATAAGACTGAAAATATCGAAATAAAATTTTATTGAATTAAAGTCAAAAAAAATTAAAATTTATAGGATCGATTGCACTTCTCTCTTAAAAATTACATTCAAGTTTGATTTTTATAATACAGTAACGGTTTTTCTACCATGTTGGTTTAGACTTGTAATTAAAGAAAACATATGGGCCAATTATTCTACTGGGTATATCGTAACAATTAATTGATGTCAAAATATACACAGGGAGAAGCTCATGTGAAATGAGATAGAATCATTATTAAGTTGAATCTCACATGCCACCAACTAAATCATGATAGGAGGTTATACATTAGATTTGACTTGGATCTTAGTTAAGGAGAACATCAAGTGAGATATATTGAAAATATTACAGTATCTAATCTCACATCAGAAATTTTTAAAAAAGAATGTTTTTTTTTAGAAAGAGTGAGGCCGAAGTCATACCATTCACTTCATAAGGTGTGCAGGCGAGCGTCTTGGTTATCCCAAGGATTACGAAATCGCAGACACAAACAAATAAAGGAAAACAAAAGCTAAGCATGAGCGTTGTTCAAGCGCTCCTAGAAATTGAATCCGGATTTGACCATCGAATTCTAGTCGGTAGGTTTATCGTGAAAGATGAAGTCATTTCGAATAGTTCAAATGCTTTAGCACCAAAGCATTGTCAGTGTAGTGTGCTCTCGACCCCAAGATTCCACTTCAAGATCATTAATAGGAATACCCCTGAATCGCGACTTTTCTAATTTATTGAGAAAAAAATTGTCAACCAAGCTTAGATAAATGCAATTGCAGAACAGATGTGAGATCGTTTCAGGGGCTCCTTGGCAAATGACACTGAGGGGGTCATCCAAAGTCATCCCGTGTCTGATCAACCTATCCCTCATCGGGACCCATTCTTTGAGGAGTAGCCAAAGCAAGCACTTCATATTTGTCGGCCCTTTGCATTTTCAGATTATATCACAGCTAGGGGTGAAAATAGGCCAGGTCAGGCCAAGCCTATATGATAGAAAATTGATCTGAGTTTAGCTTGTGGTCTGTTATAGGTTTAAAATTTAACCTAAGCATGGCTTGTTCATTGGCCTGGCCTGACCTATGGCATATTTATGAAGTCTGCTTTCAATATAATCTGTTTTATAAAATCTACTTCTAATATAAAATTGTGGCATGTGGCATGTAGTATGTGTTTTATTAAATTAAAATAATATTAGTTATTACATTAAAATAATTTTAATGAAAATACGTAATAAAATAATAATTATATTATATATATATTACATCACCTTAACAAGCTCAGACTAATTTATCAAACTTAATATGTTTTAAATTGAGCTTGAGCTTGATCTATTAAGGAAAACAGACCTATTTTAAAGTCTTAGTCTGATTTTTTAAAAAAAATAAATCAGGCCATGTCAGGCCACAGGCTCCTGATAGGCCGTCTGACCTATTTTCACCCCTAATCACAGCCGAATGTTTTGCGCCCCTTATTAGCAAGCCACATATACAAAGATTTCATGGTAAAGTACCCTAATGCCACCCACTGCCAGAAACTCTTGGTCCTGAGAGCTATATATCCAAGCTGCTAGGGATCCTCACGAGGGATAAAATTAAATCACTCCAAGTCATCCGCGTATACCTCTCCACTCCATTGCATCGACATCAAAAAGCTCTGAGACCTTGCCATTCTTACATCTACTCATGAAAAATAGCCTTGAAAATATGTCCGTCAGACGTGCATTTATAGTACCCATCTATCGTGCCAGAAAAGGGTGGAGTCCCCCCTACCCAAGGATGTCTCCATACCAGTGGCGAAACATAGTTGGCCGCATAAATTTCTTTTCATACGTTATAAAAAGTTGGGTTAGATTAATAAGAATTAATGACACTAGATGAATGCACTATTATCAAATTTAGCTTAATTATTATAATTAATCAATTAACTTAGACTTATACTTAAAATTAACAATATAATTCCATCGAATGGTCTTTAACTAGTTAAACCGAGTGAAAACCAGCCATATTTGAAATGGCACACAAGGAAGAACAGCTGGGGGCCAACAAGATATATGTGCCCCCTTTAAATTCGGACCAAGTAAAAGGAAACAAAATTGGCCCTACCTTAGCATGCAAGAGTGCAAGGACATTAAAGTCAACCATGTGCACGCGTATTTAAAAGCAATTCAATCGCCATGTTCGCAATACATGTACTCATTGGAATCATGTGCTTTTGCTTCTTAATTTGTTTTACAATAATTAATTTGGTCCCACATGTATGTGAAACTTCTTAGAACCACGTAGCAAGACAAGAAGAAATGAATAATGGAGGATGACAGATGGTAATGTTATGCATGTAAGTAGTTGAAGACTAATACAAGTCCAATCCCATATTTTTAATACGGTTCGGATCAAGTTTTGTGGTTGTGAAACAATCAAACATTAAAGATGACAAATTATATTATATATCCTGAATTTTAAAAGTATTTTTAATTTTAATCTGAACTTGATCTGTTGTATCAATTTTATACTTAAATTCAAATGTTAAAGTGGTTGTTTCAATTCAGTTTGATGAAAACGCTGAACCAAACACGTTTTCGTAAGCAATTTTGATTCCAGTGAAATCGAAATCACGAAAATATATTTGATTTCGCTGAATGATTAAATTAATTTTTTTATTAATAAATATATTAATTTAAAGATCATGTCATGCTTGCATTATTTTGATTAGTGGATGAATTACAATTTAATGAATTTTGGTGGTTTGTGCACTAATTACGGAAGAATTATTCAGAGTATGTAAATAATTTTCTGCACGTCTTATTTTTGGACTTTTCTTGATCGTGGACCAAATAAATAATTATTCTTCAAATCGTAAATGTCATGAAACATAAATTAATTTCCCCTAATAGAGATAATAATGATAATAATTAATTTGTCAAGAAATCAAACATGAGCTCAGAAAATGATCGATTTTGGCTTTAAAATTTGATAAAATAAAATAAAATTAGAATATATATATATATATATATATATATGAATGATAATTGACTCGATACATTATTTCCAATTGACAAAACAGTAAAAAAGACAAGACTGGATGTGCACTTTAATTTCTCACTGGCAATCACTATCCGAAAAATAAGAATAAAAAAAAAGTTGATGCAACGTGAAAAATGCATTAGCAATTTAGTAATAATTAGTCAACTTTTCCAACCATTTTTGGGATGTCAAATCAGCATGGCATGTTTCTTAAATTTATTTAAATGTGCTGTGGAAACGTTGATCAGCTGGCTTGATAAATTGAACTTTGTTTACTTTATTCCAAAAGAAATATTTCAAAAGTGAAATTATATACTTTTCGATGATGAATATTTAATCCCCAAAATAAATTAATTGACATGTTTAATAATTTCTTATTGTTAGGAAATTTAGGATAATTTTCTGCAGGATCTACAAAACTCGAACCCGGAGAGAAAAATAGAAAACCAAATCTGATAATAATAATGCAAGAAAAATAAAAGGTACAAGAGGATTAACGTGGTTCGAACTCGGCGGGGTGTCGATCCTACGTCCACAGGGAGAAGAGAAGACTGCTTTATTAAATCCAGAAAAAAAAACTTTTACAATAAGAGTGCAATAATCTAAATCCCCTTCGGAATACAGTAAACTATCTTAAATTAATTGAACCTGAAATTGGTACGGAGTAAAGGCACTGTCTCTGCAAGATCTGCTTGGAAACTGAACTCCTGCTCCTGTATGTCAGAAACTGAGAATGGGCACTCCTTAGGAAAAGAGTCATAACGGCACTCTTAATTTTTTGGATCTCTGAAACTCTCATATGAGAGATTTTCTTTTGGTGTGGGATTCTTTGAACTGCATATTAGGCCCCTATTTATAATAGAGGGGGAGAGCCGATTTAGGCCTACTTTAGTGGAGAAAAAATCTCCAAGGAATTTGCTGCTCCGTCTGATTTAATCGGATGGCTGAAATGCTTCTTTTGATCAAAGAAACTTTCAAAATGCTTGGTGGCTTCACGTGAATTCTCCACATTTTTCTCCCTTTAACTAGTCAAAATCAATATTTGATTTTCACATCATCAATTTGAAAACTTCTGAAGTTATCATCAATTTGAAAACTTTTACGTGTGCCGCTGCAATATTGACATGGGTATCTTGAGAAGATGGTGGGCTGGGCTCCTAGGCCCATGATTATAAAATCAGTTTATTTTAATCGAGTCCGGTTTAACATGGTTCAATCAAATTGGCAAATTGGTTCAAGTATATCTTGATCAAATCAACTCTGATTTTGATATGGTCGAATTCGTTGGATTTGGTTCAAATCCAAATTTGAGTCAATCTCTAACACATATGTATCCAAATATTTAATTTACTTAAATTAAACTAGGAGGATGGGGAAATTCCAAGCTGGACCAGGATGGCTTATTAAGAGGTTTCCCTCAGGTCTGAATTGATCAACAATGTTTGACTAAGTAAAGATGGTGAAAGTAGAGAGTTAAAAACTGGCTGTTAAAACTACTTTTTAGAGCTCACTTAATTATAAGATAATTTTTATACTTATAAATTATTCATTTGACTAATATATCTAAATTAGATTTTTTAATAAATAAATAAACTGTATAACATAATCATTATAAAAACATACATAAACCCTATACGCGCACAAAAGACGCTACGATTAAAAATATTTAGAATTAAACATGTGATTTTAGGCAATATATATACCTACTTGTCTAATCATCAAGATAATAGTGGATTAATTTGTTTAATCACATATCATGAGAATTAAAAAAAAAAATCAATCAATTTAAAGCTTGGTTTGAATTTAAAGCATGAATCGTAATTGGAGGGATCAAATTGTGCCATGCACTCAACACAAGAATAAATTATCCACGTGAGTTCCTTGAATATTATAAGCAAGCATATATGGTTGTGAAGAATACAATTGAGATAGAGTTGATGACATGTGTGCCACAATTTGGATTTGCTCAACCTCTCATGATCCTATCATTTCCACTCCAACCAAAGCCTCTCAAATTAATGCGTTCAAGTTGTATATATCCATGTGCAAAGTGTTCACACCATTTCTATATATTTAATATATATCATAATTAATCGCAATTTTTTATTTTATAAGAATGGCAACAATATATAATTTGGCAATCTGACAAGGTTCATGAGCTGTCATTATCTGTAGATGTGTAAGTTGTGCTGACTCAAGAACATCTAAGGATATGTAAACACTAGTGATGGTGTATGTTATAGGAAACGTGATGACTCGATCGAGTCGAGATTTCGATCGGATTGAGATTATTGGAGTCGATTTATATGCGGATGTATCGCTAAATTTGCTATTTTGAAAGATATATATGCTTTATGATATTAGCACGAGATGTTATTTTTTTGAAAGAATATACTTTTGAAAATCGATCAAGTATAAAAGATTCTCCGAGGAACTAAGCAAACACTCTAATTAAAAGAGAAAGCTTAGACCTCATGAGCTTAATTATGAGCGTAAGATATAAATTCATAATTTATGAATATAATTATGAAAATTATGTTTAATATATAAACTTACGATTTAAACTCAGGTAAAACTCAAGCTCGAATCATTTATTAAGCTAGCTTGAGCTGCTTAATTATGAACTAACTAATTAATTATGCTATTCGAAACCTTATTTTGGAACAAATAAAAGTTAAAAAAAATGCACAATATTTTATGTGGTTAATTACTCATATAAAATATACTATATTTGAATTGAGTATTTGCATAATATTTTATCTACTCTAACTCAATATAAAAGGATCAAATAGTTTGGGTATTCAATTGAAATGAAAAGGACACATTAGTAACTAAGGAAATTTGAGCATATTTTTGGGTGGACCTTCAGTTTGCCCTAATTTGGAGTAGGGTTCAAGTTCCAAATCTAGGCCTAATAAATGTTGGGCCCAATAATTATTTCTAAATTTGTTTTCCATACATCACCAAATTATTGATTTTTCGTAGAACCCATTTCTTTATCTAAATAAACTAGTGGTTTAATAAATAATTTATCTGCGTTACCGGCATTCCAGATTAACTCAAAATCTGGAGACGGGTATTACCAGTCAATTGTAATCTTAAATTTGAACGTTATTCTTCTCATTTGTACGTTCTTTTTCATAAATGCACCATCAAATTTTGATAAAGTTTTTTTGATAATTTTTTGTTGAGTCATCAAATATAAAATTAGACGATCATCTATATTGACCAAACATGTCAAATGAGATAATATTATATTATCGATAAATTAAAATTAACAATTTATTTTATAATAATATTGATTATCATTATAATATTATCAAGAAACGGAACAGATGACTCCACCTTACTAGTTTTGATCATCCCCACCTGAAAAGCTTTAGATTTAATAAATAACTAATATATGAGTCTTAACGGGCCTATATATATATATATATACTTATTTATGATGGTGTGGGTGGTCTTTAATTTAGATTTAGGTCACGATGGATCGTCCCATACCTTAAAATTAATTAGGACATAATTATTAGGGCATTTTGTCGGTGCAACAGGGCAGGTATAGAATTATAAAATCCCAACTTAAATACGAAAGAAAATCTCCTCAACCTAATTATTAATTAATTAAGTAATTAATTAATAATAAGAAACGAGGGAGAAAAAAAAAGATTTGCATTGGATTATAATCTCAAAAGAAGAAATGAATTGAGCGAACGCAGCACCAACTGGAAAGCAAAATGATGGGCCATTGGTGTTGCAGTTGAATTGATGAATTGGTCGGCTTGAATTGAGGGAGTCATGTCGCCATGCCGGACCTTCTAAATTACTAATTCTTCGTCTTCATTCATTGCTTTGCCGTCTTCAATCATTCGTCCACTTCTCATTCACTCATTTAATTCCTACTTCATGTATCAAGGAAATCAACGCAGAAAAGATTGGATTCAATTGAATTTCATCAAACTTAAAGATGAACTTAGAGGGCATTTGATTACTGGCAAGTGCAAATAATGTAACTCTACCTATAATAAATAAAAAATCGTCAGATGAAAACGAGATAAATATCAAAGTTGTAGATTTTCGCGTTTTGAACACGATTGTAGTGTCAGATTTTAGATTTGATATTGTTTGATAAAAAAAATATTTTTTGGTATTATATAATAATTCAAAATTATTAATTTATTTTGACAACTAATTAAATAATGTAAAATAGTATTGTACTAAACTAAATTATAATTTAGAGTACAAAAAATATTATTATTAATTTTATTGTTGTGGATGAATTATTGTCGGGTAAAATAATATATTTACTTTTTTACCTCTATTTGCTTGTTATTGCTTTTAAATTTCGTTGAATACTATTTGGACTCGGCAATTCGTGTCGGGCCGAAGATATCGAGTCGAGTTGGCCCGGCCCGAACAAAAATTGTGTCTGACCTGGCAAGATATGAACAATAAACGGGCCAACCTAGCACGTTAGCACGATAATAAAAAATTAATCGAAATCAGACTATCAGGCTCGAATCGAGCCATTGAAATTGGGGTATCAGGATCAAATCGAGCTACCGGGCCAATTCGAGCTTGATATTTTCGATAATGAAAAATTATTATTGGACTATCAGGTCGGGTCGGGCATACATTGTGTAGGCATGGTCCGACCTGATATTTGTTCAGATCTTATCGACGTTGGTTCGATATTTGTTCAGGCCTTATCGACGCTGGTTTGCTATTTATTCGGGCCTTATTAGACAGGTCTGGTATTTGTTCAGGCCTTATCAGGTCGGCCTAATAACGACTTGACACGATAACGAGCGGTCTGAGCACAATTTTATCATGTCGGGCTATCAAACCTAAATATACATATATGTTAATTGCAAGTGTAATTATATTGCATATTTCATTTGAGACAAATCAAACGCTTGCAAATAAAAGTTGCAGTTCTAATTACGGGCGATCAAATAATATATTGTAAATTTTATTCGTAAATATTTATTTTTGTATACAATTATATTTTGCAGCATTTATACTCGCAGACAACCAAACGTCGCCCCCTTAATTGAATCGATTGGGTCATTATATGAGTTGGCGTTGTAAATAAATGAATACAAAGAAGGGGATGATCAAAGTGGCGTGTTGGTGATGGGTTAATTTGCACCAACTTGGAGGATCGAGACGTGCAAACAACTCGACCACATGCTCACTTAATTCTAATCCGACTCGCCAACCAATCCATGTGGACCACATCAATCCATTCATTTTAGGGAAATCCGTAGGATTAAATGGTACTCGAAATGCTTTTCTTATTACTCCGATACACGTACACTGGGGGACCATCAAGATATGTGCAAAGATGTGTTGGACTCAACCGGCCTCCCTAATTGAACCCAACACGGAAAAAATAGACCCTACAACCTACTTAGCTAATGCTGCCTTATTTACTTATTCCATTCCCTAGGTTGCAAATCGAGCATCAAATATATCCGACGGATTTGCTTGGCTTGCTAGTGATCGATCAATCATGGCTGGCTTGGGAATCTCGAGCATGGATTGGGTGGATGTGATTACAAGATAAGACAAGGTCGGTGGAATTGATGTGGTGGGTGGATCATGGATGTGACAAAATCATCTACTCTCCTTGGAATTCATATTTTGGGGGAGAAGGATGTATTATAATGGTTTGTGAACTAACAATAATGGCCACAAATAGATTTTTATTTACCTTTCTATGACTTTTTGTAAAGTTTTTTTTTTTTTCCCTAGTGGAAGCACTTTTGGAGACTCTTTTTTGCTTGCTTTTCTATGAATCATAATTTCTTCCGGACATTCTTATTTTCTTGGATAGTTATGTTAAGTTTTCGGATAAATCGATAGTATAATGATAATTTTTTATGCTTATATCATTATATCAACGCTTTGTTACTTTAATTACACTATCCCAGGACATAATTTTTTTGGATGTATCATTTTTTAATTAAAAAAAAATATTAGACAATAAATATTGTCCAATTATGTATCTCAAAATAATACGAAATGAATGGATCTTAAAGTCCTAAGCTTGTAATGACATGATAATTATAAAATGAATATACATTTTTATGTTTTTTAGGATTATTAAAAGGAATATAATTTGATCTCAAGATATTCGGTATCATAGTTTTCATCATTCCACTTTAATATGGACATGTTGATTACTTGATTAATTGACTCTTTACGAATGAAAAAGCCAAACATCCTACCTGGCCACTCAACAAAAGCACACAAAACTTTTTCTTTCAAAATACACTAAATTTTAATTAAATTTATGTGTATATATATTCATTGGAGAAAACTAGGCACTAAATTAATGAACCTAATCATTAAGCAATTAAAATTGGGAATAATGACCACTTAAGCACCCATAGTTGTTAGGGGGACTTTTAGGGTAGGGTATTTGAAGGATGCATAACATTTCTTTAAATTCAATGTGTTGCCTTCAACTTTGAAAAGTATGCATCTTGATCACAACAATTGACCTTCGCTCAACTCTTGAAAAGTACACTTGTAAAGTTTACTACGTAGATAAACAAGTTATATTAATAAAGTCTTGAACTAAATTGAATTAAGTGCAACTCAATTTACCACATAATAATAATGTAATAAATGATCATTGATATAGGAATTGGGTGTTAATTCTTGGAAAATAAAACCTACTCCCTTAAATTATATACCATGTGGCTCCAAATGCAAATAACAATGAATGGATAAGCTAGGGAGAAAAGGGGTAACGAAAATATAATAAATTAATTACAATGATGATGATAGGCCGGCTGATATAAATTTAAGGGTGGAATTAGACAAACTTTGACATGGCATATAGTTTTTTTTTCTTCCTGTGATTAAATGAATATATAAATGAATTGATTGCACTAATTATGGCTTGACCAGTTGATAATATTATTCAACAATCACCAGCTGTTGATTCTATCAAAGACAATATATTGTGTCCTTGTTGACTTTTACATATATGTAGGGTTTCCATGGGGAATTCGTCCTTTTATATTTGCTGGATTGGTTGGAATTTTTCTAAATAAGACCCCAATTTAATTAGTATGAGTTGGGGGTATCATAAAATTATTAATGTCATGAATTATTGTTTGCTATTGCCAACTCCCATTTGTGATATATATTGCATGCATGTGGACATTATTTCTATTGCAAGTCAATGAATCGAATTATTTAATGCAGAATTTGGAATTAAAGTAATAACCAAGGTTAATAGGTGCTTTTGATATAAAATCTAATTTATGTGCTTCTAGCTTTATTTGTAGGAATTTTTATCTTGGCCATTATAAGGCTTTTAAGTAGGGTTTTTTTTAAAATACTTATGACTATGTTTTATCTAGTTAAGCTTCTGCTATCAAATTAGCTTTAATTATGTTATACTTATGACGACTTCCCCTGGCCCTCTGATGATGACGATCGACGTGTCTAGATGTGATGCCCCACGGTAGTCGTCAAATATTCTCACATAAAGTCAGGATATATGGTGTAGACTTCCACGTCTCCTTGGTCCAACACAATTTCGATTGTGATTTGCAAAGACATTCTGATGTTCAAGTGAGAAAAAGAACCCTCGATGATGGATATAGAATTAGAATCGAAAATATATTTGATGTGTGTCGTGTGTGTTTGATGAGGTAAGTGAGAGATTTTTGGTGATTATGTCTTCCGAAATCTCATGGGGATATGCCATGAATGAGTAGAAGTTACCCAGAAATAACGAGTTCATTATTGCCGAACCCCTGGTAATTAATAAATGAATAATATCGATATCATTATTTGGTCAGATGGGCCCCAGGATTAAGTTATGGTTGATTTGATCTTAGTTTGATTTATGAGCGTGAACGTACACGAGCTTGAGCTTGATCCAGACGTATCCAAAGAGTTAGTCAAGTCCATATACCAATTTATGCACATTTTTAATTGAAGGGGTGAATTCGAAAAAGGAGAAAATTATTTCTAGTTGTATTCCGAATATCTTATTGTTAATTAAAGTTAGAAGGAATTTTATATATCGTTTATTAAAAATAACAAATTATAAATTTTTTATCCAAAACTTAGGTCGTAAATCAAAATAATTTGAAATAAAGTGGAAGAATACTGGCCGGCGCAGAAGCACAAAAATTAATTAAATTCAGAACACAACTATTTCAAGATCACTTAAATTGATGTTGGCTTGCACATGTTTGCTTTAGCCACATATCCATCAAGCTGATGACATTTTGATATCAATTTAAAAAGGACCCAAGTTTAATCACATTTATACCGTGCTAAAATTAATTAATTCCATGCATACTCTTGTTGACGTACAAAAGGATGAGATATATATATTATAACAAACAAGTAATGGATTTAGGTAAGAAACCATCAACTAATGCACACGAACAACACAATCTTTTATCTCCACTTCTTCGAAACTTCGGAACGTGTAATTTAAATGGAACCGGCGATACGTGGTGTACTTTGGCCCACGCGCACGGCCGTTCTTATTCGGCACGTGCGCGCAGTAAATCGCGTCGCGAGCCGAGTCACGAGAGGATAGATGAGATGCGTGTGGAAGGAGGCATCCTTTGCGGACGGTCAAACCACGTAGAATCGACGTGGCATCGTCGTCGTCGAACAGACACAACTCGTTAAATTACGGGCGCGGGGGTGTGACGTATCTCGTTGCCCACCTTCCGCCGTCCTTCCATTGATCGTCTCGTCGTGCTTGTCTCTGTCCCTTCCCGTTTTTGACTTTTACGTGCTCCGCGTGCGATCGCACTTTCTGGTGCTGGGTATTATCTAAGTTCTACGAGATAATATCTTGGCTCCATGTTACGAGCACGGTTGACAATCCGTTTACAAGTCAAAATTTTCGCCAGAAACACGAACTGAGTTACGAAGGGACATGCAAATTTGCTTCTGCTAGTTGTGTGTCTCACTTGACAATTCCCGGTCAAAGAAAATAAACGGAATTGCCAATTAATTTAATGCCTGCAAGTTTGAGCATTAAATTAATTGTTTAGTAATTAAATAAAAAGATAATGTTCTACGGAAAGTACCTGCAAATCTTCACCCAACACCTACCGCAAGCCTCCTCTCGATCTTCTTCATTAGCCCAGCGGTGTGAGCCCACAACATCCTATGATCTATTCACTACCAATTCAGGACTGATTCATAGAGGAATAGAAACTTGTGACATCTCGTACTCCATATCAGAACTCATACATGCAGGAAACAGAAAAGACTGATGACTTTTATAGACCCAGGAAGGGGTTGCCCCCATAACGGCCCGTTGGCCACTACCCCACTAATGAGGCCACATTCGTCAACCGACATTAGGCACTAAAAATTGATAATAAAATTGTTGATCATAATTACCCCATGTCAGAATTAAAAGTTGGGCAGACGATGAGCACACGAAAATATACTCTTTCCCTCTTCACAATCACCACATTAACTCCAGAAATCGAAAATTCGCGAGGCAACAAATAGTCGCATGTCGAGGCCTCCTACTCTAGAGGAGCACATGAAACATTCATGTGACAATCTGAGGTCAAAAATCAGCACAATACTAGCGTTCGGAACGAAGTCCTCAAACTCCGACCGCTCGAGAGCTGTGGAGTGGACTAACTCTTTAGGCCCAGCCAGATCATGCCCATAAATTGCCCACACGCGTGAATGACTCAAGTCAAGCCAAATATTACTCAGTTCGGGGGCTCCACCTGACCATACAAGGACACTCACGTTATCATTAATTACCAGAGATTCGTCATTAATGAATCTAACATCTTCGGGATTAGCCTCTACCTATTTTGGATAATCCTCATGAGATTCAGGAAGACATCATCGATCGAGACATCTTCGATCATGCACTATATACAAACACGACGAGTATCAAATATACTCTTAATTTTAATTTCATACTCATCATCTAATATTATTTATTATTTGAGTATCAAAGTATTTTTTTTTGCAAATTCCCGTCCATCAGAGTCACACCAGGTCAGAAGATGCATATGAATGATATGATCGAATTACCTAGGCTTTAGACGAGAACAACTATAATAATAATAATAATAATTTATTTGGATGAGGAAGGGAAATGAAAAGTTGGAGTTGGAGTTGGACCCAACCAACACGCCTACCAGTTGAATGCATGGTTTCGTTCTTCCAACCTCACATCGAGATCCAGCTAGCTATAAAACAAAACCCCAAACAGGAGGCGGCGACCGCACTTTCTCCTCTTTCTCATCCCCATCTCTTCTTCACAGCTCATACACAGCCGACGAAACACAACCGCATATAAAAACCTCCTCGTCTCTTCTCTTCGATCCACACACAACGAACAGACACATTCTTCTTCCCCCTTCTCCCCATGGCGACTTCCCCCTTCCTCCTCCCCTCCTCCTCCCCTCCTCCCCCGCCCGATCCCTCCTCCGACGCCGACCTCCTCCGCCACCTCCTCTTCCTCTCCCGCGACGTCTCCTCCTCCGCCCAGCACCAACAGCAGGCGTCTTCCTCCTCCTCCCTCCGCGTGAACCCCAATTTCTCCTCCGTCCCCCGAAATGTCAAGCAGCTCGCCCTATTCTTCGAGGAGCTCCTCCTCGTCTTCCAGGACGACGAAGACGGCGGATTCGCGCTCCCCCGCTCCGCCTCCCTCTGCTGCCGCGAGATCCTCCTCGTTCTCCACCGCCTCAAGGGCCTCTTCCACGACCGCGCCGCTCGCAGCCGCGCCTTCACGCTGTTCCGCGCCGAGGCCATCGCCGCTGAGCTCCACGAGCAGGTCGTCGATCTGGCTACCTTCCTTGATCTCCTTCCGCTGGCCGAGCTTCGAATTTCCGACGACGTGAGGGACCTCGTCCGCCTCCTCCGCCGTCAGCTCCGTCGCTCTTCCCCTGCGGTTGATTCCGCCGCCCTCGCGCTGCGTCGGGATATCCTCGAGCTAATCGCGGGCGTTGAGGGCGGCAGCGTTCCTGATCGGGGCGCGCTGCAGGGATTCTTCCGACGGTTCGGCCTCAACGACGCATGGAGCTGCTGTCATGAGATTGAACGCCTCGAGAACGACATCGCCGACAGTGGCGCTGACGACAGGTGGGCGCCGGTCATGGTGGCGCTTGCTTCGATTCTCCGGTACGCCAGATGCGTACTCTTCGGCGCCTCGACTCCCAAGTCAGATTCCTCCGCCGGCGGCAGCAAATCGCCCTTCTCTGCGGCGGAAGACATTGCAGTGCCGGCGGACTTCCGGTGCCCGGTATCTCTGGACCTCATGCGGGACCCGGTGGTCGTGGCCACCGGGCAGACGTACGACAGGGAGTCCATCGTCCGCTGGATCGGCTCCGGCCATGCCACCTGCCCCAAATCTGGCCAGGCCCTCTCCAACCTTGAGCTCGTTCCCAACCGCGCTCTTAAGAACCTCATCGCCTGTTGGTGTCGCGACAACAATCTCCCCTTCGACGAAGGCGATGCCAGCAGCAACACCAGCGATAAGCAGACAGATGCCGACAACGTCATCGCCGTTGCCGAGACCAACAAGGCGGCCCTCGAGGCAGCAAGGATGACGGCCTCCTTCCTCGTGGACGAGCTCGCGGCGGCGGCGTCGACAGAGGCTGCGCACCGAGTCGTCCACGAGCTCCGGCTATTGGCCAAGCACGGGGCAGACAACCGCGCTTTCGTCGCAGAGGCCGGTGCGATTCCCCTGATCCTCCCGTTGCTCCGATCTGCTGAGGCCGGGCTCCAGGTCAACGCAGTCACTGCGCTGCTTAACCTGTCCATCCTGGAGGCCAACAAGCGGCGAATTATGCACGCCGACGGAGCCATCGACGGTCTCGTCCACGTCCTGGCGGACGGCGCCTCATGGCGAGCCAAGGAAAACGCCGCCGCCACCGTACTCAGTCTCTCCTCCGTCCATTCCTACCGCCGTCGACTCGCACGACACCGCCGCTTGGTGGAGGACCTGGTGCAGATGTCGCGCGAAGGTCCCACCAGCGCGAAAAAGGACGCCATGGCCGCAATCCTGAGCCTCGCCGGTGACCGGGAGAACACCACCCGCCTAGTGGAGGCCGGTGTGGTGGCTGCAGCGCTGGAGGTAGCGGCAGAACCCGAGGTCGCGGAGGAAGCGGCAGCCGTCCTGGCGGCGGTGGCGAGAAGGGGCGGCGCGGAGGCGGTGGCCGAGGCGGAGGGGTCAGTGGCGCGGCTTGTTGGAGTGCTCCGGCGCGGGTCAGACTGGGCGAGGGAGAGCGCCGCGGCGGCGCTAGTGGCGGTGTGCCGGCGATCGGCGGCTGGGGTAGTGGCGGAGCTGGCAGCGGTGCCGGGCATCGAGTGGGTGATCTGGGAGCTGATGGGAGCGGGAACGGAGCGGGCTAGGCGGAAGGCGGCGGCGCTGGGGCGGATCTGCCGGCGGTGGGCAGCTGCAGTGGAAGCAGAACGGACGACGAGATTCTCCGCGATGAGCGTCACCGCGTCCTCCACAACGGTCGCATAGAAACAAATTTACGATAAATCAACACAACACATTGTTTGTGTACAGGCATCAGGATCCGTTAGATTAGGCGTCGCTCAAGATTGGTCGGTCGTGATTCTTTCTCTTCAACTGTGTATAATCCGAGTGATTCTTTTTTCAAATCAAACATTAGATATTTAATTTTCACAAAACTTTACTTAGACAATGCCACAATGGACAGCGAAGATTTAATTTGTTCGGAAGCTATTTACGAAGAAAATTATTTCCCAAATGTCAAATGCATTTTGTAGTATCTTTTTCTATTGTAACGAGTCCGAATCTTAAAGTACCAGTTAATGGACAACGCATGACAGTTGGCAGTTGCTTGCACGCATTATCTGCTTTACTCGATTGATTTCCACTTTTCCAGCGCATGTTTATTTCCTGAATAAAAAATAGAATAATATATTAATTTTATCCCTTGTTTGATGTCTAAATTCGATATAATTAAATTTTAAAAATAAAAATTAAATTTATATTTCATGAATTCGAGACATAAAATTAAATTTCTTTAAATAGTTAATTTACTTTCAAAATGAGTATGACATACTATGATCATATGAAATGATAGACAATTTACTTTTTGGTATTTAAAAAAAGTGATATCTGTATTCGACACCTTTCCAAGCACCACCAAGGTGTTAAAATTGTATATAATTCCTCAAACTTGAGCAGCTAATTGTACATGTCAGCTTATCGTCTTATTATCCATCACACTTTCAGCTTACAATAAATAAATCATGCCAACTTCAAGCAGTGATTCTGGAGGCAATTTAAGTGCCACATCAGGTCCCCGGCAATTCCGTCGGAGAAAATTGTAAAGGAGATCAATGGCTACCTTCTTTATCAAGGACGACCCAGGCTTTGCTCGAATGTGTGAATGGCCAAGAATAATCGCTGTACCAGATTCATGTGCTGAGAGAAGCTCCTGCAGTTCTTCAGTAATGTCATCCTTCGAACTCTCATCCTCCTCCACCAGGAATCTCACCTTCTTCACTCTATTCCTGGGTGCTGCTTGTTCAGAATTCCTCTCATCTGCAATCTGCACCGTCGGGTTTGCACTTGCATCTTGTGAGATCTCTTCGATTGACCACTTGTTTGATGAGCTTCCTACTACCATGAGCCGACTCCCAACCTCATCATTAGCCTGGTCGCCATGGTGCAATGCTTCAGACCGAATGAAATCAGCAAGACTGGCAATGAGCTCTGACTCAAAGGAATCAACATCTTGGTGGACGTCGCGGTAGCCGTACCGAACAATGCACCGGTATGATCGGAATTCCGGAGGCCCAACACGGCCGATGAGGTATCTTTCATCGTGAGGAACAAAAGGAACAGGAACATACTTCACACAAACAAGGACTAGGATCTGGTGGAAAGCGGGAAGGTTAGTCACAAAATGAGAGAAATTAGCTGGCACACCGGAGACAAGGTTAGTGTAGACAAGACCAATGCCAGGGACCCGCGATATGCCAAGAGAGTCACCAAGGGCAAGAAGCCAGTCAAGGGAAAGCTTGTTCTGCAAATCAAACTCATACTTCTTGATTGTAACATAATGCCACACCAACATGACCGCCATAAGGCAGAATGCAAGAAGGATGGGTAGCCAAGCACCATCAAGAAACTTGATGAGTGAGGAAGAGAAAAACAAGGCTTCAATCAATCCAAAGAAAAGAAAAAATGCAAGTGCCAGGAAAGGGGATTTATGCCAACATAAGATCATGACCAACGATGTGAGGCATGTCGTAACCAACATAACTGTAATTACTGCCAAACCTGCAGTCAACCAGAAAGAAGTAAACTTTGTTTAATTTCAAAAGTGAATGACGACAAGTCTGCAAAAGTCGGTATAAGAAAGCCGAAAAACAAATGTGTGAGCAATATACGTTGACCAATATTATGTTCTGTTTAAAGTTTAAGTTGTGCATGAGAATTGATCCGATCTCACACCACAAACTCAAATCCATCTAGCAACCAAGTTCTAATCTAGGAAGATTTTATTCGGCTTTCGTAGAAGTTAAACCACTATATACAATTCGTGTTGTGGGTTTTCATATATAAAGAGATCATTGTAGTACATCATCATTGAAAATAGTAGCAAATCAAAGATAAATATTTTACCCAATGTTTGGCTGAAAAAGAATATATACCTGATGCATTTCCCATATGCTTGGTATTTCTGAAGCCAAGCGCGACAGCCACACAGAGGATCATGAGCACCCAGTTCACCTCTGGAATATAGATCTGGCCATGTACCTTGTTGGAGGTGTGAACTACTTTGACCCTGGGGAAGCAGCCGAGAGATTGACTTTGGCTAATGATAGAGAACGTTCCAGTAATGATTGATTGACTACCCACAATAGAAGCTAGTATTGCTATCACCAAGACAGGCCACCTTACAGTTTCTGCATGAAACAAAGAAAGTTCCATCGCTTAACATTGCATAAAGTAATCTGCTATTTCAGCTACATGAAAATATGTGCACCTTAGAACGGTTCGTGAGAAACCCTTCAAATTGAGATCTGATGTACAAGGAAAAATAAGGAAGGAATATATACCAGGAACATAGACATAAAATCCAATCTGGTAGCTGTTGTTCATTTCGTGATGCTTGGACAAATAAGCTGCTTGTCCCATGTATGCCAAAACTAAAGCTGGATAAACGCATGAAGTGAAAGCAATCTGCATTAAAAAGAAACAATGATAAAAGAGTGGTGACGGTTTCAACAATTTAAAATTATGCGGAAATTTGGTGTATTTAAACTGACCTGAATTGCTCTATATGAGAAGTGACCTAAATCAGCAAACATAATCTCTGACCCTGCAACCACAGAAATATATTGATATGATCATCTAAACCAGCAACCATAGAGTTTGTGTAAAGCTAAAGACCCCTTGGCTTATGGATGAGATGAAAATACAATTTTTACCCATGTGAATTCATATGCTAGACAACTAAGAATGCTAATTATAAGAGATCAGGTATATCATGCTAAGATCCACTTAGTTACCTGTCATGCACAGTACAATTCCTCCTAAGGACATCCAACCAGCTTTTCTTGTCTTCTTGAGGAACTTGAACATATAATATGGAGACAACTTTTGATAAATAAGTGGATTCCACTTAATTATGTTGTATAAGCCAATTGTGCTGATACAAAGCAGCCAAGTCACAATTATCGGCGCAAATAAGAATCCAACTCGATGAGTGCCATAGTGTTGAAGCGCAAACAAGCAAAGTATCAAAAAGCAAGTAATAGGGATCACGGCATCTACAAAAGCAGAATACTAGTCAGCTAATGGCAGTGAAAAGCAAATAAAACTACTTTATCCAGCAAAAACCACACACACAATGACACAAAAGAAACAGTACTTTTAGACAGCAAATACTTTGAAGTGAATAATTGAAAGATCATGACAATATTTCTGCAATATATGTTATCTAAAAATCAATTAACAATTGTTAGCATGCATATATGGAATAAGCCATCTATTTTCTACACTTTTCTGGTAGTTGACTTGAATTAGTTATACCAGCAAATGAAATTTCATGTTAATTATACCCATTATAAGTAATTTGAACTAATTTCATACATGAAAAATATAAATCGAATTATAAGTAATAGAAACAGGGGAGCTAAAGGACGGCAACATTTGAGAGTATTTTTCGTAGTATAACTGTATAAGAACTTGAGCTGTAACAGGAAGACAAACACAACTTCATATCATTGGAAAAGCAAGGCTGAAAATTGTACTTGTTTAGATAGGAAAGTTAGGGCCATTAATAAGTTGGATAATATTAATCTAAGAACAGGAACAACAATATTTAAATTTGACTTTCAGAACTCTGGTCATTTGGGGTTTATTAAAATCCAATATTCAGTATCATATCCGAGAAAAAAGTTTATAGTAAGAGATTAACAAAGGTTGTGGATCGTAGAACAGATCTAAAAATTGATAAACCAAAGCAATAATGGATTTTTTTTAATGAGATTGAGGCCTTACATTCATGGTGAGTCTTAGACAAAGACAACTCAAGCCCCGAAACAGCTGAAAAAACTGCACTTAACAATGATAAAAGAATTAGATTCCATATGTACAAAGTATAAATGAAGAAAGGAAATCAATTTATTTTCCAACTTTCCATTTCAAAAGAGCATGCCCACCTGATATAGCTGGAGTAAGTACTCCATCACCGATGACCATGCAAGCACCAAGCAATGCTACTATCAAGAGAAGAACGTGCAAACTCTTGTGTTTCTCAATCCAGTTTTTGATCCTTGGCTTATGGCTGCATTGAGGACTGTATTCATATATGTATGTGGATACATCTTCATCTGATGCTTGTTGATTAGGAAGGAGGCTCACATTCACATTTCTACATATCAAAGAATAGAGAGCAAAAGTTCCACCTGCACATTGACAAGAAAAAGAAATCATAATGCATGGCTTATTTTGATCTCAAAGGTAAATCACAACAGTCAATATACTCACCTTGGCCATTATCATCAGCTCTAAGAACAATAAAGACATACTTGATCAGGGGGACAAGAGTAAGAGCCCAGAACACAAAGGATAACACGCCATATATCTCTTCATTACTTTCAGAATGTTTTATATCATCTGCAAATGTGCTCTTGTAAACATACAATGGTGAAATGCTCAGGTCACCATAGACCACGCCAAGACTTTGATACGCTAAGAGTAAAGTAGTCCTCCACGGATTTTTCTGCAGATGATAGGGCACTAAATCTTTTAGCAAAATTTTCCTTTTACACAAAGGATTTGAACTCATTCAAATGAACTTCCTAATGGTAGAGCAATCTCATGTATTGGATAATTGTTGATGCATAAGAAACATCTGGGATGATCTAACACATTGGAAAGAATATTTGGACATTAGAACACCTATATGAAGCAACTACAGTCATAAACTATATACCAAGCTAAAGGGATGCAAGCAAAATCGAAGGAAGTGGATGAGCAGATTCGAACCTTTGGAGATTTACAGTCCTTTCCGACTTCAGGATCCATGACGAATCTCGTAAGGACCAAATTTATGCTTCACCTAGGGCAACATTCATCTGGGGGTCTGCATTAGAAACACAGAATTAGTAAAGAAGAACAAGGAAGCCTATTTGGGCATTAGGAGCACGAGAGAAGTCAAAAAAATGAGGAGGGAAAGAGGGAAAACATGGTCCTCGAGTACCTCAGAGTCGCCCATTCCATAGCATCCTGGACGGCGGAAGGAGCGAAGACCAAAAGCAGTAGCAGATGCAGCAGCCTCGCGCGTGTCGCTCGTCGATGCAATCGATGGAAGCGAACAGCCACGTGGCTACCAACCCCTCGATCTCAAATTTCCTTGCAAAAGAAAACCCTGCTCGCAACAGTTGTGCTCGAACGAATCAATTGTTTGAGAAATAAGTCCTCATTTCATCGTTTAATCTAAATCGCCATTGAAGATAAAAAGACAGCGAGAGAATCGGAGTTGGAAGCTAAGCACGTGGGTGGAGAGAGAGAAGAGGACGGATTCATTCATTGATTCAGTGGATTTGGTTTGGTGGGGAACGTGGGGTTCACGCGGAACCGCCAACCATGTGGTGTGGGCGGTAGTGGCTGAGTGGAAGATTGCGGTGAATTTGGAAGAGTAGAAGACCAGGTAGTAGCAGACAAATAACCGGTCATGTTCCGATGACTCTGCTGTCGCCTGACATGCCAAATTGGAACCTGGAAATGGAGAGTGATTTTGATAGAAATTGCGGGCCGTCTACTCAGTGCTTTCTTTATTTTAATGTTTGTAAATCTTTATAATAAATACTACTTTTAATTTGTGGTTGAGAAACGGAAGAAACTCCACGAGCTTTATGAAAGAAGTAAATAATAACTGGTGCGAGTTGGAGAAGGTAAGAAAGGTGAGACTGCAATTCCATTCTTTTTGGCTTCGAACAATTAATTCTATCAGATAATGCATGCAGTTTTGCTTTACAGGGAGGATATCATATCTATTTGAGAGGAGAAAGAAAATAATGTTTTTATTATTTTATTTGTAGTGGGAATGGGAATAGGCCAGAATTAAACAAGGAGCGAATAGGAATGATATGCTTTAATAATATAATTGAGAATTCGGTCATTACAATATTATTTAATAATAAAAGAATTACAATTTGCCTTCTGTACATCCATGGGTTTGCATTGGTTAATGGTTACCTGCGGTGGTATTATTATATCAGCAAAAAAAATTTAAATTTTCAAATCTGAATTCTGGGAGTCGGTTAAATTCGAAATTTAGTAAATTTGATATTCATTTTACCCATGATTAAAAATTAAAAATAAAAATAAAAATAAAATTTATAATAATTCTAATTTGTATATATATAAAATTATAATAAAAACGAGGTATCAAAGTCTAAAAAATATATTTTCAAATTCTCTAATGCACAAAGTTTATAAATCTAAGTTTAAATTATAAAATTATAAAATATTTTGATGAAAAATATTTTTTTCACCACGACACATCTTTTATATTTTTTAAAATTTTTTTATTAATTAATTTTTTTGAATTATAAAACTATTATAGACTTTGGCTCAAAGTCTCTAATGTATTAGAGACTTTTGCCGAAAGTCTATAAAATAAATTTTTAATTAAAAATAGTAAAATATTTTTTGTCCAAAATATTTTGATAGGCTCTAGCACATCTTTTATATCACATATATATTTTTTGTGAATTAAATTTTATTTTTTATAATTATAAAATTATTTTTGTGCAAAGTCTATAATAGTTTCATAATTTTTTTAAAAAAATATTTGAATTCATAAAATATTTTTTTTAATGATACAAAAGATGTACTATGATTCAAAAAAATATTTTACATCAAAATATTTCATAATTTTTAATTTAAATTTAAATTTATAGACTTTGTGCAAAAGTCTTTAATATATTAGAGAGTTTCAAAAATATATTTTTTATTCTCTAATATCTTATTTTTATCATAAAATTATTTTATAAATTTAAATTATTATATATATATATTAGTTTTCGGCCAAAGTCTCTAACTGATCCAGGGGTAAAATGAGTATCCGATCACTAAATTCCGATTTTGAGAATTTTGAATCTTCAAATTCGATTTTGGGAATTTCTCCTTCTCAAAATCCAAATTTGGGAATTTCTCCTCCCCAAAATCCAAATTTGGGAAATTGTTGTTATTATATTATTATTCAAAAGAGGGAACTAGGGATGAGCGAGTTCAGGTACATTATATTTTTCATAATACCCAGATCCTATCGTGTATATGATCGATTCCTAAATTTTGAAATCGGAATCTACCCTGTTGGAACCTGGAATCGGACCTTACTCGGAACCATAAATTTCGGTCCGGTTCCGGGTACCCTATTGAGTTCTAGAACAGGTTCCAGAACAAATTTTAACAGGTTCCAACAGATTTCAGTACAGATTTCAACATGTTCTAGTACATGTTCCAATAGGTTCCAGTATCAGTTCTGAATATCGATTCTGGTTCCAGTTCCGACTACCTGGAGTGGTGGAATCGGAATCGGAACAAAATTTAACAAGTTCCTTGATTTGTTATTCGAATCCTACCCGATTTTTTTTGGATTTACCTAGTATCGTGCACACCCCTAGAGGGAACCATTTCTCATATTCATAATTGAAATGAATGAAATCTTCACGTCCAAATCCAAAATTCTCATATTCGTAGCATAATTTTTGGAATATCTATAATATATCTGAAATTATTTTTTTTCTTTTTAAATATAATTTTATTTTACCACTTAGATACTTTCTGATTTAAAATAAAATATATTATATTATGCATAACATGATTTTATTTTACGGTCAATAAAAAGTAAGAAAAAAATTGTTTTGAACCACTTAAACAATTCTCAAAAGACTTCAATTAAATGGTAAATAGAGAAAATCATATTTAAAAATGAATGAAAACTTAAATTTGAGGACATTTGAATATTAAAAAAAATTATGGATATGAAAAATTTGAGTTTTTTTTTTTTATAGATACGAGAATTTCCTCTATTATTATAATGGTTTTAAGAAATTGTTCTATAAGATTTTTATAATTTTCTCAAGAAATGCTTTTGAGGATAAGAGTCATGGTAAATCTTTTTAGCTCTCCATTGGGCTTTTTTTTTCATTATGTAAAATTTATGAGATTTTAGAAAACTTATGTTTGATTGTTACTGTGATCCTATCTGATAAGATTTGGGATGACATTACAAATTTTAAATCTCATGAGATTATAGATTTTATGGAGAAGATGAAATTTCAATAAGAAATTGTGGTAATTATATAATATTTTTTCTTTATTTTCTTAATGAATATCAACTATGTTCAAATTACTTTGTGATATATTATTTGAAAAAAATCATTTTGAGAAAAATTATTCTGATAGCAAATGAAGCATTAATTAAAAATGTATATAGTTTTATTCCCACACACGTGATACAAAAACTACAAAAGTAAAAAATAGGTCGATCTATTTATTTGGAAAAGAATTTATATGGGCAACCCGTCCATAAAAATTTCTATGAACAAGTAAACATAAATTAAAATTTATATGGATAGTCCGTCCAGAAAAAATTTCTATAAACAAATAAAATGAGTTTTGACTCAATGATATGAATAATAAGAAAAAGAATATGATTTATTTTTTATCCATGTTCATTCATTTACTACACATGTTTGCTCGTTCATATATTTTTTATAGGTGCTCCGCCTAGAAAAGTTGCACTCTTTTACGTATGTGCTTAAGTGATTATTGATAACAACTATAGCGGTGCCAATGAAGCAAATATATAAGAGACCCAATGTATACTTGCATGCATGTCTTACAAATGAGAAATTCTATATTTTTGTTTAATATATTCAAGTTGGATATCAGACATGTACAGACATGGTGACCTACTCAGAGATCTATTTATGAGCAAAAATCAGTATTCAGACCAGAAAATTTATTCTTACCATGATACATAGGGATTTTATACTTTTATGTGGGTTAAATTTTCAAATCTATGGAGTTTTTTCCACCAAAAAAGAATTTAAGGCATTTTAAATTGAAAAATAATGATTAAAAAATATATATATTTTTTGAAAAAAGGACCAATTACTAATGTTCCTATAGGTGTGGCCCCATAAATGTGATGGGTCAATGAAATTCTCAGCAGGAGATTTACTTAGAGATTTAAAAAACTCAAAATATCACAAATTAATTCATCAAAAAGAATATAATCAATATATAATGTTAAACATGTTCCCTGAAGTTTAAACCCCCTTCTCCTTGCTCATCAACTTGCTTTTGCTCACTACAATCACGTCTGGACAAATTCGACTTACGATATCCATCACACAGCTTTTGGAACCCAATGTTCTCGACCGCACCAACAGTCTTGAACAAACGTTTCTTCAGCTGCTCAAGCAGATTCCGGTGAAGAAGGTGACTCCGAACATCCACCATCGACCGGTTCCTCGTCAACCACCGCCTATCTTCTGCACTCTTCTTGCCTTTAACACTAGAAGTAGTCCTTGAGGGCTCCATCAATACTTTGCACTGCTTGTTGGACTCATTGGCTAATGAAGCATCTTCTCTTTGATGATGGAAGCTCGTTCTACACTCTTGATCATTACCTGAGGTGTAGTTTATAAGAGAATACTTGGCTGAGTGAGTGGAGCTCAAGTCGTCATCATCAGAATAGAGCCTGCCTGCATTTATATAATTAAGTTGATTCAAGGAAAAAGGGATCACAAAATTATTTGGTCAAAATTTAGTGATTTGGCAGTTATATCTGCATTGGATTGTAGTTTTCAGCATCAAAAAAAGTTAGACTAAGTCATAGGAATCTTTAAAAATCTCTTTAAAATGTAAGAAACATGAGATATGTACCTTGAGACCACTCTCCCCGGTGGTGATGATGGTGATGATGATGATGATGCTGACCAAAGACTGAACCTTGCGAAGATGAAGGCGAAGAGAGATCATTGAAGAAAGGATGATTCAACCCATCCTCTGCATCATCTTTATAGTTGTAGGCATAATGGCGACCATTATTGGCTCCAACTCTTGCCTTCCAATCCGGTACCAAAAGAGAGACTTCCTGAGCTATCATTTCTGCTATTTCTGATGGCTCTCGGTCCATTATCTCAAGCTCCTTTACCATCTCATTTGCCACATCAATTGGTGTGTCGCTTGCAATATCAAAGGGGAAGTAGATGTTCCTTGCGTGTCCTAATCATTATCACAAGAAAAAAAAATCATAATTGGCTGCTACATTTTCTAAAAAAATAAGCTGCTGGTGTTTTGTTAGCCATGGTGAGAATTTGAGACCTTCTTCGTCAAAAAATTTAACTTTCAGGAAGATTGTATCATCCTCCACATTCCGCTTCCCTGTGATAGTCATGTTAGTCCTAGTATCTCTCCCATAAGGATCATGAACTTCAAGCAAGTGCAACTGATCATGGCCCTTCAATCTGATTTCTTTAACTCCATGAGCTGGAATGGTCTTCAATGTCAGCAAAGAACCATTATGATCATCTAAAGTAAGGAAAGGATCAAGAAGGAGATCTCTGGCAGACGATCTCTTTGAGATGTTTACAAGACATCTACTGATAAATCGCTTTGCTTTAGGATCTTGGATGCCATAGAAAGCATCAGGTAGTTTTCCCTAAAAGACAAATTTCAACTCAATTCAAGGTTTCAGTGCCAAACTTGATCCAACAAAGTAGGATGACAATTCAAGACCATCTGTAGAATTCTTACAGAAGTAACTTTCTTGTATATTTGCGCTGGGTTTAAGCATTCGCTGTAGGGATATTCACAAGTGAGCATCTCCAGCACGCACAGGCCAAACGAGTAGACATCGACAAGCTCATTGTACTCCTCTTCATATAGTTCTGGAGCCATGAACTCTGGTGTCCCTACAAATGAAGAATATATAACAAAATGACTAAGTCTGTTAAATTTGATTGATTGACTAACTTCCCCATAGCTTAAGCTATTAGAAAGGAGCTCAATCTATTCATCTAAACTAACACTCCCCCTCAAATATGGACGAGCAAACTAGACAGGACTAGCTCAAGCCTAACAAGTGGAAATTAATTACCAATGACACTGTGTGCAGGCTCTGAGCCTTGAAGAACAGCAGCCAAACCAAAATCTCCAATCTTAACCTGCCCAAGATGGCCATTGATGAAGATGTTATCACACTTGATATCTCGGTGTATCACTGGTGGATCATGACCATGCAAGTATACAAGCCCCTGCAGGATTTGCCGAGCCCAACTTTTGATGGCTCTTATGTCAACTCTTGGATACCTCTGCCTGTACCTGAATTTTTAATCTCTTTAGTTCAATAACTCAATGAAGCTCCTTTCAAAAAAAAAAAAATAATAACTCAATGAAGCTTTAAAGTATAGTTTAACAAGATAACTACATATGGAATATCAATACTATGAGTCTATGACAACAAAATGCAGAGAGCTTGTGAGCTACTCATTGCACACGTTGCAAAAACATTATACAAATTTTCAAATTATATGTTGTTGATTTTTCTAAGTTAAATTTCTATAGCATCATCAGAACTCCAAGCCATAACTGAGGAAAAGGTGAATTTTTTAGACGAGACCTCTAAACTCTGAAAGGCTTGTTTGGCCTAGAATGATAGACTAATAGAACATACTCTCGGAGGGTACCAGAGGTGAACATCTCCGTGATGAAGTTGAATGTCCTCTTGTCGACATCAATCCACGATGCATGGTATTTGATGATGAATTCATGGTGGAGGGAGCTCAAGAGGTGGATCTCTGAGTACATTCTTTGGAGTTCTTGAGGTGATTGAAGCACACTGCAGAGCTTGGCTTGGTTCCAGGCTACCTCAATGCCATTCAGCTCGTCGAATGCCTTGTACCTGAAGTCCTTTGTTAAGGAATTTTTTCTAGAGGATATGAAGAAATATTTTAGATCTTGATGTTCAAGTTTTTCAAGCTAATATAGGAAATTCATAAGAACACTTTTTGGAGGATACACTGTCTTCATGGCTCCTTTGCCAAGTACTTCATCAAACTGCCATTGCATGTGATGAGAACACTAGTAAGGATTCTTCATGCATCACTCACATTATATAATGGAACAAAAATAAAAAAGCTTCAAAAGAAGGCATAGGAAATTCATATTTGTTCTCACCCATTTAAAATTTAATGATAGTAAGAAAGGTTTTTGTCACAGATAAATAGTGATTGAAACAAATAGAGATAAAAATAATTTGTCACATTCATCATCTACCATGTACTGAGTAACATAATGTTTAATTCATCTATTTCTGAAGAACGAGAAACAAATCTGTCTCAAAGCTACGCTTATCAAATTTTAATCTAATGAGCAAAAAGTCAACAAAAAAGTAAAGAGCCACACAATAAGATAATTCAAACCCTATATAATGCCTCCAAATATATATGAGGTTAAATTAGGGCATAGTAGCTTCCTCTTAAGTTCAGATAAAGACAAATTCTAAAAAGTGATGGTTTTAGTGAAAAAAAAAATGACCCGTAACCTACACATTGTCCTGCTAAAGAATCATTAATTATTGAATAGATGTTGGATGCATATTTCTTATTCACATGATATATGATTACTGATGAGCAACATATCACATCCACATCACTCTCTTGAACATCATAGACACAGAGCCACAAAGTCCATGTGGATCTTGAAGAAAGGTTGAGATTGCGGGCACTAATACAATAATGCTCACTGGCACTTTAGGATGCAAGTCCCTTTCCACATAGCAACTTGCCGTGGAATTTGGGTTGCCAAAATATTCTTCTTTTTTTTACAAATGCATCTTTAGAAATTTTCAAGAAGCACTTATCTTTAGAAGGAATTTCCACTCAAGACAACATCTGCAATAGTTGAAAAGGTTGTCTACATCGTGGACTCTATTATTTGAAAAGATAAAGCTCAAAATTCTTAACTGTGGTGTCGAATGATTAATCTATAATAGTTATACTAAGATAATTGCTTTAGGCTTAGAGCTATACTATCTTTATTGATGTATGTCCTCGTATTTTCAGTAATTTAATCATTTAATTAAAGATTTCATTGCTCTTCAGGAAAATTTTAAGGTTAAAGCAAAGAGACAGACTGAAGCGTACAACCAATATATTCTATTACATATTTAGCTCCCTTAACTTAGTCTAGAGGACAATCATCAAAAGATGCTATTCCAAGTGTAATCCTCGCACCTAAAGATGCTGGTATTTGATTCCGGGATACCACAAAAATCAAAAATCGCAAATCAAATCATACAAATAAGGAAGATAATAAAACAGAAATTACACTGAACCTCAATGCACGCGCAAATCCCATTAATTCACATAGCAAAAATATCTGAACCAAAAACAAGTACGAGAAGTCGAGAACCAGAGTATAATTATTAAAACAGTACCAACCAACTCACTGTAGAAAGCCCTTCATTAATTTACATCGTCAGCATAGCAAAAAGATGATGCTGGTGTATAAGTGCGATTGAGTAAAGATCAAGAGAGCTTACTCGTCCATACCGCCCGGTAGGATCGATCTCGGCGTAGCCACTGAACACGCGGAGAGTCCTCTCACAGCGGTCCCGACCTTGTCGTCTCTCAGACATTCCGTCGAACACCGGCGTGGCAAAAGCCGATCAAGTTACAGCTTCCCTCTCTGTGGTTGCGGTAGAAGAAGGCACGGGAGAGGAGCCAGAGAAGCATGAAGGCGAGGACCGCGAGGTAGTCCGTCCTCAGGGCTCAGCTGCATAATAATGCCGCATGCCGCCATATGCACTGCGACACTCATTGACGTTAACCTCACAAGAGTAAAGAGGTGTGCAGGAGACTCGGAGTCGGATTGGTTGATGAGTGGACAAAGGGCATCAAGAAATTTCTAGCGAGCATTTGATTCTTGTGGTTGTACGTACGAGTCGACGCAGATTATAATATTGTATTATTTGTTTATTTGCCAGTCTCATATGTTACGTCACTCGTGGGCCCCTTAATTTGCACCTTCCATGGCTGCCGTTGCCTACTTGCCTGTTCGACATTGCCACGAATGAGAGAGCCCCAATTGCGCGGAGAGGAATAGAAGAAATCGAGAGAGATATCATGTAGAATAATAAAAGTCTGTAGAAGATGACTGATACAGCGGAGATTGGAGTCAAATTCTACCGTCATTATAACTGATGGCTTTTTACTATTGTCTGTGGCTCAGACAGCTATGTGATTCTTGTTACATTTATTAAATTAGATGGGATGAGAGAAAGTTTAGGTTGCTGAAGAGACTCATAACACATCCATTCTTTTTACATACAAGTGTCAAGCATTCATGGATACGTCATAGTACAAGACTCAGAATTGCAATAAGACCAGTTAGTTAAGTCACTAGTAGAATTCCAAGTCCTGAAACTGACAAGGAGAGTTAACCTAGTCAATGTTAAACCAAGCAAAATTCAAGGTGTCTAGAAGTGCTTATACACATAATGCTGCAAGTGGCTCTTTGCATCAAACTGAGACCACCTAACTAAAAAATCCTGCTCACACCTTACCTGGTTGAATATCTAGATTTCCATTAGTTCAGAAGCCAAATAGGGATTTCCAAAGTCTTTAGATTTCACCCTTCCTCTGGTTAAGAAAAAAGTGTAGATTTCACCCTGCTGTGTATAGCATATAGATGCTTTAGTCTCCAAAGTGTGGAAAATAACCACAATCACTAACAAAAAAAGAAAGAAAGAAAAACAACAACCATAACAAAGAACCCTGTCTAAAACATGTCCTAAAAGAAAACTAGTTAACAGTCAGGAACTTTCAAAGGATAAACAAAGCTTGCCAGAATCAAAGCAGAATCAAGATATCAATGGGACTGATGCCTCCTGGATAAGAAAACTATGTAGCTGATCCCTGAGATAGCAAAACGAGGCAAAGTATATATTACTGCAACGAAAGAACTTGGGACTAATAAGAGAACTTCTAGCATTCATCAAAAGATCATGTCTTTAAGATGTGAGTTTATAGAGGCAACTGCAGAGAGCCATATGTCATCTGCAATTCAGAAAAATCAGAAGCTAAGAAAATTTGTGAAGAATATGCAGAGCAAAGTAGAAGATGACAACAATTTCAATGCTAAAACAAAATACTGAATTAATTCCTTGATATCGCATCATTCTGAACAAACTAATTACTGTATAACATTAACCTGCAGCGACCAAAAAACAAAACTAAACGAGAAGGGGAACAAAACTATCTGACCTCGTTAAAATCCACCATAAACTGGTGGATTTAAGGATTTCAAAAAGACAATTAGAATGTACAGTATACTAATTCATCAGCCTAACAACAAAATTATATACACTAAGCAACACTGCTCAAGCAACTGCTCCAAATTGTAAGCATTTGTTGCTCCAGTTTCATTCCCTTGTCCATTTACTCCTTTATGTATGGGAATTGATGTCCATAGCATTCAGCCAGCTAGTGGAGGGAAGTCACCATCATCTTTCAGCTGATATGGTTGATTTATCCTGCATGTTTCACACATTTTTTAATTTTCTTTTAATTATCAATACTCAATGCGCACCAATAATCATGCAAAACATCAAATAACTTTTTCCCCATGCTAACAAATGATGAAGTCCTATCGCATGTGACCTCTATATTTATCAATCTATTTGACACTGCTGCCTAACCTTTGGATATTTGATATATTACATGATGAACTGTGGGATTATCTATGAATTTTCGTCAACACTTCTATATTGAACATAAACTCTAGAAAATCTAAAGCTTTTTCCAGCAACGACTACAAAAACAAGTTTGGCAACAATTTTCTGCTTCAAATAGAGTTAATTGATCGAAGCTATCGTGCTGGATTATCATTGGGCCAGAATGCTGAAATCTAGAGCACATATACCCTCCTCAAGATTCTTGACATCATAACATGATTCTTCTTGAAGCTTACTAGTTGTCTCCCCCCTTGGAGCTTTCCATTCTTGTACTATCTTATCAGATGATCTCTGGAAGCTAAATCTACCTTCTGAAGATATTAAAAGTTTAAATATTACTGCTATGTGTTCTATCTTGAATAGTGGATAGGTTTAAAAGGTACATTTTCATATATCAATAATTCTTAAACTTCTGGATAATACTTAATGTGCTTAAAGATCACAATTAGTTCATGGAAGCAAGAAAAATGTATTATGAGTTTTCTCACATCCTTCTGAACCAAAGATGGCAATCAGAAAGTAAGCATTCATGGCAGCTGTAGGAGGAAGACATCCTAGATTTTATGGGATAAGATAAACTACGAGGTAGGTACTTCCTAATATAATCAACAAGGATTTCAATACCAATTTTGTTACATGGTTGGGCTGGTGGGGACAGGTAAAGACCTGTAGAATAGCAAGCTAAGCCACCTAATATGGCTTGAAAAAAATATTAAACGATAATGCTTATGCTCAGACATGTAATACCATAACACAGGTATTGAATCTATGATCAACTAAACCCCACCCTAAAATTATGTAAAATAGTAAATCTAGTGTCTTAGAAACTGCCTTCACATTGATACATCCCAATGTACTCACTCCCATTTCCTAAAACAAGATTATTAATACTTCTATAGATGCCTTTAATGAAGCAATTTATCACATATCCGTCAATATACAGGGGTATAAACAAGAATAGTTTGTTCAGTAGTAACAATTCCATAAGCCAAAAAGAGCAAAAACTTCAGTCTTATTAAAGCCTAAGCTCTCTCTTTCAGAAATTAACAGATGAAAGAGATAACGGGTAGCCGCACCCAATTACATGGATTTGTTCTTTCAAGGAAGCAAATAAGGTCCACAGGAAAGCTTTTCTCGGTAAAGCTAAACGTGCATGGCACAGATATGGAAGATTATTGTATTATAATAGTAAGAATCAAAGGAAAAAACAAATCAGCCTGTAGCATGTTCACACAACAATATAATAAAATAAAAATTATCAAATGATCATTATGCATAGCCTATGTTGGTAAAAAAAAATTACTTATGACCGAAAATAATGATAAAATAAGATATGAAAGTAAAAAGTCAAGGAGTTATGGGCAAAATATACTCGGAAATCTGATAAAAAGAAGCAAAAATTCTTAGTTGCACCAGAACCAGAAACTAAGATCAAATCCAGCTATCAAATAAAGAAAGCAGTTGATAGTTTACAAAATAAAAGAGAATCATAAAGCAAATAGAGGAGATTCATAGTAGAGGATGATTTTTCCGAATTAATCAGCAAACTGACGAAGACATCCTCTACACATTACAAAAAGTACAAGTTCCTGAAAATTTTCCGAACCAACATAATGAAAACCATATGGTTGGCTTTTTCTCAATCAACGAGACACAAAGAAAGCAGAGAAACATAAAGGTCAGTAGGTGAAAATGGTTTGCATGAGCTAGCTGAATCTTTCTTCTTCTTCTTTTTTATTTTCTACCTTTTTTTATTCTATCTACCTCTTTCTTCTGAACCTATCTGAACCTGGATAGCCCCTCTTCGCTATAAAATATTTTATAGTTTGTGCAGATGTTTTCTCTATCTTCCATTTTAACTTTGATGATTAATTCATCATGTCTTAAAACTATCTTCCACTGGTAACCGACCAATTGACTAATGCAAGTAATACAAATCTTCTACAACTCTCTCAACCTTGAGAAGCATAAAGCCATAAACGCCAATACAAAGTTAAGTCTCACCAAATGCCAGCAACAAGCAAACAAATCTTTTTTAAAAAATTGTAAAAATCATGAGAAAAATTAAAAAAAAATGGATATTCAATGTGGTGATTATAAACTTCCATAATAATTCTACAACTGCAAGTGGCATTACAAATTTACAAGGTTCTCAAAATTTATCTAGGCTAGATGTAGAAGTAACCTAGTAATCATTAAAGGAACAATCTTAATATAGCAGCTAGTATTAAGCAGTAAACAAGTTTGACTGGTATATGCAAGAAATCACACAAGCTATACAGCTGATCAAGTGTAAATTAAGCAAAAACTTGCATTTCTGATCACTCATATCTAATTAACATCTCGAAATAAACGTCTAATGAAAGTTAAGAGGCTATTATATCAATGTATGTTGCATTTAATAAATGGAAGTTCAGAGAAATATTTATTACCTTTCATGGTTCAAACTCCTATAAGACCTTTCAACCGCTGGTGCAGGGACAGTTGATCCAGAGCCCTGACCAACAGCATTGCCTGACTCAGAATTGCTACCTCGTCCTGGAGAAGAAACTCCCACTGGAACAGGACCAAGAGATCCAAATTCGAGTTTACCCTCTGATGGATATGAAAAGCCATTGCCAGGGGTAACCACCACAAAAGTTGGGTGTGGGGACTGAGGAACATCCAAAGGTAGTGGTTTTTCATGACCATTTCCAACAAAAGAAGGAGCCTGAGGCAGAGGAGATGACCCATGATTCCTTTCCTCAGATGAACCCCCATGATGCAGTGTGTCCCCATGACCATTTCTGCGGTATCTTGGAAGTTGATTTATAGGCATTTGATTTTTTCCTCTCCCCGTTAACTGTCTCTCTTTATACGAGCGAGAATTCTGCAAAATCAGATACAACTCTAAGTTTGATAGAAGCTAGAATCTTTGTAGTTATAGAATGTGCCAGCTTAAGTCAGCAGAAGTTTGGTTTAAAAAAAAAATCCCATATCTTTGATCAGGTATGGATAATGAAAAACATGCACTATTAACATCACAATTAACAGAAGAAAGCTACATATGAAGATACAAGCATCAGTCAATTACAAAACACATGAGACTTTTCTGGTTTCAGTCTTAGCACAAAAATAGCACAAAAATATGAAATCAAATTGATGTACTTATCAGTTATCATAGTAAACCAAAATATAATATTACCGTATTAGGAAGGTATGTGCCAGTTCCCCTTTTTGTGATGTCTTTTGCACCATAACCATTAGAAATCACAGGTGGCATCACATAATAACTTGGAGGAAACTGTGGCATGTGAACAAGTCCATTTGCACCTACATGTGAATACATGTTTCGCATATTCCAAGAGTGCTTGTTTGGAAACTGGGAAGATGCTTGGTAAGTTTGGACTACATATGGGTTCAAAATGTATTCTTGGAACCCCTGAGCATTTCGAAGATTGTTGAAATACAGATTATAATCACCAGATAGAGATGATAAATCACTGGAGCTAGGACTTAAAGTATTCAAGTTTCCACCATTTGAGCACTCCGCAAGGCTTAAATCTTCCGAAGGATAACAATTCCAACTTGATGACAATGATTCATAACCAGAATCAGCAGGCACAGTGAGTGTGAATTTTCTAGATAATGCCGTACTACTGGGTGCCTTGGTCTCATATCTTATTTCCTCACAAGAGGTAGTAGACCTGCTTGGAAACACTCCCACCATTTCATTATCCCCTGAACTCAAATTATCAATGGTCTCATCCTCGCCAACACTTCCCAAAGGGAAATATAAGTGCGGTGCATGATAAGCTTTTCCAGAAGTTGAAGCCTTAAAACTTTCATCTGATGTTCTTGAATCATATGTATTAGTGGAAGAAATATCTATAGCATCATCAACCAAATGTTTAACTGGAATATCTTCAACAGGAAGAATGGAGCGGACAGAAGACCAGTTATTTGGACATTTTGCATTGATATCCCGACTAGATGAATGTATGTCATGTTGCTTTTTGTATGTGGGCTCCAGGTCCAATTCTGAAATTTTGATATTGTTTATCTCATCGTTTAGTACTCCATTTGAGTCACTGGCTGGTAAGACTGGCAAATTTGACGCCTTGGTTCCATTTTCGGAATTCAATTTTGATAACGTAGATTCAATCCCATTATGATAAATAGTTTCACCATTTGGACAACTAGAAACTACCTCTTGGACATCCGGCCTTTCTCTACTTCCATGTCTATCCAAAGTACTTTTAAAGAACAAATTAACTTCCTCTGCAATACATTCTGAAGGTAATAGAAGTATCCGAGCAAGTTTTCGAGCACCATAAGTAAAAGCACTGCGTATGCGGAAAAAATTACCTGCATATGAAAATGATAAGGGGAAAATAATCATCAAATGGTCTTCGAGATCATTTAGAATACTGTGCTCTGATTAGAACTAAGAAGAAGAAAAATGACTAATAACCTTTGCTGACACTGCGTCCAAGATTATTGTTTTGTTTCAATGGATCAACTATGTTTAGATGCTTTTGAGTAAATACTGGGTAGTTGTTTCCATACACCCTAGAGGGAACTGAAAACATTTCTACGCATTCTCTAATAAATTCCTCAGTGAGTGGTGAAGAACTCTCACTAGTTTCTGGTGGTTCCACTGTGCAAGCACAATCCAAACAGTAATCAATCAGTTATACTATTATGCAATTACAGCAATGTAGACTCTAAGGTCTTCTTACCAACTATATTTGGTAGTGAAGAAATTGAAACAGGACCCTGTAAGCTGATGCAGTATTTTTCCCAATCGAATCTGCTGTAGTAATCCAGAAACATATAGAGAACCTGCAAAACAATGAAAACTAAAAAAGATATTCGATGCAGAAACTCTTAAGTAAAAGAATAAATGCAATTGAAAATACTAGAAAATGCTTATATCTGAAGAACACTCACCGCCAAAGGGCCATCTAGATAATTATGGAACAAATGGAAGACATACAACACTAAGATCTCCAATGCATAAGTAGAAATCAAACCATGATGAGCTCCAAGAATGCGACTTTCATAATAACACCAAGCTTTGATCAATATTATACTGCGTTTGAAAAGATTATTCTTTCCAATTGTTTGGTCAACCTACAAAACAGCTGTGGATTTTAAATTGCCTGATGGCAATGAAATAGCATAAAAGCAGTAAGCAAAATAGCCCATATGAAATGGCCCATATGAAATGTGCAACAACTGTTCCTGAGTTGTAAGGAAAATAGAGTTAAATTAATATTTGAAGTTGAGTGGCAAACTTTAGCCTTGTACCTTCTCAAGAAAGCAAAGTGTACAAAGTCCACCAATCTGATTGAATGAGACATCCACCACAATGTTCTGGACAATGCATTTGACGAGTTTAACCTGCCAATAGAAATTCACATCATGAACCTCAGAAGTAAGAATATCAGAGACATGCCAGGTCCACCAACACAACAGTAGACATTTTAATCATGAAATGAAAAATTGATTTTTTTTTCCATAATGATAGCTTTATGAAGACTTGCTTCATGAACAAGACAAAATGCCTACTATAATAACAACAAGCTTTCCTCCAGGTACAATTAAAAATTAGTTTATAGGAACAATAAGAATCTCTGGGAAAAAATAGAAATAGCTGGTACACAGTAGAATGTGCATATCATTGCAGGTCATTCATACACAGCATTCATGTAACAATTACCCAAACAGAAGGATATAAGAATCAACAAGGGACAGTTTTACCACACTCTTTACTCTTACTACTGTTAGCATGTTTTACATGAATATCCAAATTTAATACCATGAATCGACAAAATCATTTCATATATACCTACAGTAATGTCAATTCAACAAAAAACAACTCGGGAAAAGGTTATATGATGTTTCATCTATAGACTATGTAAAACTACATAGCAAAAAGATCAAATGACAGGATGGATTGAACTATAAAATGGAATCAATAAAAGAACTTGTTGGCACATCACGCTGCTATGAAATTTTTTATCAAACTATTAAATGACCAGCACAGATATAGTTGGAACTGCATGTTACAGTAAATCAATCTAAAACCATAAGCTTCTTATTTAGCACTTAATAACCTTTTCCACAAGGCTAGGAACTTAGATAGTTAACTCTGTCAATTGACCTTTAGGCTTTTCTCTTTGGAAATTAGTATCATGATTTATATCATGTTATACTGCCTGAATGAAGGACAGATATCCTATATCGGTTGCAACAATGGTGAAACATGCTATGTCTGATGCAGCAACAGTAACCGCGACACCAACACCAAATAGGAGCAACAAATGAAAATGTCAACAACTATATCTAGTTATCTCCCTCCATTTTCCCTTCTCACTTACAACATTTATATCTAAATCTTGTGAAGTTTTGTCTAGGAACTCGCCTAGGCACGCCTAGGCGCCAAGGCAGGCGAAATGAAGCCCTAGCGCCTTGAGGTGCCTCAAGCAAGGTGACTTCAACCAGCTGCTGGCCCGGAGCACTTAATAGCTTCTGGAACTAAGTTTTAGGCACCCAAGATGAGCGCCTAGGTGAAGAAGAAATAGTAGTAGTAGAAGGTAGGCTTACCTCATTTTCTTTTGTTTCTTCTTCCATAGCTTTTTTCCACTTCCATTTTTCTTTTCCTGCTGCAGATTTTCTTCTTCTTTTTTTTACTTTTAGTACAGCCTAGAGTGTGCAACTTTTTTTTATGTTTTCCACTTCTCCTTTTTCCTCAGGCCTACTACAGTTTGCATTTTATTTTCTTAGCTTTTCTTTTACTACATGTATCTTTTTTTCTCTTTTTTCCTTTTGTTGCAGGTAATTATATTGATTCATAATTAATTATAACATTATATATTTACATATTATGTATGTTATATGTTATATATTACATATTTAGCACCTTCCTTCAATCAGGCAAACGCTTTTTAGCGCCTAGCGCCTTAGGCAACTTTAGGGGTGTAGTGCCTTGAAGGTGCCTTAACAACCTTATTTATCATCTTCATCTTTTTCTTCTATTTACCTTGATGCTTATCAATTATACTGACACTACATGTTGATTGTTGACTGCTTTGTTCATGTTAGAATTGACTAAATCAGCCTTTTTTCCTCAGAAATTTCCGAAGTTGCCAATTCATACCAATTCCTAACCAATGTCAGCCAAGTTCTAAGTGATTTTAATTGATTTCTACTATGTATAGAAGCTTTTCAACAAGCCTTCAATAAAAAGCTAATTTCTTGTAGAAAATCAGATGGGCCTTCATCGATCCCTATACAAAACAGATAATCTGGAATTCTGGATCACCATCGCCTGATTGTTCAAACTATATTTCCATTTGGAAAACTCCTGTTCATTTCTAAGCACTTACAAAGTATAGCCAAGGAGGGAAAAAAAGAACATTCAACTAAAATACAAAATGATTGACAATATATACTTAATTGAAGATCCTATATACAAAAGAAATTCCAATAAATCATTCTGTTGATAAGATCATGCCTTAAAGTTAATGGAAATGAAGAATCTCAAAAGAACAGTAGATGGATAATCAATTGGATATAAACCAAGGAATATGGATTCTTAAAATATCTTTTCCTTTTTTTTTCTACTATATATAATGAAAAGGAAAAAATGTATCATTGGAAGTGGTACTAGAGGAATGAGGATTTTTTGTATATCCTATATATTATGTGAGGTGGAAGCGAATATATTCCCTAGTCTGACAACGATTGAGTTTGGTAATTACCTTTCATTGAAAGTTTGAAACAATATACCCTAGCCTCACTTTTGACTTGTGAGGTTAGAACCTAAATGTGATGCCTAGAAACTAATAAGCACATGACTTATTCGTGAGTGGCAAACAATTTTAGATGTTATGCCTAAAAAGCATGGTTTCAAACACTGTACCATACCGCCCGGTGCGGCCGGTATTTACCGGTTTTTTGAAAAACCGGTATACGAGATATCCGATATTGGGCGATACCGGGTATCTCGGTAAATACCGCCCGATATGAGCGGGTATTTATCAAATACCGCCCATACCGGGCAGTATTTGATGTCATACCGGAAGGTATTGCCCGGTATGACGTAACAACTCTTAAAAAAGAGCCGTTGCTACAGTGTCATATAGCCGTTTGGGGCCGGATTTAAAATATTGTATTCATGTATTTAACATTTGAATATTAAATTTAAGTATTTCTTGATCAATTATGTATTATTAGAGTTATTTTTAACAGCAAAAATAAATAATAATAATAATAATAATAACAAATATATAAAAAATTGGCCGATATGCTTTTTTCGTACCGGTCCTTACCGTGTGTCGGTATGGTACCGGTACATACCGGTACCGGTCACTGATCGAGATCGGTACCGGTACCGGTATTTTAAACCATGCTAAAAAGTAATTAAAATGCAAAAGAACACAATGATCAAATTGACTCAAAACCATACTATATATATAGTTTGAGATGGATCTGTAACAGGGATGGCAATTCAAATAACCGGTTAACCGAACCACAAAATCCGATTTTGGATAGTGGATTTGCGATTCGATTTCGATTTCGGATAGTAAAAACTAAAAACCGTTTAAAATCAATTCGGTTTCGGTTTCGGTTATCGAGTCGCGGATAATCGGTAATCGAAACTGGTTATATATTCGGTTTTGGTTACCGGTTTTTTTGCGGTTAACCGGTATTCGAAACCGATTTTGTTATTAATATTTGAACTGGTTATCCGTTTATTACCAGTTTTTTACGGTTAACCGGTATCCGAAACCGGTTTTGTTATTAGTCTTTGAATCGGTTATTTGTTTACTACCAGTTAACCGATTAGTAAACAGATAACCGGTTCTATCCGAACCAAAAAATTCGGTTTCGGTTTCGATTCCGGTTAGCGAGTTTGGAAATCGATTTCGGTTTCGGTTAACCCCCAAAAGTGCGGTTAACCGAACCGTTGCCATCCCTAGATCTGTTTTCATGTCACAGGGAAACACATGGAGGGGGCCATGCAATAATGGGCCTCTAAAACAATATAATCCATATATGGCATTTCTTACAACAAAACATCATTTAACTTCATTTTTGTCCCTCATCTGCACGACATGTTACTATTCCTTAAACTCGGTCAGCAGTATAGAACGAAATGTCTACGATTCAGGAGAAAGCAACCAAATGTTTAAATATTGATCTAATGAATTGTATTCTTGATTCTCTGAAACCAATGCATATATCTAATAGAAGAAGAAACAAAATCCTTCCAGCTGATAATTTAAATCATACAAGTTGCGCAAGAGCTGTTGGTGTAAAAGTGTTATGTATGACTTTTTTCATAATATCTAACCAAATACATGCTAACATGTTCTAAGGCTTCATTTCAATTTAGGAGAGACAATAAGCAATGAAAAATAAGATGTTAAGATAAATATGTTGTTTGTGCACTTAGGGGAGAAAGCTTTTCTTTGCATCACCAATTTCTCACTCCTTTTGTGAGAGGAGTGGAAAAAGGTGTCTGCAATTTCTCTCAATCCAAAGAGTAAGAGTTAGTGCAGGTCAAATGTATTTTTTATTAGCTAATATTCTATAAAAAAAAATTGAAGAGTTAATTCAGGTCAAAGAATAAGAATGAAGTCATGCACAACTAAGAACAGTTTGTCATCAAACATAAAGAGAACTTGCATAGATTTTAAAAAAAATGTGTTGTATTATTGGTTCGCAAAGTAAGCCAGTAAGATGGGAACCTCAGCACGAATGATCTGTACATCTTTCACTTCAAATTCACCATCCTTACTTTGTTCTTCTTCTCCGAGTACAGAAAATACTTCATTTGCCAAAGCATCCTCGATGCTTGGGAAACCAAGTGCAGTCAGGTCAATATCTCCATCGGGAAGATACGTTTTCAGAGGAACTGAACCGAATGGAAACACCTGATGATATTTACATAGCAATCAGGATTATGAAAAGACTCATATTTTGAAATAACATACACACTTTTTTTCAAAAAATTAACTGATTAGTATATGATAAACCTAATATATAATGTGTTTAATAGAATCAAAAACTATTATCTGGTACATTCAGGATTCAGCAAAACTAAATAAACAATAATGTGAAACTTTTGAGTATGAAACACATTCTCAAATGCAATATAACAGTTAAAAAACAGGATTGTAGATGTAACTATGTAATTAGCAAACTTAAGTAGATTCTATAATAGGAAAAAGCATGTGGAAATTGCAAAGAAACGCACAAGTAAAACTAGCATTCTTTAGTTACATATTCAAAAGGTTCAACTCTTCAAAATTCTTGGCTGTTTAAGAAGACTAATTACATTTATTTTGAGGATAGCTCAATATTAGATCAGTGAATACAGATCACCCAAATAAAATATGCAACTTAGCAGTGCCAAACTTTACCTTTTCCCAGCTGGAGTATGCAATTCATCAAAAAAACAAATTTATGTTAAGAAATGTATATAAACCTAAGAACCATCATTAACCAAATTGCATTACCATTTATATTTGGCAACAAATAACTAGGATACTGAAAAATCACAAATTGTCTCCAATCTAATCACAGGGTTGAGAAAAACACAAAATAGTAATTAAAAGGTTGCTCCATTGCCATGCAAGAGTAAGGCTTCATACAGTGACCAACCCTGGGCCCTGCATTGGTGGAAACCTCGTGCTTCACCACCCTTTTAGATAGTAATGCAAAGAAATAAGATTCTCACAACATGTGGTTTCAGTCAATGGATTGTGCTTCATTTTTTTAATATGTAAGACGAAGCAATATCAAAATATTACTCCTGAGTCTCCTGTAAAGTTGTCAACTATAAACTGAAGTCCCAACTTGCTCTCCTTCTCATCATTCTTAGTTAATTCATCAACTAAATAGCTAACCTCAAGATGAACTTGAGAGGAAAAAAGAGGAACATTTGTGAATGTAACATTTTGATAGGGATATCGCAGATGAACCATCAATTAACCAAACTCAACTATGGTCACCAAAAAGCATCTATGTATCCTTAAAATATGATACCAAATAAATATGCATCTTTATTTTAAAAATAAAATAAATAAAACTTTAACCTACACAAAGCATTCTCTATTGTTCAAGGACAGAGGAGAAAAAAATATGAAGGCACAAGAATGAATATGATTTTTTTCAAAACTAATCGGATTAAATCAGACCAAATAAAACAATGGGCAAAGCTTAATTCAATCCGAGGTCACAATAACATACTCTATGGAAGTTAAAGCTCGATAATAAGTTGATACAGTGAAAAATAAATCATCATACTTAACGAGCACCCACAAACACATGATTAAAACATTCAGAAAAGCAATACTGCAATAGACCAGACGGCCCAATCAACTAATTGACTACCCCACTCTAAAGGGCTCAACATGCATAAGAAAAATAAACAAAAATATTACCACCTAAACAACACACCAAAAAATATCGAACTAATTGCAGAGAAGTCACCTCGCTATGGATGCGCGTTCTGAGCAGATTTTGCACATAATCCACGACGGCCTTCCGCCTCTCTTCGGAGACCACCGTCGGCCGGATGCACAGCAAAACGTCTCGAGTGGCCTCCTCGGCCCGCCGCCAATTCTCGGCCTTGATCATCGAGGGGTGCGGATTCGGCGGCTGCGATTGCGCCCGAGGCGAATCGTGGCCCCCGGAAGCATCGCCGTTAGCGAGCGGCGGCCACGACTGCAGGTCGCCCATCCCGGGAATAATATCGGTACCAGGAACCCAAAAGTCGTAATCTTCCCTCCGGCGGCGAACCGAAACCGCGAAAATGAAGAAACCACGGAATTAACAGGAACGGGCCCTCGACTCGATCGGTTGGCGATCGGAGGCCGAGGGGGCGGCGGAAGATCGCGAGAAATGGGGGGAAGGCGGGAGGAAGTTGGGGCGGCAGCGGATTTAGGTCGGATTTAGGGATTGGGAGGCGATTCGAGGTTTCTACTTGTTGTGGGATCGGCTTCCGGTGCGTCGGCGAAAACCCTTTTGAGGGGAAAAAAAATAAAAGAAAGAAAAAGGGAGGCCTCCAAAAAGTCTCTCTTTTAAGAATTTTCTTTTTACTTTTCCTTTCGCCTCAAAATAGGCGAAAAGGAGCAGTTAAAACTTAAAAATAAATAATACTGAAACTATCAATATATATACGATTTAATTCGCCATAAATTGACTTTTTTGTCTGAATCTTCGCACCTTTATATTTGATTTGCCACCTCGCGTGGGCCCACGTATGAATAAATCTAAATTGACCGCATACATGCAGTCATCCCAATTCTTATGCTTTGACTTCTTCCTATAAATGTAAATCTAATGAAAAAAAATTAGGTAATTATTGATACTATGTTTGACTAATTTCTTATTCAAAACCTGGCCAACTCATTGTAAATCTAAAATATTTTTTTGGAAATTTAATCAAAGAAAACATTTTTTATTTCCTCCCATTTTTGACAATAAACGTTTTTACCAAAATTACTTCAAGTTTTAAAATTAATAATAATATAAATATGCAAAAATAATGAATTTATTTAATATAAGAAGGGATATGAAGGTAGTCAATTTTGCTTCAAACTTATCTCTTTTTTTTTATTTGGAAGTACATTAAATGGTTCAAAAAAAGTAGGCAAATGTATTGTAAAGTGATGCTATAAATGGGTAGTTTGTACACTTTGCGAAAGACATAGTTGTATACAGGTTTTGGAAGCAACAGAATTATCTTCATTTGGAAACATATTGAATTTTTACTACAATTATTTATTTATTTATCATATGAATATTACTGTAAAGGTATATGTTTACCAATTTTGCTGAACACATTGCCTTTTTGGTATTATATATGTGTGATATGGTTTTATTTAGGGTTTAATTTCAATGTTTTGCTGGATTTGGAGGGGATAAAAGAAGAATTGAAATTTGGGGAATTGTTATATAATGAAAGAAATATATATTTTTAATAAAAAATTAAAACTTAACTTTTATTTCAAAATAAAGGAATAAATTCAATAATTTCTAGCTGTGAAAAAAAAAACAAAGAGAAATTTATTTATTTTATAATTATTTATTTACTCATTAATGTTTACTAGAAACATTTACCCTTTTATAATTATTTATTTTACTCATTAATGTTTACCAGAAACATTTGCCCTTTTTTATAATTGTTTATTTACCCATTAATGTTTACTAGAAACATTTACCCTTTTGTGCTTTATTTGATATTGAATGATTTTTTAATGGTGAATTATTGGGATGATATTAATTACAGGGCAAATGAAAGAAGCTTCTGGTATCCACTATTATTTGTTTGTGGGCTGGAATAATATTATTAATATCAGAATTAAAATATAATATAATATTATAAAATTATTTTTTTATGATTTAACAATATAACTAGTATAATTCATAATATATAATTAAAATAATATGTATTGCACACTCCAATGTCCTATTATGTCTAGGGATGACAACAGTTCGATTAATCACATTTTTGGGATTAATCGAAATCGAAATCGAAACTGAAAATCAAAATCGTTCAATTTCAAAAACTAGCATCTGAAATCGAAACTGGTTCATTATCGGTGTCAGATAACTGGAACCGGTAAATTTGGTTCGGATACTAACCGATTACTAATTTACTAACCGGGTAGTAAATGAATAACCGGTTAAAAAAATTAAATATATAATAATTAACTATTATTGGTTCCGGATATCGGTTAACCACGGATAAACCGACAATTGAAACCAAAACATATAACCTATTTCAATTACCAAATATACGCAACCCGATAATTAAAATCGAACCGATTTTAATCATTTTTTGAATTTTACTAATCGAAACCGAAATTGAATCGCAAATCCACTATCTGAAACCTCATTATGCGATTCAGTTAATTAGTTAACCGAATTCAATTATCACCTCTAATCATTCCTAATGACAACACACCTTATTGTATATTATTATTGTGTGTTCTTCTATGGATCAAACATATTTCCTATCTAATGAATTGTGCAAATGTCCAACATGATTTTAGATATTTCATCAACCCCAAAGTCCCATGAAACTAATGCACACAAATATATTGCACATTTGTTTTCAGTTGAAATTAATCAAGTCAAAAAATCTCCTTGGAGAAGCTTATATCCTAGGTGTATTTACTTGGATCTTAGATACAATGATCAAATATGGCTAGATTTTCAAATCCCATGTTTATTTTTTTATTTTTACTTAAGTAAAATTTATCATCACAAATATGAATTCATAAATAATATACAAATACAACTGTCTCCCTATAATGATAGGCGACTCTTAATTCTTTTTCCTAATTAGATCAATAAACTTGAGTTTGTTTCAATATAACATTGTTATTTTAATTTTGATTGTTTTGGGGAAAAAATATGCATTTTGTATATCAAAAAAATATGTGAATGACGCGATCAAACCGATTTGCGCGATCACGATTGTCGGTTGCCACATCACGAGCATGATCACCAATTGTGCTAATTCTACAATTGTGCAAGCCTGATATGATCATAATAAACAAATGGAAATTAATGAGAAGAAGAAAAATAATGAGATTGAAATATGTATACATTGATGATAAAGAAGAAAAAAGTAAACCGGATAAGTAGAATAAGAAAAATAAACATGTGTGCATAGAGGAGGAGAACGGGAGAAAAAGAAAATGACGAAGAAGGAGAAGTGATTGATGTCTATTTGGAGAGGAAAAAGAGATATCAGATGAGAAGAAAAAACCACGCTTCGTTTTTTCACATGGCAGGAGAAGAAGAAAATGACGAAGAATGAGAAGTTATTGATGTCTATTTGGAGAGGAAAAAGAGATATCAGATGAGAAGGAAAAACAACGCTTCGTTTTTTCACATGGCAGGAGAAGAATAAAGAAAACTCACCGAAAGCGAGGAAGAAGATGTCATGGACGATGTCGGGAGAGAAAGCCAGAGGCACAGGCGAGCAACATCGCGAGAGAACACTTATGCAATGCTTTAATATTAAACCAAAGTAATTATTGACAATATTCATTGGTTTTTAATTTCCCCCTAAGATATCTACACTTAACTATACCCGAAAATTAAATTCGATTATAATCATCTTTATTTAAATATGAATCACGACACAAATAACATAATTAAAATTTTTAAATCTAATCCGCGCTTCAAATCCAGAGAAATAATAATAACAATTATCTTTCTTTATTTTACTTTGACAACTATACCCTGACTCCACGTCCACATGGTAGTGCAATGACTTCATTATTTCTCGACGGCATCCTCATTACAAAGGAGTGGCATAATTGCACCAACTCTATATATTGAGTTCGAGTCGATTGTGATGATCCCGTCATACATATCCACAATCATTCAATTATCATTTTCTTATATCAGCTAGCATAGCCAAATCTATTAATTTGCAAGCTCTGAACACAGATTTCATATTTGAGAGTAGGGACGTAATTGAGTCAAGCTTCGATCTCTAGTTTCGAGCTCGACTTGAGCTATTCTTGAACAATTCGAGCTCGACTCGTTAGGCTCATTTAATTTATTAAGCCCAAGTGAGCTCGTGAACGAGCTTGGTCAAGCTTGGCTCGAGATCGAGCTCAATGAGATCGTGAGCTCGAACTTAATTAAGCTAACATATAAAACTCAATTAGGCTTGCGAGCTCCTCGAGCTCAGCTCATTCACATGTAATGCTCGACTCTAGCTCGACAAGATTGAGTCGAGTTCAAATTTTCATTGAGTCGATCCCGAGTAGTCTGGCTCACTTGCATCCCTATTTGATAGGGTATTATCCACAACTCGTGTCAAATGTCAAATTTGATTTCATCAATTTGGAACTAAGTGGTATGATCATTACTCTTTTGACTTTAATTTGTTTTGTTTCAACTCCCGCATGTTAATTGTTGTTGTGTGTTTTTTTCTTGTATTTCACATTATTTATTTGTTTTGTGTATTTTGCATTTTTGTGTATCCTTATCCATACGATAAATGTGATTTAAGGATGAAAAATCATCTCCTAAGAAAAAAAACAAGTAAAATAAATCATGTATTCACTCACAATGAATGTAAATGACATTTTTGGCATCTTTATGTGTATTATTATATAGAAATTTTGGTCTCAATTTTGAGGTTGAATTTGCTTTTAAATAGTTTGTGTTGCTAGTATACATGTAAACAAACCATTTGTGGTGAGGATGGAGTGGAAATTGAGATAATATTTCCTTTTTTGTTTTGGTTTAATGCAAGAAATTAAGTAGGAAAAATGGATCGAAATGTAATAAAATAAAATAATATCATATATGATTTATTGCATAATATCCATTTTATTTCACCCCATTAAAAAACTGAAAGGGTATATTTGTCACTATGAATAGATTAATTGGTTAGGGCAAAAGTTAGGCAAACTAGGCAGGTTCATTTCACTTCTAAGAGTCAAACAATAATGACAAATAGTGACTTATTGTTAAAATTTTCACTAAAGATAATCCAATTTTGAAAAAGTGTTGTTCCTTTTATGGCAATTATTTTTATTATAAAAAAAATGAGAGGTGAGTGAGAAAACAATGGTTAAAATTATCACTAGAACTGAAAGTTTTTTACGTTCAATCAAAATGAATATTGCAAACTTCAGGTTTTGAATTCGAGAATTTAATAATTATATTTTCAATATGAAATTTTTTATTAAAGATATTTCAATTTCGAAAAAAGTGATGTTCATTTTATTATAATTATTTATTATAAAAAATTGAATGGTAGGTGAGAAAACAATAACTACAAATATCATCAAAATTGAATGGAATACAAGTTACTAGAAATAATTATTATTAGACTTGAATGCGTCCAAAACTTTTGCTCAAATCATAGAAGATCTCAATAACTCTAAAAGTCTTTTACACAAAGTTAAAATGGGCATTGCGAATTTTAAACTTCGGATCCGATAATTTAAGTAACAATATTTTGAATATGGAAATTTTCATTAAAAATATTCTGATTTAGAAAAAGTGTTGATTCTTTTTATAATAATTATTTATTATAAAATTTTTGTGTGGTAGGTGGAAAAATAATTGTTAAAAGAATGGTATTAGAAGTCGGTAAAGAAAATATTATTAGAATTTAATGAGTCATAGACATTTATCCAGAGCGGGCAATAAAAGTCTTTTACATAAAATTAAAATAGATATTACGAATTTTAGATTTCGGATCCGAGAATTTAAGCAACTATATTTTGAATATGGAAATTTTCATTAAAGATATTCCAATTTTGAAAAAGTATTTTTCCTTTTAAAAAACTTATTCTGTTATAAAAAGTGGAGCAATAGCTGAGAAAACACGTAGTAAATTATTATTTTCCTTTTAAAAAACTTATTTTGTTATAAAAAGTGGAGCGATAGCTGAAAAAATACGTAGTAAATTATTATTACAATTGAATGGTATTAGAAGTTGCCAAATAAAATTATTATTAGAATTGAATGCGTTAGAGTTTTTTTTTGTAACGTGTAGAATATTTCGATAATTTTATAAGTCTTTTACATAAAATTAAAATAGACATTAAGAATTTCATATTTCGGATCAAAAAAATTAAGCAACTGTATTTTAAATATGGAAATTTTTATTAAAGATATTCCGATTTCAAAAAGTATCGTTCTTTTAATAAAAATTATTTTATTATAAAAAAATGAGTAGTAGGTGAGAAAACTACTACTAAATTATTATTATAATTGAATGATATTAAAAGTTACTAAATAAAATTATCATCAAACTCAAATGTGCTAGAGATTTGGCCTAAGTGTAGATTATGAATTTTAAATTTCGGTTTCTAAAATTTAAGCAATTATATTTCGAATATAGAAATTTTTATTAAAAGATATTCTTCTTTCAAAAAAATGTTCTCTTTTGTAATAATTATTTTATTATTAAAAGAATTGAGCAGCAGTTGAGAAAACAATTATTAAAATTATCATTATAGTTGAGTGGTATTAAAAGTTTCTAAATAAAATTATCATTAAAATTGATTGTGTTGTAGTTAGATTATTTTGATATCTAAAAGTCTTCTACAAAACATTAGGGCCTGTTTGGTTAGTGAAACCAAGTCTGTTTTCATGATTTCAGTTTCACTGAAACCAAAACTGTTTACGAAAACGCGTTTGGTTTAGTGTTTTCGTGAAACTGAATCGAAACCAGAATGAAAACGAAACCAGTTTTCTTAATAAAAATGAAAACAACAGAATATTATTTTCTGTGGTTTCGAGACTGTCGGTTTCGTTATCAAAATGTTGTGACAACTTTGTAATTATAAATATTTTTTTATAAAATTAATTAATTTAAAAATAAATCAAACTATATCGAATTTTTTAAAATAAAAATAAAAATCATCATTTTTAACTCAAACTTTTATCTTAAATTTATAAAATAATTAAACCAATTTATATCTAATTGACTCAAACCCAAATTTTAAATAACTCAATTTTCTTAAAATTGGTCTATTTATAATTTAATCAAATCTAGTTTTAGATCATTGGACTTGTTTTTTTTTTTGAAATTTTATAATAACTATTAATTAATTTTTATATCTAATTGAACAAAAAAAATTTAAATTACCAATAACTTAATTAATTAAATTATTTAAATATTTTGTAATCATATTAACAAATATTTAATTTTGTAAACTAACTAAACATTTAATTACTACTAAAAATGTTCAAGGAAAATTAATATTATTTTTTATAATCAAATAAATATTTACTGGTTTCAACTAACTAAAACTGATGTTGTTTTTATTAACCAAACGCGTTTTCAAAAAACTGAAAATTAGAAACCAAAATCAAGTTTTCGAAACCAAGTTTTCAGTTTCACTGAAACCAAACCAGAAAATAATTTTCGCTAACCAAACAGCACCTTAAAATGGGATCCGAAAACACAATTATATTTTAAATATAGAAATTTTCATTAAATATATTCCGATTTCAGAAAAATATTGTTTCTTTTATAACAATTATTTTATTAATAAAAAATTTTGAGTGGTAGGTGAGAAAAATAATTATTAATATTATCATTAGAATTGAATGATATTTGAAGCTGCCAAATAAAATTTAATTTGGGCTCAAACCAAATAACTCCATGGCCTAGCTAATGTAGGCTTTACCTTCTATTCGATATTCTTCTGATAATATAATCACAATAACAATGTGGATGAAACAAAAAAATAACATCTGCTTTTATAATCATTTATTTAAAATAAATGCTAAACTCTAGTTGCAACATTTAAAAAATAAATTTGTTTGATTTGCCGTAAAAATATTTTGCAGCATTTACTAATTGCAATTTGTAATTCCAATATCATTTGCGAGCCGCAAATAAAATTGCAACCTAAAAAAACCCGCAAGATAAGATTACGGTCTGCAAATGCAATAATCTAAGTATTAAAAAATAATTAATTTGGGACGACTTAGAGTCGTCGGATGGAGACGGGATAAATATCAAAATGGTAGGCTTTCACGCGCTGAACGCAATGGTAGTGTCAAATTTTAGATATGATGTCGTTTGATAATTTTTTATATGTATATTTTTAATATTATACAAAAATTAAAATTATTAATTTATCAGACGGGGTCCGGCAAATCGTGTCGGGCCTAAGTTTTCGGTCAGCCTGAAAATATTCGTGCAAGGATCGGCCCGAAAAAATTCATGCTAGGCCCAGCTCGAAAAAATTCGTGCCCGGCCCAACTCGAAAAAATTCGTGCCCAGCCCAACCCAGTCTGAAAAAATTCGTGCACGGTCCGTCCCGCCCCGGCCCAGCCCAACAAAAATTGTGTTTGATCCGTCTCGAAAAAAATTATGCCCGGCCTAGCTCGAAAAAATTCGTAAGATGCAAGTTACAAGTTGCAAGTGTAATTGCAACCTTCATTTGCAACCAACCAAACGCTTGCAAATATAAGTTGCAACTCTACTTGTGGGCAACCAAACGATATGCTGCAAAATTTATTTGCGGGCATTTGCTTTTGCATGCAAATAAATTTTGTAGCATTTGTACTCGTGGGCAACCAAACGCCCCCTTAGTTATGAAATTTGTCCAAGAGATTTTTCATTCACATCAAATAATATAATAAATACCAATATTTTTTTAGAAAAAATAACACTACAAAAAATCAAGCTTTTTGCGACGGCAGTGGTAGCTGTCGCAGATGCGACGGTTCTGCGATCGCTAGTCATAGGGGGTCGCACCGAGTCCGACTCAACGACAGTTCTGCTATCGCAAGTTATGTCGTCGTAGAAGTGATAACCCGGTGACAGTTTGGCGACCACTTGTGATCGCCCTTTTGAGATCGTGTATGCCGTCACAGATGGGACGATTCTGCGACCGCTAGTCATAGTGCGACGATTCTGCGCAAATTATGTCGTCGCAGAAGTGATAACCCGGTGATAGTGTGGCGACCACTTGCGATCGCCCTTTTGCGACCGTGTATGCCGTCACAAAATGTTATTAAAATTCCCCACCCCTTATTTCTCTTCCCCTGCTCACCCGATCACTTGATCTCGATCTCTGTCGCCGCCCGTTGCTCATTGCCCGCCACACGCCGCACGCTGCTCATCGCCTGCCGCCCGTTGCTCGCCCACCACCCGCTGCACGTCGCCCGCCGCACGTCCACCACCCGCTGCGCATCGCCCATCCGCACGTCTGTCGAACGCGTTCTCTTTGTGATGTCGGTACTCTCTCTCTCTGGCCGCCGAAACCCTAGCCGTCGTCGGCTAGGGTTTCAATAGATATGCCTTTTCTCAATCTTTATGAACGTATTCTCTTTGTTGTCGAACGCGTTTTCTTTGTAGTTTTCGTATCGAATCTTATCTCAATCTTTCCTACAACAATTTCAACGATGAAAATCCAATATATGGGTTGTTTAAGAATGCTAGTTCTTTCTCGATCACCGAAAATAGAAATCAATCTTTACGGAGGTGTTCCAAAACTTAGCTTGCCGTCATGCTCTTCGAGTTTGGATGAAGAGGGAAGTTCCAATAAGTCATTGTAATCTCGTCAAGATATTGACATCCTGCTCGAGTTTGGATGAAGAGGGAAGTTCCAGAACAATTTCATCGTAATTATAAATTGTAAACAAGATTTTATAATTTTTTATTTTAATATATATATATATATATACTTTTGCGACGGTATTGCGATCGTCGGTTGCCGTCGCAATAATTTTTTTATTGCGACCGCCTCAGCTGCGGTCGCACAGTATCTGCGACGGACGCGTGCGACTGCTTGACACCGTCATTGAAGACCTTCTGCGACGGCTCTGCGATCGCTTTAGCCGTCGCAGAAGAGCTATTTTCTATTGGTGTAACTTTATAACATAGTGATAATATACACACAATGTGCATTACAAGACGTTCACAAATGTGAAAAAGACGTATAAAGCACTGCAATTAAGAATTCAACCTAATACCTACAAGCATGTTACTGTCATTTGTGCTAGCGAGTTCACAAATAATTATCAATATTGTGTGTCATCAATAATCAATACTACGCACAAATTAATGATTAAAAAAATAACATAAAAGTAGTACTTGTCCGTTAAAAACGGTAGAATATTCCCACGTAATAATAAAAATAAACAAACAATAATAATTAGAAAATGGTTAATATGTAATTTTAAAACAATCAAATTCTAATAGGAGTGGGGCATGTATTTTATCCTTTATTTTATTTTTTTGTTCGTTAAATATAACTGATATCCTTTCCAAATCATTTAAATTTCATGTTTGATTTTTTTTTTAGATTCAAATATTATCGCTGATAGTAATTAATTGTAAAATTTAAATATTTAATTGTTCAGTTTGTTTCAAGTTTCAAGGGAGGTGATATTAATCATTTTATATATGGATAAACTGAAATTGAATTTGTTCGAAATTATAATCAAAATCGATTGATTTTTTAAAATTATTATCTAAAATCTAAATCCATTAAATATTGATGTTCGATGGTTGACTAAAATCGATTACAAGATGATTAATCAATTATTAAAAAAAACTCTTATGCGAACAGAAGATAAAATTAAATGAAAACATTTTAAATCTAAAGTGAAATAAATAATCAAGTGTGCCCTAATCAATATTATATATTCTTCCAACTAAATTATATAATATTAATATATAATTAAAATTAGTTATTATAATAGATCGACTCTTTGGATTTGATCATACTAATATTGAAAGCAACCCAACTCATAAACCAGACCCAAACTAGATTAATTATGACTCGACTCATCCGAGCAGATACAAGGATATTAACATTAAACATCCTCGCTGCGTGCTCTACAAAACATACATGACAAGCCAACATCATATATCTATTATGCATTTATCATTAGTGATTACGTGCAAATGTTTTTTTTTTCTCCATCAATTGTACTTCAAACAACCAAATAAGGTACCTTATGAATAAATTGAATTTGAATTTATTTATAAATCCGTTATTCAAAAATAAAAGCTAAAGAAATTGATTTTTAAAGTTGCTATCTGAAATTGAAACCAATTAAATATTGACGTTGGATGGCTAACTAAAATTATTTACCAAATGATTAATCGATTAGAAATAAGACAAAACAAAAAAAATATAATTTTTTATAAAAGTTGAAAATATAAACAAGTCTCTTATGCAAATAAAATAATAATTAAATAGAAACATCTTAGGTCAAAAGTGAAAAAAAAAACAATAAAACATACTGTAATAAATATATTTAATATATAAGTAAAATTAATTTTGACAATTGATTATTGGCGAAACAATAATAGGATAGTTTTAAAATATTTTCTAAATTTACTAATCAAAATCAAATTTTTTTTAATACCAAATTTTTACGATTGATTGGTTGGTTAATCACGACTAATTAGTTCTAAATCCTAACAAGTTTAGGTAACATTTTCCAGGTACCAATAAAATTGGACAAAACTTCAGCGCACGAAGCGTGTGCTGATCCAATCAAGGGGTGCCATGCACTGGCCCCATCTGGGGTATGACACGGCGACCCGTGCATTGGGGGATGATTCCAACCTTATAATTGGGGCAGCACGTGATTCGGTGCAGTCATGGCTGCACAGAATTTTTGTGCAGTAAAATTGAGGAGCTCTTTACAAAATTGCACGGTCCAGGAAACTGACGGGAAACCGCAGACGCATAATTGAGGTCGCATTTAGTTCGATCAGGAATCCAACAATCAATGATGGAGACAACACGATGCCATATCACAACCATTGGATACTTGACACGCGTATATAAAATATGATATGTGGCAACAAGTAAATTGTCCACAGCTCCTCACAAGTACAAATAAACAGAAGCTCTCCCTGCACTTTAATTAAATCATCATCTCCCACCCACATACTTTGCGATGAGGACTAATCGGGGGGACCCACAATTAACGTTATAGGAGAAGGAAGGCCTAGTAGCGGGTGCTCATTTTACGTATGCAACCTCGGCCACGGCACAATTATAATTAATACCACTCTCTATTCGTGGAAATAATATAAAGAAATATGCGGGCTTGATTAGAATTGGGAGCCTTCGAAGGTTTGGCCGAACTGCCAGCCGGCGTGTGCCACGCTCAGGCTGGTGACGGTGCGGCCGTCGCTGGCGGTGACCTGGAAGGAGAGGCTCTGGCCGTCGAGGTAGGCGTTGCTCTGCCAGTTCTGGCCCCAGTTGCGGGACATCGCCTGCCACCCGCTGCTCTTCGACCCCTTGATCGCCACCGCGTGGATGTCGCCGGCGCCGGCCACGTTGGTGATCAGCACCAGGTTGAAGTAGGAGTGCCCGTTGATAGTGAACCTTATCCCGCCCTTCTTCGCGCACGGAACCCTGATTAATTAATGGCAGGCATCGGTGACTCGGTGAGGATTAACGTACGGCATGACTTCGAGTTTTCTATCGACTTGCAGAGCTATCGACAGTGGCGATTGAGCTAGCGTACCTGCGGTAGGCGACCGGGACGATGCCAGCGCGGTACTGGGCGATGTGGAGGAAGGCGGGCTGGGCGAGGTCGAAATGGGGGCGGGGCGGGTTGCACCAGCCGCCGTCGTCGCTGGGAAGGGCGTAGTTGGGCGGGCAGAAGTTGGTGGCGGTGACCACGATCGACCCCGGCAGGCACCACCGCGCATCGCCGTCGCACCGCAGCTCGTAGCACGACCCGCAGCTCAGCCCGTCGTTGAACAGCGCCGTGCTCAGCGCCGCCGTGTTCGTCCCGTACCCCTGGCTGTAAAGATTCCCATATCCGCACGCCCCTCCTGCATGCAATATTACACCATTAACTAAAAGAGCTTCCAATTAATTAGTCAAACAATGTTGAAAAATACCCATGGTGCCGGAGGCGTCGCCGCCGCCGTAGAAGGTGGCATGAGCAGTTTGCCAGCCGTCGGCGGAGGTGCGGAGGACGAAGAAGGCGAAGGAGGAGAAGAGGAGGAAGAGGGAGCTGCAGGAGAATGCCATGACGATGGACTAAGCAGACGAGTAGCTGATGATGGAATGAAGCTAGGGGAGGAGTGCGCTGATTTATAGGAGGGGGGAGGAGATAGGGGGTTGTCACGTCCAACTCGGGGGCGGGGATGCAGGTTGCAGGGGCGAGGGCATGCACGTACAAAAAGAGGAGCGCAACGGCACATGCAAGTGCTGCATGGCCCATGCGGGGTGTGTCACGTATGCTGTCATCCTGTTGGACCATTGAATTTAATTTTCTGTTGTCTTGCTCCTCCTTTTTCTTCCACGCATACACATATATTCCATTTATTTAATTACTGCATATGATTAATTAATTCCAAAATAGCGCTCACATACGATAATTAAATACATATAGTACACAAGTGCAAATGATTTCAACTATAAGACTATGCATTGCCAGTGCAGTATGTCATCGTCAGGATAACGCATTAATTAGGGTTGAAGGACGAGAGATGGTATACAAATGCCGGGTACGTACGTAGAATATAACACATCCAGTACTTTAGTGTATAATGATATCTAATTAGGTTGCTGCATGCATGGATTAAGGATTAATTAATTGTCCTAATTGATTGCTGAGGTGAGGACGGGGCCGCAACGCATGTTAGGAGCACATGGGGTTTCCGGGCGTTGCGGCCTAATGCCGTGACGTGGACCGGTCTGCAATCCGATCGAATGCATGGAAGCATTAACGATGAGAGATGGAGATGATGATGAGCTCAAATTGGCTTTGTTATCAGACATGACATTGACTAGGGAATCAGACGAAGGAAGATGCTGCGTCGAAATCTTCTCATGTATCTTTGAAATCTTCTAATGATGGAAACATGCTTCCTACTCGGAGGATAAACAATTTCACTGCTTGCTAGCGACAATATTCAATGCTAACAAATTTCATTAATTAATTGTAAGGCCGGTGTATATATATATATATACTTGTTTGTTTTGAGATTTTTATAGATAACTAATTAACAACAATTTATCTCTCACGTGAGTAGAGAGAAAGCAAAAAAGTAGTGACATATTCACGTATTTGATTTATACCAATATATTATGTGATCTTATAGGACTCGTCATCATTAATCCTCGATCTCCCACATGGCATGTGGGTCTGAATCCAAAAAATTAGAACTGTCGGTTAACGAACAAGGACATCGACCATTCGACTTATTATAAATAATTCGGATCAGTCGAGCCGATAGATTCGATCGAATGGGATTCGGACGTAATTTGGTTCTCGCTCAAGCCGAACCGAGTGAGCTGGAGACAAGGATTGGGTCAATTTGATCACGATGGGAAAGGTTTAGGTCAACATCTAGCCAAACATGCACCCATGTGGGTGGTGGACCCCCGAGAAGATACTGGAAGCACACACCGATCCTTAACTGTTGCTTTGGACGTGACTCAACAACGGTTTTAAGGGGTTGTCCTACCACCTGCGCAGCCCGCCCAATCGCATTGCGAATTAATTATGAAAATGATTAATAATTTATATTTAAACTGTTTCTAAATAATACGAAGATATTATGAATTGTATTATTATATAATGTACAGTGTTATGATGATGCATATATAGGGATTAATTATTTATATGGATTTGGTTTTGTAAGTGATTGTTATTCTAATTGCACTATTTATTACGCGGGTCGTATTTTTGGATCGAATTCATTTAATTAAGAGTTAAACCTACAATATTGGTTATCCCTTTCTTGCTCATGTGATCTTCACCGAGACTGAAAAGGACATTGAAATTGAAGTTTGAAAACTCAGGCAATAATAGAAATCAAATTTTACACAATTTTCGACAAAAAAAATATAATTCCATACTAGAAAGGTCTTAATTTGGTCTTAATTTAATTGAGTTCCTTATTAAGGTCGATAAGAACTTTTATAACATAATTAAACGACACCGCACGAACTTAATCTTCATTTTTAAAAATATAATTAAGTTTGATTTCATATATGTACGAGTTTTGTTTTTAACCAAAGGATGGAATATTTTAAGACACGGCACGTTTATTGTCTGCGGTTACTGAGCACAATAATTGGAAATCTGGTAGCAGAAAATTGTGCTTCACTGCAGGCCCAATTTTTCAATGTGAAAACTAGATGATTGTCGGATGGATTTAAGTTATCATCAACTTAATGTACTTGTGCAGATTAGGGGCGTAACCTAGCCGAGCTTGCATGTGCTCAAGCTCGTTTCGTTTAAGAAATGTCAAGCTCGGGATGAAATATTTTAAGACATAGCACATTTATTGTTTGTGGTCACTGAGCACAATAATTGGAAATCTGGTAGCAGGAAATTGTGTTTCGCTGCAGGCCCAATTTTTCAATGTGAAAACTAGATGATTGTCCGATGGATTTAAATTATCATCAACTTAATGTACTTGTGCATATTAGGGGTGTACACTCAAGCTTGTTTCATTTAAGAAATGTCGAGCTCAAGCTCGATCAAGCTTCAATCTCTCGGCTCGAGTTATATATACCCGAGCAACTCGAGCTCAGCTAGTTTATTTTTCTCGAACTTGACCGAGCTCATTCAAACTTGATTAAGCTCGATTCAACTCGAGTTTATGCTCGACTGATATAAAATATTAATTTTTATATAAGTATATATAAGCTCGATCAGGCTGGTGTGCGGCTCAAGCCGAGTATTGGTTAGCTCGAGCTCGACAAGAACGAGTTGAGTTCGAGTTTTCATTGAATCGATTCCGAGAAGCTCACGAGCTGCTCAACTCACTTCTCCCCTAGTACAAATTTTCAAGTATCCTCACATTGTCTTTTTTTTAATCAAGTATTCGAGGAAACTATTTTATTGGTCGCCTAAAATATAATTATTCAATAATGTCTACTTGATCCATGTGTAATTTTAAAAGCGTATGCATCTGAATTCTTAATTGGTGATTTAAATTTTGCATTTATAAATTACACGTTTCATAAATATGTTAATTTTCATCATAGTCAAGCTTAATTAAACAAAAATGACAATGTCATTATAATTCTAAAATGGTTAAATATTTAAAACTAGTTTGATTTTTTTTTGTTGAGAATATTCCATAATTCTTTTTTTTTAACAAGTCCATCCTATATTTTAGATTTATTTCAAAATTCAAATCCACCCACTAATTAGTGTTCTATAGATTGAGTTTACTTGCTAACCTGTTGATTGGAATATTCTATATTTTAAAACATAAAGGAGAAATATTTGAAAAAAAATGTAAATTATGAAGATATATTTAATGTTAGTCCTAATTATAAACAAAATTTCGGTTGATCTATTAATTACAAGTCTTTGATAATTAATCCAATCTCGTTTCAGTCTCGATTTGGATTGGGATAAGAACATGTTGAAGCCCATCAAGCCCATTAGACCGGGGGCATGATCCGCTATGGGTTTGGACATGTGGCCGGCTCGAACACAATGAAATGAACCGGATCATGCCCTGTTGACGTGGGCTTGAACGGCCCAAATCTACAATTATGCCTTTCTAGGGAGTAGTTGGTCTTTCGTTTTCTAATTCCCCTGTCAAAAAAAGGTCTTTCTCTGGGGACCAATTTTTTTTATTTTGCATTAGCATTTATGTAAATTAACTTTTACAACAAATTGTGAAGTTTCAATTATTTATATTAAAAGAAAAGTTACTAACTCCCACAAATGGACAGCCTAACTTTTACAGACTTTATAAGCACAAGAATCAACATTAAAATCAAAGAAGATATAGCTGACCGAAATAACCTACGCAGACACATATAAGCTTTATTTCTTTTTTGTACTAAGACACATGCCAGTTTCTGTGAAGGACAATATTTAATCAGAACCTTATAAGGGCTGGGGCATGCTCAAGTTTTTAGATGAAGTATTAACAAGTTGTGACTTTTTAAGGAGATCCAATTTTAATTTAAAAAGCTTATCTGCTGTCTCTATCTCCTACACGGTAGCACTGTATCTGGTGGACTGGACACACAAGTTGAAAAAGATCTTACCCTCCATAAGAATCAATGGTATGCCAAATACACAAGCAAAATATCTTGCATCCTGCAGTGACATCTTCCATGCCCAATCATGCAGTCATTGAGAAGGACCCCACTTGTGTCCTAAAGATCACCCTTCTATCTCCCTCTCTCAATCACAAATTATACATCCTTAATTTACTTGAAGCTTATTGTTATTATATAATCCTTTAATATGAATTGACAGTGTAATAGTGCTTTTAAATCCAAGACTGGCTCAGCTTAATTGATTTTGATTGATTCTTTATCATTATCAGTCCTATTGGGATTAAACTTGATCAGACCTAACCATGATTAGGTGGAGTATATATGGCTAAAATTCCCACATCATATCAAATATTTTCTTCGCTCACCTCTTTCTCAGCAGGTTTTCTGAGAGCCAGTGAGCCACAGTGCATTTCTTTTCCTGTCTATCCTTTTTCTTTCCTTGCCTGTGCAGATTCCCCTGCCTCATCCACTCTTTTCATGTCACTGAATCCATCCATCAAACGCCTTATCTGCATCATCATGTCTTAGGTTATTAGTGGAAGTGTCAAGAACTTTTTTTCCCTGACCTGAGAATTGAGAAGATAAAGAACTCCATCCTAGGTTGATTACTTCCTTCTCTGCTAAAATTTCCGAATATTCCTTTTTTGGATGAACAAATGCCTCTTGCAATGTCTACATCTTCTCCGGATTCCTCCTTGCAACTTCACTGCCCAAAAGAGTATTATTAGAGAGATCAGCGAGAACATAAAGAAAGAGAAAGCAATAGTGCTGCAGCAGCATAATTACTTGCCCCATTTGCTTTTTCCGACTATTCGTCGAACACTTGGCGCGCAGTCGGATGATGACAGGGTCCGTACGCAGGCTTCTGGGACCGTTCTCCGAGGCGCCGCCGGCGGGGAACAGGACAAGCGGGGCGCACATGGTCGCGGGCGGTGGCGGAGGTGGGAACGCCAACTTCGACACCAACATGGTCATCATCCTCGCGGCGCTTATCTGCGCGTTGATATTCGCGCTGGGGCTCAACTCCATCGTGCGGTGCGCGCTGCGGTGCGGGCGGCGGCTGGCGTTCGAGACTCCCGAGGAGGCGGCCACGCGGCTGGCGGCGACGGGGCTGAAGAAGCGGGCGCTCCGCCGCATCCCGGTTGCGGTGTACGGCGCGGGGGCGGATATCCCAGCCACCGACTGCCCGATTTGCCTCGGCGAGTTCGCCGACGGGGAGAAGGTGCGCGTGCTGCCCAAGTGCCACCACGGGTTCCACGTCCGGTGCATCGACAAGTGGCTCGCGTCGCACTCGTCGTGCCCGACGTGCCGGCGCTCGTTGCTCGACCACGGAGGCGCTCCGGAAGGGGTGGGTCGAGAGGGGCGCCGGAGCAGCGGCGGAGGGGAGTACGGCGAGGTAACGCTGGCCTAGTGGTGGAGTTGCTTCGATTTCTCCACCAGATTTGCTCGTGTAAATTGGAGGATTTTGTGATGTATTTTTGGGGATTTTTTTAGGGTTTTTTTTTTGGGGTCATGATTTGTAAATTTGTAGGAAGAGAAATGTCGAACAGATTTTTCTACTACTTCTTTATTTTGCTTCCCCCCCCCCCCACCTTTCAATTCTTAAGAGAAAATTGGATTAATTTTCTCACTTAACTCCCCTCGTGAAAATTATTTCTACGTGGAGACGGCCGATTAACTTAACAACATTTCCAATTATTTATCAATCAATTAATTAATTAATTTTTGATGTTTTAGTTGCACTTTCATTGTGCCAAAACAATTAGAAAAATGTAATTACATATCTTCTCAAATCAAAATTGCATAATCATCCAATATATAATAATTTATTATTAATTACATTATTTACCCATTAATCCATTTGGCACTCCTTTTTTTCGCAAAGCTTCCCTGTAAAATATAAATAACGTATAGTCAAACTCTAATCTTTGCGTTGTCGGATTTTGGGTTGCAAATCTTTATTTGATTAATGCCTGCTTTGGCACACCCGGTAATTGGTTATTATAGTTCATGTCAACAAGAACAATGATTCCTGCTACAAAAATATTGATTTCACCGACAAAGAATTTGATAAGGACATGAAGAAATATATATTTCAAAAGAATTTGGGTGAGAGAGAAGAGACTAGAGAGATGACGATGAGATGATGAGAGGTGAGAGGTCATGGTGCACTGACAAATGACAATCCAAAACATAGCTTTGGGCATGGAATGGAATCATTTAGCTTGGAAAGCCCACTAACTCACTAAGGCATGTTGGATGAAGGCCATTCAAATTGCTTGGAGAATAAGTCACCCTCCAATTGATCGGCCACGCAATGAATCGGCTCATAATTATGGATGCCATGCCATTTCTTGGCTACTTATGATTGGCCGCAACCCAAATTAAAGTTTTTTCTAGTGAAGAATAAAAGGAACTTTTATATGTCATCACCTTATGAGTGTTTAGTTTGATGAAAATAAATTAGAATAGAATCATATTTTTGTTGCCTCGAGTATTTTTATTTGTTTATACTTTTCTTAATATAATAAATTAATTATAATGAATAAACAATATATAATATTCCTTGTATATCAAAATATTATTCATTATCTCATTCACAATAATAATATTTCTCATATATTTTTGATATTCTTAAAATAATATTCATCATGGCATGTTTGATTACTCGAATTGATGGTGAATGAAATAGATAATAAATTTGAATAGTCATTCTTTTATTTGATTCACATGGTGAATACATTATGAATAATTATTCACTTGTTTTTGTTAGTATAATAAATAAATAAAAATATAAATAAAATGAAAAAATATATTCTTCTTGATAATATTAATATTTATACTAATTTATAACATATTCACACTTCATATCGTATTATAATCAATATTATAATATTTCACTTATATTTCTAATTATATTAAAATTTATTCTAAAATGACAAAAGTAGACATTTTTTTTTAAAAAATATTATAATATATTATAACTCATAATAATATAATAAATATATGAATTTTATAGTTTTTTTTAAATATTAATTTAGAAATATAACAAATAGAATTTTTATTTTTAAAAATAATTTATTGTATAATTTAAAACTATAACAAATAATTTTATATATATTTGTTATAGTTTTAAATTATACAATAAATTATTTTTAAAAATAAAAATTCTACAATTATATATATATATATATATATATATATATATATATATATATATATAATGAAAAATATTAGTACGAGTAGGTTAAGAAATAACTATTCATTGTCTTCAGATAAATAATAAATGTTCCAAGTGCTTAAAATCCTACCAAACACGACAATAGGAATAGGTGATGAATAATTATTTTATTCCTCGTTTATTTTCGTAACCAAATAAACCCTCAAAGTTTATGATAATGACATCATGAATATATATATTAAAATAAGTAAATATATCAATTAGTAAATATTATAATATAATCATTTGTTTTTTATTAAAATGTATTGTCGTTGTTATATAACTTCAATATTTTTTTTGCAAAAATAAAATCAATGATATATTTTATGTTTAAAATTTAACAAAGCATTTTAATTAAACAAAAATAATTTTTATTTATTATTATCAAACTTATATATAATTTTAAAAAGTATTTTACATTTATCTACAATTTACTATGTTACCATTGATTAGAATAAACTGTACATAATATATTAGAAGCTTTCTGTTGATGCCCAAAATGAGATTATTGATAAAATTGATAACAAGCTTTCAAATTGAAAGCAAAATCTCCTTTCTTAACCAGTAAGATTATCCTTATTAAGTTTGTTTTAAATGTTGTTCCTACTCATTCATTGGTTGTTTCTTGGATTAATAAGAGTGTTTCTAATAAGATTGATCGGAAGATTAGAATTTTTTTTTGGAATCACAATTATGATAAGCATACTTTGCATTTTATTAATTGAGATATTGTTTTATTGTCTAAACATTGAGAGACCTTGGTATCCAAGACACTCGTACCAGAGGCATGGCTCTTTTTTTTTATAAAAAAAATAATTTTATAACACAGTCATTACAAAGCGTAAACACAATAATATACGCACAAAACGTATTACAAGACGTACAATGACGCGAAAGACGTACAAAGCGCTACAACTAGAAACTAAACCTAAGACCTAGGCAACATACCCGGATGCTACTACCATTTGAGCACAAGTGGGTTCACACTAGAGGCATGACTTTACTAGTAAAAAGAATTCAACATTACCTAAATAAGAAAAAATCATTATGACTTAAAGTTGTGAATGCTAAATATTGGTATGTCTCCCGTACTAATGTTTTTATTCCTAAAAATTGCTCTTGGGCCTAAAAATTATTCTTAAATGCTTTTGATTCCTTGAAATTTGATTTTATTAAGTTTATTGGTTCTGACAATAATACCTTTTTTCTAGATGATAATTGGATCCTTCACTTGTCAATTGCTCTTAAGCCTACTTATATTAATGTGAATTTGACGAATACTATTATTTTTGTTAACTAGCTTGTCTTTAACCCGCTTATCTTTAATCAAAATTAGCTAAATTCTATTAGTGAGAATATTTGTGGCTCTATTATGCGGGGTACCATTAGAAGTCTCGATTTACCTTTGCAACCCAACAAGGACTATTATGTTTGGAAAAATAAAAAAATTAGGTTGGTTACCTCATCCCCTGCCTTCACTTTTCTAAGGGATTAAAATATACATCTTATTGATCAGTCTAACATTTGAAATTTGCTTTAGAAGCTGACCATTCCCCACAAAGTTAAGTTTTTTTATGAATTTTTTTTCATAAAAGGTTGTTAACTATATCTCGTATGTTTCCTCTTAAGTTGCTTAATTTTCAAGATAGTGTCTTATGTGGTAGTTGTAGTGAAATTCATATGCATCTTTTCTTTGATTGTACTTGAATATGTCATATTTAGTCTATTTTTGAGCAAATTCTCATAGTAGACTTGTCGAATAGAACAAATTGGTGTTTGGGTACGTAGCTGGCTTTTAGCTAGCTCAAATATCCCGCCCAAAGAGGCAAAAGCCTTCGTTGCTAACACCATATGATATATTTGGTTTACTAGAAATGTTGTATTGCATGATGATCAAAAGTCATCTAGTTTACAAATGATTCGTACAGTTATTGCTTTTTCAAAGCAATATATGCATGTTCTCGGCTCTCAAGGCCTATGCAAAATAATTCAATTAAATCTAAATAGTGCCCCCCTCATTTGGATTGGTTAAAAATAAATTGTGATGGTCCTTTTTTTGTTCTTGAAAATAGTGTTGGTTTTGTAGTGCGCAATCATATTGGTCATTGCTCTTACTCTCAAGTTAAATACCCTATTTTTAATAGTGCTTTATATCGTGAATGTCATGCTTTAATGGATGCTAAGAAGTATGTTATAATTCTAATAATTTGATTCAGGTTATCATTGAATCATATTCGAAAATAGCAATTGAAGTTATTAATTTCAATTTTGCCCCTAGAGAATTGCTGATATTATTCGGAATATTCAACAACTACTTATGGGGGATTAGATATCAAGTTTATGTTTTTCACCAAATCAACAAATCAAGTTGCTCACTGGACAATAAACAAAACAATGATCCTAAAAGAGTCAACCATTTGGGTTTCAAATCGTCCTCCTGATTTTGATGTTATTTTGTATACAACTGGTTGTATCAATTTATCTCGTGAGGGTTAATCAATAATTTTTTTATTCTTTTGCACAAAAAAAGAAAAGAAAAATAAATAGTATTCTTAATGTTTTACCTATTTTTATTTTATTGTAATTTTCTTTTTTGTAAGGAAAGGTGAAACATAAAGAATATAAAAAAGAATATTATTCTTTATGGACGTAGAATATTGTTCTTTACTTCAACTTCGGTTTTTATACATTCATGATGATTTTTTACAATATTAATACAATTAAAATATTAGACATACAATAATAATATCTAATTTTGATTGCTATTATTTTTATAGAGATTAAATTGTTTTTTATGAAACAAAAAAATCATACTAGCTTCTTTGAAAATAGAATTAATAAATCATATTCGATTAATTCAAAATTATATTGTATTTATTATATATTAAAATAGTATTTAATTTTTAAATTATTTTATAATAATCAATTTTCTTTATTGTATCGTTACTAAATATTACACAATATATTGATTTCGGTATAAAGACTTAATATTGTTAACAATATTATTTTGATTGTTTCCCTCTCTATTCTTTAACAATTTATAATGCTATTGCTATTTGCTAATAATATTTATTTAGTTGGAAGAGTGACGGCATGTATTGGCGCCTCGAGAGATTTTATCATTGTGTCAAACTTAGCCACTACTAGTGCTAAGACGCTTTCTAATCATTCTCATATCATTTTTTTCTTCAAATTTATTATTAGAGACTATCGATGTATTTATCGCTATGCCATAACTATCTCTTTAGCGGGCATCTTGGGTCTCTATTTTGAGGTTGCAGCCATCAGAGGAGTGTTATGTTGGTGAAATAACCACACTAGAGAGGGGGGAATAGTGTGTTTACTAATCATTTCGCATAATTCCAGTTTTAATCATTTACTTAATTATTTAGGCAATTAACAAATTGAATAACAAGCGGAAGCAAAGTAAATATGCTAATTAAACAAACACAAATAGAAGCAATACAAACACGGTGATTTATAGTGGTTCGACCTCAATGCCTACTCCATTACCTAAGCATCCCGCTTAGGATTTTCAAACTAACTTTACTAGATTATATCGTTTCCCTTACAAAGAGGACTTTACAACCGAAAAGTATCAACTCTCAAACCAAAGGCACTTTCACACCCGAAAGTATCCCGTCTTCCTACCGAGAGCACTCTCTCACCTCACCTAAGGGACAACTCAACTAATCCTAGTAAACTAAATTTATAATGGTGGATTTAAGTCTTAACGCCAAGGCAACCACCAATTCAATCAAACCTAGCAACCTAGGTTTGCAAAAGCTTTAATACAACGAAATAAACACCAAAATACAACAACTAATGGAGCAATAAATTAAATAATAAATACTTAGCTCCAAAAGAAACTCTCTAGTCCTCTTGATGTCTCAAATTGATGAATTGATGAACCTTGAAGGCTATGTAAATGAGATGAGAGATCAAACTAGAGTTTTCAAGAATGGTGACTCAATTAAGCTCAAGGATCATCAAAATATGGCTCAAAGTATGTTGGATAAGGGGTGGAAGGCTTCTATTTATAAGTCTTCAGGAGATGACATGAAACAGCCACCTTAACGGGCGAAAAACTAACTATTTTTGTCGTCTGATCGCAGGTCCGATCGATCGTCGGTCGATCGTCGGTCGACCGACCGAGTGACCGAAGGCATACTGCCGTTTTCTACCATACTTCGATCGACCGAATTAGCTACTGCCAGTTTTTGGCAGCATTCGATCGACCGATTGGTCGACCAAAACTAGGCAGACCGCTTGATTTGTCTCGTTTCTGGGTTCCGTCTTCGCTAAGTCTACTTATATAATATTTCTTAACTTTAAGTTAATAACTTTAAAACATAAATATTATATAAGGATTACCCCTCATTTGGATTCAATAAAAATATCTAAAAAAATAAAATCCTTAAGAATCAAAATCTAGTTTTTGGGCTCTAGTACAAATTTTTAAAAAACAAAATTTTTTTAATCTCCCGAGTCAAATATGGGTATGTTAAAGACTTTCAAAAATTTCTTTAAAATACCTTGTTATCTAGTTTTTATCCAAGGAACAAATACTGTCATTTTTATGTCAAAAAAATATCTAGGTCATATAGCCCCCCAATGAGCTCCCTAGGCTTAATGAATTTCAGGGTGATTTTTGAATTTTCATATTTTAGAATTCAGGTTTGGTTTTTGGATTCTTATGCATCATAAAGAGGATTACATCACATTCTAGACACCCTAAACCTAAATTCTAACTTTTCGAAGAATCCCGAGCGTCGACGAGCGTTCTTGTCGATTTCTTCGATTTCTTTGACTTTTTCGATCGGGGACGTCAAACGTTAACCAACTTGGAACCTGAAAGATTTCTCAATGAAATATTTGTTCAATATTTGTTATCATTAAAACTGAGATTAAGACCAAAGTAGAAAATCTTAGGCCAATAATCTCCCCCTTGTTGATGATGACAAACATCCTTAAGAAAATATATTCATTAAAGCGTAAAGGATATCAAACATGGGATTTCTCCCCCTATCAACATGCATATCTATATAATAGAACTCTTCCTATCTATATCCATGGTTTTCCTATATTTTCTTCCCCCTTACCTATATTTTTCTCCACATTTTAACATCAATAAAAAAGGGTAAGAAAAATCAATCTAGTCAAAGTTGAGACTCTAAAATTAGTTTTCATGAAGCATGAAGATCTCAATTCAAGGGATGAAAATATACATACACGTGAGACTAATCAATACATGATATCATAGAATGATCAATATAATCTAAAATTGAAAGTCATGTACTAATTCAAGTATTGATATTACACGTATCGGTCAAAGTTTCAAAAATTATTTTAAAAATGTCTTTTTCTTAAATAATAATGAGAACAATACCAAGGATAGAATTACCATATCATACTTGACGTCTCTTTCAAAGATTTTGACGAAAATCTAAAGTATCGAGAAATAAGCACTTTGGAAGAATGATACTTTAATGACATTTTCGTAAATAAGTGAATCTTTCATGATATTTCTAGATTTCATTCAAACTTTCAAAATACCAAGATATGAGCATTTAAAGCATGTATATCAAGTTTGAAGTGAAACTAATGTCATTTAATCAAGATATGAACTTAGCACGATTTCATTCATAGTATGCTTGAAAATATAAAAATGTTAAGTATCAAATTTTGCTATCTACTCGTGTTTTCTCTAACTTAGGCACTTGAACATCTAACATGAGTGGATCTAAGTATATGAGTCAAGTTTGGGCTGAAAATGAGGTTTCTAAGTCACTTTTTCTCTTAGGTCAAAATATACTTCAAGTTTTCAAAAATCAAACTTTTAAATCCAAATAAAATCATATTTTTGGCAAAATTTATTGAAACTTTAACTAAACAAACTAGATTTTTCAAGAAATCTATAGGTTAAAGAATCAGTCAAAAATTAGTTTTCTATAAATTCATAAAATTCTTGAAAATCTAGGAGCATTTTCGTAAATTTTAGGTGTTTTTCCAAAAGTTATCATTTTTAATTCAAATTTTCCAGATATCGTTGAATGGTCATTTGAAATTCATGTGTCAAGTTTGAACTCAATATGAATTTTCAAAGTCCATTTTTCAATCGATCTCGATTTTAACCAAAAACTGATTTTTAAGATATCACTCAAGATATCAAAATCATTTTTAGAAATGATTTCACACAAAGAATAATGAGAACGATATTAAAAATAGAATCAAAATAGTGTGCACAAAGTTTCATTTAAAGTTTTCGACGAAAAATCAAAGTATCGGAAAGATTGATATTTCAAGAGGATGATACTTTGTATTTTTAAAATCCAACTTCAAAATTCCACTATAAATCAGATTCTTGATGAAACTGTTTGAATTTTTTACTTAAAAAACTAGATTTTTCAGTGAAGGTACAGTTTTAAGAATCAGTTATATTTTTCTACAAATAACTGAAAATGCTAAAATTTCAATGACATTTCCGTAATTTTCAGTTATTTTTTCAAAATATGTTCAATTTTCATTCAAACTTTTATGACACCACAAAATAATCATGTAAAGAGTGTATGTCAAGTTTTAAATAAAAATTATGTCCTTAAGTCAAGATATCAACCTAGCATGGTTTCATTCAAAACTAAACTAGTTATCATGAAACTTGCTAAGTGTCAATCTTATCATTTACTCATGCTTTTTCAAACTTAAACATATGGATACCTAATATGAGTAAATCTAAACATGTTCCTCTAATATGGATTGAAAATGAGACATCTAAGTCAATTTATTGATTTTGATCAACTTGGTTCAAAAGAGATTATCATGAAATGACATCTATGTCATTTTATCCATATCTATATAAATTTTTCATTCTATGTGCATGAAATCATGTCATGCCTATTTCTAAACATGTTTATGAAGTTTGAAGTTAAAATAAAGTGTCCAAGTCGATTTGTTGACTTGGGTCAAACTTTTTCAAGCTTAAGTCCCCTAAAGTGATCTAGTTATCACATTGTTCATCTACACATGAATTTTCAAGTTTAACACATAGAATCATATTATGTATATATCTAAACATGTTTATTAGGTGTTTACTCAAAATGAGACCACTAATAAGGAATTTCAACCTAGTCCAATTTCATGAAATTGCCTAGTTATCATAATTTTTTCTTCTCATGAAAATTCAAATATTTATCATGCAAAATTAATCATGAGTATATAGAGACACCATTAAAGCATGAATATTCAAGTATTATATTAAGATTTTTGCAAAAACGAACTCATACCTCATTCTTGAAAATTTTCCCAAAGTTTTCATTTTCTTTCCAAATTCAATCTACTAGCCTTCTATTATATTTTTGATAACTTGCAAGTAATATTCATTAGTAGCATAATGGAAATCTGACTACTAACAAGTTATCGTACTAGATAGCAAAGAGGGAATCAAGTATCGATTTCAAAATTTACTTTGCTAAATAGTTTAAAATATGTTTCAAAATAAATTATCGTGAATTCGAAACGAATCGAGAGATATCAAAATATGAAATATTTGAAAGATAGATCTCTAACCCTTCCGATTGGTTGAAAACCGAAAGATCATAATTAGCCTACAATTTAGAACCGCAAGGTCGCTTAGGCTCGTTATAGGCCATATAGATCTCCGAAGAGATCGGGAAATCAAAATAAAAAATCATTACATAAAACAAATCGAGAGCACGAAGATCAACTAGAATTAAGCATAGTATCATAATCTTCAACTAAGGTAAAATAATGCAAGTTAGAAGATGATATCGGAATAGTTTTGATGCCAACTTTACCTAAGGCATCAAGGTAGCTTGAAGATGCAACCAAGGGAGGATTCATCATTCAAGTTCATGGTCAACTTCAACTAGGGATGACAATTTTATCTGCATCCGCTAACTAAAAATCATATTCGCATCGTATCTGATCCATATCCGCAAGTAAAAATGGATATGGATACGAATACAGATTTAGAAAACTTATATCCGCGTGGATATGGTGCGGATACAGATATGGCTGTGGATCCGCACCGTATCCGCACCGCTTATCCGCGTCTCTGAATTACTATTTTGCCCATATAAGTTATTAATATATATAAGAGCTCTATGGTAATTTCATGTCAAGATGAATTTTGAAATATATTATATATTTATTTTCGATCAATGAATTGGTAATTATTGATTTTTTAATTAAATATATAATTTTAATATTTTTTATATTAAATACGATGCGGATACGGATGCAGTGCAGATATCCGTATTTGAAGCGGTGCGGATATGGATATTCATATTCACATTCGTAGCGGATACGGTGCGGATACGGATCATGATGTGCGGATATGGAGTGCGGTGCAGATATGAATAATCCAGTATCCGCACCGTATTCGCTCCGTTGCCAGCCCTAACTTCAACACATCTATTTCCTTCAACAATGTGTGGTAGCTCCCCCTACAAGTGAATAAAAAACCTTTAATACCCAAATGATTTTGGATCCTTGGGGGTGAGTTGGCCTAGGAATCCAAAGTGTCTTAGCAATATTTGAATTTCTTTTAAATGCACAATCATGAATAGCATGACCATATATACCACAACAAAAATAATTTTCATGAAACTTTTTCTTTTGGACATGAGGTTTAAAGGAATAATTCTTGACATGAGAATGATGATGAACATTAACATTCTTTACATAAGCATTTTTTTTTCTAGAGTTCATAAATGAAGACACATTTGATAAATAATTGATTTTCCTATTCAAGAATACAACCTCATTTTTCAAATCACTCATGGATTTGTGAATAACATGCAATTGAGATTTCAACATGTTATTTTCAATTTTCAATTTTTCATTCTCAATTTTGAAATCATTTTTCAAGTCATCATTCCTAAACTCCAATCTCGCTTTCAAATCCTCATTTTCATTTTTCAAGTCTTTTACCTCACTTTTTAAATTCTCAATTTCAAGCTTAAAATCATCATGGCAATAAACAAGTGTATTTGTATTCAATTTTTTATTTTCTAGTTTATGCTCATGAGAGCTATGCCTTAAATTTTCCTTCTTTAGTTTTTTATTTTCCTTGTTCTTTTTCATAAGCAAGGCATACATCTTTTTGCATTCTTCTAATAGTTCTTCATAAGACATGTCAAAGGATTTTGAGCTACTAGAATCACTATTTTGATTATGACCAGAAGATGGTAAATATACCTCATTCAGAAGACTCATAAGGCAAAAGTTCGATGTAGCTTCATTGTCATGTCTAAAAGAGGCTTCACTTGATTGAGATGTGGATGGAGAAGCACACTTCTTTTTGAATTTCTTCTTCAAGAGAGGACAATTCATCTTCTTGTGTCCTGTCTCTTGGCAAATGAAGCACCTAAGTTTTTATTTTCGATTTTTGCTTGTGCTTCTTTGGCTAGAAGTGTTTTGGGCATCAAAATCAAGATTAGTACTAGGGAGATAACCATTGTCATCACCACCTTCATTAGAAGTGTCAATCTCTTCGGTCTTGGCTTAATCATATAGCATATTTAAAGTTACCCAAATATTAAAAGCCGAAATACAATGCATGACTTTTTCAATGATGCTATTAGGTAAGGTACAAAATATGAAATACATAGCATCTCCATTAGATTGAAACATTTTCTTGTCAAGTTCACTCCAACCATGCATGTCAACCTTAGGTTTAATGTATTCTAATTTAATCATGTTATAAACATCAAAACCTCTAGTCTTTAAGTAAGTTTACATCCTAGACTTCCAAAGACCAAAGTTCAATTCATCGAACCTAGGAGGTGTGAAAACAACCGACTCTAGTGTCATTTCCGAATCGAAACAAAGTGTACGAGAGATGATGAAATCTCAATCGACGACTCGCTTTGATACCAATTATTGGTGAAATGGCCACACTAGAGGGGGGTGAATAGTGTGTTTACTAATCTTTTCATCTAATTTCGATTTTAATCATTTACTTGATTACTTAGGCAATTAACAAATTGAATAACAAGCGGAAGCAAAGTAAATATGCTAATTAAGCAAATGCAAGTTGAAGCAATCAAAACACGGTGATTTATAGTGGTTTGGTCCCAATGCCCACTCCACTATCTAAGCACACCGGTTAGGATTTTTAAACTAATTTTACTAGATTATATTGTTTCCCTTACAAAGAGGACTTTACAACCGAAAAGTCTCCGCTATCAAATCGAAGGCACTTCCACACCCGGAAGTATCCAGCGTTCCTACCGAGAGCACTCTCCCACCTTAATCTAATGGATAACTCAACTAATCCTAGTAAACTAAGTTTACAATGATGGATTTAAGCATTAACACCAAGGCAACCATCAACCCAATCAAACCTAGCAACCTAGGTTTACACAAGCTTTAATACAATGAAATAAACATCAAAATACAACAACTAATGGTGCAATAAATCAAACAACAAATACTTAGCTCCAAAAGAAACTCTATAGTCCTCTTGATATCTCAAATTGATGAATTGATAAACCTTGAAGGCTATGTCAAGGAGATGAGAGATCAAACTAGAGTTTTCAAGAATATTGGCTCAATTAAGCTCAAGGATCATCAAAATATGGCTCAAAGTATGTTGGATAAGGGGTGGAAGGCTTGCTAAGACTTCTATTTATAAGCCTTGAGGAGATGACATGAAACAACCACCTCAATGGGCGAAAAATTAGTCATTTTCGTCGTTCGATCGCAGGTCCGGTCGATCGTCGATCGACCGACCTAGCGACTGAAGGCATACTGTCATTTTCTACCACACTTCGATCGACTGGTTGACCGAAATTGGGCAGACTGCTTGGTTTGGCTCATTTTTGAATTTTGTCTTCGCTAAGTCTACTTATATAATATTAAAATATAAATATTATATAAGAATTACCCTCATTTGGATTCAATAAAAATATCTAAAAAATCAAAATCCTTAAGAATCAAAATCTAGTTTTTGGGGTCTAGTACAAATTTTTAGAAAATAAAAAAAATCTTCCGAACTAAATATGAGTATGCTAAAGGCTTCCAATTTTTTTTAAAAAATACCTTGTTATCTAATTTTTACCCAAGGAACAATTACCGTCATTTTTATGTCAAAAAAATATCTAGGTCATATAGCCCTCCATGGGGCTCCCTAGGCTTAGTGAATTTCAGGGTTATTTTCGAGTTTTTATATTTTGGAGTTCAGGTTTAGTTTTTGGGTTCTTATACATCATAAAGAGGATTATATCACATTCTAGACACCCTAAACCTAAACTCTAACTTTCTGAAAAATCTCGAGCGCCGACGAGTGTTCTTGTCGATTTTTCCGATTTCTTCGACTTTTCCAATCGGGGACGTCGAACGCTAACCGACTTAGAACATGAAAGATTTCTCAATGAAACATTAGTTTCATATTTGTTATCATCAAAACTAAGATTAATACAAAGGTAGAAAACCTTAGGCCAACACGTTATACTTCACCAAATACCATAACTTCCCCAATGTGGTGATTGAAACAAATTCCGAGCTAATTGTCGATATTCTCAATCTCCATTCTACAATTCACAGACAATCATGTTTTTTATTTAATCAAGTTTTTTCATTTAAATCTTCCTAAAATATTGTATATTTTGCATTTTTACTGTCGTGAAGCAAATAATGCTACCAATTCGGCAGCAAATTATGCTCGATTATGTAAGGGATCCTTTGTTTAGACGCCAATGAAACATCCATACTTCATCGAGCAACCTTATTCCCTTTTTTTGTGTGCACTGCTTCTTCATTAGCATGCAGGGGAATCGAGACGTACCCTGACCTCACATGACCTCCTATGATAACTAATTTGTGAGATTTGATTTTCATTCGAGTTTCATTATGAACCCCAAAGTGTAAATTAGTGAGCTCAACAAAGAAAAAACTTCGATCAATGAATGGTTGGCCATTTCGATTTTCACTTTCATCAAGTAGGTGACGCGAATCGAATCTATGGTTAAGATTTGAAATTTGTTATTGTTATTGTCTGAAGTCGGGGGTGATGCGGGCCTGCATGTCTCCTGATACGTTGCTGCTCTGGTAGATGGGACATGTAAAGACACACCGACACTCAAGAAAGAAGGATTCTCATATGATGGATATTGAATTGGAATTTAGAATATGCGTGATGTGTGTCTTGTTCATTTCTAGTGCATGATGTGTGTCTTGTCCATTTCTAGTGTATGTTAGGGATGTCTCGAGTGATGATGTCTCCCTAAATCTCACAGAGATATATTCAGAATGGGTCGAAGTTTATTTTGAAGATGTTAGGCTCATTATTGTCGAATCACTAGTAATTAATAAAGAACATGAGTGTCCTTATATGACGGGTGGAGCCCCCTGCTAGAATGTAGTTGATTTGATTTGAGTCTGGTTCATGGGTATTGACGCAATCAGGTCTGTTTCGATTGAGCCAAAAGTGCTAGTTTAGTCTAGTTACTAATTGTTTTGGAGTTTGGATATATTTGAAAGCCTCAAGATGACTCTTACAAGGAAAATTTTGGACGTTAGGATAAGTTTATCTTTTGTCTAATGGTCCATTTATTGATGGACGAACGACATGAATTAAACCAATTTTGTTTTGCGATCTTGTTGGTCACGACGCAAGCTGATAATCAATAATTATATATATATATATAATTTGGTAAAGAAGAATAATAATATTAGTCAAATAAAAAATAATTATTTATAATTTATTCATGATTTCACCTAAATAAAAATACATATTATTTGTTATCTATCTGCGTTCATTATTTTTTTATATCATTATTCATTACTACTTTTTTATAATTTTACTTAATTAGGTGAAACACTTATTGTGGTATATATTTTCATTATTCTTTGTTTTTTTTTGTTTTTTATTTGTCTAATGTTGTACTAACTATTCAATCCTTTGAATCGTCATAAAGGATGGTATACCCCCCTAAGTCAATAAAAGAGGGACAAATTGCCCAAATATAAATATTAAATAATATGACTAATAATTAAAGAAAGTCAACTAGAATACCAAGTTAAGGTAGAAACCGAGCAGAAAGACTTCTGTTTTGGTGTATCCGTAGGCCAACTTCATATCTGGTGGTTGACCTCAAAATGGTCGGCCATGATCTGACTTCCCAACACCTAATACAAGTCACAACTCTTCCTCCTCTTCGTCACATCAATGAACTTGACCCACGTATATATCTTCAATATTTACTCATATCTTCCCCAAACCTAATCTCTCAGTATATTTTGATTCAAAAAATTTGAATCAAGATTATCGCAAACCGCTTCCATTTTAATTTTATTCATTCATTTTTCAGATCTGGAGCATGTAATAATTTATTTTGGACTTTTGACGGAGAAGAAAAAGAAAGCCAGGAAAAGTTCAATATTCTTAGCATTAATAGAGAGATTGTGATTGTCCTCTGCCCAAATAAATAAATAAATAAAATAAAGCAACGTCATCGATTGGCCTGTTGCATTTATTTATGCAAATAAAAATAATAAATCGATGGATCAATCAATGGCTTGGTTATGGTGCTTCTCCTACTCCCCCATGCGTGAGTCACACCTTTCCTGAGGCGGGACCCACATCGGACGGTAAGAGATCTGGACCGTCTATTTCTCGGGCGTGGATGAAAGAAGGGTCGATGAACAGTCAAGCGTTCCATCATTCCTTTTCCTTCCTTTGACTGCACCTAAAAAAGATTGGAAAGAGAAAAAATGTTTTATTTTTCGTCTTTGACTTGACTGTCACATCACTCGCCTCTTGCTATCTCCTCTTGCCCACTACCTTGCAGTTATTTACCACCATGCCATCGACTCTTTTGTTTCCAGAAATAGTTGGAAGACAAATAAAAGAGTTCATTTAACATTGGCTTTTATTTAAAAAAAATAAACAATATAATATAATAAAAAATAAAAAATAATCAAATAAATTATGTATAGATACAAAAGGAAAAAAGGACACAGTTTACTGAAAATTATGCAAAAGGATAATGTAATTTATATGAAAAAAGTTTTTTTTCTATATTATTTTTTCATTTTTCTAAAAAAAATCATTTTTGGATGTACGTTGGTGACAAAATAGAAAATTAAGGAAGGAAACAGTGGCATTTTTTAGAAGAGGGTATGCTTTGCTTGTAGCTGTCGCATCATCTTTCCCTTAGTCCCTTTGACCGGTGCTCATGCTGTCTCCACCACCCTCTTCTTCTATTCTATATTCTATATTCCTCTCTCTCTCTCTCTCTCTCTCTCTTGCTTGTTGGATCGGCGACGGGGTGGAGAAGCCGAGGTTTTTCAATCCAAGGTTCGAACTTGTTTCCTCTCCGTTCTTATTTTGCGCGTCTTTCGGTATTTGATGCAATTCATTGGTTTTAGGGTTCTGAAAAAGGTTTCTTTTGGGGACTATCTCCTTCCCCCCGGGAGTCGTACGCTTTTTCCGCTAAATTCCGAGTAGCTGACGATCTTCCTAACATTTTTGATTAGTGGTAATGTTTTTGAATTATTCGGTTGTTTCCTTTTTGTTCTTGGTATTGCCGGATTCGTAAAAGGTTGGATCTTTTAATAGGGGAATTAGGTTGCGTGACAATTTGGATTTTGGGACTTTTGGTGTTAGTTTTGTGAGGGTTCTTGAGGAAATAAGGCTTAAAGTGAAGAATTTGTTGAATGGATTTGATTGAGATTGTATCAGCTAGGAGCGTAACTATCGGATTTTTTATTTGATTAATTCGAATTTTCTGAGAGAAGTGACTCTGATTGAGTTCTGCTTAAGTTTGCGGTTACACTTGAAATAGAATTTTAATAGAGATGATAGTTATGCAATGTTTCTTTTCCCTCCATAAAATAAACGATTTAGTCAATGGAAATGAAACCTTTGATTTTTCATGCCGTAAGAGTATGCTGGTTATAACACTTGCACATAGATTTTATTGCTCATTTTTCTTGTGGTTATGCAATTAATTCTTCATGTGATCATCTATATTTCACTTTCAGGGCATAATTAAATTGTTGGTATTTGCAAAATGGGTTGCTTCACTATATTGAAGCACAAGAAGAAGAGGAGCGTGAATTTTGCTAGCAAGAGAACACCAAGTGTCAAAGATAACACAGCATCTACACTTCCCGAACCAGATTCACTTGGGCCATCTCTCCAGTCTGCTCCTCCAAGTTTTAGAAACAGAACAAAATCTTTCCAATCTGTCACTCAATTGCCAAATATCAGAACTAGAGCACTGTCTGCTCCTTCTAGTCTTGTTGTGGCTGATCGGGATGCTCTTGAGTTTGATGACCTAGAAGAGAGTCAGGGCAGAGGTCGGCTGGTGAAGGACCGACACTTTTCAAATCCATTACCACTTCCCCTTCCCTCACCCCAGACCAACACAGCTTTAAAGAAAATTTCAAGTTTCAAGTCAAGCAATGGTAGCGGCCCTATAAACCCCTCTGGTCCACTCCCATTACCTCAATTGAAAGGAGGGCTTCGGAGTTACTCACATGATGAAGTTTCAGCTGCTACTATGCATTTCTCTCTTGAGAATTGCATGTCAGAAAGTACCTCGTCTACAGTTTACAAGGCGACCTTTCCTGATGATATAATTACTTCAAAGAAGATTGAAGCCACAGTTAATCAATTAAATAATTCGTTGCAGGTAATAATTATATAGATATCATCACTTTACGGCATCTGTTTCTCATGTTTATTATTTTGTTCAAACTCTTATAATCCAAAATGCAGAATACTGTTCCCATGTATGCTAAAGTTCATATATAGAATTGTACACATGTATGTTAAAGTTTACTGGTTGACCTGTTATTAGAAAGGTAAATCAGGTTTTGATTGTTTTATGAATTATATCCACTCTCCCTTATAAGCCACAATATGGTATTTCTGGTCTCTCCAGAAGTTTGTTTTAATGATGCTTTTGCATCTCTAATCCATCTTCCTTATAATCTGAAGTAGTTAAGAAAGTCTGCTAAATGTATGCTATCTTTTGGCCACACATTCTATTGCTAAATTTGCACATGAATGAGTGTGACACATGTCACACATCTGAAACGCGGATTGAGTAATCATGCATCTTAAATAGTACTATTAAGAGATCCTTTTTATTAAAGCAACTTATTGTGAGAGTTTCTTTTTATTAGTAATGTGATATTCTATATGTTGGTATGTGTATGCCTACTTGTTTTGCTGTTGTACTTAACTTAGTAGACGCTAGATCTTACTAGCTTTGCTTGTAGTCCAAGTACGAGTCTTTGTAAAGATTTAACTAATTGAATTTACCTCATAAGTTTTACATGTTATTTTCCTTATCTTTTAACTGATTGGCTTTTGGCATCTATTCTAACTTTTGCATAGTTTAGATAAATATGCATGTTAGGATGTGCATCCACACTTTTTTCTTCTTCATGAAGTCTCCTCATTCTTGCCACTTCTTTTACTTATTCTGCAGCATTCTTTTGACTAAGTGGTCCATGAATCTTGACACAGCCTATTTTGATAAGTAGTGATGATAAGTTATATCATCGAAGAATTGTGTTTTGACTCTCTCAGGGTTTGAAGGAATTTGTGAATGAGGTGAATGTACTAGCATCGCTGCAGCATCTCAATCTTTGTAAGTTGCTTGGTTTTCATGCTCAAGAGGGTTCTGACGAGCGTTTGCTGATCTATGAGAGGCTTTACCATGGAAATTTGGATTGGCTGCTACATGGAAGATCAGATGGCCCATCTATTGATTGGTGTACAAGGATAAAGGTGGCCCTCTGTGCTGCAAAAGGTCTTGCATTTTTACATGAAGAAGGGCCTTTTCAGGTGAATGAACTCTCACGTTGACATTCTCTGCTTGCTTTCTTATTTAAGATGTTAAACTCAACGATAATTCAATTTATTAGTCGGTATTCTACATTTCTTCCATAAACTTATCTTTCATATGTTTTTCTGTTCAACAAGATGACTAGCATTACAAAATTTGTTTTTTCATTCAATTCGTAAAGGATAATAACATTATTGAACTTCGAAAGAGGGCACTCCAACTAACGCAAATTTGAAACACGATATTTAGATTTTTTTTATGGAATCTTCTATTGATTGACATTGAATGTAGACAAGTTGGATATTGAAATTCATCAGATTAATATAGTTATGAATCATGGATTCACCAGGGTTCTATAAACTGCTTTTGTTTGAATATACTGAATGCATTTTGAGATTATAGATATTTAATATTCTCCTCTATAGAGCATCCTGCATGGTCTAAATTTATGTTTTAACTAATACCTTGCTGTGTTATGTTTGTTTAATTTTGTTAGGCCATGTATCATGAATTTTCTACTTCAAATATACAAGTTGACAAAGACTTCACTGCCAAGCTATCAGAATATGGATGTGTCAGTTATAATCCAGATACTCGCATTTCCAATTCTTCTATTGTAAGTGATATACTTTTATGAACAGAAAATATCAAATACCCGTCAATTCATATGTTCTTGTATAGTGGAGCTAAACATGCTAGTTATTTATGTTCCAAAAATAATTATCTGTTAAAAAAAGTGTTTTCTTTGTTAAATTTGTGTTAGCACATGATTGAAGCTGAAGCTTGATGCAAGTGCAAATATAGATTATTTTAGATAATTATTCAACATGGTTCATTTAATTTACTTAAAGAATTTGAAAATGTATGAGCAGCATTATCTAAAATCATTAATGAATGATTTTTTGTTATATTATCATTTAGGCCTCTGCAAACCTATCATTGGAGACTTTGGAGAAAGGAGTGCTGACTCCCAAGAGCAATGTTTGGAGTTTTGGAATTGTCCTTCTTGAACTGCTGACTGGCCGGAAGAATCTGGATGCTCGATATCCTAAAGAAGAGAGAAATATTGTGAAATGGAGTAGACCATTTCTCGCTGATGATTGCCGTTTGTCACTCATCATGGATCCCCGCATCAAAGGACGGTTCCCTCCCAAGGCAGCTCGAGCTGTTGCTGATATTGCACTAAAATGCCTTCAAAAGGATCCTTCAGAAAGGCCCACCATGAGGACTATTGTAGAATCACTTCTACATCTCCGAGACATGAAGTACCCAAGTCGATACCCACTTCGGGAGCCATCAGTTGTTTCCGGGAAACAGATGCTGAAGTCTCAAAGTATAAATGGCATCATTATCCCTACACCACCATCTGCAACAAATTTCTCGCCTTCACCTCCATCAAGATCTCAACCGCCATCGTCACCAAGAGTTTCATTCTCTATGCTGCTTCCTCCTCGAACCTGTTCTACCACAATTTCGCTTGAAGATAGTCGGACAAGCAGTATCAGAAAACCAGCCTCGCCTATATTACCACGGCCCAGAGTTGAAGGATTCTAACTGTTCATATTCTTTTTCTTTTATTATTTATTTTTGGGCGTTTTGTTTGATTAGTATTTTCAATGTGCTATAAGATACAAGGTATACATGTGCCTGTTTGCCACTCAAGAGAAGGGGAGAGGATTACAATTTGTAGATAGATGATGAGTGCTAGGCTTGCAATATGGATGAACCAATCGATTGGCAAAATGCAGAGTAGACTTTGTTCAGTCTCTGTAAATAAAATTGAATCTTCTTCCCTTATGCTAGTCTCGTGAATAAAACTCTTTCGTGTGTTTGTGAATTGTCGGAACGAACAAGGCATCCATGTTCAATGGCTCAATGAGGTTCCCAAACTTCAGAATGGACAAGGCTTCAATGGCTCAAGTGGTTCCCAAACTTCAGAATGAACAACACATCATGTTCAATAAATGAATTGCTTGGTATCTTTCAATGTGATCGCATTTATTTGGGCGAGCAGGAAATGGCAAGAAATTCAAGAGGATAATAAATGAAAACAAATTAAATAAAAAATAATTATTCATGATTTATTCCATTGTCAATTAAATGGCTCTTTTGCTTCATAGAATAGAAAGAAGGATGTGATGAGATATAATTTTTTATCCATTATTTATTTAATATATTGGCTACAAGAAAATAAGATTTAAAAAATATAAAATTAATATTTATATTCAATAAATATTGGATTTAAAATTTTTACTCAATTCTATCTTTTCATTTATTATCCCAAACGAACCATAATATTAACTTTTAGAAAAATTATCTAAATATATTCTATACTTTAGTGTTTTTCTTATCTAGGACATATACTTTTATTTATTTTAATTGAATCATATACTTTTATTTGTTTTAATTGAATTTTATCCGTCGGTAGCCCGTTACTTCAGTGGTCGGCTGATGTGTAATAAAAAATATTTTTTAATATTAATTTGTTATAAATTAAAAACTTAGGTTAAATGGACCCACGTATCTCTCTCTCCTCCGGCAGATCATCATTGCAGCCTCTCTCTCTCCTCCGTCGGCTGATCACCATTTGCAGCCTCAACTTCTCCTCCTCATTATCAACTTCCGCTGCCACATCCTCACTCTCCACCACCACCACCGATGCAGCGGCAGCGACGGCGAGAACCTTCGCCGACGCCGATGGCTACTCCACCCTCACCGGCGACCTACAAATCGGGCAGGTCGCGTGAGACATCAGCCACATGTCGATGCAGCCCACGTGAAATGCGTGCTTGCATTCTGGTAGCCGCCTCCTGCTCTTGTGCTCCTCCGATCTGCATACGAACACTGGCAGCGACGCCATAATCCTGGGATCAACGTCGCTCATCAATAACCTTATCTCTGCGGTGTGACCGGGGAATATTAGTTGTGCGGTCGGGAGGATGGAGAGGCTTCCGGAAGACACGGCGGATTACCGGACGCCGCCGCTGCTGCCGGAGCAGCCACCGGGCGTAGAAATGCAGGAGCAAGACGAAGAAGATGACGATGGATAAGGAGATCACCTCGGCGAGCACTACCTTGCCATTGTAGGGGTATTGATCACCCGCGTAATCGTCGCTGGCCGTCATTGCTGCTTAATTTGGAGCTCTACTCTCACTCAGTGAAGTGGCGATTCCGACATGCAGAGATGTAGTACACTGGAACAAGAACAAATGCCTGGTAGACATCCGTTAAGGGATACAGGTGAATTGAGGGAGAGGTGGCCAATTCCATATCATATGCATGCATGCCGCAACACCTACCAAGTTCATAATTAAGTCTCAAACTTGTTCCTCATTGAGATTAGGGTATCTGATAATTAAATTAGTCGATCATAATTATGCTAACCTTGGAGGAGTATATAAGGAGGAGGAGAAGGGGAGGTGGGTAAGGATGTGTGTTGGGTTTAATTGGTTGTTTGCGTGGTTTGCTGTTGGGAAGCGAGTCGGGAGTGAGAGTTTTGTGAAGGCGACGACGGCATCTTTTTTATTGCCTTCATGGATTGATTTCGGGGAAAAGTAGTAGAGACTAAGCAATGATTTCTAGTGCATGACCGCAGGCGGCAACGTTGAATGCTACGTGGCGACGCACCCGCGGCTGGCAGGGGACTACGGGAGGTACTTCGCGGACTGCAACGAGGACACGTCGTCGCCGGCTTCAACCAGTTCACACAAGGCTGTGTGTGTCGAACGCCATGACATACGTAAGTTTTCATATAATGGGCATATCTAGTATATTTCTTTATATCTAGTATAATGGGGCATATCTATCGTCATCTTCTTCGTCTTGCTCCTGCACTTCTACGCCCGGTGGCTACTCCGGCAGCAGCGGCGGCGCCTGGTAATCCGTCGTGTCTCCCGGGAGCCTCTCCATCCTCTCGACCGCACATCTAATATTCCCCAGTCACACCGCAGATATAAGGTTACCGATGAGCGACCTTGATCCCAGGATTGTGGTGTCGCTGCCAGTGTTCGTGTACAGATCAGAGGAGCACGAGCACGGATTGGAGTGCGTGGTTTGCTTGAGCGCCATGGAGGAGGACGAGAGCGGGAGGCGGCTGCCAGAATGCAAGCACGCATTTCACGTAGGCTACATCGACATGTGGCTGATGTCTCACGCGACTTGCTAGATTTGTAGGTTGCCGATGAGGGTGGAGCAGCGACTGGCATCCACGCGGAGGTTCTCGCCACCGCTGCCGCTGCATCGGTGGTGGTGGTGGAGAGTGAGGATGTGGTAGCGGAAGTTGATCAAGAGGAGGAGGAGAAGTTGAGGCTGCAATGGTGATCTGCCGACGGAGGAGAGAGAGAGATACTGCAATGGTGATCTACCAGAGAGAGAGAGGTGCGTCTATTTAACTTAAGTTTTTGATTTATAAAAATTTAATATTAAAAAATATTTTTTATTATACCTCAGTAAGCAACATCATCGGTTTAACGGGCTGCCGACGAAAATTAAAAAGTAAGATTCAATTAAAATAAATGTAAAAATATATGATTCAATTGAAATAAATAAAAGTACATACCACAAATGAGAAAATCCCCTGAATATAAAATATATTTAGGTAATTTTTATCTATTTCATTTGGAGTAGGACTTGTATGAGCGGCCTGCTCATGCAAATTTGTATGAGCAGGCCGCTCATCTTCTGCCACATCAGTTCAGCACGCATCCCGATGCAAAATTCGAGTTCGGGATGCGTGCCCAGCAACAGCCCAGATTGCATCCCGAATTTATTTTTTGCATCGGGATGCGTGCTGGACTGACGTGGCTGAAGATGAGCTGCCTGCTCATACAAATTTGTTATCTTCTTTTATTCCATAATAGGATCTATTCTTGGAGTGGATGTTTTTTTCTTGTTAAAAAGTTTCAAGAAATATAATTCAAAAAATAAATAGATCAGTGCTACGAGCACATTAATATATTTTAGCTTATGTGTCATTTCATTAGAAAACTATTATGCCACGTGGGTGATTTGGTCTTGTTGATAGGTGTGTGAGAGAGAGGGGGGGTGGTTTGATGAAGGAGCTAAGAGAATGTTAAATGTATGGTTGCCGGAGCCTTCCAGCAATTTATACATGCAATATTTGATCAATTAAATCGTTAGATTAACTACAACTAAGATAATTGCATCACTAGCTTATTACTAATTGGAATTACATGCTCCAAATTGACTATAGCTCAAAAAAATTCAGTCCAATTTGCAATTTGTAAATGATAGAGTTTCATTTTTTTTTTCTCTCGCCTACGATAGCCTCTTTTCTCGCTCAAGACTCTCACAAAATATGCTCTCGCTCGCGATATCCTGACTATTCCTTTTGATCACGAAAACCTCCTATCACTTGCGATAATCTTCTTCTTTCTCTTACTCGTAACAATCTCTATCTCGTTCGCAACAATTTTTCTTCCACCTGCAATTATTCATTCTTTCTCGCAACAACCCCACCTTTTGTATTTTCGACTAATCAAACGTTTGTAAGTAAAAATTTCAAATCTACTTTGCGGGCAATCAAATAATATATTACAATTTTTATTTGCGAGCATTTTTTTTTACAAAAAATATTTTTTATAGCATTTGCATTTATAGAGACCAAACGCCCCTGAAATGCAGTCTAAGACGATTCGTGACTACAATGCAGGGAGTCATTAATAAATTAAAATATATAGATGACCTTTTATAATTATGCCTTTATTTTATTTGTAAAACACGTCCACAGCAATTCATTTCTTGAAATTGTATGAAAAAACATCACTATTTAAGTATTTAAGCGTCAAAATAGAACTAAAAAGTTGCCGTCTAAATGAACGGCGCCACGTTATCGGCCAAAGCGGTCCAGATCGTGCTCGGCTCGCCGGTTCAGTACACGTGCAGCCATCCGGTTCGAACGTTATGTCCCCAAAACCAACAAGCGTGCGAAAGGGCAGGGCTTCTCGCGGAGAAAAGCCCGTAGCAGCCACCGAGGGCGACGAGTGATGGCGGCGGCAATGGAGTCTAAGGTTTCGAACTGCTGCGGAGGAAATCCTTCCGATCGCCACAAGGCGATCGCATTTGCTCTCTTCAAGCGCCTCTCTCTCGACCCGGTAGGTTTGCTATTTGCATCTAGATCGTCATTAGGTTTTTTGTCCCTGCACTTTTTTTTTGCCTCTCCAGGAGGAGGAATTTTTTCCTCTTTGATGGACTGTGCACTTTAAATGATACTTTAAGAAATTATTTTTGGTATTCCGCGTACGCGTGTTTGATGATGATGTTTCCTCAGAAGAAATGCAATTGTTCTCGCTTGTTGATCGCCTTTTCTTATTTTAGTTCTTTTGTCCTGAATACGAACAGTAAGTATTTCTAAATTGTTTACAATCGTTGAATTAGGCATTTTTCTCTAAGTTTTACAGAATTTTTACAGGGTAACCTATATTGAAAGCTTATTTCCTCTAATTTTTACAGAATCAATACTCAAGTGAAAGCACTGGAAGCTCTGATATTGCAAGCCTGTTTTCAAACATATTGCATTTGTCAGAGAGTAAGATTCCTCCATCAAATGAGGATGAGGTAAAGATAGAATGTATTGACTTCGTTCTGTAGAAATATCTTTTCTTCGTCCGTATGATTCTCATCATTGCATATTCAAATTGGTCATAGATAAGGAAGTGGATAAATTTCGCAAGTAACTTTCCCTGTGAAGTTGATGCGTGCCTTTCAGCCTTAGATAATCTGAATGAGGAATTGAAGCAGAAGGCAGTTTTACTGGGAAATGGACTTAAACCATCAGAGGCTGACATTATTGTGTTCTCAGCAGTTCATTATTGCGTGGTATGTACTGCGTTGACTGTAAATACAAGTGATAATGTCTAAAAATCTAAGTGTAGTCTCTTTAACATGATATGTTTTCATATGGTTGTTTTTTGACCTGCACGAATCATCGTGACAAGATGAGTTTTTGTTTAGTTTCTAGTAGCTATGACTGGAACAGTGGCAACCTAAGGTAAGGTATTAATAATCTTACATACATAAATTTGTTCAATATTTTGGTTAATGCACCTTATTAATTCTACTATACGAGCCTTTGTGTCTTTCATATAAATGTCTTGCATATAGTAGATACATGTTCTTAGGTAGTTATGATGGTAACATTGTGTATATTTGTTGGTAAAGGGAGTTGGATACCATGACATAAAATAGTTAGCTGAAATTTTTTGAGAAAAGTGCATCTTAAAGAATTTATGTTAGATATCCTTCCATGTTTTGTTGGCCTGCTTAATTCATTTTGACAATTTAACAAAAGCAGCACTGATTTTGAATTAGAACTCAAAGCATTCTATTGGCGAAGAGTTCTTCTAATACCAGTGTTGTACTGAAGGAGAAATTATTGCTGAGAAGTTTATGATTTAAGGTGGAGTGTAAATGATGAAGAAGAAAAAAAGAGTAATCGAGGTGTATTTAGTGAGTACTCAGTGGACTCCATACAAGTGGGGATAGATGGAGATAAATCATATTTAGTTATAGGAAAAGAAAAGGTCAAGATATGGATAGTAGAAAGGTGCAGCGAGAGTGATGGATAGATAAACATATTTGTAGAGAGATGAAAAAAGATTGAGGATCGTGAGGAGTAATGATGATAGATTGAAATAAGGAATGTGTTTTGTACTATACTGTGTGCTGGATTGATTATTTCCATTTATTTATTTATTTTGGATTTGGGGGGGGGGGGCTTACATACTCGATAAATATATTATATAAAAATCTATAAATTTAATGATTTTGACGAGGAAGGCTCTTCATGAACTGAAGGTGTCAAAAGAGCATTTTCCTTTTATCATATACTTCCATTAAAAAAATCATCAATGCTTTGATGCGTAACCATATTTTCTTAAAATATAAATTATGGTGTCCCAACTAACCTGGAATTAATTTCAAAATGTTATCGAATATAGAAAATTAGGATTTCTAGGTAGGCTAATTAGTTGGTACTATATTATACATTCATATAATGCAAAATACAATGGCAATTGTCAAAATAACAGATTGACTCGTTAAAAATTAGAAAATTGATGAAGCTAAAGACTGAGCTAAATAGGAATTAAAATAATTCATGCATCAATTATGTTATTAAGTTCTATCAGTTTGTTTAGTTTTAACTTGTTTAATTACAATAACTCACTGTTTTTACTTCTTCATAGAGTTGGCAATATATGGCCTGGCCTGATAGCCCGAAAAAATATTGGGTTTGGACCGGCCCTTACCGTGCTCGGGCCGTTATCGTGCCAGCCCAATAAGACCCGAAAAATTATCGGGTCGGACTAGGCGGTGTAGGCCCGGCCTGATAGCCCAATAACCCGATAAAATTTTTGTACATTGTCAAAAATATCGGGCTATCGGGCTTGAATCGGCCCATTAGCCTGATATGGGCTCGATAGCCCGATTATAATGGCACGATTCGGGCCCGATAGTACGATTCAACCCTGATGAATCGATTTTTTTCTTCGTGTTATCGGGCTAAATGGGCCGTGTCGTGCCGGTCCATTATTTTTTCGTGTTGGGCCGGAGAGTTGAGGCCCGAATTTTTATCGGGCCAGGCCATGCACAATTTTTTTCGGGCCGGCCCTGCCTGGCTCGATAACACCGGCTCGGCACGAATTGCCACCCCTACTTCTTCATCGAATTCTCCTCTTTCTTCTTTTTTCTTCAATAATTCTTGGAAAGAAATTGAAACATGCAGAAGGTAGGGTGTATTGGTGCAGGAAATTTTTATGAATCATAACAAAAAATTCCTTCAAACATCATATCTTATGCAATAAATTGCTGTGCACAACAACTCTTTTTATACATCACATGATGTAATGAACACATCATATTTTAATTCTTAAACGAGTAATAGAATAATATATTATTATTCATTAACCACCAAGCATTCACCTTCTTATGCTATTCTTAATTTCATGGCTTCTTGCCTAATTCTTGACTTGCACATTTGCATACAACTAGGGCTGCTCATTGGGTAACCCAACTTGACCCGAACTATTTGGGCTAGATCGGGTCGGGTACAATCCAATCAAACCCGACCATAATTCGATCGGATCTCGGGTTTCAAAATTTGGAACAGATGACCCGAGACCCGACCAGATGACCTGATCATTTATATTTTTAATTATTTTGAAATATTATATTAAAAATAATTATTATTTTTGATTATTTTAAAATATTTATAAAAACCCATTTTTACCTAAATGGGTAAACCTGTGACCATGGTATCAAATACCGTACTATTTACCGATTTTCGAAAAAATTGGTATACGAGATACCCGGTATTGGGCGATGTCGGGTATCTCGGTAAATACCACCCATACCAGACGGTATTTGATGTCATAGCGGGACCGCCAAAGATTCTGCGTAGCGCAACATAAGAGGGTTAAGGCAAATCAGTCGCAACACATCCCAACATACGGTGTTGACCTTAGTCGTGTATGTCCCCAAGATATTTACGAGTACGACAGACGTTATTCGTGCGCATTTTAAACATCGTATTCATGTATTTGACATTTGAATTTTAAATTTAAGTATTTCTTGATCAATTATGTATTATTGGAGTTATTTTTAACAACAAAATCAAAAGAGAAAAATTTGTCATGTATGCATTTTTCGTACCGGACCGTACCGTGTGTCAGTACATACCGGTACCGGTATTTTAAACCATGGATCAAACTACTATAGACTTGACTACGACCCCTAACTAGGACTATTATGAGATCATGTGGCTCCTCTGCCCTCTAGCTGCGCCGAGTGCTCCAACCCACCTCACCGATCAGGCTTTGCAAAACAAAACAAAACAAAACAACAAAGGGTGAGTTCTTTTGAACTAAGTGAGTGGTTCTACCAACTCCCACGAAAAACAACACAGATAAGATGCAATAAGCAAAACTCTTGACTCAAGCAAGAAAATGTCACAATGGAGTGACCGGCTAATAGGCCGTCAGGCCACCACCTGCCCGAAGGCATCCAACACCAAAACAGTGAAGATCAACAGGCCTAAGCCTACTATGCCGTAAGACAACAACACATACTAGGATAATCGGTAAGGCCCTCCGAACTTATCCTAGTATAAAGAAACTCGGGAGCAATCGGGAAGGCCCTCCGAACTTGCTCCACGATACGCGTAGGGACAATCAAGATTCGTCCATCCGAACTTGCACCTTTAAGATTTCACAGGGGTAATCGGGTAGGCCCTCCGAACTTACCCCTTTGCGATATCACAGGAATAATCGGGTAGGTCCTCCGAACTTACTCCTTAAAACCACCTCGGGGATAATCGGGTAGGCCCTTCGAACTTATCCCACGAGGCCAAATCATAACAATCGGGAAAGGCCATCCGAATTTGTTCCACAGGTTAGGAATTAGCCATCCAACCTCCCGGGCCTAGCCCATAATTCAGCTCCTCAACGAACCTCTCCGCCATTCATAAAGATATGGCGCACCATGACTCACGTCAAGAATCTCCTACGGTGTCCTAGGGGTGTCCCTATTGGAAAGCGCCTCAACACTCCAATACCCGACCTCATTCCCTAGACCTGTAAGGCTGTAATGTCATAAACCCGTGTGGTTTTGTTTCATGCATAAACTTCACTTGTTGGTTCATAATAGATTATGATGACCCTTTTGCCCAATTTTATATGCAATTAAAATTTAGTTCACCAAAATTAGGGTTTTGTTTTAGCGTATTGTTCTGCCCGAAACTGATGTATTTAGCTCGATTCTGGTTGCCGGAGTGTGACATATGTTTCCAAACTATGTTTTCTGGTCGAAACGATTGGTTACATGACTATGTTCAGAGAAATACAAACACCACAGCAAGCATTACAAAAATAGCACAATTTCATCATCTCGGCATGAAATTCCAGCAACATTGAATTTTCAGCATATCATGAAAATAAATCCGAAAATTCACAGAAATTAAATTCTTAATTCACCAATATATCAGAATTATAACATTTAGATAAATCTCACCAAAAACCATATTGTTAAACAAGATTCTCAAGCACTACCATCATCTTTAATCAAGAACCACCCTAAAGATCAAGCATTTAAATCACTCATCTTGCAAGAACCTTCATGGCATCAACATCAAGATCCAAATATTCAAAAACATGATTTTCTCCAAAAATCACAGATTAAATACTAAGCATGCTTGAACATATAAGAACTCGTTTTAATAACCAATTCAAGACATAAACTACAAGATAACCAAAATCTCTCACTTAGACATTTCATCGAACACCTTGAGGGCACCCTTGCTCCACCCTTGGCCGCAGGGCGTATACAACATAACAAATGGGGGACATTTTGTCTAAAAAGTAATTTTATACTTTAATTTTTGTTGTTAATTCTTATTTTTTATTTATTGTAAGATTGATGAAATTTAATTTTCTATGTATAAATCATTGAATTTGTGTTGTTACTTATTTTAAAGGAAACAATACATATTATCTCTTTGTTAACGGGTAGCTTCAACTGGTTTAAACAATCGTATAGTTCTTGATTGGGTGAATACAACTCTAGTTTTATAAGATAAATGATTCTGCTCAAAACTAAATATTACTTTGATTGTTTGATTTTTATTTATTATAAAATACTACTTTTATTTATTTCTCATTTCTTGGTCTATATATTTTGATTGTCTTACGTTAAAGGTATTTTTATACAATTATATTGTACCGTACCGCGGGGGTAAACCCCCGCGCCCCCAAATTGTAACCGAACACTCTAATTTTAATTTTAAATTTCTTTATGTCCCCCATTTTCAAAATCCTGCACACGCCCCTGCTTGGCCGAGCACCCCTAGGTCGTTAAGTAATTAAACAAGTCGCGCTGAGGTGCATAGGTCGTTAAGTAATTAAACAACAAGTTGCGCTGAGGTGCAAAGTTAGCCCATTGATCTCATAACATACCCCTACCATATACTAACACGCTAGCAATGTCCTATACGGTGACAACTCTAGGTCGTAGTCAGACTGAATCACATACTCTGATACCACATTGTTACGCCCCCAAATACAGGGTCACATGACCGGCCAGGGTATACGTGCCTATACTCCGCAGCCTAACTCATGCACATGCTAACATCATAAAACAACAAAGTAAATAACAGTTTTTATTAACAAGAGAACCAAAACCGATTATGATTTGAAAACATCAAAGTTTTTAACAAATAGTTCGAGTGCGGAAATAAACAAACCAAAAACAACAGTTCTTTATTAATAAAATCTGAATAAAACATGAATGTCCCCACGGGACTACAACTCTAATACATCAAACTACAAGTGCATGATCAAACCATGGTATCAAATACCGTACCGTACCGGGCTGTCACGGGCCAATTGTTTTGTGCGGAAGAACCCGTGCGGCACCCTTGCATCCCGTGCAAGGGATAAGCCTTAATCCCGAATCCGTCTCGAATTGGGCTTCCCGACTTAACATCGCGGGGCATACATTGGACCACGTGCCAACCTCGCATTCCATGTCCGCGCCCCCAAAAGACTATGTGGGCCGAATGGTTTTTGAAGGCATAAAGCAAAAACAACGTTACAGGACTATGAACGCAAGAAAACATAAAACCGGGTGTAAGACGAGCTCCGCAATTGTCTTGGGCGAAGAACGACATGTCACATGCCCATATGGGCCACTCGTTCGTCTCCGCCCAAGGCAACCGCTTTGTTTGCCAACGCTCTCCTACATTATACATGAGACCCCTAACCCCCAAGTGTCACCCCCAAGGTTCCCAAAAGCACGAGGAGCATGACAAAATCGTGGCCATCCGACATGGTGATTTTCCATGGTCACGGCCATGACGAATTCACATAAAGTGCTCCGCTAAGTCGTAACGCACGCACCAAGTGTCGAATGGACTCGAAATGCATCCAACTCGTACCATGGGTCCCCCGGGAATTGCACAAGATGTTTTACAAGTACGAACTAGAAATAAAGGCAAAATTACATGGATGCGAAAATATGTAGGGAACAATCCGTTATGATTCGTCGTCGCTCGAGCGCATCGAAAAGTCCCTAACAGGGCGGTACAGCCGGTATTTACCGGTTTTTGAAAAAACCGGTATACGAGATACCCGATATTGGGCAATACCGGGTATCTCGGTAAATACCGCCCATACCGGGCGGTATTTGATGTCATAGCGGGACCGCCGAAGACTCTGCGTAGCACAATATAAGAGGTTTAGGGCAAATCAGTCGCCACACATCCCAACATACGGTGTTGACCTTAGTCGTGTATGTCCCCAAGATATGTACGAGTACGACGGATGTCATTCGTTCGCATTTTAACATTGTATTCATGTATTTGACATTTGAATCTTAAATTTAAGTATTTCTTGATCAATTATGTGTTATTGGAGTTATTTTTAACAGCAAAACCATTTTTTTTTTCTGGTATGCATTTTTCGTACCGAACCGTACCATGTGTCGGTACGGTACCGGTATGTACCGGTACCGGTCAAAGACCGAGATTGGTACCGGTATTTTAAACCATGCCTGTGAGGCTGTGACTACCCGACATGATCCGACTTATACTAGGTCGGGTCGGGTCAGGTTTGAGAGGTGAAAATTTTTGAACCTGACCAGACCCGACCCGATTACACTTGGTTGGGTTGGGTTGGTTTTTCCTGTAAATTTGACCCGACCGGACCCATGAACAGCCCTACATACAGCAACTCAGCAACCAACTGAGCACAGATACATTGATACGTTCAAAATTATCTGCGTGCAGACCCTGCTTAATTCATCTTTGTGCCCTTTTCAGTGCTCCATATCATACCCTTTTGTTGGCATTTTTCCTGCGGCTGTGCATCTTTTGCCTTCTTCTTGAATCTTGATAATGATACATACTCCCATATACTTGATTGGTAGAAGAATTCAGAAAGGAACATATGCATTCTATATTAATATATCATCTACATTACTATATATTTAGTGCCTTCAGATGTGTGTTCTAAGAACTATTGCCAAACCTACTTTGATTATCTGTGAAGGTTTTATCGATTCCTGATTCTCTTGAGCTCTTATTACATGATCAAGCTGGAGATTTATTGTGTATTACTTTTCTTCTTATGTCACAACTTATGATGTTTATAATTGTTCTTTCATTCATATTCATTTCAAGGTTGCTTATTTTGACAGAATCATCTTGCTGATGTGGCAGTGCAAAAGTTCCCTAATGTAATGAGATGGATGGACTATATTCAGGTATTTGATTTGGTGTCTAAATTTGTTTGTTTTTTGTTTCCCAACGATGTGCACAGATCTTTAGAAGGTATTATATTAATGTTTACTTGCCAAGTACCATGTTAGGTTGTGCACTGATGAAATTTATATATTTTTCGAACAAGATTTTTTTTAAAAAAAATTAATTGATTCTGATGTAATCTGTGCAATGATGCTGCAGCTATTTCTCTATAATGCTGCATTTTCTTCTTTGAGATACTCTTCACTGGGAAGACTGATTGCAAAAGGTTTCAATAGGTATAGGACAATATTTGGATAGTTACAGTGTATCACAAACTGCGAACTATTATGTGGCAACAGCATTGCTTTTTGATATGATTTACCTTTTATACATCATACATAGCTACCAGGTTGGCTATATTACCGTCCAAGAACTAGATCAGGAATGCTTGACTGATTTCATGAGCCTGTTATGCCTGCAATCTGGATTATGCTATTTCGATCACTTAAAGGGTGATCCATGTGGAAGAAGAAAAAGAAAGAACATTGGCATAATTTGGTTTCCCTGCCCTACCACAGAGAAGAATAGGAACATTGGCATATTTAACATTTTCATTGCTTCTGTTGTTTTCTTGTTGAGAAGATTATAGATGGTGAAAAATAATAAAAATACAGGATTAAAAATTTGTTTTAAGTATAAAAAATAGCCATTCAAAATTATCAATTGATTAACAAATTTGTACTTGGACAGAAATGAGCGGAAGTAAACTGAGACCTTAAGTAACAATCCAATTATTATTACTTAATTAATGTCATGCCTAATCACAATAATGCTGTCTTGGAAACCTATGAATTGATAGCTATTGTTTTTTTGGAATATCAAGTCAAATTGACAATATTTGACTGCAACCTGAAATTGCAATAGCGTTTTGGCTACTTTAGTGCCTTATTATGCTACATCACAATCAACTATCTCCTGGATATCTATGATTCATGCTTCCATATCTTTAAGTTTTCTGGAGTTCAAAGTCACCCTTTGCCTCTTGTTCAACATCACTTCTACAGCTCCACTCATGTTTGTTGGACGAGTATTATGTGCCCTGAAGTTGTTTTGTTTATTGGCAAATATGTGTTGGTTGTAAGTGTGTTGTCTGTTTTACCATATGTATTTCCCAGAATTGTTCTCAAGTGGAGGATAATCTTGAGTGTAATAAGTATTTTACGATCTAGTTGATGATATGGATCCCCAGGATATAGTTTCTATTGTGTTGTTGACGAGGATGCATATCTATCCAGTTGGACCTCTGCCCCTCTTTACTCAGCAATATGAGTGATACATGACTTCTTTGGGGTTTTTGTTAAAAAAATTGTTCTCGAGCATCAATTTATGAATCATTTCACTTATCATTGGCTGCAGAACAAGGAAGATTTCGGTGGAGTATTTAAAAACGTTGTGATCAAGAAGCCGGAATTTGAACCTCTCGTAAGTAGACTGTCTTAGCCTTCTGTTGCTCTATAACATCTTGTTTTATCCATTTACATTCTTTAAATATATGAGCTGCTTCATAGATACCATACTTCATAGGTTTCAGATCTTTGTTGGTAGCTAAGTTACATTAACGCTTCTCTTTATAGTACAGTAATGGTTGTTGCTCATTATCCTAATTAATCCTTTATTTCATTAACATCTTACCTCTATATATTCCTTAACTGTTGATTCTGTTGAATGCTCTTCCATGTTTACCACTCATCTGCAACAAAGTTACATATCAGATTTTGACCCCAAAATAGCATGGCTTTTATTTTAGTGTTACTGTACACTGCTTTTTTCATATTGACATATTTTCTTATATTTTTTAACATGGACTTATTAACCCCCTTGCTGCGCTCAAAGGCAAATACGAAGAGGGTTCCTAGTGATAATAAAGCTACCGAGCCTTCAGGGAATGAGAATAAAAAGAAAACATCAGAGAAGGAGACAGCTGGGAAGGATGGAGAATGCAATATAAGTATCCTCAACATACAAATTGGCATTATTCGAAAGGCATCAAAGCACCCATCAGCTGACAGGTAGTTTTGTTTTTTTATGAGTTTCTATAGGTGAGTACTTGATAAACATTAAAGATATAACCCTGTCACAGTTTGTTGGTTGAGGAGATAGATTTGGGAGATGGTAACTTGCGTCAAGTAGTTAGTGGTCTTGCAAAGTTTTATAGCCCAGAAGATCTACTAGTAAGTGAATCCTACAGGAAAAAAGTTTGATCCTTTCTCTAAATTTAAAGTTAGATAATTTGGAAGCATCCCGATTTTCTCAGGTTTCTTTAAGTAATTAAGTTAATGTTGTACTTACATCTTGACATGTCAATTCAGAATCGGCGAGTGGTACTGATAACAAATGTGAAGCCTGGAAAGCTGCGTGATATTATGTCTTCTGGATTGGTATATTTCTTGTTTCATCATTCTTCCTTTTGGTAGTTATGATAATAACTTGTATTTTTCCACCTTTTGAAGTTTAACCAAGACTATTTTGGTTCAACATTCGCAACCATATCAGAATGCATATTCTTGTTCCTAATCATTTCCTGTACTCCACCTATCGTGCACTACTTTCTATTAAGCTTATTTCCTCATTATTAGCAGCTTTAGATACTTATATGATAATTTTCAAGCATTAGCATTTTGAACAAATATAGAAAAAGTTCTGTTACTTTGAGATGAATATATTTTGAATTGAAAGATCTAATTTCATCTTTGCAACAAAGGGCCACAACTTATTCTTGTTACTTTTTGCTGATTTTCCGGTATTAATAGCAACATTTTGGGCATGACTAAGACCTCATGATTATTCCATTTTTCTTTAGTTTTTTTCCTTCATTGACGGACATCACTGGCAAGCATTTTCTTTGTCCAGGATCTACAGTCGACCATAATAATCAGAATGATCATGCAACCAAACTGTGCTTGTGATTCACCAGCTCTTAATTATTTCTATGTGTTTTAAAGGATGGATTTAGGCAGGCCCCTTATTTATTATTTTAATGTCTAAGATTCCTGGCTTGGCCATATAAGTCAAAACTCTTAATAATATGATGATGGACTAATAACACCGGCCATGCATTCTTCATGTATGGTCCTTGACAGTCTTGCAACTCTGGTTGGTAGTTAGTAACCGAAGCCACCCTACTACTGGTTTAACCTGTTGACAAACATGATTAAGCTGTACAATATAAAAAACTTTCAGTTTTCTGGCACAGATGCCTTATACGTGCTAGTTCATGCAATTCCAGCATCTGTCCATATTACAAATACAATGCCAGATTAGAAATTTGAGTTCACCCTTTTTCTGTCATTCGTACAGGGCTTCCATTACCCACTTTAAACTTTTCATCTCTTGTATTTAAAAAATATTAGCTAAATGCACCACTAAAACACTGGCGTAAATGGTTTCTTTACCTCTCTCACTCTTGGTTTCTTTACCTCTCCCTCTCTCCCTCTCTCTCCATTCTGTTTCTCTCCCTAACCCCTTTCTTTCTATTTCTCTTCCCACCTCATCCATTGAGATCCTTGTCCTAACAGATTACTGCAGCATGGAAAGTTTGTTTGCTTTACATCTTCCGGACCCTTTGTGCTTATTGGACTCTCTCCCATAAGTGCCTGTGGATTATCATCTATTAATTGATCTTACTACATGATACGCCAGTGTCAGTATTACTTTGCATTCAGTCTTATGCTTCTCTTCTTTCAGGTCTTATGTGCTTCTAATGAAGATCATACGGTTGTGGAGCCTCTGGCTCCTCCAGAAGGAGCTTTACTTGGAGAGCAGGTTTCATTTTCAGGGTACTTCTACTCTACTTCATTTTAGTTTATGCATATTTTTGACCTATCTTATGCTGCATTTTTTGTCTTCTTATTCTGGAAAGAGACATTTACTCAATAAAAAAGATACCAAAACAAGGTTATGTTCCTCAGACTCAATAATATTTTCTAAGTCTGTAGGCCAGTTTTAAATCCAACATAAATTCCAAGTATTTATGCTGGCATTGCTAGCACAATGATGAGCCACCCTATTTTTTCCCTACCGATGTTGGACTTATGCTGCAATCTTGTTGAGGACAAACACTTTATGATTCTTTCCCATTATTTTCTGGCGGAGCAGAAATTATAATCAAGTTATTTTCATTCGTGGATACTGATATAGAAATATTGTCCTTTTATGTATGTATCCAACTTAAGCAAATTATTGTAACATGGGAATTATAGATTGAAGAATGTAGATAGCGATGAGATATTAAATACGAACTCCCAAAACATTGCTATGACTTGTGGCATGACATAAGATCATCCAGAAACCAAATGCACATGGTAGCTTTAGCTAGGACATCAGTGGATGTACCATTTTTCTATGCACATACGCATTCATGTGTATTCTACCATTCATGGGCATGGTCTCTTTCCTAACTGCTTTAGCCTTCGGGGAAAGTTGATTATCCAATCAAATTTATCATGGTATCAGAGTTTGAATTCTCCTAGCATCAATATTTTTTTAGAAATGCCCCCACTTCAATTAAGGCGAAGATGTGTTGTGCTTGGGTTAGTCTCCTCAAGTTTACCTGCTCACGTGAGGGGAAGTATTAAGAATATAAGTGCATAGATTTGTCTCTTTTCTAACAACTTAAGCTCTTAAAAAGGTTGGTTATCCAATCAAATTTATCAAATACAAGCACTGATTATTAATTTATTTAACATTATTAATATAAACAGTAAATAACATAAACAATAAATTGATTAACACCAATAAATATTTGAACGTAACTTAAATGTTTATAGTATTTAAGTAATTAGTTATTTTAATATTATAATTGAAGCATTATTATTTACTAAATTTTTTATTGAAAAATAAACAGCAGAGATATCCCATTGTCATGAACTCATGATATATTGTATATTAACATCACAGCAGTAAGTGCCTAACTATGTTATATAACATTATAACAGTTATACATAGAGCCTAATTTATAACCTATGTATAACCTCACATTACAACATTATAATAAAAAGTAAATAAATAAAAATAAATAAATAAAACAAAAAGAAACCTTACTTTATCGGAGGTGTCATGTGACTCTTCATGGCTCCATGTGACCTCATGCTACATGCGGCTGCAGATGAGCAACAATCGACTAGAGGTGATCGTCTATAAACAACCAAAGTGAGTTTTCGTTGCGGTTAGGCTCTGTTTATGTTGATTTCCTCTTATCATCTCTATTTTGAAGCTCCAGTTCCTCCTCTTTCTCTTGATCTCGTGAAGGAATCAGGGAATCTTCTATCATTTCAGTCAATTTTGTTGATTTGGTGTTGGAGTTGTCGATTACTGTTTTCTTGTTATTGGATTGGTCCATCCTGCCGGTTCATGCTAAAGCTCAGCCGATACAAGTGATTTTTTCGAGTTTCTGATTGATTCCAATCGAGTTTAGGATGATTCTACTATCTTCTGCTCTTTCCATCAAGTTTTTCAATTTCTTGTTTGGGATTGGATTGGCAATGACCCAACACGATGATTGGGATTTAAATTGGCCAATTTTGCAAACTATGCAAACAACTAAATGTTGTGCCTATGCATAGTTTCTGATTGATTCCAATCAAGTTTAGGATGATTCTACTATTTTCTGCTCTTTCCAGCGAGTTTTTCAATTTCTTGTTTGGGATCGGATTGGCAAGTTGACCCAACGCGGTGATCGGGATTTAAATTGGCCAATTTTGCAAACTATGCAAACAACTAAATGTTGTGCCTATGCGTAGTTCCTTGTTGAGGTGGAAATCCCCTTTCTTGGTACATTTAAGATAACTGATAAAGCCAGGATATCTGTGTTAATATTCCCTAAAGAGGTTAGGTGCTCTCCTGATTATGAACAAAATTGGACTGCTATTTGAATCTAAAAAATTCCTGATATATCCCTTTCTTCTTAAAGCAATTGGACCTTGGTCTGATTGATTTAATGCAGGGTTTATATAAGATTCAATCATTTAGATGATTGAACTCAGATGTTTAAGTTCAATTTGGTGAAGTTATATGATTTCAAATATTCACAATTTAGTGCATCCAGCATATTTGAATTACATTTTACTTCGTAGGCTATTATGAATCAGTAAGTATTGATGTTTGTCTAGTGATATAAAGAAATTATAATGATTTTTACTCCTGATACTTTTATCTTTTGCCTTGATCACCTAATTAGCCAGCTAATATATTTGGCACTGAACATGTTCATCAGTGAACTTATCTCTGTTTCATTGTCACCTTAGGTACGATGGGAAGCCAGAAGATGTGCTGAATCCAAAGAAAAAGCAGTTAGAAAAGATCACGCCGGTAGTTCCCCTGTGCTTACACATTCATATTATTTGGTTTTAGTTGATTCATTTACTTACATATCATTATATAGATTACTATTATATTGCTTTCTTCGATCTACAGCCCTGTGCTTATCTATAAATATGGCAGATTGACTTGAGACATTAAGCACCAAGGGCAGGAATGTCTTAATGAAGAATAAAATGTTAAGATGCACTCCTTTTGATATTGATCTTGTCAAAGATCTGCCACCAAATTATTTCCAACTAATATAATATACTTATCATGGATATAGTGTAAATTGTTGATAATGATAAATTGGCCATATCATATAAAATGGAGGCCATACTATTTTTCAATGAACTTGACACCATATTTTTTTGCAACTATTCACAAATACATAACATGCCATGAATATAATCTGTAGTGGCAAATATGGTAAAACTTTCACATTTGCTTCTGACCGAGAAAGCAATGGTTGGCTACCTATCAGATACCAGGTCCTGCATTGACCCCAAAAATGGTCGAAGTTTTGAAAAGAGAGATAAAATTTTAACTAGCAAGCTAACTTCTATCTTTAGCAACCTTTTCTTATTCCTGACACTGAGACAGAAGTTCCTTTATTGGAATAATTTCACCTCTACTTGGTAAGTTTTGAACCAATTATTGATCATTTAAATAAGATGAGGATTTGAATGGTTAAACTTTTTTTTAATTTTTTTTAAAAACAAGTTCTGATAATTTATTCCGGTAGTTATGCAAAATAATGCATATCAAAATTGTGCTTGTTTACTATCATTTGATGCTTTACGTTAGAAATACTTATTTCCTTTTTTTAATGAACTTTTAATTCTATTTCATTATGGAAATTTCATTGGTTTAGCTCTATTTGTATCTTGATTTTGGTAGTGATATTCAACAAATGATTTGTATTAATTTTTAACTATTTGATTATGTTGTTCTTTTTGAGTGACCAATTCCTTTGTTATTTGCTTCAAATGTAGCATCTTTGCACCAATGACAAGGGCGTGGCAACATTCAAGGGAATACCATTTATGACATCTGCTGGTCCATGCACCTCTTCGATCTCCAATGGAAGCGTAAAATAAGAACAATTCAGTGTCTGACTTGGCAGTAAGCTATGTTACCTCTAGAAAATAGCTTCACTCAGCTGTTAATAATGTTCCTTGCTAAGCTGATGGGACGGTAACAGCAATGTGGTACTCCAACAGCTTTCCAAACTTTAGAATACTTTTGGAGTGATGTTTTTATAGGTTATTTTCGAAAATATTTCTGTACTAGTTTATTCCATGAAAACAAGCATTCAAAGATATTTCCACTATCATGTAAAATTTTGATACAAGTTACTTTGTGCAACTGGATTCTATGAGTATCCAATTTGTAACCTGTGAAGGAAACAGTATGTGAGGGCTCATGTTCAGTCAGATTTTACTCAATACTTGAGGTTGACGACTCTAATTCTAAAGTCGCAGATGATGCTGTTCTGAACTTTGTACTTGGCAAGAAAAGAAGAAAATGTCTTCCTTAGCTTGCTAAAAAGGGGCATATATGTTGCCTTCATGCCTTAGATGGAAGACTCAAAAAAAAAATCCGAGGGATCAGTTCTTTTCTTGCTCTTCGTTTCTCTCTTTTCTTTTCTCACATGCCTACTTTTAGGAATAAACAGCCCTGTTGTAAGTACGTTACAGAACAATTTATGTTCCTGCATTTGTCGGTTGATAAGTATACGTAATTCTTAACTAACTACTGCTGATGTGTTCCGTGGTTTACGGAATTCTTAACAACTATATTTTCCCGCTTTTACTGTTACTCAAGTATAATTAGCACCTATTATTACGTCGATATGAAATATAAATGCAAAAGAAATATTTTCTTTAAATTTAGTTAGGTGGCTAACCCTTGCACTTTACCCGGTTACCCCCCGTTGTGAAGGGAGGACGAAGGGTTGGTCAGTGGATTCTCTTTGGGTACACATTTGTGATTCGGCGTTCTAGAATACTCGGCGCGAAGTACGTCACGCTTCTCGTGTGTCAAATCCAACGCCGTCGCACCGAGCCGGATCGATGCGTACGCCAGTGGTACCCACCAGCGGGCCTCACTTTATTCCAGTAACGATGCTGGTGCAAGGTGAATAAGTGTGTAGAACACTTAGTTAAGACCCGCCGGAGATGACGTGGATAAAAAAGCCGTCACCAAACCAAAACACTTGAAAGAAAAGAAAGACAAACGAAAAGAAAGCGGCCCTAGCTAGACGATTACTGCCTCTTCTTGCTTCATTCCTTTTCTTTTGTTGGGTTTCTCCGCCATTTTCTCCCCGTCTGCGTGCGCTTCGAACCATCAAAGACCACTTTGTCGCTTCTTTCATAGTCGCCGATGGCTGCTACTCTCAACGGGTTAGTTCTCCCCAGAAACCCTAACCCTAATCTCTACTATGGCATCCGAGCATCTGCCTTTCCGGCGTCTTCCGCCGTCTCCTTCCCGTTGGGCGCCGCCCCCGACGGACTTGGTCCGGCTCATTCCCTGCTCTCGAGAAGGTCCGCTGGAGCTCGTCTCGTATCGGCGGATCAGCGTTTGAAGGTCGTTCCTCACGCTGCTTCCCGCGAGGAACCGGTGAGCCGTAGTTAGCCGTCATTGCTGTTTTGAGCTATCTCTGTTCGACTCCGACGTTCATCAATTTCTGTTTTTCCTCTTTCGCGTATTTTGCTGCTCAATTGGTTGGAGCAATGAATATGTCATCGTTTCTTGGTTTCTAGCATCGCAAAAAGTTTGGATTCTCCGTTTTGATTTTCTTTTTCTGTGGGGTTTTAGTATTTGCTTGGTGATTTAACGCCAGGTTAGTTTTCTCTGCATCTGCTAGATTCTCGAATGCTGTGGAGTTGGTGCCTATCTTCAGTTAAATTGAGATTGACTGTTGGCCTTAGCTACAAAAAGAATGAAAAGTACTAGATATGAATTTTTTATGAGCTTTTAAAGTTTGAAGTACCTAGGTCAAAAAATATGTTATGGTTATGTTGCAATATTTTTGTGCAATGCCTTCGGAAGAAACTTAATCCGAGGTCTAATCTGTGGTCATCATGTACGCATTGAATTGATAACAATACTGGTGGCATTCACCAAAGAAAAAGGTAAAAAATCAGACAGTATTTGAGTATAAAGGAGTACTATCTCATTGTTTACAAAGTGTTTTGCTCCTACGGGATCAATGTAACTGTCTTAGCTTTCTGTTTTGCTATCGGGAGGGTAACAAAGCTGCCCATTGGGCAGCAAATCGGGCTCGAATTTGTAAGGATGGTCTGATCTTGTCCACTATCCGGCCTCCTGAGGTAGATGACATTTTTGTTGGCTGACTCTTTTGGCGCTGACATTCGCCGCGCAATAATATAATTTACCTATTTCTTGGTAAAAAAAATTGTTTACAAAGTGTAAGCATTGAATTGGTAACCATACCAGTGGCACCCAAACTGTAAAGAAAAAAAAAGGAAGAATTTTCGGTTAGATAGTATTTTGGTGATAAGGGAGTATCCCATCTTTTTTTATTGTATCTGTTTGAATGTCTACTTTTGTATTTGTCTATGAGATTTGTTTTATAATGCACATAGTGATGTTAATGACTGTCTTGATTCAAATGTACAAGCATTCGGATATTGATGTGGAGCATAGTGAGGCAGAAGTAAAAGGTGGATCATCAGAAGATGCAATGAAGGAAGCACTTGAACGCATCAAGACAGAAGCCACCAAAATCAAAGCAGTATCAGAAGAAGCTTATGAGGTTTACTCAAAGAAAGCAATGGAAATTTTGATGGAAACATCTGCAAAGCTCAAGATTCAAGCTGGTAAAGCACAGGCTAATTTGAGTATTGTAGCCCAAGAAATTTCAGAAGAGGGAAAAGAGTATCTTTCTGCAGCAGCAAAGAACTCTCCTGATACAGTAAGGGAAATTCTGGAAATTTATGCTTCAGCAGACTTTAAGAACCTTTCTTCTGTCAGAGATTTTTATCTTGGAATTCCATATGGTATGTATACTGTATTCACGATTAAACCTTTCCTCTGTTAGAGATTTAAATGACTTTTCGTTATATTTCTACTTTTAGTTATTGGTTATGGTATTATCAACTTGGCCTTCTATTATGCCTATTTTCACTAGAAGTATTTCTTTTAAAAAAAATTGTGTAGGTTGCTTTCTTGCTGTTGGAGGTTTCATATATTTCATGTTGACGGGAAGTATTCCTGCCATCCGCTTTGGTATTGTTCTTGGCACTGCAGTTTTGGCTTTGAGTGTGTCAAGCTTAAGGTCCTGGAAGAATGGAAAAGCAACCCCACTTCTTTTGATAGGGCAAACTGGTTAGTCTATTCTGTTCAAGTAATATCACTATTTCTTTATTTTTAGGATTGAGCTGTGGATGTGACTGAACTTTATACGAAATTGCTCTTGCACTATTGCTAATGGTGCCAAAGGTTCAAGAGCTGTATAATATTTCTTTTGATTTATTTCCTTTCTTTGCTAAGAGATCTGCATTATCAATAGGAATTAGCACACTTAAGGCTCACACTTCTAACAAGTGGTGGTTTTCTCGTCATTCTGAATATGAAGTTCCCATGATGGCATGATCTGGTGCTTAAAGTCCAACAGAAGAATTTTAGTTGAATCTATGTAGAGGTCAACATTTGATCTTCCGGTTCGGCACAATAAGAATGTTCTCATTCTTATATAAACATATTGAATCCAGTATTTTATAAATAGTGTTGGTTGGTCAAAATGGTTGCAAGGTTGTTACTTGGAATAAACTTACATTCCTTATGTTGAAACTTGAAAGACTAAGAGAAAGTATCAATGTCAACTTTTTATGAGCATGAATTGTATTCTTGAGTATTGAAAATAATAAATGCATAGATTAGACTCTTTCTGAGTTCAAATTCTGCTGGGCTTGGGCAAGTTTAGTCATGTTTGCTTGTTCACATGCCAAGTGTTGAGCATATAACTAACATTGGTACCTTTCCTTATACCTTAAGCTTTTCATATGATAGTAACTCAATCAAATTTAATATTGAGATGATTTGTCATATGTTACTCATTGAACATTGCATTCATGTTGTTAGATCGTACAAAAACATTTAGGGTGAAAATAAATAAAGTCTTCTACTATGTGCATTGATTCAAACATCACTTCGTGTGGCTGCATATGCGGATGCAACCCCTTATTACTTGCATCTGTGCATATAGCCCTGATCTTATATGCAATAATGTTTTTATGCAGCCAGATAGTTGCGTATGCAATGTATATGCCTGGATATGCAGTTTGTCCTTATACCATACTTATTAATAATATTAGGTCTGATCTAGAAATACTAATAACTTTTTATTTGCACAACTATTCAAACTCCCATGCCATTATACATCTTTGCTTAGTATTTGCTACTCTTGTTTATATCTACATTTAGATTTATCCTATTACTATTGAGTAGTAAAATAATAAATCATGATAACTCACAATATAATCACCATTTGATGGTTTTCGTCTCTTGATTTATGCTAATTCATTTCTTCACAACTATCTATTTACTTTTTAATTACTATACTCATTTATTTTAAAAAAATATATTGCATATTCATCCACACACCATATATGTGTGGTATGCCGGGGCTCAACCACATCTCATCTGCATATGTTTTTCAAAACACTGTTCATAAGAAGAAAATAAAAGGCCTAAAAATCTCCAGAACATGAAAACTGAAAACTGAAATATAAACTAAATCTTAGGATATGTTGAAAATTAGTACCAAATAAAGGCTTCCATGATGTTTATTTGAAAAGTAATAATTCCCGTTGAAGGTTTATAGTGCAAACAAAAGAAAATGATTGCATGTAGCGTGATGGTCCACTAGGCATATTGTCATGGATGATATTTGGTGTCATTTGTTTTTGCTAGATAGGTCGTGTCTAATATCTGTACGTACATCTACATAAAGCATACAATAAATCAGTCCGAGAAATGAGTCAGTTGGTTAACCAAAACCAAAATTATATAATGTGTTCTTTTGTCGGACCCATCCTATTCTATCTAGTCTCTCTCCTACTGTTACAGCAATTGTTCAAGACACTGAGTGTCTATTTAGTGTGCCTTTGCATCCTGAGTTGTGCTGAGTTGTGCGTACAACACAAAATAAAAAGGGGTGGTAAAGTGGGTGCCCATATTGGCATAAGCAAAACACAATATACTAGGTTGTCATGACTAAGGTATCTAAAAGTATAATAACTATCTTGTATATGTTATTGCATGTTATACAGTCTCTGAATTTTGTATTATATTGAGTTGATGGAATTGTTTTTATTTAGGCAAAGGCAGATTGCTGCTTAGATGAAAAACTTAAAAGCATTATAAGACTTGTATACTCTTGTAAGGTTTAAAATACCGCCCGAAACGGTATATACCGGCCGGTATATACCGGTTTTTGAGATTTCCGGTATTCGATATACCCAGTTTTGAAAAAACCGGGTATATTGTGTATACCGCCCGGTATGGGCGGTATATACCGGTATACCGCCCGGTATGGGCAGTATATACCGGTATACCGCCCGGTATGGGCGGTATATTCCGGTATACTGCCCGGTATGGGCAGTATATGGTGGTATGTCACGAAAAAAAAAAAAAAACAAAAAAAAACCCGACCGGTATGCATTTTCATACCGGTCCGTGCCGTGTGTACAAGAGAATTACATTAGAATTAATATAGGGCGACATAAGCACACAGCCCAAAGGGACCGCCGAAGACTCTGCGTAGCGCAACATAAGACGTAGTGCAACATAAGACGTAGTACAACATATCTAATAAAGACTGTACGTCAACTTTGGTGCCGCCCGCTAGCCGGCTATTAGATATGTTGCACTACGTCTTATGTTGCACTACGCAGAGTCTTCGGCGGTCCCGCTGAAAATTTTTCAGACCCTTTGGGCTGTGTGCTTATGTCGCCCTATATTAATTCTAATGTAATTCTCTTGTATCTGTGAAAAAACCTAATACAGTACCAAATGACTTTTAATATTCATGTATTTGACATTGGAATATTGATTTTAAGCATTTATTCATCAATTATGTATTGTTTAGAGTTATATCTAACTCTTAAAAAAAAAAAAAAAAAAAAAAAAAAAAAAAAAAAAAAAAAAAAAACCGGTATGCTACTCCCCGTACCGGACCATACCGTGTGTCGGTACGGTACGGTATGGTACCGGTACCGGCCGGTGACCGAAACCGGTACCGGTACCGAGATTTTAAACCTTGTACTCTTGTGTGAACTGTGTAGGCTACTTTTACTATATGCAACATTAATTACCTTTTTTGCATCAACCAATTTGCAAAGAAACCATTGTAAATTTCAAGCTTATGTTTATTATTTGCTTAACCTTGTTAGATATGGCTAAAAAGAGGTTATATGTTGTGTTGAGGCTTGTTCCGCACCATTGTTAAGCAATCAAGACTTGATACACGAACTTAAATTTAAGATTGTGTTAGCAACTTGGCATTCTACAAAAAAATGGTGTTAAAAACTAGCATTTTCATTGTGATTTTTGTTTGAATTATTTTTGGTGTTAATGCTGATCCTTGGAAGACCTGGTTTTTGTTAGATTCTTAGTTTGATAGTTTGGTCTAATACTCTAATGCTGATAGTCATAGTCAATTCACCATACTGCTGATTGTAGTCATATCTAACACGGTATCTGTTGTGTTGCAGCAATTTCTGCTATTGTATTCTTCAAGCAGTGGGGGTTGTGTTTGGAGGTACATGTTTGTTTAGTTATATGCAATTCAATGTTGTTCAATAATACCACCTTAACTAGTTAGATTCATCTGTGCTTGATCCAAACTTCACTTGGTTTTTGATTATTTATTTTCAACCTTGCAGAGGGGTTTCTTTCCGAACATTTTTATGTTCCTTATCAGGTTAGTATGGTCTGAACTTTACACTTTTATTGTCATCGTTATTCTTTTGTGTTAGTAAGTTGTCTTTTACGTCAGAAAAGGTTAGAACAGTTAGATGTTTTTAATGCCTCAGATTATTTACTGGATTCAGAAATTCTGTCATTTGATCAGTGGGATCCCTCTTGTTCTAGGCATGACATTTGTGTCCTATGGCCACCACACTCATGAGGTTGTAATTCTGTGTTTTTATTGTTCACGAAAGCACAATGAGGTCCTTGATAACTTTATGTATTGGGTTGTATAAATGTCAGTTCTTTAATTGGCTACCCTAGTAAACACTTCAATTTAAGATGGGGAGGTCAATTTGATCCGCCCATTTGGCGACGCACTCTTAACCAGCCTCAAATGAAGCCACCCACGTTACCCAAAATGGGGTATTGGATAGAAACTTAACAGCCCACTACCCTCAGCCCATTACAAGTTCACTGAATAATGTGTATATATAATGGAATACATATTTACAAGTAAGTCCTTGGAGAATAATACAATTACACATAAATCCAAACATTTAGAAATAGAGATGCTTGATCTGCATCACTGTGATCGGGCAGGCTTTCGAATAAGCTCATTACTGAACAACATTCTCTCTAACAAAGCATCAACTCTGTCATTGAGTGCTTGACTACCCACTCTCAAAGAACTTCTCTATACTACTTTCTATGGCTTGGTTCATGTGTTTTTGACTTTCATCGTAACAAACATGGGATCAGAGCTATTTTGGCCATGTGAAGTCTTAGCATGTATTCGGATTAATCTCCAATCAAGTGGTCGACGGCAGCAGCAATATGAGAAGTCTTGGAGCCTTCGAAAATTTGATCGCTTTGCAACTAATTTATGTGACTTATATATCAGTCAACTATTTCATTAGGGAAGGTTGTGATGCCCAAGTTTTTTTGTATGAGGTGCTAACATTGGTTTTAGATAGTCTGAGTCATTACCCATCCTACAATAGTATTTCCGAGTACCTTTTCCGAATTGTTCGTTCTCGTGATTTTTTTGTTTGGTCAGGTTATTTGGTTTTTGCAAGAAATTTATTTATTTTCCCTACCTAAATATGCACAAGAGCGCAACTTATTTTGTATGTTTTATGCTTGGGGGTAACAACTGAATTGGTCTTGTAACTCTACCTGATACTTGCAAAATTTGCTGATGTGCTGTTATTACATTTATAAGAATGTATTCTTTATTTTACTTTATTATGAATCAGATTTATTTATCTAGGGCATTAACCTTATTGTTTTTGGTGAATAGCGCTGGGATGCTTGGTTTCTACATTTATAGAATCGTAGTTGAAAAGCACAAGAAGGCTCCAAATCTGGAACAGAGCTCAGAGATTTAGGGGCTATGATGGAGGTGAGCTAGAATTTCCTTCCCACATTTAGTGGAAAATACTCAAAATTTTTGCTTTCTCTCTAAGATATTAGTTTTTGCTTACCAAATTTAGTTGTAATTTTAATCTTTGATCTTGTATACAGGATATAATGAATGGGTCCGCAGAGGTGACTCTTAAGAAAGTGACTGCTCTTTTTTCTATTCAACATGCCATTGCCCTCTCCTCGTACGCCAATCAACCGCACCCGATTTCTATATCAGGAATAGTAGCTGGATTATGATGGATTCAGGATTTGGTGTAAAAAGTTCCCAAATTTGGTTCCAGGATTTGCTTGAGTTCTGCTTTTCGCTTTTGTGGCATGTATTTTTAACTTTTGGCTAATAAAGGATTGGAGTTGGAGAGTTTGTAGGGTGTAGTGGCCCATCTTAACTCGAATTTTCTTTATATACCAGTACGGTTTATCTAACTATTTCCTGTAACCGAAGAATGCATCGTACCACTCGCACAAACGAAGATATACTTATTGCATTGCTTAACTGGATTTCAAGAGGCATTACATATAGTTGATCATAAATGGAAATTTTTGACCGTCAAAAACAAATGATAAACATGATTTACACTTTAAAGATGAGGCCTCAAATATACAAGTTCGAGACCTTATTTGGTAATTAGTCAAACTTCCATTTAGTTCGAAATGCATTTCTTGTTTAGTTATGCAACTATAAAGGTCGAGCGTTATTAGAATAACCTTTTCAGATTGTTACGAGGTGTTCCTGTTCTTGGGGATGGCGAGTTTTGCATGTTAAAATAGAGCGATGGATCTTTTCTCTTGTTTGCTCATCTAATATTGATGCGAAACCTACATTAGTTGGAACTTGGAAGGCTAAATCATGGCCCACTAAGCATGTTTGTTTCGTAGAATAGAGATATAGGAATAAGTTTATATCATTTATTTGTTTGCATGAATCAGAAGAATATATGATGTATAATGAATTAAAAATATATATCTAATACTCATTGATATCCTATCCTATCCAGTAAAGTAAACAGTCTAACAGTCGATTGCTATCCAACTTGTTTTTTGGTCAAACTATTGGAACCTGTTCCAACTTCAGTCCAGCTCTCCATCCTGTACTGCAATGTAGTTGTATGCTCTCGAACCTATTGTGGAATACCCTCCATAATTATGGAAACTTCAAAAAGTTTTAAGCGTTTAGGGAAACATATTGCCCGCACTATTTCATGACAGTTCAGCATGAATGCTTTTTAAACTCGCAAATGACCTGAAATTAGGTTTTACAACTAGTGAAAGAATCCCAAGCAAGCTACAAAATCACGCAGTTGCATTTCAGGATTCAGATGCCTGCATTATGCTTCCTAAGATGTTTCAGTTGGATTAGAAATCTATCTAAAGATCCAACATTATTCATCAGATCTGTAGCATAAGTGCGTACTGCAGTTATCATCTGTAAGTTTACAAATAGAATGGTGCACTAATAAGATTTAAGATTTTACAAGAATAACTTCACTAATCCCTGCTGGAAGGATCCATCAGTGCAATCTACGATGGAGCGACAGATAGCCGAATGCTGCACGTATAATTACACGAGTTTGGACTGGCCAATCAGATTTCAGCATGATGGATGTGATTTTGTTCTTCTTGATTGTCAAGAGGCATGTACTGAGCCATGATAGCACGAATCTCTGAGTCCATATAACTCTGAGAATAAAAATAAAAATGTTAATCACATGCGGACACTATTCATAAATAAACAGTGGACATCAAGTTGCTGCATCAGCTGATATGAGAACTATAAGGTAAATGCGCAGAAGCAAAAAGCTTTATTTTCCTCCCAAGATTTTAGGATTTTAGAAAACCTGTACATATTGATTTTAGAAGATTCAAAAATAAAAAATGCAGACAATCTAGAGGGTTCAAAATGGTTATATAAGGTAAAGAGGATTCACAGTTACTGATAGCAAACAAGAATACAAAAAACTTGAAGAAAAAAAATCTCTAAAATCTGTAAGGATAATCATGTCTAACAGATGCAGGTAGACTCACAATTTCAGTCACTAAATTCTTTAGATGCAAAACATGATTGATAAAAACAATGATATCTTCATAAATCCTATGAAGAGATTGATTTTACCCGAATTCTGTACTTGTATACAGCATAGGCTCCAACTCCAGCTATAACAAGGCCGAAGAAGATAACCCACAAAAAGCTCCAACCAACCTCTGAAGAGGCCTTCTTACCTGGAATTCCAAAAACAGGTTGTTCTGAAGATAGCCTCACACAATAGTATTGGAGTGGAAATCATCTTTGCAAATTATTCTAAGTATATGAAGTAATTAGCAAATGCATTTATTCCTGTTACAAATTGTGAAAGCCTATGGTACTTAGAAACAAGTATCTTAGATTTATCATAATGCTTAAAGTAAAAGCTAAAAGACAAATTGAATACTCAATTGTTATTCCTAACATCATCCTACATCTTATATATATTTTCTGTTAAAGTACAGTTGCAATTATGAATAAGAGCTTTACACCAGAAAAGTTATGGAAACGCTGATAGGGAATTAGATATACGTACTTATACATGTGTCATGCTCCTTTATGTATAATAAATCATCACCACAGCTGCAGTCATAGCTACCCCAAGTGTTCTTGCATTTGCAGCTAGAACATTGACACACTGTCTTTTCCTTGCATTCATCCACATCTGTGGAATAGAACGTGATTATAAATGCATAAGAAAATCAGATATATGTACAGTTTTTGTATCATCCAAGATCCATCAATATATTCTTACACTATATAGATGAGTTAATAAATAAGGAACCACTGGTTCTAGACAAGAAAATAGATTTATAAGTAAAAGAACTGAAACAGAAGGATGAAATCATTAGCATTTAGATTTTACCAATAGCACCTAAAATGTCATGACATGGAGCGATGAATATCTTTCAATAAATGTTGGCATTTGGAAAACATTAGGAAAGCAAGAAATTTGGTATCACTGATAGAATACCTTCACACTTAATTCCATCACCCTTAAAGCCCGGCGGGCATTTGCATCCCTCGTCCTGCACATATTTTACTCTGCTGCTCAGGTTCTGGTAAGATCTTTGAAATAAATAGCTTAGTCTGATACACTTACCATACAAGCAGAGTATGTCTGTCCATCCCGAGTTTCCTTCCAACATCCTCCATTGTTGATTTCACACCGTCCAGATCCTGAAGCTGAAATAGGAAGAGTATACAATTCTCAAAAAGAATCCAATTAGCTTATATTTGACTGTAATATCAAGAAAAAAATAGTACAAATATGGGAAAGTCCAACAGTTAGGAAGAAAATCCCACACGAGCAATAAAAGTTTTCATGGCAAAAAAAAAGTGATAGCAATAAACAGGCAGCTACGAGATCCCCATCTCCAATCAATAGACAAGCAAATTGTTCAGATAGATGCACTAATCAATAGACAAAGCAAATTGTTAGATAGATGCACTAGACACTAGAGATTGATGATGGTAAAGAATATTTGTAGCCAACAAATAAGTGAAAACATTATTATTGGCAACCATGAGGAAGAATAATTACAATTATTGGAGAAGCAAAATGTTATCTATGGAACCATATATGTTTATAATAAATCATGGTCTTCAACCAAAGGGAGAAACCTGGAGCATTAGATGATATGTAGAGTATCATCACATCTAGCACCCAAGACGCCGTAATTTTTTCTTATGGAAATTCAATGTCAAAGAAGAGGGTAGAAAACCTGCTTCCGATCATCATAGGCCGAATACTTAAGTACACCCAACCCTAGGAGTAAGATCAGTCCCATTTTCAGCCACAAATCCGACCAGATTCAAAATTTCAGATTAGTTATTTCATAGCCAAAAACTGGAAAGGGAATTTTTTAGGTTGGATTCTGGTTTTGGTCATATTCATGGATTGGGTTGAGCATTTTTTAACACCCCTATGCAACCACTTTGGATTCAGGTATGATAGCTAGATTTTTTTTAACACAACCTAGAAACAAACCCAAAACACAAATTTCTGGATTGGGCCCAGGTTGGGTTTGGTCAAGTGGGGTTTCGTGAACCCTAAGGGCCTATTTGGTTAGCGAAACCAAGTCTGTTTTCATAATTTTGGTTTCCATGAAACCAAAATTGCTTACGAAAACGTGTTTGGTTCAGTGTTTTCATGAAACTGAATCGAAACCAGAATGAAAATGAAATCATTTTTCTTAATAAAAATGAAAAGACCATAACGTTGTTTTCTATGATTTCGAGGCTGTCGGTTTCATTATCAAAATGGAGTGGCAACTTTGTAATTATAAATTTTTTATATATAAAATTAATTAATTTAAAAATAAATCAAACTATATTTTAAAAAAATAAAATTAAAAATCATCATTTTCAACTCAAACTATTATCTTAAATTTACAAATTAATTAAACCTCAAACCCAAATTTTAAAATAACTCAATTTTCTTAAAGTTAATCTATTTATAATTAATCAAAACTAATTTTAGACCACTAGACTTTTTTTTGAAATATTATAATAACTATTAATTAATTTTTATATCTAATTGAATAAAAAAATCTCAAACTACCAATAACTTAATTAATTAAATATTACAAATATTTTATAACTATATTAGCGAATATTTAATTTTGCAAACTAACTAAACATTAATTACTACTAAAAATGTTAAAGAAAAATTAATATTACTTTTTATAGCCAAATAAATATTCACTAGTTTCAACTAACTAAAACTTATGTTGTTTTCATTAACCAAACGTGTTTTCACAAAACTGAAAATTAGAAATCAAAATCAAAATTTCAGTTTCACTGAAACCAAACCTGAAAATAATTTTCGCTAACCAAACAGCACCTAACCAACCACACAACAAGAAAATGCAATATTTGGGTTATGAAAAACTAATCCCTTAGTATGTTTGCATATTTGTGGGAAAAAATACTTCAATATTGATAAAAAGAGAGACTTCAAAAAGGAAGTTTCTCTTCCAAATGAGTATGGTGATACTATAAATCTATATAGGTGGTTGGAGCAATCTTACGACAACCTTTTTGCCACAGTAAGCATTCCCTAAAACCATACAAAACTATTGGTAGAAATGATAATTTTATCACCAGATAAATCATATTCATACTATACCTTCACAATGGGTGTAACCATCACCAACAAACTTCACACCTTTCACAACAGGGCACTCACAAATTCTTCCACGGAAAGTATCCTGCATTAAGGAAAGTAAAAAACATGGGAACATAACATAGATTACATGCTTGTTGTGGTTACTGGTAAATGATTCAATGGTGCTAAAAAGATTACCTTGCATGCAGTTATATTGGAGGCCTTATCCTGCCAACATCCACCATTGTTTTCCAGACATTCATTTGTTTCAATGTCTATATGGTCAATGATGCAAGAAAAAAATTGCATTTCATAAGAAGCCTGTTACTCATCTAGAGAATGATATAGATAGTCAGGTCTAGCAATTAGCACAACAATACAGTACCATCACTCAAACAAACAGCTGGCTCAGTTGCCTCTTGGAAACCAGCACAGATTGCTTTAAGCACTGCAGCCTTGTCCAGCTTACCTGATAAAGCATAGGATAGAGATTTAAAAGAGATCCTAGGTAACAGCATGATGAACTAGATGATTATTTAATTGCTTACCTCTATACTGCCTATTATTAATAACAAGAGTTGGTAAAATAGTAACATCTCCACGAGAATTCTTGCCAATCTAAGCATAGACATGACCGACATCAGATACAAAATAATAATATCAGCTATATGAAAATAAATTGTGAAGGTCAAAATGTAAAAGTTGATGAAATGAATTAACAAAAAATGGCCTTACCTGAGCATCTTGTTCGGCTTTAAGAACTGGATTGTTTTGATCTGCATCTGGATCTCCCATGCATTTGTTTATTTCCTTCAGGCTAATGCCTGTTAAAGAAATAAGTTTATGCTCTATAGAAAAATGACATATTTATGGGAAAAAAGAAACAACCAAATGGCATAGACAGTGAGCAAATATAGAAAACTCACCAAGTGATTTGATTACATCTTCAGCACATTCTTTTGTGTATTTATTATCCTTCATAGGACACCGGATTGCAAAGTCCGTCACATAATCCCACCATAACCAAGGTTTCCCACTTTCATTAGCAACCTTAAACAGGCAGACTTGACGCAAGTTTTGGATCACAACATCTTTCCCATCATACCCTTTGCTGAAATCCTGTTCGGGATCAGGTGCACAGTATCTACCATGGTTGATACACTGGGATTTGCACTGCTTGCTCAAAAGAAAGGCTTCGGGGCAGTACCATGTAATGTAATGTGGGGTGAACTGCGTATAACCTTTCTTCTCTAGTATCTGTGCAGCTCCTTTGAAGTTCTTCACAAACTGTATTTGACTATCACATTTAGCACCACATTCGTCATTGCTGTTTGTCCAAAATTCATATTCCACACGATCATCTGGATGAGGCAATGACTCCCTCCAATCTAAATTGACACTAACCATATCACCATTCTCAATGGCCTTCTTTAAGCTGTCTCCAAAGTTTTTGCTGATAAGCGCTGAAGGAATTGTGATGTTCTGTAGATAGTCTGCCTTGCTGTCATCTTCCTCAGGTGTGTCCATTGTTATAAGAGGTTCCACCTTGTTATCAGCAACAAGGACTGCAGCAGCTCCTGCATTCTGTGCATTCCATGCTTTTGCTGTAAAGTAACAATCTGCTCACCACGATAACATACTTCAGTAGAAAATACAGTTAGTTCAGGACAACCTTTCACTAAATCTAGTTCATATGCCGAGAAAGTTATTATCATCATAGATGTAAAGTTCAAAAAGGCACACAAAGAGATGAGTGGCAAATACAATTATTAAAAAACAAGCATATAACTTATTAAATGAACAGAAATTTAGTATGGTTGAAGAACATAAAAAACTTGGTAATTAAACAATGACTACAAATGTCCACAGTTATGACCAAACAAACTAAAAAGAAGCGTTAGCCCAGAGCACAAGGCTCATATGTAGGCGATCTTTCACAAAAAATATGTTATTTTTTTTAAAAAAATGAATAAGAAATTTCACGACTTTTCTAGTGTAAAATTAAATCACTCTAAAACCTCACCTCCTCTGTCAACGAGAAGAAAGGTGGGGAACCCTCCTGGTTTAGATTTATACGAAATGTCGAATTGGTCAAAGCTCTGGCAACCCTTGCGGTTCGCTTTTGGATATGCCACAATCCCCACCATCGTCCCGCCGTACTGAGGGACGCCGAAGTTTCCGATGGCACACTCGTAGATGCCCTTCATCGAGTCCGGCGAGGTCACCTTCAAGCTATTCTTCTCCACCACGAACCTTCCCCAACAAACCCCCCAAAGAAGAAACAAAATCCATAGCCGAAACAATGCCACATTCGCTCCCATCCTTTTGAGCAAAAATCTAATAAACCCTAGAGCTAATCCTCGAGGAAAAATCCCCAATTTCCCACTCAAGCAAATAACTTAGCAATTAAGAAAACCCCGCATGTAAAGATTTCATAGTTAGCTCCAAAACTAGATTAACGAAGAAACCAAAGACGAAGAGACAACTTTTCAATCCGATGCTTCAACGAGCTTGACGAGTCCCACGCGCAAGAACGCCTGATGCCAGATCGAGCAACGCGAGGGGCCTGGGGGAGGCCGGAAACGGGGTTTTGGGAGTGGAGTAAGAGGTGTTAGGGTTACGGATCCTCGTCGTCTTCAGGAGGGGAACCGGAGAGAGAGTGGAAGTCGCGTGGGCGAGGAGAGGAGAGGAGAGAGAGCAAAGCAACGTGGTGGCGTTCGCAGCTTACCTCCTTTTTGGAAGCACTCGATTCCTCTCTTTCCTTTATATTTAGCAACCAAACCGACTTCTCTCTCGTTGCTATTATTAATTTCAGATCCGTAGTTTACCAAAAAATTTCATGGATTTATTGCTAAAATTAGTTGATAATTAAATTAATTGTCATGTTCAATTTAGTATTATATTAAATTTAACAAGTATAAAAATGTAATATAGAAGACAGTGGATATAAAATATTGTTTATTTGTTATTTATTTTCTGTTAGCCGATGACTGATAGGGATTTTTTTTAAAAAAATAACCAAATTTTGATCTATTAATTATTTTAAAAATAATTCAATAGGTCGATTTGAACGAAACATATTATTTTTACTGATGACAAACTTCTATATTATAAGTTTTATCTGTTGAATTTCATAATTATTTCTATCTCATATATGGGATATTTTTTTAATCATTTTTTCTCTTAATTTTTCAGAGAACTGGGTTTTTTCACAAAAAGCGTGCTGTCTATACAATTCGGGACCTTTTAAAATAATTCAAGAAAATTGTTTAATAAACCACGTTGAGATTAAATATAATACTGTAGTTTTTTTTTACTATAGTGTTCGACTGTTCATTTTCTTCGTGGCTAAGAAATGATAGAGCAATTTCTCAAATTCAAATTTTGAAAATAAATTTTTTTAAGTAATTTTTAAAATCGAAATTGAGTGGATCTAATACTTATTTTACCCCTAACCAAAGTCTCTAACTAAGAGACTTTGGTTAAAAATTAAAATAATATAAAATAATATTTTAATTTATAAAAAAATAATAATAATAGAAATGATGTATTAGAGTCTAAAAAATATTTTTTCAAACTCTAATATATAGAAATGAAATGTTAGAGTCTAAAAAATATTTTTTCAAACTTTATAAATCATTAGAGAGTTTTACACAAAACCTATAAATCCAATTTTAAATTAAAAATTATGAAATATTTGTGATATTATAGACTTTGGGCAAAAATCTTTAATGCATTAGAGATTTTTGTCTAAAGTTTATAAAACTAATTTTTAATTATGATGTTAGTGAAATATTTTTTGTTCAAAATATTTTGATAGACTCTAGCACATCTTTTATATCACATATTTTTTGTGAATTAAATTTTATTTTTTTATAATTATAAAATTACTATAAACAAAAGTCTCTAACTCATTAGAAATTTTTGTGCAAAGTCTATAATAACTTTATAATTTTTTAAAAAAGATATTTGAATTCATGAAATAATTTTTTAATGATACAAAAGAGATATTATGATCTAGAAAAATATTATACATCAAAATATTTCATAATTTTTAATTTAAATTTAAATTTATAGACTTGGTACTAAAATGTTTAATACGTTAAAGAGTTTGAAAAATATATTTTTTAATATATAATATCTTATTTTTAACATTAAAAATATTTTATTAAATTAAAATTGTTTTTTATATTTTTGGCTAAAATCTTTAACAAGAGTAAAATGAATATTAGATTCACTCACTTTTAATTTTGGAAATTACTCATCCTCGTATTCGATTTTGAAAAAAATTTATTCCCAAAATCCCAATCTCATAAATTGCTCAGATGTTAATCATCGGTGACTTCAGCCGGCATTGCTTTTGTGAAAAGTGCCCACGGATAAGACATGCATTAAATTTGTTGTCGTGCAATGTATTATTATCTATATAATAAAATAAACCGCTCTTAAATTCTTAATAAATGAGTGAATTCACTTGTGCTCAAATAGTAATAATATCCGAATATATTACTTAAGTGTTTGATTCAATCCTTAATTATAGCGTTTTATATATATATTTTTACGTCTTTGTACATATATTTTGTGTGTATATTATTTTATTAACGTTTTATAATAATTGTGTTATAAAATTATTTTTTCTAATATAGTACTCTCACTTTTTAAATCGGAGACACATTCATTTATTTTATAAATTAATTTTTCTCATAGCAACCGCAATTGAATTCCATGCACGACATTGATGTTTATTTAACACTATTTGTTGAAGGAATAAAAGAAACAAGGAGGATATAGTTCACTAAAAATAAAAATAAAAAAGAAATCAAATTTAATGCTACGAATAGGATATGAAGGAGATGCCTGATGTGATTAGATAAAATATGGAAGCGGGGACCCACTGGTTAGGTCGTGTCAAAGATCTACTGACAACCGAATTTTTGGGTATGTGAAGGCGTGTATCACGTGACGATTCAAGATTTTTTCTTATTCCGAAAAATGCTATATTATTGTGTGTGTATTTTTTTCTATCTTTTTAATTAAAAATGAGCATTTTATCCGGTAATTTCAGAATTAGGGAATCCATCATGTAACAATAAATAATGCGTCTCAAAAATCTATCATAACTGGATAAAATTTGAGTCATATATTAATAGAATTCATGTTATTATATTTTAAAAGTATTTATTATATGAAAATTACATATAGAAACGAGAAGATAGGGTTTGGACTGAAACGTGAGTCACGTGATCGCTACTGAAACAAGTTTCGCGGCGAATGGACGTTCGAAGACAAATAATACGAAGACACGTGCAAAGTACGATGCATTGGAGGGCATTAATTGGCTTCCCGTACACGACGACGGCAGTGATCAGTGGTCACACCCCAATAAAACATATTTTATTTAGCCCATGAGTTACACGTTTATTTGGTCCTAAAAACTATATTGATATTTTCCTCTTTCTTTTTCTCTATATATATATATATGAAAGCTAAAATTGAGACGAAAGTAAATATACTGAAGACTAAAAGAACAGTGTTAGATTTTATTAAAAAATCCACATTTATGTTTTGAATAAAAAGTTGAATCAGATTGGTTGGGTTTTACATTTTATTACTATATTTAAATCGACATAAGGGTACAAGATTTGACTTCCAAATTAAAATTAAGCCAAAAGTTGAGAATTGAGACAAAGAAATAACATAACTGCAGCATAATAATACTAGCACTAATGGATGATTCCAATTTAACAGTATAATACTAATAACAATAATAATAATAATTGTGATAGGCTAATAGAATATAGATATTAAAGATTTTTTTACATTTACTTTTTTTATTAAAAAAACACAAATATTGAATCAAATAAAAATCAAAGTTCAAAAATAAAAAAAATAAAAAACATCCGAATCCAATAAAAAAAAATCTCAAATTTTTGAATTGATCTGTATCCAATTAAAAAAATTTCGAACATTTGAATTGATTTGCCATGGCCCGTCGCAACGTATTATATATTGCTTAGATATTTAAGATTTAAATTCTAATATGATTATCTATTATGATTCTCTATTTTTGTTAAATTTTTATCAACCGTGGATAATACAGTATGATAATATTTTGTATATTGTCTAAAAAATTAAAGTTCAAATTCTAATTAGATCATTATTATAATTTTTTTATCTTGTTAAAAAAACATTTGAATTGATTCGGATCAATTTGATGTCATATTAGTTTAAATATGATTTTTTGAACACATGGGTCTCTAATGTCCTAGTTCTGTTCCGCATGACTAATCGTCGCAGACCCGTGCACGGTACAATCCTACTTGCATTATTGTGAGTAACAAAAATTGCAACGTTATCTTGTTATAGAGGTCATATACATGATCGTACCTTCTAGTCTTGTGGTGTTGTGTCCGCTAGCGTACATATTAGACCATTTTTTATTAATAAATTATTATATGAATCACTCATTTATTCTCACACATAAATTTCATATCACACGTAATTGCCTGTGAGATGATCCATGTGATTAGCATTCAAGTTTAATTTTAAAAATTAAGCAATATTTATTCCCTATTTTTTGGAGCAACACCTATCGGGCTATCACTAATGTATTGTTTCCCTAAAAATGAATATTATATAATTTGGCTCAATTCCATACATTGGCATTTAATCCACTCATAAATATGAAGTTGAGATCACCAATCTATATGAATTTATAATCCAACTTCACATCAATAAAACATGTATACATCAACACACAATATATTATAGTAATGCAACAACAACAACAACTACTAACCATGTAGTTGCATTTATTTTGAGTCATATCTAATAATACCACAGTAAAATCATGCAACTTCATATTCTGGCCTACAGAGTCCAGTATACAGATGGGGGACTAACCGGCCCAGTAGTTCAGCAAATGATGTGGTACTGAAGCCGTTACTAGCGGAAGCCGAAGCATCGCAGAAATGGGTAGCAGCAGCAGATCAAGGGATTACTGTGACGGCCGCCACCCGCATGGTGGTGAGGAGGAGGAGGGTGGTGGTGAGGAGGAGGCGGAGGGTGGTGATGAGGCGGAGGGTGGTGGTGGTGGTGGTCATGACCCATTTCCCTGAAATAAATTGGTCAACAAGATTCAGACAGGAAGAGAACACTAGAAAAGAAATTCCTACAGATCTATCGATTCCTGTTCAAGAGAAAGAAAGACTAAGAATAAACAATATGCAGAGATCCCTTCTTCCACACCGAATCAATAAAAGGCGAATTCATTGCAAAATGGAATCAAAAGCACCCTAGATTAATCATTCACTTCAAATGATGTCAATTAACCGAAGATCCTTTTAATTTCCAACTTTGATTGGGAGAAAATACCTCGCAAAAGACGAACAAAGTAGAAAGGGAGGAAACCTGGAGCTCTCTTGAAGTCTTCCGATCGAAGGCGTGTATGTGAAGGCGTGTATCACGTGATGAGTCAAGATTTTTTTGTATGTGAAGGCGTGTATCACGTGATGAGTCTAGATTTTTTCTTATTCCGAAAAATGTTATATTATTTGTGTATGCATTGTTTTTTCTCTTTTTAGTTAAAAATGATCATTTTATCCGGTAATTTCAGAATTAGGGAATCCATCATGTAACAATAAATAATGCGTCTCGAAAATCTATCGTACTAGATAAAATTTGAGTCATATGTTAATAGAATTCATTTTAGGGAGAAGGTACCGATTTGTCCCTAACGTTTAATAAGATGAGTTTATTTGTTCTTAACGTTTTTTTTGCTCAAAATTATTTAATTTTTTTTTAAAATCGAACTATAATACTCCTTACTTGAAACGACGTTTGTGTTGTCAGTTGTTTTAACAGTGCTGACGTGACAAAAAAATTTTAATCTCATATTCATACATGACTGTCATGTTAATACCATGTCAGTAGTACACGTGGGAATAAAGAGAACACTTTTCACTAATCTTAGTACTAATTTGCCCATAATGTTTGGTAAGATGACTTTATTTGCCCTCCACTTAGGGGTTTCACGGGTCGAGGCGGGTCGTGTTTAGGAAAAAAATTGATTCGATCTGACCAACTGTAAACGGGTCGGGTCGGATTAAAAAAATTTCACCTCTCAAACCCGACCCGACCTAGTTCGGGTCGGGTCGAGTAGTCGTGTTTATCCGTTTAGGTAAAAAAATGAGTTTTTAACAATATTTTTTTAAAAAATTAAAAAATAATTAAAATAAATATTTTAAAAATATATATAAATAATCGGGTCATCGAGTTTCAAATTCTAAAATTCGAGATCCGACCCGATTATGGTCGGGTTTGGTCAAATTGTACCCGACCTGAATCAACCCAAATAGGTCCTTAGGGCTCTTATAAAAATAAATTCTAAATAAATTTAGGTTGGGTTGGGTGGGTATTCGAGTCGGATCGGGTATAATTTGATCAAACCCAACCAAAATCGGGTTGAGTCTCGAATTTTAGAATTTGAAACATGATGACCCGAGACCCGAGACCCGAGACCCGACCCGATTACCCGATTATTTATATTATTTTAATCATTTTAAAAATATTTATATTAAAAATATGTTTTTTAATTATTTTTTAATTTTTTAAAAAAATATTATTAAAAACTCATTTTTTACTTAAATAGGTAAACCCGACTAGTCGACCCGACCCGAACTAGGTTGGGTTGGGTTGGGTCAGGTTTGAGAGATGAAAAAAATTTCATCCTGACCCGACTCGACCTGTTTGCAGTTGGTCGGATCGGATCGATTTTTTTCCTAAACCCGACCCGACCCGTGAACACCCCTATGTGGAGGGCAAATAAGTTCCTCTTACCAAACATTAAAGACAAATTAGTACTAATATTAATGAAAAATATTTTCTTCATTTTCACGTGTACGATTAGTATGGAATTGATGTGACAGTCGTGTATGAATATGAGATAAACAAATTGCAACGTTAGCACTAACATGGTTTCAAGTGAGGGTTATTATAGTTCTATTTTAAAAACCTTTTAGGTAATTTTAAGTCAAATAAAACATTGATGGTAAATAAGTTCCTCTTATCAAATGTTAAGGGACAATCAATACATTCTCTCTTCGTTTTATTATATTTTAAAAGTATTTATTATATGAAAATTACATATTGTTAAAAATATTTATATTATTTATATTATTTTAATTATTTTAAAAATATTTATATTAAAAAAATATGTATTTTAATTATTTTTTAATTTTTTAAAAAAATATTGTTAAAAACACATTTTTTATTTAAACGGGTAAACCCGACTAGTCGACCCGACCCGAACTAGGTTGGGTTGGGTTGGGTCAGGTTTGAGAGATGAACAAAATTTCATCCCGACCCGACTCGACCTATTTGCAGTTGGTCGGATCAGATCGATTTTTTCCCTAAATCCGACCCGACCCGACTCGTGAATACCCCTACGTGGAGGGCAAATAAGCTCCTCTTACCAAACATTAAAGACAAATTAGTACTAATATTAATGAAAAATGTTTTCTTCATTTCCACGTGTACTGTTAGTATGAAATTGATGTGACAGTCATGTATGAATATGAGATAAACAAATTGCAACGTTAGCACTAACATCGTTTCAAGTGAGGGTTATTATAGTTTTATTTTAAAAACCTTTTAGGTAATTTTAAGTCAAATAAAACATTGATGGTAAATAAGTTCCTCTTATCAAATGTTAAGGGACAATCAATACATTATCTCTTTTATTATATTTTTGAAGTATTTATTATATGAAAATTACGTATTGTTAACAATATTTATATTATTTTAATTATTTTAAAAATATTTATATTAAAAAATATGTATTTAAATTATTTTTTAATTTTTTTAAAAAATATTGTTAAAAACACATTTTTTACTTAAACGGGTAAACCCGACTAGTCGACCCGACCCGAACTAGGTTGGATTGGGTTGGGTCAGGTTTGAGAGATGAAAAAAATTTCATCTCGACCCGACTCGACCTGTTTGCAGTTGGTCGGATCAAATCGATTTTTTCCCTAAACCCGACCCGACCCGACCCGACCCGTGAACACCCCTATGTGAAGGGCAAATAAGCTCCTCTTACCAAATATTAAAGACAAATTAGTACTAATATTAATGGAAAATGTTCTCTTCATTTCCACGTGTAGTTAGTATGGAATTGATGTGACAGTCATGTATGAATATGAGATAAACAAATTGTAACGTTAGCACTAACATCATTTCAAGTGAGGGTTATTATAGTTTTATTTTAAAAAAAAATTAGGTAATTTTAAGTCAAATAAAACATTGATGGTAAATAAGTTCCTCTTATCAAATGTTAATGGACAATCAATACATTCTCTCTTCATTTTATTATATTTTAAAAGTATTTATTATATGAAAATTACATATTGTTAAAAATATTTATATTATTTTATATTATTTTAATTATTTTAAAAATGTTTATATTAAAAAATGTATTTTAATTATTTTTTAATTCTTTTAAAAAATATTGTTAAAAACTCATTTTTTACTTAAACGGGTAAACCCGACCAGTCGACCCGACCCGAACTAGGTTGGGTTGGGTTGGGTCAGGTTTGAGAGATGATTTTTTTTTTATCCCGACCCGACTCGACTTGTTTGCAGTTGGTCGGATCAGATCAATTTTTTCCCTAAATCCAACCCGTGAACACCCCTACGTGGAGGGCAAATAAGCTCCTCTTACCAAACATTAAAGACAAATTAGTACTAATATTAATGGAAAATGTTCTCTTCATTTCCACGTGTACTGTTAGTATGGAATTGATGTGACAGTCATGTATGAATATGAGATAAACAAATTGCAACGTTAGCACTAACATCGTTTCAAGTGAGGGTTATTATAGTTCTATTTTAAAAATCTTTTAGGTAATTTTAAGTCAAATAAAACATTGATGGTAAATAAGTTCCTCTTATCAAATATTAAGGGACAATCAATACATTCTATCTTCATTTTATTATATTTTAAAAGTATTTATTATATGAAAATTACATATTGTTAAAAATATTTATATTATTTTATATTATTTTAATCATTTTAAAAATATTTATATTAAAAAATATGTATTTTAATTATTTTTTAATTTTTTTAAAAAATATTGTTAAAAATTCATTTTTTACTTAAACGGGTAAACTCGACTAGTCGACCCGACCCGAACTAGGTTGGGTTGGGTTGGGTCAGGTTTGAGAGATGAAAAAAATTTCATCCCGACTCGAGTCGACCTGTTTGGAGTTGGTTGGATCAGATCGATTTTTTTTCTAAACCGGACCCGACCCGACTCGTGAACACCCCTACGTGAAGGGCAAATAAGTTCCTCTTACCAAACATTAAAGACAAATTAGTACTAATATTAATGAAAAATATTATCTTCATTTGCACGTGTACTGTTAGTATGATATTGATATGACAGTCATGTATGAATATGAGATAAAAAAATTTCAACGTTAGCACTAACATCGAGGGTTATTATAGTTCTATTTTAAAAACTTTTTAGGTAATTTTAAATTAAATAAAACATTGATAGTAAATAAGTTTCTCATATCAAATGTTAAGGGACAATCAATACATTCTCTCTTCATTTTATTATATTTTAAAAGTATTTATTATATGAAAATTACATATAGAAACGAGAAGATAAGGTTCGGACTGAAACGTGAATCACGTGATCGCTACTGCAACAAGTTTCTCCGCGAATGGACGTACGAAGACAAGTAATACGAAGACACGTGCAAGGTACGATGCGTTGGAGGGCATTAATTGGCTTCCCGTACATGACGACGGCAGTGATCAGTGGTCACAACCCAATAAAACATATTTTATTTAGCCCACGAGTTACACGTTTATTCGGTCCTAAAAACTATCTTGATATTTTCCTTTTTTTTCTCTCTCTCTATATATGAAAACTAAAATAATATACTGAAGACTAAAAGAACAGTGTTAGATTTTTAGATTTTATTAAAAAATCCATATTTATTTTTGGAATAAAAAGTTGAATCAGATTGGTTGAGTTTTACGTTTTATTACTTTATTTAAATCGACGTAAGGTTACAAGTTTCGACTTCCAAATTAAAATTAAGCCAAAAGTTGAGAATTGAGACAAAGAAATAACATAACTGCAGCATAATAATACTAGTACTAATGGATGATTCCAATTTAACGGTATAATAATAACAACAGCAATAATAATTATGATAGGCTAATATAATATAGATATTAAAGATTTTTTTACATTTACCTTTTTTATTAAAAAACCACAAATACTGAATCAAATAAAAATCAAAGTTCAAAAATAATAATAATAAAAAAATCCGAATCTAATTAAAAAAAATTCGAACATTTGAATTAATTTGACAATTGTAAGTAATACAGATGATAATATCTTATATATTGCTTAAATATTTATAATTCAAATTTTAGTATAATTATTTATTATTGTTAATTTTTTTGCCAATTATGAATAATATAATTGATGATAATATATTATATTTTATCTAAAAATTTAGAGTTTAATTTTTAATACGATTATCTTTTGTGATTTTTTATCATGATTATAAAAAAAACATTTGAATGGATTCGGATCAATTTGACGTCGTATTAGTTTAAATATGATTTTTTTGACGCATGGGTCTCTAATGTCCTAGTTCTGTTCCACATGACTAATCGTAGACCCGTGCACGGTACAATCCTATATCCATTATTGTGAGTAACAAAAATTGCAACGTTATCTTGTTATAGAGGTCATATACATGCTCGCACCTTCCACTCTTGTGGTGTTGTCTCCGCTAGCGTACCTATTAGACCATTTGTTATTAATAAATTATTATATGAATCACTCATTTATTCTTACACATAAATTTCATATCACATGTAATTGCCTGTGAGATGATCCATGTGATTAGCATTCAAGTTTAATTTAAAAAAATTATGCAATATTTATTCCCTATTTTTTGGAGCAACACCTATCGGGCTATCACTAATGTATTGTTTCCCTAAAAATGAATATTATATAATTTGGCTCAATTCCATACATTGGCATTGAATCCACTCATATATATGAAGTTGAGATCACCGATCTAAATAAATTTATAATCCAACTTCACATCAATAAAACATGTATACATCAACACACAATATATTATAGTAATGCAACAACAACAACAACTACTAACCATGTAGTTGCATTTATTTTGAGTCATATCTAATAATACCACAGTAAAATCATGCAACTTCATATTCTGGCCTACAGAGTCCAGTATACAGATGGGGGACTAACCGGCCCAGTAGTTCAGCAAATGATGTGGTACTGAAGCCGTTACTAGCGGAAGCCGAAGCATCGCAGACATGGGTAGCAGCAGCAGATCAAGGGATTGCTGTGACGGCCGCCACCCGCATGGTGGTAGGGCTGATGATGGAGAAGCGGAGGAGGGTGGAGGTGAGGCGGAGGGTGATGGTGATGAGGCGGAGGAGGGTGGTGGTGAGGAGGAGGAGGGTGGTGGTGAGGAGGAGGCGGATGGTGGTGAGGCGGAGGGTGGTGATGAGGCGGAGGGTGGTGGTGAGGCGGAGGGTGGTGGTGGTGGTCATGACCCATTTCCCTGAAATAAATTGGTCAACAAGATTCAGACAGGAAGAAAACACTAGAAAAGAAATTCCTACAGATCTATCGATTCCTGTTCAAGAGAAAGAGAATAAACAACATGCAGAGATCCCTTCTTCCACACCGAATCAATAAAAGACGAATTCATTACAAAATGGAATCAAAAGCACCCTAGATTAATCATTCACTTCAAATGATGTCAATTAACCAAAGATCCTTTTAATTTCCAACTTTGATTGGGAGAAAATACCTCGCAAAAGACGAACAAAGTAGAAACGACGGAAACCTGGAGCTCTCTTCAAGTCTTCCGATCGAAGGCAATGGAGAGGAGGAGTTTAAATTGGATAAGATTACTACACTCTTATACAGCGGAGAGGATCTCACCGTCCATGTAAAGACTTTGTGTCCTATTAAACGGATAGTAGCTACTGCGAGTGGTTGCCCGCTCACGAACTGTATTGTGCACATATGGACCCACAGTGCAACCAAACATATTGAAGGTGTACCAACGGGTAACTCATAACTACGGTAGGTGATAATGGATGAGAAGCCCCAAAATTTGTTGACCGTACGTATACAAGTATACGACCACGTGTCGTGGAAAGCGATCAAACAAACCCTTGGGAACCCTCTGCGCTGCGCGCGGGAACGGATAAAACCCTGTAGCGGCTGCAGCTAGCGATAATGCGATCAATGGCCGCGGCCTTCATCGCTGATCCATCGCTTCTCTCCACTCTCCTACCTTCCCCCGGCGTTCGACGAGCACTATCCCCGCAGGAGAGGAGGCTTCAACTCCAGCGCAAGCCCTTGCTCCTCCCCGCTGCCTCCCCCTGCGCCCCTTTCCCTTGCTCCTGCGCCGCCGGAACCTTAGACCCCGAGCCCGCGGACGAAAATACTATATCTAGCTCGAGTACCAAATCGGAGGGCAAAGAGGGTGGAAGGGACCGCCGGAGGGTGGTCAGGATCGCATGGGAGAAGCTGGTCCGATGGTCCCGGTCGTGGCGATCCAAAGCCAAGAGCGACGTCCTCGAGCGGACCAAGAAGGTATTGGGGGTTTAGAACGGTCTGCTTATATTTAATCAGGAGATGAACTGTTTTTGACTACTTGATTTTAAAGTCTCTTTGATTTTTGTGTTTGGGGGATAACTTCATGAGATTAGGTGGTTGTTCTTGGCGGGGGATCTTTTGGGACAGCAATGGCAGCGCATCTAGCGAGCAGGAAGGCTGAAATGGAGGTCATGATGCTCGTTAGAGACGGTGATGTTTGTCAAGCTATCAATGAGACGCACTTTAATTGGTAAGAGGTCTGGACACACCATCCGTGCAATTTTTTGATAAATTATCAACGTAAAATAAGTTGACGTTCCTAGTTTATGCATCAAATAGACATTATTAACTGAAACATAGAAGTAATGGAATCTGCGGTAATGTTTTTTTTTTAATGATCGTTCTAATGTAACTATTATCTATTTTTTTTGAGCAATTGAATCTTGCATTCATTTCAAGAGTATTGAACTGAATACAAGTGTAGCAGAAAAAGAAGAAAAACAATTTAAAAGACGCTAGTAAATTCACAAGACTACACAGAGCCGCCGAATCACATGATTTGCTAACTTTATGATTTGCTATGGTTGGGTTTTGTTCATGGATGAATTCAGCTGATTGGACATGCATCTTTTAACTAAACAACGTCAAGTGGGCATGTGGAAGGTGGACCTGCTCAAATCAACTTGAGATATGGTTATTCAATATTCCTGCTGCTAAAAACTCTTTCAAGCAGCTCAGTCTATTTTATGGACACGAAGAGGCAGAAGGAGTCTTTATATGTTTTATGTTGTCTATCAATTTCTAACACAACCCTCCACCTTTTTTATCTGGACGAGTGATTTACATTGGTGTTTGAGAGATGGAAGGAGAATGCTTATTAAATATAGATTGGACAATATCAATGATTCTTGCAGGGCACTTTGTGATAGCTTCCATATTTTTAAGGATAAGATGAAGTTGTTGTGCATAATTGAGGCATGTATATTTACAGATGCAGATGCAGGGCATGTATATTCTTTTGTTTTTTTTTCAAAACAATGATAGCTCATGTAATAAGAATACCTTCCAATGGAAAGCGGTTAAGTGCAACAGTATACTTAATTATTGTATTTTATATGACCATATGCTTTCAATGTTTTTTATATCACTACACAATACTGATTAACCAAAAAAACTTTTAGAATGTTGCCTCAAGCAGGCTTTACTTTGATTCGGAAGGAAGCTGAAGTCTTTAAGAAGCTATAAGATAACGATTATTCTAATTAGGCTAATATTATTCCTGGAAAGTCTTTTAAGATGTTCCTGAAAAGTACGGAATATTTTAAAAATGATAGATATTGATATCCTTTTGGGCTATTAATTTAGTACTTTTTAGAAAAACACATTTAAAAAAAATAAATTTATCCTTTTCTTTAACTTTTTTGCTACAGCAAATATTTTCCAGAATATAAATTGTCAGAAAATATTGTTGCAACAACCAGCAGCAAGGATGCTTTAGTAGGAGCGGACTTCTGCTTACATGCAGTTCCTGTTCAGGTAGTTAAAAATCCATCTGTAAATTGAAAGAGACTTTCGTTAATGCTGTCTCTGTGTTGCATGTATAATGTATATGATATCCTCTATATCTCAAAGATTTGACATTGGAAGTCTTTATTAACTTGTGCTCTTCTAACTGGGTTCACTTTTTGCAGTTCAGTACATCCTTTCTTCAAGGCATTTCACAACATGTTGATGCAAACTTGCCTTTTATATCTCTCAGCAAAGGGTTGGAACTAAATACTCTAAGGACAATGTCTCAAATCATTCCACATGCGCTGAGGAATCCTCGTCAACCTTTTATTGTGCTATCAGGGCCCTCATTTGCAATAGAGTTGATGAGGAAAATGCCAACAGGTGTTGTTTGTGTTATTTTGCTCATGCTGTATCATTTTATTGTTGCTGCCTAGTTCATTCAACGACTATTAAGTACTGGACTGCTTGCATGATCTATTATGTGTCAGCAAGCTTGAGCATGAGTTGTTGGGTTTCCATGCATGCATTATTTTTTTGTCTCCTAAGCTAAGAGTGTCTTCTGAGTTCTGATATCCTTCTTCGGGCTTCAGCAATGGTGGTTGCATCAAAAGACAAGAAGTTGGCCAATGCAGCTCAGCAGCTATTAGCTTCCCCAAATCTGAGGATAAGCTCCTCAAGGTAAACAAGCATTTTTCAGTTTTCAATTAATTTTAATGACTGTAATTCTTTTCTGCATTCATGCCTGTAGCGAATTTGAACACTCGTGGAGTTTATTTGGTTTGCACTTTTGGAAACATATATTTTGATACTCCTATACAATTTTAATAAACTTTGGTGCGTACATAAGGTTGATGGTGTTAGGGAAAGAAACGCCATAAATAAGCTCTATATTAGACAGAAAGCTCTGTCTTCTTCCTTCAAAGCTACCTCCTTTTATCCTAATAAAATAATAACCAATTGAGGCATGAATACTAATTTTCCATGATACTGAACACTAGAATTTTCTTTTATGTGCTTGGTAAATAATATGTGATGGTCTAGATTAGTCCTACATAAGAGGTTTGTAATTAAATGTGCTAGTTTGCAAAGCTTGATTGGTGTATTCTATTAACTTGGGCTTAAATATTTTGGGCTAGTGGTTTTAGACCTACCAAGTTAATGTGTTAGTTATTTTATCTTGTATCATGACAAATGATATTAGAGTGGATCTAATTCTAAGCTTGGTGGAGAGCTGATGTAGGAAAAGGTTGCCTAGAGACTAGAGAGAGATGGAGCCTTCATCTAGCTAGGTCTCACAAGTTTCATTAGATTTGCATCTTGATGAGGACGTCAGGCCTTAGGTGGGGATGATGGCAACACTCCAGTTTAGTCCCACATTGGGAGCTTATAATTAAGTGTTTTAGCTTATAAGTTAATGAGTGATTTGGGCTAGTGGTTTAGTCCTATTAAGTTAATGAGTCAATTATCCCACATATAGTATGCATGTCCATCCCAGTGATAGTTTCATGATTTATGCCATGGCTTGAAATGGTGATTTATATACGATTAGAAGTTATTCATTGAATGTAAAGAAGAAATTTATATACGATTAGAAGTTATTCATTGAATGACTTGTTTTTTCTATGTTCATTGTATTATGCTTTTGCAGAGTTGTTTTATTTGGTTCTTATATATGAAAAAGTAAATCTTATTTTCAATTTCTTCAAATATTCATTGGAGTTCGTTTTGTGCATATTCAATTTATGACCTGTGATACTTCAGCGATGTTACAGGAGTCGAAATTGCAGGTGCACTAAAAAATGTACTTGCCATAGCAGCAGGCATTGTGGAGGGAATGGATCTTGGAAATAATTGTATGGCGGCTCTAGTGGCACAGGGGTGTTCTGAGATACGATGGTTGGCAACAAAGGCATGCATCACTATCTATTATGACCTTGAAATTATATTCTAACTACCAATTATTCTGTCTTGAATACTGTATTAACATCACCTATTCTCTTTTTCTGTCAGACTTGAAATTTCTGTGCTCATTCAGCAGTTAATGAACATTTTTAAATGGACATTAGATATATTTTTCATTCTTTATTGGTTGTGTTTTCCACCTTTGATCAATGTTGTATTTGAGAAGTGATGCTTATCTATACTGTTTTGAAGATGGGAGCAAAGCCAACAACTCTTACTGGACTATCAGGATCTGGTGACATTATGCTTACATGCTTTGTCAATCTTTCAAGAAACCGAACAGTTGGGTTACGTCTCGGATCAGGAGAGAAGCTTGATGACATATTGGGTTCAATGAATCAGGTTTCCAATGGGTGATTCTAAATTTATCAGTGGCTTCAAAGCTAAATCCAGGTGGTATTAACTTGTTTAAGCAATTTACTCTTTAGGTTGCAGAAGGTGTATCCACAGCGGGGGCTGTTATTGCTTTGGCTCAGAAGTACCATGTCAAAATGCCAGTTCTAACTGCAGTTGCTCGCATCATAGACAATGAGTTGACCCCCAAAAAAGCTGTTCTTGAGTTGATGAGCTTGCCACAGGTTAAAATTGCTTATCTCATGCTTAAGATTGTTTCTAGTCATTTTAATATGTAAGTGGGACTAGCTTACTACTTTACTAGCATCTATGAAGAAATATAGATCAAGCCATCAAGGTTTGATGTCTTGGTCTCGTGGTCATCTCAGTGATAACCTTCTTATTTTATGGGGATAAACTCTATTTTAGCTTGAAAGACTAGTAGATTTAGTTGTCATAGGCCTAAAATGAGTTGAACTTGAATAAAACAAAGCATTCCATACATTAATGGCAAATACAACTTATTGATAGATAGGTACCTGACTTGTTTGAAGTCTAGAAAAATGTTGATACCTTTATAAAATTTCCTACTGAATAACAAAACATGTGCCAGAGGAGTATGAAGCCTAATTATGACTATATTTTGTGCTACGCCAATTTCGTGCATGGGTTCAACTTTGGCTAGTTCATTTGGGTAGATTGGACAAAAATGCTTCATGGTAGAATTTGAACAATGCCTCACTCTGAACAAACTGATCATTGTAGCTATTTGGAAGGTCAACATAACTTGAGTCAGGCTTTATTATCCGCTATCTTTCTCAAACTTTAGAATTCTGAGGATTGTCATTTTACAGGAATACTAGAGCATATTGAATTTTCTTGCTTCTCTTACCTTCATGTTGTACTTCTCAGTTTTATCAAGATTTAGTATGAGCATTCGTGGATCAGATGAGAATTGAAGATGATATCCTTTTATTTTACATTTTAGCCTTCACGTGGTAACAAACTAGAATATTTTATTCTCGTTGGCTAGGAGTATCTCCTAATATGCTTTTACAGATGCAATGAGTTGATATTAGCACATTCTTATGTTTGGTTGAGCTCTTAGTAAATTGAGAAAAGTCAAGTTTTTCTTTATTACTGACCTTATGTTGATAATTCAATTGTAGGTTGAAGAGGTTTAAGACATTTGTAAAGATCAGATTTAGAGATCTTCAATGCCTGATAATGTTTTGATGGGTAGTTGTATCATGCCGTACCCCATAGATGGATGCCAGTATTGACAACTTCCACTTCCACTTAAGTTTGACGGCTGGATGTTATGATCACAATACTGTCAAGAATGTGAGACGCTCTAGCAAAATGTCCTAGAGCCTGTCAAGTTTTCTGACGAGAGATCTCATTTTTGAATTTCTATACCTCAATGTGAGAATGCCAATAGGAATATTCTGTGATGCTGATTTAATATATGGAAAATGATATTTTTTTTGATTTTTTGTTGTGGTTGTTTGATCGATCTCAAGGGTGATATGACTAACTATACCTTAATTCAAAAATCTTATCTTTGTATAGCTAACATGACTGCATGGATTGAGATTAAGCAATAATCAAGAAGTTTAATCAGAGGAGAGATCTCATTTTTGAATTCCTATACCTCAATGTGAGAATGTCAATAGGAATATTTTTAATATATGGAAAGATGATTTTATTTTGTTGTTGTTTGATCTCAAGGGTGATATGACTAACTATACCTTAATTCAAAATCTTTATCTTTGTATAGCTAACATAACTGCATGAATTGAGATTAAGCAATAATAATGAAGTTTCTCAAGAGAATATGTATCATTATTGCCTTCATTTTATAGCTTTTTATGGCAAAGTAGATTTATATTGCATTGTTGCAATTCGTGCGGGAAACCTAACAGCTAGAATTTAATATAGTTATGTAAATGATATAGAAGAATACTTATTCTTTTGCTGCATCATCATGGATGTGGGGATCCAAACAGGCCTGTGATAGATCATCAAACAATTGCTCAACCTGGGAGGCTGCTGATTTGCTCTTTCTAACATCAGACAGGACAAGGAGTTATGCACGTGATAACGTGATAAAAATCCTGCAGTATCAAAAGATGACATGTAACGCAATTACGTGGATAAAGAAATATAGTAAAGGGAGGATTATGCCATTCTGCTGACAACGAATGGCACTTCATATACATCAAATTTGAGGTGCCCCCTACTTCATTGTTATAAGGCATGTTGCTACCATTACTTTTGAACCTTGGCTTATCTGCTTTCCAGCTTGGAAGCATCTAAAGATCTACTCTAACTACAGGAATGAGGAATCCATGTGATTGCTCTCTGATAGATGATATTTTGTGAAGCCAGTTCGGCCGCGTGACCGCGTCACAAGGTCAGACGTGTCAATTTAAATACTCATCCGCATTATAGCTTCTAGAGTTCTAGGCCATCCCTTGGATTTAGGGACCAGTAGATATCCTGACATAATTACTAATTTGGCTAAATATCACTTGGCACTTGATGCATGTTTTCCATCTAATTTAACTTTACACCTTTTGTTTTCTAGTCGTTTCTTAGTATTGTTGAAATCTTAACTTGTTTTTTCTTAGTCTACTCTATCATGTTTGCCGCCCTTTTGTAATCATTTTATTTGTTGAAACGATCTCGTACACGCAGATGGGCAAAAACGCAATGCTACATTCTCCTCTAACGACGGTAACTTCGTCTGCAAGGGGCATTTAATATGTCCATTGTCCAGATACTTTTGTCTGCAAAGGGGCATTTAATATGTCCTGATACTTTGCATCCGGTATCTACAGTTAAATAAATCACTTTATATTTCATTAAAATATTACGAATTGGTCCCACCAATTTACTGCTGGACCAAGACATTTATGTCCAGAACTCACCTCGTGTACGGGCAATGAGGACCTTACTGGGTTTTAAATCCAGACCTCTGGGTAACTGATAAGAGGTTGCCATCAAATCAACTGTACTAATTACAGTGGTAACCGGCAATGTTTTTCTGACAATTATATTATACAATAAATTGACGGGCCCAAGTTATTGGCAAGGAAGTTTCTGCAGTCACCAATATTTTCAAGCCCTCATCGAATAGGGTTCCATTTAGCTGACATTATGATGAAGAGAAATAGGGTACAATATAATTATTTAAACCATCCCATTGAATGTAGTCTCTTTCCGGTCAAGCCTACTGATTCAATTGGCATCATCCACATGTTCCGTCCTTTCCCCTTCTCCTTTTTATCAAGAACTAGAATCTTGTATACGTGGATCAAGAAGATGTGGTGCTAAAGTAATCAATGTCGGAAACACTATATCAGAATAATACTCGCTGCCTGATTTGTTACTTGTAGAACTGTATTTTTGTTAAAAGAAAGGAATGTATAGATGTTTATTTGTAAGGATGTTTAGGTATGTTTTTGGATTTAGGCTTTTATTCCTAATTATGTTTTGACTAGTGTTTGATGCTTTTTTTTTTCTGCAAATTCCCTGCATCAATTTGGATGTTTTGTGTAGATGTTTATATTGGACTGGGTTAGTTGTAGGGATGACAATAGTTCGGTTAATTGTATCTTTGAGGGTTAATCGAAATCGAAACCAATTTTCAAACCCGCTAACCGAAATCGAAACCAGTCGGTTTCAAAAATCTAAATCCAAAATTGAAACCGAGCCGGTTTTGGTTATCCGCGGATAATCGAAACCGAATTTTCCGATTCAGATAGTAAACAGTTAATTGGTTAACCAGTAGTAAACGGATAACCGATTCAAATATTGAAATAAATTAAAGATGAAACAGTGCTGAATATCCATTGAAATAAAGAGTTAGTGTCAACACTCAATAATACAACAACAAGATTCAAATGTCCTAACTGATATGAACAACGAACAAGTACAAAAAGATTTATCTTTCAAGTGAATGTTACGTGGTCTATAGAATAAGACAAGGTACATAGACTACATAAAATGTTGGCCAACATTTCAAACTTCAACCAGCATTGGTTCCTTCTTGTTTCATGCCCATTTGATGCTTTCACCATCTTTTTTTATCAAACTTCAACCAGCAGGAGATATTCTCGCAGAAAGCGTCTGAAATATGAGAACTTGAATCATTCAATCGAATGCATCATAAATTACAAGAAATTAAAGAAGACACCTTTTTAGTGCACAAGAACTGCTCAAGGACTTTTCCAAATAAATGACATCAATACATCACGCCACTACTACTTTTCAATCTCATGCCACACTACTATTATGAATTACCTAATATGAATTAGGTGTCCTAATATGAATTACCTGATGTCTACAACAATAATGTATCAAACTCATGTCACACTATTACTTTTTAAACTGCATCAAACTCATGTCTACAACATTTCAAACTGTATCAAACTCATGCCACACTACTACTTTTCAAACTGCATCAAACTCATGTCTACAACATTTCAAACTGCATCAAACAATTCATGCCACACAATGTGAATTACCTGCTTTAAATTACATGCATCAATACAATGTGAATTACCTGCTGTCCTTCCTCAAATCAAGTGGTATAAAGTAGACCATGCTGAAGTCATCAACCTATTCAAAGTACAAATATTCAAACAATTAATACCAATGTAAGCGTTAGATTGAAATCAACTAAAAATATTCAGGTAACTAAAAATAAATACCATGCTGAACAGTTGAAGTTATCAACCTATTCAAAGTAAAAATATTCAAACCTGCTCACAGAATGCTTGCCTCCAGATTTAGGTAACTAAAAATAAACAATACCAATATCAAATTTAAGAAGAAGAAGTACCAGTCCACCGCTGAGGAGGAAGCCGTCGTCAAGCGTCACAGTGGAAGCCAAGTTGAGTGGGGAGTCGGCGAGAGCCAAGGGGGAAGTCGGGTGGTCGAGAGTCGGCGAGGGCCGCCGACGCCGAGGGTCGAAGGGGGAGTCCGGGAAGCGATGAGTCAGCGACTGCGAGCGATCGGCTTGAGTGGCTGAGGCAGCGAGTCGAAGGAGGGAGACGGGTGGGAGACTAGGAGTCAGCTGAGGCAGTTTTGAAACAGTTGGCTGAGGCAGTGAGGTTGAGGGAAATTTAGGGTTAGATTTTGGATTTTTGGTTTTATACGTAAGGTTAATAAGGTTAATGGGTAATTGGGTAGATGGGTTAGTGGGTAGTAACGGATTTCGGGTTTAAATATCTTAATAACTTATATTTTAACAGTTTCGGATACTGGTTAACCGTGAATATTTTGTAATTGAAACCGAAACTTATAACCAATTTCGGTTACCGGTTATCTGTGGCCCGGTAACCGAAACCGAACCGTTTTAAAATGATTTTTGAGTTTCACTAACCGAAACTGAAACCGAACTGCAAAATCATTATCCAAAATCGAATTTTACGGTTTGGTTAACCGGTTCCAATTGCCACCCCTAGTTAGTTGAGATCAACATAGATATGCTAATTATTAATTCAATGCTTTCATAGTCGAGATTACCGTAGGATCTACCATATTTGGTAAGTGTATGATGATTTTTCTTTCCAGCATAATTAAGAACTGACTACTTCTGATTGAATTTTCTTCTATAATATTTTTCCTTCAATTTTCTAATGCATGAGAAATCTACTAACTTTTATTTATGCATAAATGGGTACTTATATGATCCTAGAAAGCAGCTTCTACATTTAACATAATTTATTTCAGCTGCTAATGGGTTTCAAGATCCCCATCCCTACTTTATATACAAATGAGAAATATTAGTCAAATTCAGAAGTTCGTACTTCGTACAAATGCTGAAGGCATTTTCCTAATTGTCCCAAAATAGATAACAGTGACTGAACTCAGATTATATGTTACAAAATTATTCACGTGCAGCAAGCAACCTTTCTACTTGTTGTACTAATCCTGGCAAAAATTGAAAATATCATCTAACTCGAATGTCTCAGCATCAAATCCAATGTCCAAGCTACTGGGGGAGGAGCAGAAGCCCGAAGTAACATCGTATTGATCAAAAGCACTCCTCATGAAATGTGCCATTGGAGCAGAACCTGCAAAGTCCGACAAGTCACCAAGCACTGGCAACTCTGAGGAAGCACTGCGAGGTGAGTGATTGCTTATCACTTCTTCATCAAATTCCTGCTTTATTGATGTAACAACGGTGGATGGAGGTCTTGGACTAGGAGTTTCTTGTTGATGATCATTTGCCGTGGTGTTTGATTCAAAACTGATGACACAAGGTGTTCTTTGATTTGGTAACTTAGCATCCGTGCATGTGTGCTCTCCCATGTAAGTAATGGCGTACAGGGTGTTACCCTCTGTCTTCTGGACTTGTCTTGTGGCTTGGCAATCTCGGTCATGCTTGTGTGTGCATCTGTAGTAGCTCCTGCAAGACCAGAGCAACCAAGTTTTTAAGTCATTTTCTGCGGTAGTAATCCATGAGATGCAGCAGGTATGCAACAAGTTCCTAATGGGCTTAAATTATACTTAAATGATATGAGCAAGGGAAGAAAAGAAGATTAGTTTGAGACCTTTGATTTGTGGCACCATGAATGATCTTCTGCCCGTACTTTCTCCATGTATAACCATCCTCGATTTCCTTCCTTAAGACTGTTCTACATGTATATGGATGTGCTCTGCAACAGATCAAACCTAAAACCTTTAGATGATGATAAGCACCAGAAGGCCTAAAGGAAAAGAAGGATCATATAATTACAAAAGCGTCCTTTTAACTTTTGACAACTTTACAACTGTGTGTTAAGTTTTAGTCTGCATCATAAGATTCCCGTGAAGCCAATAACAGGCATGTGGAATCTTTCTCTTCAATTAATGATCAGAAGTCCCCAGTCCCTCTTAATGTTATCAGAAAGAAAACAAAGACCATTTTAAATTTACAAACTATATGATTACCTTCTTCTGTAGCCAGATTTTCGAGGGGGTTGGATCTTCTTTTTTATTCTGGAGATTTCACCTCTCTGTTCATCAGAACAGGGCGAGTTTGCATCGCCAAGTGGTGCTTCAGGTACCTCCTCCAGGTCCAGTAGAGAGAGTACTTTAGAGAAGGAGCATTTGACCTCGATGAGCAACCCCGTCGCAGCTGGACCGGAGTAATTCTCTAACGGGAGCTTCTCCTCGAGTAGAACTTGTAGGCGAGTTGCCAATTTCTGTCCTTTGATCAACTCTTCTTTTGCACTCTTCAGCTTCGCCTGAAAGCTTTCTTGCTCATGGAAGCCCATTCCCTTATCTATTCTTCTTCTTCTTCACCTTAAGGCTTCCTTCTTCCTTTTCCCGTTCAAGCCACCTTGGTTGGGTCGTTGGGAGATGGATAAATAGGGAAAGGGAGGGGAGAGTTGTGTTTGATGGCAAGAGAGTGTGGTGGAAGAATCAAAGAAAGAAGCGAGGGGATAAAGGAAGGAACGTGGAAAAAGAACCCGCGCAATAAGACAGAAGGTGGGGGACGTCAGCTGGTGACATCCGCTAGGTGACGTCATGCATCTAGTAGTTTTAAGATTTAATGTCTCGTAGATTTCTTTCAGCTGAATCTATCGTCTATAGATCATGTTGGATTAATTAGATTCATATCAGTATCCCCACTAAAATGGTCAGAAATAATTCAATCCGATATCTCTGTAAAATATTTGAGCTAATCTATCTGTAAACTACTACACCATAGATTGTTTTGTAATACCTTTGGTCACTCTCGTATTGTTCTTCAGTTAAAACCCGTTTTGTATCAAGTGGCGATCAATTTCTTTAATCACAACAAATTTGATTAATTTACTATTGGATACGAATAGATTGGATTTTAGGCGGTTGATGCAGCCGAAAGATTTCGACCTTTTACTCGCTTTGAGAATCGTGTTGCATAGAATATCGAATTCGGCAATTCTCTCAAGTCACTCCACCGAGAGATGCTCTCGACCGCCTGTTGGCTGTTGTAGGCAAAATATATGGCGACTGAGGAATTGATTCCTCAATGCTTGCGCCGAATTCATTTGCCTATCAATTTGAGCTAATTATTGGAAGTCCAAGTAATCAATTTTGCACCAGATCACGCAATTAAATTCCATGGATTACTTAGTTGAAGTTCCCTTATAATCGAAGCAACCAAGAGAGGAGTCCGGCAGGGGAATCCTCTCTCTCCATATCTTTTCAATCTAGTTATGGACTGCCTTTCGCGCCTTCTCTCCTTGCCCTCTCGGAATCACTTTATTGAAGGGGCTCTCCCTTCTCGCATTGATGGTGAAGTCTCACATTTTTTATTCGCGGATGATCTTATTCTCTTCAGCAGCAACAAGGAGGGGTGTTTGAGAACTTGCTTTTTCTGATGAGGTGCTTTGAGCTTGCTTGAGGTCTCAAAATCAATATCAATAAATCTGAGATTGTGAGCCTGAAGGGTGATTGGGTCAGATTCGAGCAGGTGGCTATGATGTCGGATGTCAAGCCTCTTCTTTTCCTCTCAACTATTTGGGTCTTCCTCTGAGGGTGGGTAGATTACTTAAAGCTGATTGGCTTCGGGTGGTTTCAAAGATTGATGCTCGGTTGTCATCTTGGCAAGGTCGTTTGCTCTCTCGGGCTGGTCGTTTGGTACTTATCAACATCACCATCACAAGTTCGGTGGCCTATCTTCTCTCTATGTTCAAGGCCCCTAGGTGGGTGATTAAATTGTTTGACAAAAGGAGAAGGAATTTTTTTTGGTTTGGGACAGATGAGAATTTTATTAATGGAAAATGTCTCGTGGGCTGGATTCTATCACTTGTCCTATTGAGGATGGAGACATCGGTATGCTGGATATCCAAGCTCACAGTTTGGCTCGTCGAGGTGGTTGGATTTGGAAGGTCATACAGGATTCTGATTTGTTCTGGGTTTATCTTTTGAAGATCTTATATGGTGACTTTCGAACATGGTCTGAGCCGGCTTTCTCTCGGCTGGCCTCTCCGATCTGGAGAGATCTCTCGAAACTTATTGAGATGTTTTGCTCTGGTATCTCTTTTTCGATTGGTGATGGTAGGAGAATTAAACTTTGGACTGATAATTGGGTTAATGGTTCTTGCTTGGCAAAACTTTTTCCCTCCTTGTTTCACCTTGCTCGTACATCGGATTGTTCTATCTTTAAGGCTCGGATGGTTGGCCCTTCGGGTGATTTCGCTGGGTGGAACATTGCTTTCTCCACCTTGGTGGATATGGACAGGTTGGTCTCTCTAGATTTGGTGCTCGAGCCAGCAAGGCATTCATCTGGTGTTGACACTCTTAAGTGGAAATGGACACATGATGGATCATATTCTACCCAAAGTGCTTACAGGCTGTTTATGTTTCGTGGGATCTTGTGCCCTTTCTCCGATACGATCTGGAAAAATCATTTACCTCCAAAAATCTCTATCTTCGATTGGTTGTGGTTCAAGAGGCGCTTGCTTACTCGGGACCGTCTTCGGCGTCGGGGCATTACTAGTGACGATTCATGTTCACTGTGTACTGATGGAAGGAAAACACATCATCATATTTTCATTACTTGCCCTTTGTGAGGGTTGAATCATTTTAAATCCGATCTCAAAATGGGTCAAGTTGGATCAAAGAAAAAAAAAGAAAAAAAGAAAAAAAAGGGCAGCTGCATCTTCTGGGCTTGGCCCGGCCCAGTCGGGTCGAGCAATGGGCCAAGCCCATTTCCTGGGCGCCTGCAGGCAGCGCCCGCGTGCAATGCACGCGCCTGCAGCCTGCAGGCACCCGCATGCAAAGCACACGACAGCAACGCCTGCAGGCGTCTGCTGCCTCGCACACGCCTGCAACGCCTTTTTTTTCTCCTGCCGCCAATGTTGACTCGGTACATCTGAAATATTCAATTCAATCAGCCGAAATAATTGCTCAATGTTCGTATCAGCCATCCGATCCAAATCAAACACATCAGAGAAATCATTGCCAAAGTTTTCTCCACCGAACCAGCGTGACTAGGCTCTTCCCCTCTATTATAAATAGGGGCCTAATATACAATTTTGGGTATCATCCCAATAATTCTCAGAGCCTCCCATCTACTCCATTTTTCAGGCAGGATTCCTTTCCAGCGGCTCTCTTCCCCTTCACACCGTCTTAGGCAGAAGCAAGAAGATTAAGGACGTCGCATCCACAGCTTTCAGGCAGAAGCAGGAATTCAGATTCCGGGGTGCAGAAAAATATCCGAGTACATGCAATATTTTTCTTTTACAATTTATTAATCAGTTGTATTCAGCTCTTGTATTGGCCGTGTTTTCTCCTTCATTCTAATAAAATCAAGTGCCCTCTTCTCCCCGTGGAGTAGGCACGGTACCCCGCCGGGCTGAACCACGTAAATTTTGGTGTTCTTTATATTTTCTGAATTTACTTGTTTTGGTATTTTTCCTTTGGCGTTTAGATTTTTGGATCCTTGCAGGAAGACCCAATTTCTTCCTAACAGTTGTGATATCAGAGCCAACAATCCACAATGTCAGGGGCAAAATATGAAATCCAAAAATTGAACCACAATGTTAACTACTCATTGTGGGTTTTGAAGATGAAAGCAATTTTGGTTAAAGAGAACCTTCAGGATATTATTCATGGGCGAGATGCAATGGAAGGCACTGAAAGGGAAAAGGACCGGGCCGATGAAAGTGCTAAAGCCACCTTGTACATGAGCGTCTGCGACGAGGGACTACGAGAAGTTGCATCAGAAAAGACCGCCGCAGATGTATGAAAAAAGCTTGCTACAATCTACCAGGATAAAACTCTTACAAGTAAGATGACACTTAGACAGAAATTATATTTTTTACGCATGACTGATGGCACTTCTGTTAAAAATCATATTAGCACTTTTCGTTCTATTCTTGCTGATCTTGAGGATATGAGTGTTACATTTGAGGAAGAAGATAAAGCTTTTATTCTTCTAATTACTCTCCATGCTTTATTTAAAAATTTTCGTGAAAGTTTATTGTATGACAAGAATACTATTACACTGGACGAGGTGACAACAATGCTAGTATCCAAAGAGGTTATCGACTCTCAACTTACCACAAGATCCTCTAGAAGCTGTGGAGAAGCCCTGAACACTAGAGGACGAAATAGGTCACGGGACAAAAGCCGAGATAAGTTCAGATCTAAATCCAGGTCCAAAAATGTGCAGTGTTATTATTGCAAAAAGATAGGACACATCAAATCAGAATGCCGTAAGCTGAAACGGAGATTGGAGGAACAAAATCAGAACAGAGAAACATCCTATGCTAATGAGGATGAAAAAGTAGAGATACTTACAATTTCTGTTTGTTATGCTAGATCTCAAGATGAGTGGATTTTAGATTCAGGTTGCTCCTATCATATGACACCGCACCGAGAATGATTTACCATATATGAACATGCTGATGGTAAGGAAGTGCTAATGGGAAATGACTCATCATGTCAAGTAGCAGGTGTTGGCTCAGTAAAAATCAAAATGCATGATGGAATTACAAGGACTCTAACTCAGGTATGACACGTTCCAGGTCTTAAAAGAAATTTAATTTCTTTATCTTCTCTAGATGCACTTGGATACAAGTATTCAGGCCAAGACAGAGTTTTCAGAGTCACAAAGGGGTCCTTAACAGTAATGAAAGCACTAAAAGTAAACCAACTCTACATCCTACAAGGCGCAACGGTAACAAGTGGTGCAACTATGGTAACTTTTGAATACTCTAATGATATTGCTAAATTATGACATATGAGATTAGGGCATATTAATGAAAGGAGCATGCTAATTCTTGAACAAAAGAGACTACTTGAAAAACAAAAATTTGCTAAGTTGGATTTATGTGAACATTGCATCTATGACAAATAAAAAAGAGTCTCATTTTCCACAGGGCAACATTATGCAAAAAAAAAATTAGACTACATCTACTCTGATTTATGGGGGCCATCACTGGTTGAATCCCAAGGAGGAGCTCGATACATGCTCACATTCATTGATGATTACACCAGGAAGGTATGAACTTATTTTATTAAAAAAAAATCTAATATTTTCTCTAAATTTCAGTCTTGGAAGGCAATGATTGAGAAGCAAACCGGTAGACATGTTCGGACCCTACGAACCGACAATGGCCTAGAATTTTACAGTGGAGAATTTAAAGATTTTTGCTCCAGAGAAGAGATCATAAGACATCACACAGTTCCCTACACACCTCAGCAGAATGGAGTGGCAGAAAGGATGAACCGCACCATCATAGAAAGGGTAAGAAGTATGCTTTCTAATGCTAACCTTTCTAAAAAATTTTGGGCAGAAGCTGCATCCACCGCTTGCTACCTGATAAATCGATCACCTTCTCCATCCATTGAATTCAAGACGCTTGAGGAAAAATGGACCGGGTCGCCAGCCTCTTATGACCATCTTAAAATTTTTGGGAGCATTGTCTATGTCAGAGTGAATGAAGGAAAATTAGAACCTAGATCAAAGAAATGTATTTTCTTAGGATATCATAGTGGAGTGAAAGGCTATAAAGTGTGGTGTCTAAATAATTGTAAAGCAGAAATCCATAAAGATGTAATTTTTGATGAATATGTACTCTTGAAATTGAAAAAGGAGAACCAAGAAGAGGAGGACTCACAGAAAACTACAGTGCCACCAGAAGAAACACCACCTCACCCTACTATCAAAGAATTTTGGTTCCCTACACCTGCGCCTCGACCACCTTCCATAGAAGCCAATGACACTGCTCCATTAGAACATGCCACTGAAGAATATGTTCAGGTCCAGGAGGAGTCACACCGGGTCCAGGAGGAGCAATATCAAGTTGAGGAGGAGAATCCTTATTCCATCGCCCTCAACCGACCTAGGCGAGCACCACATCCTAATCCTATGTGTGCAAATGTTGCTACATATGCTCTAGCAGTGGCTGAAGAAACTCCATGCACTGAAGAACCAACCTCCTATAAAGAAGCTCTAAATCGAACAGATAAAGTGGCGTGAAGCTATGGCGGAAGAATTTAAGTCCCCGCAGAAAAATAATACTTGGGAGCTTGTGAAACCTCCACCGCAAAAGAAACTTATTGGGTGCAAGTGCCAAGTGGATCTACAAACTCAAAGAAGGCGACATCTATAAAGCTCAGCTTGTGGCAAAGGGATACAGTCAAAAGGAAGATATTGACTACAAAGATATTTTTTCTCTTGTGGTTAAGCATACCTCTATTCGTTTTCTTCTAGCATTAGTAGCCATGCAAGACTCGGAGTTAGAACAGCTTGACGTCAAGACAGCTTTCCTACACGGTGACTTAGAAGAACATATCTACATGGCACAACTAGAAGGGTTTGAAGAGAAAAATAAAGTTGATCATGTCTGCCTCCTAAAGAAGTCACTCTATGGCCTCAAGCAATCTCCCAAATAATAGTACAAGAGATTTGATCAGTTTATGCTTGGTATTGATTTCAGTAGATCATCTTTTGACAGCTGTGTTTATTTAAAGAAAATAACTAGTTCTATGATCTATCTGCTTCTTTATGTTGATGACATACTTATTGCGGCAAAAGATATTACTGAAATAGACAGGCTTAAAAAACACCTTAAAGGTGAATTTGACATGAAGAACCTTGGGGCTGCAAGAAAAATCCTCGGGATGAAGATAAAGCGAGATCACAAAGCAAGAAAGTTGTACTTAACTCAGGAGAGTTATGTAAAGCAGGTGGTTGAGCGCTTGGGCATGCAAGAAGCAAAATCCGTCAAGACACCTCTTGCCGCGCACTTCAAATTATCAGAGTTACTGTGCCCTAAAGATGAAAAAGAAAGAGTTAGCATGTCACAGGTACCCTATGCAAGTGCAGTTGGCAGTCTTATGTACGCCATGATTTGTACCCGCCCAGACATAGCACATGCAGTCAGTGTTGTCAGCCGGTACATGGCAAATCCGGGAAAAGCACATTGGGAAGCAGTTAAATGGATCATGCACTACTTACAAGGTACTTCTAAAGCTAGTCTTATTTTCGGTGGAACTAATGAATCGTTTGCAAGATACTCAGACTCGGACTATGCCGGTGACCTTGATAAGAGGAGATCAATCATCGCCTATATCTTCACTATAGGCGGAACCGCAATAAGTTGGAAAGCTGACCTACAATCCATTGTCGCCCTCTCCACCACTGAAGCAGAGTACATGACTATTACAGAAGCAATTAAAGAAGCAATATGACTTGGGAACTTGATAAAAGAACTGACTTCTCAAAATGGGGACATAGTCATGCATAGTGACAGTCAGAGTGTAATTCATCTATCAAAAGATCAGATGTTCCATGAAAGGACGAAGCACATCGACGTCAGATTCCATTTCATTAGGGATGTAATTTCAAAAGGAGAAATAAAGCTTCAGAAAATTGACACTGTGCACAATCCTGCAGATATGTTGACTAAAGTACTACCAGCGACCAAATTTGAACACTGCCTGAACTTGGTAAGATTGATTCATGGTGCAGGTTAGCCCTACAGGGCTCTTGGGAGAAGAGGAGAAGATTACATCGGGCTTAAAAAAAGGAGGAAATTGTAAGAGTTGAATCATTTTAAATCCGATCTCAAAATGGGCCAAGTTGGATCAAAGAAAAAAAGAGCAACTGCATCTTTTGGGCTTGGCCCGGCCCAGTCGGGTCTAGCAATGGGCCAAGCCCATTTCCTGGGCACCTGCAGGCAGCGCCCGCGTGCAATGCACGCACCTGCAGGCGTCTGCTGCCTCGCACGCGCCTGCAACACATTTTTTTTTTCTTCCTGCCACTAATGTTGACTCGGTGCATCTGAAATATTCAATTCAATCAGCTAAAATAATTGCTCAATGTTCGTATCAGCCATCCGATCCAAATCAAACACATCAGGGAAATCATTGCCAAAGTTTTCTCCACCGAACCAGCGTGACTAGGCTCTTCCCCTCTATTATAAATAGGGGCCTAATATACAGTTTTGGGTATCATCCCAATAATTCTCAAAGCCTCCCATCTACTCCGTTTCTCAGACATGATTTTTTTCCAGCGGCTCTCTTCCCCTTCACACCGTCTTAGGCAGAAGCAAGAAGATCAAGGACGTCACATCCATAGTTTTTAGGCAGAAGCAGGAATGCAAATTTCGGGGTGCAGAAAAATATCCGAGTACAGACAGTATTTTTCTTCTATAGTTTATTAATCAGTTGTATTCAGCTCTTGTATTGGCCGTGTTTTCTCATCCCTTCTAATAAAATCAAGTGCCCTCTTCTCCCCGTGGAGTAGGCCCGGTACCCCGCCGGGCTGAACCACGTAAATTTTGGTGTTCTTTATATTTTCTGAATTTACTCGTTTTGGTATTTTTCCTTTTGATGTTTGAATTTTTGGATCCTTGCAAGAAGACCCAATTTCTTCCTAACACCCTTACACCTCTAGAGGATGGCATAGCTTTCTGTCTTGACTCAAGTCACCTTATTTTCCTCTTTGTGGATCTCGAATGGTAAGCGAGTCAAATGCATGTTGGTTGGCTCGCTTAAGAAAAATTATGATTTGGTGTTGGTTCATTTGGTTTGAGCGTAACTCACGGGTCTTTCTGGATCGTCGTTCTTCAGTGCCTGAGTTGGTGTCTTCTGCTGCCAACTTCTTTTACTTTTGCTCTACTCCTTTTGGGGATGGTTAAGTTTGTTCTATTCTGCTTGAGCTTGTCTTATTTACCTTATTATTTAGTTTATGTTTTTCTTCCCTACTTATCTCCTATACTGTAACCTCTCGTTACTCATGAATGGTATCCAGTTTCTTGGTTTTTTTTTAAAAAAGAATCTTGATGATCAATATTTTTATTTTTAGATTTATCCAATCTTGATTCATCAATTTGTCTTAGTTTCGAGTCAAATACAAGACAAGTTTTGAGTTAGTGTCGACTTCTTTATGTAGATATATATATTGCTCAGTCAAATTGTTTCTGAGATGTGATCAATTCACAATAAAATGATATCCATGTGGTTGTCTTCTCTGGATGAGAAGCTAACTACTTAAAAGAAGGCAAGTTGGTGGGTGAAGCATTCATGATTGACTAGATGAGAGCGCTGAGATGTCAATACTACTGCATAGCCGCCACCGTATTGTTTAGCTTCATCATTTCAGCATTCAACCAATTTGTTCAAATGGCCCTGCCAATTGAAAAATTATCCTCAAGTTTTTTTTTTGCAAATTGACATATACAATTTAGTGCCAGGAATTGGCAGCAAGTAAGAGGGCTAATAAAAAATATATAGTATTTGGAATAACTAAGTAATCCCCTATTTTATATATACTGTTAGCACACAGGGCCTCATTAAATGTTTCATAAATGGCATTCTTGACTCTTTCTATGATAGATTTCTTTCATGGTGGCATAGACAAATCATTAATCTATTGTGCAGTCTTGCACTTATTCAATAAGCACTCGACCACAGACATCACAGAACCAAAACAACTGTTCCTTTCACAGGCTGCAACACGTGAATAATGTTTTTTTTATTACCAAAGAGCATATCTTAGATAACCCGGCGGGAGCCAAGGTCAAAAATATCAAAATACAAAATAGTCTCCAAGTCATGAGGCCGAATAGAATGCCAAACAAAAGAGTCTTGAGAGACTATGTCGTGATTTGCTACACAATGAGCAGTTTCGTTACCCTCTCGAAAATAAAAAATAAAACTAACGACATTACAAATGTTCTTAAGAAAAAGGATGTTGTCAACGATAGATGAGATGGACCACGAAACAATCGCAGAATTGTTGAGAGCGTCCACCAAAATCTTGGAGTCTGACTCCACTACAAACTGTGGTAAGGAGTGTTCAGTAGCAAAAAGTAGGGCCTTTTGACGGCTATAGCTTCCAACCGAAGCACATTAACATCAGTAGATACAGAACCCGAGACTGCCAGACAAAGTCCAAATGCATTGCGAACCACAAAACTCGTACCATCTGTAGAGATGGCCACAGAGGCGTCACAGTTAATCTTAAGAAGGTCGGTGAAGGGGGAGTCCATTTAATTAAAGAACTACTACGAATTGAATTCCCCTCAGGCTCGATATGTTTTAAATAATCATTGGTAAATCCTAGAATTATGGTAGCAAGACAAAAGGGGGTAGGCTGTCAGACCTCGTGCGACAAATTATTTCTCGCATACCAAATGAACCAACAAGAGTTAGCGATGATGGCCAATTTGAACATCTCAACCCTCGAATGAGAGGAGGAACAAGTCAGCCAATCACCGAAACCCTAGGATAAGCGATCGGAAAGAGGAATTCTAGTTTTAGTGGAAAGAAGGCTCTGAACCTGAGTGGCAAAGTGGCAATCAAAGAAGAGGTATTGGATTGTTTCGGGGTTATTGGAGCAAAAGGAACATGAGTTAGAAGCAAGGATACCAAAATGGAGTAGTCTAGAATTGGTTGGCAAGCGTCGGTGAAGAAGCTTCCAAGCGAACAATTTGACCCGGGGAGGTGAGCTAATTTTCCAAAGGAGTTTCTAAGAGAAGGGACATGAGATAGAAGTAGTACTCGATTCATGGTTTCTTAGAAAACAATAAGCCGACTTGGTAGTAACTCTACCTCCTAAGTCTAGACTCCAAACATACGTGTCATCATCGGCAGTGGCGGATACAGGGTGGGGGCAGTGGGGGTGGTGGCCCCCACTGAAAATTTTAAAAAAAAATCTTATATATATATTATATATATATATATACACACACAATTGGTGGTCCCACTGCTCCTATTTTTAGCTCGCTGCTACTATTCTTTAGCTGCATTTTAAATTTTGACGTCATATTTTTTCACTTGACCTCATATCAATTTTTGAGATTTTGGTGGCTTTCACTGCCCCCATTTTTAGCTTGCTGCTAGCCTGTTACTACTCTTCAAATATACTTTAAGTCAAATAACTTGCTGCTAATGATTATTAACTTGCAGCAAGCTTCTATTTCTTCTTACATCATTCTACTTCTACTTTCTACAATTATATCCTTAATTAACTTCTACTTCTTCAATTGCTACTTGTTCTTGATTAAATTTAATTTTGTATTTGAATTTGATTAAAAAATTTTTTAAATATGTTTTGAAATTTTTATTATATTTATAATTTTTATTAATTTTATTTTTTTAAAAAAATAGATAAAAAAATTTGGAGTAAATTTGTCGAGTAAATAGTTAGATATATGAATATAATTTTTTTAACAATTAAATAAGTGAATAATTATTTAAATGTTTTTATAAGGATACACCGCCTCCATTTCAGCGCAAATTTAAAGTCTCAACTTTTGAAATTTTATATATTAATTTGCCCCCACTAATAAAATTTTCTGGATCCGCCACTGATCATCGGGGTTCAAATGCAACATTATCTTTAACACGGATTCCCCCCACATCGAACCGAAGCCATTAATTATCTCAAGTGGCTTTCAATTTTGATTGCAAATAAAAGCATATCATTTTAAGCCATTATAAAAAATGCTTATGTTTAAGAAAGTATTCTTTAAGCAAATAGGCATATCAAGCATCCAAGAGTCATGCAAAACAGAAGCAGAACATTCAGATTTTACAACTTTTAGACAAGCAAGAAACAACAAAGAGAAAGATTTTATTTTGGTTGAGCTTTTCTTTTCCCGTTATTAATTTACCTTCCTCCCTTTTTGCTTGTAATCCTCAAGTTCCTTGATTAATACAGGTATTCTTTCTAAAAAAAAGCAAAGAGAAAGATTTGGAAAATAACTTCCCACTCCACGAACAATTCTTAGATGGAGCCAAAGGGTTCAAGTGCGGGTCCTTGTATTTGGTGCCAATCACCTTGTATATCCAAGGTGTAGCTAAGGGTGCAATTTAAGTAGGTCATAACCTTTTTGGCTTTGCAGGAAAGATCCTGGACACCTAGACCTCCAAGGGATTTAGGGCAAGTGATGGTGTCCCAATTGATCGGATGCAGACTATTGTGTTCCCCTTGGAGTTTGACCAGAGAAATGATATGATACAAGTTGCTTTTATAGCATGATACACTTCCTTTTCTCTGTAATAAAATAATATCTCTCTCTCTATATTACTTATTTTCAATACAAGCAAAACTCATGTTACAATACATTGCTTCACAACACATTCCCAATCCAAGCAAAACTCATGTTACAATCTATTGCTTCACAACACATGATAGCTAATTATTCTAGAATAGAGCTAGTCTTCTGATAGGGCTTATCCACACAAATGGACAAAGCAAGTCAAATTAATCTCGGACAGCTACGTTTGTCTTCGAGTGCTTGTTTCAATATTATTTCTTCATCGGCAACAAATTGACTGGTAAGATTATGCATAGCTAGATATTTCCAAATGCGTGCTCAGTTATTTCAATATTAGCTTTCATTTGTTTGTTCTACAGTTAATTGCTTATAACAAGTCTACGATATATGCTGTAATTGTCACATGGGATCCACAAGAATCTTCTATGACATGGATTTGCAGATACATATATATATTGAATCAAAGTGATGATGGCCACGATTGATTCTGTGGGTATGGCTGGTGGTCAATTACTGATTTGGAACGATTCTTGTTGGAAAGAATTATCCTCCTCTTTGGGTCATTTTATCATCAAGGTTAAGCTTCTCCACATTCAATCAAATTCTTCCTGCACATTTGTTGTGGTTTACGGCCCTCCGCGGCATGCCACCCGCGCCATCTTCTTACGGGAGCTCGAAGATGCTCTTCTTGGCCTCGATGGGATTTTCTTTGTTGCGGGTGATTTTAACGTCACGAGGGGTCCTCACGAGCGAAGCAATTGCATCGGGAACCCTTCTGATGCGCGTCAATTCTCTAGGATTATTGCTGATTTTGGCTTATTAGACTTGCCAATTGGCGGCATTCAATTTACCTGGACCAACAATCAACAACCGCCTCGCCTTGCAAAATTAGATCGTTGCCTTATCTCGGAAGCCGCTTCGCGTGCCTTTCCTCTGGCGATCATTTCAGGCGGAGAAAGAAAGCTATCAGATCACAATGCAATTGTGTTTCGTTCAAGGCAGCCCTTAAATCTCGCGAAGCAGCCCTTCCGCCTTGAGGTCTTCTGGCTTGCATGCCCTGAATTCCAATGGATATTCAAGGCCGCTTGGATGCCGCGCTCAAATCCGCACTCCATGGCCTCCTGGGTTTCTTGTTGGAAATCGCTTCGAAAGACTATTAAGCAATGGAGAGTTATCTTCTTAAAGCAACGGAACTCTCGTCGATGGCTCCTCGACAAGAAGATTGAGGCCTCTAATAATATTGCCGATGCTAATAGGCTCTCTCCTGCACAAATCGAGGAACTCAAAGCTGCTAGAGGATCTTTAGATGCCCTATACTGTGAGGAGGATCAATATTGGCGTCAACGGGCCAAAAAGCGATGGATCGCGTTGGGTGATTCAAACACGCGCTTCTTCCATCAGTGCGCTTCGGCCAATCGAAGGCGAAATTGGATTCACTCTGTTCAATCAGGAAACTCCACTGTTTATGATTTGGCCTCAATTCACGCTTGCTTCCGGTCTTTCTTCGTCAACCTCTTGGGGAGTCACTCTGCCCCCCTGCTTCATATCAATTGGGACGTCCTGCAATTGGATGGTCTTCCCTCATCTGTTAGCCTTGATTCTCCTTTCTCTATGGAGGAAATCCTCTCGGCTACCAAATCTATGGGGTCCTTTAAAGCCCCTGGGCCTGACGGCCTCCCTTCGGAATTCTTCTTGGCATTCTGGGAGTCAATCAAATTGGACCTTCTCAGCATTTTCAATGATCTTCACTCCAACCCCGCTGAGTTAAGGCGCATCAACAAGGCTATAATTGTTCTGATTCCTAAGAAGGATGGTGCGATCTCGGCCTCAGACTATCGTCCTATCAGCCTAGAGCACAGTCTGATTCGAATCTTCTCCAAAGTCCTTGCAAGACGATTGTCCCCCCTTCTTAATGGCATGGTTGGCATCCATCAGAGTGCTTTCAGATCGGGTCAAAGCTCTCTTGACTCATATATGACGGTCTCCGAATGCATATGGGGTTGCAGGCGATGGCATGAGGATGGAATTCTTATCAAAGTAGATTTTCAGAAGGCTTTTGATTCAGTTAACTGGGACTTCCTATTGGGCATGCTTGCGGCTCGGGGTTTCCCAATTAGATGGCTCGACTGGATAAAAGTTCTACTTAGCAGCTCTGAGTCTGAGCTGATCATCAATGGGGAGCTTGGGTTTCCTTTCCTCCACCATCGGGGCGTCCGCCAAGGGAATCCTCTCTCCCCGTTCCTTTTTAATTTGGTAATGGATAGTCTCTCCCGTCTCATTGATAGGGCGGCACGCCTTGGCCTCATCAAAGGTGTCCTTCAGGATCAGGTCGAGGGAGGTATCACGCATTCTCTTTTCGCCGATGACTTGGTCCTCTTCAGCTCTTGTGATATCACTAGCATTCAAAACCTACGTCGCATCCTGCATTGCTTTGAGTTAGCATCGGGCCTCAAGGTAAACTACCAAAAGACCCGCTTGATGCACCTTGGTGGGGATCCTGATGTTGTCTCCTCTCTTGCTGAGTGCTTCGGCTGTCTTGGGGGTGTTCTCCCCACCTCATATCTTGGCCTTCCCCTATTAAGGGGTCCTCCTTGTAAAGCTGATTGGAGGTGCCTCATCTCAAAATTTGACAGCAAGCTCAACGGGTGGCAAGGCAAGCTCCTTTCAAGGGCCGGCAGACTAGCTCTCATCAATAGTGCTTTATCTTCTCAGTCAGCTTACATGCTCTCGATTTTCAAGGCTCCGAATTGGGTTATCCGCGAAATCGATAAGAGACGGCGGAGGTTCTTTTGGTCCGGTTTGGATTCATCTGGGGGGTCTTCAATATCTTTGATTAGATGGGACCATTTAACGTGTTCTAAGGAGACTGGGGGTCTTGGTATCTTGGATCTTCAAGCTCATAATCTTGCTAGACTCGGTTCCTGGCTCTGGAGACTTGCGATTAAGAAAAAGCTTCCCTGGTCTCCGATTGTGATGGCTTTATTGGGTGACCGCTCTTGGTCGGATGCCTGGAGGCTCACTACCTTGTCCCCAATTTGGAGGAGCATTGCTAAGCTTCAACATGTCTTCATTTCCAGCATTCGCTTCCAGGTTGGCGAGGGGAAGATCGTCAGACTCTGGAAGGACAACTGGCTGGGCAGAGGGACTCTAGAGGAGCTATATCCGGAGATTTTTCAGCTCGCCATGATGCCAGACATCACCATTTTTGAAGCACGTTCTGTGGATTCCTCTGGTACATTTCTAGGTTGGGACATCCAGTTATCTTCCTTCATTGCTTCAGAAAGTATATCCAGCATGTTGATGGATCTTCAACATCTCCAGAGCTCTTCGGGTGATGATGCCTTGGTCTGGAGATGGGCTTCGGATGGCTTCTTCTCCACTAGATCCTTATATTGGCTGCTCAATTTTAGGGGTGTCAAGGACTTCTTCTATCCCTTCCTATGGCAATCCAATATTGCTCCTAAGATCTCCATTTTCGGTTGTCTCAAAACTAGAAAGCGGCTGCTTACAAAAGATAGACTCATTCGTATGGGTATGGTCGTGGACCCCCTCTGCCAGCTCTGTCGATCTCAACCAGAATCTCATGTTCACTTGTTCAGCCGTTGTTCTTTCTCTCGCGAAGGTTGGCGTCTGTTCCTAACCCATCTGCACCATCCATGGTTCTCCTTGTCTTGGTCGCCCAACCGCGGATCCCACCCCGTGTCTAGGCGTGCGAGCCTTGCCCGCTTCCGCCTGCAATTGGTTTGGTGTTGGTTTATTTGGTTTGAGCGTAATCTGCGCTGCTTCCAGCAATCAAGTAGCTTGATGTTTAGTGTGGTCTCAAAGGCTGTTGTCTTCTTAAAGATATGCCTGTGAGCCTGTCTGTAAATATTTTTTATTCTACTATCGCCTCGATCCGAGGTTAGGTGCTTCCACTATGTATTTTTACTGCTTCATTTTCTCTTCTCTCTCTTTACTTGTATTCCCTTCAAATCTTTTGAATGAATGCAAGATTCTCTTACAAAAAAAAAAAAAGTGATGATGGCCACCAGCTTTATGGCATTTTTGAATCTTATCTTCCCTCCGTCATAATTATGGTTTCTCTATTTTATGAGGAGATCAATCCTCAACAAAAGTTAAGTCTAAAAGCTCGCCAGCTCAAAGTTTAATTCTCTCTATAGGCAACAAATGGTATTCCTGTGATGCACCAAATTTCTTCAAGTTTTAGCATCATGGTGTGAAACTGTGAATGAAATCTGACTTTTGTGACTCATCTTGGAATTAGAGTGTAGTGGGGGGCACAGCTGGTCAAGAAAGAGATGGTAAAAGTTATCTTTATCTTTTTCTTAGGGTTAATGGAAGGTTCCATAATCCCTATTGGTTCAACCATGTTGAAGGAACCACCCTTTTTCTTGGTCGGTGTTATGCCCATAATGATTAGGACTCCAAACCTTATCATTAATTTTGATAAGCTCCGGGAGGGAGGGAGAAGATTGAGACGAGTGAGAACATAAGGGTCTGTTTGGTTAGCGAAACCAAGTTTATTTTCATGGTTTCAGTTTCATTGAAACCAAAACTGCTTACGAAATCGTGTTTGGTTTAGTATTTTCGTGAAACTGAATCGAAACCAGAATGAAAACGAAATCAGTTTTCTTAATAAAAATGAAAACAACACAATGTTGTTTTCTGTGGTTTCGAGACTGTCGGTTTCGTTATCAAAATGCTGTGACAACTTTGTAATTATAAATATTTTTTTATAAAATTAATTAATTTAAAAATAAATCAAACTATATCGATTTTTAAAAAATAAAAATAAAAATCATCATTTTTAACTCAAACTTTTATCTTAAATTTATAAAATAATTAAACCAATTTATATCTAATTGACTCAAACCCAAATTTTAAATAACTCAATTTTCTTAAAGTTGATCTATTTATAATTTAATCAAACCTAATTTTAGATCATTGGACTTGTTTTTTTTTTGAAATTTTATAATAACTATTAATTAATTTTTATATCTAATTAAACAAAAAAATCTTAAATTACCAATAACTTAATTAATTAAATCATTTAAATATTTTGTAACCATATTAACAAATATTTAATTACTACTAAAAATGTTCAAGAAAAATTAATATTATTTTTTATAATCAAATAAATATTTACTGGTTTCAACTAACTAAAACTGATGTTGTTTTTATTAACCAAACGCGTTTTCAGAAAACTGAAAACTAGAAACCAAAATCAAGTTTTCGAAACCAAGTTTTCAGTTTCACTGAAACCAAACTAGAAAATAATTTTCGCTAACCAAACAGCACCTAAAAGATCAGAAATTGGTAAAACTTCTATTGTTTGGGTTATAATGGAAATGGGAATAAGACCAGAGAGAGAGAGAGAGAGAGAGAGAGAGAGAGAGAGAGAGAGAGAGAGAGAGAGAGAGAGAGAGAGAGAGAGAGAGAGAGAGATTAGGCAAATGTTTATAAAATACAAAATTTTCTGAATTGTAAGAAATATATTTTTTTGTTTAATTCATATTTATGATTTTTAAAAATATTTATTTGTATATCTTATATATGGCATATAACTATTGGAAGTTGCAAATTCATTAATTTACGATGTTTCAATTTAACCAATAATGATTTGGACGCATAGCATGTCAAATTGGGTTTATTCTATGCTAAATTCAAATCTACTGAACTGAATTCGCACATCAACATGTGTCTATCTCTTCATCAAATGAAGAGAGAGATAGACACATCATGGAGTGGGTGGGATCAATTGCCTCATCTCATAGACTTTTATTATGAAAATTTGTCAAACTTTAACTATAAGTACTTTAAGCATTTAATTATACCATTACTATTGCATGTATTTTAATTATGCAAGGTAGTATTAATTAAAAAGTGGATTGTAGGGGAATAGCAGGCCAGCTGAGATAAAGCCCATTGGTTTTGGTATATCCACATGAGCACTTTCCTTTCATTGAGCAAAAATTTGTATCCTCAACATTCTTACCATTTAACTACATCTACAACAACAACAACAACAACAACAACAACAACAAAAATAAATCTTGCCTGACACTTCCTCATCTGTTAATTATCTCATTTTATCTTATTGGTGAAATTAAACAAATTAATGAATCACTAAAGAAATTTCTATCTTAGCTCAGGATACGGCAAATAAAGGATTTCCTTCTTCGTAAATAACTGAAGTCCATATTCAATTTTGGGCTGTCTTCTTGGTTCACACATATACATTTAATTAAGTTATGCTATAAATATTTATTTGAATTAGAGAACTCAATGGTATATAGGAAATACTTTAGCATAGTATTTTTTTTAAAAAAAGAAAAACACCTATCAGCCAAAGTCATACTACACTCGAGGACCAAGTAGAAGAGGCAGAGGACCCATGACCGTGCACTCCTCGCTAGACCCTTGAGCATAGTCATATTCTCCCTGATAAATTTGCATTTTATTAATATTCAAAACCTCTACATTTTTCTCAGCCACCTCAGTAGCTCCTACCACAAAATTTTGTCTCTCAAATACATGTACTTGAAGTTTATCTACATCTATCTTTCTGCAGGTAATCGATTCATATTTACCAGTTACCTGCAGTTTACAACTAGTCAATGCTTCCTCCTTATTTAACAAACTGTCAGCTTCCCATCCTGTATCCGAATACTTTAGAGTCTCCTTTCCTCCAGATTTGTCTTTAGTCACCTGATTACTTGTATCATTACTCTCACTTCCCTCACCATTCCTCAACAGAACCTGCTCCTCACAGCACACCATATTAGCTAGCCTTCCATCATCCATGTATGAACCAAATCTCTCCCCCTTCTCTTGCAATCATGCTTTAGCAAGAAGATAAGATTTCCCATTCTCAGCTCTCCTTACATAGTTCCAATCAAGAACCTCCATTTCTCTACCTACTTGGATTATGTCTGCTACCAGTTCCTTCATAAACCATGGAACTTTTCTTTCCCTATTCAACATCCTGACAACATTAGTACAATCTGAAAAAATCTTCAAATGTTTTATGTTCATATTTCTCAACTTGTTTAACCCATACCATATTGCCCAAGCTTCTGCAATCATTGGGCTACCTAGTGTCTTATAGCAATGAGCTTCAAACACTTTCCTACCCAATTTATCTTCTACATAAACTCCTAAACCAGCTTCTTTAGTACCCTCCAACCAAGCTGCATCACTGAACATATTGAACTCATGCTCATTCTGGCTACTTACATTTCCCTGCCATTGTCAGTTATGATCAGAACCATCAGTACACAGATTGCATCTATTCCCTGGTATGTTGCCCACTCTGTTACCTAGTAAGTGACAGCAGTCAGCCAATATCCTGCAGATCATAGTGTTCAAACCATGACCTGTCTCTGAAGCAATTTTCATTTCTATTCCTCCACAATGCCCAATGGCCTACCACAATCATGCCTATCCATGCTGCTCTCTCCTCTCTTCCCAGCTTAGACCCCTCCTCAATCCACCTTCCTTCCTTCCACTCATTCCAATGCTCAAATTTGCAATTACAAATCTCCTCAAGTTTCCTCCATAACAATTTTGCTAGCCCACACTCATAAAAGATGTGTTCAGCACTATCCTCCTCTTCTTTGCAAACATAACAATTCTGCTTTTGTACCTTACTGAACTTAGATAAAAGATCAGTCGTGAGAATCCTCTTGTGCAACAGCTTCCAGGAGAATACTTTTACTCTTGGGATGGTTTTCATCTCCCAGATCCTCTTCCATTCAACATGCTCATTCTCTCCCTCTACTTCTCTCCCTTTTATATAGTTGTATGCAATTTTACTATTCATTTTTTCCTTTCTCATTCAACCCCATACCCATTTATCCTGCACCTCTTTCTTTGGTAAATAGATTTGTGAAATTCTCTTTACCAATTCTATACCAAATTCTTCATTTAGCAATTCCATATTCCACTCACCTTTACTGACCAGGAATTCAACTTTCCTCTCCCATAAACTGTTGTTCATATTGATGTATGTGGGTCATCTGTCCAAGGGTGTACTATCTATTCAAGGATCATCCCATATGCCAGCTTTTCTCCCATTACCTATCTTAATTCTCAGACCATCCCTTAATTTCATAATGGCATCCACTAGTCCTCTAAAGGACCAAGACCAGTTTACTTTCCTCACCTGCTTCCATGGATGGAACATTCCATATTTGCTCCACAATAATTCCACCCAAAGCTTGCTCTTCTTATTCAAAAAAGGCAGTATCCTTTTTGCTTGAATGGCCACCTTTACTATACTTGATCCTTTACTCCCAAACCACCATCTGCTTTCCTTAGTGTTACCTTGTCCCATTTGACTAGGTGAAACTCATGCTTGCCTTGGCCTGTTTTCCATAGGAACTTTCTACATTTCTTTTTATGTTCCTCCACAACCTTCTCACTAATCCATGAAGTTGATAATGTATAAATAGGCATAGAGTTTATTACAGAATTCATTAGCACAATCTTCCCTGTCCGTGATATGTAGTTGCTGGCCTAACTCTCCATTCTCTTCTCCTCTCTCTCCATAATTTGTCTCTGATAACTGATAGACAATTTTCCTTTGTCAATGAAGACACCAAGGTATTTGAAATGTAGCTTTCCTTCTCTCATGCCTATTATGTTGCATATCTTCTCCTTAATTTTCTGATCACATTCTTCAGGAAAAAATACCTCAGATTTGTCCATGTTCACTTTCTGGTTTGTTATCTCACAATATAATTTTAATGTCTCCATTAACCTTTCACAAGACTTACCACAACATTTGCTTGTGATGAGAATGTCATCTGCAAAAAACAGATGACTTATGATGGTATTTTTATACTTGAAAGGATTTATCCTTCCTTCTACCACCTCCTTTTTTATTAATAATGATAACAACACTTGCAACATGATAAACATGTAGGGGGATAAGGGGTCCCCTGCCTCACCCCTTTTGAAATTTCAAACCATGATGATTGTGCACCATTGATACCACATCTAAAGCTTGTTGATTTCAAGCATGCTGACAGACAATTTCTCATCTTCCATGGCACATTCATTAATCTCCACACTTTCTCTAGAGCATCCCATGACACTCTATCATAAGCTTTCTCTAGATCTAATTTGACAATAAAGTATGGATATTTCCTTTCAGATTTCATCACCACATTAGCTATTTCTGACATGACTAGCACATTATCTTGCAGTCTTCTCTTTTCTACAAAAGCTCCTTTTTCCCATGAGATGATATGCTTAATGTGAGCTTTCAATCTAATCACCAATGCCTTAGTCAGCACCTTATATGCCACATTGCATAAAGTAATTGGCCTATAATCCTTAATTGTGATTGGTTGATCCTTCTTTGGTATAAAGATCAAGTTTGTTTGCCCCCAAGAAGTAGGTAAGTACATTTTATCTTGAAATTCTCTTAAAGTCGTGCAAAAAAGAGCTTTTATATCTTCCCAAAAATTGATATAGAACTCCAAATTATATCCGTATGGCCCTGGAGCTTTGCCTCTACCCAAACTGTTCATAGCCTTGAAGATTTCTTCATCTGTAAAAGCTTCTGTCAGCTTACTGTGATGCTCTCTAGATATCCTCTTCCAATGTAGTTTACTGAGCTGGTTCCAACCCTGATACTTGCTCCCCTCATTCTCTCATAGTTCTCTGTACCATCTCTCAAACTCCTCTACAATGTCTTCATCACCTGTAACCACCCTATTTTCCACGTGAATCTCCACAATAACATTCCTTCTTCTTTTCAATTTTGTGAGATTGTGAAAATACTTTGAGTTTCTGTCATTGTCCTTAATCCACTTTGTCTTTGCTTTACTCCACCATTTTATTTGAATTTGTCTATTCAATGCCATTGCTTTATTTGTTAAGCTCATAAGTTCATCTAGTTCATTCTCATTCATCACCCCCTCTGTATCCTTGTTCTCTAGCTTCTCCAACTCCTTCATGGTTTCCCTCAGATTATTTTCAAGTGATCCAACTTGCTGCTTACTGATGGCTGTTAATTTCTTGCTCAGAACTGTCATAACCTTTTCAAAATGCTCCATCTTATGTACCTCAGTGTTCTCTCTACTCCATACACTTCTTATATTCTCACAAATCTCATTGTATTCAAGCCAATACAGCTCAAACACAAAGTTCCTGGCTTTTCTCCTGTTCTGTATATACTCCTTTGTATCAATCAGTAGAGGACAATGATCTGATGCAATTCTTATGAGATGAGCTACTTGGGTCCTATTATGCTTAGCAACCCACTCACCATTGACATATGCCTTATCCAACCTAGCCATTACCCTCTTCTCTCCTCTCCTGTTGTTGCACCAAGTATATCTACTCCCCTTAAACTTCAAGTCAATAAGCCCAGTTTCCATACATAAGTTCTTAAATGAGAGAATTGATTTCTCATATATAAAAGGTCTTCTCCCTTTTTTGTCTTCTGGGCAATCAATACAATTGTAATCCCCCACTAACAGCCATGGCACTTCCCCTACTTCTATGTTCATTAGCAGCTCCTACAAAAGCATCCCCTCCTTACTCTCATTGCTGGCATAGATCCCTGATAACACCCATGTTTCATCATTATTTTCATAGACCATCACATGTATCAGCTGACTGCATTTATGGATAGAAACCACTTTGTACTTCTCAATTCCCCAAGCAATGATGATCCCTCCTGCTCAACCACTTCCAGCTACAAAACATCCATCCCATCCTTTGCCCAGTCTTCTTATGCAAATTTCTAAATCAGCTTCATCAACATGAGTCTCCACCAAAACCACTATCTTAGGTTTATGTTCTCTCATCATCAGGTTCAAATAATCATTCCCCTCAACCTCCCTCATTCATCTTATCATTCTCCATCTCATCTCCCTTCCCTTCTGAGGAAATTCTTTTCTTCTTAATCTTGCTATGTTTGATATTAAATGGGAAACTTTCAGCATGAACTGATTGATAGATTGGTTCCTGATTCTAGTTCTCTTCACTGGAGATCTCCTGACCATATCAGAATCCTGACTCTCCTGTGACAATGCTATATTCTCTTTGATTTTACTCACAACAATAGAGAAAGATTCAGTTAACTTTTTGTGCATATCTTCTGCTTCTTATCCAGACTCACTAGGAGTTTAACAGGTTCCCCAACCTTGGCATTGAAACACATCACTTCTTTTTCCTCGTTCACGGACTTTGATACCTTCCTCCCCATCTCAGTTATGAGAGACAACACCTCAACACTAGCCAATTTCTTCTCATTGGATCTCTCATTAGCTCCTCTCTCACTTTCCTCATATACTACCTTTTTCCTATCAACTTCCATCAGGTGCTCACCCTCTTTATTAAGTACATCGAATTTATTTTTTGTGCCATTTTCCATACTTTCATTCCTTCTTCCACATGTTCTTTTCCTCCTGTTCACTACTTGCCATGGGCCAAAGACTCCAACATTACATGGTTGTTCCTCCTTCTGTGAACACATACCCTTCCCCTCTTTCTTCCCTCCTTCCACAACAACTTCATTTCCCCCCTATTAATTAGATTACAATCCTCACTGACATGTCCTATTTTCCCACACTGGAAACAAAACTTTGGAATGTTTTTCATAGCTATAGGCTGCCAAAATCTCCTCCCCGCTCCATTTATCCACACCCCATTTGGGACCAATTTGGTAAGATCCCACAGTATACAAATCCTTGCAAATCTAGCTCTTTGCCCTTTAGTTGTAACCTCGTCTATCTTCACCAATTGACCCAGTGAACATGCTATTTTTTGCAGTATCTCTCTGTGCATATACTCCAGTGGAAGACCAGGTAACTGGACCCAAATAGGGATTGTCTCAATCCTTTCCATCATAGGTTGAAAGTTCGGCTTCCATTGCTTAATCAGCAGCACTTGCCCTCTCAGGAACCATGATCCTCCTGCTAAAACACTGTCGAGATCATCCTTACTAGCGAATTTGAAGCAGAAGAACCCAGCAGCTAGGTCCACAATCTGAACATCGTTCTTCAATCTCCAAAGCTTCGGCATTACATTCTGAACCAAATACAGGGGAGGAGTTCTACCATAGAATTTTTCATATGCGTTGTTAACCCATTCAGATCTAGACAGGTTGATCAATTCATCCTCAATGTTTACTTCATTCATTGATCTTTCCTGGATAGACTTGAATATGTCTGCTGTCTCCTCCCTCTCGGGCAGATTATCCATGCGATTGACACCCTTGAACAAGTCCGCCCATGAGCTTGGCAATTTATTTCCTCTATTCGATCCATCAGAGATAACGGGAGTATTTCCCACAAACAATGGATTACTCAATGAAACATATTTCTCCCTATTATCAATAGATGCTAACAAATTTTTTGATATACCTCTTTCGCCCCAAGAACTCGTACCTAGATCCATCGCAATGGGGAGATTCTTCTCCTTCAACTCCATCAATCTCTCCACACAGTCAGTCCCCTTCCCCTTGATGCCCAGATCAGGAGGTTCTTTAGGTCGCAGCCTCTCCCCTTGAGATCCCTCTAGTTCAAGTTCCTTGTTTGCACCCCGCCTATCGCCTCCTCTTACGCTCGTCATTTTTAGCACAATATTTGACTTTAGCCTCTTCTTAGCTTAATCATACAAGGTTGAAAACTCATACAAATTGAGTAGGCATGGATCGAGGATGACGTGTTCTAGGTGTAGATTGAAAGGCAATAATCGCAAGTTATGTAACTCAAGCATGACAAATAAAGAGCAAATTTCTTTCGATCAAGAAATAATATTATTCTTGCACGAAGTCGGGGTGATGCAAGCCTACGCGTCTCTTGATTCATCGATATATGCTCCGGTGGAGGATCTGATTTCATAATGAAATTAGAATCGAGACATCCCTTACAAGAATGAATCTCATATGATGAGTATAAAATTAGAATCAGGAGTATACCTAATGTACGTCGTGTCTGTTTATAGTGCATATCAAGGATGTCTCAGATGATGATGTCTCCTTGAATCTCATGGGGATATAGTCGGAATAGATCAAGGTTTATTTCAGAGATATTATGCTCATTAATTACGTCCAAATCCCTAGTAATTAATGAAGGATGTGGTTGTCATAATGAAGGATGTGGGTGTCATTGTATGGTCAGGTGGAGCCTCCGAGCTAGGTTGCAATTGGTTTGATTTGAGTCTGGTTTATGAGTGTGCATGGGCACGATTAGATTTAGTCTGGCCGAATCCAAAATTTTAATACAATCCAATTACCACTACAATAATTCAGTCTTATAGCCACGAACCTTTATCCACGAAACACACATTTGTGGCAATAGATTACTTTGTACTCACGTTCTATACGTTCATGGCAATTGATCAATCTTTTTCCACGAACATCTAGCTAGCATTGCGACAACAAAGTATATGATATTAGCAACGAAGAGCATATTAGTTACCACCAATAATCTCTCGTGGATATATATTTACTGCCAAGGCATAATTTTTTTGGCGTCATTATATTTTTTATAACGAAATAAAAAATTTGTGGCTAATGCCTCAACTCCATATATGTGAGAAGAAAGATGTTATTTACTACAACTATTTGTGTGTGTCTATATATATATTTACCATTAAAGAGTATTTATTTGACATCATTCTTTATTTTTGTGACGATGATAATATATGCGACTACTGATGTACTAAATAGCCACGATTTGTCTCGGCCATCTATTTGCGAGAAGAAATATGTTATTTGCCACAGTCATATTCCATGGCTATACATTTACTGTCAAAGAATATTTATTTTAGCATCACTCTATATTCTTATGACAATAATAATATTTATGACTATTGAAGAGCAATTACCTTAATTGCAAGTACCTGAAGAACAAATACTAAAGCAGCAACTCCCTCACGTAACAACTTCCACAAGCCATCGAAGTATCCATTTTGTGTGTTTCTCAACTAAGTTTACTCAACAAATCAATGGTAAAATTGCATAGGATTGGTTGTTTCATTTTCTTACCTCATTTGCTTGTTTCATGGATTTTTCTAGGGATGACAATTGAAACCGATTAACCAAATCGAAAATTTTGATTTTGGATAGTGAATTTGCAATTCAATTTTAGTTTCGATTAGTGAATTCAAAAAATTGATTATTCGTGAATAATCGGTAACCGAAATCGAGTTTATATATATATAAACTAATTATTCAGTTAGTAAATTGATAACTATATCTATCTGAACCGATCTGGTCGATTTTGATTATTCGAAGGATAATCGATAATGAATCGATTTTAGTTAATCATAAAAAATGTAGTTAATCGAGCTGATGCCATCTCTAGATTTTCTAATCCTTTATTGACATAGTCTATAAGAAATTTTATTTGAGACAATGATAATGATAAACAGTCAATGCATCTTTTGGTCTATTGTTACCCTCCCCAAGCAACAGGGAGGAATTGGAATTCATGTTTTATCCTCGAAATGTTCTTCACTTCAACTTTATCTAAATAAAAATGTTTGTTACGGGGGTAAACTCATCGAGCTAAAATATCCTATTACTAATTGCTTAACCCATAAACCTCCTTCTAAATTATCTAGATGATGAAAATCAATTATAGGAATTTAACCTATGTCTAGAATCATAGATGTTAACTTATTGAGAAATCTGAAAGCGGAAGCGTACCTAAATCCACCGCCCGGAGTTTGAGAGATTAAGAGCGGTCTTCCAAGTCAATGCACCAACCACAAGACGCCTCTGAATAGTGAGACTTTTGAGACTGAAACCAAGTGCATGACCCATGGACCATAAGTCCCTCTATTTATAGAAAACCCCGAGGTAATGGTAATTCCAATTTCGCCCATCTTCAAATCAAAAATTAACTCTAATGGTATCTATGCATTAATTCTCATATATTATTGAGATGTCATGAGCCTAAAGATAAATAACAGTTAGATCACTTAAGATCTGAGCCGTTAATTTTGATAGTGACAAATGCACGCTTATTGATATGTGTTGGCCCACATGAGGTTATTAAAATTAATCTAATAATCTCCCAGGGCCAACAAATGTATCATCGTATGGCTATGCATGCTAACTTTATGAGCTCGTCATCACCATTATTATCAACCATCTCCAACAATCTGGTCAATCAATTATACCAACAACGAAACAAAGCAACTTTCATCACATTTATCGTGACTAAATCCATCAACAATCACAATATTAATACTTTCGACGATATAGATCATATATGGGTGCACAACATGGAAATTACATGCAATGTGATCATAACATGCCTATTTTCAATTGGTCATTTTGTATTAAGATCAAATAAAATATTGAGAGTGTAAAATAATCAAAACTTTATTCTGCAGAAAAATATTCATAAAGCACAGTAAAAAATAATAAACTCCCACTAAACCATCATATCAGTACATGATGTAACACTCAAATGAGCAACATGCTCATGAAAGACCGTGGGTGGTAAGCCTTTAGTAAGCGGATCCGCCCTCATGGAAGTTATCCCTATGTGTTCTATATATAACTGACCACTCTGAATTCTTTCTTTAACAACCAAGAATTTGATGTCGGTATGCTTATATTTCGAAGAGCTCCTGTTGTTATTGGAATATAGCACTGCCGATTTATTGTCACAGAATAGTTTCAGTGGTCTTTCAATTCCATTTATAATGTGCAGTCTAGTGACAAAGTTTTGCAGTCATATCCCGTAATTGGATGCCTCATAACAAGTTATAAACTCTGCTTCCATAGTTGAAGCTTCAGTTAGTGTCTGCTTAACACTCCTCCAAGAAACAGCTCCACCGACTAGCAAATAAACATAACCAGAAGTAGATCTTGGACCAGCTTGGCATCCAGCAAAATCAGAGTCAGAATACCCGATGATCTCCGGCTGATCTAACTTTTTGTAGGTGAGCATGTAATGCTTTATTCTATGTAGATACCACATAATTCATTTGGCTGCTTTCCAATGATTCATTTCAGGATTACTTAGATATCTGCCCAACATCCCTACAATATACGCAATATCCGGACACGTACACACTTGAGCATACATCAGACTCCCTACAGTAGATGCATAGGAAATCTTTTGCATTTTCTTTTGCTCAAACTCATCCTTGGGGCACTGGTTGAGACTAAATTTGTCTCCTTTAGCAATAAGGGTATGACCTGATTTGTAATCCTTTATGTCGAATTTTGTGAGCACCTTATCGATATAGCTCTTTTGTGATAATCCAAGGAAACTCAGAGAGCGATCTCGATGTATCTGGTATCCTAATACAAAAGATGTGTCCCCAAGATCTTTCATTTTGAATTTCTCTGATAAAAATACCTTGATTTCGTGCAATAAGCCTATATTGTTACTCGCAAGTAAGATATCATCGACATACAAAATCAGAAAAATATACTTATTCCCATTAAACTTATGGTATATGCATTCATCAATCGCATTTATCTTAAAACCAAATGAGATAATGACTTGATGAAATTTATGATACCATTGACGAGAAACTTGTTTTAGCTCATAGACGGATTTCTTTAGTTTGCAAACCATCTTCTTCGGGTCTCCTGACACAAATTTTTTTGATTGCACCATATAAATTGTATCATCAATATCACCATTGAGAAATATCATATTTACATCCATTTGATGCAACTCAAGATCAAAATGAGCTACAAGTGCCATTATAATCCTGAAAGAGTCTTTCGGAGAAATAGGAGAGAAAGTCTCATTATAATCAATGTCTTCCTTCTGAGTAAAACCTTTTGCAACAAGCCGAGCCTTATATCATTCCACATTACCCTTTTGAATCTCTCTTGATTTTAAAAATCCATTTGCAACCAATGGGTTTCACACCTTCAGGTAACATGATAAGATCTCAAACGTCATTATGCTGCATAAACTTAATCTCCTCATTCATGGCATTAATCCACTTTTGAGAGTTAGAGTTTTGCATGACTTGACAGAAGTTGATTGGATTATCTTCCATCACACCGATGTCAGTCTCATGCTCTTGGAGAAATACAATGTAATCATCCAAAATTGTATTTCTCCTCTCTCTAGTGGACCTCCTTAATGGCATCTATTCTTGAGATTATTGAGTTTGTTCTTCATGGGTAGATTCCTCAGGAGTGAACTCTTGAGGCTCAATGGGGAGTATTTCAGTGTTGTCTGGTGGTTCCAAATTTGTTGTCTACTCAGAAATAGGAACAACCGTAGGAAGAGAAATAAATTTCTCTTCGAAGACAACCTCCTTAACCTTATCTCCCCCCCCCCCCCCCCCCCCCCAAAAAAAAACTCAATATCCTCAAAGAATTGGGCATTTCTCGTCTCAAAGAATATCCTATTTATGGGATCATAAAATTTATACCCCATAGACCTCTCAGAGTACCCAACAAAATAGCAACTAATTGTTCTAGAGTCTTTTTTTTTTCATTTGGCCGATATGGCCTGGCCTCAACTGGACAACCCCAAATATGCAAATGTCTTAGACTAGGCTTCTTGCTCGTCCATAATTCATAAGGGGTTTTTTGTACTATTTTAGATGATACTGTATTCAGAATGTGAGCTACAGTCTTAAGTGTCTCTCCCCATATGAACTCTGGTAAGGTAGAATGACTAATCATGCTTCTCACCATATTCTTAAGAGTCTTGTTTCGTCTTTCAGCAACACTATTCATGGTAGGACTCCCTGAGATGGTGTATTGTAGGACGATACCGCATTCCTCTAAGAACTTAGCGAAAGGTCCTGGACGTTGTTCACCTGATCTGTCATATTTGCCATAGTACTCACCACCACGGCCAAATCTAACAACCTTAATCCTTTTACCAAGTTGATTTTCAACCTCAGCCTTAAAGGAATTAAACACATCCAGTGATTGAGACTTCTCACTGATTAGATATATGTACACATATTTGGAGTAATCGTCTATGAACGTTAGAAAATATTGTTGACCATTCCAAGAAGCCGTAGGGAAAGGTCCACAAACATCTGTATGAATAAGTTCTAAGACGTCTGAACTCCTATTAGTACATGATCCCCTAATGTTTGTCTGTTTTCCCTTAATGCACTCAATACATATCTCAAAGTTCGTAGCATCAGGGATATCAAGAATCCCGTCAGACACAAGCCTCTGTATCCTTTGCTTTGATATATGACCTAAGCGCTAGTGCCACAAAATTACGAAATTAATTTTCGTTTTGTACCATGTGAACCAGTATGCAAGGTTTCAATTAATTACATCAAGCATATAAAGGTTATCATTGTAGGATAAAGAACTGGTACCAATAATATTTGTACCAAGAGACAAACTGAATTTTCCATTTTCAAATGAACAAGAATAACCAGATTTATCCAATACGAAAATAGAAATCAAATTTTGTCTAAAAGACGGTACTACAAAGGTCTCTTTTAAATCCAAATAAGATTTGATTCTTAATAATAACTTAAAAGTGTTTATAGCTTCAACTTTAACTAATTTGTCATTGCTCACATAGATGAATCTTTCAATATCATTTGGCGTTCGGCAACTCAATCAATCTTGCATAGACACACTTATGTGGGTAGTAGCACCAGAATCTATCCACCAAGTGTCTATGGGTACTGAAGTCAAATTAACTTTAGAACAAACTAGAGTGAGAAATGTGCATTTAGAAACCTTAAACTTTATGCCAGTTAGATTAGTGGTGTAATTAAATGTGACTGTGGTTTTTGAAGAAGCAAAAATATTAGCTGAATAGATAACAAAACAAAACAATAATATAATCAGCTCAATAAATAATTAAAACAAAAGAGAAATGAATAACAACATGTCCCATTACAAGATACCAAACATAAAATTGACACTTTATATTTGGACAAAAATATCAACTTGTAAGCAGTACTCTCAATGCAGTAATCAAATACTGACAATTAGTCATGTCAAATAAGAAGCCTTTCTCTAGACCGACTCTTGTCCACGTGGAAAACCTTATGACCGCCACGTATTTATTACTGCATGCACTGAGGCACGCAAGTAATCCGACCAAGTAGTAACCTTCATTTGGGCCGATCACTACTCGCATGAATTTCAAATATACAAACATCTTTTATGTTTTAAAACATGCTAATTCTACACAAGAGAGCTCGCTTTGGCGAGATATTATTTCAAATCAACATATTTCAAAACATTAGACATGATGTGCTATTATTTTATTTCAAGTTAAATAGATCAAACTACAACAAAGCGGTCAAAATTATGTTGAACCAATATTAATTGAGCTGATTAAAGCAAAATTAGGTTGATCATAATGCTAATTTTACTGAACTGATTTAAATTATGCTGAACTAAATGCTAATTTTAGTGAACCAGTTAAGAAACATAATGAACCGCTTATCAATTGCACTGAATCGGTCTAAATTAATCTGAACCAGTGTTGAACCGGTGAAATTGGACCTAAATCAGTGTTGAACCGGGCCCAATTGCACTGAACCAGACCTAATTTCAGTGAACCGAATCTAATTCCTTTGAACCAAATCTACTTTTAGTGAATCAGACCCTAATTATCCTAGACCGGTGTTGAACCGGATCTAATTTATGTGAACCGGACCTAAATCTATGGTTCTGGTCAGATTTGATTGAACCGACTGCAAATCAACCAGTTTAATTTAGTTAAAAATTTGGGTCGGGTGAAATATAGTGGATCCGAATTTAATTAAATTGAAATCTAGGTGGGGTTTAAATGAAAGGTGGATTGGGTTCTAATTCTTAATGGATCCTAGTCTAACCAGATCTGATCCAAGACTTAACCCATCTCCCCTACATGAAATAAACCCTAACTCCTCCTCTCCCCATCACAGCCGCCACAACCTTCTCTTAGGCGCCAAGACCAGCCCCGATTCTGTCGGCCCGACAGCTCCGCCACCGTCCAACCGCCACCGGAAGGTTGGAGAAGAGGTTCAGGCGGGCCGGAGATCGTCGGAAGACATCCGAAGTCGCCTTCCCCTCCGCGATCACAGCAAACCGCACGAAGGAAGAAGGTTCGACTTGATCCGGCTGCAACATCTTCGTCGCACGAAAGATTCGACCTCGACGAAAACGATGTAGCCGACCATCCTCAGGTGCGCGAGAAGACCGGCAAAGCTTCATCGACATTTCAGTCGCCTCTTCATCCTCCTATCTGGCCGGAGCAAAGCAACACCTTGCTTGCGTCGGCCACACCGACGAGAAGGGAGACAACCTATATGCGGTAGTTCACAAACCTGGTGTGTATCGTGCAGCCAGCGACCACCAATGGTCGTCGTCGCGTCCGCCAAGGACAGGGCTACATTGACATGCCGCCGATCTACATCGTCGTGATGCCTCATGCATGAAGGAAGAAGTAAAGAAGGAGATACGATGAGGAAGAACAGTGCATAGAATACATGTTTTTTATTATTGGATTGATGGAAACAGTATAATCAACATATTATTTTGAAATAATGATTCATGAAAACTATAGTTCTCATACGAGAATTTACGGCATGAACATATACGATAAATCATCAAATCATGAATCATGAAAGATAAAACTACAACAAACATATATAATTTAATTTCCTCCTCAATGATTCATGGCACTTAGAAGGCTTGATACCAATGGATGAAAATCAATTACATGAATTTAATCTATGTCTAGAATTATACATGTTAAATTATTGAAAAATCGTCCGAAATCTGAGAGATTGGGAGCGGCCTTCCAAGTCAATGCATCGATCACAAGACGTTTATGAATAATGAGGCTTCTGAGATTGGAACCAAGTGCATGACCTAAGGACCATAACTTCTCTATTTATAGAAAACCCTAGGGTAATGGTAATGTTGGTGAAATAGTCACACTAGAGGGGGGGTGAATAGTGTGTTAATTAATCTTATCGCCTAGTTTCGATTTTAAACTTTTCTTAAACTACTTAGGCAATTTACCGACAAAATACGGAAGCGAGTAATGAAGATAACAATGTGATACACAAAGAGAATAATGCTAAAACAATAATTTATAGCTGTTCGACCCCAATGCCAACTCCACTACGTACCTAAGCACTCCGCTTAGGATTTTCAAACTAAGTTTTACTAGATTAATCTTGTTTCCCTTACAACGAGGAATTTGACCCGAAGAGTCTCACTCTCAACCTAATTCAATTCCACACCCGGAAGTGTTCGCCTTCCTACCGAGAGCACTCTTCCACTTCAACCCTAAGGGATAACTCAATTAATCATAGTAAACTATGTTTACACCGGTGGATTTAAACCTCAAACACCAAGGCTACCACTCAATTTCAAGACCCACACTCTAGGTCTTACACAATTTCAAATACAAAGAAATAAACAAGAAAATACAATACTAAATGGAGCAATAAATCAAACAATAAAATACTTAGCTCCAAAATAAGATTCCTAGCTTCCTCTTGATGCATTTGATGGTTAATCAATGAAGTAAAGGCTTAATCAAGAAGATGAAAGGTTCAAGCTAGGGTTTTCACAAGATTTGCTCAATGAGGACTTTGGATTGATCAAAAGATAGCTCAAGGAGATTAGGAATGATCAAAATTGTGAAGGAAGACTCTCATGACTTTCTATTTATAAGCCATGAAGAGAAGAGAAACACTTCTCTTCTCAATGGGTGATTTTTTGCCCGTTACAGCCCGCCGATCGCTTGTCCGGTCGATCGTCGGTCGACCAACCAAGCGACCGCCTGAGCGACCGGAGCATTTTGCCCGTTCTGGGCAATGTTCGGTCGATAGATCGGTCGACCGAAATGCCGCCAGTCGACTAGTAGGTCGACCAAATCTGGGCTAGGCAGACTACTTGTTTGCTTGGTTTTTTTTTGCTTGTTTGCTCGTTTCTGGTTCCGTCTTCGCTAAGTCTACTTATATAACATTTCTTAACTTTAAGTTAATAAATAATTTTAAAACATAAATGTTATATAAGGATTACCCCCCATTTGGATTCAATAAAAATATCTAAAAAATCAAAATCTAGTTTTTGAGGTCTAGTATAAATTTCCGGAAAATAAAAATTTTCTAATCTCCCGGGTCAAATATGGGTATGCTAAAGGCTTTCAAAAATTCCTTTAAAATACATCGTTATCTAGTTTTTACCCAAGGAACAATTACTGCCATTTTTGTGTGTCAAGAAAATGTCTAGGTCATATAGCCCTCCAAGGAGCTCCCTAGGCTTAGTGAATTTTAGGGTAATTTCCGAGTTTTCATGTTTTGGGGTTCGAATTTGGTTTTTGGATTCTTATGCATCATCATGAGGAATTACAACATAAACTAGACACCCTCAACTTATACTCTATCTTCCCGACGAATCTGAGTGCGTCGACCAACGTACTTCTGATTTTCGATATTTCCGATCGAAGATGTCGTGTGCTAACCGATATGGAACCTGAAAGTATTTCTCAATGAATTATTAGTTCCATGTTTGTTATCATCATAACCAAAATTAAGACCAAGGTAGAAAACCTTAGGCCAACGAGTAATTCTAATTTCGCTCATCATCAAATCAGAAATTAACCCTAATGATATATGTGCAATTAATTCCCACATATATATATATATATTATTGAGATGCCATGGGCCCATAGATAAATAACAGTTAGATCACTTAAGATTTGAGTCGTTAATTTTGATAGCGACGGATGCACGCTTATTAATATATGTTGGCCCACATGAGGTTATTAAAATTAATCTAACACTAGACATTGGAAATTGTTATGTTTCATCAAGTTATTGGTTCATGCATTAACTCTTCATTATATTTGAAACTATGATTGCACAATTTATCATCTACTTTAACCAACTTACATTAATATTAGGGTTAAGGGTGATTTTTGCCTTCGAACTATTGAAAATAGGGTAAACAATACTCCTAAACTTTTTTTTGGTTGATTTTTACCCTTAAACAAACGAAAACGGTTGAAAAATACCCTCGAACTATTAGAAATGAGTAAAAATACTCATAAACTATTTTTAAATAATTTTTTAACCCTTAGGCAAACGAAAATAGTTGAAAAATACTAATATTTTTACCCATGCCTAAAGGTAGAAAGAGTTTTTTTCCTTAGAAATAGATAAAAATACTAGTATTTTTCAACTATTTTTGTTTGTCTAAGGGTAAAAAATCTATGAAAAAAATAAGATTATGAGTGTTTTTATTCATTTCTAATAGTTCGAAGGCATTTTTCAACTATTTTCGTTTGTTTAAGGGTAAAAATCAACCAAATAAGAATTTAGGAATATTTTTACCCTATAATCAATAGTTCAAGGGCAAAAATCACCCTTAACCCTTAATATTATTGGTAATATATTCAACCAACTTACATTATGTCATGCCCCAAACTCAGGGTCACGTGACCGGCCACGGTATACGTGCCTATACCCCGCAGCCTAACTCATGCACATGCCAACTTATAAATATAACATAAGAACACTAGCTTTTATCAATAAAAAGAACTAAAACATATTTTTATTTCAAAAAAGATTAAAGTTTTTAATAAATATTTCAAGTGCGAAAATAAATGAACCAAAAAATAACAGTTCTTTTAACAAATAAAAACTAAAATAAAACATAAATGTCCCTACGGGACTACAACTCTAAAATATCAAATCATAAGTGTATGACCAAACTACTACAGACTCGACTACGACCCATAACTAGGACTTCTTTAACATTATGTGGCTCCTCTGCCCTTTAGCTGCGCCAAGTGCTCTAGTCCACCTCACCGATCAGGCTATGCAAAATAAAAATAAAACAACAACGGGTGAGTTCAAAAGAACTCAGTGAGCGATTTTATCAACCCCCACGAAAAACCAAACACATATATGAAGGATAAAGCAAAAACTTCTGATTCAAGCAGGAAATGTCACAATGGAGTGACCAACTAAGAAGTCATCTAGCCACCACCTGCCGAAGGCAGCCAACACCCAAACGGTGAAGATCAACAGACCTAATCCTATCATGCCCTAAGGCAACAAAACATAGTAGGATAATCGGGTAGGCCCTCCGAACTTATCATAATATAATGAAACTACAAAACATACTAGGATAATCGGGTGGGCCCTCCGAACTTATCCTAATATAATAAAACTCGGGAGCAATCGAGATTGACCCATCCGAACTTGATCCACGAGACACGTAGAAAAATCAGGAATCGCTCATCCGATCTTGCCCCTTTACAATATCACAGGAATAATCAAAATTTTTCATGTACAAAACTTATTCCTTAAAAACACATCGGGAATAATCGAGTAGTCCCTCCGAACTTATTCCACGAAGCCGAGCTGGAACAATCGGGATTTGCCCATCCGAACTTGTTCCAATAAATAACGAATGAGTAATCGGGATTCGTCCATCCAAACTTACCCCATTAAATAAGAATCTTGGGAACAATCGGGATTTGCCCGTCCGAACTTGTTCCATAAAATATGCAGGAACAATCGGAATTTGCCCATCCGAACTTGTTCCACGGGTTGGAAATTAGCCATCCAACCTTCCGGGCCTAGCCCGCAATCTGGCTCCTCAACTAGCCTCTCTGTCATTCATAAAGATATGACACATCATGACCTAAGTCAAGTCTCTCCTACGGTGTCTTTGGGGTGTCCTTATTGGGAAGCGTCTCAATACTCCAATACTCGACCCCCAACTCCTAGACCCGTAATGTCATAAACTCGTGAGGTTTTATTTTATGCAAAACTTCATTTGTTAGTTCATAACAGATTATGCTGACCCCTTGCTCAATTTTAATTATGCAATTAAAATTTAGATCACCAGGCTTAGGGTTTTATTTTAGCTTAATGTTATGCCCGAAATTGATGTATCTAACTCGAATATGATTTCCAGAGTATGACCTATGTTTCCAAACTATGCTTTCTGGTCAAAACTATAGGTTACACGACTATATTCAGTAAACTATATACACCTCAATAAGTATTTCAAAAATAACATAAATTCATCATCTCAGCATGAAATTCCAGCAACATTGAATTTTCAGCATATCTTGAAAATAAATTCGAAAATCCATATAAATTAACTCCCAAAATTTCCATCACATCAGATTCATAATCGTTACAATAAATCTTATAAAAACCATATTTAATATGCAAAAACAACTAGCATCACAACCCTCCTTAACTATGAACCAACTTTTATACTCAAGAATTTAAATCAAGAACCCTCGTGCCTTCAAAATTCAACCCATCTTAGAAACACATGATAATTTTCCAAAAATCGCAGATTTAATAACAAACATGCATTTAAATTTACAAGCATCAAGATTGATGAACAAATTGATTTATAGAAACTAAGAAAAATCTACACCATTCATTTAGGCATTTCATCGAACATTTAGAGGGCACCCCTTTTCTCCACCTTGACCGAGCACCCCTAGGATCACCCTAGGGTTGCCGAGCCCCATAGGAGAGGGTTTAGGGCCTCCTCAAGCACGGCACATAAAAAGAACGACAGGAATTCGAGAGATCGTCAGAATATAAATCAAAATCATCATAGCCTTCAATAATGGCTTCAAGAATTCGAAGAAATCCGAGAAGAAGAGGTAAAACCACTCACCTAAATAGAAAGAAGAGAATAGAGAGGAACTTCCAAGGGGCGGCCTCCGAATCCGGCCTCAAAGGGGCGGCTCGGCTCAACAAGGGGGAGGCGGCTCCAAGATCAAGAAGAAAGAGGCGCCGACTTCAAGAAGGCTTGGCTTCCAAGAGATCAGGGGAAAGAAGAGGGGAAGAGGCTCGGCGCTTGAGGGCAGCAGCTCCAAGGATGAGGAAGAGGGGAGAGGGGCGGCTCCTCTCTCCACGCGGCTTGTGCGACTCCAATAGGGAGCCGCAAGCCAAGGGGGGGTGGATTTTATAATCCCCTCCTCAAACCTAAATTCCTAACCCTTTTAGCAAATCCGCATCTGCCTCGAGCCAAATCCAAACTCGCTAACCCGATTAAGCTTAAATTAACTCAATCTAACCCCACACAAACATCAACCACGAGCACACTCATGCAATATAATTTAATAATTAAGGACATGCATGCAACAATCACAACTAAATCAATTAGTTATATAATTATAAATCATAATTCAACTCACCCAAGCTCGCAAGCTCACACCGGACCATGAGTCGATTCGGCTCGATCTCGGACTAGCTCGCTAGACTGACAAGCACGACAACAAGAAAAGATAAATAAATAAAATATCTAGAATATTACACGTTAATAATATATTCAACCATTAATATTAAATTGATGTACATTAATATATAATTTGTTATGAATACATTCAACCATTAACCAAGTTTTAATTAGTAATCGAATTTGGAGGTTTTAATATATTCAACCACTAATCTAAGATATTTGGGTGTAATTCTTAATTTTCTTTGTGTATATATTTATATGGCAATTAATTGGCTAATATATATTTCCACTTAACATGTTTCAAAATTATTGATGTGATATAACTTTTTGATGTAATCTTCATGTTGGCCCATGCAGAATCTTATCACTAATAATTTATACCAACTTGTTAATTATATAGGATCAATATATATAAATCACGACAAAATAGAAATTGAGATCCATATATAATGACGTTAACGTCATTAATTAATTAAACTCCCCTTTTGTGATTAGGTAATATATATTTATCTCTCTCCTTCTCTTATTAATTATTTTCAAGTTTTACTAGGAACGACAACGGTTCGATTAACCGCATTTTTGGGGGTTAACCGAAACCGAAACCGATTTCAAAATCCGCTAACCGAAATCGAAACCGAAACCGGTCGGTTTCAAATTAAAAACCCATATCCGAAACCGAAACCGGCTCGGTTTCGATTATCCGCGGATAACCGAAAACCAAAATTTTCAGTTTTAATCGAACCGGTTATCCGTTTACTACCGGTTAACCGGTAGTAAACGGATAACCGATTCAAAGATTAATAACAAAACCGATTTCGGATACCGGTTAACCGCAAAAAACCGATAGTAAATGGATAACCGATTCAAAGATTAATAACAAAACCCGATTTCAGATACCGGTTAACCGCAAAAAACCGGTAACCGAAATCGAATATATAACCGATTTCGATTACCGATTAACCGCGGTCCGATAACCGAAACCGAACCGATTTTAAACGGTTTTTAATTTTTACTATCCGAAACCGAAACCGAACTGCAAATTCACTATCCAAAATCGCATTTTACGGTTCGGTTAACCGGTTAACCGGTTAACCGGTTTGAATTGTCATCCCTAAGTTTTACTTATATATATAAGACAAAGTTCCTAATTGATTATTTTAAAAAATAATAATAATAATTCATGTCTTGATTATATGCAGGTGATGCAAGAATTAATTATGTACATTTGATACCTCAGTAGCACTCTAATGCCTAAGTTTGGCATGCATGAATCCACGTTTACATATGTGTAAGATGTAAATGCTACTTAATTAGATGATACACACACACACACACACACATATATATATATATATATATATATATATATATATATAATATCATTAATTAACTCCTTAATTAAACATCTTAATTTCTTAAACTAGCAGTAAAATTGCATGACAAGAACCAGAGAAATTAGTACTCTTCTGATCTCTTTGTACTATATATAGATAAATATATAGAAATCTCTCTGTAAATATATAATATTGATCGTACGAATAATATTATATAATTCGAGTTGGCTGGCCCAATTAACTAATTAATTAATTAGAGGATGAATTAAGGTACCATTCCACCATCAACAAATCCATCTGCGGGTCCCAGATTGGCAATGGCTGCTGAAATAATGAGTTAAATTCCGTGTTATCCAATCTGCCAAGCATGTCAAATGACGACGACGGATCGCAGGTACTGGACATTAAGCTGCTGCTCTTGCAATCAGCAGGCGCTGCGACCGGTATCAGCGACGATGAAGAAGACAAAGAAGAAAGGTTCTGCTCTTGTTGGAAGCCGGAACCATGAAACATCGACGCCGTCAGAGACGAGTCCATCACGAAGGGGAGCACGGCGTACTCAGCCGCTTTGCACGTGTGATGGTTCCTGTACTCCACCTTGAACCTCGGCGGATCGCCGTGGCCGTCCTCCTGTTGCACCGTCTTCTTCGCCATACATTTCTGGTCCTCCTTGTAAGTGCACCTGAAGTAGCTCCTGCATGTGTTTAATTGTACATATTACCAGATCTCAGAATAAAACACGAGAGGGACAATTAATTATTTAATAATTAATTAATATACACACGTACCTTGGATGCTTTGCATTATTAATGATCTTTTGTCCATACTTCCTCCATTGATGGCCATCCTCATAAGGAACTGTTGTCACTATCGTCCAAGCTTCGCTCTTCCTCCTGCGATCAATTTAATTATATTACTTCAATCAAATGCTTAATATTGATGCACGGAGTCATTAATTGAATACCTTCTCTTCTGGTCACCAGATCGACCTTTTCTCTCCGGTCTCTTGCTCTTCTCGGCGGAACTTTCACCGTCGTCGTCAGAGGAGGCGCAGCCGCCGCCTGGTGACTGGAGGGCGGAGAGGGCGGACGTGTTGAGCCGCAGTATCTCCTCGACAATGCCTCCGCCGATCTGCGACCAGCTGCAGCCGGCGGGGAGCTGCAGGAGGAGGGCCTGCAGCTGGCTCACGCGCTCGTGAGCGCGGTTGATGTCTCGAATCGCCATGCGGTGGTCGCGGGTTGCTCGCTCATGTTCATGTTCATGTTCATCTCTCTCTCTCTCTCTCTCTCTCTCTCTCTCTCTCTATATATATATATATATATATATATATCGACTATCAACTCAAGCTATTTGCTAACTATTAATGGAGTGAGAATTAATTAAACCTCCTCCTTTGGGCTTTGAATTGGCCGCCTATATATACCACTTAATTATAAGAATGAAGCAAGACTACTGTCATTAATTAATTATTATTAATTATACACGTAATTAATGGTACGTTTTGTAAGCAGTGGCGTATGCACCCATTTTTTCTCATATTTTTTTTAAAAAAAATTAAATATTTATTATGCATATTACTTAATTACTAAATTTGTCAGCCAACCGCAACTAGAATTATATTCCATATTGGAATTAATTAAAACTATTTTTTTAATTTTCAAATCTATTGGATTGTTGCTTTATTTATCCCAATAGCCTTGCAAAGAAGAAAGAATAATGCATTTTTTTCTTTTGGATTGCACGAGAGCTACTGAAAAAAAATGTTATTAATGATGCTATCATTAGTCGTTTCCAAAATATGAGAAATCGTAGAGGACAATTGTGAGAGATATAGTAGGTCGCTTCTCATTTATTAAATTATGTACTTAGACTATTTTGATGAATTATTTCTTTCTATATTTTTTTTTTGTAGAATTATATATTTTGTTTCTCATTTGTTGATTTATATATGTATTTTGATTGTCTTATGTTAAAGGCACTTTTATACAATTATATTGTACCATACCGCAGGGGTATGCCCCCGCACGACTGCACCCCCAAATTGTACACCATAATTTTAATTTTAAATTTCTTTACGTCTCCCATTTTCAAAATATTGCATACACCCCTGTTTGTTAGCACACCTAGAATTATTTTGGTTCGTCATGCATGGAAATTTGAAGGAAGTTGGGAGGTCAGCAAAAAGGTCAAGGATTATTTCCCGTTCACCATCGAGGCCTACATATATCCTCATCCATCGATCTTTTCCGTTGATTAACTACCTACTATGCAGGACAAATATTGTCACTTATTCACATTTTGATTGAATAAAAAAAATCAACGTTATATATATATTAATTAAGAAGAATATATAGCTAGTAGTCTAGTACCAGAGAAAACGGAGGCGACTTCGATACAGCCATGCCTGCATCGAAACTCGTGCTATTCCAACCATGAGGCACACAGGGTTGGGGTTGGGGCGGGGACCAACCCCCTTTGCACGGGCGTCGTGCCAAAACCCTGAAGGGGCCCAACACTGGCGCCGACTTGGCTGCATCCAAATTTTCTCTTAGAAATACATGCATCAACGTTTGACGAAGACATATGCATGTTTTCATATTTTAATATTATTTAATAATTTAATCCAAAACATTAACGATCATGTTTTTCCAATATTGACAAATAGTTAGTCACCTCTCCTTTTCATACTAGCTTGTGCTCGCTATATATATGAACAATTATTAATTTCTGAGTCTATATACATGTGATGACCATTGACAAATTAAGTGATATATCTTTTATATATAATTGAAAATTAAAGGCAAACAAAAAGAATAACATCATCTTGGACAGGAGTAAAAGAAAGCTATTTCCTTAATGCACAAGGATAATGAAATAGCTAGCTAGCTAGTATTTTTGTATGTTTATGTAGGATAAACACCCAACAATATTATATCATCCACAAAATTTGTCACAAATTTATTGTAGCAACCTGAAGTAATTAAAACCATGCACCGCGTATATACGTTGACAACCTGGGCATATAAATTTATTAACGACGGAATAATGAATTTGATTGAACGAATATGAATAAAAAATGAATGGATTATATGAATTTAATAATTTTGAATTCATATTCATTAAATTTTTACTCATATTTATTCGTTCATATGTTTTCTATGAGGAGTGTGTCCATAGAAGTTGCACTCAATAAAATCTATTCGAATCAATTTGAAGCTCGATATATATCCCATCCCTACTTACATTAATCTCGAAACTAACAATTAATGGAAAAAATTTTGGTGTAATGGCGAGCCCGTGCCGTCCCAATCATGGGGGTGGCATGGGTCGTTGTGCACTAGGGAGGATCCCAGCCCATGACATTTCGTGATTGGGGCGGCACGGATTTGGGTGCATGTGGTGGTGGTAGAGGTGGCGCGGCACCCAAGTTTTTTTCATAATTGACAATCTAATGTAAGAGTGACGTCAATCCATACGTCAGAGATAACCTAACGTAGGTGATCGAGAGAGGGTGGCACTACTTCTTCTCCGGATATTAATTAATTTAAGCCGGATTAGATAATTTTTTTTATTAATGTGGTATATCAGTATATGCATGATTGATAAAGATGGAATCCACTTACTCTCCAAATTAACCGACGTATGATTTGAATGATATATTATGCAATGCATGATTGCCAGATCGATGATGATCGATCAATAATATTCTGATCGCGGAGCGAGCGAGCTAGCTAGGGCTGATGACGTCAGACGCGGGCCCCAAGAGTGACGAAAATGAGCTGGCGTCATATATATCTCATTATCTCAATATTCGATCCTTGTATTTATTATTAACGTCCGTTTTGTAATTCTTGTACTACGTCGATGTCGATCTTTTTCTCATCCGCGTGCTCGGCAAGACTTTTTTATTTCCAATCCTCTAGAAGTAGTACAGGCATATATATTAATTTGACTACCGGCATCATGCATGTCCCGGTCTACTAATTAATGGTCGACGACAATCTACATGTATATATATATATGTATGAACAAGAGGAGGATTTAATTTGTGGCTCGGTAAGAGAAAAAGTTTATTTATCGAACAGGATATTAATTCTATGATTGCTCAAGGTGATCATGACAAACGTAACAGGAGTACCTTAATTTGACTAGCTACAGGATATATATTTTAATTATTAATTCGATCAGTCATGGACGGCCGCTGTCCAGTGTAAAAGCATGCCTTAACTCTTATATCCAACTTGACTTGAAAATCAACGGCAAACGAATTCTAGTACAATAACAGTTCATAAGTCTTCCCCGATCGACATGATTAATTTAGCCGACATATATGCAAACTGCTTGATATGTAGTTTGATTTGATGGAGCTTTAGAATCATGTATTTAATGTATGCTAGTATAAGACCCGGATGCGCGGCGATCTTAATTCACGTTAGATCTAATAAATTTACTATTAATATATATTAATATTTAAGAAAAAAATATTGTGCATAAATCACAAATAACTTAATATAAAAATAAATATTTTATAAATTACGAAAAATTTCTTGGTATATAAGATTTGTAGTTTCTTTTTCAATATAATCTTTTGAATTATAAATCAAAAATTTTAAATCTTTCCTATTGATCACCCTAGACACTGCGACATAAAATTGTCCATGAGTGAACACAGATTTTTTGAGAAAAACGCCGACATTTAAAAGTGATCGGCCCTGACTTTTATTAATAGTCATCGCATAAGAATTCATAATAGAAAATTATCTCATTTGAAATTTAACTGGCAGTCTTGGATCTGATTGTGTCAACGACATACGTGGAATGAATATCTTTTCTCCGCAATTAGTTCCAGAAATAATCTTGGCTTCAAGGACTCGGTTCCCAAGTCTTGTTAACATCAATCGTGTTCTATTACATAATCCGGCAAATTGATCGATATTTCTTAGCAAAATAATATGAGTCCCAACTTTTAATGTCAAAGAATGATTGGAACACCATAACATTTGATGCAGTTCAACAAGTCTGGTATGTGGATCTGATCCAATAATTTCCCTCTAGGATCAGATAAGCACGTGCTATATAGCTCAAAAATATCATTGACTCTTTTTGATTTAGAGAAACCATAGAGTCATTAATCGTCTCAACCATATTTAGAGTGAGAGCTAATATAGCTCTTTGTTGCAAATATTGCAAATTAATGATATTTGTTATAAGTTCAGAATAAATTGCATCAACAATCACAGTAATTGGGTCACTTGTATCCAAAATCAAGTTATCATCTAGAATTCAACCGGACTATCCCATAACCATCACCAGGATCACATATCTTTCCGTCACCGATCGATAATATCCAATCTGAAAAACTTTTGAAATCATCTGTATTGTCATCAGAGTTGTTTACAGTGAGACACATATTTTTCGTTAGCTCCAAAACTTCACAGTCGTCTCATAAGTAAGACGAATTAAGTGTTGCATTAACAATATAATGTCCACTTTCCTTAGGAATAACAGGTAAAATTTGTCTAAAGTCTTCCCCAAATACTACAGTCTTACCTCCAAAAGGATGATAATTGTTGTTTGGATTCTTAAAACGTATAACATCATGCAGTGTTCTATCAATCGCTTCAAAACAATATCTAAATTTAAGAGAATCATACTATTAGATTTGTATTTAATAAAATTTAATAAATATATAAATTAAATATATAACTGAATAATACATATTCATCATTGGAGCTTCGTCCCAAATAATTAAATTTGTTCTCACCAATAAATCAACTAACGGAAAACCTTGTTTAATATTGCAAGTTGAATCCTCATCAAGATTAAGAAAGACCACTAATCGAGAATGCACTATTCTTCCATCAGGTAATAGTAAAGATGTTATTCCACTGGATGCAACTATTAAAATAATTTTTCCTTCGGATCGAAGTGCAGATGCAAGAGCTTTCCAAATAAATGTCTTTTCGGTTCCACCGTAACCGTAGACAAAAAAAACACCTCCCTTATTTCTTTTAACAACATCCAATTTTTTACATAAACTTATCTCTGTTCCGAATTAGGCGTTGAACTTGTTCTTGATTTTTCTCTCTCAATCTCCTCCGATTGTAGCACGACTCCTCAGTAATCAAGCGATTGTTAATGTTTGTAGATGATCGGGATAAGTTTGGCATTGTAGGAAAGTCATCCAAACTTTTGTCACATCCTTTTAAAATTAAATCAATTTTCTGTAAACAATCATCTTTGAGTTCATCATCAGTAATGACAACATTTGAAATTTAAAAATATATAAATTTAATATATTAATTGGTAATAAAAAAATAACAATAAATATATATAACAAATATATAGCTTTCATACCTTCCATTTGTAACACTTGCTTTATCAAATAAGGTATATCTTTAGTTAATAATTTCCAAGTCTCCCCCAAACGAATTTTGGTCTAAACATTGAGTTCGGTAATAATAATGTAGCAAATAATTTTTTAAGAGAAAAACCTGACCCCCATGTACTTGCTTCTTTAATTGTATCTACATATTCTTTGTCATCGTCAATCAACCCTAAATTATAGCATGCATCTCTGAAATTTGAGTAAAATTTACCATTGATTGTTCTAATATCATTGGAAGACGTTGAACCCTTGACCACATTCAGTAGAATTCTCAAATAGTATAACTCACTCATTTCTGGGGGAACAAAGAATATTCTTTCACTCGAAAATTGATTTATCTCTCTTCGAGTCCAACGTCTAATGTCTTCCTTCCATGTAAACAACAAAGAAAATTCAACATATGTTAAGTTTCTTGCATCTGGGAAACATTTGTTAGCTTTGAACCAAGCTAAAAATGGAGACTCATTAATTGTTGGTCGATTTATCACTTCAGATATTGGATTGTCATCATTGAAAATTACAGTCTGTTCATTTGGAAGATGAAACGACAATCGTTGCACAAATGAATATCTGTAATGAATGTCGAAACTAAAAATTCTTCATATTGCTTCATAGGGAGAGATATACCGGCAATTATAAAATATTTTGATCTTATCAACAGGAGCTTGTATTTCAGACTGTGAGGCCGAGTCAACAAATGTATAAATCTATAATCCATGTATATTAATCACTATTAATTGTCCAATTTCTAGAAGATATTTACCTGATGGAATGGTATTCAAATCTGACAATAGATCTTCATTTGAACTATCTGAATTTATGACAAAAGCACAATTTCAATAAATTACATTCAGTGTGAAATATTACTTATATAATTTAATTTATTATACCTGTTGGCATTGTATTTAAATTAGGAATCGAATATGTGCAAGTGCCCACTGAAATATTTACGGAATTAACATACATTAGTTATCTTATATGAGTTCATTTTTCACTACATTCATTAACATATATCAATGATAGGTAAACCTTATTTACGAGAAATATCATGCCCACCATTTTGATCGTCAACTCCAAAAACTTCTTTATATTGGTGTTACCATTTCCTATATCATTCAATTCAGGCAAAATCGTCTTCATTGCACTCCTACCTCCAAACAGATTAATTATTTTAAATATTCTATTTATGGATTAATTATCTTATTTGTTCTATATACATCAATGATAATTAAAAATACAAATGTACAACGAACTTGTTCTACAAATTACCAATTCCATGATCCCCAAGAACTGTCTTTATCAACTTGGAAGCTCTGTAATTTGGATACCGATTTCTTCTATCTGACAAATCATTTTTTCCGACTCTTGATATATGACTGTCCTTGATCGATCCTCGTATATCTCTTAAATTGCTTGAAATCGCAACAACTGACAATACAAAAAAAAATAATGAATTAAATTTTGTAAGATTTTTGAATATATATGAGTCGTAAGAAGTATATAATTTTTTTGAAATACAACATAAATTTGGTGATCATATAGATTTATTGGCTCAAAATATAATAAGAAAATCTCATTACATGTATCATGATTCTAAAATTTTCATGTCTTTTAAAATTAAAATGATTGTATTTTTCTTTATAATTATTCAGAATTTTATTTTTAAATAAATAAAAATTAGTTAAGCTACTTTAGATTAAATTTTAGTTTTAAAATAATATTATTATTTTGGAAAATAACCAAATATTATTAAAAAATCTAAGTATATGTATTATAATTGTGAATTTTTCATATGTTTTTTAATTTAAAAATTATTATTTGCCATTTGCCACGGTAAATACAACATCATTGTTATTAAATTAACGTGAATAGCAAAAAATTAATATTAAATTAAATTCAATATCTATATATTAATACATTTCAATTAAATCTAATATATTTTAATTACATATTTTTAATCGACTCATTAAGGATGAAGCGAATCTTGGTCAATTAAATATTTAATATTTAAGAAATATAATATTACATCATTAAGAGAGGTAATATTTCATGTCATCCAAGAGAGCTAATATTATGAGAGATAATATTACATGCCATAAAAAAATCAATGCAATGAATATACATTCCATTTCTCAAAGCATCTACATTAATATTATAAACTATCATATATTAATATTCAAAATTTATTTTTGGATTCATGACTCAATAAATAATTATATAAACCATTAAAGTACTTAGGTTTATGCTACTTGACATAGTTTTTATCATGACACTTGACATGATAAGAAGGCTTGAGTGTTTTCTTTTATATATACTAGTATAAGACCCGCGCGATGCACGACAATCTTAATTTATATTAGATCTAATAAATTTGTTATTAATATATATCAATATTTGAAAAATAATATTGTGCATAAATCACAAATAATTTAATATAAAAATAAATGTTTTATAAATTACGAAAAACTTCTTGGTATACAATATTTGCAATTTCTTTTTCAATATGACATTCTGAATTATAAATCAAAATCTTTAAATCTTTCCTATTGGTCACCCTAAACACTGCGACATAAAATTATCCATGAGTGAAGACAGATTTTTTGAGAAAAATGTTGACATATTGTATATTTAATAATTAACATCATTTGAAAATTCAAGTGCATGAATGTATTGGAAAAAATTATTTTAAATATCAAAAATTTGTAATGAATTGTGACAGATCTAAAAAACAAATCAATTGATTATGATGATAATGATCACAAGAACAAATTAAGGGTCCTCAAGACACACAATAATCCTCTAAAGAAACCCATAGCTTTTTTACTATATATTAAACAATGAACTCTATTCGAAAATTCAAGTGTATGAATATTTTGAAAAACTAAAATATAATTATTTATATATATGATTTAGATAAATAAGTATCACATTAAAATAGATGCAAACAATCAATATATAATAAATGCAAAATGAATTATCAAAAAAAATTATGCCATAAGTGCATTACATAAATTGAGTATAATATATTAATAAATTACCAAACTTATATACATATAGTAACTACAAATATTATTCATCAAGATTTCTCAACCTGCTCCACATTTGGAATCTTCAACTTACTAAGGACATCTGTACTTGAGGATCACCATCAATATTTTCTTGAAGATCAATAACTTCAATTATTATTTTAAACGGAGTCTTAATTAGTGAACTTGCATCTGACTCCACCGACACTGAGTCCTACAAATCAATAGAAATTGTATAAATCAAGATTAATATAATAAACCAAAATCGAATAAAATTTTCAACTTGATATTCAAACACTTGTATGTATAACTTACTTGAAATTTTCTTGGGGTCAAATTTGAAATACCATCATAAGCATAATCAGGTTTATATAAAATAAATGTATACGTACATATCAGACTTGTCATATACAATTAGTAGTTAATATATATTTTTGGTCATAAATTTAACTCACAGTATAATTGTTCTCTGAAATATTGGTAGAAAATTTAGTTACCAAGTCTTCATCACTTGAGAACTTAATAGCGGCAAAGACAACATCACCAGACTTACTGTCAGACCTAACCAAAATCTTAAAAAGGAGCTTTTTGTCCAATAGATTATCTAAGTCCGCAGGATACGTATTATCATCATTATCCTGAATCAAATATATAAGTAAAGTTACACTTTAATCATAATGTAACATTAATTTGCACACAAAACGTCACATAAATGTAATGATTCCAGAACCATTATGAATTCTTTGAGTTCTTTCGTTGTGCGACCCAGTAGTTGTACTATATCACGATCCCACGTCAAAAGTAACACATTGCCGCTAGCATTCATCATAGGACAATGAACTTTGAACCTTTAATGATACATTATGTCAGTTACGCCAAAAATAACATTATATATATATATACAACAACAAAATACCTCGGAGTCCCCACAAAATCAAACATATCACACTTGGTACGATAATATTTTCCTCTAACTTTCTCCAATCCTTTAGGACATCTCTTGCAACCAATGTTATACCAACCCTTCTCACAATCCACATCAACTATTGTTCCCACAATCTCGTGTTCCCTTCTTTAGAATTTTTTTCAAGTTAAAGAACCATATTATTAAACATAAGAAGCAATGATATAAAAATTATATAAAGTACACATAAATTCCTTACCTCTGGGTTTGCAATGAGATCCTCAATACTAATAACATTAGTAACATAACGGGAAACTTCTTGAGAAATAGATACGCCTGGATGAGAACTTACTTGGCTGAGCATATATGATGATGATTCATATTTGTCCAAACATCTAGAATAAATTAAATCTTAAGGTAGTCACAACTTTATAAATGCTTGAAAAAACTTACAATAATCATTGAGAGTATTATATAGCTAACCCTTTCTTGAAGTCATGCCCATCTTAATTGAAGAGGAAAAAAGAAGAAAATAGAGGAATTACCGACCTTCATATTTTTTGCCTTTCGCCAACTGAATAATTATTATCACCGGACCAGGAACTGTATCTTGCTTAAAAAAATCTTGCACCTTATCTACAAAATCCCCCCATAATGTGCATTTGATACGATACATGCTGCATAACGAATATTTAATTATTATTAATACATAATTATTTATATAGTAGTAATGTGCAATTGTTTAAGGATATATTTTCACAAAATACCTCGAATCTTGCAGATTCACTTCCAGCATAACAACTTCTAATATTTGAGGAAAACAAATAATCTAATGTGCTTTTAAAGTGGATTTCTAATATTATCACATGAACACATTCTTGACATTTTATTGAATTGATATAATGACGTGCACCCTTTTAGAAATTAATAAATGTTGATAATAAATGTGATGGGCCAACATTCAAAACATATTTTCATTCTAATGTATCTATATTAGTAATATTAAATTCAATATTAGTAATATTACAATATAATGTTAGTCAAGGTAACGTGAATAGCAAAAAAATTAATTTAATATTATAATTAAATCTAATGTTGCTATATCTATACATTTTAATTTAATCAATACATTTTATTGTTGCTAGATCAATACATTGTTATATCAATAGGTGATTCTTGGGACCTTGGAGCTCAAAATGACACACTCCTCTCTGGCGACAAAGGGCGACTCTCGCTGCGATGGTGGAGGACGACGATCCTTCACCCCCTGACGAGCTTTCCCCTTCCCGACAACAACCCCCACCCTCCTCCATCTCCAGGGACTCCCCGATGAGGGAGTCTCTTCCTCTATTGACCTCCTCAACGGCTACCATCGATCCTTCGCATCATGCAGATCTGTCGATCGAGTTCTAATCCTTCCTTCGGCAACCAGACCTCTTCCCCCTCGTAATTGAAGAGGAAAAAAGAAGAAAATAGAGGAATTACCGACCTTCATATTTTTTGCCTTTCGCCATCTGAATAATTATTATCAGTGGACCAGGAACTGTATCTTGCTTAAAAAAATCTTGCACCTTATCTATAAAATCCCCCCATAATGTGCATTTGATACGATTCATGCTGCATAACGAATATTTAATTATTGTTAATACATAATTATTTATATAGTAGTAATGTGCAATTGTTTAAGATTATACTTTCACAAAATATCTCAAATCTTGCGGATCCACTTCCAGCATAACAACTTCTAATATTTGAGGCAAACAAATAATCTAATGTGCTTTTAAAGTGGATTTCTAATATTACCACATGCACACATTCTTGGCATTTTATTGAATTGATATATGACGTGCACCCTTTTAGAAATTAATAAATATTGATATAAAATGTGATGGGCCAAAATTCAAAACATTTTTTCATTCTAATGTATCTACATTAGCAATATTAAATTCAATGTTAGTAATATTACAATATAATGTTAGTCAAGGTAACGTGAATAACAAAAATATTAATTTAATATTTTAATTAAATCCAATGATGCTATATCTATATATTTCAATTAAATCAATACATTGTTATATCAATACGTGATTCTTGGGACCTTGGAGCTCAAAATGGCACGCTCCTCTCTGGCGACAAAGGGCAACTCTGAGGCGACTCTTGTTGCGATGGTGGAGGACGACGATCCTCCACCCCCCGACGAACTTTCCCCTTCCTGACAACAACACCCACCCTCCTCCATCTCCAGGGACTCCCCGATGAGGGAGTCTCTTCCTCTATCGACCTCCTCAACAGCTACCACCGATCCTTCGCATCATGCAGATCCGTCGAGTTCTAATCCTTCCTCCGGCAACTAGACCTCTTCCCCCTCGCAATTGAAGAGGAAAAAAGAAGAAAATAGAGGAATTACCGACCTTCATATTTTTTGCCTTTCGCCATCTGAATAATTATTATCACTAGACCAGAAACTGTATCTTGCTTAAAAAAATCTTGCACCTTATCTACAAAATCCCCCCATAATGTGCATTTGATACGATTCATGCTGCATAACGAATATTTAATTATTGTTAATACATAATTATTTATATAGTAGTATTGTGCAATTGTTTAAGATTATACTTTCACAAAATACCTCAAATCTTGTAGATCCACTTCCAGCATAACAACTTCTAATATTTGAGGCAAATAAATAATCTAATGTGCTTTTAAAGTGGATTTCTAATATTACCACATGCACACATTCTTGGCATTTTATTGAATTGATATAATGACGTGCACCCTTTTAGAAATTAATAAATGTTGATAATAAATGTGATGGGCCAATATTCAAAATATCTTTTCGTTCTAATGTATCTATATTAGCAATATTAAATTCAATGTTAGTAATATTACAATATAATGTTAGTCAAGGTAACGTGAATAACAAAAATATTAATTTAATATTTTGATTGAATCCAATATTGCTATATCTATACATTTCAATTAAATTAATACATTTTAATGTTGCTATATCAATACGTGATTCTTGGGACCTTGGAGCTCAAAATGGCACGCTCCTCTCTGGCGACAAAGGGTGACTCTGAGGCGACTCTCGTTGCGATGGTGGAGGACGACGATCCTCCACCCCCCGACGAACTTTCCCCTTCCTGACAACAACCCCCACCCTCCTCCATCTCCAGGGACTCCCCGATGAGGGAGTCTCTTCCTCTATCGACCTCCTCAACAGCTACCACCGATCCTTCGCATCATGCAGATCCGTCGAGTTCTAATCCTTCCTCCGGCAACTAGACCTCTTCCCCCTCGCAATTGAAGAGGAAAAAAGAAGAAAATAAAGGAATTACCGACCTTCATATTTTTTGCCTTTCGCCATCTGAATAATTATTATCACTGGACCAGGAACTGTATCTTGCTTAAAAAAATCTTGCACCTTATCTACAAAATCCCCCCATAATGTGCATTTGATACGATTCATGCTGCATAACGAATATTTAATTATTGTTAATACATAATTATTTATATAGTAGTAATGTGCAATTGTTTAAGATTATACTTTCACAAAATACCTCAAATCTTGTAGATCCACTTCCAGCATAACAGCTTCTAATATTTGAGGCAAACAAATAATCTAATGTGCTTTTAAAGTGGATTTCTAATATTACCACATGCCCACATTCTTGGCATTTTATTGAATTGATATAATGACGTGCACCCTTTTAGAAATTAATAAATGTTGATAATAAATGTGATGGGCCAATATTCAAAATATCTTTTCGTTCTAATGTATCTATATTAGCAATATTAAATTCAATGTTAGTAATATTACAATATAATGTTAGTCAAGGTAACGTGAATAGCAAAAAAATTAATTTAATATTTTGATTGAATCCAATATTGCTATATCTATACATTTCAATTAAATTAATACATTTTAATGTTGCTATATCAATACGTGATTCTTGGGACCTTGGAGCTCAAAATGGCACGCTCCTCTCTGGCGACAAAGGGTGACTCTGAGGCGACTCTCGTTGCGATGGTGCAGGACGACGATCCTCCACCCCCCGACGAACTTTCCCCTTCCTGACAACAACCCCCACCCTCCTCCATCTCCAGGGACTCCCCGATGAGGGAGTCTCTTCCTCTATCGACCTCCTCAACAGCTACCATCGATCCTTCGCATCATGCAGATCCGTCGAGTTCTAATCCTTCCTCCGGCAACTAGACCTCTTCCCCCTCGCAATTGAAGAGGAAAAAAGAAGAAAATAGAGGAATTACCGACCTTCATATTTTTTGCCTTTCGCCATCTGAATAATTATTATCACTGGACCAGGAACTGTATCTTGCTTAAAAAAATCTTGCACCTTATCTACAAAATCCCCCCATAATGTGCATTTGATACGATTCATGCTACATAACGAATATTTAATTATTGTTAATACATAATTATTTATATAGTAGTAATGTGCAATTGTTTAAGGTTATACTTTCACAAAATACCTCAAATCTTGCAGATCCACTTCCAACATAACAACTTCTAATATTTGAGGCAAGCAAATAATCTAATGTGCTTTTAAAGTGAATTTCTAATATTACCACATGCACACATTTTATTGAATTGATATAATGACGTTCACCCTTTAAGTAATTAATAAATATTGATATTAAATGTGATGGGCCAACATTCAAAACATCTTTTCATTCTAATGTATCTATATTAGCAATATTAAATTCAATGTTAGTAATATTACAATATAATGGTAGTCAAGGTAACGTGAATAGCAAAAAAATTAATTTAATATTTTAATTGAATCCAATGTTGCTATATCTATACATTTTAATGTTGCTATATCAATACATTGTTATATCAATACGTGATTCTTGGGACCATGGAGCTCAAAATGGCACGCTCCTCTCTGGCGACAAAGGGTGATTCTGAGGCGACTCTCGCTACGATGATGGAGAATGACGATCCTCCACCCCCCGACAAACTTTCCCCTTCCCGACAACAACCGCCACCCTCCTCCATCTCCCGGGACTCCCCGATGAGGGAGTCTCTTCCTCTATCGACCTCCTCAACGGCTACCACCGATCCTTCGCGTCATGCAGATCCGTCGAGTTCTAATCCTTCCTCTGGCAACCAAACCTCTTCCCCCTCCGGCATCGCCCCCCGCTCCCCCCCCCCCCACGTCGGTATGACATTTTCCCCAATTTTTCTCGCAAACCCTAACCGTAATTTTTCTAACAGGAACACTAACCCTAATCTGAGTCCATCATCGCCCAGGTAGTCACGATCTCTCCTTCCCCTGAAGATTCTCCTCACCTTGCGGCAGGTATGATCTCCACGCCCGTCCCTTCCATAAATCTTAACCCTAACAATCCTCACAGGAACCCTAACATTATATCGGACTCGCCGCACACTGGCTCCATGGGTTCGAGTCTCTCTCCCTCCCCCCACGACACTTACTTGGGCCCAGATCCTCCGCGGATCTCATGCAAAGAACCCTAAACCTACCGAAACTTTCACCTTCTCCAAAATCGCTAATTATGCTTCTGGTAAAGTCTCTTGCACTCTTGAGCAAGTTTTCGAATGGCAATCTTCTTGGCACAGTAGCCTTGTGGGTAAATTTCTCGGTTGGCCGCCTCCCTTATCGGTTGTTTCTCGCTGGGCTTCTAATCTGTGGTCCTCTTTTGGTTTATGTAATGTTTTAGATCTCAAAGAAGGTTTTTTTGTGTTTCGATATCGTGATATTTCTAACCCAACTTTGGTTCTTACGGGTGGCCCTTGGTCCTGCCGAGGCGCTGTCATTCGGTTGGTTCCCTGGAAACCATTTTTCCGTCCCTGGTTGGAAGATTTTACTTCTGCTATGGTTTGGTTGCGTATACATGATTTACCCCTTGAACCGTGGAACCCTACTTCTATCACACAAATTGCAAATAGTCTTGGAAATCTTATTTCTATAGACTCTCGCTCTTTTTGAATTCAATCGTGGGAAATATATTAGAGTTTGCATTGAAATTGACCTGTCTCAACTGATAAAACAAGGAATTTGGATTTCTGTCCCTGGCCATGAGTTTTTTCAACCTGTCATATTTGAAAATTTTCCATCTGTGTGTTTTTTATGTGGTTTAGTTGGCTATAGGGAACATTCCTGCCCTAGGAAAAATTCCTCTAACCATCCTTAGAACCATTCCCCCAAATTAGATACTAAAAACCCTACCCCTACCATAGATCACCCTTACGGAGACTCCAGTAAGGAGCCTTCTAATACCACCCCCACCTCTTGCACTCAGGAAGCTAATTTGATTCAACCTAATGATGTTGAGAAACCAGTGTGTGGACTCTGGATCCAAGTTAGACACAGAAAAGGTCGAAAACAAGCTGCTACACAGCAAGCCAATGCACACCATGGTGCAAATAAATCTAAAACCTCCATAACACACGAGGATGCCTCCATCAAAAAGGATGATGATAACCAACTTCCTGAGTCAAGACTTGGGCCTTTTACAAATGTTCAATACACCTCTAAAAACTAGGATCCTAGAGGAAATCACTCTTTTAACTCCAAGAAAACCTCTATCAAGGACAAAAATTCCCTTACAAAAAAAGTTATGACCTTAAGCAAACAAAACCTACAAATTTCCCTCAATGATCAAACTACTGAGAAACCTCTCAATACTGCCTCCTCTTCTTTCCTGAAACAATCTTTTGAAGACCTTGTCAGAGAGGTTTCCCTTATATTCCAGGCTGATTCTCATAATTCTGTACCTAAAAAGTCAAGGGATAATATGAAAGGTAAAGCTGCCTTACCTAGTAGGCTTAGGAGGCAAAATCATACCTCTCCCACCATAAACAAAGATACCTCAACTGTAGAGGGATCCTCCAATACTAAGATACATAGAAGTGGCTCCCCTATCCCCCCCCCCCCCCCCCCCAAACTGATCCCCGGGATCAGATGATGGTTATCCCCTATAATAAATCATGAATATTATAGTTTGGAATGTTAGAGGGGTCCTTAGGGCCCACTATCCTTGACAGAATGCACAACTTGATCAAAACTTGCAATGTAAAAATTTTTGCCCTTCAAGAAACTCATGTAGATGATGCTACTACTTTATCATTTGTCTCTAAAATTGGTAGAAATTGGCATGGTTCCTCTTTTACTTCTCATGGTGCTTCTGGTGGCTTGCTCCTTGTTTGGAATGCTACTGTGGTTAAACTGAAGTTATTTTTTCAATTCATGATGTAATGCATGCTATTATTTTCATTGCAAATTCTCAGCCTTTTTTGTTTTCTAATATATATGCAAATACTAATCCTTCCATTAGGAATTTACTTTGGCATAAACTCTCTAATCTAGATTTTTCCTCTTATCCCTGGCTTTTGGTTGGGGATTGTAATTGCATTTTGAACCATGAAGACAAGAAATGTGGCCTAGAATTCAAACTTAATCCTCACATTAGAACCTTTAGGAACTTTATTTTAAACACAAACCTCATTGACCTAGGCTTTAGTGGACCCAAACACACCTGGTGTAATAATAGAAAGGGAAAATATAGGATTCTCATCAGGCTGGACAGAACATTTGCAAACCCAGCTTGGCTTCACTTCTTTGGAACCTCTACTGTTAGACACTTTCTTAGATATAGATCTGACCACTATCCCCTCCTGATTCAGATCAACCCTAAGACCAACTCTAGAAGTAAGCTTTTCAAGTTTCAAAACTTCTGGACTGAATACCCTGACTCCAGGGATATTATTCAGTCAGCCTGGTCATCCCCCACTTCTCTCCCCATTCCTCAGAATAAATTTGTTACCCAGCTAAATTTCACTAAAAAATCCTTCTCAAATTGGAACAAAAACCAACTTGGAAATCTTGAGATGACTCTCAAAGTAGCTAAGGCTGAATGTGCCAGACTTGAGTATAAAGAAGCCAACTCTTGCCTTTCCTGTTCTGAAGAGACTAACCTCATATCTCTTCATAACAAAATTCATACCCTCCAAAGACAAATTAGTCATAAATGTTGGGCTAAAGCCAAAACCAAGTGGCTCTTAGATGGTGATAAAAATATAGCTTTTTTTTCATAAAATTATCACCTCTAGGAGAAGAACCAACCTCATTACCAAGCTTACTAATGACAATGGTAACATTCTCACTAATGACAACTCCATTCTTCAAGCCTTTGCCAAATATTATCAAGAACTCTAGCAACCTACTAATCTCATTCCATTCTCCATCCAACTTTGACCTATTTTCCCCACTATCCCTAACTCTATGAAGGAAAATCTCATCAAACCCTTCACAAAAGAGGAACTATGGTCTACTGTTAAGACCATGGCAAATGGGAAAAGTCCTAGGGTTGATGACTTTACAGCAGAGTTCTACAAAAGTTATTGGCCTATCATTGAGCAAGACTTTTTTGATTGCATAATTAAACACATATTTCCTTCCTTTTTCTTGGAATCAGACTGTCCTAACATTCATCCCTAAAGTCAATAACCCCTCTAAGGTTAAAGACTATAGGCCCATCTCCCTATGTAACTTAAACTATCGTATCATATCCAAATTGCTTGCTAATAGACTTAAGGAAATCCTTCCCATCATCATTTCTAAAGAACAGTCTGCCTTTATTAAGGGCAGAAGTATTCATGAGAATGTCCTTATTGCCCAAGAAGCTGCTCACTCAATCTTTAAATCCAAAGGAAAACACTCTTATATCATGGTCAAACTTGATCTTGCTAAGGCTTTTGACTCTATATCTTGGCAAGCCATCTACACTGTCTTGGAAGCTTGCAACTTTCCCCCCATTTTCATTAAATGGATCAACTCTTGCTTGTCTACTGCTTCCTTTTCTTGTCTTGCCAATGACAATCTTTCTGGTTTCTTTCAAGCCAATAAGGGTGTAAGACAAGGAGACCCCATCTCTCCTTTCTATACATTCTAGTGGCCCAAACTCTCACCCTTTTAATTAACATGACTGTTAATAATAATGATTTCACTCCCCTAACCATCAAACAGTCCTTCAAAATTAGCCACCTTCTCTTTGTGGATGACATTCTCCTCATGCTTAAAGCTAATGACAAAAGCCTCAATTCCATTAAAAATATTTTTGAACACTATCATAGCTTAACTGGGCAGAATGTTAACCCTTTAAAATCTGCAATCTACTTCCCAAACAATACCCCTTCCCATATTAAGTTCTCTATCTGCCATAAGCTTTGTATGCCTGAATTCATTTCCCTTCAAATACTTAGACACTAAGATCTCTCCTAATTGCCCTCCTCCTAATGCCTATGATTACCTCTTCAAATCCATTAACACTAGACTTGGATCCTGGCAATTCAACTACTTATCCCAAGCTGGTAAGCTCACTTTGGTTAACTCAGTTCTCACCTCTATACCCCTCCATACTATTTCTGTTTCCTGGTTATCCTAGAAAACCATGAAAAAAATAAATAGTATAATTAGTAACTTTTTCCGGGGTTCAAACACTAAGCATAAGAAAATCCACCTTGTTTCCTGGGATCAAATCACAACCCCTAAAACCAATGGTGACCTTGGCATCCACAATGTATATCTCCAAAGCCTTTCCCTCAATGCCAAAAGAGTGGCTGCCTACTTAAACAACACTGACAGTATGTGGCTACAGCTTGTGAAACAAAAATATCATTTGCTCACTGCTAGCAATGCCACTGCCCCTGCCTCTTCCTTCTGGTCTTGGAGGCTTTTTGTCAAGGCTTTTAAAAAGCTTAGCCTTGCTTTTCATCATGTTATTAAATCTAGAACCAGCACCTCTGCCTTGAATGACTCCTGGGCTTTAGATCTCCCCTTTAGCATGAAACCCACATTCATCAATGTGGATCTGATTAATTCTGATATGACTGTTAACTACCTCATTCCAAATCAACATTAGAATTATGATATTTGTGATACTATGTTTTCTCATGAGCTAGGCGCATCCATTTCGATGATTCGGCTTCCTTTAACACCCCATGAGGATAAAATAATTTGGACTGAAAGCAGGGACGAAAATGTTACCACTGCTTCAGCCTATTCTTTTCTCCTCAAGCATAATTCATTTATTTCTGACACTTCTCTTAACTGGTCAACTATTTGGTCTTTAAATATTCCTAAAAAAATAAAGATTTTCTTATGGAAATTGATGCATGGCCGCTTGCTTATCAGAACTAGACTCTATGATTTAAAATTGGTTTCTAGTAACTTATGTATTTTCTGCCAAACTGCTGAGGAAAACTTTGAACATTTGTTTTGCCATTACCCTTTTCTATTGAGATTTGGAACAATTCGTAATCTTACTTTAGAATCATACTGCCAGATAGACAAACATGGATACTTGGTAGCAATCCGTCACACCCCAAAAATCTAGGCGTGATCGACCAGAGTACTACATGTACCCCGAAGCCTAACCCAACATAATAACTAATAAATACGAAACCTTGGACAATATAAGAGACCAGTTTCTCACAATAAACATAAAATGATCAAAATTTCAAAAGCCAATCCATAAGTTATATGATAACTACATATGTTCAAAACTCATTTAAAATGAATCAACTAATCATGAACAAGTATTTGACATCCAATGCGGAAATATAGTGTTAAATGTTCATTTACAAATAAAAAAAATAAATATGATCCTATGGACTCAACATAACCCTCGATCACGACGTGTCACAAGATCCGCCGTCCCTGACGCCACCAGCTGCGCAATGACACTCCAGTACCTGTCTGATTATGCTCAGGTGCTGCAATATAGTGGAATAAACATTAAGTCCAACTAGGACTTAGTGAGTGACATAATCTTCTGCAACCATGCTCAAAAACCAAAACCAGCAGATATACATATGAATGTTATAAACCCAATGTTTCATAAGCAGCATGGGGTGTGCCAAGGAATATAGATATACTCAGTGTAACCATGCATCTATTTAAGCAACAACTAGTAAGAGCATTTAAATAATACTAACATGAGATAAACAACGATGACGTCATTCAATTATTCATGCAAGCCACCCGAGTCGGTCATCAGCATGGCAGTACTGACGAGCTTCCCGGTCCAAGGACCCGTCGGTTCGATCATCTAGAGACCCGTCAGTCTATGAGTCGGGCGTTGATCACCTTTGTCTCAGCGTTTTCCCCGGTCTGTGCCACCCGGGTCGATCGTCAGCGTGGCAGTACTGACGAGCTTCCCGGTCCAAGGACCCATGGATCTATAAGTCGGGCGCTGATCACCTTTGTCTCAGCGTTTTCCCCGCTCTGTGCCACCTGGGTCGATCGTCAGTGTGACGGTTGACGAGCTTCCAGGTCCACATCCACATACAAATTCAGACATTTACAACCAAGCTATAGTATATGTGTGTACTATAAAACAAGACGAATATGCACATTTGCATGTCGGTACAAGTATACCAACCACACGACTGGTTCATCGGATACATAATGAACAGTATCTGCACTTAATGGGCAATCCTAATGGTCTAGACATTAATATGCATCACTAGTTATGCATTGAGGGTGTGGTTGATTCCATACGATGTATCAATGTGGAGCATTGAAAGGAGAAACAACTAGCTATAGGTGACCTAATGTATAACTAGTTACTATCATGTGATATAACAGCATTAATCCTACTAAACAGAACCTCTAAGCTTGGATCTATCCAAACTTCTCTACCGTCAAAGATTTAATGAGGAATTATAGCATTACAGGAAAACATTTAACGTAATAGCAATACTATATAACATATTGAATACCAACAAGTATTTAAACGCATCAAGCAGCAGGAATATATTTGTACACTGGTATAAGCTACGCTAAATGCAAACCATACAGATCATGCTTTCATCAAAAATGTATCTGTACACTGGTATCAGCTATGCTAAAAGCAAACCACACAGATCATGCTTTCATCCATACGGGAAGAAGATTCTAATTCGATCTTACCGACGGAATGCAAACCTACAATTCCGGTCCACCCAAATCGACACAGGGTAATTGCTCTGTTAACATTCAATTCGAACAAAATACCGAATACAACATATGGAATACAAGATTCGTAAAATGAACACTTCCAACATCCACAGATTTCAGATCTAAATCCTCATCCACCGAATACAGATCAAGATTTACGATTCACCAACACATACAACAACACATTATATGCCCTCTGTTAACAACCATTCGAACAACAAATACATCATAAATCGCACAGACAATGTCAACATCAACCGAATACAAATCAAGAATCACGATCCACCAATTCATACGAACAACACATTGTATAAGGAATCACAACAATATACGAAGAAAAATCCGAAGCAAGATGACTCGCGAAAAGGGGACGGCGGCTTGAATTCATAAGCAAGGGAGGAGGAGGATTAGACACTCACCGATCTAGGGAAAGTGAAAGGGGAGGACGATCGAGATTGATTCCTCCGACCGCCGTCGCCAACGAGATCACCGCGGCCAGCTGAGATCCGCTCTCCCCTCCTCCATCCGCCGCTCCGTCTGGGTCGCGCGATCTGTCGCCCAGTCGTGGGTCGCGCGATTTCATTCCCCCAGCCGCAGCGGTTCGATTTATAACTTGGGGTTAAATTAACCCCAAGTTACCTTTTTACCCCTCTCCTTAGCCTAATTATAAAAGGCCCAATTGAGTCAAACCTAAGTCTAATTTGAATTCCGATCGACCCACCGAGTTTGCCTCGAAGTCTACTCTCATTACGCCATGCCAATTTACAGAAATAAAAATTATATATATTTAAATTAGCGACATACCGAATTCCACCCTCGAGACTCCGCTAATTTGCATCATTTAAGTCCTCACTTCCCTGATATGAAACCAAACAAATATAGATGAAATTTTGATCATAACTCAATCTTCTTATCTTGAGTGATGATTCAATTCGTTGCTCGATAAAAAGAATAGTTGCCATTTCATGGTGGTTCATCTGGTTTGGGAGAAACGAGAGACTGCATCAGACGAGGCAGCTTTCCCTCTCCTGCTTAGTGAGAAAAATAATTTCGTATGTCGGCTTCCTTGATTCAAATTTAAAAACTGAGGGCAAAGCTAAAGATAGAAATCCAATCATTTGCAAATGGATGCCTCCTCTCTTAGACTGCATTAAAATAAGTTGTGATGCTTCATTTACTATTGATTCTTCTGCAATGGGTATTGTTGCCAGAAATCATAAGGGTAATATTATTTATGTTGAATGTTTATTGGTTAATGCTAAATCTATTTTGCATGCTGAAACACTTGCCATTAGACAATCCTTACTGGTTGTAATGCAGGAAGGATATCATCATGCTACCATCGAGTCCGATTCCAAAACTCTTGCGGAATCTTTGAAGCAAAAGAGCTATCCGGATTGGCGCGTGCAAGCTGATTTTGATGATATCTCTTCATTCTTGTTGGCTTGTAATAATGTTTGTTTCAGCTTTGTTTTTAAACAATGTAATAAAGCAGCCTATTGGGTTGCAAATTTTGGTCGTTTGAATGGTGTCTCGCAGGTTTGGTCTAATGTGAGACCTCCGGAGCTCCAAAACATTATTGTAAGGGACTGTTGCGGTCCAAGTTTTTGTTCGTTAATTTGAAGTAGTTTTTTGTTTCAAAAAAAAAAAACGGGATTCTTGGTCAAATGCCAAGAATGTTGTTATTAACTACTAAAATAGGATGACGTGATTAACTACTAAATATTAAATATTTTAGAAATGTAATATTACATAATTAAGAGATGTAATTTTAGAAACTAATAAATGTTGTTATTAAATATGATGGGCTCATATGTAAATTTTTTTATGTTTTTCTAATGTATTGCAAGGTAATGTGAATAGCAAAAAAATTAATATTAAATTAAATCTAATATCTGTATATCAATATATTTCAATTAAATCATTTACATTTCAATTACATTTCTTCAATCAACTCATTCAGGATGACGCGAATCTTGGTCAATTAAATATTAAATATTTAAGAAATATAATATTATATAATTAAAAGATGTAATATTACATGTCATCCAAGAGAGCTAATATTAAGAGAAGTAATATTACATGCCATAAAAAAAATCAATGCAATAAATACATATTTATTTTCTCAAAATATGTACATTAATATTATAAACTATTATATATTAATATTCAAATTTTATTTTTGGATTCATGACTTATTAAATAATTATAGAAACGGTTAAAGTACTTAGATTTTTATCACTTAGCATAATTTTTATCATGACATTTGGCATAATAAAAAGACTAGAGTGCTTTTATATATATATATACTAGTTCAAAACCCGTGCTTTGCACGGGCTGTTTAGAATATTTATAAAATTAATAAAGTAGTATGAGCATAATAATAATAATAATAATATATAAGATAATATATATACACGTATTTCTTTAGTATGAATTTATAATAATAACATATTTTCAAAAGAAAATTTCTTATCAAACTTGATCTTAAAGTATCTCAATTTTTTTTTAACCATAAGTCGTTAATTTTTTTTGATTCTACACAATATACAATTGAAATGATAAATTGTGTTCAAATTATCTCTTTAAATGAAAATTATGAATCAAAACTTCGTAAATATTAGATCAAGTTTGCAATGTATTCCATCCAGATTTTTAAAAAGCATGTTGAATGTACAGGATTTGATTAGAAAAATATTTATACATCAAAAAGTCATGTGAATTTGCAATGCACAAAGAATAGTAAAAGATAGAAAGATTCTTATCATTCAATAAAGAGATCCAAAGATAGCAAATTTATAAATAATGAAAGTTTACACTATTACTTATAATTAATCTACATCTAAGTATCTTTTATATAAATATATATGCATTGTAACTTCACATTTGTTTATTGCCAACTTATCACCTTTTAAGAAAAGGATGGACGTGAAGAGAAAAGAAAACCGACAAAAAAAAAAGGGAAATAATTGCTAATTAGTTTGTAGTTCGTACATTATTTGTCCGCTAAAGTTGAAGATATTAAATTAAATTATTGAAGAAAAAAAATAAAGTAAAAAAACACAAAGAATGAAAATCAACCCATAAGAGCTATTCAAATGCAAAGAAGATGAAATCACATCAGAAATACCCAAATAATAATTGAAAAAACACTAATAAAGTGAAAAAAAAATTACCTCATAAATGACTCCAAGAGAATGAAAGTTTTTAGTCTTCGTTGTGACTTATATTTATGATGGAAAAAGCAAGAGGAAGATATGAGATTTGCATCATGACAACTGCATCAATAAAATCAAAAATTTACTAAGAAACTTAAGAAGTAAACTTAGATCGGAGTGTTGAAGGGTCTTACACCCAAATTGATAAAAATTTGAAAAATCCACCCCTTTTTTCATTCGCTTCCGCTCCATCTCGCTTGATCCATAAAGGAATCCAAAATCTAATATTAATTTGAGTAACAATCGGTTGTTGGTGGAAAGAGAACAAAAACTTTTCTACATTGTTTTTAATTATGCATCAGAAATAATGAAAAGCACTGACTTGAGTAATTGGAGACATGTCGGGTACTTGAGAGGGAGAGTGAATGGAGTTAAAAAGTCAATGTTAGAAAACAACCGTAAGTTTTAAAAATAAGTAAAAAAAATGAGTTTTTAATTAAGCCTTGAAAATAATAAAAAATGTTGGGTTAAGTAATTGGAGGACTACATGTCAGGTACTTGAGAGTAGGCCTGTCCATTCGGTTCAACCCGAACCGAATTATCCAAAACCATTTTTTTTTAAATATCCGAACCCGAACCGAATTACCCAAAAACCGAATAAACCCGAACCGAAATAATTCGGTTCGGTTCCCTACCCGAAAAAAATCAAAATTTCATTCACATAAAGATACATGAAAAAATTAATCGGGTCCGAGTGAAATATTGAGTTCGGGTGTATTAACTATTAAGTTAAAATTAATATATATATTTTTTTAAATTCTAATAAAGTAGTATCAGAATAATAATAATATATAAGATAATATATATACACACATTTCTTTAGTATGAATTTATAATAATAACATATTTTCAAAAGAGAATTCCTTATCAAACTTGTTCTTAAAGTACCTTAATTTTTTTTTACCATAAGTCGTTAATATTTTTTGGTTCTACACAATATATAATTGAAATGATAAATTGTGTTCAAATTATAACTTTGAATGAAAATTATAAATCAAAACTTCGTAAACATTAGATCAAGTTTACAATGTGTTCTATCCAGATTTTTTAAAAATATGTTGAATCTACAGGATTTGATTAGAAAAATATTTATACATCAAAAAGTCATGTGAGTTTGCAATGTGCAAAGAATAGAAGAAGATAGAAAGATTGCTATCATTCAATAAAGAGATCCAAAGATAGCAAATTTATAAACAATGAAAGTGCACACAATTATTTATAATTAATCTACATCTAACTATCTAATATATATATATATATGCATTGTAACTTCACATTTGTTTATTGTCAACTTACCACCTTTTAAGAAAATGGTGAATGTGAAGAGAAAAGAAAACATGCAAAAAAAGGAAAATAATTGCTAATTAGTTTATAGTTTATGCATTATCTATCCGCTAAAGTTGAAGATATTAAAGAAGATGAAAAAACACAAAGAATGAAAATCAACTCATAAGAGCTATTCGAATGCAAAGAAGATGAAATCACCTCAGAAATATCCAAATAATAATTAAAAAACACTAATAAAGTAAAAAAAAAAAAACCTCATAAACGACTCCAAGAGAATGAAAGCTTTTGGTCTTCGTTGTGACTTATATTTATGATGGAAAAAGCAAGAGAAAGATATGAGATTTGCATCATGACTATTGCATCAATAAAATTTAAATTTTTATCAAAAAATGTAAAAAGTAAACCTAGATCGGAGTGTTGAAGAGTCTTACACCCAAATTGATGAAAATTTGAAAAATCCATCTCTTTTTCCATTCGCTTCCGTTCATCTCGCTTGATCCATAAAGGAATTCAAAATCTAATATTAATTTGAGTAACAATCGGCGGTTGGTGGAAAGAGAACAAAAACTTTTCTACATTGTTTTTAATTATGCATCGAAAATAATGAAAATCATTGGGTTGAGTAATTTGATGACTACATGTCAAGTACCTGAGAGGGAGAGTGAATGGAGTTAAAAAGTCAATGTTAGAAAACAGCCGTGAGTTTTTAAAATAAGTTAAAAATTTGAGTTTTTAATTATGCATTGAAAATAGTGAAAAATATTGGGTTAAGTAATTGGAGGACTACATGTCAGGTAGTTGATAGGGAAAGTAAATGAAGTTAAAAAATCAATGTTAGAAAACAACCGTGAGTTTTTAAAATAAGTTAAATAATTGAGAGGAAAAATAAAAAGAGTTAAAAAATTAAAAGGGAGTTAAAAAATCAATGTTAGAAAATAGCCGTAAAGGAGTCAAATGAGTTTTAAAAATAAATTAAAAAATTAAGAGAGAAAGTAAAAAAAATAGTTAAAAAATTGAGGATAAATTTATTTGTAAAAAATAGCTGTCAACACAAAAAACTAAGGGTAGAATTGGAACAAAAAAAATACCACAATGAGTCATGTGTCAAATTTAGAAAGATAGTTAAAAAGTGATACTGATTTTATAATTTAATTAATATAATAATTTGAAAATTTATAGTTAAATTTAAAGTTAAGGATATAATTGAAAAAACCAAAAAAATACTATAAACCGTTGTCAACCAACATAATTGAGGGTAAAATTATAGTTAAATTTAAAGTTAAAGATATAATCGGAACAATATAAAAATACTATAAAGAATCATTTGTCAAGCTTAGTTTAGAAAGAGAGTTAAAAAAGTGTGCTTGTTTATACATATATATATATATATATATATATATATATATATATATATATATATATATATATATATATATATGATTTTATCGCCGGCTAAAAGTAGAGAGGAAATTAACCAAGGATGGAAAGTAGATAAAGGGGGAAGGAAAATATATATTCACAAGATCACTTGAACTTTGTGAGCAGTAGTAGACTAGCACTTCCTCACATGCGGCAATTATTTTATATATGAGGGCTAGCTAGCTAGCTGCATGTGACTTCCTTATACCAGGCAGGGAATATATATATTAACCTCCAGTTGTGAAAGAGGATGATAACTGATCATTATTATGAGAACCTGCTTGATAATTATTATGTTGACTGCTGTGTAAGGCTAACAAAAAGATCAATCTCTATCTGCTTGCCAGAAGAAAGCATGCAAATGCAGCTTGCATATGGTTAATTACAGCATGATGAGTTGCTCGCGCGTTAAACATAAGCTACCTAACTCATTGGTGCAATTCTTAAACTAAAATGTGTTTATAAATGAAGTTTCACGTATAGTAAAAATGCATACAAGAGTATTAGAGACTTTTTCATCAAAATCCTAAATTTAGGTTTATTAACTTCGTAAATATGAAAAATTTAAAATTTTCTATGCGAAAAAATTTATACAAAAGCCGTTAGATTTTTTTCATCAAAGTCCATAATAATTAATATAATTACAATTAATATCTCATTTTGGATCGTTAGATTTATTAGCTTCATAAATATATTAAATTTAAAAATTTATATGCAATGAAATGTAAATCGTTAGAGATTTTCATGAAGAGTCTAATTATCAATATAATTATAATTGCATTAATGAATAGAACTAGAGAGCAATTTTGGTATATCATAGAAAATTATGATTTTAACAAATAACATGAAGTAATTATGGTTTTGCTAATAAATTATAGGGAAGAAGTATTCTTTAGTCCCTCAATTATCGTGTAATTTTCACTTTGGTCTCTCAATTAAAAATCTGATTATTCGAGTTCTCAAATTTTCAATTGTTAGCTATTTAGTCATGATTGTCGTCAACTAATTATTATAACATTTCTAAATTTTGAATAGAACATAAAATAATTTTAAGAAAAAATATCTTATTTAGTCTCTCAACTATCGTGTCTTTTTTCACTTTGCTCCCTCAACTAAAAATGTGATAATATTTTAATACACATAAATATGGACACATTGGATAATTTTGACGATGTTATAACGGGAGTCGACAATGAGAATTTAAGTGATAACGGTGAATAAATTTGAGGATTCACGTTATCAGATTTTTAGTTGAAGGACCAAATTGGAAAATACGCGATAGTTAAGGAACTAAAAATACATTTTCCCTAAATTATAAAGTGCTTATGGTTTTCCAAAATTCTCAATCCTTAACAAAAAAATATCTCATCACCCGTGGGTCCCATAAGCCTCGTCATATTTTTTTGGTTTCAAATTAACAATTTTATGATATATATATATATATATATTTGAATGTTTTAAACACAATTTCATTGAGATTAGAACTTGTTTAAGATTTTTGCTCAAATTTTGGACAAAAAACCATTTCATCATCTGCGTACCTTATAAGCCTCATCTTGTAATTTTTTATTTCTAGGAATGATTTTACAAACTATTATTTTTTTCCAATAATTTAAAATATATTTCCAATGATATTTGGATATGATAAAAAGGGTTTTCACAAATACTTGAACAAAATAATATCTCAATATATATTGTACTGGAATAGTATTTTGGGCACAATCAAATCAGGCCTATAAATGCTCAGACTTGTGAACCATACTCAAATCAAGCCAAACATCACTTAGCACGTCGGCTCCGATAAACATGGCCATACAAGAATACCTACGTCTCTCATTTAATTACCAGGATTTCGATAATAATGAGCTCGACATCTTCGAGATAAACCTCGATTTATTTCAAGTATATTCCCGCAAGATTCGAGAAGATCATCGCACCGAGATATTTCTAATATGCACTATGCATCAAGTATACTCTCGATTTCAATTTCATAGCCACAACCTAAAATTTTTTTTTACTTGAGCGTCAAAATATTTTTGCAGACTTCTCGCCAGAGTCGTATCGGATCAGGAGACGCAAAGGACCGCATCTCCTCGACTTCACACAATTAATAATATATATACACACAACGAATTAAAGGAGGATAAAATTAAAAAAAAATTACTTTGTGATTTCTATTTTAAAATTTTTGCGTCTTTGCTGTGGCTTTGGATTTTTTTTCAAAATTTATTTTAGTTTTGGAAAAAAAATGTTTTTTTTCTTAAATTGAAGAAGAAAGTAAAAACTGTAAGGCATCCGAAGATTTTTGTTACGAGCATCCGAAACGTAGGAAGGTGCATAGCCCGCCACGTGGAGCGATCTGCCGCCACATCTTCGCGGTTCAAGAAAAAAGACGAACTCACTGTAAAATAAATATTTTGGTGTAAAATTCCTCGGAAAGCAGCCGCGCCGAACAGGGGATTCACCGGCAGCGGCCATGGCGATCTCGTCAATTAGAAGCGCAACCAACGCCCGGCTCCCAATCCTTCTATTCAGCCAGCCTCAGGTTCTCGTTCTTCCCGCGTTCCTGGTCTTCTTTGTCTCGTCCAATTTTCCCCCCTTTTCCGCCCATGAAATGTTTGAGTGTTGGTCTTGTGCTCGATTGCGCTTTGATGTCACTGAGGATCTCTTCAACGACCAAAATCTCCATTGATTTTTTGTTGTTCTTTTAATCTTGTACTGCAGCGACCTGCAGTGACTTGCTCGGTGAGGTTGAGGAAGCCCGGCGGTTGGTCGGGCAGAAGATTAGTGTTTGCTCAGTATTCACAAGCCAGGGATATTTCCACTCGATTTCAAGGTACTCCACATTTTTCTTAAAAGCCGTCTCTTCTACATACGTTGGTTTAGTTCATCAGTCCAACTTTGAATGCGACTGTGAGGTTTAGTCCTGTTGCATTGAGGTAAATATGTGATTTTTTTCTGCTTGTACGATCTTTTGCTCATAGGTGGTGCCCCATGGTTTGCTTGGAGTGAGACAAGATCACCGTGCCTGATCTTGGATAGTTTGTTTTAAATCATCTTGTTGTTTACACTTTATTAGTGTGAAGCTATAAACGAAGAAACTTAGGGATACTTGAATAAATCTTTTTTCTTGTATAAAAATGATAAACTCGTTCAAGATTGGAGGTATTGGTTTTGGTTTAGCCATCCAGCTCAAGTTTTGAGCTGTTAGTTATGGAGCAACCATGTCTCTAAAGTTAGCACAGCGATAATGTTAACTAGGCTTGTAAACCATTTTACATATCTGCTCGAGGTGTGCACATTTCCTTTTGTCATGACTTACCTCACTTAGCTTTTTCCATCCAACTAATCCTTCCCCTGATGTTACCCTCAGGGATGGATGCGACATATGCTTTGGTACCACTTGTTAAGGTCAAGATGCTAATCACCAATCCCAAAAACTGGAGGAGGAAATTTATTGTGTGATGGTTCTTGGGCCACTGTCCATGTCCTGGACTTGGCCCAAGGAGCGCAATACAAACGGGTGCATCACTTGGGCTTGGTCCAAGGAGCTTGAGCACCATTTAGAAGTGCGACATGTGCCTAATATGCACATCTTGCACTGATTTTTCCTCTTTCATTTGGTGATCTGGAGAATAAATCATGATTTCTATTCATCATTTAAATGGAAAGGCAGATGTGTAGGAGGGACATAGCCTCGAAAGAGATTTTGTATGGGCTTAGGAGTACTTGTAAAGGTTTCGAGTACCAAAAAGGAGCTCAATGACAGTCAAAATAATGCCCAAAGATTGAAAAAGTAGCCGTTGGGCATGCTACGCATGTATGAGGTGGTACAGTGATAATGCTTGTACTGAATTGGTGCTCTTGGTGTAGGCCCTTACCTCCCGGTATAGTTTGTATGGCGGTTCCTTCATGTATAATCCAATACCGATCTCAACCAAGGGCGTATGCAGGATTTTAAAAATGGGGGTCATAAAGAAATTTAAAATTGAAATTAGGATGTTTAGTTACAATTTTGGGGTGTGGGGCTTGCTCCCGTGGTACGGTACAATATAATTGTATAAAAATACCTTTAACATAAGACAATCAAAATATATAGATCAACAAATGAGAAACAAATAAAAGTAGTAATTTATAATAAATAAAAATCAACCAATCAAAGTAATATTTAGTTTTGAGCAGAATTATTTACCTTATAAAATTGGAGTTGTATTCACCCAATCAAGAACTATACGATTGTTTAAACCACTTGAAGCTACCCGTTAACAAAGTGATAATATGTATTGTTTCCTTCAAAATAAGTAATAACACAAATCCAATGATTTATACATAGAAGATTAAATTTCATCAATTTTGAAATAAACACAAAATTAAAATTAACAACAAAAATTAAAATATAAAATTACTTTTTTTTTTAAAAAAAAAGGGGGACAAAATGTCCCCCATTTGCTATGCTGTATACGCCACTGATCTCAACATTCAGATAAAAGAGCAAATAATGATTGTACCAAGTGATATGGTATTTGAGACCATGGATGAAGTATGATTTTATCGCCAAAAGCTTTAAACTTTGGCAAGTACAAATGAGGTTCACTCAAAATGGTTTTGATCTGACAATTGATAGCGTGGATGATATAAGTGGGATGGTGCAGCAAAAGAAGAACGATGCAAAAACATTAGTTGAAATTTGCTTGGTGCTGTACGAGGTACTCTAGGAAGGCATAGACAAGTTGACAATGATTGCAACATGGAAGAAGCTCAAGGAGTTGTACGTGCCAAAAGTTTCATGCATTTCTGAAACATTGGTTGTTTTTTATCTAAGATGCAAGAGGGGTTTCCTTTGAAGGCTCATATTGATAAATACGAGGGGATCTTCAAAGATCAAAGTTGAGCATATTGATTAAGGCTATGGTTCTCTTGTAGGATTGAATGCATGGTACTGCAGATTCGGGATATGTTGTACGGAGATCAAAGAAGACACACAATGTGACACAACCTCATTGGAAAGGTAGAATACGACATTTGCATTGGTATGTGGTGCCAAAGTCCAAGACTGAAGCGATGGATCCACTTGGGTGGCTTCGGTTCAATCCAACATTGTATATGCGGCTTGGAGAGTCCGTTGCGATAGGAGGAGATGCCATGAACCTTATGATGATATGATACCCATCCACCTTAATTAGTTTGCCTTCCACATGATTGGCTCATTGCTTAATCAATCTTGAGTCAACTGGGAACATTGAGTAAAAGAAAAATAATGCACATATGCACAATTTTTTATGCTTTTTAAACCATGAATGGTGTATTTTGTAACCAAATGCAATAATATTACTTAATGATTTATTCTCTCTTTCCATGTAGTAGCTATGTAGGAGTCACATTTTTTTAAAAGGAGTTACATTTTCACTTGTTAAATTTGATTGGATGACCAACTTTCCTAAATCTTAAGCTCTTGGTAAAGTTGGTCAGCCAATCAAATTTAACATGCTATCAGAGCCAGACCTATTGTTGATATTGGACCACCTGTAGAACTTCACGCTCCGGATGTGGATCATGGGCGTGAGGGGTGTGTTAAAGTCCCACATTGGTTGAGGTTGTGGTCTAGATAACCTTTAAATAGATTGGGCAATCCTCCCCCCTAGAACTAGCTTTTGGTCAGCCAATCAAATTTAACACCACTAATCATGAACCAACATAAGAAGGATAATTACAATATGTTCTTAGAGTAATTTGCTTATACATGTTTCTTATATTCTTGTTTTTTCTCCAGATAGCATGGATAACTTTCCCAAGCTGGTTGAAGACATTATTCAAACATCAATTAATACAGGACCTAGAGGTGCACTAAGGCTAGCCCAAGGCATTCAGGCTGTCATCGGGGTGGGAGGGGAGTGGCTTACTGAGGTGTCGAAGGTACTGTTGCTTTAATTAAATTATCAATTCTCTGTTCTAGGTTGTATTTGATAAAACTACTTGGAACATGAGACATCATCTTCATGATACAAGTATAAGATCTAGGCTACTTAGTCTTAGCATGGTTACTGACCTGTGCCTTTTAATGGTAGTTGGATCCTCTATATATAATATAGAGAGAGGATTCATATGAGTATATGTTACCTATTTGTATATTATGTATAGACTACAGAGTAAGATTGTACACTATTAACTATTACTTTTTTAGATCTTGTCTAATTTTAAATGAATTCTTAAAATTTAATGCTCCATGTGAATGTTGTTTGTTTGTAATTGGTTTTATATGTGTAAAACCAAGTAACATTTCTAGGATTGGGTGTTGGTGATTGGTTCATATGTTGCGTCGAGAGATGCAGATTTAACATGAATCAGGATGCACAGCTTTGATCAAGAATTCACAGTGTTTTTGGTATTTGTGGTTTTGTACAATCAATTGTATTTAATTTCATGGAGACATAATATAGTTTTCAATTGGACAATGCAACTTTCTTTTTGATCATATTATTAATTTATTGCCTATCATGAAAATTCATCACCTTTCATATTTGGTAAGATTGATTCATGCTCCCTCAGAGGGGATCAACTGGTCATTGGAGTGCCTATAGATATGGTTGATAGATTCCCTACAACCTTTTGTTATGCTTGGGTAAGGGTTGCGTACAATGACTCTCCCCGACCCAGCATTGGCAGGAGCCTTGTGCACTGGGATAGTCTTTCTTTCTTTGTACGTTTTGTTACTGAATGGCAGCCAAAATAGTTAGCTAGTAAGGATTTAACTGTAGATGATGATAACTAAGATGGTTAGATGGGCGATCTAGGAAATGGAATTTCTTGGTTTCCAAACCTGCTGTTGCTGGCTTGGTACAAATTTGTGTTGTGCTAAAGCTTATTATCAGTAGCACTCCTGGAAGGAAGGTGAACATTATACAATGTCTTTAGCATGATTTCCAAATGGATGCATGATATTGAGATATTAATGTGCCTTTTCATTAAGCTTATTGTTTTAGTTTTCTCAAACATTAATTTCTTTTTATCTGGAATTATATTAGTGTTGGAAACTTTATATTAAAGTTTCTTTTTATATGTGGACTGTTTTATTTGGGACTAATAAGTTCAACACTTCAAATACATTTGCAGACAGCCAATACATCTTCAGGCATGCCATCCGAAATGCAGCTTGGATTACTTTCACCTATTTACCTGCGAAAGCTATTTGAACGTATGGGAGCAACATATATCAAGTTGGGACAGGTATGGAATAGCTAAATGTGGTCCAGTTGGTAATCCTAGCTTCTCCTAGACAGTTTCTTGACTACTGTTATTTTTCGTTCCATTATAAGTGCATCCATTACATATTTTAGTTTCTACTTATGGTAAACAGGTTGGTAATTGTCTTGTCAATACTAGTATTGACCCAAAGGAGCCTGGGCGTATATATGGCAATTACAACAGGGTTTCATCAAGTCAAACATGCTGTAGTGAAAGTAGAATCATGTGGGAGTGGTCAATACAATTCAGGGCTGATAGAGACCTTTAAATAACACCCAGATAGTTGTCTTTATGTCATTACAGTGAAAGAACTTACGAGAAAGGAACAAAGTAATAGATAGAAAGGGAAGTTGAGAAAAGATAGGAAGAGTAAGAGGAGATAGAGTAGGCTGGTACTCGCAAAAGAGATCTCATTTTAATTTTTCATTTCAATCACCAATCTCGCTAGGTACTCCTTTAAATAGAACTAACTAGTGTCACTGTGTTAGTATGTCTTGTAATTGAGACTATTATCAGGTACAATTTTAGAATACATTGGCAGCACATACTCTGGGTTACATTGAGCCCTGGGATTGGCTAGTGGGATCTTAATCTATTAATAAACCATGGAACTGGATTATGGTAACAGGAGGACCTTGGTCCTTGAGCATCATAAAATTCCACCTGTTAGCAGACTCTAGTTGAGAAACAAATCACCTCTTAGTTAAAAATTTGGATTAACAAACTGACACTAACCTATTAGATTCTTTCTCAAACTATACATGGGGGAGGTACTAAATCTGTTACTACAGCAAACACCATATTAAGTTCCCTTCATTGTACATAATTCCCCCAAAATACAAGGAATATAAGGTGTTGTTTGGTTAGCGAAAACTATTTTCTGGTTTGGTTTCAGTGAAACTGAAAACTTGGTTTTGGTTTCTAGTTTTCAGTTTTCTGAAAACGCGTTTGGTTAATGAAAACAACATTAGTTTTAGTTAGTTGAAATTAATGAATATTTATTTGTTTTCCTTGAATATTTTTAGTAGTAATTAAATATTTAGTTAGTTTACAAAGTTAAATGTTTGCTAATATGGTTATAAAATATTTGTAACATTTAATTAACTAAGTTATTGGTGGTTTAAGATTTTTTTGTTCAATTAGATATAAAAATTAATTAATAGTTATTATAATATTTCACAAAAAAAATAAGTCCAGTGGTCTAAAATTAGTTTTGATTAATTATAAATAGATTAACTTTAAGAAAATTAAGTTATTTTAAAATTTAGGTTTTAGTCAATTAGATATAAATTGATTTAATTAATTTGTAAATTTAAGATAATAGTTTGAGTTGAAAATGATGATTTTTATTTTTTTAAAAAAATTAAATATAGTTTGATTTATTTTTAAATTAATTAATTTTATAAAAAAATATTTATAATTACAAAGTTGCCACTGCATTTTGATAACGAAACCGACGGTCTCGAAATCACCGAAAACAACATTATGGCATTTTCATTTTTATTAAGAAAACTGATTTCGTTTTCATTCTGGTTTCAGTTTCATGAAAACGCTGAACCAAACACGTTTTCGTAAGCAGTTTTGGTTTCAGTGAAACCGAAACCATAAAAACAGACTTGGTTTCGCTAACCAAACATGCCCTAAGATTTTCATCGTATACTAATATTTTAGACTTGTGATTATGACATCTTAAGGGGGTATTTGGTTGGTTAATACCAATTATATTCCTTGTCTATTCCTTCTTAAATTGTTATTCCCATGTTTTGCTGGAGAAAAGGCAAGGACTAGCTACTCCTCAATTCTATTCTTAATTATTTGGGAATAACTATTTATGACCTCAATCATGGAAAGACTATTCCCTTCCCTACCCATTAAGAATAACCTATACTGTCCTTTAATTATTGAGATAATTACATAAAACAAATAAAATTATATTATTAAAACCTAATTTTCTTTCCAACAAAGACCTTTCAGATTGAGTTTCTATATAGGAAAAATTTAAGATTAAATACTGTCTAATTAAAGATGTACTATTACTTAAATTGATTAAAGTAATTATAATTTAAAATTCATGTCAATGTTGCATATTATAATTTAAAATTTTCTATTATTTATGCTATTGTTTATCATAATTATTATATAAAATCTTTTAATTATGTATATAAATATCTCAATAGAGTGAAGGGCACTTTGGTCCATGTTATTCGTGGAAGTCATTTCTCTCGACCAAAGAAAGGAATACTGCTACACTCTTCCTCTGTTCCTATGACTTGCCTATTCTCATTTCTTCAATTCAGATTCTTCCGAGATGAAGTGGCTGTGTGGCATTAGGTTTTCCTCTTAAAGGCGATGCATGAGATGGCTGCCTGGGATATATTAACATGAGGACATTACAGAAGCACGATGTTGGCATACCCTTAAACATGAGGACATTACATAAGCACGCTGAGGACATGCCTTTTGAAAAATAAATGATTCATGGAATAAATTTTAGAATTTGTTGATAGAAAAAAAAACTAAATATGCATGTAGCATACTCTTATAATTCATGAAGAACACCCTGTTGATAATCAGTAATGTTTCTTGGTAAAATTATGAAATGTAATCCTTTGTGTTCCTGTCTAGCCCAGAACTTGAACTGTAATTTTAATGGTCTTGTGCTTGTCCTGGCAACAGTGTCAAAGTTGAAGCCCCATGTTCAGAGTTTTTGGTAAAATAATTCTTATTGAGATTTTAATGCTTGGATTGCCATTATAATTATTTATTGGTGCAGTTCATTGCATCTGCACCAACACTGTTTCCTGCAGAATATGTACAGGAGTTTCAGAATTGCTTTGACCAGGCTCCCGCAGTGCCTTTCAGTGAAATTGAAGCTACATTGCGTGAGGATCTGCAGAGGCCACTAGACACTGTCTATGAGTATATCAATCCGGTTCCAATTGCCTCAGCCTCTATAGCTCAGGTATCATAAATATTCTTATGCATACAAGTTTCTCACTCTTCTGCTAAAGGCAGATTAGCTAACTCATATTATTGTTGGTTAGGTGCATGGTGCCCGACTTAAGAATTCACAGCAGGAAGTTGTGATAAAGGTGTTAAAGCCTGGTATTGAAGATGTACTAGTTGCAGATCTAAATTTTATTTATGTTGTTGCTCGTATCTTGGAGTTCTTAAACCCTGAACTTCGCCGGACATCATTGGTATGTATCATTTTCAATGAGAAAAGAAATATGGTTGCCTTTAACTCATCTAGCCAGCACGTTTCAGTAATCAGTGTAGCTCATGTTGGCATACGCAATGTAACAAATTCCTCCAGTTTCTTTTTCTTTTGAAAAAAATGCTATCCTGTGGGTTGATGTACATGACATTTGAAACTTTGTTTTTGTTACTATATCATGCGAAGGTTCTCCACAATAAGTGGTATGATTTTCATTTCAGCTAAAAAGATGTGTATAAGTTTGTGCTGTCCTATTCTGTTTTTTTATAAAAATTGTATCGAATTTCAATCTTATTTTTCTTTCTTCAAGTTAGGATGAAGGATATCTCTGTATTAATGTAGTGTGCCTTTATACTAGGTAGGTATTGTGAAAGATATAAAAGACTCGATGCTTGAAGAAGTTGACTTCCGAAAAGAAGCTGCAAATATTGAGTCTTTCAGGAGATATTTAGAAAACATGGGACTTGAGAGGCAGGCCAAGGCTCCAATGGTTTATCAACATTGTAGCACACGCCGTGTATTAACAATGGAGAGACTCTATGGAGTTCCTCTCACTGACCTTGATTCTATTAGATCTCTAGTTCCAGATCCTGAGGTGACTCTAGTCACTGCACTTAATGTCTGGTAATGATATAATAACTTTACCTATGTTTAACTTCTCATATAGAATTGAAGAAAAGAATTATTTTGGTATATTTGATTATGTCATGCAGGTTTGGAAGCTTGATTGCATGTGACAACTTCCATGCAGATGTGCATGCAGGAAACTTATGGTTGCTTCGTGATGGTCGTATCGGTTTTCTTGATTTTGGTATGCTTTTCTTGGGCCATCCCAAGTATTAACTTTTTAGTTGTTAAAACAATTTTAGTTGATCATGGTATCAATATTCTGAGCGCATGTTGGTGATGCCATTTGTTCTTTGTTTAATTGTTGATTTTTCCATCAAAAATAAATCATTGATGCTGATTCCTTCTAATTAAGTTTTACAGTTTTGGTATTAAATAAATAAATAATCATCTTTAAGTAGGTTTATGGATCCACAAATGGTACTGTTATATTCAGGAATTGTTGGTCGGATATCTCCGAAGACGTGGGCTGCCATGGAGGCCTTTTTGGCATCCTTTGCAAATGAAGATTATGAGTCTATGGCTTCTTCATTAACTGAAATGGGTGCTACTGAGAAAGATGTGGACGTTAAAGCCTTTGCGAGAGACTTGGAGAAAATCTTTTCATCCATACAGGTATTGCTGTTTCATGTCTGATCATAAAACTCCAACTTATACTTCTCCAATTTGTTTGTTACATCCTTTTTCTCAATAGTAGGCTGTATTTGTCATCATTATTTAGAGAGACAAGCACGATATCTATCAATACTATGCTCTTGATGGGTTTGGATAAGATACCAAGGGTGGATTAACAAAAAAGAGAGGCAAATGGTAATGAAGCAGAAGAACATAAAAAGAAAAAAGAAAGATATTATTCCCCTAATCCTCTATGTGCAAAGAGTTAGAAATACTATATTTCAGAATGGATAGAGTGAAGTATGCATTCATCAACCTATTCTCTTGATACCTTGGGAATGATGCTAAGTCTAAGATCTGAAATGTGCTACGAACAGAACAAATATTTCTAGTGCTATGTTATATTGGCAAAACTAACAACAATGGAGCAGAAAAGCTTAATGAGAGGACATGCAATTTTTGCATTTCTGAGGGACATTAAGTGTAGCAGCAAGCAAAACCAAAGGACACTGAAGCTCCAAGAAAATGTAGCTTAGCAGGATAGGCTACCTGTCAATGATGCTTATAGCTCTAACAATTTAACCATGTTCTTTGGTATATTTTAAGATTCTTGCTTTTAAGGTATGTGGTTGTTTTGGACCTTAACATGAAAAGACTGGACTTAATTACTGCTCGAGTGGACATAAAGAAAAATCAATCATTTATCCAACCCTGCAGCATATTAGTGGAATAATCTGATGGGACCTTTTTGGTTTTTCATATAAATTTACACAGGTTCATTTTATGCAATCATGCTCATTGCTGACACTTTTTATATGTTTACAGCTTAAACTGAGAAGTTCTATATTGTATTGCATTGCTATCTTCCATGAATTCTTAATTTAACCATACTTGATTCCTTGCAGGACCTAGATACTGAAATTGTCGTTGCAACAGCAAGAGGGCCAGACAGGGCTGCGGTCTCTGCTAATGTGGTTTTTGACGAGAGGCAGATGAACGCATTGTTCCTTGATGTGGTAAGTTTATTGTCAGTGCCAAGAGCCATTTGTATGCATTATAAAGGATGAACTAATCTAGCCCTTGAATAATTGAAAGGGAGTATAGCTCCACCGTCCCAGCCTGAGAAAATTGTGCTACTTTGCCATTTATTATTTCTTGTGCTTTAGTTTAGATCCACTTTCAACAACTGTAATTCCCTTGTCCACTTGCTTTCATTGCAGGTGAGAGTAAGCGAGTCTTACGGGCTAAAATTTCCTCGTGAGTTTGCACTTCTTATGAAGCAACTTCTGTATTTTGATCGGTATACTCGATTGCTCGCTCCCAACATGAACATGCTCCAGGACCAGAGGATCACTATTGTCTCAAACCGAAGAATGAGAAGGATGGGAGAAATCTCAAGCTCTGGTTTTTAATTTACATAAATTTTAGAATCCTGCCTAAAGAATTACTAGGTATCTTATACTCGTAGATACGACTAAATATCATCAGTTACGAATAGGTTTTGCATGCCCAAGAGTAACGTTCAGTACATGTATTTGAAATATTCATATTCTAATGAAGAAATGGGCAGTTCTAAGTTTATATATAAAGTAAAAGATGCAATCTTTGACTCTGGTTTCTTTCTTAGTGTTGTTAAAGAGTGTGATTTGAGGAAAGATGTTAAGCATTCGATACTTGATATTGACATCAAATTAAGCTTAAACAGCACAATGTAACGCTATCTTGAGGCCTTCAAATTAGAATTATATATACTGCATTGCCATATACAAGTATACTAGAATTGTGTTCTCAAATTGCAGATAATAAAAAATTCCATCAATCAATTAATCATTTACAATGTCCATCAGGTGTGTAGGAAGATTACGATGCAGGTATAAACGCATTTCTTAAAGCCCACATCTGGTCAAACGAATCAACAAAAAGGAGACACAATGAACTCATCAAGAAATTAAAATTCTAATCTACAAACTTCATACATGCATGCAACTGCCTCCCATCTCAATCAACCAATTCCTCATCGAAGAAATTCTTCTTGGTAAGGCTTACCACTCCAAGAATCCAAAATTTGCATTCTTATACTCTATTTCGTCATTCCAGGACGAGGAATCCCAGGTCTAGCATTTCCCCTTCCTCTAAATCCATCGCTAGTGCTGGCAATGTGAGATTGTCTTGCAACTGATTCCATGTTCTCGTATCCATTGCCAATGTCGCCATCTTCTTCATATAGCAGATCACTGGCTGAAGCGTACCCCAACAGCCGATGAAGCCGCAGGGCCTTCACATCCCTCCCTTCAAATGAGTTGTTTGATAAATTTGGCACTCGCTCTGGTTCGTCAGAAACAACGTCTTCCTGATGATCCTGCGAAGGCGAACCCGCCTGCGAAGGATTTCGACTTGTCGCAGGAAACGGCAGACTAAGAACTTCTTTGCAGCCACCGCATTGCAACTTGTACATTCTTCTTTTTGTTACAAGGAAATCTGCCGGCAATTGGAGCAACTTGTTGCAATTCTCGCAGATGACAAAAGGAGCAGCTCCTGAGATGGGTCGACAATGGTGCTTTGCCTTATCCTTGAACTGAGACCTGCGCGAACTCCCGGAGCTTGAAGAATGGGAATCCAATTTATGTGCACTGTTAGCCCTGTATGATCCATGGCCATGTAGATTTGCTGCCATTTGCTGCTCTCCAACACAGTGCAAGCAAGTGCAGTGGACGTGTTGGGGAAAATGCTTCAATGAGTGCTGATACTTCTTTGCTTGCATGCAGGATGCTTTAGTAGGATGATCATAAAAATCTCCATGAGATCTCCGACTCAGTTGTTGCAGGCCATGGATGCCTCTCGAGGGATAAACTTCCCTCTCCTCACTAGCAACATAAATCTTGGCGAGGTGATCTCTTACTTCATCAATCTTCCTCAGGAGCTCCGCTTTGTCATGTAGATCACCAGCTGGTGAATCCTTCTGCAATGCCATCCAGTTCTCTACTGATTGAAACTCTCCAGAATCAAAAGATGATCCTCTTCCTATTTCGTCGCTGAATCTTGTCATCGCCCGTGCTCCCCTCCTCTCATTTGATGAACTTGACGCCACAGACCTTGACTTCAGTCTGTTCTCGGAGTAGGAAGTCCTAAAAGTTCTTCGAGATTTAACAGCTTGCCGATTGGGAGTACAAACACTATGTGCTTCATCTGAAGAAGAGATGCCGCCATCATAAGCATGGGAGCTTATTATGGTGGCTGGAGATTTGGGCACATCATGAAGTCCTTCTGATTGGGCTCTATCGGCCAATTCTTCCTCCGAGGCAATGCTGTGACTAGCAGAATAGGAAGGCTGATCCACTTCATCTAGATTCACAGGGTTCTCAGCTTGCTCATGGGAGCCATATGATTCGTCTTCTTGAATGAGTTCAACTGGCTGATCTTGAGTGTCATAATTTGTGTCATCTCTACCGAGAGGAAGTTTAGGAGAAGAACAGCCTCCCTCTTCAACTGTGTTCTTGCTGAGCTTCGAGTGGTCATCTCCAATATCTGGACATGGTGAACCATTGCAGTTGGGGAGTGTATTCTCCTCTCCTTCATTCTCCACTTTTGCGGTTGTTTCTCTGGCTGAAGACACTGACCCAGAATCTGAGAAACCATTGTCTGATTGGCTTTCAGGAAGATTGACTTGGGGTGTTTCTTGGGCCACATTATCTCCAGCTGCAGCATTATGATTCTTCGCTGCGAGCAAGAATTCTCGTTAGAATTAGAATTCATGTATGAGAAAAGATCAGGTCCTTTCCTGACAGTTTAAATTTTGGGGAACACTTGTTATCCAATCTTATCTATCAATCGAGGAGGAAGAAGAACATACCACGAAGAGCGATACCACATCCACCACACTGGTAGACAGGAATATTAGGGTACTCCACAAGAAGCTTATGGCACTGAGGACACCTAACAAGCCTGGCCATGGTTACTCAACAGCCCTCACTATGTGGTCCCAATGCAAGAACTTGATATAAATCTTACGGTGAAAATGGTGGATCCTTCAAGATTAACAAATGGTGGATCATTTAACATTCATCCTCTCTTGCACACCTGTTTGAATGCTAGAATTCTTGGAGTCTCAAATTACTCTTTTTCTGTCTGATCTGCTATGAATAATTATGATAAGCAAGTGCAGATGATCAAGGTCCGAAGAAACTTCTTTTTCATGAAGACTAATGTATAGAAAAGACTAAAATTCTATGCCTGAATGATTCTGCTACATGCAATCAAAATATGGAGAAAAAAAAAATGAATATACTTTCAGATAAATCAAATCAATCAGATCCATTTATAAATTTGGCAGAAAATAATTGAAAGAGGGAAGAAAAATGAAGATGGTAGAAATCATAGATTACTATTCCCTTCTTATACAAGCACCAAACAAAATCCATGGTCTCGTGAATGAAAAAAAAAGTAATATAGAGCAAATGAAGGAAGAAAAAATACTTGGATGGAGAGAAAAAGAAAGCAGCTCTAATTGGTGGGAAAAATAATAATATACTGACTCATCATCTGTATTACCAATCTGCTTCATTATCTATCAACATTGAAGTTCTTTATAGAAAAAAGAAACCAATCGAACTAAATCAATATCCTAAAAAGTTCAAAATTATTACCACTTGCATAAAGAATAAAAGAAAAAGAACGAATTGCGAAAAATTAGCCAAATCAAGAACAGAAGAAAAAAAGAAGGAAATGATTACCTCTGTAATTAAAATGCATATATTTTTCTTCGTTGTTCTTCTTTCCCCTTTACTCCATCCTTTTCTTCAGAGAAGTACACGATTCAGATCAAAACAACTCCAACCTTTACTTGGACAAAAAGAATGCTTCGGTCACACAATCTCAAAGGAGAGAAGGAAAAGCGACACCAAATCTAATTCTGAGATCGTGCAATGAACGTTGGTCAACGGCGGGATTTGAGTGTCTGTTCTCTTCTCTATATAAAAAAAGGTCGAGAGAGAGAGGAGAAGACTTGAATGAGAAGCTTTGAAGTCCACGCTGCGCTGTGATTCCCCTTGGGTAGAACTACGGCGATCTTTTGGACTTGTACTTGTTCCAGACTCGAAGAGATGCTCTAAAGAAAGTCCACGCTGTCCCTCTAGTCTTCTGTAAAAGTATTATAGAAAGTAAAACTACGGCGATGTTTTACTTGTTACAGCGTTGACAATTGCTAGCTTCTATGTTTCATGTATGCCATGGTGAGTTGTTTAAGTTTTAACAGGTCCATGAAAGCCAGCCAACAAAAGAAGATAAGAAAAGAAAAGGCTTGTGATACGTAAAGAACGTGTTCCATAGAAAAGTATGATGAAACATCAGGTATACAGCTAATACTTGACATGACCGTGAAAGCAACGTCTCAGTTGTTGTCGAGTTTTAGTAGCTGAAACTTTACTTGCTTTAGGAGTTGCCGTTGAGCTCAACATTTAATGCATTATATTACTGTCTCGATTTCCAACACATTACATTAGCCCTGCTTAAATCCAAAGCATAGGTGGATATCTTTGTCAATGCCTGTTTGATATAAAATTCAGCTACCTGCGTTTTCTAAATCAAAATATGAATTTTCAAAATTTCTTGAATTCGATTGTGATCTTAATTTTTTTTTAAATCCCCAATGTATACTCAATTTGATTAATTCAAAGTGTGAACATCATTCTATCCCTTTGGATTTAAAGAAAATATATATTGCGTGTACATTTAGATTTAGAATTATTGAAATTTTTTTGAAAATCTTATGATGCATTTTTATTATCAAATGACTATTATGATCAGGAGTTTTAAATAAAGAGTTTTAGTTTCATTAATTCAAGTTATGAATTTTATTTCATTCACTCATTTAAATTTTTTATGATTTTTTTTTGAAAAATTTTAAATGTATTTTCATGATCAAATGATCATTTGAAACTCTTGAAATTTTTGACGAAATTCTTGTATACACTCAATTTCATTGATTCAAATTGTAAATCTCATTTCATTCACTAATTTAAAATTATTATGATTTTTTAAAAAAATTAGAATATATTTCTACGATCAAATGATTACTTTCAAAAATTTAAGTGAAAAATATTTTAGGAATATTTTTAATTTATTTTTAATTTTGAGAATTTCAGAGATTATTTTAGGAATATTTTTAATTTATTTTTGATTCTGAGAATTTCAGAGATTATATTTGATTTCAGACAATTTCAAAAATTTATATTCGCGTTCTAAAAAAATTCCCGTAACATTTATTCATTTTTGCTCCCAAAATTTATAATGTTAAATAAATATAAGTCACACAATCACCCACCAATCAAATTGCAGAGCTGACCATTGACTCCGAGGCACTTCTTGACCACGGAAGCTCTCCTTTTTTTATCTGTTTATTTGTAAACCAAGATTTATATTACATCATTGCTGAAGTCACATGTAACAGGTAATTGGCAACAGGAAGAAGAAAAATGTTTTAAGTTTCGACACGGTTAATTAATTTGCTCTAGAAATTGAAAATTAAAGCATTACATTTTCAAGCATGTACAAGAAAATATTTTATTTTTAACTTCGTTCTTGGTCAGATTGGAAGACTTAACTTTCAGTAAGTAGATATGTCACTTTTATTTATTTATTGAAACAAATTATTTTACTTGCTTGTTTGACACTCTTGTTTCTTGTTGGACACTAAAAGAAAATAACAAAAAGTAATAATAAGAACTGTTCATGTATTCTCTTATTGCATGTTTCACACTCCACCAATATATGTTGTTAGCAATTAATCTTGGATTATGTTAGAAAACAACCTTGATTTATAGAAATATTGGAAAAATGATTCTAAATGGTTGTAGTCAGTGGGGCCGATAGAAATGAGCACGACACATAGCACGACACGAGCATGATACGATAACTACGAACCGAGTCAGAAAATTCAGTCTGATAGATTTATCAGGCCGGCCCGGCCTAGCACGATAACATTGCGGGCTGACGCAAGTCGGCACTTATTAGGTTGGACTGAACCATTTGGTCCGCTAAGTATTAAAAAAATTAACTTTAAATCTAGCTTAGTGCTTGTTTAATACTTTAAAATAGAATGTGAAGTTAATCCATGAATTTTTTGCATGTGAATATTATATTTGATGCCTATTTAATCTTTCAAATATTTTAAATTATTTTTTTTATAAATTTTTAATTAATAAATAGACTCGCTATCTTAACTCATTTTGTCATCTCTAATTTTCTGGGTTGAACTCATCCGCAATTTTTCACATCAATATTTGATGCAGTCAAGTCAACGCAGATAAATTAGTACACAGGCTATTTGTTTTTAAACACAACCAATTTTCTAAATAGTTGGTGATATTTCAAAAGCACAACAAATGACAAAAGTTTTTTTTTAATTTATATGATGATCGGACAAAGACAGGACGAAAGGAAGCCAAAAATGTAGGAAATGAGAAGGTCAAAGTTGATGCCCACGTGGTTTGAATTATTTAATTAGGATCACCTACTCCACATCTTCTATCGGGTGGGGCCTGTCGGAGCGCCACCATGTCCACACCTCATATCGGCATTTGAAAAATTACTATTTTTATTTTTATATAAATTATTTAATTATAAAATGGCATTTGAAAAATTACTGTTTTTATTTTTATTTAAATTATTTAATATATAAATTTTATAATAAATTACCTATGAAATTTTTATTATGAAGTTTGATAATGTAAGTCATTATTTTTTTATTAAATTTTTTATTATTTTTTTATTAAATGTAGTGTAAATACGAATGCAGTGTGGAGGTCGATAATATAGTATCTGCACCTTATCTGATTCGTTGTTATCTTATATTTTTTGAATATAAATAATTTATTTTTATTTATTAATAGGGTTATACTATATTTTTACACTAAAAAAATAATTTATTACAGGGTTAGTAAATCAATATAAATAAACAACAAATTTTGGTTGAGAGTTTTACATGCATTGAATATTAATGTTATCAATTTGTCATTTATTTTTACGAAAAAAGAAATAACTTTTTATCTTATTAGATGAATGTCTTTAATTGAAATGTTAGGAGCGCAAGTAGAAGACCTATCAAAGAATTTTTATTTTTTCAAATTAGAAATGCTAATATTAAAGTTCTTTCGCTTCAAGAGACTCACCTAGATGAAACTCAAGCCAATAAGCTTATTAGATCCTTTGGACGTACTTAGAAGGCTGCCATTCAGCCCAGTTCAAGCGCTTCTAGAGGTATTTTAATAGCTTTGGGATTCCTCTATTATTAATGCTCATATTATTTTTATTTCAGCTCAGATTATTCATATTGTAATCCAATTAGATAAATCTGAATCTTTTTTATTTTTCAGTGTTTATGCAATTACTAATCCTAAAATATGATCTATTCTTTGAAATTCTTTCTCACATATTGATTGCTCCAATTTTTCTTGGTTGATTACGGGAGATTTCAATTCTATCTTAAGTGTTGAAGATAAACTTGGTGGTCTGTCTTTTAAATTCTCTAAACTTGTTCAAGATTTTACGACTTTTATTCATCATACTGGTTTAGTTGATTTGAGTTTTTCTGACCCTAAATACACTTGGTCGAACAATCGTACAGGTGCTGCTAAAATCTTTATTAGATTGGATAGTTGTTAGGAAGAAATTGGGTCTTCCTGCAAGGATCCAAAAATCCAAACGCCAAAAGGAAAAATACCAAAACGAGTAAATCCAGAAAAAACACAAAGAACACCAAATTTACGTGGTTCAGCCCGGCGGAGTACCGGGCCTACTCCACGGGGAGAAGAGGGCACTTGGTTTTATTAGAAGGAGGAGAAAACACGGCCAATACAAGAGCAGAATACAACTTATTAATAAATTGTAAAGAGAAATATTGTCTGTTCTTGGATATTTTTCTGCACCCCGAAATCTGGATTCCTGCTTCTGCTTGAAAACTGTGGATGCGGCGTCCTTGATCTTCTTGCTTCTGCCTAAGACGGTGTGAAGGAGAAGAGAGCTGCTGGAAAGGAATTCTGCCTGAGAAACGGAGTAGATGAGAGGCTCGGAGAATTATTAGGATGATTATTTGACACTGCATATGAGACCCCTATTTATAATAGAGGAGGAGAATCGATTCATGCCTGATTTGGTGGAGAAAAACTCTCCATAAAATTTGCTGCTCCGTCTGATTTAATCAGATGGTTACTGAAATTTTTTTTACCAAGTAATTGAGGCGGTGGATAAGCTTTTGGCTGGAAACAGTCAAAAATAGACCGAGTTCCATGCAAGGAACCGATCAAAATTGGTGGCTGGAGGGATGTTCGGCCCGCATGGGCCGGGCCGAGCCCAAAACAGATGCTGCTCTTTTTTTTCTCTCTCTCTCTCTCTCTCTTTGCTGGCTCATTTCATATTGGGTTTAAAATGAATCAACCCTCACAATTTCCTCCTTTGATGAATTTTAAGTCCGATGTGTAGCATTCTCCTTTTCTCCTAAGAGCCCTGTAGGGCTAACCTGCACCATTAATCAATCTTACCAAGTTCAGGCAGTGTTCAAATTTGGCCATTGGTAGTACTTTAGTAAGCATATCTGTAGGATTATGAGCTGTGTCAATTTTCTGAAGATTTATTTCTCCTTTTGAAATTATATCCCTGATGAAATAGAATCTGACGTCAATGTGCTTCGTCCTTTCATGAAACATCTGATCTTTTGACAAATGAATTGCACTCTGACTGTCACTATGTACGACTATGTCCCTATTTTGAGAAGTTAATTCTTTTATCAGGTTCCCAAGCCAGATTGCTTCTTTAATTGCTTCTGTAATAGCCATGTATTCCGCTTCAGTGGTAGAGAGGGCGACAGTAGATTGTAGACTAGCTTTCCAACTTACTGCAGTTCCGCCTATAGTGAAGATGTAGGCGGTAATTGATCTCCTTTTATCAAGGTCACCGGCATAGTCCGAGTCTGAGTATCCTGCAAATGATTCATTAGTTCCACCGAAAACAAGACTGGTTTTAGAAGTACCATGTAAGTAGCGCAGGATCCATTTGACTGCCTCCCAATGTGCTTTTCCCGGATTTGCCATGTACCGGCTGACAACACTGACTGCATGTGCTATGTCTGGGCGGGTACAGATCATGGCGTACATAAGGCTGTCAACTGCACTTGCATAGGGTACCTGTGACATATTAACTCTTTCTTTTTCATCTTTTGGGCATAGTAATTCTGACAATTTGAAATGTGCGGCAAGAGGTGTCTTGATGGATTTTGCTTCTTGCATGCCAAAGCGCTCAACCACCTGCTTTACATAACTTTCCTGAGTTAGGTACAACTTTCTTGCTTTGCGATCTCGCTTTATCTCCATCCCAATGATTTTTCTTGCAGCCCCAAGGTCCTTCATGTCAAATTCGTCTTTAAGGTGTTTCTTAAGTCTGTCTATTTCAGTAATATCTTTTGTCGCAATAAGCATGTCATCAACATAAAGAAGCAGATAAATCATAGAACTAGTTGTTTTCTTTAAATAAACACAACTGTCAAAAGATGATCTACTGAAATTAATACCAAGCATGAACTGATCAAACTTCTTATACCATTATCTGGGAGATTGCTTGAGGCCATATAGTGACTTCTTTAGGAGGCAGACATGATCGACTTTATTTTTCACTTCAAACCCTTCTGCTTGTGCCATGTAGATTTGTTCTTCTAAGTCACCGTGTAGGAAAGCTGTCTTTACATCAAGCTGTTCCAACTCCAAGTCTTGCATGGCTACTAATCCTAGAAGAACACGAATAGAGGTATGCTTAACCACAGGAGAAAAAATATCTTTGTAGTCAATACCTTCCTTTTGACTGTATCCCTTTGCCACAAGCCGAGCTTTATAGATGCCGCCTTCTTTGAGTTTGTAGATCCACTTGCACCCAACAAGTTTCTTGTGCGGTGGAGGCTTCACAAGTTCCCAAGTATTATTTTTCTGCAAGGACTTGAATTCTTCTGCCATAGCTTCATGCCACTTTCTTGAATCTGTCCGGTTTAGTGCTTCTTTATAAGAGGCTGGTTCTTCAGTGCATGGAGTTTCTTCTGCCACTGCTAGAGAATATGTAGCAACATTTGCATACCTAGGATTAGGACATGGTGCTCGCCTAGGTCGATTGAGGGCAATGGAATAAGGATTATCCTCCTCAACTTGATGTTGCTCCTCCTGGACCCGATGTGGCTCCTCCTGAACTGGGTGTGGCTCCTCCTGGACCTGCACATGTTCTTCAGTGGCCTGTTCTAATGGAGCAATGTCATTGGCTTCTATGGAAGACGATCGAGGCGTAGGTGTAGGAAACCAGAATTCTTTGGTAGCAGGCTAAGGTGGTATTTCTTCTGGTGGCACTGTAGGTTCCTGTGAGTCCTCCTCTTCTTGGTTCTCCTTTTTCATTTTCAAAAGTACATGTTCATCAAAAATTACATCTCTACGGATTTCTGCTTTACAATTATTTAGACACCATACTTTATAGCCTTTCACTCCACTAGGATATCCTAAGAAAATATATTTCTTTGATCTAGGTTCTAATTTTCCTTCATTCACTCTGACATAGACAGTGCTCCCAAAAATTTTAAGGTGGTCATAAGAGGCTGGCGACCCGGTCCATTTTTCCTCAGGCGTCTTGAATTCAATAGATGAAGAAGGTGATCGATTTATCAGGTAGCAAGCGGTGGATGCAGCCTCTGCCCAAAAACTTTTAGAAAGGTTAGCATTAGAAAGCATACTTCTTACCCTTTCTATGATGGTGCGATTCATCCTTTCTGCTACTCCATTCTGCTGAGGTGTGTAGGGAACTGTGTGATGTCTTATGATCCCTTCTCTGGAGCAAAAATCTTTAAATTCTCCACTGTAAAATTCTAGGCCATTGTCGGTTCGCAGGGTCCGAACATCTCTACCGATTTGCTTCTCAATCATTGTCTTCCAAGACTGAAATTTAGAGAAGACATCAGATTTATTTTTAATAAAATAAGCTCATACCTTCCTGGAGTAATCATCAATAAAAGTGAGCATGTATCGAGCTCCTCCTTGAGATTCAACCGGTGATGGCCCCCATAGATCAGAGTGGATGTAGTCCAATTTTTCTTTTGCATAGTGTTGCCCTGTGGAGAATGAGACTTTTTTCTGTTTGTCATAGATGCAATGTTCACATAAGTCTAGCTTAGCAAATTTTTGTTTTCCAAGTAGCCCCTTTTGTTCAAGTATTAGCATGCTCCTTTCATTAATATGCCCTAGTCTCATATGTCATAATTTTGCATTGTCATCATCAGAGTGTTCAGAAGTTACCATAGCTGCAACACTTTTTACCGTTGTGCCTTGCAGGATGTAGAGTTGGTTTACTTTTAGTGCTTTCATTACTGTTAATGACCCCTTTGTGACTTTGAAAACTCCATCTTGGCCTGAATACTTGTATCCAAATGCATCTAGAGAAGATAAAGAAATTAAATTTCTTTTAAGACCTGGAACGTGCCATACCTGAGTTAGAGTCCTTGTAATGCCATCATGCATTTTAATTTTTACTGAGCCAACTCCTGCTACTTGACATGATGAGTCATTTCCCATTAGCACTTCCTTACCATCAGCATTTTCATATGTGGCAAACCATTCTTGATGCGGTGTCATATGATAAGAGCAACCTGAATCTAAAATCCATTCATCTTGAGATCTAGCATAACAAGCAGAAACAGTAAGTACCTCTACTTTTTCATCCTCATCAGCATAGGATGCTTCCCCGTTCTGATTTTGTTCCTCCAGTCTCCGTTTCAGCTTACGGCATTCTGATTTGATGTGTCCCATCTTTTTGCAATAATAGCACTGCACGTTTTTAGATCTGGATTTAGATCTGAACTTACCCCGGCTTTTGTCCCGTGACCTGTTTCGCCCTCTAGTGTTCAAGGCTTCTCCATGGCTTCTAGAGGATCCTGTGGTAAGTTGAGAGTCGACAATCTCCTTGGATACTAGCATTGTTGTCACTTCATCCAGAGTTATAGTATTTTTGCCATACAATAAACTTTCACGGAAATTTTTAAAAGAAGCAGGGAGAGTAATTAGAAGCATAAAAGCTTTATCTTCTTCCTCAAATTTAACTTCCATATCCTCAAGATCAGCAAGAATAGAACAAAAAATGCTAATATGATTTTTAACAGAAGTGACATCAGTCATGCGTAAAAAATATAATTTCTGTCTAAGTGTCATCTTACTTGTAAGAGTTTTATCTTGGTAGATTATGGCAAGCTTTTTCCATACATCTGCGGCGGTCTTTTCTGATGCAACTTCTCGTAGTGCCTTGTCGCAAATGCTCATGTACAAGGTGGCTTTAGCACTTTCATCGGCTCGGTCCTTTTCTCTTTCAGTGCCTTCCATTGCATCTCGCCCACGAATAGTGTCCTGAAGGTTCTCTTTAATCAAAATTACTTTGATCTTCAAAGCCCATAATGAGTAGTTGACATTATGATCCAGTTTCTGGATTTCATATTTTGCCCCTGACATTATGGATTGTTGGCTCTAATACCACAACTGTTAGGAAGAAATTGGGTCTTCCTGCAAGGATCCAAAAATCCAAACGCCAAAAGGAAAAATACCAAAACGAGTAAATCCAGAAAAAACACAAAGAACACCAAATTTACGTGGTTCAGCCCGGCGGGGTACCGGGCCTACTCCATGGGGAGAAGAGGGCACTTGGTTTTATTAGAAGGAGGAGAAAACACGGCCAATACAAGAGCAGAATACAACTTATTAATAAATTGTAAAGAGAAATATTGTCTGTTCTTGGATATTTTTCTGCACCCCGAAATCTGGATTCCTGCTTCTGCTTGAAAACTGTGGATGCGGCGTCCTTGATCTTCTTGCTTCTGCCTAAGACGGTGTGAAGGAGAAGAGAGCTGCTGGAAAGGAATCCTGCCTGAGAAACAGAGTAGATGAGAGGCTCGGAGAATTATTAGGATGATTATTTGACACTGCATATGAGACCCCTATTTATAATAGAGGAGGAGAACCGATTCATGCCTGATTTGGTGGAGAAAAACTCTCCATAAAATTTGCTGCTCCGTCTGTTTTAATCAGATGGTTACTGAAATTTCTTTTACCAAGTAATTGAGGCGGTGGATAAGCTTTTGGCCGGAAACAGTCAAAAATAGACCGAGTTCCATGCAAGGAACCGGTCAAAATTGGTGGCTGGAGGGATGTTCGGCCCGCCTGGGCCGGGCCGAGCCCAAAACAGATGCTGCTCTCTTTTTCTCTCTCTCTCTCTCTCTTTGCTGGCTCATTTCATATTGGGTTTAAAATGAATCAACCCTCACAATAGTCTTCTCAAATTCTGCTTGGCTTCACTTTTACGGTCATTGTGCAATTAAACACTTACATAGAAGTATATCATATCATAATCCACTATTAATTACTATTCCTTCTCAACCTCAAGCTAGAAGCAAGCTATTTAAGTTCCAAAATTTTTTATTGGAGTATGAAGACAACCATGATATTGTTAGGAATGCTTGGTCCTCTAACTCTTCCCTTAATAGGAATCACCTCTTCAATTCAAAACTCAACCATACTAGAGGAGCTTTGGCTCATTGGAATAAGAACATTGTTGGCAAGCTAGAGTCTCTTTTAAACTTTATTGCTCAGGACATTAGCCTTCTTGAATCTTTGGAAGGTTCTCCTTATGCCCCAAATAATTTAGAATCCAAACTTCGAGAGTTAAATAATAAACATTTAGCTTTGCAAAGGCAAATTTACCTCAAATGGTGGTCAAAATCCAAAGTTAAATGGTTTGCTGATGGTGATTAAAATACTGCATAATTTCATAGAGTGGTCACTATTCGTAGACGTATTAACTATATTCACTCTATTCTTGATTCTAATAATGTTTCAATTACTTATAATAAAGATATCTTGATGACTTTTGCTAATCATTACATATACTTGTGGAGTTATCAACATTCTATTTCAAATTCTTCTCCTATTTGGCCTCAACCTAAATGCATTACTAGGGAACTTTCATGTTTACTCACTAAACCTTTCTCAATAGATGAGATTTGGAATATTGTCAAATTCTTCAAAAGTGGTAAAAGCCCAGGGAGGCTTTGATGGTTTTACAATTGAATTCTACCAAAATTATTGAAATATTATTGGTAATGATTATTTCCAATCAATTCAATTTTTTTATCATCATTTTGTGATCCCTAATAACTGGAATCAAACCTTACTCATCTTTGTTCCCAAGATAAATAATCCCAAGACTGTTAGAGATTATAAGCTCATTGCCTTGTGCAATATTTCTTATAGAATTTTGTCTAAATTACTTGTGAATAGACTCAAACATTGTTTACCTTCTCTCATTAGCAATGAACAATATGTTTCTGTAAAAGGCAGAAACATTCATGATAATATTCTAATAGTTCATAATTTTGTTCATTCTTTTTATGACTCTAAGAGTAGCCCTTCTTTTATAATTGTGAAAATTGATGTAGAGATGGCAACGGGCCGTGCCCGGGCCGGGCACGGCCCGAACAATTGGCAGCCAAGCCCAGCCCGAGCCCGCCCAGTTGGGCTCGGACCGGTCCGAAAAATAATTATTTAATTTAAATTTTTAAATTTTAAAAGGTTTAAAATTTAATTTTAAAAATTAATGATTACGGGTTAATTTTGAACTTGAGCCTCTAATTTTATTAATCATTGTACTAAATTTTATTATATATTTTTTAACACATTTTTTATATGTAACGCAATACAAATTAATAAAAATATTTTTAAAAAATTAAATTATTATTAAATTATTATTTATCTTTAATACAAAAATATTCATCCAATGATAAAATATTTTTTTTTAATATTATAATAGACCGCACCTTAAAAGGTTGCCTACGTACCTTCTATAGCTGAACTTGTACTCCTCAATGATTAACTAAAGAAGGATCAGGTCTACGTAGTTCTTTTTACATTTTTAATCACCCGTAGTTCCGGTGATTTAACTTGTACTTGGACCAGCAGCACCAGCTTCGCTTGTTTGAGCTTCCTCCTCTCCCGATGATGAAGTGTCGTGTCCTCCCTTATCTTGTAATCTATCTTCAGCATCCAACCAGTCTTTAAAGCAAATGCATATTTCAACCGTTTCTTCACTCATTCGGCTTCTTTTTTCGTCGAGAATTTTATTTTCTGCACTAAAATAAGACTCGGTACCTACTGTAGACACAGGAACAGTTAGTATATCACGTGCCATGATGGAAATAATACGATACGTATTTTCTTTTTTTTTCCACGATGCTAAAATTTTATTATCATCTATTTCTTCAGAATGATTATGATCTAGAAAAAAAAAAATCATTAAAATTAGTAGATTTAGTTTTTTTTATTCTACGACCAAGTTGAGAATTAATACTATTTCCACCATCTTCTCTTAATCTAGAAGAAGATGTTGTCTTATTTGTAATTGTATCACCAAATTTTGAAGCGTAAAATACAAACATAGAATTCAATAAATTCAAAATTTTAAATTTTTTTCTTCAACATTATCTAATTCCATATTGTTATTAATAATCATCTAACAACATATTTAAACCATCAATTTTTATTCTAGGATCTAAACATATTGCTAAACAAAATAAAGTAGGTATATCTGATCAATACCTTTTAAATTTAGATTCCATTAAAGAAATAATTTGTGCAAATAAAGGATGATGTCTATATGAAGAAAATACTTCACTAATACGAACTATATATGAAAGAGTTAAATTACATGTAGGATAATAAACACTGGAAAGTTGTTCGGTAGCTTTATTAAAAAATTCTAAAATTTGAGTAATATGCCCAGCAACTAACCAATCATTATTATTAATTGGATCACCATGCATATTTTGATTATAAAACATTGTAAGGATATCTTGATATCTTATAGTAGACATAAGCATATGATATGTTGAATTCTATCTAGTAATAACATCACAATTAAATTTTTAAAATTGTTTATTAAAAGATTGACATAATTTTTTAAATTCTTGTGTTCTTGCTTTTGAAGAACGCATATATCTAATAATATCTCTTATTTTTTCTACATGTATATTTACTTGTTTTAAACCATTTTGTACACATAAATTAAGAACATGACAAACACAGCGAACATGAAATAATTCACCATCTAATACTGGTTTAAATAACTGTATAAGGGGGGGAATAGCAGCATCATTATTACTAACATTATCAAAACTAATCAATTTTTTTTTTATCATTTATATTATAGAAAGATGTTACAAATCTAATAGCAAAAAAAATGGCAACAGAAGTGTGTGGATATTTAAAAACTTTAAAACTAATTATTCTTTTTTGCAAAATAAAATTTTCATCAATCTAATGTGCTGTAACACAAATGTAAGAATTAGTAGTACGTTGACTAGACCAAACATCAGATGTTAAAGAAATTTTTGATTTATTATTTTGAAAACCAGTCATTATATTTTTTTTATATAAAAATAATAATTTTAAAGCATCACTTTTCATTGTATTTCGAGTAATTTTTTTTTATATTTTGGTTGTAAAGTATTTTGAATCCAACTAGAAAATCTTGGTTGATCAACAAAACTAAAAGGAGATTCACTTTGAACAATTAATTTTGCAAGTTCTTGACGTTGAAAATCATGATCATACGAAAAAACTGTTAAACCAGAAGAAGATAAATTAAGAATTTGTTGAGCTTGTGCAACCTTAGTGTCATGACCCTTTGCATGACGTAATAAATGACCAGTTCCTCCGGTTGTTGAAGCCGAAAGAATTTTTTGATATTTTTTGCACCGGGCTATTGTTTTGGTGCCATCAGGTTCAATAATTTTCTCAAAATATTCTCAAACCATACTTTTTTTTCCTACCTGATGGACATAAATTAATAGATGGACTTATCTCTATGTTTTGATTTTGTTGAGTGGTAGGAGTGGTAGGAGTAGCAGGAGATATTTCTTCTAACATATTTGATCCAGTTTGTGGAGAATAACCTAAAAAATCTCCATCAGCCATTAGTAAAAATTAAAAATATAAAATATAAATATTATACTAATCAATGAAATAAATTGAAGAGATTAAAAAAAATTAACAACAATCTTGAATCCTTGTCTTCTCGATGAGCTTAAAATGTTGTTGAGAATTATTGTAAATGAACTTAGATTGTTGAGAGTAAGAGTGTAAGAGAGTTGAGAGTTAAGGATTGAGAGAAAGAGTTGAAGATGAACATAAAAGAAATGAAGAATGAGAGGGGGTATTTATAGTATTATATATATATATAAAATAATGGATTCGTCGGCCCGAGCCAGACCTGGCTCGGGCCGACCTATGTTTGGCGCGCGCCAGGCCTCCCGTGCTCGCCCAGAGCGGGGCACGCGGGCCGTGGTCGGCCCGCGTGCCGTGCCGAGCACGGTCCGACTGCGGGCCGTGCCTAGCACGGCCCACGTGCCCAAAAGTCGAGCCCGACCCGTCTTCTGGGCACAACCGTGCTGGGCCAAGCCCAAACCTGGGTCGGGCCCGTGCCGCCCATGGGCTGCCCAGCCCGTTGCCACCTCTAAATTGATGTGGAGAAATATTTTGACCTTCTAAATAGGAATGTTATTATAGATGTCCTGAATCTTTATAAATTTCATAATCGATTCATAAGCTGGATTCATGTTTGCATTTCCCCTCCATCGATTGCTTGCCTTGTTAATTCTCAAACATCTCATTTTTTCCCCTCTTCAAGCGGAATAAGGCAAGGAGGTCATATTTTTCCTTTCATATACATCTTAGTAGCTCAAACTCTTTCTCATTTAATAAATAATATTGTGAACTCTAACAAACTGACCCCTTACAATTTGAAAAACAACCTTACTATAAGTCATTTAATGTTTGCTGATGACATCATCCTTATTCTCAAAGCTAATTTTAAAAGCTTGAATTCTATTCCGTCCATCTTCTCTACGTATGAGAGCTTAACTGGGCAAAAAAATAATTTATCCAAATCCGAATTTTTTTTTCCCAAAAATACTTCTTCATATGTTAGGAATAGAATCTCTTCTCACATTGGCATGAAAATAGGCAAATTTCCTTTCAAATATCTAGGAGCTATAATATCTCATAGGAAACCCCCTGTCTCTACTCATGATCATATCATTTCTCAGATTCAATCCAAACTCTCTAATTGGAAAACTTCCCTCATCTCTCAAGCTGGGAGATTTACTCTTATAAAATCAATTTAAACTCTATTCCTACTCATTCCATTTCAGTTACTTGGTTAAATAATAATCTCACTAAGAAAATTGATAAAGTTATTAGGAATTTTTTTTGAAATCATAATCCTAATAAAAATAGTATCCACATCATTAATTGAAACACTGTTACCCTTTCCAAAAATTTAGGAGGTATTAGCATTCAAGATATGTACTCTAAAAGCATTGCACTTCATGCCAAGGGAGTCCAATCTTACCATAACAACTCTAATTCCCTTTGGGTTAAAGTTGTTCAAGCCAAATATCCTATAGTTTCTTGCATCAATTCTTCTCCACCTAAAAAATCTTCATGGGTCTGCAAACTATTTTGTAAGGCTTACTCTAAACTTTTTCCTAGTTTCCAAAATATTATTAGCAATGGTAATAATACATCCCTCTTAAATAATCACTGGACCCTAGATTTACCCTTAGCCTTAAAACCTACCTACATAAACATAAATCTGGTCCATTATCTTACTCATGTAAATCACTTATTGTTTAACCATAACTGCTCCTCTTTTTTGGGTTTATCCCTGTGCAGCAAGGATCCGTGGGAGATCGCCTCTAACATTGAGATTTCAGAAATATCCCAATGATGATGATTTTGTTGCCTGGACTGCAAATCAGAATGGTATGACAACCGCATCCTCTGCTTACTTATTTCTTAAATCTGATGACCATGCTTCTATCAATAATAGTCCAATTTGGAACTTTATCTGGAATCTTCATATTGCTCCTAAAGTCAAGTTATTTTTATGGAAATTTTTCCATAGCAGGTTACTCACTAAAGTTAGATTGCTTGCTTTGGGTTTATCAGTTGATAATTTATGTGTTTTCTGTAAAGCTAAAGCTGAATATGTTTTGCATCTTTTTTTCACTATCATTTTGTTTTTGGTATTTGGCTTTCTTTGGGTCTTACTCTTAAATTGGACTTAACCGATAGAAGTTCTTGGCATTCCGGTAGTTGGCTAAGGTCTCATATATCCTTATCCATGAGCTCTGAGACTAAAGTTATAGTTGCTAATGTTCTTTGGTTCATCTGGTTTTTTTAAAATAATGTCTTGCATGGTGGTCGACGTCCTACTGTTCCTAATGCTGTCATGAGAATAATAAATTTTTCCATGAATTATAAGTTGGCTCATTCACCTAAGGGCTCTACTTCTATAATCACTAATGTTATTAAATGGTCTCTCCCACCATTTGGCTGGTACAAAATAAATTATGATGGAGCTTTCCTAAAATCATATGGAGGTGCGACCTTTGTTGTGAGGAATTCTCAAGCTAACTGTACTCTTACCTCTACCTCTTACTTTCATTGTACTTCTATTATTCAGTCGGAAGCTACTGCTATTATGAATGCTTTATCTTGGGCAGCTTCTACTAATCTGGATCAATTTATCAATGAAATAGACTGTAAGATTTTGGTTGACATGATTCATAAGAAGACGGGGTGGAGACATCGAAACTTGTTTAAATCAAATATATCACTTGTTTGTTAATTTCAAGAATGTATCTTATATCCATGCTTGTAGAACGATTAATGAAGCTGCTCATTGAGCAGCAAACTCCGCTAGGAGACGTAAGGAGTCCAATGGTTGAACTACTGTACGACCTCTTGAGTTGTAAATTATTCTTTGTAAGGATGTTGAGCATCCAATTATCTAATTAATTTATTTTTGTTTTGGTAAAAAAAAAGGCCTTTAACAATTAATTAACTCAAAAAGGGAAGGGGTATTGAATTCTTCAACCTACCATTTCCAAGTTGCTTGACGAATTTAATATGTTGTAATAGAAATAAATATACACACCCCCAACTACTTAGTAACATTGAATTAATTTGCTTCTTATCAAACGGGAAGAGTGCAACAACCTACCATTAATTATTAGCTCATATTGTCCTCTTTTGCCGCATATGATTTTTGTTGTTCCTATTTATTTTCTCACTTCAATGTTCTTTGACAAGAGGAAGAATTGAAGAAATTTTAATGACCCTTACCCTTTAATAACACAAATTAATGAAGCGCCCCGCAAAATGTCATCATCACTATATCACTATATTGTGAATTAATACTAAAAGGGCTAATGAAGCATTGACTAAGTAATGTTATTTTATTCTTTATATTTTCCAAGTCAATTTGTTCATTTTGTTGAAATTTTAATTTCTTCGCTTCTCCAACATGAAATTTGAGATAGCATTTGCTTAAGTAAAATATTTTGTTACTTTCTTTAATTAAATTTTATGGAAGCATATAATTGAGTTACTTAACGGATCCAACTATGATTAATGGATACTTGAATCCATAGATATTCATGTAAATACACTTGAATTCAACTCAAATTTAACTCAAGATTTGTATTTTATATTTTTATGTGGTATCTTTTACATGTCACAAAGTTATATATATATATATATCCAAAGGAGGCCCAGTGGGCCCATTTTTCATTGAGCTTATTAACCTCTAACACAACTAATCTTGGTTCCAAAAACACATTTATTTATTTAGAAAAAAATAAAAGAATGATCCAATTAACAATAATCTATTAGATTTATAAAAGAGCCAACAATGCACGGAGATCGATCATGGAGTATGGATTTTTTTATGATCTGGCTGGAATATTCTTGATGGAGCTAAATAAACCCTCATCTTTATATTTATATATATCAAGAGGGAGGAATCCCAATGTGTAATGTAGGAGTGGTGGAATCAATTACTTGCGCATATATTAAAGGTTCGATGGGCTTATTTGATAGAATTCCCAAGTGTGTGTCAATTATATATAAGATTAAAGGCATGATTGATCATTAATTTCCAAGTTCCTGCACAATTGACATGAATATATTTATTTTAGCACATGATATGCACGTCTTTTTTGTGTTGAATATATTTCTTAAGTAATCTCATTCATCAAAGATCAATAGTATATGATCAATTGTATGGAATTAATTTTGGAAATACATTTTAGTTTATAGTGAAATTAAACACTATTAATTTCAAAATGTTAATTATTCTCGAGTAGTGTTCTTAAATATCGACCATGTCTTAAATACAGGATATTTTCATTCAATCACTTTCAGTAGATATTAAACATAATAAAATTATGGGTCCCTATAATTATCATTAAGAAAATGAAAGATAAATCAATTCACGAAGATATTTTTATCAATCTCAATACATTATGGGATTCCACTGCCGCTGCATTGAGACGCCGGCAAAGACTTTGAAGCCCTCTCTGCTCCTTGCACCCAAAAACCATCCGCCATTTATTTTTTGAATGCCGGGGCTTGGTGATTGGCTCCTGCCTTGTTCATATCCTCGATCTGTTTGGTTTCTAGCCCTCGTTGCCAACACTTGCTGATTTATTTGGCACGCTAAAAATGAGCTAGGGCAGCCTATCCCCTCGGGCTTGTGATTCGAATCCTTGCCTTCTCCTAGAATTACTAGGAATATATATTACCTGAGGGAAAAATCTCTAGCTTTTCTCATTCGATTAAATGAATTCCTACGGCACTAGGCCTGCTCAAGATTAACTGTGATGCATCATTTATTGATCCTGCAGGTGGCATAGGATTGGTTATTCGAAATAGTGATGGCCTCTGCTTGTCGGCTACAAGCTCATAGCTTGAGAAAAACTCGCCGCTAATCTTAGAAGCTTGCGCTGTTCGAGAGGTTCTTCGATTCGCCGTCACCAACGATCTTCGCCTTTTGTTGTAGAAACAAACTCTAAGATTTTGGTGGATGTAATTAATTTAAAATTACAGGCCCCTTGGTCTATCTCCTCTATATGATATTCTAGTAATATGTTCAAATTGTAATATGGTTGGCTTCTCTTCTCATTTTCGAGAAGCCAACAAAATTGCTGCAGCAAATCGGACCTGCCAAAATTGATTGACTTTTTGTCCAAATCATGTCTCTCCATCTACCTCCGTAGTGAAAAAATCTACTGTGTATAACATGAGCTGATGGCCACCTCTCAAGAAGCAAAGAATCCGTCCTTCTCTTCTAATTCTCATTCCATCCTCCTATCGACACTCATCATCTTCTTAATCGACCATCCCAAAACCAATCAACCATCTTTTACAGCAGCCAGCAGGTAAAACCCCGATCCTTTTCCTTCTCTCCAACTCAGTCCGTGTACTTAATACTACTCTTCATCACCTCTTCTGCTAACTCACAGAGCACATGCTTCGAGCGAGATCGAGATGACAGAAGAACGATGGAGTTTCGTCGAGAAGAGAGGCACACACCTCGCCGTCGACGACCGCCCCTTCTTCATCCACGGCTTCAACACCTACTGGTTGATGGTCTTCGCTGCCGACCTCGCCACGCGATGCAAGGTCACCGACGTCTTCCGCGAGGCCGCCGCCGCCGGCCTCACCGTCTGCCGCACTTGGGCCTTCAACGACGGCTGCTGGCGCGCGCTCCAGCTCTCCCCCTTCATCTACGACGATGACGTCTTCAAGGTACTCGCCAACTGTTCGACGTTATGCCTCATACAATACGTACACGGCATTTTTTGCGCTCGCAGGGGTTGGATTTCGTCGTGAGCGAGGCGAAGCGTCACAAGATGCGGCTGATACTGTCTCTGTGCGACAATTGGGAGCATTACGGGGGGAAGGCGCAGTACGTGCGGTGGGGGAGGGAGAAAGGATTGGATTTGTCTTCCGATGATGACTTTTTCTCCGATCCAACTCTCAAGGGCTACTACAAATCCTTCGTCGAGGTAATCGTTGAGTGCACTTATGCCATGAGAAATCGAAGTTTGTAGCTCTAATCTCGTGTTCCGTTCGCTTAGACTGTCATCACCAGAGTCAACACGTTCACAAACGTGGCATACAAGGATGATCCGACGATACTCGCCTGGGAGTTGATTAATGAGCCACGTTGCTGCTCTGATCCCTCCGGCGACACGCTTCAGGTGATTTCTTCAGTGAATTAGATGCCTTTGATCTCCAATGCAGTAATTTAGCTCTCAATTTATGCTCAATTGATGCCAGGCATGGTTTGAAGAGATGGTGGCGCATGTGAAGTCCATAGATCCAACCCACTTGTTGGAGATCGGCGTCGAAGGCTTCTACGGTCCGTCGACGCCCGAGAAGACGCAGCTGAACCCCAATGACTTCGCATCGCAGGCAGGAACAGATTTCATCAGGAACCATCAGATTCCAGGCGTTGACCTCGCCTCTGTCCATGTGTACTCGGACACTTGGTAAGTCAGCAACCATCGCAAGTCGACGCACAATGGTGCATTTACTGTAGTACTAACAGCTTACTACTTGAAAGGTTGCCGGATCCAGACTCTAACAAGCACCTGCAGTTTGTGAGAGCTTGGATGCATCAGCACATCGAGGACGCGGAGAAGCTGCTGCGAATGCCGATTGTTTTCGGCGAATTTGGAGTGTCGGCGAAGGACGAGAGATTTGACTCGAGGTTTAGAGAGAGCTTCATGGAGACGGTCTACAGCATATTGATGAGCTGCAGGGGGGAGAGGGATGTGGGGGGAGGATGCCTTGTATGGCAGCTCTTTCCGGAGGGGACGGACCACATGGACGATGGATATGCTCTTGTTCTGGCCAGGTCACCCTCAACGGCGCAGATGCTGTCGCAGCACTCCAACAACCTGCAGGCGTCTCACTCCATGGGTTTCGGCTTCAGGGATAGTAAGAATGAATCAGATTTCCATGATGAACTGTGAAACTTGCAGATTCAGAAAGAAGCCCTCATGTACGTAGTTCATACACGTTAACAAGTTACGCACCTGTATCCTGCTCAGAATGTATCTTATTTCGTCTGCACGAAATATAGTCAGTTGCACGGAAATTTGATTGAATATTTGAATGTCTCTTGTGAAAGGATTTGCATAATGATTTGTTAACTTTGATTGGATGATAAATATGCATTTATATTGTTAACATATTCGACCAGACGGATACCAATTTGAACTAAATTTTCCCCTTATTGATGGTTGTATTGCAGCTTCAGCTGAGAGTTCATCACATTAACTATAATAAGAGAAAAAGAAAAGGATATCTATACAGATCTTTTGTAATGAGTAATTACCAGGAGGAAATGGACCTATTTTGTTAAGCTTAATTTTGAAAGAACGGCTGCTGCTTGGTCACTACCTAGTAAGAAATATGGATGCCTCAGAGCAGCAGCTGAAGATAATCGGCCTCTTCGTAAAAATCCTCTTTCTGATACTAACTTTGTCGCTAAATCCCAGCCTCTACCGGAATCTAGATCTAGTATCTGCAAGTCGGGTCTGGAACGAGTTGTTTCCCTCCATCTGTTCAGATCGTAACCAGCTGATTTGAGCTCTGAGTTGAAGTTCTTCAAACCTGCTGTTGACCTCAAGCTTGGAATTGCCATTTGCATCAGTGTTATACCAGCTGAGTACATGTCGAATAGATCAGGACTGTTAAGCTACAACAAACAAATATAAAAAGATATCTATTGTCAGTAGGTTCCTCTATGTGCTAAGGAAGAGATGGAAAGAAATGCCGCTATAAAATTACAGAATACATAGAATTGGAAAAGAGAATGAATATTCTTCAAGAAATTACAGCGCCAAACCATACTATCGTAAAGAGAATAGAGAAGAACAGACCTGCCACAGAATTGGAGAGAGAATAGCAGCAATAGGTTCTGGTGGAGGTTCGGGTGTCTCCTCTGGAAGAACATATAATTCCGGAGGGCAATAATCAGGATCAAGCAAGCCACGGTCAGGTACATAGTTCTTCCCAATGCGGAGGTCTGTAGCTGCTCCGAAGTCTATTAGTTTTATCTGTCCCTTACTGGTGACCACCAAGTTAGATGGTTTTATGTCTCTATGAACAATTCCTGCATCATGAATCCTCTTCAGGGAAGTTATAAGCTGCCTCATGATCTGTTTAATGATGAGTGCACTTCTTTTGACTGAGTCCACTCCTTCAAGAACACGGCCAAACATGATGGATTCTAGATTGAACGGGAAGTTCCTACCCTTTATGTACTCAGCCAAATTTCGATCTCCCTAGCACAAGGTGAAGCTGCAATTAGTGAAATGATAAATGAGGGATCTAAAACATAAAGATACTAAAGCCTAAGAAGATTGAAACACAAAATCACAGGATAGATTCAGTATCAAGATGGAGTTTTGCTGCTGAAGAAGATTGAAGACTTTAAGTATCAGGTATTAAGGAAGAAGTGGCGTGAAGAGAACAACGAGTTCTAATGAGGTTTCAAAAGTGGGACTTGAAAGTAAACTCTTAATTAGTTTCTACTTTCTTGCATTGTTATGAAGTGTAAGGAGATATATATTTTCCATCTAGAATTACAACATGTTAGCAGAAGCTGCAAATTGGACTCACAATAAATTTGCTGTAAAAGATTAATGTTTGTCATCTTATGTTTCTTCTTCACTTTGTTGATAAAAATGCTACTTATTTTTCTATCAGGTTCAGCTAGATATGCAGCTGTCATCCTTTGCCATATTTCCCAAACATCCAACTTCAAACTTGTTGATGTGAATCCTGTTTCACTTTATGTCTTGAGACATGCAATCATTATGTGAATAATAATTAGTCAGCTTTTATATGCAATCAAGTAGGAAGGCATTCCTTTTCAAAGTTTGAGTTGATTAAGACACTACTTTTGGATGTTGATCAATATAAGGTTAGGTTGTTTAGTTTTATATTATGAGTGACAGTTTACTAAGGGGAGTTTGCCTGCTAGAAATTGATGTTAAGCTTTAGCAGTATAAGCATACATATTAGAGGTTTCATCATACCCACGTTCCAATGAAGACTTGGCAGAACAGAAAGGATACAATTTGAAGGTTCTTTCGAGTATGAGTGATGAAAAAAGCATTTTCTCATCACCAACTCTAAACTACCACTACATGTTTTATGTGCATACCTCAAATTTCCACACAAGCCATTTGCCCCCTTTGGTGAATTGTGAGGATGTTTTATCAGCAATGAAGCTTCCAAGGAACTCGGCACATGACTCGGGGGCAGCTCTCGCTACACGGTAGTTGAACCATTCTTCAAAATCACCACATTCTTCAGCTCCTTTAATCCCAACCTTAACCTGATAGCAAAAATCAAGTGAACCCCAATTACACTGAGCCCTTATATTCCACTTTTAACCAAAAACAGGGAATAGATTGAACTCTTAGACCAGATCTACCAAAATCAACATTGCGCTGGCCCTCCAGGGAAAGGATTGATCGAACCCTAAGACCAAAAATAGAAGAAAGAACATCCAAAACGAGTAAAGAATTAGTACAAGGCACTTGCCTTCTTCAGAATAACCCTCTCCTTGTACTGCTGGTTAAGCTTCGTTCTGCTTCCCCTTTTCTCCAATCCATCATTCACGCTAGCATTTTTTGACACAATGGCGCCATAATACACAATCCCAAATGATCCCTCGCCCAGCTTGTCCCCCACAACAAAATCACTCATCTTGAGGTTCCTCCTCCCCAGCAAGCTGTCAATACCTAGCTGCAATGGGGCAAGAACATAAGCATCCACCGCTCCGACGAGAACCCCCGGCCTCACGGTCAAGTAGACCCAGATGAGCCCTAACAAAGCCACAATCTCCCCCCGCTCTATCTCCGGTAACTCCGCGGCCACACTCCGGAACTGGGAAAAACCATACTGCAGAAATGGGAATAGTGGACTGGAGACATCCAAATGGAGGCTGTTCACTATGAAATCTTCAGGAAAAAGTTCCCGGATCAAGGCATTGCAGCGTACTGAGAGTCGTCGCCGGTGCGGGTTGAAGTGGTGGAGGGAAGTGAGCTTGGAGGAAGGAAGCCATGGAGGCGGGAGATTGGGATTCTTTCTGAGAGATGATGTTGGAGTGAGAGGAAGAAGAGAAGCCATGGCCGGGAGAAGAGGAGGATGCATTGCATGCGAAATCGGTTGATCAAGGGCTTCACAAGGCTGGACTTTTGCCACGTGCAAGTTGTAAGTTTATCCTTGGTGTATGGTGTGCAGGGATGACACCGGAAAACCGAAAACATAATACGCCTTATTGGCTGGATCATGTACAAATTATGACGTCACAGAACCAAAAAACTTCTTTATATCATGCATTAAAGATTTAAAGCAATGTTAATGTTTAAAAGAAAGTAACAATCTTTATTTCTTATATTTTTCAATATTACTTTATTACATTATTACAAGCATCATATTTTTTATATTTTTCAATATCCATGGATGCATGTTAACGCAGTCATTCCCCCCCCAGGCCGTACGTAGAATTTTGAAAATAAAAAATATAAAAAAATTTAAAATTAAAATTAAAGTGTTCAATTATAATTTGGGGGTAGAGGCTTGTCCCGTGGTACGGTACGATATAATTATATAAAAATATTTTTAACATAAAATAATCAAAATACATAGATGTGGAAGGGATAGAGTAGAACAGAGGAGGAGGCGACTGTAATTTACAAGGGCTTTCTATTTTGGGTAAGTATTATCGGGTCGAATTTATAATTTTAGACTGGGTAAGTGACATACGGGTCAGGTACATATATTTAGAGAGAAAGTTAACTGTGGCAACAGGAGCGGAGTTAATGTAGTATATGTTCAAAAAAAAAAAAAAAAATTTGCCAAAACATAAGGTAACATTTTATTAAGGAATTAGATTCCTACAAGATCAAAGAGCAAAATGCCCTCAAGCTCAGGGGGCTGAACAGAATGCCAAATAAAATGATTCTTACATATCACCGCTCTATTTGTTACCCAATGGGCAGCTTTGTTTGCCGTTCGGTAACAAAACATAAATTCCAAACAATTATATTTTGATTTTAGCAATTAAATATCTTGAATGATGGAGTCAATCTCCCAAGGAATAGTTGTATCGTTATTAAGGGCAGATATCAGAACTTGTGAATCTGATTCAATCACAAAATCTGGCAGCATATGCTCAATAGCAAATCGAAACTCATCACGAATAGCACAAGCTTCTAAAACCAAGTTGGAATTAGCATGACAGTAGAAGGACCCTCCACCATGAAACGATCCATCCGAGTTTCGAATAATAAAGCCAGTACCACCTGCAGAAACATCCCACGAAGCATCACAATTCATTTTTAAAATATTAGGTGCCGGTGGAATCCATTTTCTAAGGATGTTGGAAGATATGATGTTTCCCTCAAATGGCGAATGTGCGTAGGCACACGTAAAGGCAACAATTTTGGACACTAAAGTAGAGGGGATGGGCTGCCTAGCCTCATGAACTAACAAGTTTCTAGCGTGTCAGATGAACCAACAGGTAGTAGCAATGAACGCTTGAGCAGGCGGTCTACTCGTAATGGTCAGAAAAGAGAGAGGGAGCCAGTTACCCAGCCCCCAGGTAGAACGATCAGTGAACCCATACCCAGTTCTAAACGACAGTAGGTGCCAAATAGAGTTACTAAAATTATAATAAAATAATAGGTGAATGGTCGTTTTAAGAGTATTTGAGCAAAGGGGGCAAGTATTTGTAGAAGTGATATTCATTCTCTCAAGGCGCTCGAAAGTAGGGAGGTGGAGATGAAGGAGTTTCTAACAAAATATTTTAACCCTTGGCGTCAGCTCAAGCTTCCAAAGAATTTTCCACCAAGCCAACCGAGGGTCATTCTATGGTTCATGGCTTCTTAGAAACATCATCGCACATTTGGCGGTAACACTACCCCCAATGGACTCTTTCCAAATATATTTATCCTCACCGGGGATCATAGGCAACCACAACTTAGAAATTGAATCAACCAACACTGAGCCAAACACATCCGCACATAGATTTAAATCCCACATTTGATCGGCAATTAAAAAATTCATATTTATAGCAGCATCCAAAATATTGCAATCAAAGTAAGTTGGCTTTAAGCATAAAAGCAGATCAAGCAACCAATTATCCAGAGAAATAGAGAAATTGCAACCAGAATTAATCATGCGAAGGCAACCAGGCAAGAATTTTTCGAAAGCTGGTCGAAATAGTTTCCAACTCCATGAAGAAGGAGGATTGTTATTCCATCCTTCCCTAAGATCAGGATATTTGACACTCACCAGATCCATCCATGAAGAAGAAACATGATTAAGATACCCCATGATCCTTTTAGCCTACAGAGCAAGACACTTATAAGAAAGATCATGGATACCAAGCCCTCCTAAAAATTTTGGAAGGGTGACAATTTCTCAGGATAGAAAATGCATCGCATTCTGGCCAGAGGGCTCGGCCCACAGAAACGATCGAATTAATTGTTCAATTTTATCAATGATTTTAGTTGAAGCCCAAGAAACACTCAAGGAGTGTAATGGAATGGAATTTAGCACCGAGTTAATTAAAACGATCCTTCCAGCTTGGGATAGATAATTAGACTTCCAGCCAGCAAGCTTAGCTTGAATTTAATCAATTAAAAATTTTTAGGTATCAGCAGGTGGCCTACGGGGGGCCACCATAGTACCCAAATACTTGAATAGAAAACTTCCAGCCCGCATGCTAAGAAAGGAGCAAATAGAGGTAATCTGCCCCCGAGAAGTATTCCGAGGAAAGAATATCTCGGACTTACTAAAATTGAAGGACTGACCAAAAAAAATTTCATAGATTTGAAATATTTGCTCTAAAAGTTAAAAGGATCACAAGAATTGATGAAGTATAATGCTCAATGAATAAAAATAAGCTTGGCATATATCATAGGAAATGAAAATAGAAGAGACATGATGGTCCTCGTCAATTCCCTCTTCTTTTTTTGTATTTTTTACGTGCCACAGTGCCTGATGAGTTTGGGAAGGGTGCCAAAAAATATTAGACAAGTGACAAACAATTGTTCTCATTTTGATTTTTTTTTAAAAAAAAAGACTAGCCTTTAATAAGAAGTTGTAAAGGAATATAAATAATTTATGAAAGGTATAAATTTAAATTTGTATAAATTTAAATTTATGTTCCGGCACTCTGGAAGGTATTCAATCATTTCATTTATGGAACTAAAATAATTTAATGATTTAATTTTGAGACCTAATTTTACAGCTTTAAATTAATTTTTTTAAAATATTTATTTCAAATTGATATTAATATATATTTAATTAAATGAATAAATTGTATGAGTCTAACCAATGAATTAATGAAATCAATGAGTACTTTGAGAGCTCCAAGAAGTCCATGGTTGGTTAATTTGATTCTGACTTTGGTGCATGCTCACGAAATTGATAACATGATAACTATCCAATATAATTAATTGTTCTTCCACGAAAGCTATCACTTACACTTGCAATTGATTATTGGTTTTTGGTAACATAAACAACTAGATCCTTGATGACATATCATGTACTAGTGTGTAAGCAAGTATTACGTACGTATAATTATAAGTTACATTAATATTGTAAACTTAGTTATATAGAAAAAAATTCAATTAGTTTTAGCACTAGTTTATTTGCAGTAATAAATAAAGATATCATGGCATTCAAAGCATTGCAAAGTATCTATATCATTTTGTTAAACTTCCTAGCAAACAATCTTTTTAGTATTTAGTTATGACAGGAACATTGTTTAATAAAAAAAAATAGTGAAAATTATTGTTATTATTTTTATCCTTCTTTACCGGATCAATTTTATAATTTTATTTGAAATGAAAAATAACTAATATATTAATCAAAATTTTAGTTCATAATAAATGCATACTAGTTAATTAAATAGGTTGAAATATATTGATTGTTTAGTTCAATTTTTAGCATTATATAGCTTAATTTTTTAAAAAATAAACTTATAATTATGATTTTATTATGCGCTCGATGAGATAAGTGACTCATCAACTTCATAAGCTCAAACCATTAACCTAATACTTAAACTAAAGTTCATAATAATACACTCATCAAGTCTTATTAATCAACATAATATCTAATATATTGATCTCGATTGGCTAATTACTTTAACCTTACCCATCAATATTAAAATTTTATAGATTTCTCTCTCTCCATGTTGCTTGTCGGCAACACATTCTTCTTTTAAATCACCTTCTCATCAATCATCTTCTTTTTTTTATCTTGTTTTTTTCGTTGATCTTGATCATATTTTGATCAATATGATATTTTAACACAACAACTAAGAAGAGAGCTAAGAAGAGAGGGGGCGCAGTTGGTGATGGAGGCAATGCGGAAGAAGATATGATTGTGAGTAAACGAGGAGGAATAAAATAATAAGGTAAAGTATCAGACGACAGTTTTCTTTGTGGGGTTAAAAGTGACGCCACAACGAACAGTCGATACTCTCGATACGTACACTAACTTATGTACAGTTCCATAAAAGAACCAATAGGCGATACTCAAAACTTATGTACAGTTCCATAACAAGTGATGACTATAGTCAATCAAAGTAGCATCTGCATGATGACTGTCCCATAACAAGTAAGGGTTGGCATGCATTGGCACGCCTGTCTTCATAATGATGTTCAATCTCGTCCAGTACTTGGCCCAGAATGAGAGCAAGTGAAATGGGGAAGCACACAGCGACTTCTATCCACGATCCGCTGTTGGTAGTTGTGGAAGACCAGAAACGCCATTATTTTTGAGGAAAAGTAGGTTATGAACTTATGATAGCTCTCATACTGTCAAGGTTAAAATTGGGTTTGAGCCTTTGAGGGTGCTTTGTAATATTTTGCTTATTATGTATGGTCTTTGTTGTGGTAGTTCTGTAACCATGTACAATCACGGCATTTCAAGTCTTCTGGAATTGAAGCATGTGGCGTTTTGGTCTCCCTTACCATATCAAAAAAACTACTTTTACAGGTCCATACTTTTGGTTACACAAATCAATTGGCAAATTTCATCATTATCTGCTCAAAATCTGCCCTGTCTGAACCAACATGTTTATCCAACTTCTGCCCATCCTGGATGAAAAAGAACGTCGGAGTTGCCTGGACATCCCATGCCAGAGACAAGTCCTACAAAATTTAGAATCCATTGTTATAAACCATTTTATTAAATTTTCCATATAATGATCCGATCATCATAACATGTAAAACTCCCAGTAATTCAACAAAAAAAAGGTCACACATGAACCGTAAAAAGAGAGAGTTGAGAATCATCAAATTAATCTAAATACGCACAGTAGGTATTTCAAGAATAATATGATTGCCAATTGGAAAAATTATAAAAATATGTCAGAAAACAGAGGGAGGAAGCAATACTAACTGCAAGCTCATCAACATCAACTGCCAAGAAAATAATCGAAGGATACTTTGCGGATAGTTCAGCATAAAAGGGTGAAATTGATATACACGGGCCACACCATGATGCACTAAAATTTACTATGACCTGTATTATCCATACAGAAAAATAAGATGTTAGTATTAAAGTATATGAATATTAGAAATGTGATTTCATTTTCACCAAGAACTGTCAGAATCAAATGTTGTTGCATACTATTTGAAATATTAGAACATAAAAATAGTGAAGTAGCTCATGTCTCCTACAAGCTCAAAGTTTGACTAATTGGACTAATTACCTTTTTTCCCTTCGCTTCTGACATCTTCTCATTCCATTGCTTTTCACTAACTATCTTATGAACATTTTCTCCATAGGCTATCTTATGATCGCCAAAATCTGCAGTGTTCTAAAATACAGAAGTTTATGTAAGTGATTAATCCTTCTGTGCTTCCATTCTGCCTGTCCAGGAAAACTAGATATTGTAGGTAATAATATCTTCTTGGAAACATAATTATTATCATTTTATATGGTTCATTAGATAGCAAAGAAGAATCTATTTTGCAATACTAAAACACACATAGAGCAGCTAAAAACACTAACCTTGTCCGTTTCCATGCAATTTCCCATTTTACTAGATAGCATAAGATAATCAGTTCACCTATTTTCCTGTAAACAGAAGATAATTATTCATTAGGAAAAAGCAAGTTAGCATAGTTCTATCATTTTTCCCAAGAATCCAAGATCCAGTTGGACACTTGCTTGCATGTAATTCTGATCCATTATGTCAAAAATTTCCAATATATCTTCCACGTCAACCATTTAATCCTTGCATTTAGAAAATAGTTAATTGCCTAGGATAATCCTGAACTTTCACCAGATTTCACTTTTATCCCTAATTTGTTTACCAATTGGAAACCTAAACTGTAGTTTGTAAATATTAAATCCTAATGCCAGTTTCCTGCGTTGGACATCTGATGTGGATGATCAAACGCCACTCAACCATTGAAAAAATACAAAAAATAAAACAAATTATGTTAAATGAAAATATCGGACATATAATTGAGGTCAAATGTCATCTATATTAGCAAAACTTCTCATTCTCAGTTCACAACCTCCTCCTCATCTGCTTTTCCCATCTCTATCCACATCATTGTTTCCTCCTCTTCACATCCCTATCCACATAAACTACTCCTCCTCCTCCTCCTTCACCATTGACGCCATCTCTGTCATCACCACCACAGGCTGTGCCTCCCCTTCTCCCTCAATGCCACTACCCTCGCCCAATCCTCTCCCTGGCCGCCAATAACAAAACGATAGTCTAGGTATGAATTATTAAAAAGAAAAAGTAAAGAACAAGAACGAAATCCGATGAAAAAATTGTAGAAACGTAGTAGGTAATAAACCCTTTACAAAACATTGTTCCCGAAGAGATCACAAATCTACCATTTTGCCTCTAAAAAATTAATTCACATCTATCCAACTAGCTATCCGAACATAAGAACATTATTCTGGAACAGAAAAGAAGAATTTAGGAGACCCAAATCAGAATAAATCAAGCAAGCGCGCCATAAATCAACAAAAACATTTATCCATAGAAAATTAGAAATCTTACCTTTATGCCGAGCCTTCTCTTGTAAGCTAAAACGGAAGAAGGGAATAAGGGCTTCCGATGAAAACCATGAGAAGGCCGGCAATGGCGATTTCCAAGGTGTTGGGAATCACAAAGGAAACCTGTTTGAGGATCCCGTAAAATAAAGTACGAACCCTGAACGTGACGAAATTAACCCTTACTTGGGCCGTTAATTCGTTGAAGTGGGGTTATTTTTGTCTTTTAGCGATTCCCTAAAATAATTACTAAATTATAATACGTAGCTAATTTTGAAAGAGGACGAGACGAAGCTGACACCCTTCCCTCTTTTTTTAATTTTTTCCCTCCCTCTATTTCGCTCAAGTTTTGTTCTCCTTCTTTCTTTTTAATTTCTTTCTCTTATTTACTAAAACATTTTCATACCAATCCTCATGAATCATATTTTTTTTCTTTTTTTAATAGTCTACAGTAAATAAGCTTAAAGCTATAGAAAATCCTAAAAAAATTATTTAATGTAGGACAGAAATATTAACATGAATTTTATACTCTTAATTAAAGCAAAGATCGCTCATTCTCCATAAATTGAGTCATATAATATAAATTTCCCATCAATTTATTATTGAGTTTTTCCCTTCATAGCAATTTGTAGGATCCCAAAAATTAGAATGAACATGGTTTGATAGTTTCTACATTCATACTCGGATCATAAGTGGATATGATCCAATAACATTAGCATTGTCGCTTCTTTGCGGTCTAGGTAAATTGTAATCATATTCGATCTGTCAATTGTGGGTAGCACAGTTGGTGATAACATGTTGAACGTTCTTTAGAGATCTATAGTTTAAATCTTAGTATAGTTACCTATTATGATTTTTTATTTTTATTATATATAAAAAAAAACAATCCAATTTAAAATGGGCAACTGGGCATCACCTTATATGCGATCGAAGATTATATTGGGTTTCATAAAGCCCACTCCAATATCCACATCCGCCCAGGGAACTTTCTTGTCATGGTATCAGAGCAGATTACACTCTTCAAATTGCTTCAATCTGCAAGGGAACTTTCTTGTCATGGTATCAGAGCAGATCGAGTGAAGATCCCGATTCAAAATCGTGTTGCCCTCTTTCTGAATCTGGAGATCGCAAATGGCGAGGAACCCTAGGTCTTCAACCACGGCCAGATCAGTTGTTGGGGACTCGCTGAATCATCAGGGAAACGAAGTGTGGTCAGGTGATGCTGAGGGAGAAGATGATGCTTTTGTTATTCGAGAAAACGATAACCTTGGTATGTCCTTGGTTTCGACTCAACTCACAAGCCATGAGAACTATCTCATATGGAAAGAATCGATGCTTATTTCACTTTCTGTGATAAATAACTTGGGATTTATAGATGGCTCCATAGTTCAGCCTGATGAGGCTCTTCCCAGATACAAGATGTGGCGGCGATGTAACGACGTGGTAAGATCTTGGATCTTACAGTCGCTGAGTCCAGATTTGTGCTCGAGTGTCATCTATGCCAAGACGGCCTCGAAAATGTGGTCCGACCTTGGAGGAAGGTTAAGAAGAAATAGTGAATTTAGAATTTTCGAGGTTCAGATGCGAATAAACATGATGAGGCAAGGGAACATGTCGATATCTGCATATTACACAAAATTGAAAACCTTGTGGTATGAACTCAATATTGTTGATGCGGCATCATACTGTGATTGTCAAATTGGGCGATTAAACATGGAGGAGGGTAGAATAAGGCAGTTCTTGATGGGCTTGAATGAACCATATGTTGGCGTACGAGGTCAAATATTGCTGATGAGGCCATTTCCAGACCTAAACCAAGTGTATGCTATGCTCGAGCAAGAAGAAACTCGAAGAACAACATGAATCGTGAAGGAGGAGACATCAGAAACAGCAAGAACAAGTACACGAATGGGTTCAAACCTTACTGTGAGTATTTTCAAAGAGTTGGACACACAAGGGAAAACAACTACAAGCTGATAGGTTACCCTCCAGTTCACAAAATGTTCAAAGGAAAGCAAACACTTGGAGAACTGCATGGAAATTGGAAGCCAATCAGCAATGTTCAGTCAACTGGTAGTGAAAGTTCAGCTCAATCGAAAGCTGGGGTTGATACACATGAGCAGTACTCTAGTAGGCATGATGAATTCACTGAAGAGCGGTACAACACCTTGCTGAGCTTGCTGAACCACAAATGCACACGAACCCACACAACAAACATGGCAGGTAAACCTATTTGCTTGCCTGCGTACACTTTACAAAACCAATGGATACTTGATAGCGGGGCAACCGGCCATATAGCATCCAATTTAATTCCACTTGAAAATGATTCTAAACCAGCTCATGAGAGAACAAAACATCTTGTGGTTGGCTGTTATCATGTTCGTGAGAAGTATCAGCAATGAGCTGTCAAACCTGTGTATATCTGAAGGACACAACAACCAGCAGACTTATTAACCAAAGCTTTGTAACCGAAGCATCACTATAACCTCTTGTCCAAGTTGGGAATGAAAAATCATTTTCATCTCTCAACTTGAGGGAGGTGTGTTGAGAAGATGCAAGCTGAAATATGTGTAGATTATTTGAGTATTGAAGTGCCGAAATAAAGACAACAACTTACAGAAATGCCAGTGACAAAGTAAAGTAGCAGGAGTAGGAAAAAGAGGTATTTTTGGTATTCCTCATTTTAAATTCATTTTTGCAAATACTGAATACAAGTGGTATAGTATAAATGGTTCTTTTCAAATTGTAGACACTGTATTCTCTTTTTTGAGTTCTTACAAATAAAGTACAGTATCATTTTTCTTCCTCCTTCGCTGTCACTGAGATTACACCCTTCAAATTGCTTCAATCTGCAAGGGAGCTTTCTTATCAATATTATACTCGAAATCCCTAGACATTTTAACCTAGAATAGTTTAGCTGAACAAGTACAAAGAATCATGTGATTTGAATGTTAACATGGTATTCTCTATCTGAGGTAGTAATTTTCTGCTATCAGTAAAACAACTGAAATGGTCACTGATAACAGGACAATTCCATCTTTTGCCATGGCCTTTCAATGTCTGATTCACTGTGCTTTTAGGTTGAAGTGGTCATTAAATGGGACAAAATTGTGTTCGACCACTGGTGCCAATGTTTTAGGGTGTCAATTCAAGTGTGTACGCTAGTATAAAGAAGTAGATGCTTTTGTTTTTAAGAACTCAATATATTATCATATTCATCACTTAAGCTTTGTGTATCTGACATTTTTTTTGTGTACCCGTGGGATGTATGAGCTGCTGTTTTACTTGTATTGTCAGTTTATCTCACTCTACAATTTATAAAGACCATGATAGACAATTTTTTCCCAGAACTTTCAAACTAATTTCATACAGATACATCATATATTTTGCTTCAAAATACTTTGTCATAAATTGTGTGTTGGAGTTTACATGTAAACAAAAAAGTTTTCAAGCTTTCATTAGTCCCCACATGGAAAGTTTCTGGATTCCACATTTCCTATATATCTTACATTTGGTTTAAGATCCTAAAGGCAAAATTGCCCTCACTCCCCCCACCCCACCCCACCCCACCCCACACCCAATATGTAAACTTTATCATTCTACCCTTGAAAATACCCTAATTTTCTCCCTCTCTCCTGATGTTTCTCCCAACATCACTCGAACTACCGCTGTCCTGCACCTAGCATCGCATACTTCCTTTGACCCAATTGGGAAAATATTTGACCCGATTAAGATCCCTTTGACCCAATGTGGAAAGATTCATTCATATGGAGATTCTTTATTTAATTGCTATGTTCCCCTATAATTCATCTAATTGTGTGAGAATATGGAGATTCTTTATTTAAGAAAACATTTGTTACTTAAACTGAGAAAGAAAGGGGTGAATCTTTGCAGTAATAAGCAAGGATAGCTCTTATTATTTGTTTTGTAACCACAAAATTTCTTGGGATGAACTCAGGATTTATAATGCTGCTGCAAGCTAAGGTACTCTCGTGTTGTAGATTCTTGCATCCCAGTAAGTTTATTATTGAATTAGCTTTATCTATCATCACATTCTAATTTAAATAAGTGAAACCTTATTCATAGAATTTGTTCTAACATCCTATTCGAGATTCTTTTTAATTCTTCATTACTAATTAAATATGTGGTTACTATCTTGTGTGTATAACCATCTCAAAAATATGAGCAGGATAACTAAAGAGCGCCAAGATTCTATAGGAGTTTAAATAGGTAGTTAATCTTTTTTCTTTTGAAAGGGATAGGCAGTTAACCTTTTGCAAAAGGGAGAACTTTGATATCAGCTTTTGGCTTTTTGATGGCTGGATTTGGACAAGTTATATGCTTCCAGAACTTTTTAATCTTTTTAAGAAATTGATATTCATCAATTGGGTGATCGGGTCTTGGACTATTTTAAAAAAAATAAATCAATTAAGTCCTGGACTGATCTACACCACACATTCTGTTTAAATCTTCTTTACAGCTTTTAGCTTTTCACATCATTGAAATATCATCAGAGATTTCTCCAAACTCTATTACTTTGCTAGACTATGAACTTTGCCATGGACTAAGCTGTGTCTTAATTACATACCTGCGCTGGAAAAGTAGGTTGGTGGGAGAAAAGTATTGGAGGTACTCTTTGATGAGAACCTATAGGCAAGAGTCTCAGTGGTCCTCTTCCTCTCTAAAATCGGCAATTTCCTTAAATCGGAATATGAAATATCAAAATTTTCTATTTGAAATTCTCAAAATCAGAATTAAATTTAAAAAATAATCAAAATACTCTCTATTAAAATGGTTTAAAGTGATTATTTTGTTTATGAAAATACATTTTAAAATTTTTAAAAAATCACAATAATTCTAAATTAGTGAATGAATTTTTAAATAATTTTTAAAAAAATTTAGAATGTATTTTCATGATCAAATGATCACTTTCACAAATTCTAAGTGATTATTTTAATCATAAAAAATATATTCTAAAATCTCAAAAAAAAATATTCACTACTTTAAAATTATTGTGATTTTTTGAAAATTTTAGGATGTATTTTTATAATCAAATTGATTACTTTATATTCTGGTTTAAGGAAATTACTGCTCTAAAATTTCATACATTACATTTTTTTTTTCTGGAGAGAGGCTCTTATAACTTTTCTAAATCAGCAATACTTTTCGTGCAGTGATTGCTGCTGCTGCTGATCATTTCTTCTGCCAAGGCCCAAGGCCCATGAATGTTCTGCAAAAAGGTCTCTTCAAGTTTCTCACTAAGGGTAAAAGCTCCAACTATGTCTATGTATTTGGATCTTTGGACCTACCCACATGACTTGCTCGAGGACAGTAGCTCTGCCCCAACACAGCATGCCTACTGCATCTGGCTTCCCATCCCTCCCTCAATTCACTCACAAAGTCACAAGTCGTAATATATGCAATTTACTTATGTCTGCTCTTCTTTCAGTAGACCTCATCCATGGCAAAGATTTACTGCTTCTGTTGCACAGTATATATTGCCCGAAGGTTACAATTACATCTCTGAGTTGTACTCATTATTTAATGCGGCAGCTCAAGAAGGTGCTTCTATACATGCATTGCACGTGAGGAAATTGAGAGCAAACCTGGATGGCATTGGATTTACTGAGAAAACTTGGGTGCAGCCGAAGCTGCACCGAACCCCGTGCAAACCCACTCACAGAGTGCCGGCGCTGGCCCCTCTAGGATATTGGCACGGGGCCGTGCTAAGGGGTCGGTCCCAGCCCGTGCGTTTAGTGATTGGGTTTGCACGGGTTCGATGCAGCTTTGTCCGCACCGAAGAAGCGCTCAGGTCCGCGCTCTTTGGGTGCTTTTTGTACGTCCCAAACCTTTGCTGGAGCGGGAAGCATTCTTGGCGGAGCAGGTAATCTTGTGAATCAGACTGCCAGTGACTAGTCTCTCAATATGTTGGCTCTCACAAGAGGCAAAGTCAACTTTTGTAATCTAGATGTGTGACACAAAACGGATGTTTTGACTCGTCCACAGGTGTGCTACTATACTTCTCTTACGCTAACCTGGGCTTTTTAGATGGTCTTAAAAGTCAACAGGTCTCATTTGACTAGTTGTCGTCAAATAGTCAAAAAAATTATTACTACTTGGGATTTGATGGATTCTTTAGGATAAATTGAGGCGGTTTAAATTGTTATCCTTGTACATATTTATTTTGTCCTAACTTGCTTATTTATTTTTTATCCTCTGATAAGAATATAATTATTATTTTCATGCATAATTTAGTTATAACATGACCCCCCATTGGGCTGGCAGGTGGACCCCGTAAATGGAATGGGGATCCACGCGCTGCCTACTTTCTACCCAATCGAGTTGTGGCCGCACACTCGCACAGGCCTTGTAGCAGACTAGCAGTAAGCCAGTGTGCGTTGAATTTTTCCGCATGCATCGCTATAAGTAGTAGGCTTAGCCTGGTCCACCTCTTCTCTCTCTTGCCGCGAGCCCAGCTCCGCCATCCACTGTTGCACCTCCTCCTACCCCCGTGGCCTGCCGCCCGCCACGTGCCCACTAACTCATTAAATAAAAAGACAGCACATGTATTTAGGGGGCGTTTGGTTACCCGCAAGTGTAAACGCTGCAAAATCTATTTGCATGCAAAAGCAAATGCCCGCAAATAGATTTTGCAGCCTACTGTTTGGTTGCCCGCAAGTAGAGTTGCAACTTCTATTTGCAAGCATTTGGTTGGCCGCAAATGGAAGTTGTAATTACACTTGCAACTTGCAACGTGCAACTTGCATCTTACGAAATTTTTCGGATCGGGTCGGGCACGAATTTTCTCAAGTCGGGCTGAGCCGGGCCGGGACGGGACGGGCCGAGCATGCACAAATTTATTCGGGCCGGGTACAAACTTTTTCGGGCAGGGCCGGGCACGAACTTTTCGGGTCGGGTCGTGCACAAATCTTTTTGGGCCGGGCCGGACACGAATTTTTTCGAGTCGGCCCGAGCCGGACCGGGACAGGTTGGGCAGTGCACGAATTTTTTCGAGCAAGGCTGGGCCGAACACATTTTTTTTTTCGGGCTGGGCACGAATTTTTTGGGTCGGGCATGAATTTTTTCGGGCCGGGCCGGGGTACGAATTTTTTTGGGCAGGGCCGGGCCGACAGTGAATTTTTTCGAGCCAGGCTGAGCATGAATTTTTTCGGGCCTGGCCGAGCACAAACTTTTTCGGGCTAGGCCAGACACGAAATTTTTGAGTCGGGCTGGGCACGAAATTTTTCAGGCTGGGTTGGGCACAAATTTTTTCGGACCGAGCCGGGCTGGGACGGGTCGTGCAATGCATGAATTTTTTGGGTCAGGTCGGACACAAATTTTTTCGGGGCGGGACGGACACGAATTTTTTCGGGCCGGGCCGGGCACAAACTTTTTCGGGCCAGGCTGGACACGAACTTTTTTGGGCCGGGTCGGACATAAATTTTTTGGGTCGAGCCTGGGACAAATTTTTTCGGGCCAGGCTAAAAACTTAGGCCCGACACGATTTGTCTGACAAATTAATAATTTTTAATTTTTGTATAATACTAAAAATATATTAAAAAATCTATCAAATGACATCAGATGTAAAATCTGACACTACCATCAGGTTCAGCACGCAAAAACCTACAACTTTGATATTTATCTCGTCTTCATCCGACGACTCTACGTCGCCAAAATTAATTATTTTTCAATACTTAAATTATTGCATTTGCAGCCCGCAATCTTGTATTGCGGGCTTTTTGGGCTGCAATTCCACTTGCGGCCCGCAAATGGTATTTGAAATACAAGTTGCAACTAGTAAATGCTGCAAAATGATTTTGCAGCCAACCAAACAAATTTGTTATCTAAATGCTGCAACTAGAGTTGCAGCATTTATACTTGCGGGCAACCAAACGCCCCCTTAATCAAACGCCGACCCTTCTGAGTTCTGCCTCTCTTTTTTATTTCAACGCAGCATCCATTATTGTCTTACATGACTGACATCTTCAAAATTTTATTTTTTTAAAAAAGTTGAAAAACAAAATCTCACAAGCTTTTTCCACGTCAAAGCTTAAATTCCAAGGAAAGTTCTTCTCTCTCTCTCTCTCAACTAACTGCTCCTCCCATTACAAAAATATTAGCAATAAAAAATACATCATAACCACTGCAGCACAGTGCTGAAAGGACGGAATTACCCTCCACGAGGGATATTATTGTCAATTCGAAAATAAAATATCCGGACACAACAGTGCCGCGCTAGTCGAAATCCTCTGCATCGAAGTCGTCGAACTCGACCTCCCACGGTCGCGGTCTCGGCCAGTAGAACTCCGTCAGCAGCAGCGGCGACGCGTCTTCAAGGAGGCCAAAGGCGTCTACTCCGGCTTCGCCGATGATGTCGAATGGCGTCTCGTCTTCGCCATAGCGGAGCACCGATGTAGGCGACGAGCGCGACCCGGTCGCTCCGGCGTCAGCCTTGACCTCGCACCGCGGATCTTCGTCAACCACCGCTGATCTCGCGGCCGGAAAGTTGGTCACCGCCTTCGAGCCCTTCAGCCGCAAGGCGGCCATGTCGTACTCCGTCGCCGCCTCCTCGGCCGTGTCGAAAGTCCCGAGCCATATCCGCTTCCGCTGGTGCGGGTCGCGGATCTCCGCCGCCCACCGGCCCCACGGGCGCCGCCGCACCCCGCGGAACCTCCTCCGGCTCGCGCCTTCTTCATCCGCTTCTGTCGGGGGCTCAATCTTGACCGGCGCCCTCTTCGGCTCCGCCCTGCGCCGCGGCGCCGCGGAGGTCACCTCGATCCCGATCTCGTGGACATGCCGCCTCACCCGCCGCCGACCTCCGCGCTCTTCGTCGCTCGACGACGAATCGGTGGCGTCGACATCATTGAAGAAGATCCGGACGACCTTCTTCCGGCATCCTGATCCCCCAGCCGCAGCCCTCTTCCCCGGGATCGCCTTCTTCATCGCGACGACGTGCTCGGAGAACTTCACCGTGGTCAAGCAAGCAACATTCGCCGGATCCATGGCAGCTTGAGACGGCTCCTCTCTCTCTCCTTATCGGCAGCCGCCAATCATCCCCTCCCAAGAAGAAGGAGCGACGCCACAGATTCCAGATCAGGATTCGACCAAAAAAGGTACTCCTTTTACTCCTTGCTGTTTCCTCCTGCGCCACTTCTGCAACACACACGACGCCACGAAACACAAACAAGTGGGGTGACCGGAAACCGGATCAATAGGGTAGGGTTTTAGCAAAAGGGTTTTGGACTCGATCCAACGCGGGAAAAAGGCGAAGGAGGACGTGCGCATCATTTAAGCTTTTTACCCACCGCTGTCTTCCTCCCCCATCCCTCCACTATTACCAATTTACCCCTCACCCGGCTGGCTTCCGGGGTGGCGCGTGTCGCGGAGTTCACTCCCTAAACTTCCCATATTGCCCATTTCCAGCTCATCTCGGAGCCGTTGGCGACACGTGTCGCGTCACAGATGCGGACGATCCTCACGGCCCCGAAACTGACGGTCCAGCTTACGTCACGAATTCCATGTGACTTTTCCCTCCGCTCACATCGGTCAATCCTGCCATTTGTATCCTTCACAAGGGGTGATTCAGTAATTGAAATGCTTTCTTTAGTTTTCCGCCGTCCGATGGGCATCAAGTGGGTTCGGTCGAGACACGTAATTAGCATGTGCGTATTTAAGGCAGTTCACCGTACAAGAGACAGTCGAGGAGGAGTCCCGTCATCTACGGCCACAACCTACCGTTCCAAGGATTCTGCCTTTGACTTGGAAGGTAGTACGAGATTCATGTTTGACTTTCTGTTTCCTATCAGCCAATTTAATTAATTAATTAATTAATTGGAGGCCTTCTGTCTTGTTTTAAACTTTAAATAGGACTTTGAATTTGGCATGCAAAATACATATACTGATATACACTTGCCAAACTTGATTTATAGTAAATGCATTGAATTAACTGGAATTTATACCGTGGATTGAAACGCCTGTGCTATCGCACCTGTACGTCAAGTGTTTGTATTATATCTGTTTGAGCCAAATTGTTCATTTCAAACATATATAGTTCAAATTAATTCGACATGCACGGAGCTCATAATGTTAATTCAGATTATATGTCAAATCTAATTTATGCTATGTCAATGGCTTGTTGATCTTGATTTGGAGGGAATCATTACGCCACCAGAAAAAATCTCTTTAGTGAAATTGATATGTTTTGCCAAACTGGGTTGGAATCTAATTTTATATTTGACTTAGACTTCGGGCCCCTGAGAGGAATAATTAGGTTGATCTCGATTCTTGCACAATGAATAATTTTAATGGTTTTGTAATATGGAATGCATGGAGAATCAGTGGTTGGTGTGCCTGCATTTGAGTCAGTTGCCAATTATTGAATGACATACAGTAGAAGCAGTGTAGTTTTTTTTTTTTTACAAAAAAAGAGAGAACTACGTTAGGCTATCAGCCAGTAGCAGCAAGTGAATCGTTATACGAGATGACATCGAGCTCAAGAGGCCCAGTGGAATTCTAACCATTGGATTCTTCATCGCACCTAGCTCTATTTGTTACCCGATGAATAATTTTATTGGCATTACGAGAAGTGTAAATAAATTTTACATGATTAAATTTCATACAACGGTTCTTAATATTACTGTAAAGCGCATCAATATTCTAAGAAGACTGCACATCTGCATTGATAGCCTCAATGATTTGTTTACAATCTAATTCCACTATGAAGTAGTCCAAATTCCTGCCACAAGCATAAAAGATAACATGAAGTATAGTCATTGCTTATGAATAAATTAGAGAAGAATATTTTTGAAAAAAAAAACTTGAGGCCGGGATACACTTGTCTTTAGAATTTTTGAAAATTATACCAGTACCATCATCTTGATGTAAGTAAGAACCATCGCAATTAAATTTAAGTCAATTAACCAGAGGGCGCGACCAATCACAAGCATTAGAGTATGTATACAAAAAATCCTCGGGAGTGTAAATATCTGAAAATTAGCTTGAGAAAGCTAAATACGAGTCACAGCCTTCCTACAAGTCGGCCTATCCTCCCCATGCAATACAAAATTTCTAAAGTACCAAATAAATCAAATGGCGTTGACAACAATTGTTTTACATTTAAGGTTAAAAAATAATCTAGAATTTATCAAAATCAACTGCATGTCAATTCAGTCTACAAGTGAAATCCAAATTGAGAACACGACCTAAAGCCACCCAAATAGCAGAGGTGAAGGTACAATGGAAAAACAAGTGCTAAACAGTTTCAACCGAAGAACTATAGAAAGTACAAGTATCATTAGGAGAAATTTCCAACGTAAATATTCTAGCTTTTAAATGAAGTTTTTCATTTAAAAAAATTCAAATAAAAAACTTTACTTTAGGAGAAGTCTTCAAATTCCAAATAACAGACCAAGCAGGATTAACACTAGTAGAGCGATTATCTTAACATTTTTAAGAATCTATATGTAGAGGAGGATGTGGCTAATCCGTTTTTATCAAGCATCCAAATAATCCTATCATCATCAGGTTGTGTAGGCAACCCGATGCTTGTGATTTAAGAGCATTCACCAAATCAATATTAAAATAAGCAGACTTAAGAGCAAGGGGTAAGTCATCAATCCATTAATTATTAAGAAAAGGAATATTATTACCAGAGCCTACAATAGACTTAAAATCAAAATGTAATTTAGAGAAAGCATACATCGTAAGCTTCCATGCATAAGAGACATTAAAATGCTTTTGACGGTTAAAAGAGTTAAGAGCAAGATATTTAACTTTAACTAAGTCAACCCAAATTGAGGAAGTATCATTGAGATTTAGGTCCTGAATACCTAACTCACCCCAATCCTTAGGCAAAATAATAGTTTCCCAATTAACAATATGCATGTCTTTCTTCTTAGTAGTGTTGTTCCAAAGAAAATCTCTAAACTTGGTTTCAATTTTATTACAAAGCTCTTTATTAATCCAAGTAACCGAAGCAGTATGAACAAGAATGGAATTTAAAACAGACTTAATGAAAACTAATTTGCCAACTTAAGAGAGTAACCCCGTCTTCTAATTACTAAGTTTAGAGTCACTATGAGCTAGCATATGATCATGAGTTTTAGGGGGGGTCTTCTAGGAGAAACCATAACCCCAAGGTATTTAAAGGGAAAAGAACCAACCCTCGTACCTAAACAATTACAAATACTGAGCTTGGAGCTTGGCAGAAGAAGACAGATGCTTAGGGAAATATACCTCAGACTTGTTATAGTTAACTTTTTGACCCGTAAGCAATTCATAATGAGCAAATTTATCCTTAATAGAACTAATATTTTTCTTGTTAGCCTTAAGAATAAGAATAATATCATCAGCAAACATTAAATAAGAAATAGTAAACTCTTTCAATTGCAAAGGAGTATAATTCCCAAGAACTACAGATTTATTAATAAGGCATGTAAGAACCTGAGCATCCAATATAAATAAGAAGGGGGACAAAGGGTCCCCTTGCCTTATACCCGAGTTAACAAGACAAGCAAAAGTATGGTTAGCAATACAAGCATGAATCCATTTTATAAACTGCACAGGAAATTGACACAATTCTAGAACCTTAAAAATGGCTTCCCTGGTAAGAAGGTCAAAAGCATTTTTAAGGTCAACCTTTAAAATAATGAAAGGGTATTTACTTCTAGAGTTATAAAAAGAGTGAAGAAGCTCCTACACAATCAGGATATTGTCCTGAATAAGTCTGCTCTTAACAAAAGCATGTTGCTCTTGGCTAACAAGGGAATTGAAGGAATACAAGTTTTCAATCTATTAGCTAACATTTTAGAAATAATTATGTAGAAAATATTGCAAAGAGCTATATATCTAAAATTCTTAACTAAACAAGGGTGTTTAACTTTAGGAATAAAAATAAGCATGGTTTGATTCCAAACATCAGGCAACTTATAAGAGTGATAAAAAGAATTTAACTCATGCATGTAAGTGTTAGAGATAATATTCCAATAAGTCTTATAAAATTTAACAGTAAAGTCATCATGCCCCAGACTCTTCCTATTACCGAGAGAATTAATAGTATTTATTACCTCAAGCTCAAAAATATCAACCGTAAGATTATCAACCAAATAAGAAGGAACATGAGGCAAAACATGCCAATGAGCATTAGTAGCAATGGAAGAAGGGGAACCATTCCATAAATTACTATAGTGATTAACAAATATAGTAAGAATATTAACATCACCGACAACATGAGTATCCTGAGAATTATTAATGTTATTTATATGATTTATACGCCTATGTAAAAAACTATATTTTTATCCCCATCATTAATCCAAGTTGCCTTAGACTTAGACCACCATTTTATACACAATCGCCTTTGAAGGGCAAGCTGCTTATTATACAGAGCTCTAAGTTTAGAATGAATATCAGAAGGAGCATGAGGAAGATGCTCATTTCTTTTCAAACTATTGTAAGGAATATCAAAAAGAATGGGTCTATGATCAGAAGTAATCATATTTAAATGATTCACAGAAGAATTACCAAAGTAGTGAAGCCAAATTGCATTGGCAAACACCCTATCTAATCTAACAAAAATCTTAGCTAAACCTTATCTGTTGTTTGTCCAAGTAAACTTATCGCCAATAAAACCCAAGTCAACCAGACCACAGTGGTTAACTAAGGCTTTGAAATCAATAACAAATTTATTTAGTTTAAAAGGGAGGCATCCACATTTGTCCTTCAGATTCAAAATGGAGTTAAAATCCCCCATCATAACCCAAGGGTAAGTAGAAATGTCTATATCAATCAAAGAATTCCAAAGATTGACTCTAATATAAGGATTAGTACTAGCATAGACATCAGAAATAAGAAAATGTTCACAATTATAGATAACAACATGAATAATCTGATGCATAATGAAAATAACATTAGCATAAACATGCACAGTATTCCAAGCTAGTATAATACCACCATCATCACCATTACCAGCCTGAATAGCACAATTCCAATTATGACCAAAGGATCTAACCAGCTTATTAGAAGTAGAAAAATCCAAATGAGTTTCTTGTAAAGCAAAAACATTAATATTAGAATTCTTAATCTGAAGGGATAGAAAATCTCTCATATGTTTTCTCCAACCACCCCTAACATTCCAGTTAAGTATCCTCATTTAAAACATGAAAAGAATTGGTGGGCTCAAAGTCATTAATGGAATGAGTAGAATCACCCAAGTTAAAAGAAATTAGCAATTGAGATTATGTTTCCTAGCCTTACTTTGGCTGTTCAGGACAGGAATCTTACGATGAGGAGTCTTTCCAGACTTAGCAGGCTTTTTGCATGTGGTTCTCTTGGAAATAGAAGGGGAAGGAATGGAAGTAGAGGGATTAAAAATAGTAGACAACTCTTTCGCAAATTCCTCTAAGGATTTAGAAGGAAGAGGATTAAGCGAAGGTTGATTATTGATCAAATCAAGGGACTTATTAGAATCAGGGGCTTGATCAATCTCAATAGGTTCAGGGACAAAGGGCTCCGACCCTACATAGGAATGACCAGAGTTGATGTGAGAATTTAAATTAGAGGGAACTATAGGTTGAGGAGGCGAAGGTTGAAGGGGATGGTCCACATAGGAGGTCTTAGCAAGAGTGAAAGCAGGCTTGGGCTTGCCAGATTGAGTAACCCAAGAGGAGAGCCGGGGGGCAATCTTATCCTCAGAGGCAGTCCTCCCAGAGTTCTCCTTACCGGCCCCAACATAGTTCTTGTTAACCTGAGCACGATCCTCTTCGGAGGCCGAAGCATGGACTGCACTTCTAGGGTTCCGTCGGCCATTAGGTCGTCGTTGAACTTGTATCCAGGGACCACAGGAAGGCTCTAGAGGAGTGTGCACCTTAGAGGAGTTAGGGGAAGCGGACGAGGGGGCATCCATATCCACATTCTTAGAAGTGTTAGGAATCGTTTTCAAAACAAACTTAGAGTGCAAATTGGCAGAAACATCATCATTCAAAGAAGCATTATTAAATTTAGAAAGAATCAGACAATTCAATTCAACATGGCCAACAACACCACACTGAAAACATAAGACTGAAATATTCTCATAAACGACTGGCTGAAAAAACTCGAAATCGTCACCGGAGAGCCAAACTCCTTGACGAAGAGGAACACAGAGATCAATTTCAACACAAACACGAATGTACCTTCCACGTTCAAAAGAAAACGAGTGTTCATCAATACGAATGAACTTACCAAAGTGCCCCGCAATTAGGGCAAGAGAACTCAGGTTTCAAAATTCCAAAGGAAGCGAAGAGTCCAATTTGATTTTTCAAGGACCAGTATAATTTTCGTCTTAGATTCTTTTTCATTATCAATATATATATATATATATATATATATATATATATATATATATATATATATATATATATATGCAGGTCTTTGGGTCTTTTATGATTGAGTTGTTGAGGAGTATTATTCTTATCATTCTCCTTTTGCTAATTAATTTCTACTTATCTTAATTCCAATTAACATCATATTAATATATGATCATGAATTATAATTAGCTGTCCTGATCTTTGATGTGTTAGGGTCAATTACTGGACATCATTAGTCTGACAACTAGCAATATCCACCTTGGAGCCAATATTGATAACTTTACTTCTCTATCAACTATATATATTTCAGTCAGCTACCCTCTAATCAATTTTTTAAATCTATCTAATTAGTATTTTTAAATTTTTTAAATGTATCAAACATTTCCACTTATATTTCATTTATATTCCACCCTTAATTGTGTTATTATATTTTTTTATTAGAAATCTAATATAGCATCTAATGAAATGTCATATATGGTGTCACGGATGACGCACATATATATGACTTTCCACTTAAAATTTTATTTGAATTTAACTACTACATTCTCATTTTTAAAAAAATACATAAATTTGAAACAAAGGTTTAAAAAATGACACAAATTTGGTTATTTAATCCAATTAAAAGATTTAATAAAAAACATTAACAACATATATAAGCTTTAATAATGATGTATATATTATTGAAAAGATTTGGATATATATTTAAAATTTCCTAAGACTTTGATAAATTACAAATAATAATAATAAATTATGACAAAAGAGAACCCACTAAGTAATAAATCAATTGACCCATGGTTAGTTAGGTTTTACCACAAAATCAAATTGGTCAAGAAATAACAAAATTTGATCAACAAACCATCAAATTATCTACCAACTATATATGATTGTTCTAGTCAACCTCATATCCACCCAAGTTAAATAATAGTCGGTGATTTACCAAACTGGAACTTCGATCTCGGTAATTACTAGATCTGAAATTTGGTTCTGAATATTACGATATTTGAAATCAAATGTTCTGATCTCTCCAAAATGTCTTTGCCCGACTTTTGATGCAAAGAAGGAGAATTTAATGCATACGTCTTAAAATCAACTGTTGCCAAATCGAAAATCGGGTCTAGTTCAATATGCTATTTTGATAAATAACATATTTATCAAAACAACATATTGAACATAAAAGAAAATTGATAAACACAAAATAAAAAAGATAATATATTGTTTTACCAAAAAAAAGTTTGTATTCATTATGCTATTTTACCATAATAGCTTTTGAAACAACATATTGAATAGGCTTAATTATGTTTTTGGTCCCTCAAATACTACTAAAATTATCGTCAACACCGACGACTCAAGCCGTGGATGAATCGTCGGTGAGAACTATCACGGGCGGCGTTAGCCATGGCAAAACGCCGTCACTAATGTGCGCATCTCAGATAAGTTGTGACGGTCTCTCCCAGCCATCACAAGTAATCATCAGCGACAACCATGGGCGTTGTCGCTGATTTAAACACATCAATGACGATTGTAAGCGGTTGTCACTGATACAAATACATCAGCCACGACTTCGGATCGTCGGTGATACTATTAGCAACCATGATATTTGGTGTTGCTAAGACCATCAGTCATTTACGATAAGCTTTCACCCACGGCTCAGTAACGGTCGACCGTGGGTAAGCCGTGGTTGAAGGTATATCTTGTAACTGAAAAAAAATAAAAAATTTATGAATTCTTGTATACAATGATATTTATATATTACAATCTATTTTCAAAAATAGATTACAACCAGAAAATATCATACACATGTATTTGAAACCAAACATACAAATTTTACATAAATATCATCAATCTAAGCCTCAAACCGAAGACAAATAATTATCAAAATATCATATATATATACAACCATAAGTATATAAACAACTATCAGTATACAAACAAGTGTCAAAATATAAACAAAATATAATAAATCAAAATCTCACGACTTCGATGGAGGTGGTGGAGTCGACAGTGACTGGGTCGAGGAGGACGACGACTACGACATCATCAGTAGAAGGCCAGAGTGAGACGCAATCTGAATGAGGAGTGCATGCATGTTCTGCATCGTCTGTCTCAACTCTTCATTCGTCCGTCTTTGCTCCTCCATCGCCAGCCTCTACTCCTCCATCGCATGTCTCTGCTGAGTGAGCTCCGACTCCAATGCCACTATCCGGCTCTCGTCCTGTGCCTCAGATGTCGAGGGCCGCTCACCCGTAGTCGAAGGAGTCGGTGCCGCAAGTGGCCTGAGCACGGCGCGTGCATGACCACTGTCTGCAGAGCCATAAACAAGGTCGTGCTCCCAGCCACCTGCGGCCTCCACCCAAGCTCCTACGTCGAACTCCTCCGGTGTGCCTCCACGCTCGATCACAATCCTCGTGTATGTTTTCTACACGTGTTTATATTTTAGATATATATAAACTATAAATAAAAATTGTGTAAATCAAATAGACATAAAAACTTACCATTATGATCGATGCTTTGCTATCAACGTAATCCCCCGCTCCTCATCGACGATGGTGAGTGCGCTCAAATACCTCCATCATCAACGGACGTTGGACGGTGCCGTCCTCCGCCATGCGCGTCTTACATTAGAAAATAAATACATTAGTATCATTATACACAATATATAATTTAATTATACACAATAAATAATTAAATTATGCATACCATACGACGCTCATGAACCGCAAAAGACACAGAGCCATCAGTATGGCGTGCCCCCGTGCCGTCTCCCCCCCTCCCCCCCCGGACATGCGATTTCTCGACGCAGTCCGGAAGACCTCCTGCCACTTAGGCGTGGTCTGCCGCTCAACGAGCTGGTCCCACACAGAGCCAGGAATCCACTCTAGGGCGTGTCCCCGAGTCTGCCCTATCTGTGTGGCCCCCAACCATCTCATCACGATCTGACGGGTCTGCTGAAGTAGCCTATTATAGCGAGCGCGGGCAACACGCTCCCATGCAGCCTCAACAAAAGTTGTTTGGTCCTCCGACCATGTATAATGAGCCTGTAAAAAAAAAATATTATTATCGATCAATATTTAACATTAACATTAATTTAATAAATATACTTACCGAGAACTCTCGCCATAATAAATTCATATGCTCACGAGGCACGTGAGACCATGTAGGCCACGCCTCGTACATAAACTTCCGGATCGTCCCCGCTATCGTGCGGGGGACATCCTCCTGCTCAAATTTGCACCAAATATAAATTCATATTATGATATTTTGAATTATAAATAAATTATAAGAAATAATTAATGCATATACTTACCGTCTTCCGCGCACACTAACTGTTATGTGCAGTTCTGTAGTCGAAATGGCAACACTAGAGGGGGGATAAATAGTGTGTTAACTCAATTAATTAGCCTAAATGTGATTTTAATCATTTCTCAAATCGTTTAGGCGAGTTGCAGTTTTGCGATTAAATGCGGAAGCAAGATAAAATAATTAAGCACAAGCAACAATAAATAACAATGCTAACATAGTAATTTATAGTGGTTCGGCCCCAATGCCTACTACACTACCTAAGCACTCCGCTTAGAATTTCTAAACTAAGTTTTACTAGATTAATTAGTTTTCCTTACACAGAGGACTTTGACTCGAAGAATCTCACTCTCAAGCTAAGGCACTTCCACACCCGTAAGTCTCCGTCTTCTTATCGAGAGCACTCTTCCACCTCAATCCTAAGAGACAACTAGAACTAACCGAGTAAACTATGTTTACACAAGTGGCTTTACACCTCCACAATAAGGTAACCACTTCCAGTTTCAAACCTAACAATCCTATGTCTATCATACGTACAAATCAAACAACAGTTAAAAAAATACAAATAAAAAGAGCTTAAAATAAAACCAAGTGTTCGTGCTCTTTTCCAGGCCTTGAAACCTCTAACTCGCTAGAAGATGAATCTGAATTCGAAGCAGAGTTGAGGAGCAGACGGCGCCTGAAGAAGAACTCGACGGAAGAGCAGAGCGCGCTGCAATCGGTCTTTGGAAGGCTCAAAAACTTCCTTTGAATTGCTCGATAAAGTCTGTAGAAGTCAAGGAAGTAAATTAGAGAGGTTAGATTAATGATATTTATAGCCTCTCAAGGAAACAGCAGCTCAACGAATAGAAAACTATCTGCTGCAAACGCTCGATTGATTGGTCGGTCGACCGATCGATCGACCGCTTGGGGGGACAGCTGGCTTATGTGAGTGATCGGTCGACCGACGGGTCAACCGACTGTCGCAAGACACTCGATCCCACATTCGGTCGACACTACTAGAAACTTGGTCTTCAGCAACGGCTATCAGCAACGGCCGCTCAAGCCGTTGCTATTTGCAACGGTATTCTTACGGCCGCTCGAGTCGTTGCAGATATTTGTATCTGCAACGGCGTTCTAACGGATACTCGAGCCGTTGCGGATTATTTTAATTATCAGCAACGGCTTTCTAACGGAAAGGCGAGCCGTTGCTGATATTTTAATTATCAGCAACGGCTTTCTAACGGATAAGTGAGCCGTTGCTGATGATAACTTATCAGCAACGGCTTTCTAACGGGCGAGTGAGCCGTTGCTGATAAGTTTATATAGGGCACGCTCTCGTGCCCGACCCTTCTTCCTCCCGCTGCTGCCACCGCCGCTCCTGCCGACGCCTCTCGCCGCCGCTGCCGCTGCTGCCGATGTCGACGATGCCTCTTCCTCCTCCCGCTGCTGCCAACTTGTCCAGGTATGCCTCGCCGGCCGGCCGTCTCTTCCCGTTGTGGCCGTCGGGAATCAATCCAACCGAAACCCTATTTCTAGGGTTTCGGCCGGCGGCGGTCGGCCGATGGCCGCCGCCGGACCTTGTACAATGGCCGGACAGTGTGTCTGGCCACTGTACGCCGGTGCCGGAGTCCACCTGACTCCGGCGCCAGAATTTATAAATATATATATAATTTTTTATTATTTTATAATTGTTAATTAATTGTTTAGATTAATTGTTTAATTTATTAGATTAATTATTAGGGTTTAGATTAATTTCGGACGCGCGCCGAAATCGTCCACTTCGGACGCGCGCCGGAATCGTCCACTTCGGACGCATGCAGGAATCGTCCACTTCGGACGCGCGTCGAAATCGTCCAATATGGACTCGAACTGTCTCGAAACATTTAGAAAATAATCATCCATCCGACGAGTTGATATGTTTCACGTACGCATCGACGAGTCGGATATGATTTAGCAAAACCTTAGATCCGTTCGAGGATTGTATGTTCGTGTAAAAGAAGTATATGATCTTTTATACGACGTACAATTCTTGAATTGTCCCTGATTGGACAATTTGGGAATATAGTTATTTGTACTGCACTTACATTTTTATTTTAACTATTAACTAATTATTCTAAATTTCGGCAACATCTCTCTTGTTCTCCGATACGCGCCCAGATGATATGCGTATTCGGAGAACTGTAGGGAGATGCTGCCGAAATTTAGAATAATTAGTTCACAGTTAAAATAAAAACGTAAGTGCAGTACGAATAACATAAATCCCGAATGGAATAGGACAATCTCACCTAAAGACATGCATTAACCAAAGAAATTATCATTGATTGACAGAATCATATCGGCTGATCGAAGTTGGATGTACCGACGTCTTGATCGTGGAGCTTTAACGAATGAGTTTCGATTAGGCGTAACGTACTTCCTAAATTTCGCTTATTCGAATCGGAATTTCGTTAGCATGGGTGATCAAATCCGATGTCCGTGCCGTATTTGTTCAAATGGACGATTTTTGGATCGGGAGACTGTCACTCTACATCTATATACCAAAGGATTTGCACCAAGATATTTTCTATGGACTTGTCACGGGGAGTCACGCGAAGTCGGGACGTCGAGCAATCCTGTCGTTCAGACATATGGTGAATCTTCCTCTGGTGGTGCTTCTTCATCCAGTCAATGTAATCCCTATAGAACTATGATACTTGATAGTCTTGGGGGTCAATTCCGCCTGAATGATAATATTGATCGGCCAGTTCTTCAGACATCAGTCCCACCAGATACTACAGCGGTTGATATCACAGAAGTAGGGGCTGCGGTAGAGATTGAATTACCGAATAAAGAAGCTGCAGAATTTTATGAGATGTTGAAAGCTGCCGATGAACCTTTGTATGAGAATTGTCCTAAATACACTAGGTTTTCAGCAATGACACAGCTCTTAAACATCAAGGCCAATTGTAATATCAGCGGAGTTGCGTATGATCGGATTGCTGGATTGACTAATGGAATGCTGCCTACTGATAACAAATTTGAGCCTACTTTTTATAAGACTAAAAAGCTAATGAGAAAATTGGGGCTTGGGTACGAAAAAATACACGCGTGCCAAAATAACTGCATTTTATATTATAAAGAAAATGTGCAGTTGGATAAATGCCCTGTATGTCAACACCCTCGTTACAAGGAGAAGAAATCGGTCCGACAGAAAAATATCCCGTTTAAGGTGCTTCGGTATTTTCCACTAACACCGAGGCTTCAAAGGTTATTCATGTCGAAAAAGACAGCCCCCTACATGAGTTGGCATGCAAGAAGTCGTGATGATACAGTAATGACTCATCCATCTGACAGTGAAGCATGGAAACATTTGGATACATGTTATCCTTCATTTGCTAGGGATACTAGAAATATCATATTGGGATTGTGCACAGATGGTTTTAATCCGTTTGGACATTCTGCAACTCCTTATTCAGTTTGGCCAGTGCTACTGACAGTTTATAATTTGCCACCGTCAATGTGCATGAAAGATGAATTTATTTATCTTTCGATGATTATTCCGGGTCCTAAGGGTCCGCGAAAAGAAATTGACATATTTCTCAGACCCTTGATAGATGAATTGAAAACATTGTGGATTGAGGGAGCTGTCACTTATGATTGTCATCAGAAGCAAAACTTCAATTTAAAGGCCGCGGTCTTGTGGACAATCAATGATTTCCCGGCGTACGGCATGTTGTCGGGTTGGAGCACTCACGGCCGACTCTCTTGTCCGTATTGTATGGAACACTCTAAATCAATCAGTCTTCAGAACGAACGAAAAATCTCATTCTTTGATTGTCATCGTCGATTCCTACCGGTTAATCATCAGTATCGATTCTTTGAGTATCATTTGGCACACTTGTATGTATTACTCAATTGTCCAGAGATTGAACAATTCATTGAAATATTTGACATTGAGATGGTGCAAAAATACTCTATTCACAACGATCAAGAATTGGAGAGATTACGGAATCGTGATTTCCCTACTTAGATTCAGACTTACAGCAAAGATCACAGAGTTGAAATAGATGAAAGAATATTTGAGTTTGTTAGTGGACCGTCGCGACTTGTGTCGTGCTATAGCGGATATTTTGTTAACGGGTATAAATTTTACACGGTTGAATATTCATTTACAAAGAAGACGATGAATGCTGGGGTCTGCGTGAAAGGGACAACCTATGTTGAATGTGATATGGATTTTTATGGACTGGTGGAAGAAGTGATAGAGTTGCACTACTTCGGCTTGAAATCAGTGATCCTATTTAGATGTCATTGGTTCGATACAACAGAAAGGGGCATGAAAGTTCATCCAAAATACAAACTTGTTGAGGTTAATTACAAATCGAAATTGGCAGCAAATGAGCCTTTTATATTGGCATCACAAGCCGAACAAGTATATTACGCGAAGTATCCGGCTCGAAATAAAGATAGAGCAGATTGGCGTGTAGTCTGTAAGACAAAAGGTAGAGGAAAAATTGATCCGATAGTAGGAGAAAATGATCCTCCTGGTTTCTATCAAGAAGATGATCTTCCTGCTGTGGATCGTATTATTCCAATATTCGAGGATGCAGACACAACGTCAATTCAATTAGAAGTTGAATATGCTGATGATGACGATCATGAAATTGAGGAAGCTGGAGATGAAGAAGAGGAAGAAGAGGAAGAAGAAGAAGAAGTCGAAGACTATTATTCAGATGATGAGGAATAATTGTAAAGTATATATATTTTATTAAATATATCTCTACTATTTATACAATAATCTGATTATATGTCTGTTCGACAGATATGTCTGGTCGTGGTTATCGACGCGGGAGAGCTTCGGAGTCTCCGATCGGTGAGACTCCAGCACTTACTCATGCTGCTGATCCTCCTGTTGCTGATCCTCATGAGGATGATACTGCCGAGGCTAGTACATCCAGACGCAGGCGGCCACGCGGGCCAAACAGGTGGCAGCCTCCACCAGCCACAGAGTCACGTAGATTGATTAGCGTGATCGGGGAGCGGTAATATATCATGAATTATGAATCATTACAAATTCATTATATCATAATATAATATTAAAATTTATTTTTGTTGTGCAGGTTCGAGCAAGAAGAAGTGCCGAGGAGCATTTCTTCTACTATTCGACGATACATGCACGGGGCATGGCCTACGTGGTCTCACGTGCCTAGCGAGCACGTCGACATGTTATGGCGCGAGTTTAAGGCACGTATTATTATTATTTTTTACATGCACGATGATATATTAATATTGGTACTGATATTATTATTTTGCAGGCTCGCTATACATGGGCCGAGGACCAGAGGCCCTTCATTTACGCTGCCTGGGAGGCTATTTCCCGGGCAAGGTACAACGGGCAGCTGGGGCAGGCTCGGTCCCAAGCGATGGCCCGAGCTGGGACCACTAACATCGCGGAGGCTCGAGGATACGGCCCCGGTTGGATTACTCCGGATATATGGGACCAGCTCGTGGGGATATGGTCAACGGATCGATGGCAGGAGGTTTCTCAGAATGCGGCTAGAAATCGCATGTCGGGGGGAGCAGCGCGTCACACCGGCGGCTCTGTTGCATTTGCAGTGCACGCGAACCGTATGGTAAGTATATCTTTTAATTATATATTTTATTTGTTACTATGTGTACTAATTAATGTATTTGTTTTGTAAATGTAGACGACGGTGTCGGATGACGGGAGTATCCAGCGACCCTCCCCGATGGCGGTGTTTGAGCGGACTCACCGTCGAGCACATGGGACGGGGGAGTACATCGACAACTGCGCTGCACACATTATGGTAATTATATATTTGTTTAAATTATTCATTATATATTTATAATTTAAGTTTTATGATAAATATTTAACAAAAAATCAAACTCGAGTAGGAGACGTACAGCCAGACGGTGGTGCAGCGCAGGGGTACCCCCGAGGACTTTGACGCAGCATCGTGGGTCGAGGCCGCAGGTGGCTGGGACCATGGCCGCGTATATGGCTTCGCAGATAGTGGTCATGCGCGAGCCGTGCTAGGGCCACTTGGGGCACCGACCCCTCCGGTCGCTAGTGAGCGGCCGTCCACCTCTAGATCCAGTTATGATCATAGTAGCAGAATAAGGACTCTAGAGGACACGGTCGCGCGTCAGACTAAGATAATGGAGCGTCAGAGTCAGATGATGGCGGATATACAAGCTATGTTACGCAACATGTCAGGTCATCCTGAAGCAGGCATCTCTTCGGCATCATCTAATCCATCGTCCTCGAGTCAGTCCACGCCGGTGTACACTCAAGCACTCCAGACCCCGCCATATGATCCAGACCATCCTCCATCGTGATCGTGAGATTTTTTGTTTGGATATTGAACTTGTTACTGAGATATTGAACTTGTTTAACTTATTTTGTTTGGATATTGATACTTCAATTTTGCATTTGAATTGTTTTTATACTATCGTGGATAATTATCAATATAAATATAATTGTTTTGATGTATATCTTGGTGTGTTTGTGATGTGTGAATGAATGTGTGTATGAGGGTATGGGTGTGTGAGTTATGTATCAGATAATGTATCAATGTATCAATAGAAATTTGAAATTTTTAATTTTTCTGTTCCCAGGTATGCGTCATCAGCAACGGCTTTCTCACGGTCGTCCGTGGGAAAGTCGTTGCTGATGACCTACAGCAACGGCTTAGCGACGGGGTTTTACTAACGGCATTGCTACGGACTCAGCGGCCGTTGCTATTAATGTTATCAGCAACGGCTCCGGGTCTGTGGCAAAACCGTTGCTGATAATGTTTTTAGCGACGGCCCGAGCGGCCGTTGCTGATAATGTTTTGAGCGACGGCCCGAGCGGTCGTTGCTGATCCGTTGCTAAGTCATCAGCAACGCGACTTTCTGTCACAGCTCTATTGCAACGGCGCGGCCGTTGCTGATGACCATTTATCTAGTAGTGCGACCGAATCAATGGAGCCAGGGTCGCGCGACTGCGCGATCCTCAATTCAGTCGATCGATCGATCGACCGCTAGGGCTACTGTCCATTTTTGGCCTCTGTCGGTCGATCGAAGTAGCCACTGCCAGTTTTTTGCAGTGTTCAGTCGACCGACCGATCGACCGAATTGGCTACTGCCAATTTCTTACACTCTTCGGTCGACCGAACATAGGTTGATATTGATTTTTTCAGCCTTTTTTCTTCCGCACTTCATTTCTGGGTTCCGACTTTCAACGAGCATCAACTTGGAGAGCTTTCCATGTGATCTTTGAGCTCGTCCAATACGTCTTTGGTGCATACGTCGATCTTTGAGATATTTTGCGATGGACCCGAGCGCGATGATCAATGTCCTTCTAATTTTTCAATTTCTTCTGATTTTTCTGATCGAGGACATCGAGCGCTAATCGATATGGAACCTGAAAGATTTCTCGACGAAATATTAGTTCCATGTTTGTTATCATCAAAACCGAGATTAAGATATTAAGACAAATGTTGAAAACCTAAAGCCAACAAGTTCTCCCTCGGGTGGTAGAGAGAGAATTCTATTAGGCCCTTATGGCCTACGTCTAGAAGACGATAAGTCAAATCAGGATCAGGTGGGTGGCGGAGAGTGGCGGAGGGATGGTAACCGGAGGTGAGGGGATGGTGGCCAGATCAGGTGAGGGACAATGGACGAATCTGGTGGAGGGATGGTGTCCGGAGGTGGGGGGGGGTGGTGGAAGGCGAAGGGTTAGTGGGTACAGGTGGGGCGGGTGGTAATCGTCGTAGGGTCCTACGAGGAATGTCTCCTCGGGAATTGATATCTCGAACCATAGTTGTAAAAAAATTAATATAATTAGATTATATATAATAGATTAATAGATATATTTAATAATTGAATATATACTTCACATTTATAATTATTCGTCATCGTCATTATCGTCATCCGTGTAATACTCTTCTTCTTGCTCTTATGTATCAGAATCTTGAAATTCTTCTTCTTCTCCCTCATCATCATTCTGTCTTCCTCAACTTCATTATCGTCATCATCAACGTATTCTATTTCCAATTGAACTAACTCTGTGTCATCATCCTCGAGTATTGGACTAACTCGTTCCACTTCGGAAGGATCCTCTTTTTGATAGAAGTCATCTACTGGCTCATTCTCTCCAACTACCGGGTCATTTTTTTCTCTGGCTTTAGTCTTACAGACTACACGCCAATCTGCTCTATCTTTCTTTCGAGACGGATACTGCATATAATATATTTATTCAGCTTGAGATGCCAATAGTGGACGATTTGGCTGCGAGTCCACATTGGACGATTCCGGCGCGAGTCCACAGTGGACTCGCGCCAGTAAAACTAATTAACATTAAACCTTAATCAACTAATTAATTAACAATAATTTAACTAATTAACAAAAAAACTTTAAAATAGGGTTTAATTAAACCCTAATCGCATGGTTAAACCCTAATCCAAGAATGAAGTATAGTAGCCGAGTAGCTGGCTACTACTGCATTGGGGTCAATTACCACAGCCCTAAATCATGGTGCCAACGTGGACGCCGGCGCCTTGTCCAATGTCGGCGACCGTCCGATCGCCGACACTAGACACCGGTGCGGAGAGGGCCGGAGAAATCCGGTGGGGAGAGGAGGGAACGCAACAATAGGATATCGAGATGGGGAGAGGAGGTGCTTATCGGCGAGGAGAGGGACACCGGCGGCGACTGATAGTAGCGGCGACATGCAGTGACGGACGGCGGCAGCAACAGGCGACAACGACGGCAGCAGAGAAGAAAGAGGAAGGGTCGGGCGCGAAGGCAAATAAAAAGGATTTTCACCGACGGCTCACCAACCGTCGAAAAACCATGGATTATTAATTTTAATACCACCGACGGCTGGCCCTCTCTAAGCTGTCGGTGAAGAGTGTTTTATTTTCGCGTCATTAATTAATAAGTGACGGTCGCTTCTAGTCGTGGCTAATGACTTATTCATTTTATTGACGGCTCTCGCGCCCCTGCTAAGCCATGGCTAATAACTTATTTCATTTCGTGCCCCAAGCGCGCCATCAACTATGAGTGACGGCCCTAGGCGGTCGTATGCGAGCCGCGACTGATTTGGTTACATCAGTCACGGCTGTTGCGGCCGTCGAAAAGCCGTGAATTATTCTGACGACTGAGACGGCTATCGGTGATCCTCGTGGCTGATGTGGTATATTATAGTAGTGAAAATATCATGTTTTCTCTCATTTTTATAATGTTTTCGTTTAGTCCTTCAAAAACTATTTTTGTTTCCGTTTGGTCCCTCCGTTAACTTTTACTGTTAAGTGTCAACATGTCAATGCTGACATGGATTAAAGATTGACCAAATGAAATATATATATATATATATATATTAAGGGACTAGATGGAAAAATATATATATTTTTTGATAACCTAGCTAAAGCATAACAATATACATTTTAATAACCTAAAACATAACAATATATAATTATACTTTAAGATTTTTTTTAAAAAAAAAAATCATCTAGTCCCTTAAAATATCTTCTTCTTTTTTAGTTTGGTCCCTCTTTAATCCATGTTAGCATTGTCATGTTGGCACTTAACAACAAAAGTTAACGAATGGACCAAACGAAAATAAAAATATTTTTTGAGTGTCTAAATAGAAATTTTTTAAAAAGAATGGACCAAACAGAAAAAATATGACAGGGGACCAAAAATATAATTAAGCCTATTGAATATTATGTTGTTTTGATAACACAACATATTGAACACAAAACAAAAAAGACAGTATGTTGTTTAATATCAATATGTTGTTTCAAAAGTTATTTTGGTAAAACAGCGTAACGAGCACAAATTTTTTTGATGAAACAATGTACTTCTATTCTACTTCGTGTTCATCAATTCTTTTTTTTATGTTTAATATATTATTTTATTAAAAAAATATTTAATATATTATTTTGATAAAACAACGTGAATATGCATTTATGCTATTTTACCATAACATTATAAAAACGTTGTTTTATCAGAATATCTTATTGAATTGAATCTAATTTTCATTTTTTTGATTGGGCAGTTGTTGATTTTCAACTGCCTGCATTAAATATCTCTGGTGCATCAAAAGTTGGACAAGAGCATTTTGGAGAGATCGGAATACTTTGTTCCGGATCTCGTAATAGTTTCGCTAAATTGCTGAATAATAATTATGCTACACATTTAATTTAAGAATCTTTCCCTAGTGATGCAGGTCTTTTTCTTCAAGATTTGGGTACTCTCTACCTCTCTCCGTGCAGCATCAATGTACTTTTTCTTTACGGGAAAATTCAAAATTACAATTATGTAGAGTGATGCGTCATTGTACTTATAATTAATTACTTTCCTAATTAATTAATTACATGAGTGGTGGAAGCTGATGATTTTGATTCTTTGTCATCATGTCGAGATTCTTTTTCTTTCTGTGTGCGTGTGATTAGTGTCACTATTAATTACTAAAAAGAGACCAGGAATATCTATCTCTTTGCCTCAGGATAATGTACATGTATTCATCAACCCACACTTTAGGAGAAAAAATTAATTAAAAAGCCCTTCCGAGAATATTTCGAGAGTTCAGTTATTATAAAGATTGCTAATGATGGTACGTATTAATTAATATATCATGAGCTGCCTTTGACATTTATGTGGTGAATATATGCGTGATGTCGCATAATAATTGGCTGTGGACAAAATATTTTCTACGGTTCATTTGGTGAGTGAAGTGCGTTTCTTCGAACTTTTTATCTGCCTTGACGTGTCTCGCTCTTCTTATTATATTTGAATGCTATGTATCGTCCTTTTTTATCGACTAGCTAATTCTAAATGTTACGTATCATATAAATTAGCAAAAAAAGTTAGGAAAAATTTATAAGCCACCTAAAATACTATTAAGATTAGCAAATTGATATACCTATGTATAAGATAACAAGTAAATATAGAGATCAGAGCTTTCTTCTTTGTTCTTGTATATATAGTGTTGTTAAACTGGATCCAACTCCAGCAATTTAATCGAAAAAATTGGCACATGGTATAATGGTAGAAAATTAGCGCGATTGAACAATGTACTAATTGATAGAAAATTTATAACAAGAATTAAATCCAAAAGTCAAGAATCTTTCATGCTAAATCATCAAAAATGACAAGATCAAAAACTTACCTGATTCCATCGTTCCAATTCCGAAGATGAGATGGACTTCCAAGTCAACATGCGAGCTCGTACAAACGCTCAATGAGAGATGAGGATTTCATATGTGATGAACTTAGCGCGTGACTCGGGGACCATAACCCTCTTTATATAGAGAAAATCATAGGTTGGTAAATTATCGTTTCACCCATCATGAATCTGTAATATTATCACTATGGTATCTATGCATAGACAATTATTTCCATAATTATGAAATGGTACAAAATCTAATAATAAACTTTATTAGATCATCTTTTAATCGGTCAATTAAATTGATAGCGTAATCACGTACCAATAGATATAATATTGGTCCATATTCCATAACAATTATTAAATAAATAATTTAACATTAATCTCCCACCACAAACCATATCCAAATAATGGTAACTTTGCAACAACAATGAGCAACCTTGCGAGTCAATTGTCACTAGTCGAGCATTTTGGGACATTATCTTTCTCTTCGCCAATTAATGAACCTACTTGACATGGGCCTAGGTCAATTGTCACTAATCGACTTTTTGTATTATAATAAGGATTAGGAAAATTGATCAAAAATTTTCATAAATGGATTTGGGAATTTCGTTGGACCATATTATGATTTAAGATAATTGCTCTTTTCTTTGCTACGCTAACTTTCCTTAATTATTTTCTATTAATATTGACTTAATCATCAGAGGTAGCTCCAAAGAGCTCAACCCTCAAGGAATTCTTCTGCGGGGATTGATCGGATTCAACTTGGGTTCAACTCCTTCCCGCCAATTATATACAAAGGCATTCTCTTGTCCGCAAGCAACGACCAAATCCGAATCTATCGTACCCCTCAACTCAACTGTAGTCACCGGAAACATCCTTCAAGTTGATTGAATAAGAGCAAAAACAGTGTGCATATGATAGTTGTATCCAGAAGTTCAAGAAAGCAGCAAATGATCAATCATTTCGTTCCTCATGCATGAGATAAGAAAGAAAAGACCAAGTTGATTCTAGAGATTTAAAAGTGAAGAGCTCCAAGCCACTGTAGTTCAAGATCCTGTAAAGGGACCACTTCTGTAAAATTCTAGCGACACTCTAGCACCCCAAACAAATCATTCTGGATGAAATATCACAAGCAATAATTCTGCGAGAACCCATGTTTTGGAATTCAAACCGGAATTTGGGTCATCCGATATCCATCCAACTTATGACTGACCAAACCATCTGGTCAAAAATATTTAAGAAAAAGATCAATAAAATAAATAAAATTCAGGTGAATGGATCTAAATTTAAAGGGTTTGATTAAATCCAGGACTAATTTCCAATCAGGCTGGTCAGTTTTCGGAACACTGTATAAAAAAACTGAAAGATAAGGTATTAATCCAAGCTCAAGGGATCAAAGTATTATCATATTTGTGACAATAAGAAGAATAAAAATATATATAATAGCTGAAAATTAACCATATGGCATAAGAATGAATGCAATAATAATAATAATAATAATTTAGGTCAGCTAATTTCTAGACCAGCATGGTGACGTTCCATCCAGGAAAGCAACTAATTTTTGCACAATTAAATGAGTTGCAGGATGAAACCTAGCTAATGTCTAATGGGTTATATCATGATGTCTCTAATCCTTCTGAATTCTCTGTGGGTGAACTGTTGTCTGAATCATACTGAACGCCCTCAATCATGCCAATCACCTCCTCCATGTCAGGCCGTTGATCTGGACCTCTTGCAGCACATGCCATTGCAATCTTAAGCAGCTGAACCATCTCTTTCTCCATGTGCCGATTTCTCATCAAGTTATCATCAAAAACTTCAGAAGTCCACTCTTCTTGCACCACAGATTGGACCCAATGTGGCAGATCCATATCGACACCGCGCTCTGGAGATTGAAGCGGAGCTTTTCCAGTAAGCATCTCAAGTAGTAAAACACCAAAACTGTACACATCCGACTTGTGAGTATATTTTCTGGTTTCGATGACTTCTGGTGCATGGTACCCGATCACGATGGTAGAGGGAGTTGTCGCGAAGTTCATGAGTGGCACAAGACCATAATCCGAGACAGAAGCATGGAGTTCCTGAGACAGGAGTATGTTATTGGATTCCACATTTCCATGAATGAACCTTCCAACACCTTCTGCGTGAATGTGAGCTATGCCACGAGCTACTCCGAGAGAAATCTTTACCCTGGATTTCCAGTCTAGAGGTTTTCCACCACCCGTATTCCCTGCCACTCGAATAAGGAAATATAGAAGATCATTTGTTGATCCTTCCTAAACAAACCTCTTATGTACTAATCATGTCAGGTATACTTCAAAAATGCTATGAATCTAAACTAGATATATATTACGCTTTGCTCATGTTCATCTTAGTTATGAAGAGAACGAGAATACATTTGAGATAGTACAAGTGACTCAAAATAAAACAGTAGACATCTTAGCTTACTCGGTTTCAATTCAAGAAGGATTATGACCAAATGAAGTCAAGCAAACACTAGGTTCTTTCATCTGATTCTCTAACTAGAAGGAATTTATTCTAAGTTACATTTGCACTTTGCTTACTACACAATAGTTATTAATTTGATAGCTTAGGTCAAATAGCTGCCTATGTTGACAAATGACAACAGTACAGAATGAGTAAGCAATCCTAATAGATCCCGAGTATATATATGGTTCTTCAGAATAATCTACTTTGAAGTATACCCTGAAAATTCCATTTTCGGATGCTGGCTGGGGAAATGGGTTATAGAATATTATAAGGCTGTTTATTTACATAGTTATACTTCTATCTTCCTGCATTTAACACATATCCGTGTGCTGAAACAAGTGCATGCAAATGCAAGATTTAGGCAATGTAGAGTGTTCCATCAGCAATTTTGCAATATCAGAAGTGAATCAAATTGAGCTATATATATCCCTAAGAACATGTTTTAGCATTTTTGTGTCCACTATTTCCACTGATTGCTTAAATTAACTTGCTAACATCAATAGTTCTTCTTAAATGTAATGCTTATAATAACATGCATACCAACAGGGATTGTCAATGATGTAAGGGAGGTGTTGTTTTAGAAACATACCATGCAAGAGGGAAAACAAATTGCCAGATGGGGCATAATCATATATGAGAAGCTTCTCTTCCTTTGAGTAGTAATAAGCTCCAAGTGGTACTACATTTGGATGTTGCCGGACCCTGCCTATCATTTCCATATGCCGTTGGAACTCTCGCTTTCCTATTACTACTCCCTTTAACCTCTTCACTACAACGGTTGTGCCATCCTCTAGAACAGCTTTGTATGTACTACCATGACTTCCCTTCCCGAGGGCTTTAGCAGAGGCTTTTAACAGATCTTCGAGGTCGAAATTATATGAACATCCGTCAAAGGAAACCAACTTGTTCTTCTCTGCCTCTAGAACACCACTGCTGCACTCCTCAGGTCTCCCACTTCCTCCACCTAGAGTGCCCATTCCTCTAGACTCTTTGCTATCTTCCCTGTGTTTCCTCTTGAAAAGGCATACCGAGACTAAGATAATGAGTGCTAATACACCAGCAACAATTGCAATAGTAACCACTGGCAAGACTGGCCTGCTTCTTTCAGATCCAGGAGCGGGACAAGGAGGAATTTCAATGCAGCGGGATTGAGGAGTCCCGCAGAGAAAAGGATTTCCCAAGAATGCATCAATTGGGAACTTCCAAAGTGATCGGGGTATGCAGCCACTAAGGTTGTTATAACTCAGATTTAGATGTTTAAGCTTTGGAAGTCGAATGTCAGGGATGCTCCCAGAAAGACAGTTGTTCTGTAGAAACAAAGAGGTCAGTTTAGTAAGATTTTGAATTGTCATCGGAATTTCTCCGGTGATTGAATTGTAAGAGAGGTCAAGAAAGGTAAGGTTGGAAGAAAGTGAACGAGGTATATCTCCAGACAAATTATTATTCTGAAGGTACAAATAATGCAAAGAAGGAATAGATAGGATATCAGCAGGAAGATCTAAAATTAGGCGATTGGAATGGAGACTTAAGACTTCAAGTGCATTAAGCTTTCCAAGTGTAGCAGCAGGGATTGAACCGAGAAGCCCGATCGAGGGCAGTCGGAGAGTTAGTACACGGGTTTTATCAGGAGTGCATCTAACTCCAAACCAAGATGAGCATGGACTCTGTGAAGTCCAATTGAGTTTCCGGTGATGAGGGACTTTGCGAGCAAAGGCCAGGAGTGCTTCCTCATCAGCTTTTAAGTCAGAAGTGGCAAATGGTGGGATCAATAGCACGAGAAAAATCAAGGGAAGTGATATAGAAGCCATAGTTTGATTCATTGATGGTGAGTAGTCAAAGAACATATTGAATTAGCAATGCTCTCGGAAGAAACCGACCTGACATTGTTGCCTACTGAAGTGGAGCCGCAAAAGATGAATTGCTTGCCCAGAGAATGATCTCGATGCTCTCAAGGTCATTATCAAAGCAAGAGAAGGAGCAGATTCATCTTTACCTTTTTTCTTCTTTATACCCTTCAGGCCTTGATCAGCAAATTAAAGAACTCGAAGCTTTGGAGATGTGGCCGAAGGAGCCAATGGTTGGACATAACATTGGCCAGCTAAGACCTGCCCCCTAAACTGTGATAACTATGACAGGTGAGAAACATTGCAGTTGCAGAAATATATGCGTGCTTAATCAAAGCAAATACTCCCATTAAAATACTTTAGAGTTCTTTGGGAAAATCTCACCTTATAGGCGGCTCCTGCACAAGCAAAGTGGAGAGCTTGGCCTTGTTATACACCATAAACTAATGCTTGAACCAGCGAAGATGCGGATATCTCTAGGAAGCAAAAGACAAAGAAAAGAAGCGTGGGTCAACAAGGAAATGGTGACAAATTCCAAACATCGAAGTGGAGATTACCTGCAATATTCTGATAAAGTGGTGAGCGAAGAGCCAAAAATGAGAACTTGTACCCAAGTACCCAACCATCCATCGAGAACAGCAGCCAACAGATTCGAGAAAGCGAGATCGAAGAAACCAAAAGGATTGGAGGAGAAGAGACATTCCACCGCGAGTTCGTCTCTTCGGATCTCCAAAACTTCGATTACAGCTAGGAGCACCAGGGCTATCAATCGCCGGCCAAAGTGGAAAAGAGAGTTCATTATCTTCATAATCGGAATCTTCAGCGCTCCGCCGAGGGCCAGAGGAGGAAAAGAGTGCTTCCTACCTGGAATGCCACCGTCCCCGATCCCGGTCTCGGAGTCGTAAGGCGAAAAATGCAGAAATGTCCCTGTCAAAGAGAATATTTAATTTTGAATATATCTTGCTAACATCGACTGTCCCCCTTTTATTCTTCCTGCCGGTACACTACTTCCGACTACTTCCAAGTAGAAATATAATGCTTAAAAAATAATAATTTGCTACGATGCCGTAACTTGTATGAGTTCGCTGATTCTACGAGTCGACTCAAGTCACGAGTTGAGTCCCGATTCACAGCCCGGAGCAATGGAACATCATCCTATTCCTATTGATACTAGAAAAATACCCGTACTCCGGGACGGAATCAAATATTTTTATAAAATATTTTAATTAATAATAATAATAAAATCGATTATGTATTAATACATAAAATAAATATAATATAATTACACATTAAGATATAAAGATCAATCCTGCAATAATGAACTTAAATTTAATTATAAGAATAGTTTTTTAATAATGTGAATATAATAATTAGTAAAAATATAATAAATATAGATACAATATAAAAAATCGAATACAACGTCATAATATATGAAAAATAATAATAATAAAAGAAATAACTTACTTGTTAATTTAAAATAATCGGAGTTTACATAACTAAATTTCATATGAAAAAAAAAATCACTTTTAGACATAATAAAAAAAATTATAAAATATTGTTATCTAAAATTTATAAAATTGATTATATATTAAAATATATAATTAATAAAATATAATTAAATATTATAATATGATTATAAGATCATGCATTAATAGATCTTAAAATAAAATTCATGTCAAATTTAAATTCAACTGTATATAATAGTAAGCTTGAATATACATAAAATAAAAAATTAGTGAATAATTAATAAAGGTCGATACAATTTTTTTAAGAAAAATATCAAAATAAAGATAAATTAATAAAAGAAATATCAATAAATATAAACACTCAAAATAATAGACTTAAAAAATTAAAAAGAATCATAGTTAAGAAAATTACAATTTTGATTTAAAAAATGAAAGTAAAAAATAAAAAGAGAAAATTTTAAAAAATGACTAAGAGATCGTATGGATCACGTATTACTTTATTATACTATTAATTTCATTATAATATTTAAAATGAAAGTAAAATGTACACTTAAATTAAATAACTGAATGAGAAACTTAAATATCATATTAATGAAAAAACAATATTTTCTTCGTATATTATAAATAATAGAGAAAATAACTAAAATAAAATTTGTAATAGTAATAATATATAATATATAATTATATATTTTTAATTATTTTAGAGTTTTAAAATAATTTTGAAAAATATAAAACCCGAAACCAAATAATATATTTTACTGAGTTTTAAGACTTTGAATTTCTAAAAGATAATATGATAACTACAACAAAACTTGTAATTACCCCCACTATTGAAGTGATGCCTATGCGGGGCAACGGTTCCAAAAAAAGTAAAATAAAAATAAAATAAAGAAATCAACACAAAAAATGGTGTCGATTTAAAATAACAGCGCTAAGAATTAACATATATAAAAAAAATTAAAAATATATAAATATGCAATTTCCGACGCCGGAGTTCGGTGGACTCCGGCGCCGGCGTACAGTGTCCGGACAGAGTGTCCGGACACTGTAAAAGCTCCGACGGCGACCATCGGCCGATCGCCGCCGACCGAAACCCTAAAAATAGGGTTTCGGTCGGATTTCCCGCCGGCCGCAACGGGGAGAGACGGTCGGACGGCGATGATTACCTGAAATCGGCGATCGAGGACGAACGGCAGCGTCGGCAGCGGCAGCTCGGCGTCGGCAATGGCAGCTCGGTGTCGTTAGCGTTGGCAGCGGTGGCAGCAGCGGGAGGAAGAAGGGTCGGGCGCGATCTGTGACCTATATAAACTTATCAGCAACGACTCACTCACCCGTTAGAAAGCCGTTGCTGATAAGTTATCATCAGCAACGGCTCACTTGTCCGTTAGAAAGTCGTTGCTGATAATTAAAATATCAGCAACGGCTCGCGTGTCCGTTAGAAAGCCGTTGCTGATATAGAATATCTGCAACGGCTTGAGCGGCCGTTGCTGATAGCCATTGCTGAAGACTCAATTTCTAGTAGTGATATTTATAAACTGACGCCACCTAGCACCGGTACTTAAGAAATATTGGGTGGCGGTGATATTTAAAATTAAATAAATAATCGATATCACCTGCCATCGATTTACCAAACTTTTTTAGTCTCACATATGTTAAATTGCTATTTTAGTCTCATGTAACTTAGATTTTTTTTTTCCCTACCACTCTTAATAATTATAAATAATTCCTTAAACTTAAAATAATAATACTTGATCTTCATTAAATTTTTAAAAATTAAAAAATACAAATAATAATCTTATATTATTTTATTATAATTTTATATATTGTATACTAATATTATAATATTATAACATTTTTATTTTAATCTTATATGTTATAATAATATTATAAATTTATATTATAATATTTAAAAGAATCAGAATTCTAATTCTATCACCTATTATATGAGTTAGCATCCAAATACTGAGACCTATTATAGGTGTTAGTATTTGTGTCAGTATTTGGATACCGGTGCCTATAAGGCGTCGATATTCATGTTCTTTCTTCATAAATTTTTGACTTTGATCTAGACCCTTTTAGAGAATTCGAAATTAGAGTAATGACATATATATATATATATATATATATATATATATATATATTTTAAAATGTGACGAAATTCTAATTTTTGTAGTGGATATACCAATCTAAGCGAAAAATATTAATGATAAAAATTTAAAACTTGAATGAAATTAAAATCTACTATAGAATAAAGGCAAAAGTTTAGATGTTTAATAAACTATAGAATACAATAAGGAAATAATAGTAATAATTAAAATAATATATAATTATTTTTATAATATATATTCAATAAATGATTGTATACTAAAATATATTAATAATATATAATTATTTCAATCAGAGTTGCTAAAAAAGTGAAATATATGAACTAAATTAAAAAAAATTAGTGAAGAAACTCAAAAAAAATTATTTATAATATAGATTAATTTTTTTGCATATATCTTATAAATAATAAATATGAAATAACAATATTAGTAATAAATGATAAAGAAAAAGTTAAAATATATCATTATATATTTAATATTGACCAATAACGCAAAATCAGTTAGGTTTATATCATATAAATATCAAATTACAAATTAAATTAGAAAGTTTAATGAAAAAACTTTTAAAAAACCATGTATATTTTTATTCATGATATACAACAAAATAATAAAAAAATGATACTATAGATGTAATAAAAGTATAATAATATGTAGGTATAATATATAATAGAAACATAAAATAAACATATAACTATGTATTTAATATTTAGTAATAATATATAATCAAATTTAATTCGAGATTTCAAATATTTTCGGACGAATAATAACATAAAAAATGAAAATTATTCAAATAAAGGAAAAATATGATTATTTAATAAAATGAAAATGAAAAAATACAAAAAAAAAATTAGTAGACAGCTCTTTCTTCAAATGTGTCAATCAATAAATTAATAAATTTTCAAATAGCTAAACATATAATTTATCTTATCTAATATAATATTACTATTCAATATGAACATTTCAATGAATAAAGTTAGCTGAAAATCATAAATAAATCAAATTTAAATTTAATGTTTAAATTAATAAATCTAAATATTTAAAAATAAATATTTTTAATTGAAAATGTATATATCAATTGATGGAATTTTGAGTAGAATTCAAAAAAAATTAGAGATTGTGGTGAATTAGTAAACATTTTAAATTTTTCTTAAGATTTAAATATATCTTATGAATTGTGATTTATTAGCTAATAATTTGATTTTTTTGTATTTGAATATATATCAAATTAGTTTGGCGACATTTGAAATCATGTTTTTTTTTTGAACTTGAGGTTTTGAAAATTTTGAATTAATTTAAAATTTTAGATTTAATTTGAGTCAAATCTAGTTAAATCATGAATTGACTAAATTTAGATTTAATTGATTGTAATATATTAGTATACATATATTATAAATCAGCATTTGTTGACTAAAGTCCAAATTATATTCATACGAGATTTAAAAAAGCAACTCTGGGTAAAATAAAAAAAGTAATCAAGAAAAAAAAAAACACATCCGTACGTCCAAATCCACTTTCAAAATTACTGTATAGTAGATAGATGTTCCATAGAAGTTAATTATAATTGTAAATGCAATGAATAGATGCCACAGTCTTGGTTACTAATCATAAGCACGTATATTGTTGATCCAACGTGCTCATCTATCAATTTATCGATGTAGCGTATATTTATTTTATAGGATTAAAAATAGAATAAGAAATAAAACTAAAATAAAATAAAATTAAAAAATATAAAATTGACATTACATATATTTAACATTATTTATTTATTTATTTATTTATTTATTATTCTATTCTATCCTACTCTTTCCGATGGTACAAATAAATAGTTAGTTGGATGTTAGCATTTTTTAATCTGATTCTTCTGCCTATGCAGTATTTTTTTTAAGTTGCTACAAAACTTAGATCAAATCATGAAAAAGAAACTCGGAGTGGACCCAATAGATCAAAATTTCACTAATGAATTTGAAAAAGATGTAAAGATTAACTCAATCGACCCAGTCATCCAGCTGGGTTTTTGATTGACCTAGCCAAGTCGAAGAAAGTCTTTGATGATCTCTTTGTAAAATTTCTGAACACGTATATATGTCTATGTATATTATTTGAGATGTGATTTTACTATTTGATATGTTTGATTTTTATCTTTAAACAATTTTTTTAAACAAAAAATCAGCTTAAGGGAATGGGTTAAAGATGCATTGAGCTATCAGCCATATAATCTTCGACACCAATAGAGCAAGAATATATTTCCCCTCCAACTTCGTCAATTTTATTATCAACGTAACATTCATTTACATTACATTCCATTGTTTCTATAGCACAGAATTTACCCTACTCATTCTACTCCTTACATTACTCATTAACATATTATATTTCAAAACAAAAAAATCATCTTTGTCACTTAATATCTTATCATTCGCAAGCACTCCCTTGCTATGTCATTCGCAGCTTATTCTTCGTCCTATCCACGTGCATCCATCTTTTAACTTTTATTTCATCAGCAACAGTTTTGATATACTCCATGGCCAATTGATTTCATCCTTCAATGCTTTTATCAGCACTTCACAATCCGCTTTAGCTACTACATTTCTAATATTCTTCCTTCTTGCATTGTTCGTACCAAACCACATCGCCAAAGCTTCTGCCTGTAATGGATTCATAGCAAAGCTCAAACCTCCACCTTCTACTATTCTATTACCATTTTCTTCGATTATGAATTTACACCCCATTTTGTATTCCTCCTTCCATGCTGCATCACTAAACAAGACAGTTTCATCTCTATCAGTAATTACTGCTTAAGCTTTTCCTCGTAGCTATGTCACCTGCAGTATTTTCACCATTTTCCTCAAAACACATGCTCATTGTATCAGCAATTACTCTATTGTATAAAGAAATGAGACTACATTTTTTCTTTTCATGTTTCATTCTATTTCCGTTCTTCCACAATTGCCAAATTGAATTTGCAATAAATGCTAACAGAAAATTTGCAGATTTTTTTTCATACTTCTTAGCTTCCAGAAACCATCTACCCTCAGTCCAGTTTTGCAAATATACAAATTTTATGTTTAGTTTCTCCTCAGCCATTCTCCAAAACTCTCTAGCAAAGCTGCATTTAAAGAATATATGCTCACCATCCTCCTTTTCATCTTTGCATATAACACATTCCTCAGCTCTACCTCATAACCAGAAAACTTGCTAAACCAATTTGATATTGGAAGTCTGTTCCAAATTACCTTCCAACAGAATAATTTCACCCTCTCCGAAACTCTCAGTTTCCAAAGTTTTCTTCGGTCACAGTTTATACTATTTACTTCCACTTCCTTTTGTTTCAAAAATGTATATGCATCTTTCACATATAAACTATCATATCTATTTTTCATCCATATCCATTTGTCTTTCCTACCTTCATTACTTATATGTATAGTTGCAATTTTCTTTTTCAGCTCATCTCCAAAGCAGGTATTCAGAGTGTTCCATCTCCATTTTCCTTCTGATATCAGTTCCTTCACCCTTTACTTTTTCAGCTCTTCTATTCCTACAAAAGTAGGCCACAAATCAATAGGAATTTCACCCAGTCATGGATCTTTCCAAATGTCTGTGTTATTTCCATTTACAATCTATTTGATAAATTCATCCTTCAAGCACTCTATACTTCTTCTAATTGTCTTCATCTGATAAGAGCTTTTTCTCTTTATATTTTTGTTCCATGGGTGTATAATTTCATGTCTGCTTATATAATCTACACCATACATATTCCTCTTCATCAAGCAAAGACAAAATTCTCTTTGTCATCATTGATTTTTTTCATAATTTCGATATCCCTAATCCCCACACCACCAATACTTTTGTGAGCAGTAGTGACCCAATTCCATTTTATCAGGTTTGCACTCCTTTCATTTCCTCCCCAGAAAAAATTCCTAATAATATTCTGCATCTTTTTTATTGTTTTGTCTCTCATCCAAGAAATCATCAGATTATAAATAGATAAATATTCTGCATCTTTTTTTATTATTTTGTCTCTCATCCACGAAATCATCGTATTATAAATAGATAAAGCATTCACCAGAGAGTTCATTAGGGTTAGTCTTCCTGCTTGAAAAATCTTATTTTTTACCCATCCCTCCGTTCTTTTTCCAAATCTTTCCAAAATCTTTAAACAATTTGTTACTATTTAAAATTGATATATAATAGTATTATAAACTTACATATGACTTTATATTTGCGCTTGGATAACTTTGGACCGAAACATAAGTTTGGCGAGGAGACACAAGATTGGACCGAATATAATGTAAACATGCTGACAAGGTGGTTGGCTTAGAGCACAAATTATGGGGACATTGGGAATTAATAGCTGCAACGCAATATTAAATGGAGATGAGATTATTACCAACAGGTGAATGTAGCATTAGATAATAGGCAATGCTGACAGAGAAAGAAAATTGATTTTCCACACTGGATTTGTAAACAAGACGGCAAATGTTCAATTCGTGTTGTTTCCAGTGCAACGAGTGCCCACAAGTTGATTGGTAGCGTTATGTCAATATAACAAGCAAACTTCATGCAAGAACTAACATTCCAGAATAAAACTTTAAAATAAATAATATCAGCTTCAATTACATCTAGCCTATCAGAATCAGAAAACTGGCATCCTTATACCTCCCTCATTTGTAGAAGTCAAAATCTGTGTCTGGCTTCTTTACGTTGGCCCGGTAACCTTTCTCAATGTCCTTGGGAAGAATTACATATCGATTCTTTCTAACTGCATGCATTCCTGCTTCCTGGCAAATGGCAGCAATCTGCAAGACAAAAAAATGATTTTAGTTTGCTCCAGGGAAATTTTCTTATGGCAGCTGGAAAATGGGATTTGGCATAGAAGAAATCAACAATGCGCATGTCAACAAAAATGTAGTAGCAGCAGGAGCTTTATAGCAATGTGTACCCTGAGTTGCATTTACTGTATAACCACTAGAGACTACTATGGGTCTTTTCTTTATCTATAAAGTAGTTCCTCTAAATTATTCAGCTTACTAAGTTGAAAAGATCATTAGCTTAGGAACATTCGGCAGATAGCTCCTTCTAACCAAAAAAAGGAGTGGAATTATCGGAGTAGAAATCTTAGAGTAATGATTGGTTTCATGACAAACATTAAACTTCAGACTTGTTCCAGGGTTCTCAAAATTCAATTATCAGCTCCACTGGAGAAGCTAATGAAAGTAATTAGAAATTGAGGTGGATGTCAATGCATAAGAAGTTTCACACAATAAACTAAGTTATATGTAAAAAATAACTAGTACATGCCCTACCAATTCTAGAGGCTTCCCATTCCTGTCCACAATTAACCACTTATACAAGTTATTGTTACTGACAAAGCAAGCCCACACCTGTTATTGTCGGCACAAGCATGGTAAGTGATATCATGCAAAAAAAAACGTGGTACTGCTTATCTATGCTGGTTCATATCAAAAGAGAATACGGGGGAATACATTTGTTACTATTGAGGACTACTACAAGTATGACTTTGATATAGGTTTACCTTGCTGAGAAAACCAGCACAAACTACTGCTATATCACTGAGAATTAAAATGTTTGATGCTATTAAAAATTCAAACTAGCAGAAGGCGAAAAGATGTGATAATCAAACAGCCGCTCACTAAATAAAAAGAACAGCTATGAAGAAACTGACCTCAGCTGCACTAATTTTATCTGGCCGGGAAACATAATCTTCCAAGTCAACCTCATCACCGAGATTCATTTTTGCAGTGCAGACCTGAATAAGCAAGACCAAAAGACATTAAAAACATTCAGTTTGGAGAACATGAATCGAAGAAACAAATTCATAATTTGCAACCAAATATACATAACAGAGAAAAGTTAAAAGGATAAGATAGTAATTCAGCTTCAGCATATTCGCCCAAAGTGCTTCTGCCTAATTATCACAAATCCTTAAACCATATTCTCTGTTAGTTTCTTAACAGATAATCATGGAGAAATTCTTCGCATAAGTGGCTAGGAATGGCAAACAGTTAGCGAATAATCACAACAATGATAAAACTAATTTGCTAAAGGTTTAATTATGTTTTTGGTCCCTCAAAATGTCATATTTTTTCCGTTTGGTCCCTTCTTTTTAAAAAGTTTCCGTTTAGTTCCTCAAAAATTATTTTCATTTTCGTTTGGTCCCTCTGTTAACTTTTCATTAACTTTTTATGTTAAGTGCTAACATGGAATGCTGGCATGGACTAAAGAGGGATCAAACCGGGAAAATAAGATATTTTAAAGGACTAGATGGGAAAAATATAAATTTCAATAACCTAAAGCACAACAATATGCATTTTAATAACCTAAAACATAACAATATATAATTATGTTTTAGGTTATTAAAATATATTTTTCCATCTAGTCCCTTAAAATATCTTATTTTTCCCATTTGGTCTCTCTTTAGTCCATGTCAGCGTCCCATGTTTGCACTTAACATCAAAAGTTAACGGAAAGTTAACGAAGGGATTAAACGGAAACGGAAATAATTTTTGAGGGGCTAACAGAAACTTTTTAAAAAGGAGGGATCAAACGGAAAAAAAAATATGACATTTTGAGGGACCAAAAACATAATTAAGCCTTTACTAAAATATCACAACAGAATTGACGGAAGTGGATATATAGAACTTATCATTCTTACTACTCTTGGTCTATGTAAACCCAATTATCTATATACCAGTTCACTGAACATGATTCCAACACAAGACTAAGTCAGAAGTATATCTGCATATATCACTGGAAAAAGGATAATAAAAATCACTTATATTGCCAATATCATTTCAAAACCAAACCACTGTAATATATGAGCTAAAACTACCAAAAATTCAACCTAATGTGTAATTGTGTTTAGAAAGAATATAAACTGATTTGAACTCTTCAATAACAATACAAATTCCTAAATAAATTCCTGAATTTTTTTCAGGAAATTTAGACTACTTGCTGACTTAATTTTGCGGAAAGAAGGTCAAAAGGTAAATCTTCCATGATTAAAGAGGAAAAATGCAAGGTAGAGTTTAACCATCAATGTTTAGTCTACTTCATACAATCCAGAAGAAAGGCCATATAGAATTTGAAATTGGAAAATACAAAAATTGTCAGGATAACTTACTTGGAATACTAGCCTCTTCTGACGCCTGTCAGGCAAAGGAAATTCAATTTTCCTATCAAGCCTACCTGGGCGAAGAAGAGCAGGATCTAAAGTATCAGCTCGGTTAGTTGCCATTATAACCTTTACATTCACTGTTTGGTCAAAACCATCCATCTGTAAAAGCAAAGTTCATATTACTCCATGGGCATTTATAGCTAGATATAAGCACACACTTTAGGAGCAAAAATCATTGTGGATTAAGCATTATTTAATGTATGATATAGTAACACAAGATTATGGCTAGATTGTTCAAAATGAGAGTAAACTCATATGTGAGGTATATTAATGACAAACATTAGCAAGTTGGTATGCATGATATAGCATATAACAGCAACCATTACTGAAAAGCCTTACACCAACCTTTCAGGAATCATAGTGAGGACTTGGCACTACGGTGTTTATGACTGATAATAGTAGGGAAATGCACATGAACTTCTGATATGTCATATAGCAAAGAGCCATGGTGGAACTTTAAAACCATTAACTGCCTCTCACACCAGAGACGTGATGTTATAAAATAGTCCATGATGTTGGACTGGACATGCTATTGTAAATGAATAAATCAGGGAAGAGAATATTTCAGACACCATGTGAAACATTCAGAAGGGATTCAATTTCATCATAGTGTTTTTTTGAGAAAAATGGACATTTCTGAGATATATAATAATTAGAACATATATATATATATATATATATATATGGAGTTTTATAGAGACAGGAGTCACAAGATCAGTGCACGCAAGATGAAAAATCAACTATATTATACAGCTCCAAGGATTTAGCATGCAATGTTCTCACAGATCAGGGAATACACCATATAACATGCCATATGGTGCCCTATTGATATTTGGGATTCCATGTCATCATGTAACTATCGACTGAGATCAATTAGTACAACTTAACTAATCAACTCTTTAGCTTTCCTTTATATTGAGGGCTGTATTCTCTTTCGCAACTACTGGAGATTGAGACAGTTTTCAAGTATAGGAACAAAAAAGAAATGTTCTATCAAACCCTTCTAAATTCCATGTTGCTTTACCTGATTCAATAGTTCCATAAGAATGCGCTGGACTTCCCTGTCAGCTCCTGTTTGCGCATCAAAACGTGCAGTAGCAATAGCATCAACCTCATCAATGAATATAATTGCTGGTGCATTCTCTTTAGCAAGTCGGAATACATCCCGCACCATTCTTGGACCCTGAAATATGAAATATCTTAAAATGACTCAATATATAGAAACATGATTTCTTTAAAATGTCGTCATAACAACTTATCAAACATGATAAATGTAAGCAATGTGCACATTTTCACCTGTAAGTTAATGCCAGATACAACTACTGCCATTTAACAATGAAGATAAATAATCAAATGAAGGAATTATGTGAACCACTTACTAACTCTGAGAATTAACATAGAAAAAACATAGATCAAATATAAATGGATTTTGATCATGAATTATACTCTGATCAAAGAACTTTTTCACGTGTCTTCATACAAATGATTAGCTGAACACAAAAAAATGATACAAACAATGAAATGCATGCCAAATTCAATTAGATTCTTCAATAACAGTACCTCACCCAAATACTTCTGAACAAATTCAGACCCAACAACTCTTATAAAAGCAGCAGTAGTATGGTGAGCCACCGCCTTGGCAAGCATGGTTTTACCAGTACCAGGTGGACCATAGAGAAGCACGCCTCTTGGTGGATCTATCCCAATTTGTTTGTACAGCTCATGATGTGTCAAAGGTAACTCAACAGCTTCACGAATCTCCTGCTTTTGAATGTCACAACCTCCAATATCCTGGAACACAAAAGAATAATCAGGTAATAAATCAAGCAAATAAGAAAGTAGCTATGGATCAAATCAGGAAAATGACAACCTCATCTCAATGTATAATTTGTGCGGACTATTAGCAGGAGAAGAAATGAGAATCTATTACTCTATGATGAAGCTTCAATGTCAAAATATACCAAAAAGTATGGAGAACGACAGCAAATTCTTCACTTATACTAGTCCAGATACTAGTTTATTCTTTGAAATGTGCCTACTCAATTAAATGGAATTAAGAAAAGTTCTCAAGTCAGCAAATGAAACAAAATCCAGTTCCTACATGATACATAATACTTTTGTTCACTTTAAAATCATCTATTATAATATTTTTTTCTTATGGGATCTAGTGTAGTGCACCAGTGATGGTATGCTTGCATCCTGATTGTTATGAGATGTTGATTATCGCATATATGGCATGAATTAAGTTTGCCAGACAGTGACAATTCATCAAAAATATAAATCCAGGGAGCCATAAGGACTTCACTGACTCAGCGTTACTGCTACAAAAAAAATAATCAAAATGCAAGGTAAAGTAATTTAATGAACAATAACATCAACACTCATCAATGAATTCACCAAATGAAAGTGACAGTAACCTTCACGCATTTGTTAGATTCATAAAAGGGTACTGGGACTAGCCAGGGTATTGGCAGTATTTAACGCTCAAACTATAACATTAATGGTTTTCTGTACTCAGTAATTCCAATTCACAGGAATGGTAACATTACAACTGAAATCTGAGAGGATACTTAGGCTGAAATGAGCTCTAAGTATTAGTGACAGATAATTTGAGTTCCTCCGGACAATTACATATGTTGTTATGACTTCTTAACAATATGGTTATCCCTCCTTCCAAAAAATTTAACAGTTGCTGTGCACAATGCTTCTGCAAATTTTCAATGTGGAACTCGACAATGCTCTACGCTCCCTGAATACAGAGGACCTCCAGCAAAGAAAAAAAAAAGAAAATATATCTCTACATTCCCTAACTCAACTCTCGCAAAAGGAAAAATAAAATTAAAGTCTTCAACCCCAGCAATTCAGCATGGCAAAGTTGCAAATAGACTTTTTAAAAAATGTATTTTAATTATTAAAATAAAACCCTAAGTCAAACTCTGCACAATAATATTCATGTCGAGAAAAATGTAGAAGGTATCAAATAATCTCAATGAAGAAGTGGCTTCACTAGAATTTTAAATCCAAAATTTCATAAATTGCTCCATGACTAACAAAGAATTTCTAGCAAGATATTGATCGCTAGAGATGTAATTTTCAAATTATGTAATGCACAAGTCACAATTCTTAATAACAATGCAAAACAATGGCATAAATAAAAAATCTGCAGAAAGATCAGATATTTTAAGGGGGAAGAGAAGGCCATGGGTTTGAAAACTCACGTTGTAGGTTACATCGGGTTTCTCCGACTGGCTAAGGAGGGAGATGCTTGAATCGGCCTCAGGGGGCAGCACATCAACGAGGGCATTGGAATGGCGGTGGAGCGCAACGGAAGCCGAGGGCTTCAGAAGCTCCCTGTTGATGGTGCTCAGGATCCGAACGTAGTAATTCGAACCAGTGGTCGATCCGACGATGCCGTTATTCTGATCGACCATCTCCATGAACTGGCCGATGACGAGGGGGACGGACTGGATTCGCTTGACCTCCTCCTGCGCGCGGAGGAGCTCGCGCTTGAGGTTCTTGAGCTCGTCCTTAACGTACTCCTCCTGGATGTCGATAAACTCGAGCTGGCGCTGGAGGGACTTAAGACGGCCATAGAGGTCGTCCTCTTCGTCGGCGGCGGCGGGGAAGAGGTGCCGATGGGTGGCCGGGAAGCTACGTGGGGGCTCGGAGGTGGAGGGCTTCGTCGGTTCGAGAACGATGGCGGTCGCCGCCATGAGAGCGATGGAGTAGGGAGATGGATTTCGGGGGGGGGGGGGGGGGGGGGGGAAGCACCGCCGAGGAGGTCGGGGCCTTTTGTCGAGCTCATCACGTGCGTGCCATGTGATAAGAGTTACTTGTGCTGCACGTAGAGTTGTTGATGGGTGTGGCTTGTGCTAACTTACTTACTTACGGGCTTGATGTGAAATTTGCAACCTTAAGCCGGGCTCAATGTGCACTACACCGGTCTGGTCTAATCGCTGGAGAAACATTCTATAAGGTCGACCTTATATATAGATCATGGGTGACTTTTGGCTCGATCTTATCATGGGTGATAAGAAAATAACTTATCTCATTTTCAAATGCACATTTAAATGCAAGAAAATGAATGGTTTTCCTTAAATATAATTTCATCTGAAAATATTTTTCTATTAAAGATTTGTGATGAAACGAACGGAGCCCAGCAAATCACCCTCCTTTGATCTGCTACTTTAGTTTACAGCATGCTATCAAGCATGAACTAGCCATGTCAATTACCAACATTTGGAGCATAAGTTGATCCTCCACATATTAGGGAACATAAAGTAATGCCATGTGATTATGAAAGCAAATAATTACATCAGTTTTTTGCCCTTGGGCTTGTTTTGAGAAGAAAGATCCATCTCTCTGCTCCAGGCCTACACATCCTCTGGGTTATGCCTTTTGCCTGTTTCATCGCCTACTCTCAAATATTGAGTCACCTATATGACTGTCTTCCCGGTATCTGTTTTAGGCAATATAGTGATAAACCTGCCGCAGTTTTCATGAGACGGATTGCCTTTGTCGTCTCCGAGTCTTCGCATCGGATACTTGCGACTTCTTATTGCTCTTTTGTTGCTTCCTTTGAGATGGGCTGAACAAAGCTATCCTGCCTATCCCTCTAGAAAGGGATGTAAAGAATGCTCGACCGTGTTCTTGTGACCTGTTGTCTTTCATTCCATGCTTCATGAAAGCTTGTTCCTTCTCCAACTCGCTAAGCCTCACGCGCATCCTGGAGATTTCTAGTTTTAGTTCTCGATTCTCCCTCCTCAGAGAGGCATAATTGTCTCTGGGTGAAACTGCAGCACTTGGTACTCCACTGCTGCTGATAATCCTCTGGGAAAAGCACCCATCGCCAGAGTTACCTGCGATAGCCGACTTGAGGCGGAGCTGCTCAAAGTAGAGGACACTGACAACCATTTGGACTGGGAGCCGATCATTTTGAGCAGCATGGTTGGCAGCTTCTTGCGAGAGCTTCTGGCAGTCTATGAGCTTGCACAACTTCTTGCATTCAGATTCTGTCAACGATGGATGGGCCTATGAAAAGGATTGAAATTTGATCAGTCAATCACATGTTGAGATAATGAAGAATGAGATGAAAGTTACTATTCTTCTTTTCCACTATGAGGACAACTGGACAAGGTCCTGATTCATTAGTTAGACTAGCAATGTTTTCATTCTTGCAGAAAGTAAAAACTTGTTTTCTCTATATATTCTGCATGAACTTATAATGAAGACATTTTATCATGATTTTCCACGTCGCATTATCCCAAATGGCCAATAATTAAGCTTGGGATTCTCTGCAAATTTTTATTTGAAGTTTTTTGCATTCTATAAGATGGCAAATAAAAAAAGATGAGAAGTAAACTGGCATTCAATGTTTAAGCATGCAGGAATCATATATTTACCTTCAAGTAGATATCAACAGCTCTATAGAGACCATCATCAATCACGCGAGCAAACTCAGGCAAGAGTTCAATCATTGCCATGAATTTTGACAAATTCAGATGTGGATCTGGTGCAATTTCGGCAAGATACCCATCCATTAACCTCCCTACTTTTAGAACTGAACTGTGACTTGGTGATTTTACACTCAAAGATTCATATCCGCAGTGTGATGATTCGTCAGAATCTTCTTCTTCAACCCTCCGTACAAAATTCACAAGTATTCTGTGGACTGTATCAACATCAAAAACTGAATCACTTGGCTGGAAGGAAGGAATGAGCAGGTCATCAAGTGTAGCCAGTTCCAGTTGGAAACCAATTCTCCTCTCTAGCTCCAACCTACAACCAATGCTCGCATTCACATCTATAGCCATTCTTAGCATGCCAAACAGGAAGGAGTGAGGAACAGATGTGATATTTTCTGTTGCCAAAAGATCAACAAGAGCTTCTATAATCGCTCTCTGCTTGTCTCCAACAACGATGCCAGGCTCCCAGTCCTGCTGCTGTCTCTCGATACCTTTCAGAGAATTTTGAGCATAGTGCATCAGTGACTGCGTAATGCTATCTGATCTGACCCCTGTTCTCCTCATGGCAGCAATAACTCGCTGATAAAGATCAATTTTAAGGAATGAAAGATCTTCCACCCACCAGTCCTGACAATGCATCTTTAATTTTCCAGATTCATTATCACACTCTAAACGAGCTAAACCAGAAACCAACTGCTCTTTGCTTGCATTGATTGCAACAGCATCTATACATCTGTCAAGGATACCAACCTCCTCTGCTATAGAATGTAAACTGCCACATGAACATAAAACTTCAAGCGATTTCTCAAGACTTTGCACCACAATTTCATTCATATATGTCTCTGCTCGGGCAATTAAATTTCCCTCCTGGTAATCATCTGACATCTCCAGATATTCAGCAACACAACGAAGATGGGCTACATTAGCTGTAGTGATTTCAAAGTTTGTCCCATAACAGAATTTAGCTGCAAGTTCAAAAGCTTCTGCTCCACCAGGTACACCGTGAAGCTCCAGTACAGAGAGATCTGGATCTCTAGAATCAACTACCATTTTGCGAATCTTTCCACTCCGTGAAACCAAGGGAAACTGCAAAAGGTCAAGTTACACTAGTATCAATCTCAATAGTCAAAAGGTTCCAACTGCTAAGCATATCTACTGAAACATGTTACATGAACAAATGAAAAAAGGAAAATGATGTAGTGGTCTCTTGCAAAAAAAAGTGAAATAGTACTGACATGGAGCAACTGATGGGCAAGGTCGAACAAAAATCAAATGATATGATGAGATAATCAACATCATGAATGCACTAACATTGGAACTTTCTTAAAGTGGCACACAACAATTAGCATATTACAGCATTGTCTACTCTAGTTCTAGCTGTTACATACAAAACACACAAGGGTGAACCACATGCCATCAACATGTTATAAAACCATCTATCTGTAACAATGCAGAATGCTGCTGTAGCTACAGTATAGTATATATAGGACCAAGAATTAGCAAATATAACTATTATGGTCAAACATGCAAAGTAGAGAAGCTTTTATGTCTTTTTTTATTGGGTTATACAAAGTCTTTCATGTTCAAATTGTGGATTTCCTTCTCCACTAAATTTTGTTAGAGCTTACATGTCATGTTCTATCCGCTTGTACCAAATTTAAAAAGCTTGTGCAATAGTGGTTGTCCAATTAATCAATATTAGTGATATATTGTTTAGTATAATTTCTCCATATAGTGCTAACAATATTGACTACCAGGAATGCAAAACGCATTTTGAAATAAACTGGGCTTTTTAGCACAGATTAACAATGCTGAACTTATAATTTTGCAGACATTCTAAATAAAATATAGCTTCCATGCTGTCGACTCCCATTGACTTAATTTCTATTACCACTTGCAATTTTTCTATATGTATGTTCGCAAATCGTATAACATATGCTATAAACTACATTCAATTTTTTACGACTAGTTTACTTTATTCAGATAGTATTATTTTTGTTGTTTAGCATGATTTATGTCAGTAAATCTCCCCTGGCAAAAAGAAAATTTAGAACAGGAAGGCCAAGAAGAAAATACTATTGCAGTTTATCCTTATCCCTAAAACCATGATTTTGGATACCTCCATGGTGTAAAGAACTCCAGTAGGATATTGTTACAAGATATTCAATTATTAAGTATACACATGATATCACCAAAAATATATCAAAATAAAGGTATTTCAAATCAATGATTGCTGTATAAATTCTAAGAGAATGTAGCTATTAATAAGAAACATATGTCGACATATAATTGTAGAATGAAATTACGTGGCTTCATACTCTGATTCAAGGATAAATAGCAACAAACCTTGTGTAATAAAAACGACTGCCCATCAACATAAATCGTTATATCTCCAGCTACATCTGAAAATATCCTGCAGCAAATATCATACGATGAGCAAGACGCCATAATATCAACTCACCAGTATGCTTACTTTTCTTATACTTCTTTGTTCAATGAGGCAGGGCAAGGGAGCAAATCATTTTACAATATGAGCAGAATAAATGGTAAAGAAAAAAATAACAAACAAGCATTCCCTTCGTGCGATTACATAAATAAGTAGAGCTTCAACTCTGCCGGTAAGGCGGTAAACATTGGATTTCGACTTAACAGGTTTATCCGCGGTTCAGAAAAAAAGTAAACATATGTAATATAAGATGTTTTTCAATAACTTGATCGGGAATCATAGTAGTAATCTTCACAATGACACGACTCGTACAGCTTCGAGCTTTTAGGTGAGGTAATAAACAGACAGCATTTAAGGCTTACACCGAAACCAAACTTTACTCCTTCCTTAACATTTCCTCATACGTTACATACAGACATAAACAAGCGACCAGAATGCCTTAAAAATCATTCCTTTTTTACTTCTCAGTATCGCCGAAGAACAAAGAAAAGAACCGGAACGTTAGACAAGAAAATCCACCACAAGCCCGGAAAAACAAAACGCCAATTAAATAAGTCGAGGTTCTGACTTCAAATCACTCCTCCGAAGAAACCGCGACATGAAACCGAGCGAGCAAATGCGAGGGACGAATTAATCACCTTCTCGCCGTGATCGGGGCACAGAATCGCGGAGAGGTCACCAGCTTCGCCGATGAGAAAGGGAAAGCGCCTTCCGACATCACTCCTCCCTCTCTCTCTCTCTCTCTCTCTCTCTCTCCTTCTCGTGCATAACTACTATATATGGGAAAAAAGAAAAGTAGACGCGAAGAGCTGTAACTTGTAATGGGAGAGCTCACAAGCACGACCTCGTATTGTGGACTTATTTACGCCGTTGCCATTGAGGCAGCGAGGGCGTGAGGCTGAGTGAGTCGGCGCGTGAGCGAGACGATGAATAATTTAATTACGTAGGGAAAGGAGTGGGGTCCAGGGAGTGGGCGTCTGATGTGACGTGGAGGGGGAGGTGGTGGGGTAGGAGAGTGGGTAGAGAGGCTATTTCGAGTGTCTCTGTGTTGATGGAAGGAGGATCTTTTGAGAAAACTAAAACATAGGGATAAGGGAGGAAAGCAAAGCAAGATCGGAAAGTGAAGCACATGTAGTTGTTGTGTGTCACTTTTGTTTCAACAGTTGATCGGAGATGACAAGTCGATGGCTACTTATCATGTCCATATGTAGTCCAATTTGAATGCTCAAATTTAACCCAAGTTTGTTGGGTTTTGGCTCGAACCCGACAAAGAAGCACGGTCTCCACTTTAATGATTTAATCTAATTCAATTAGCGCCCGGATATTAAATATTGTTGTCATGGGATCCGAAACCCGATAAGAGAGGAATAAAGGGAATGATGGGGTGGGCGTCCGTGGCACGGAACGCGAAGCGGGCAATCATGCAGTGAGGCTTCTTTTCCGTCCTTTGCTAGTGTTGGCTGGTATTTTTAATGCAGGAAAGAGGGGGCTTTTGCTGCTCCCCGGCACGAGTCAGACTCACCGACCGATTCCGCCTCGGAGTCCGAGCTCGACTTCCGTATGACTATAACGCCTTTTGAGCAAGGCTGCTGTGGACTGAGATTTGGTCGGGTCAGATTGACCGAGGTCTGATCTGACCGCTTCCTCTTCGAACCGGCCCGGTTCGGCCTGGGACCACCTTACCGATTCGTGGGGAGTATTTATATTATAAATAATGTGTGATCAATTAAAATAAAAAATATATAATAAAAACTATAAATAATAAATAACTGGGTGTGTGCGCGATCTGACTCAAAACATGGACTCGATCTGATTCGATCTCTACGCAAACCTAAACCTAGTTTATATAGATCGAGTAGCACCAAATTTCAACGAAAACCACGTGAGCATACCTTAATTTGATGAATTGCAACTCCACAGTGGCCCAAATATCACCAGTGATTGATTTCCCAACATAATAACAGTAATAACCCGGCCCACATCAAATACAACCATCTCTATTTTAATGAAATTGCATATCATTTTAGAAGCACAGTTGCATGAAAAAAAAAAAGCAACCCTATTGTTCATAATTCACTGGAACATATTGTTTGGTTGCTCGGAATAGACAAATAATAAATTAGTTATTCATTGTCTATTCTCATTACTTTATTGGGCTAAATTTTAAATACAATGAATTATAACTATTCATATTTTTCATCGATAATGACGTGGGATGATGCATTGAGGCGAAGAATAATCATTCATTATCTATGTAGGATAATATGTTTGAATTTCTCCTACACTAGTTAATCTTAACGGTAAATTATATTGACCTTCTTTGATGTTTAGTGAAATTACACTAACACTTTTTCTATTTGTCCAGAATATAATCATCTTCTCTGAGTAATTTTTTTAGGTGAGATTTGTATAATATTTTATAAAATTCAAGAGAAATTTATATAATCTTATTTCATAATAGAGGGGGTTTGTGTAATTTTTTACAAAACTCAAATGAATTACAAGATAAAATTATAAATAGAAGAGATGTTAATATAATTTTACTAAACCTCAGGGGAGGTCAATATAATTTACCCTAATCTTAATTGCATAGTATAGGATGGCTGATTTCCTTGTTGCATGTCTTGATATCTGAAACTGATAGTTGGTCTGGGGTAACCTCCCCTTTTGTTGTAGCAAAATTATTCACTTATTAATGTTAATAAAATTGTGTTTTCTTATATATAAAAAAATATTTTTTATATTTTGAATTATACAATGAAGTATTTAAAATAAATTGTATTTTATATTTTAAAAATAATATTTATTTAAACTACTAGCTATTATATTATTATGAATTATGATGAAATATAGTATCATTTATTATTTTGTCATTTTGCCTCTAAATTTATCGTTTTATGATAAATTATAATATTATTAAAAAGACAAGTGAAATATTAAAATAGTATTAAAATAAAATATAATGTTTGAATATATTATAAATTAGTATAAATGTTTATGGTTCGTTTGTTTTACTTAATATGCATGATAGTATATAATAGGATAATAAACGAGAGAGTATAAGATAATAATAATTTTAAAGTTAGTGTATATCGAATTTAATATTATTTTAAATATAGTTCCTTTTAATTCATGCGTTAAACAAAATAATAGATATAAATTCATCTCTTATCATATGAAGCAAACACACCCTTTATATTATCTAGAATGATACTTTTATCATTTTGTCTGTATCATTTGTTTATTCCATGTGCAAATAAAAATAAGCGAATAGTTATTCTCAATCAATTTATAATGTCAATCAAATAAATGAATAACTATTTCATTCATCATCTATTATTATTCCTTGTATATATAGTTATTGTCTATTATATTTCTCCTCTATTCTAACAACTAAACATGCTCTGGAATCACCACTAGATGCGAGCAAAACTCACTAGTTAATCGAAAAAATCGATTAACCGGTCGAATCGAAATTGAATTAACCAAAATGGTGTAGTCACTTGATTTCAGTTCGATTAACGATTAATCATTTATAGATTTTTGTTCCCAATTTGATTCAATAAACTAAACGAGCAAATCATTTTTTAACCAAATTAACCCAAATCATGTTTTAAGTATGTACAAATGTAATTAAAAAAACATGTGTGGTTTTATGTCCAAGTGGTTTAGGGGAAAATATTAAGAGATTTTTGTTTTACATATATGATTCTCACTCATAAACAATACTCGGATCGAGTCAACTACTACTTAGCTTGGGGATAAAAACTCAACTCATTTCGGATATATCCCCTCGAGATTTAGGGAGACATAATTGTCTGAGATATTCTTGACTTTCCTATAAAACAGACATGACACACATCAGATATACTCTTGATTCCAATTCTCTATATATTTATCATATGAGATTCCTTTTTACTTGAGCGTCAGAGGTGTCTTAATTTACAGCCCCTCCCCCCACCAAAGTAGCGTCATACGATGAGACGCGAATGCCCGCATCGCCACCGACTTCAAGCAAGAATAGTTGTCTTCGCCGGGTTGATGACGAAGAAGGTTGTTAGCCTACCAACCTAATATCAACTTTGACAAGGCAAAAGCGAAGGGCAAATTCAAGAAAACTTACTACAAGTGGATGACAACGATCAAGACAATGAGCGGAGCGGCAATGTCGCCAACAAAGACATCGAGAGCACGAAGAAAGAACGAGCAAGAACGTGGGACACAATAGAACTCAAATTAAATGGGAGGAGAGAGCTTTAGAAACCAAGATGTGACAACCTCCTTGTTGGACAGCTAACACTTGTGCCTTGACAGTAGAATGAATCTCAGCCGATTGTCCCATCAACGACAAATACTTAAACGTCTCAAAGCACGATCAGGCAAATATCTGTCCCATGATTACTCCATCTGCTATAATTAAATGCTAGAAAAGGCTGACACGTGGAAAATGAGCACTCTCTCTTCATGCAGCCACCATATTGGGCACATGAACCGAAAAGTCGCAAAGCGACGAGACCAAGATACGTTGATATCACATACCTCGAGAGCTCGACATCTCCATGATAAACCTCGATCTATTCCGAGCATAACCCGTGAGATTCAAGGAGATATTATCTCTCAAGACATCCTCGATCTACCCATAAAATATACACGACGCTTATCATGTATACTCTCGATTTCATTTTCATGCTCATCATCTGGATTCATTCTTACTTGAGCATTAAAGTATCTTTGTAGGTCCCCCACTGAAGCAACACTGAAGCAGGAGATGTGAAGGCTCACATCATCACGACTTGAAACAATAACATAAACTAATAGACACAATCTTCTTCTACCTTTTCTTCTTTACATTATCGTGTTTGTTGGTAAATTTATCAAATTTAACCATTTCTTCGATTAATATAATCAATTTAGTAAATAATTAATTATTGTTTTTTTTTGAAGTTTTCGATAAATTAATTAAATGGTTCGATCGGTTAAGTAACTGAACCACCGTTGCTCTCCCCTAGGGACCACTGCACTTAGAGGATCTTTGTTTCACCAAATAATGATGAAATTAGGTAAATTTGTGTTATAAAGCATGTACCGAATATAATCAACAATTGTGTTCCTGTCCAATTTAAGTTCAAAATAAATGGTGAAATAAAATTCATTTATTATCTCATGAAATAAAGTGTCACAATGAAAAGTATTCCTAATTCATCGAATTGCATGTCAATTTCGAGCACCATGCCATTAAAAAAAGTTAAAAACAAGTAATGGTTGGATGAAGTCCTACTAATTTATTAGGGGTTGATTGAACTCCCACTAATTTCCTTTTTACCACTTTATTGAGTTGCACTTGAGCATGATAACATTTTAATTGCGGCAGGAACAGTGACTGAAACACCAAACCTTACCTAAACCGAAGGAGATGGTGATGAGTGGTGACTCATGCATTGACTTTAGTTTTGTCGTCAAAAGTCAAACCATGTGGATGGATTGTCTTTAACAAGTTAACTCTTTGCTTTCACTACAAGTCTAGTCTTCTCGATGATCGATGTTTGGGCATTTTACTAAAAATAAACAGCTAAAAACTGTACTCAAAATGACCAAAAACTAATTGAGCTTATTAGCTAAAAAAATATAAAATAAATTAAAAAACTAGATTAAGAGAGCTTATTAACTCTTTGTAATAATGATTCTTTATGATTAAGAGAGTTAATTAAATTTTTAGAATGATTAATTTTAAATATTTTAGGATGCTCCATTATATAAGTGGAAGTGAGGAAACGTTAATGCAATTTATTTGATAGGAGACGAAATAATTTTTGTGTAGTTTTGAAATCTACCAGTACTGAAGTACAAGACTTGGTGACGTCATGCCGACGTTCGCAAGGGCATCATACTTGGGTAGATATTTTGGATTGATGTCCATTTCGTTAAATTAATGCTCATGTCGACATCAAGTGGAACAATTGCTCATCCTTTTAATCCTAGTTTTTTCTTTAGATTATTAATAATTGACGTAGAGTTGTTTGATTAGTAAAAGATGATTATGTACGTGATGTGGCTCCAAAACAATTGCTGCAATTTTAATTATAATCCACGTAATTGGGACTTCATAATTGAACACAACTTGGTCCAAATCTGTCGGTGACTTCGAGTTTTATTTTATTTTATTTTATCAAGGAGCATTTAATTTAATTAAACCTCAATAAATAAATGTTCGGGAATATTTCCAAAATAATGAAAACTAAATCACTCTACTTTGTCAAAATAATGAAAATTAAATCACTCTACTTTGTCAACAATAAAAATTCATTATATATTTTAAAATGAAGATATAATAAAAATAATGAATCATTTTTTTAAACAAAAATAAAAATCACAATACGTGACGTACTAGGATTCGAACACCAGATCTTTAGGCAATATATAATATATTGCTATCAATTGTGTTATCCACGGTTGGTTAAAAATAAGAATAATTAATTAAGAATATTTTTTAAAAAAAATGAAAATAGAAAATCACAATAGATTATCATATTAGGGTTTCCTAAATCTCTAGACAACATACAACATATTGTCACCAACCGCCGTTGATCATTGCGAAGTTAGTTAATAAATATATAATGTTTGGATGTATTTTTAACTTATTGAATTATATTGAGCAATTATCCAAATTCATAATTTGGACGAGGGATTTTCTCATATTCATAACATGGATTTGAAATTTTCTAAATTTATAACTAAATGATCAAAGTTCTAATTTTATCATTTATTTCAAAATATATTTTCCTTTTACTAATTTAAATTTTTTAAAAAGTATTTAAATGACTCAAAATAAATAATTTTTATTATTATTCATAATATTATTTTTTCAACAACTCATATTAATATTATAGTAGATAAAAATTTATTTTAGTGACTAATATTTTTTTTATTTTAAAAATATTTTAAAAAATATTTAAATACTTAAATTATACTCTTTTTAAGTAAAATACAACGTAAATTAATTTTTTAACAATCATTGTAGTATTTTTTAAGTGTCCAAAGAATTTATTAGTAGCCAAAATTATTATTATCTTATTTTTTTAGTGTAAAATTATTATAAATAAAAAATAAAAAATAATATTATTAGATATTAAAATAAATTTTTATCTACTATAATATTAATATAAATCGTTGAAAAAAATATTATGAATAATAAAAAATTTATTTATTTAGAGTCATTTAAATACTTTTAGAAAAAAAGTTAATTAGTAAAAAAAAATATATTTTAAAATATAAGGTAAAATTAAAACTTCGATCATTTAATTATGAATTTAAAAAAATTTAAATTCATGTTATGGATATAAAAAAATCCTACGTCCAAATTATGAATTTGATTAATTGCTCAATTATATTTATATTCAGCTTCACAGTTATTTTTTTTTTAGAATTTTATATTATTTTATATTTTATACTATTTATATTTATACCGGCGTTTTACTGATATTTCGAAATATTTTTATATTTAATATTATTGAAGGAAAACTACTGGCTCCGGAAACAAAAATAGGAACTCTAGTATTAAAAAAGCAAAACAATAAATTTTTTGAGGTAAAAAAAGAAAAAAGATGATTTGTTTCCATATAAAACAGTTCAAATGTCCGCTTTCCCTTTCAGCCATTCGCCCAACTACATACACCCAATTCAAAACCCGCTCCAAATGTCGCCCCGAATCTTTACCATCCTACGTGCCCCTCCCCCATGTGGGACCCGGGTGTGAAACTTGTCACCCCGAAACTTTACCATCCCACGTGGCCCTCCCTCAGGTGGGACCCTCGGACTTTCGTCAAACGTCGTATCGGGGTATCAAGAAGAACATTCTTGGTTTCACACTTTAAAAAAAAATCAGCAGCAGAAAACCAACCCACTTTGGCTTCCATGTCTTCTCACCGCACGTCTTCGGCTTCGCGGTCGCTTTCCCTCTACAAGAAACAAATAGTCCCTGCTTGGTTACCTAACCACGCCGCAGCTTCATCCCTGAAGCAGCTTCGTGCTCTTGCGCGTCCGTCATCCACATGAGGGCTACGCTTGAGCTAACTATTTCGAGATTCATCGGACCGTCGTTGGGTCGACTCCGGTATTTTCCGATTCTCTGATTGGGGTTTCCTACTCCGGAGCTCCCCCGCGGCTTCATAAACCAGGAATATCACGCGCGTCTTCTGGAATCGAGCATTGCCGTCTCGCGGAAAGGTGATCTAAGCTTGGACTCGGACAATTCCGATTGTTCTTTTCGTCCTTGGTAAGATAGTGTCGGGATAATCTATTGTTTGGAGTTCTACAGTTTGTGTTATTGATTTCCTTGTGGCGGTTTATGTGGTGATTTTTAGATTTGGAGCACAGAAGCATGTGATATCTCAAGATTATTATTATTTGGTTAAAGTAGTATACTGACTAGGGTTATTTATAAAATTTGGACGACACTTGTACAAACTCAGACTGTACATGATTATTTCTGGTAGGCTGTAGATAGAGTTTGGGAATTCTTATGTGAACTACTTTTAAATCATTTTGTTTATTTAGTTTCACGTTGTGGTAATCTTTAGCGGTAAACATAATTTATAATCTCTGAAAGGTGCCTTGCTTTGCTTGGGCTATCTCTTAGTGCCTCATGCAATAAAAGACCCTGACACGATGCCCAACTTTCCGGGATGTTTAATTGACATGAATGAAATGATAAGAAATAGGAATAGATATGTAATATTACTCTGCATTATTCGGTTAGCATCGAGAAGAATTAGACTTGGACAGCTATTCCTTTGTTTGGTTGAGAAGAGTAGAAAAGTGGAATAAGCAAGGAAAATGACCATAATGCCTTATAATAAGATTGAATTTTTATACAAAAATGATATATTGTATCATAACTAATTCTAATTAATAATAACTTAATGAAAATATGGATTGGTGTAAAAGTTGTAGATAGTGTTCAAGGTTGTCAAAGGCGCTAGGCGCACTCAAGGCGCAAAGGTCCTATAATCGCCTGAGGCGCAAGGCGCAAAAAAAGCGCGCGCATGACAGAAGCAAGGCGCACATTTTAAAAATATTATATTTTTAAAAATATTGCGATCTGTCCACTTCCACTATCCATAATGCTGCCCACTAAATGCTAAAAAGTTTATGTTGAATGAAGGTGCTGGTAGTGACTAGTGTTAGCTAAAAGAAAAATAAATGATGAAAAACTTGAAAATAAAAGAAAAATCTGCTGAAAAAATGAAGAAATTATAAGTAACAATCAGCTAGCTAATACATGATGATACAAGATAAATAATCCTTCATCAGAAAAAATAATACAAGAAATTTGGAGTAACAATCAGTTAGCTAATACATGGACTTCACCCAGGCGTGCGACTAGTGTGCCTGGGGCTTCAAAAAAAAGCGCAGAAGTGCAGCCAAGGCGCGTGCCTGGGTGAAGGCGCTGCGCCTTGGCCATGCAAAGGCGCTAGGCGCGCCTAGGCGCCCAGGCACTCGCTTTTGACAACCCTGATAGTGTTTGGAATAATTTAAAACTATTTATTAATTTTAGAATAATAAACATCATCATTAATTTCATCCTACTTCAAAATCAAATAGTTAAATCAAATACGATAGATTTAATATTTTTTATTTTATTTGATTGTTACGAATTGTGAAGGGTAGTATTGGAAAAAGGCACAAGGAATAGATTGAGGTAGGGAATAGTATTTATTTCCATTAAGAATAGTATTCTCTGCACATTCATTGTTTAAAATTTCTACTGAACAAAGGAATAGGTGGGCCACCTGAAATACTATTTCATTCCTTGCCTATTCCTCTCAACTAAACGCCCCTTAAGTTTTGATAACACTACTAAACCAAACATAAAGCTAGCGACTGGGACTTTTAGTTTGGTTTGAGACTTTGAGTGCTGAATAATTCTAAACTGTGCCTTTATGTTGGTTTGAGGTCAGGGGTGGCCCAAGAGATATTGTGGCCTAAGGTGAAATCATAAGATGAGGTCTTTTGGGCCTAATAGACGGGCAATCCTTGGGCGGATGGTCTTAATTGAAGATGGTATAACATTGTTACTTAATTGAAGATTTGCATATATAATTGCTCATTGTCTCATTAACTTTTTTTTCTTTTGCCAATTGATGAAAGTAACAATATGTCAAAATTCAAATGCCTATTTAATTTGTTTGACAAGAAGATGCGTGCATGCGTTTGTTCTACCTAATTAGCTTTAATCGATAGTTAATGTTCAATTAGTCAAGAGATTTTTTTTTTCGATAAAATTAGTCAAGGAAATTAATTAGGATTCCTCTTTAGTTGATGGAGAGAGTAATGAGGCATCACAAAAAAGTGAGTTAAAAATTGGGTTGATTGAGAGAAAATATAGGAAAGTGAGAAATTGATAAAGTAATAGTGGACAAATTAATGAAAATGAGAGAGAAAGATGATTATAGAAAATTAAATAACTTATTGGAGGATTTAATTTATAATAAAATAAATATAATTTTCAGCAATGAGCCTATGTATTTGGAGGCCTATAATTTTTGGGGGCCTAAGACAATGACCTTTTTGGCCTAATGATAGGGCCCGCCTTGTTTGAGGTTTATTTACTATCATGGGACGTACAAAAAGCCACGAATCAATAGAATGTTGATATTTTAATAGGGTTCTACTATTTTTAAAATTTAAAGATAATAAATTAAGCTAAATATTATAAATATTATTTCACATAATATAAACACACAACTTTCTTTTTCATATTATACATTATACTAATATTTAAAATGTTGGTTCCTTGCTTCAATCAGAGAGCACTTTTTTAGTGCCTAGCGATTTAGGTAATATTATTTAGGGGTGTAGCATCTTTGACAACCTTTTTCTTATACAAAAATTTAATCTGTCGTTTCTAATGTTTGAGTCTATATTTCTTATTATATTTAGCATGTTCTATATATTCAATTTTACAAAAATATAGTGCCAATTACCAAGTTGTGTTCTTTCATGAGCATCCCATTGAGAACACAATTGATGGCAATTAGTAAACATATATACAAGGTTTCAAAAACCGTACCATAGCGCTCGTTACGGGCGGTACATACCGATTTTTGAGAATGGTATCCGGTACACTCGGTACTCATTGGTACTGGGTGTACCGTTACATTCTGGGCGTACCGCCGCCCGATATTTCATAATACCGCCCATACCTGATGGTACCATACTTGATACAGGGCGGTACCGCCTGGTACGGGTAGTATGGTGCTGGTGCAGTATCATTTTTCGTACCGGACCATACCGGTATGCCCTATGCTTGGTGAAATCTTGATCTACAATGACAAGAAAATTCAATATAAAATTGTTACATACTCTAATGGGGCTAACCAAATTAATGCTCAACTACTGTTTCTTGTTGCCGCTAAAGATTAGTTGAAGCCTTGCCAGATTGACTTCAAACATTTTGGTTTTAACATTAAATTTTGTATGTATTGTTTTTCAATTTGCTATTACACGCACCATGTAGTTTTCTTGACTTTGAGTAATTCATACCTCATAGGCTTTCTGAATGCCAGTGATTCCAGAAGATGTTGATCTCTGAGTTCACTTATTCGTAAATTCTAGATGCCATGCAAATATGCAATTGCATCTTTTTGCTGTTTTCTTTTTTGGAGATTCTTCTCTGATAATTAAGAACAGGAATAATATAAGGTTATCAGTTCGTCAATGTTAACCTAGCTTTCTTGCTGATGTTGTTCTGAGCTATCATATTTTTGTTTGAAATGAAGTGGAATTTCACTTTTCTTTTGCAGCTTCTGTTTTTGTTGTCCTTGGTAACTCGGTATTGCTCAAGATGATTGGAGTGTTTCTTTTCTTTTATGGGGCTGTTTTGTCCATATCATCTACATGTACTTTTCATGTTGCTCAGGGAAAGGGTACTGATCCATCAGAAGGTAAATTTCTAATTGGTAAAATTTCAATATTGACAAATATATACTTCTTTCTATTTTAGCTAAAACACATGTACTTTACTTAGAGAGAAGCTTTGATGGAATTGAAATCACTTGTCATGGATTCTACAAAATTAAGATAGCTTTTTCAATTACATTTCAATATCTCCTGATGCCTTAATCAGATCGATCATTTTAGGTTGTAAAGCTACTTTGTTGAATATCAAAATCTGTGAGGAACTGTGTAGATCACTACAAGCGTGATAGTCATATGAATTATACAAAAAACCAAGCAAACTGATGGGTCATTAGACAATATTTCTACTAGGATATTTAAAGTAAAATATAAGAAAGGAAAGAAACTTTCACTCTTCTAAACTTCTAATATAATATGTAATATAGAAAATTTAAACTCTCACTGCTTCCTCAATACATCTTATTAAAACTTCCTCTTAAGTCTTATCTAAAGCATTGTAACTTTGTAAGCAGCAGCTGATAAAATATTGGTTACAATGAATTTCCTTTGCAATTATGAAGAAACCAATTAAATTGTTGTCTTAAAGAGAATATTTATTTTTTGGTTTGGAAAAATATCAACACAGCCTCCCATTGTTGACTAGTCATCTTACAAAAAAAGAGTTTCGGGACATTGTAGCATTTTCTTAACAGAAGACTCCAATGAGCCTTTGCAATTATGAAGAAACCATTTAAGACCCCTTCTTTTTCATACAGAAAAAGTTTAATGGAGACTCCCATATTTGACAAGTCATCATGGTTAAGAAAGGAAATTTGTGCATAAGAGTTTTGCATTGACAGTTGTGCTTGTATCTTTGTAGTTATATTTGTTATGGAACAAAATAGTCACTTAGAGAAAAAGGAAGGCACATATCTTACAGTTCAGTTATTCATAACACACAATTGAAGTTCTAAGAAGACACCTTATTGTAAAAATTAATTGATTTTCATCCATGAATTGACCTTTGCTTATTTTGCCAAAGTTATGGAATAATAATGCAGGCAAGAGCTAGAGTTAAAAAGTACATATTTTGTAATATCCTTGTTAAGGTTATTTAGGTTATGATGATGGTTGCTTCGGTATGCAGTGACCGCATTAAAGCATATTAAGAGCAGCTTGGTTGATCCCATGGATCACCTCAAATCGTGGAACGATGGGGACCCCTGTATATCAAACTGGATTGGTGTATTTTGTAACACATCAGATGATGAATACCAGCATATACACACACTGTATGAAGGCTTTAAAATTCATTTTGTGCCATTTATTTCTTTGCAGTTCATATATGTGACAAGTAATTGTCCTAGTAGCATGCAAAAATAAATATTGCATCGCTCAAAAGCGAAACCATGTTTCAAAATTGTTACAAGGTGCTCAATCTGTTCAGCTCTAGACTTCTAGTTAGAAACACAAACCATTACAAGAATGTTTTGGCCCAAATTGGCATCCTCGTGATATTGCCTAACATAACCACTGTATTTTCCACATGGATCTTGTCAAGTTAGTCACAAGTAATAAGATTAAAAAAATGCACTTAGATTTTATGTTATTTATGGATGAAAGTTCTGCTTTGGGAGTGATATTTTTTCCCTGTAGTATTACCAGATATGGATTCCTAAGTATATATAAAGAAAGAAATAAAGGAAAAAATTATATTTTTTCTATATTGATTGACATGTGTTGTGGTTGTGCAGATATGATGTATGCCTAAGTTCCTCTGCTTATGTTGATAGATTTGTGTTTGAACAATGGGTGAAAAAAAAAGAATCATGACATAGTTCTCTAGATAATTATAGGATAACAATAGTGATGAAGATATTTCTTTCCTGTTTTGATTGATGTGAGTTGTAGGAAAGGAATAAAGACATCATACTTCTTATCTTATAATATAATCATTAGATACTTCATTTTTCCTAAATCCACTATAATAAATGTCTAGAAACTCTTCTATCACAGGATTTGTTAGCATTGGTAAAGGCATACATGATTTATTTTTCTTCTCACTGTATTTTCTTAAGAAATAATTGCTGGAAGGTAGATATAAACTATTTATCAGAAATATTTGATTCAAGACTTTTTCTTCCCCCAATGACTTCTTAGCTTAGTTTCTCTATGGTAACAACTTATATTTCCTTATTATAAATTAGTGCAAAAAATCTATTCAACTTTTAGCATTTTGTATTGCATTTTTCTTTTAACTTTAAAGTTGGAGTTGCTTCTCTTTCGTATGAGTTACAAAATGTCATACGTGTGCACATTTTTATTTTATGCTAACGCTTCCTCCTTCCAGGCAGTTACTAAATCTGAATCTGTCGGGAACTCTAGCATCTGAGCTTGGGCTTTTGTCACATTTGGAAGTATTGTGAGTCACAAAGTTTAACATTGTTTGGGTTCTGAATGACATCAATTCTCGAACTTGATACTGTCTTATATAAAAACAGCTAATCTAAGCAGTCTTTTGATGGACACATTTTCTTTCATCACTTCCATTACCGAGCAATAGCACTTTGATTAAGTTTATTTGCTTCCTTTTTTGAAGGGATTTTATGTGGAATAACATAACTGGAACTATTCCAAAGGAGTTGGGCAACATCAAACCCTTGAGGCTTCTGTAAGCTTCTATAACTTCAGAGTTCAGATTACTAAGCACTTAAATGTTTTCTTTGTTGTGCACTGGGTCCATAATACTATGAACATTTATGACGTTATCTTTTACTCTATGCTAAAAGTTAAATACTTTTTACTTATAATATGTTTTCTTTACTTCTTTAGTTTATTTTCATGGACAAAATATAGGTCTGGCTTAGTGGCTTATGTGTGTTTAATTTAAGAAAATATCAAAAATGTTACAATTGGATTAATACAATATTCTATATCAATGCTGGGATATAATTGATTATCAGATGGATTTTTCATATAGATATGCTTTATTTTTGTTTTCGAAAACAAATCAAGACGAGTATATTTAGAATCTCATAGACCAAGAGTCTCCAGCTTGGCAACATCATTACAAAGTAAATTTAGGATGAATTTTAGATCATTTTTTTAGTTTTTAATTTAGCAATTTTCCAAAATCGGATTATGGTGAAGGGAAATTCTCAGACCCCGATTATGGTGGCCGAAATTCCTAAATCCGGAATCAAATTTTCATAATACCAACTTTTTACTCCCTCTCCCCTCCAACTTTTGACCAGTTAGACCTCACTTTGGTAATACTGCATATTACGATGGACAAAATTACTTTTAGCATTGAAATTGATTCAATATGATGTGAATTGGTTTCTAGGGACATCAAATCAATATTTGTATATTTGTGCATTTTGGATTTTTATATCAGGTCAGTTTCTGCGAAAGTGTCATATTTACGATGGAAAAAATATTTCTAGCACCTAAATTAATTCAATATGATGTGAATTGGTTTCTAGGGACATTAGACCAATATTTGAAGTGGTATATTTGGTGCATTTTGATTTTTTACTTCGCGTTATACACTTTTTGTAAAAATGGCTAATCAGTTAGACACTTTGGTAGAATTGCATATTTACGATGGAAAAAATTATTTATATCACTTAAATTAATTCAATATGATGTGAATTTGTTTCTAGGGACATTAAACCAATATTTGGAGTGATATATTTGTGCATTTTGAATTTTTTACTTTGCGTTATACACTTTGTGCGAAAGTGTCTAACCATTTAGACACTTTAGTAAAATTGCATATTTACGATGGAAAACATTATTTTTATCACTTAAATTGATTCAATATGATGTGAATTGGTTTCTAGGAACGTTATACCAATTTTTGGAGTGGTATATTTGTGCATTTTGAACTTTTACACCGCGTTATAGACTTTCTGCGAAAGAACTGCATATTTATGATAAAAATATTGTTTTTAACACTGAAATTGATTTAATATGACATTAATTGGTTTCTAGGGACATTAAACCAATATTTGGAGCGGTATATTTGTGCATTTTGAATTTTTTACATTCAGCGGCCTTGTTCTCTTTGCTACACCCTTCTTTTATACTCATGTGGCAGGAGTATAAAGGGTGTAACAGTCAACATAACTTCTTTATGGTGATTAAGAATTTAAGATTCTGAATTTATGTATTTTGAATTGGTCATATTGTTTCTCTTCTTGGTTTTTTAGATTAATGATAGTTTTCTTCTCTAATGCTGAATGCATTAATTGTTATGAGGTTACCGTTCATGTTTCTTTTTTCTTCCTCACTTTTTTCTTTCTTATTTTACAATAACTTTTGGGGTGATCCCCCTCTAATAGATTACTTTCATTACATAATTTATCATCATTTCGCCCCTGAAAAATTGCTCACCACTTTAAAAATTAAAAGGGATTGAATGGAGAGATTCTTTAGGATGAAGACTAGAGAGAACCTTTTCATGATGAAGTGGAAAGACAAACACTAGGCTAAAAAGTAGTCCATTACTTTTTTCTTTCTTTTATACTTGTGGCTTTGCGGGTGACATGGAATTAAGGATAATATTTAGTTCTTTATTTGACAGCAAACATATTTCCCTATTATAATTTTTTAGAATTTAAAAGAAACTTAATGGTCTAAGTTTCAAGTATCTAAGTTCTTTACCTGGCTAAAGTGCTTGTTAGTTGTTAATTCTCCTGTTTCCTTCTTGACTGCTACACTGTGGATTATAATTGTTGTTCAACTAAATTCTTTTTCTTTTCATTCTTGCTTTTGCTTCCTTAGATTGATAACACTTATGATATCAGATTCTCAGTATTTATTACATGATTGCATTTTGTTAAAATGCTTCAATGAATACTTTAATCTTGCTATTCTTTTTAAAAAATCTGTTTATCTTTCTGTTGCAGACTTTTAAATGGCAATTGTTTATCTGGCTCTTTACCTGAAGAGATTGGCAATCTTCCCCATTTAGATAGGTTACAAATAGACCTGAATGAAGTCTCGGGGCCAATACCTAAATCATTTGCTAATTTGAGCAAAATAAAGCATCTGTGAGTGGGTTCCTAATTAGTACTTATAGTTTCCATGTTCCCTCATTCTCTCATTTGCTTTATTTTGTTTAGGCACATGAACAATAACTCATTGAGTGGGCAGATTCCAACTGAGCTATCTAGATTGCCAGAATTATATCATCTGTGAGTGCTTTGCAGCTCCTATTCTCAGTCTTGGGTGTTATATTGAATCTTGTGTAAGGATTCACTCCTTTTTTTTCTTGAATGAACTTTGCAGCCTCTTGGACAATAATAACTTATCAGGATATCTTCCCCCCGAACTTGCGTCAATCCCAAAATTGAAAATCCTGTGCGTATCTACTTGCTCAGATTTCTGGAAACATTTTCTTCTTGTGAAATCTTACTATATTGATTTATTTAGTTGGACACCATGTCTTTTGGTCCCCAAGCTAAAAAATTTGTTTAAAAGTGAAATACTAAGGCCTTCTTTGATATTCATGTTCAAAATGCCAGGAAAATTATTCTTTGATCGGTCTCATATCAACTTAAGCTTTTGTGGTAGTTTGTCACCCAATCAAATCAAATCAAGTTAAACATGGTACCAAAGCAAGAGGTTCTAAGTTCAATCCTGTGGTTAAAAAAATTCCAATTAAATTAAGTCATTTTATATATTAAGCCTCAACTACTTAAGTTTTCTGAAAGTTGATCATTTCAAATTAAGACTATGAAAAGTAATTCAAGAAAAGTTATTTTGGGAAAAGAACTATTAGAATTTTCGATAGTTATGTTTGGTACTTGAGGTTCTAAATATTGACAAATATAGTTCTCAACAACTTCTTGACTTGTACATTACTAATATACCAAACAGTACATCAACATACACTGTGTATAAAAAGAAAAAATAAAATCAAGATTTAATTAAAAATAGCCCGTACTTTACATAAATTTCCAATTTTAATTTGAGCTTAAAAATAGCCCGTCCATTTCCACCTCTATGCTCAATGACTATTTGTTGAGCGGTTGTGCATTTTTTTATTGTTTTGCAGCTGATTTTTGTGGTGTTTGTAACTTTATCTAAAGGCTTTAAATCTCTCATTATAATTTGTTGTCAAACTATACTTTATTTTGTATGTTTCAAGTATTTTAGTCAAATTTTGTGTGAAAAAACAAGGTTTAGAGTATGAAAGCTAAAAATAAAATAAAATACTCAGTACAGGGGTTGTACCACTACCAAGTATGGGTACAATATTGTACGCTATCGGTGCGTAGTAATTGGTCATTTACTAAGAATGGTACTGACTCGTACAAGATCTTAAACCTAGGTATCATCCTCGTATATGCATCATCCAAAGCTTTCATGAAACGGCTCAATCTATACATCTATATTCTTAACACTCTCCCTAGCCAAGCTGAACACATGTACTGACTTAATTTAATTGAGGCTATAGTTTTTTAAAATTACCTCCTGATTGGAAAGAGAGGGTGTGATTACCGAGGAGATAGATGAAGTAGATGGTGCCAATGTTGCCCAAGACATGATGCCAATAGGAGCCCTAAAAGTAAGTTAGATAAGGAGGGAAGAATCCCTAGGGCTGGCAGTTCAATCAGCCCCGAATTGGGCCTGTTCCGATTCTGTCCAGGGTTAAAACGGAAGCAAGATGCAGGGCTGACGTTGATGGCTGAAAACAGGTGGCTGCAGGGCTGTGCACGGTTTGTTCTGAATGTGGCTGCAGAATCTGGGAGCAGCCAGCAGCAAAACAGGGGCAGACTCCTTTTGGATTATGGAAATCAAAACATTATAGCGATTAGTATGCACCTTTTGGATTTTTAAGAAAACTAAATGTGAAAACTTGTAATGTATAAAATAGATTTTCACTTTTCTCCAAAAATAATTACCAAGTATTTCATATCCTTTTCACTTTTTTTCAGTTTTCACTTCTCTGGAAATGGGAACCAAATGTCATTTCCATAGTTTTGGTTTTCATTAGAAAACAATTTGAATTGAAATTTTTTGCCAACCAACAAGACCTATGTTTTCAAAGAAAACCATCTTTTAATTGATGCCTTTTCCATAGCTTAAGAATTAATGAGCATCTTTGCCATAATGCTATCTCAAGCAACAATGCTAACTCACCTTAGTAGAAAATAGCAACTTGTACTGTACTGAATGCTCAAAGAAAATGGTCCAAGAACCGTTTTTCAGTTTTCACTAAATGTAAATTTTTTATTAAGAATAGGTGTTTAGCCTTAACTGACACAATGTTTTCTCTATCTTTGCAGTCAGCTTGATAATAATAATTTCAGTGGCACTTCCATTCCCACTTCTTACAGCAACATGGCAACACTTGTAAAACTGTAAGGCCTTATGCAGTCCCATAATTTTTCATTGAATTTGCTCCTTTAAATTTGATGTTCAGTTTCCTTTTTGATTTCATAATAAAAATGGAAGTGGAATCTATTATATGAGGTTTATTTCTTTATAAAATTCCATAAATAATCTGGAACTGTTAATTGAGAGCTAAAGCCATGATGCACTAGGATTGGCTAAAATTTCAAGTTGGATCCCTTAAGAAAATACCCATTTGTTTTACAGAGATACCTTTGCTTGTAGATCCCTTAAGAAAATGCAAAATTCTCGGACAATTTCCTGGTGCAACTAGTTGGGTTTATGCGTAAACTAACTCACAACACAAACTATGAAGGATATCTCTAGTTTCTTCACGGTCAAATAAATAGATTTTCTAACTAATTGATCATAGTGTATAACATCACAAAACTTTGTATGTATTTTTTTTTAAATGAAACTTGCATTCATTTCAAGAATGTTGAACATAATACAAGTAATAAAGGGAGAGAAAAAAGAGTCAAAAAAGAGATTTAAAAAAACTGGGAAGCCCTATACAACAAAAGCCACAAGAAATGTTCAGCTTAGTTGGAAAGATTGAAAAACTGGCAGCCTTCATAGCCAGGTAAGTTCTGTGGAAGCAGTATTTTGGAAGCAACACATCTTTCGTTCAAACCAAATGAACCAGCACTGGGTGAGAAGAAGATGAAACATGAGCCGGTACTTTTTCCCAACAAGAATTCTTGCATTGTTCCATGGCCTCCATCGTAGGGGGAACCACTCTTCTCTCAAAATGGATATGAAGCAGGACCACCCATCACAAGAGAATTTACGATCATGCGATTCTATTTGCATCTCACAAAGGGGGCAAGCAGTGTCCACCAAGATGCCCATTCGAGCAAGTTTATCTTTTGTGGGGAGTCTCTTTCATATTTTGATCCATCCAAAAATTGACACTTTCGGAGGAATGTTTGGCTGCCATATGAATAAATGGTACCTATCCTTTATACCCCGGAAAACTAGCAGCCGATATAGAGACTGTTGAAAAGTTACCATCTTTGGTCCATCTCCAATAAATGATGTCTTCACCTGATCGAAGGTTGTGATGTGGAATAGTTGGATTTTCCATTAGTTTCCAACAATCTAATCGTGCCTCCTTTAGAAGATTCATGGCACACTTTCTAATTGTATTCAGCTGAGATCGTCCAATATTCTGTAATGTAAACCACTTCAATACCAAAAAAATAATGAGATCGTCCAATATTCTCGGTCACAAATTGAGTTTCGAAGTACTTTTTAATTCCAAACATGCCATTTCCGTTATTACGTGTCTGAAGAGTATCATCAACATAGATAACCTGAATGATAACTCCCAAATAGTTGTGCCAAGACCATAATACTCTTTTACACCTTAGTTATTTATGCATGTGTACTTGTCAAAAAGAATTAGTATATGTATTCAGCTGAATGAAACTAGTATATTTCTAACAGCCTGCAGCATTATTATATCTACAAAGTAAGAAAAACATGCACCATTGTTAATTACCAAACTTTCTCAGTTTGGTGCTATTGGTTTTGAAAACATTGATATCATGAGATTGTCTTTTGTATTTTTTCTTACAGGAGTCTTAGGAACTGCAGCCTGCAAGGAACTATTCCAGATTTGAGTAGGATACATCATCTTGGCTATTTGTAAGTCTGCAAAAATCTTAGTAGCAACCTAGAACAAGCTCATAAGTCATAACTATTGCATTTTTTTGGTTTCAAAGTTTTTAATGTTTCTTGACTCAGTACTATCATCATGATAGCTTGTCGGTGGCGTTAAGTTATGCCAGTAAATCTTGACTCTATCACATTAAACAATACTTTATAATATTGTTGCCCTTTCTAATTCTTACACAAAAAGCATCATAGCAATCAACATGGTCATCTTTAATACACTAGCTCTATGTTTTTTCTGCAATTCACATATATTGCTTATTCTGTAATCACATGCACTAACTATGCTTGTGGAACTATATATATTTCTATATGTTTGCTTTCTTAGCCTCTCGTTTTCTTTGTCTAGCATAGGCAAATAATTGAAAAATGCAATTTATCCAAGATGATCATAAAAATAAGCATTTTACATTTCTTTGTTTTAGTTTTTTTATCAATTTATTCTTGGTCTTCATTTTTCAGGGATCTCAGTTTGAACCAATTGATTGGGCCAGTACCATCTAATCTTTCAATTAACATAACCACTATGTATGTGTTATTTCACTACTTCAGCACTTAATTTTCCTCTGTTCTTTTGTGTGCTTTTCCTGATTTCAGTATTAAAGGCTTCAAGCTGAAGTATTAAAATTTGAATGCTATATTTTTTTTTATGAAACTAGTTCTTTCTGGTCTCTTATGTGCTGAAATTTTGTCAGTGATCTATCACACAACCTCCTTAATGGAACCATTCCTCTCTATTCTGGGTTTCACAAGCTCCAATTACTGTAAGTGAACTATGTTATGAAAATATTTGTATAATGAAAACTTCTTGTGTTTCTCATCCTTAAAAAATCACATAACAGGTAGTCTGATTTTAACTTCTATGTGTTTGGAAAGTAATTAGCTGCATGCATATCTTTCAATTTTCAGGTCCCTTGAGAATAATAAACTGGTTGGTTCTGTTCCATCCTCTGTTTGGCAGAATATCACTTTCAATGGGAATAACAGTCTTATCTTGTATGACCTTATGAATATAAAATACAGTTCTTCTTACTGTTTTATGAATAACAGTCTTATCTGGCAATCACTGTATGTTATGTGCAGGGATTTCCAGAATAATTTTCTCACTCATATACCAGATGCATACAATCCTCCTGCAAATGTCACAGTTTTGTATGTTGTCTTTCAACCTTAACAGTCTTATCTTATTAGTTCTGATCCTTAAATTGCTTTAATTTTGATGCACATAGATATTATTATTTTGCATTATTGTTGTTTTCATTTTTCTATCATTTGTCTTCCACTAAATATAAACTTATAATGTAAAAATTCAGAATTTGTGACAACAACAATAATATCATATTAAAGGTTCTTTTACCCATGGTTTAAAAAACCGTCCGAAACGGTATATACCGGCCGGTATATACCGGTTTTTGGGGATTCCGGTATTCGATATACCCGGTATTTGAAAATACCGGGTATATCATGTATACCGGGCGGTATATGTATTATACCGCCCGGTATTACACGATATCGGTTTTTTTTTAGAGTTAGATATAATTCTAATAATACATAATTGATGAATAAATGCTTAAAATCAATATTCAAATGTCAAATACATGAATACAATGTTTAAAAGTCATTTGGTACTCTATTAGGATTTTTCACAGATACAAGAGAATTACATTAGAATTAATATAGGGCGACACAGACCCACAACCCAAAGGGTCTAAAAAATTTCCGGGGGCTCCGCTCCCACACCCCTGGCAGGGAGCGCTGCCCCCTTGACCCCCGCCCGCTAACCGACTAGCGGGACCATCGAAGACTCTGCGTAGCGCAACATCAACTAAGATGATGAATACCATGTGTTGGTACGTCTTATGTTGCGTACCAACACATGGTATTAATTCTAACGTAATTCTCTTGTATCTATGAAAAATCCTAATAGAGTACCAAATGGCTTTTAAACATTGTATTCATGTATTTGATATTTGAATATTGATTTTAAGCATTTATTCATCGATTATGTATTATTAGAGTTATATCTAACTCTATAAAAAAAAAAACCGGTATGCTATTTTCCGTACCGTGTGTCGGTACGGTACCGGTTTCGGCCGGTGACCGAAATCGGTACCGATACCGAGATTTTAAACCATGCTTTTACCATCATATTTCATACAATGTAAGTTCTAATATTCTATTTTGCAAAAAAGATGAGACATAGAGATAGTTTTATCAAATTCAGCAATGAAAACTTATGAAGATTAGTTCTCAAAATTAGAATATATTAGGAAATGATTTTTGATCATATACTTCAAAATTCAAATATCTTAAAACATATTTAGCTATTATGTATACCATTACAAGAAAAAAAATCACATTCATTCAGTTAGACTTTGAAGATTGTGATCTCAGTATGAAAGTAGAATTTCTCTGATCATCATCATCAGAAGTATTGACTAATCCAAAGATTACCTAGTCAGCTAGTCTGAAGATTTTATAATTCTTTTCTTTAAGCTTTGCGGATAAAAGAAAGCTTTTCATATGCTCCAAATATAAACCTTGGTTACCATATTTTTTTTCAAAAAAATAAATCTTATTACCTAAAGAGCACATTTTTTTACCATCATGTCCAGGCTATATGGAAATGCTGTATGTGCCAATGCAAGCCAGCTCAGTGTGGTCCACTTTTGTCAGCCAAATATTACAAGCCAAATATCTGGAAGTTCAACCAAATCTGAAAACATTTGTCTCTCATGCCCGGTGGATGGGCAAAACTCATCTGCTTCTATGCAGTGTACATGTGCTGTACCATTTGGAGTTGGATTTAGGTTAAAAAGTCCAGGAATCTCAGATTTTATCCCTTATATTAACGATTTTGAGATCCACTTGACCAGACTACTGAAATTGTTTCCTGATCAACTATATATTGACTCCTTTCATTGGGAGAGTGGGCCAAGGCTGCATATGAAATTAAAATTATTCCCGAGCAATTCATATTACTTTAATCAAAGTGAAATTCTTCGACTTGGAAGAACCCTGTCTTCATGGGATATTACACTTTCTGATGTTTATGGACCATATGAACTCCTCGACTTCACAGGACCTCGTGCAAGTGAGTCCACTTAAACCATCTTTTAATATTAAAGTTTTAAACATCAGCAACATTAAAAACAATGTTTTTACAGCTTAGATCTCCAAGGAGTTTAAATATTGAACAAGTTTTGTGAATACACATCTTGTGTGAATACTGGACTCTAGTGTAAAAAAAGTAGCAAAATTGGTTATTTTCTACTTGCACATGGGGAAAAGGCTCATGAGAGAAACATCTAATTCTCCTTGATAGTGGTAGTATAGGCACAAAGGAATTTGTCAATAATTTTCTACTCAAGGAAAACTTGGTGGTAGGTTTATTTATAGAAGTAAGAGAACCAATTATTTAAACATATCCAGCATCACCATTTGAAGGATCATGCTTCTAACTGTTGTGACTGAGTATTTTTTTGTTTTTTGAGGATAGTTGTCATTGTACGTATGGTGCAATGAAATTTTGAATGTTGTTATCCATCATCTGAGGGTTGTATCACTTATTTCCCTCCCAATGTTTACTACCACTACTGCAAGACATTATTGTTCCAATGCATCCATCTGATACCATAGCAACTACATTTTATGCAATTTCTTTCTGCAAAAATTACTGTGAACCAATTAAGACATTTTAAGAAGTTAGTTCATGTTTATACATGAAAAAATTATATGTTTTGTTGGATCATGTGGTCACGTTGATAGTCTTCAAGTTGATACCACAGTTCTTCTACAATACTTTAGATATCTTCGCATATTTTCCTGCTTCATGGATCTTTCCTAGCATGAATATACAGTTGGTAATTTGTGTGAAGCAATGATCTTCCTACTTAGCATGCTAGAGCTGTTTCAGAAACTCAATAGAGTTCAATCAGGACTGAATTATCTGATCTGTTAACCACAGGGTCCACACCCTCTCCTTCTAGCTTCAACTTGCTAGGATTCATATATAATATTTTTTGAGATGCACCCTCTCTAATAATTGTGTTAATTATTATGCTGATACACATTACGATTACTCTGTTTTGAATGAAGTTGTAATCGTGTCAAACCTTGAGTCACCATGATTTCCTAATCCAGCATTCATTTTCTAGCAATCCATATATTTTTTGCATGTTTTTCTTTAAGCATTAGTTCATTGATAATTTTGTTTGTAAAACCAATCATTGATGATTTTTTTTATAAAACTGATGGAACTACTCCAGATACTTCAAAGTCTGGGTTAAGCAAAGGTGCTTTGGCTGGAATGTTGTTGGGGGTTATTGTTGGTGCTGCTGCTATATCTGTAACTGTTACTGTTCTTGTTATGAGAAGGCGTCATGGATATCAATCCATTTCAAGAAAACGATCCTGTAAGTCTAATCTATTCTGTCAAAAGAATACCTGGAGTTTATTATTAAGGTACTTAGTTTTCTACAGATTTTGGTATGATAAACTATAATCTGTTTTTTTACTTTGTCAAAAAACAATTAAAAGATTGGTGCCTAAAATCTGCAGTGCTTTTTGGTTATAAACGTACAATGTTCCATAGTTCCCTAATTCTTTCTGCCAATTATTTGCATATGCTGAATGTCTACTTGTTTTGCTAAATTGAACTGGTTAACTGGTTTGGCTGAATTGTTCGTAAATCTTTGTTCTTCCCTGTCATTCTTTGACTATACTCTATCATGGTTACTGTAATTCTTTCACCTATGAATCACTGAACATCCAATAAGCATGACAAGGCTTGGCATAAATTTTAGAATTTCTTTTCTATGAAATTATTTCATCAACATGCACAGGCTGTTATTTGCAATTGCTTTTGTGACATTAAATTTAAAGCTAGACACTCCCCTCTCATCACATCATTAATTAGCATTTTATTCGAGTGGCATGTTGATTTGCTCTATGATGTTTGTTCATGTGACATGTTGCATCTCAAGGATGGTGTATGATGAAGCATTCTCATATCTTCTATGGTAAACACTAAAATCTTCTCACATGAGTCCCCTATGATGGATTTTGCAATACCGCTTCTACATGAGACCTATAATTTCTTCCTTTGCATTTTCTTTTAATTAGAGCCCCAACTTCACTTGTCTTACATTTCATGAAATTTTCACGATGAACTTAATTTGTAGATTCTAGCATGGAATTTTCATGATGAACTTAATTTGTAGATTTAGTCTTATTTTATGCATAAGACGTGTTGTACTTGCAGAACCTAATATGTTTGGAACTTAATTCTTAATTCTGGATGCTAAGAAATTAATGGGCCTTACTCCACCACAAAACTAGCTCAAGGGGGAAGGACTGCCCAAGCTATTTTAAAGATTATCTTGACCATATCCTTAAACAATGTGGGACTTTAACAACCCCCCCTCACGCCTAGTATTGGACATCTAGAGCGTGGAGCTTGTAAGACTAGACATATGCGGGTGGCACAATATCAACTTACCTTGTGGTTATACCATGTTAAGAAATTAATGGGCCTAACTCCACCCAAAAAACTAGCTCAAGGGGGGAGGACTACCCAAACTATATTCTTTATTAATAGTGGAACGTAGTAACAATTATTAAGCTCAATAGTTTTGCCAGACGACAACTCTAAACAATAGGTTCCTACGATTAATGCTACAACTCTTGCACCATTGCCTACCCGCAGGTCGTAGTCACCTTTGTCTAGTCTTCTACTTCTTCTCAGCCCCGGAAGAAGCGGCTTCAGAAGCCCTCTTCCGCTTTACCTTTGCAATATACTCCTTGCAGTTTCGCTTCCAGTGGCAATCTTTACCACAACGATAGCAGATGCCTTTGGGAACATCCTTCCCTCTCTTCTTGATACCCTTTTCCTTGTTTACAACTTTATTCTTCGCTTTGTCGTGAAGAGAGCGTTTCCTTGCCTTTCTCTTAGAGGCACCTCCCACTAACAAGACTTTTCCCTTATCCTTAATGGGCATAACTTCACTTCAAAAGCTAGCTCAAGAGGGAAGGACTGCCCAAGCTATTTTAAAGGCTATCTTGACCATATCCTTAAGCAATGTGGGACTTTAACACTGGAAATATTGATGTGTAAGAGAATCAAACCTTAATTTGCTGGATGTAAAAGATTTTGCGGTTATACAGGACAAAGGTCTCTGTTCCTACCAAGTGGGTTATCTTAGCCAGCTGGCTAGCACTAGACCAAATGGAAAGAAATGGAAACCTCAAAACTGAAGGACAAGTCATATTTAAGGAGGAACTACCCAATAGGAGAATGTGCGTATGACTAGCTATGATGCAATAGACCAAAATATACATTTATAACAATCTTACATCTATGCACATATACCAGACAAAAATAGTCTGTTGACTATGATGGTTTCCATTATGATTTCATGTGGTGCCTAGGGTGTCTACATACTACATACCAATTAGAAAGGTGCACGTGCCTCATGATGACTTCTGCATAGCAATTTCAAGAGTATCCCAGTTAGTACCCTTGCTCCCGTTTTGAGCTGAATATTTATTGAAATTGTGTTCCATATGATGTTCTGAATGGAGAAGAGGTACTTAACAGATCTCCAAGCAAAAGGATTATCCTTCATCTAATCATGGAGAAAGCAAACATTGCAAGGGAAGAAGTCTCAGTTTTTGATGTCTGTACTAGGTAACTAACAGCTAGTAGTAAGTATCTCGAACATTTATCTTTAAGAACTAAGAAGACAACTAGGAACCTATAATTTCTGCAAGTGCAGCTCGCAATGAAGTTTCAAATTTCAGCTCAAATATTATTCTTTGAAGTAGATAAAGGTGAAGCTGCTGAAGTTGTTAATTTACCGTGCCATTTGCTTCACAAAGTTATTTTGGTCATCATAGCTTAATATAGTCAGTTCTAGATTTTCATGAAATAGGGTCTTTTAATGTCAGTTTATTCAAGTTTTATGCCTATTAGCTTTTAGCTAAAAGACCTGACCTTCAACATATGCTTAGCTATTAGCAAACACCATTGATCATTTTTTTTTTTTGAACCAAAGAAACTTGTATTCTATTCAAGAGTGATGAAAAGATACAAGTGAAGGGGAATACAAGGAAGAAAATAAAGGAAAAAATCCAAACACGATGCAACATGCCTCCCCTCTACTCAGAGGAAGTACAAATTAGATAACTAAAACAGACCGCGGCCTCTGCTGCGAGCTCTCCAGAAGAACCGGCCTTACTCTCAAAGATTCTCCTGTTCCTCTCATGCCAAATTCTTGATCTCCAAAACATTACTAGATGATAGCGATTTTTCCGCTCCTTGCCCTGCATAGCTATCGACCCCTCCCAAGGCTTGAACGTAATTGAAAAGGGCACCACTGTTGACACACTTAGGAAGATTCCCCAGCCCTGCAGGGTGAAGGCACATTCACTAAACAAGTGTTGATGGGATTCATTGTTTTGGTTGCAGAGGGTGCAAGAAGTTGGGACCAAGACATTATGCTTGATCAATTTGTCCTTGGTGGGGAGTCTTTTCCTTTCAATCCACACTCTTGTATGGAATCTCCATCGAAATTGCGAGATAGTTGGATGCCCTAGAAAATTTTCAGAATTGGAATCTCTCGTTCACCACATTCATCAATGTGGAGCACCTCCAACCATTGGAAATGGCTCTTTCACCGATCAAGCACAACTCAGGGGAAGACTCCATCTCTTGGAAGGGGACGGCAGATGGTGCTTTTAGCACCAAGGCTCTCTATCAACTATTGACTTTTAGGGGTATCAGGGACCCTTTCTTTCACTTTATCTGACAAAAGAAGATTCCCCCTAAGGTCTCCATCTTCAGAGTGATTTGGACGAACAAACGCCTACCTACTCGTAAGGTTTAAAATACCGCCCGAAACGGTATATACCGGTTTTTGAGATTTCCGGTATTCGATATACCCGGTATTTGAAAAAACCGGGTATATTGTGTATACCAGGCGGTATGGGCGGTATATACTGGTATACCGCCCGGTATGGGCAGTATATGGTGGTATGTCACGAAAATAATAATAATAATAATAAAAAAAAAACCCGGCCGGTATGCATTTTCATACCGGTCTGTACCGTGTGTCGGTACGGTACGGTACCGGTATGTACCGGTACCGGCCGGTGACCGAAACCGGTACCGGTACCGAGATTTTAAACCATGCCTACTCGGAACAAATTGGTTAGATGGGGAATCATAAGTGACCCCACATGCCCTGTATGCCAAACTGGTGAGGAATCGCATGAGCATCTATTCCGGGATTGTCCCTTCTCTAGGGCGGTTTGGAATTCACTTCTTCAACTCTTGAACGAACCAACATTTCCAAATTCCTGGTTTCACATCAGCATCCCTATTGCACAAATCACCGAGACCACCCTGAGAAGAGCTTGCATCAACCTGATTTGGGGATGGCTTCTCTGGGCGGAGAGAAACAAGAGATGTTTTGAGAATTCTGCAAGTGGGGTCCAAACTGTTGTTGGCTCCATGCTGTGTTTTTTCTCCTCCTACCACATTTTGTAATTGTTCAGTGCTAATTTTTTTTCCTTTTATGTTAACTTTCTACCTCCCCCCACTTGTATTTCTTTCAATCCTCTTGAATCAAATACAAGATGCTTTCGCTCAAAAAAAATTACCTCTCTCTTTACTCAGAAGTATCTGCCTAACATCTAAAGCAAATATATATTTTTTGAGTTCTTTTTTAAAACCAACTTGAATAATAATTATTATCTAAAGCAAGTAAAAAAAGTACATATATCGATAGTTCCTTCATGATTGCTATTTATAACCCTTGTCTATGTTTCTTTTTTTGGTTATCTAACTGCCTATTGTGCATGCTTGACATGACATAAATTAACTATACTACTGGATAGGGATGATAGTTCTCTAACTTTGGTAATTCCTATGGCTTTCTACTAGGATGATTCAAGTTACTTCTGATTCATGTGAGCACTCATTCAAATGTGTACTTAGGATCCTACAGATTGTATATTTTAATTAGTACTGTCAGCATGAACATCACCATAACTCAATTTTTTAAAAACTTCATTTGGAGGATCCTTTATGAACTCTTTTCTTTATTCCATTTCTGTTGCAGCATTGAGAGCTTCAATTAAAATCAGTGGTGTAAAATGTTTCGCATTTGAAGAAATGGTTCTTGCCACAAGAAATTTCTGCCACTCCACGCAAGTAGGCCAAGGAGGGTATGGAAAAGTATATAAAGGAACTTTAGATGATGGAACAATTGTAGCCATAAAAAGAGCACAAGAAGGATCCTTACAAGGTTCAAAGGAGTTCTCAACAGAAATAGAATTTTTGTCACGGTTGCATCACCGCAACTTAGTTTCTCTTCTAGGATACTGTGATGAACGAGATGAACAGGTTTGTTCTGGTTTCCAGATCTTTATGTTTTCTAGACAATTTAGTTTTGCCTTTATCACAATTTAGATGAAATGTGGAATTTTCTTGATTAAATTTCCTGCTTGTTATTCACCTATTTGTCTAGGAATTTTTGTAAAAAAATGGTTCCTATAAGAAAATTCTAGTTGCTAGAGAGTTAGCAATATATCACACTTTCCTACATGTATCATTTGGATAAGATTGACGGGAATCTGGATAATAGAGCATTGAAGGTATTGAAATTTGAGAAGAGGAAGAGACTTAGGGCCGTTTGGCTGATGGAATACATGGGGAATGGAAGACTGTTACTTATGGCCCACCTATTCTCTTGTTTTGTTGCAAGTTTTTGACAAGGAATAGGTGAGCCATAAGAAATAGATAAAGAATACTATTCCTTATGGATGAGGAATACTATTCCTTACATTACCTCAACTCAAGTAATAGTATTTTATATCTACTCTTTATGACATTTTCCACTAGTGACCTTAAATATTTTTAATAAGGGAAAAATTGACGTACCATCTCTCATAGTTTCAAAAGTTCTCGTGCCCCTCAAACTTACATGGTAAGTTTTTTACATTAAAAAATTAATGATGACTTTGATGTGGCAGCTGATGTAGAAATCGACATGTCCACACTTGGCAGCTGATGTGTGCACACTAACTAATTATTTACTTTAAAATAATTATTTTATACAAATAGCTGATGAGATAGTTGACATAGCAGTTGATGTGTACACATCAATTTAAAAAAAATTAATTTTAATGTAAAAAACTTGCCACAAGCTTCAAGAGGTGGCCCATGTAGGAACTTCACGAGGGCATCAAACTTTTGAAACTGTGAGGGGTGATACATCTATTTAGGAGGTATTTCCAGAGGTGGTATATTTATTTTTCCCTTATAATAATTACATAAAAATATAAAGTTTTTATTATTAAACTAATTTTAATAATCACATATACTAAAAACAAAATGCTATACATACAATAATAGTGTCTAATTTTAATTTTTATTATTGTTATTTTATGGAGATTCAATTAAGTTTTACAAAAAGAAAATAAATGATGATTATTAATGTTTGATAATTATTATTTTTAATTAATTCAAAATTAATTTATATTTGTTAGATTTTCAAATTAATATTTGTTTTAAAAAACATTTTACACTAACTCATTATTATTTTGTTATTAATTAGAATAAATTAATTTGAAACAAGGCTATCTTGGTCATTTTCCTTTATATTCTTTATCTATTCCTTAAACAAGGGAATAGCTATTTTTGGGCTATTCCTAATGTCAACCAAACAAGGTAACACTATTCATTGTTTGTTCCATTCTTTATCTATTGGTATTCCCTATGATTTGATTTCATAAACAAAATGAGCCCTTATTGTTAAAGTTGATTGGGTGACCATCTTTCCGAAGAGCTTAAGTTGTTAGGAAGAAGCTGAATCTATTCATTTATATTATTAACACTCTCTTCACGTATGGTTGGGCAGGACTAGGCTGGCCTAAGACCAACACGTGCATTGACTAAACTTAATTAGGGGTATATTTTTTTTAATACTGACATTGGCTGGATTCGATTTCAGAATCTCGTGCATTGATACCATGTTAAAGTTGGTTGACTGACAATCTTTTCCCAAAACTTAAGCTGTGCGGAAGAACCCAATCTTTTCATTTATATTCCTAACACTTATAATGTATACTTCTTGTGTCTTAATGCTCCTATCGACCAAAGGTTTAAAGCTAAGCCAGTTCTCAGTTTTACTTATAACAAACATGATTAATACTGATTTCCTTGGGAATAGTTTTCATTTTTCAAAAGGATGATAAAGTTGCCAGAATGATAAGTATGTTGAGAGTATTAAGTAGAAGATAACCCATAACACTGCTTGAGCTCTACCACATCCATCCCGCCTGTGCGTTCTGCTGCACTTGTGCAGATAAGGCAGCAGATTGCTACTGCAAATCTGCAGATAGCAGCACATCAATCTCCTTCTATTGCTCCTCACAAGCACTCATCTGTGGCCTCCATAACCCATGCATGTATTTTGCAATCTATTATAGTACTAAATAATTTAACATCATCCATATTCCTCCTGATCTGTTTGTATCCTCATCTCAATCACTCTGTGTTGTCTTTGCATAGAAACAAAACCTCAAGCCTCTCTCCACTATGCTTACTGATCTCACAACACAGATCCAACTTGGCTGGTTTTCAGATGGATCCTATGATATTTTTTTCTTCTTCTTTTTTTGAGTAAAAAGCACCTTGCATTCATTTTAAGAGGGATGAAAAGAATACAAGTAGAGACGGAGGGAAAAAAACAGATGGATCCTATCATATCCGCATCATCCCATATCAGCGCATTAGTCTATATCTATGCATTACAGCCCAGATCTGTGCTCAGATCTGCATGCTACATCCCTATATTGCTCCAATACATGCTCATAGCAAAAAAATTGTTGGGAAACTCGCAGCCTGATCAAGAATTGCTTATGGCTGTAAACCAGCTGAGTCAGCTTAGCTATGTTCAAGCTTGTTTATCTAAAAGCTTTGAGTTCAAGCTCTTAATGAGCTTGAAACTAATTGTTTGATCTTGTTTATCAAGAAGTTCTTGAGCTGGAGTTTTTCTTGAGCTCAATACAAGTTTATCTTTAATCTAAAACTTCAGCTCAAACAAACTTTTGCTTGTTAGAAAGCTTGAAACATGTATTTAAGTTCAAAAAACTAATAAGATTGAGCTTAATTATAAATTTATTATGTTATACAAGTTTCTTAAAATGAAGATACATACTAATGCTTTTTGTACAAACAAAATATATAATATTTGTAAGCTTACAAAAAATTTACAAATGAACTCTTAATCAAGTTTGTTAGTGAATGGTTCACGATTTTTGTTCACCAACGTTAACAAGCTGAGCTCATTCGTGTTCAAACTTGTTCGTTTATGCAGTGAGCTTAAAGTTTTATACAAGCTTGTCCCTTTTAGTCGAATCAAACAGACATAAATGAGCTCTTGCCACTTTGAGCTTTCACAATTGCTTGGTTCGTTTATAGCCCTACTGGCCTACAAGTGCTGAGCGAAATAGACGTACTGTTGGCATTATCATCCCGATATTATCACCTTATCCACATACCAGACAGAATGTGTCAGCGTGTCGCTTCTCCACTTCCTGCTATGTATTTGGTTCGGCATTTGCTCCGTGGTCTGCTGTTGGTGTATGAAGCACATGTCTAATGTCGTCTTGATAAGAGGAAAGGTCAGAGAGATAACTTTGGGTAAAAAGAGTGCAAGGGTTGTTTGTTATGATCTACCAAGTATCTATTCTGAACCATTTCTTGCACAAGTCATACTCAGATCCAAAGTCTAAACACCAGATGTATATGCTCCCTCAACGACATTGCATTCTCGCACAGTCGCACTCATCCTCACTAGACTTCTCTTTTGTGCACCTCTTGACAGACCCTTTCCTTTTATTGTGCACGTGCCCTATATCAATTTAGCTCAAACAAGTTTCAACTAATATCTTAATCTTGCACCATCTTGGTTATAGCTTAACAACTTATATCTGTCATTTATAAGATCTATTTTCCATACCCATTTGCTTAACAACTACTGTGTTTCCTTAGGTAGTCACTATGGTTTGCCTGTATAATGGGCCTATGTAATTACTTCTTTGATAATTTATTAATAAAATATTCCTCCTAATATTTCTAACTAATGCAATAAGTTTGAAGATCTGATGAAAATTAAACTCACAGTTTCACTAAAGTCCATAGTTTGTTTGTTTTTCCTTTAGCTATATTGTAAAACACCAATTGGTGCTCCAAACTTGTCATTTACCTAGTTCATTAGAGCCAATCATTCTGTCTAAGCTTCTAGTTTTTTTTTTTTAAAATAAAGCAACTTGTATTAATTCATGAGAACTGAATGGAATACAAGTGGGGGGAGGGGAGAAGGAAAAAAGAAAGAAGAAAAGAGCCCACTGCCACAGTCTAAGCTTCTAGTTACTGACACAAATGTACCATGTACTGAGTGTTTAGCCTTCTCATTGTTGAATTTTCTATCTTGCAGATGCTGGTCTATGAGTTCATGCCTAATGGTACTTTGCGAGATCACCTTTCTGGTATGAATTTCATTTATAAGTTTTCCGATGTTTCATTATCAACCAGTTTATAAGAAAAACACTGAAACAAAAAAATGTTTTGCTAGATAACTTATAAATAACTCAAACACAATGCATAATAAATATCCAAATAACATCTACTTACAATTTCTCATTGAGTTGGGAAGGTCTGGAACAAGGTATATGAAAGTTCTGTTGAAATGACTTTTAATTTCACTAAGTGGGAACTGTTGATAACACGGATTCTGAATGAGTTTCTTGTCTGCCTTATTTTTTAGTTTTGCCCTACCCAAACTGTCAGTCGTGATGCATGGTTCATATTGGCACAATCAATGTTCATGGATTACTATGCTGATTAGCATGTGGGGAAATTCATTGGGTTATTGTTCTGCTAGAAAGTTGTTGTGCAGTATCATGTGAACGCATGCTTGAGGTCTCTCTTGCTAAACCCTTTTTCAGGTCAAATCAGACAGATAATCAACAACATAATCAATGCATGCTTGAGGTCTCTTCTCTTGCTGCACCAATCAATATGTGAAAATTGGAAGTTTTCTTCATGTATTTCCAATAAAATCATTGTATACTTACCTAATTTTGTTTACAACATTGGCAACTGAAACTTGTTTTCAATAAACTAAATGGAGTATCCTTTACTGACCATCTGGATATGCTTTGTAGGTTATAGTCATGTTCAATCAAGTTGTTGACTTGAATAAATCTATTCAACTTAGGCTTGAGATATAGTGACACATCAGATTTGCCTGGTATCAACATTTTCTTTATTGTAGATAAGTTAAACTTTTTGGGCAGAGTGCATACGTTACTGAAAGATGCTATCTAATTTTATTGCTTATATATAATATGTTTGAATATCCCTTATTGTATTTAACATGCAAATTGATCTCTCTATTGGAAGTCTTTATTTTGTCAGATAATATGCTCATCTTGATTGTAACATTGTGCAGAGATGATTATTTGTAAATGTATACTGATATCCTTGCTTTCTAAGCAGCTAAACGTAAAGAACCTTTGAGTTTCTCTAAGAGGTTGCACATTGCACTGGGTTCTGCTAGGGGAATCTTGTATCTACATACTGAAGCAGATCCTCCCATATTTCATCGTGATATTAAAGCAAGCAATATATTGTTAGACTTCAAATTTCTTGCTAAAGTTGCTGATTTTGGTCTCTCAAGACTAGCCCCTATACCAGACACCGAAGGCATCGTACCTGGGCATATATCCACTGTGGTAAAAGGGACCCCAGTAAGTATGGATTTCGGCATACTGTATTTTGCTCTCTTATTTTTAATTGAGAACCATAGCTCAAAAAGTTTCATGGTTAGTTTTGAACATTAATATATGAGTGGATACAATTTAATGCATATGACTCATCATGTAAGTTATTAGTGAAAAGCTGGAAATTGAGCACTTTCAGGTCAGTTGAAGTTAACACTCACCGAAAAGTATGGCCTCAACTTTAGAGGTCACTGGGACACATGTTATCTGATGTAATAGTGGTATAATATAATCTAAAAACTTGTGGATTTTCTCTTTTATTTTTGTATTTATTCCCAACTTAAACTATCACCAATGCATTGTATCTCATATTCTCATGGTAATAGTGAAGCTTTGTAATTATTAGCTAGAATATTTTCTTATCTTGAGTTTATTTTAAGGTTTAAAATCTCGGTCGGTACGGTACGGTAAGTCCAGTATTTACCGGTTTTTTAGGTTTCCGGTATACGATATACCCGGTATTTGAAAAAACCGGGTATATTGTGTATACCGGGCGGTATATGGCGGTATGGGCGATACCGGGCGGTATGTCACGAAAAAAAAAAAAACCCGGCCGGTATGCATTTTCATACCGGTCCGTACCGTGTGTCGGTACGGTACGGTACCGGTATATACCGGTACCGGCCGGTGACCGAAATCGGTACCGGTACCGGTACCGAGATTTTAAACCATGGTTTATTTAAGAAAGTAATTTGGAAAATGGAGCTTAGAACATAGTCTTTAATTTGGAGGAAAAAGAACATATGTCCAATGAAATCATTTATGGTCGAACTTACCAAATTTGATTAAATGTATAACAACAATCCAATAACATGTAAATTGTAGAAGTTATACAAAATCTGGTAACTACAGAAAATTTCTTAGATTGGTAACTTTACTACTATGCAGTAATTTCTGTTGATATAGTTTTTCTTGTAAGCGAAGTCTTTGCCATAGTCATTAATAGATCAATCTCGAGTCACACTTCTTCTAAGTTTTGGTACATGACTTTGTAATGTTCTTTTTCTCTGCATTGGCTTCTAATAGAGAGTTTTCCTGAAGGAAACACACACTATATATTCATTAGTTTGTAACAACTTTCAAGATTTTTAGGAGATAAAATAATTGTATATTGGAACAATAAAGTTGCTACGTGATCAAAATTCTTGTAGTTGTAGCCTTGTAGGTATGATCATGGTTTTAAAATTCGTACCGTACCGGGAGGTATGCCCGGTATTTACCGGTATTTTGCTTTTCCGGTATACAAGATACCCGATATGGGAGAAATACCGGGTATCTTGGTCATACCGGGCGGTATTTATCGGGCGGTATATGCATCATACCGCCCGATATGGGACGGTATGATGGCATATAGCGGCTATATTAAATGAATATTAAAAAATACCGGTATACCGGTGAATACCGCCCGGTATTGATCCAATGGCTCTTAAAAAGAGCCGTTGGGTACTGTTTGGTACTGTATTAGGGTTTTCGCTGAAGACTTTGCATAGCGCAACATAAGACCGTACCGACACATGGTATTCATCATCTCGGTTGATGTTGCGCTACGTCTTAATTATTTTGGGTTGTGGACTTGTGTCGCCTTATATAAACTCCAATGTAATAATTTTCTTGTATCTATGAAAAACCCTAATACAGTACCAAATGGCTTTTAAACATTGTATTCATGTATTTGATATTTGAATCTTAAATTTAAGTATTTCTTGATCAATTATGTGTTATTAGAGTTATTTTTAACAACAAAAAAAAAAAAAACCCTGTCCGGTATGCATTTTCGTACCGGTACCGGTCATCATCTCGGATGATGACCGGTACCGGTATTTTAAACCATGGGTATGATTGTTATTGTATTAATTCTATGATATTCACCTTTTATCAAGACTGATTTATTTGCACTAATAACCCAAAAGTTATTAGATTCATGATTCAGTGCATAGAACATATTGTCATTACTTTACTGATAAAAGGGTGAGCCTTGGTACATTGGTAAGGTTGCTCAGATGCAACCTGGGAGACCTAGGTTCGAATCGCGAAAAACAATGGTAACAATGGTAGCATTGCTACATTGACCATTCCCATACCTCACATGGAACCTCATGCACTAGGTCTCTCCCCCTTTATTACTTTACTGAAAAAAGATGGAAGAGGTATTTGAGCTATATAGCAGAATCGTGGAAAGAATTCATGTATGCCTATAAGTTGTGGAATATCTTCTTCTGATGTTTGTTTGTATCATTCATTCTAGTTAACTCATTGCTCTCGTTCCAACTTATTTTGATCCCTTTTGTTCAAAAAAAAAAACTTATTCTGATCCCTTAACTTTTCAGGGTTACCTTGATCCAGAGTATGTTCTAACTCATCAGTTGACAGATAAAAGTGATGTGTATAGCCTTGGCGTTGTATTTCTGGAACTACTGACTGGTATGCGGCCAATTTCACACGGCAAGAACATAGTAAGAGAGGTGCGTAATTTGACTATATCCTTGATGCCATCGAAGATTTTCTTTTCCTTTGTGGAGGAGAATTCATCCTAATGTAACTTTGCTATTTCATCATGTCTTCAACACATTAACTAGAGCTGGAGAAATAATTAATGTTGGTTGCCAATTTTGATTGTCTAATACTCTAATCCCCCATTTGGTATGCTGCATAGGATGAGGCTAATAATATAAGGCCTAATACATGATAGGATGGACTAGTATAATGGAAGAATATGTTTGGTGCATCTTTCTATAAGATTGTATAACATAATTAGTAATTAATTTTGGATAAAAAATTCCTAATATATTAATATTCATAATAGAACAATTTTTATAATTAATTTTGGTAAAAAATGCCCATAAGTAAATATTTCTTTTTCATTTTCTAATGAAAGTAACCTTTTTTCCAACAACAATTGTGAAAACCCATACAACTTATCAACCACAAAAAAAACAATTTTTAAAAAAATTCAAATACATCATTCATTAAAAAGAAAATAATAAAAGAGAAAATATGGTAAAAACATTGATCAAATTGTCATATACTTCAAATTCAAATACATGAGCACCAAATTGTTATATAGAAAAATTTTGGACAAAAATACCATTATTTGCTTTTCTTATCCACCATAATACTACTTTTCCATCCTCTAAATTTATACATCTAATAGTTATATAAGACCCTAAGTGCTTGTTTGCTTCATAGGATTAAGGGAGATAGGATAAGATATGAATTTGAATCCATTGTTTGTTTAGTGCATTGATTAGAAAAGAATAGGATTAGAATAAATATAAAATTAATATGATATCCGATGTACACTGGATTTAAAAGATTCATATACAATCCTCTCCCATTTATTATCCAATCATATCCTTTCCAATCCAATCCATTTATTATCCTATACATGGTATGTTTGCTTCATTGGATTGGATAGGATTGGATAATAAATGAGAGATGATTGGATATGAATCTTTTAAATCCGGTGTACATCGGATATCATTAATTTTATATTATTCTAATCCTATTCTTTTCTAATCAATGCACTAAACAAACAATAGATTCAAATCCATATCTTATCCTATCTCCCTTAATCCTATGAAGCAAACAAGCACTACGGGGGTGTTTGGTTGGATAGAACAAATGAGAAATGGAATACTATTCCTTATGGTTACTTATTTCCTTGTTTGGTTGCAACTTGTTGACAAGGAATAGGTAAGTAATAAGAAATAGATAAAGAGTACTATTCCCCATTGATGGGGAATTCTATTCCTTTAATAATTATAATATTACATAAGAATATAAAAATTAAATTATTTAATTAATTTTAATAATTACGTATGTTAAATAGATAAGCATTATTTTAATATTAAATATTATCTTAATTATTATTTTATAAAAGATTCAATTACTTTTTATGAAAATAAAATAATAATATTTTTATTATTTTAAAATTATAAATTATTTTACATTAATGCATATTTTTATTGTATCGTTATTAATTAGAATAAATTATAATAAAATGGGTGATCGAGTATACGAAGTAATCCCACTTTTGTGGGCTTTGGGAAGGGTTGATGTACATAACCTTCTCCAGTGTACTTAATTTATTATATTTTTAGAATAAATTATAATAAAATTTATTATATTTTTAAAAGGGTATTATAGTTATTTTTCTTTCAATTCCTTCCTTATACTAAGCAAATAAAGTAACATTATTCCTTGTTTATTCCTAATGTCAACCAAACAAGGTAACACTATTCCTTGTCTACTCAATTCCTTATATATTCATATTCCTTGTGTATTCTTATCTTTATGATTTCATTCCATCCAATCAAACACACCATATAAAGCTTAATTGTATAGATCTATCTATATGATGTGCCAACCTTATAGGTTTGATCATAGAATTCATGAAGTTATGCTTTTAAATCATTCTAGTGAATGTATTTCTGCTTTTACATTAAATTAAGCATAGACTTCAAACAAAGTAAGTTTTTTTATACTAAGTTTATTTATGATATATCATTTTCTAAAAAGATCATACCTTGTTAATGTTCTAAATTTCGAGAGGCATTTATAGATTCGCTACATAGTAGTTTTCTCTTACCCTTTCTAGAAACAGAATAACAAATTCAAGCAGCTTACAACTTGAAAGTATTGCATTGGAAGGCTATATTATACTGGATAAATTAAATTCCATTCCCACCAGCAGTCTAAAAGAGTCTGACGCTACATGCTTCCTTTTATTCATTTTAATCCACTGCATGAAAACATAAAACTACCCACATCATTTCCCAAAATTTTCTTCCTCATCTTTTTGAAAGTCGGCAATTCTTGATTATAAGCACTTGTAAGAAGGTTTGTACTTCTATAGTTCTATTAGTTATCACAATGATTCTATTTTTCTCTTGTGCATAGTCGCCAAACCACTTAATATAGTAATAGTTGATGTACTTTATTGGAATTTTTTTTTGTACTTCATTGCTCCAACATCATGTAATACAATTGACTATTGAGCAAAGAATCCTGCAAATTTGGTTAGTCATTTGTGAATCCCCATGACAACTCCTGCATCACCTAATAGCTTCTCTTTGTCGTCCTCTTGCAGGTGAGAACTGCTTTGCAATCTGGTTTGATGTTCTCAATCATTGACAGTGGCATGGGCTATTATCCTTCAGAATGCATGGAGAAGTTTGTTTCTTTAGCAGTTAGATGTTGCTGCGACGAGACTGATGCAAGGCCATCAATGGCAGAGGTCGTTCAAGAGCTGGAGAGCATATCGCACATGATGTCAGAGAATAGTACATCAGAATATGTTATAACAGATTCAAGTCAGATAATCTCAAACTCATCTATGTCATTAGATCATTCAAGTTCGGTTAACATTGTGGACAGTGGATCTGTGATGGCCCGATGACACCACTGTGCTCAATGCCCAGCCGTGTTTATGTTATTACAGTTTTCCTCTCTATTTTTCAAGCCTTCGCACTTACTGAATACAGATGCAGGTAGAAAAGAAAGAAGCTGTATATTAGGGATAGGAACGATCTTATTTCTTTATTTACTACTTCTCATGGTTCTGTAGGGGTAGAACAAAACTATCACATTTACGGAGGGCTCATGACAAGAATGATCAGATTACTAAATGTTATTTCTTTCTTTTCTTTTTTTCTGTTTCCTATTTGAATATACAGGGAAAGTATATAAAACCTGTAGTTTATTCTGTTCAAGTCTTGGCTTGGGCTTTATGGTTGTCGAGAAGAAATGACATGCATTTTTAATGAGGTCCAAAATGAAAATGCTAGTTTATGATGTAATTGCAAAAATCTATTTTTAAATTTTATTTTATTGTTTTATATATTTTAAATTGACTCTTTGTATTTTTTTTGAAAAATTAATATAGTTTAAATTTCTTTAGTATTTCATTTTGTTAAAAAAATATATTGAATTTATTTCAGTTTATGACACTAAAATGAAATAATGAACAATGGATAATAATTATTTTATTGTGTTTATTATTATGTTTTAGTATAATAATATATTAAGAGTTTTTAGAGAATTCGAATAAACGAGTTTCAATTGGTTGGTGGCATTTTTAAAAGTTATTTTGGGTTCGATAGTTTCTAAAAGTGTATATTTTGGCTCGGGTTGAAACTTGAAAGGTATTATTATGTCTCGGTTGGTTGATATATTAATTAATTTTATGGATAAAAATTATAATTTTCATGAATTTAACTCTTCCGCACGGACTCAGCCCACTCTGCCACCGCCCAATTCGTCTGCCAATGCGGTTGGATTTAATAATGTCTGGTTTGATCATTTAAAAAAGTAGTAATCTATTTAAATCCTCAGTAATATTAAACAGTAAGTAAAAAAGTATGTTAATCAAATAAAGTCTCTTTGAATATAATGGATCCGACGACGTTGTGCCGCCCCGCCCAGCTCGCTTACTTCCTCTGTGTGGCCGAATGCGAATCGTCCTCCTCCACAGTTTCCACGACTGTTGTGGCCTCTCCTCAGTCCGCCCTTTCTCTTCGCTGGGACCGCCGCAGTTTAGCGTTTTGACTAATCTCGATAACGCTGATCCAATTTGCACGAATCTTTAGGCGTGATCAAGGAGGGCCACAAGCCACATCCGTGGAGCCAATGGGAGGCTGCAATAATAATTATAAAGGGTCCGCCTATTTATCTTATCGCTTTCCTCCTTGCCACTGTTCTCTCTTCTGCCGATGGCTTCCTCCTCCCTCTCGCCTTGGAGCATGGCCACGCTTCGCGCCGCCCTTCCCCCGTCTCCCTCTCTCCGGCTATCTGCGGTTGGCTACCCGGCCCCTTCGCACTTCCCTTCGTCTGCTCGGCTAAGTTCTGTTCGCGGTCGAACGATGCCCTTGCGGTCCTTCTCCGGCCTCGCCCCCATGATTCCTCTACTCTCTCTTGGCACTGGTAAACGAAGATCTTGCTCGTTTTCTTCATCACGAACTAAATTTGGTCGCGGCTTAGCATTTGGTCTTGTGATTCAGTATTTGTCAGATATTTTTGGGGTTAAACTACAATAAGAAGTAGCTGGATATTAGGTAATGAGATTTTATTGCTGTCAATTATTCATACTCCCTTCCACTGCAATTATTGCAAACTCGACTAGGAGTCTTCTTCGTCATTGGTTGGTCCAAATATTGTTAATTGGAATATTTTATTTTCGACAATGTCAAACCCAATGTGCTTTAGCTGCAAAATATAACTGGTAAACTTGTCTTGGTTGACACCATTTAAAATATTTGGCAAAGAAATTTGATATCTTTATAGGATAACTGGCAAAGAAATTTAAAACTTCATTCTTAAAATAAATCTTTTATTTAGAAAGAGCTTTGTGCAATATTTATTCCAGACCACGTTGATTGCTAATGAGAAATGGAATGACAGTTATTCTGTCAAGTATGGGAGAACTTTCTTAAAAGGGGTCACTAGGACTGAATAATCAAGGTTAGATTGTACTTAATATCCATATATGGGCGATTGACTGAGTGCCATTTGCAAATGGTATGTTCTCCAATATTACCAAGTCAAATGGACCAATGGCATTTTCTGCTCAAAATCATCTTCCCCTGCCATGAATTAGGGCTTCGACTTTCAACCATTATGGTGTATGCGAGTGATCCAGTGATTAACAGTGTTTTAATTTGACCTTGAAAATATATTGTTCGGAACCTATTTGGGTCTAGCATCCTCTAGTTTCCAATAGGCTTCCAATCTTAGAGTGATTTTACAGGTGTTATTTGCTAAAAGAACAAGGCTTCTCCTTTTATTTGCAACCGGAGCTCTTTGAGTGGATCAGCAATGTTTTAATTTCAAGAAAATAATGATCTTCAGATAAAAAAGTTTAAGTTACTACCCTTCAAATCAAATTGGACCTGGGTACTGAGAGGAAGCACAAAGAAGAATTTTTATGGACTTGTTTTTTTTTTCATACACACTAGCCATAGCCTCCAGGCCTGTAGTGCAGCATACTCATAATGAGAAGTAGATCAATAATAGGTTTGAAGATAATTATCATCTGTTGCTATACAAAACATTGCTTTTTTGGTGGTTTCCAAGGATGCAACAATTGCTAAATTCTGAGGTTGGAGAGGGAGATAGTTACTTGCCATTTAGGTGAAAGAATAAACAATTAAGTAATATGGGTCTATCTTTTAATTAGTGGGGAATAAATTCATTAATGTTTGTTGGTGTCAGTATGTAGGCCTTAACTGTTTTATACAATTACTATATAGCGTACATTCCAGGATTCTTCAATATTTTTGAGAGAGCATTTATCCTTCCTCACCAATAATGTCCTTCATGTGTTTACTTCTTAATACATAATACTTTTTTTTTGTCTTTTTTCTGGTATGAGTCGTATGACTGTTGACTTACTGGCCACATGTTCCTTTCTAATCTAGCTTGTTTTGTTGTTAATTTTTGCTAGTACCAGTTCAATGTTTTTTCCTAAATCTCTAATATACAGTTCTTGACATGACTATTCATATTCTTACCCCTTTTTCCAGCTTGTAAAATTATTGTTTCATCCTTTGTATTATTTTTGTTGTTTCATTAGTGACTTTTAAGTTTTCTGATGTGAAGCGGTGCACTACTAATTGTGCTTTTTATCCTTGTGCAGGGGATGCTAACTTTGGACAAGTTTTCAGCAACATTAACAATGGAAGCAAATACTATGCTATGAGACATGGAAAACGTGTTCCAAAACTCAATAGACCCCCAGATCAACGTAAAGCTCTCCTACGTGGTCTTACAACTCAGCTACTGAAGTATGGTAGAATCAAAACTACCAGAGCAAGGGCAAGTGCAATGAGGAAGTATATAGATAAGATGATAACATTGGCAAAAGATGGTTCTCTCCATAAGAGGAGACAAGCACTGGGCTTTATATATGAAAAGCAAATTGTCCATGCATTATTTGCAGAGGTCCAAGATAGATATGGAGATAGGAATGGTGGGTATACAAGAATCATCAGAACTCTACCCAGGCGAGGTGACAATGCACCGATGGCTTACATTGAGCTTGTCTAGGTTAGTTTCCATGTAACGTGATTGGACATTTTAGTATCAGCTTTCATATGATCATTTTTTTTCATGCTGTCCATTGTAAAGTGCAATCAGTACTGTGAATCTTGTATATTCATATCTAGAAATTGTGTCTACTTAACTTATAGTTGCATTGATATTAGGGTAAATTACACTGATCTCCCCTGAGTTTTAGTGAAATTACACTGACCTCCCCTCTATTTGTAACTTTATCTTGTAACCCCCCTGAGTTTTGTAAAAGATTACACAAACCTCCCCTATTACGAAATAAGATTACACAAACCTCCCCTAAAAAAATTACTCAAACATTACTCAGGGGAGGTGATTGTAACCTGGACAAATAGAGGGGGATCAGTGTAATTTCACTAAACCGGAGGTCAGTGTAATTTACCCTTGATATTAATGTAATATCGTTGCAACTCCTATGTTACTTGCTAGGAAGCTAGACCCCTTTTGGAGTGAATAATACTACACATTACCTCGTTTTTCACATCACCCTTTTGAATTTAGTCTAATTTTAAATTTATTTACTGAACAACTTTCTAAAACCTAGAGTTGGTGATATCAGATGACCATATGATCCATATAATGATTAAAGTACCATCCCTTACTAAGATGGTATTGGTAGTTGGTACAGGACTACAGGGGAATATTGTAGTTTTTTTTTTCTTCTTGTTTTTCTTCTTCTTCTTCTCTTCTTTTCTAACAGAAATTGGCGGTAACTGTACTGGCCCACATGGTTTGCAGACACATGTTTACAATTGGTAGTTCTCCACAAAATATTTGCTTCAAGCCTGTTCTTCTTTACAAAAGGCAGTTCCATAGAATAACACTCAACATTTTCAAATATGAATAAACTGCCATTTATTCTCTGTGATCTTGAGCAATCAATTGGTTGTTTTTTTTTTCAGAAACCTAAAGGCTAAAAAGGTAACAACTTGGTTAAGTTTAGTTTATTCAAAATATGAAATAATATATCTTCATTGGAAGTATTCACAACTGACACCAGCCCTCCTAAGTTGGCACCAAATTAGTGATCAAGGAAACCATGAAAGGTTAATTTCTGAGTTAGGAAGATATACCTTCTTTACTCTTGAACAACCAATATCTTTCCTGCATTCATGATTGGTCGGCGATGATATCAATGTTTACAAGTCACCTCCATATACCCACTGGCCAAACTAACTGATTATAATGTGCCTTTGAGCACAAAGCCACAGTTTTCAAGCCCATATCTACCGAACTCTTTACATTAGCAAAACTGATTCTTTTTGCTTCTCTTGTTTTGTGTAACTATGAGTTTCATTTTTCTTTTATAAATATTGATCACTTTGTTAAATCACGTAATTAACTCTCTTTTCAAACTGATTCTTTTATAGGTTTGATTGAAATTTTTGCTTTGTTCTTCTTCTTTTTTCATGTAGTGGTGCCACCTTTAATTGCTTAACCATTGCCAGATATTCTCTTTGTGGGCTGTAAGCGATAAAAGCTATGGAGGAGTTTTTCATCTCAAGAAGTTGGGGAGGTTCTTAGTGTGTCAGGTATGGATATGATTGTTCAGCTCTTTGAAGATAGAAATATAAACTAGTAGCAAATAGTTGGGACTTTTGGCTTCTTGTTGTTATAGTAGTAAACAATTAATTGAAACTTGGGAGAAGTATTGTTAACAGCGAATTAGTTTTATAGGGAATATTCCTTTCTTTGATGGCCTACTGAAGCTGATGAAGGATGTAATACCAATTTAACCTATTATGACGAAGTAGCTTATTGCCTTATTGTCCAATATGAGCGAACTATACTTTCGACAAAAAAATCGCACTTTTTTTGTATTTTTCCTGCTTGAGGAAGATAAGTAGATAACTTACCAGTTTGCATGAACAGTGTAATTACATTTTTTTCTTGTGGACAAGTGAGCAATCGGTTGAACATTGGTAAATTGTCATATCCATCACATATCTTTTCACTGAAAATGCCTCATACTATGGAAAGCAGTTTCTTTGGGACATTTTTTTCTTTGAAAGAACTACAAAATGCCCTCATATCCATCACATATCTTTTCACTGAACATTGCTTCTTGTGGGACAAGTGAGTAATCCATTGACCATGAATTACCATATGGCCAGCAGTTTTCTTCACAGAAAAAGAATGGAAAAAATGGATTTGAATATATGAATTGAGTGATGATAACCTGAGGTGTGAGCTTAAAACATTTTGCCACTTTTAGTTGACCTCTGTTAACTGTTGACCATAAGTGTTTAGTTGGTAGATTAGATTAACTTCATAGGTATATTTTTGTGGGGTCAATTTGAATTGGACCGTGCTGAGGTGTGGCTATTCCTACCGCACAAGTCCAGGTTCACTACAGATGGAAACAGAAGGGTGATCCACTGATCCCTCACCCAAATTGGCTTAGGTTATTTGACTATCATGACTTATGTTGAAATGATCTCATAATTCTCATTCAATTGCTTATGTTTCATCCTTGACTTTGTTCTGTCTGGTTTATTTTCCCTTTGTGAATTGGCAATCACTAGATGCTAAAAGTGGTTGACCTTTTCTTTTCAGTGTGCTATGTGCTAAAATCTTTATAAAAAAAATTGTAACTATTTTGATTTGTTCTCTTTATTGCAGGTTTGGATCACACAATGTTGGTCATTTAGAAGCAAATCAATTAAGAATAGAACAGCTTTGTACTCTATGACATGTTTTTTTGTTATTGTTTGGTAACTTGATACTTGGAGAACCCTTCTCAAGTTTGAAATTGTTGAAATTTGTTAGTAATTATGAGAGTTGATTGATATGTGTTGTGGTTTAACATTTTTTAAATATCGAGGATGATTTCTTTACAAGTGTACTGTCTTGGGTTGTTCCAGCTAGGTCACTAGAATTGGAGAAAGAATGAAGATTAGAAGAATTTCTTTAGAGCTTTTGAAAGTTTTATGTTTTCTTGGAACTTTAATTGGCTGAGCTTCGCTTTAACTTGAAACATCTTATTTCAAGTGTCCGGTTGTGTTTTTGGCAATCCACATTCAAAAAGTTCCAAATTGTAATCCACAAACACAGTCTTCAACATGCAAACATTTAGGTATTGAAAATCCAAGGATCTTATTATTTCTTGTGCCAGATTGTAGTTTCATAATTATTGAATTATGATGTTCATAATGTCTAATTTTCTTGGGTGCCAACTTTGTATTGTTTCAATTTTCAATACAAATTTGAGTATATTGTTTTATTTTAGTGCAAATGATTCTTATCTCTAGTTAGATTATAATTCTCATTCAAACATGTGGACATTGAATATGTTTTACACATTTCAAATACAACAAATTAGTGCTCTTCCATAATCAAAGCCATTAAATTCAACCTCGGTATTTGTTTATATACATAGTTGTGAATTATGCAATCAAGGTTGGGAGTAATGATTTCATAGAGAATTATGTATCTGAGTCAGGTCTATGATCTTGACACTTTGACTCCATTAATTCATAGAATAATAAAATTAATTAAACTCATCTCTTCATGCCTAGAAGATGATTTAGATTTTCAGTTTTGGCAATCAAATTATTGAGAACATTTCTTATAACTGAACTATGCATTCTCTCAAGATTTTACCCTAAAAATAGGAATGACCCAATTCTTGACACTAACAATAATGATTACATATCTTGCAACTCTTGAAATTTCATAAGAGTTGAATTCAATGACCCAGATATTATTGAATTCTTGTTGTTTGGCCCGTAGCATCTTATTGCTGCATATGTGCATGTCCTTATCATAAGAGCTGCTGCAACGCAGCAACTATACTGGATATACATGAAGCTGTTTTTATTTTAGTTGGTCTAGCACTTGCACTGCCTTCTTTTCCGCTAGTTGGTACTTGCACTGCCTTGTTGTAGTGTAGTATACACAATCTCATTGGTGAGCAACTGAGGCTACTAGCTATATCTCTTTCCCCATGTACTGCATGACTCTTATTAGATGTTGGGTAACCTTTGACATGTCAACTTTATGCTGGTGGAGTTGACCTTAGATTACTGTAATGTGAGTCAGCTATCACTTTGCACCTACCTGCAAACTGCAAAATAGTGGAGTCTCTCTAGATGTTGAGTCAATAAATAATCTCTTTACTAGATGCATTTTGTTTTCATGAAATCTCTTCAGATTTAGTACACCAGACACAATAGAGTGGGCATTGGTAATGATGGCTAGCTTCTCATGAGAATGCTATTTTGGTAGTGTCTTTAGGTCAAGTATTGACTTGCCTAGGTATGCAGCTAATTAATTTGTTCGATTAGGACAATTTAATCTTCACTTGATCCCTAAACTCTATTCACCCAAGTTGGGTTTATTTGTCACTTAGTACTTTATTTAGTCATTTTCGACGAAAATTCTGATCGGTTCATATCGGATTATATATATAATATGTATAAAAAATGTGGCTTTATCGTATTTATGTTAATGTTTCTTATGAAGATTCTTATGCTGTGAGCCATCTTGATTGGTAATTTATGCTAATTAAATCACTGGTTAGGTACTGTCCTTGTGATTGTCAATTTTCTTTTTTTTTCCCTTCATTAAATCTCTTCATTTTTGAGTGATGATGAGCAAATAGACGAACCAAGTTGACTCATTCACAGAAATGGTGCAATGTATCTTGACTTTAGCTTTGTGGGAATATTAGGCCTCAGTTTTGTCCATTTTCGGGCTCCAAGTTGAACACAATCGACAAGATGACAAATAAAATTATCGGAAATTAATTGAGTTGTTTGGATGTCTGCATTTGCAATGAGTACTTACAATTGCAAGTGTAGCGCACTATTGTCATTGTATTTACATGATAAAATAATTCTACATTAAATATGATATATATATTTCTAATTGATGTTTATTATCATTTTTAGTTAATTAACTGTGCAAATTAGATAACACAGTAGCATTTACTTGTATATTGATCACTGCTGTGATATATATTATTTTCAAGTTCCATGTGTTCTCTGTCTAACTTATAAAATGGAGAAATCAAAGGGGGAAAAAAGGAGAAAAACATCCACCAATATTTTCTCTCATCCAAATGTACAAATTTGTAAAAGATACAACTAAAACAATTCTTAGTGGAAGCATCATCTATCAAGCTTATTTTTTTGACATCCAACCTAACAAATTAAAAGTTCAAAGCAATCTTTTAAAATCTTATATCCAGCCGTGAACTGGACCAGTTGAACCATCAGCTCGACCAGATAGATCAGATTAGAAAGAAAAAAAAATCAGATTGCTAGTGCAACTTTTGAGTTTAATTGTTCGTACATACATGTCTATTGAACTTTTAATTGAATCAAATATAGGCAGCTAGCCAGCTACTCATCAATGTATAAGAGTAGAGCGTAAGAAAATAAGGTGGAGGGGATTGATTACTAATTAATTAGGGCATGCATGCAAGAGGATGGCCCTAAAGATGGGGAATCTTCTTATCACCAATCTGTGGAGTTCACTCACTCCAAGAAAACTGCCATGAAACCTACTTCACAATCTTATACCTTTCACAATTATATGTCATGCCACATGCTATTCCTTTGTGTTGCTTGTGATAATATTGTGGAGTCACTGTCGATCTCATTCTGGAATATCCAAACACTTCTTTTATTTCTTGGAATCTTGGTAGTGACATTGCTTATCAATTTGCCTAGAGAAGCTAAATTTGTACAGCTATATATCTGTAAGAGGAGATAGATATTGTCACTTGGATATAAGAAAATATATAACAATATGATAGGGTCGCATACATGAATGAATCTACCTAGATATTTTGGATGAGAGAATTAAAGCAAACATCGAAGAAGTCAAACTTAGAAACCTTACTAAATGGTTCTACATACCATGCACGAAGAAACAATGCAAGATTAATATAAACACATAGTAACATCCCAATTTTTATTTCCCTTTCCTATTTAATTTATTTATTAAGGCACATAAGAAATTAATTGCACAACCACAAAGAGGAGAAATTAAAGGTGTGCATAGACATTTTTGGACTGCATGCGACTGCATATATGTGGGTCTAAAATGAATATTCATTTTAATTTGGTCCATATATTAATTAATTTACAATCAGTCACATCATCAGTCTTTGCGATTAATTACTTGCACCCAACCAAGTAGGTATTCGATATATGACCAGTTGCAGAATACATATATATATATATATATATTTCAAGCATGCATGACGACAATTGTAAAAGCAACCCGGCCTAATCAATTAACAACTTGCTGCAAAGTGCAAACTCTTTAACTTTTTTCTCCTAAAAAAGATATGGCACCAAATGTAGAAAACAAGAAACTACACCAAACCACACTAATGTTTACACAAACTATTAATGAAAACCAACAAGCATAGCATGAAACCATTCAATTTTTCGACTGAGATGGACAAGACAAGCTGGTGCATCGAGCCCTAGCTATAGGATTTTCTCCGGTAAAAAAAAATCTGCTTGAATACATGCGCTGGTTGAACACTACTAGAAATTTGATCATATGCGACTACTTCGGCGGTCGCTAAATCATCACCGAATACCTTCTACAGCGGCAAGAGACGGCCGCAAAAGTCCGTCGCAGTCTCGCAGAAGACGTCGTTACAGATACTCTGCGGTAACAAATTAACACTGTCGTCGCAGAAACCTGAAACTATGACTAACCCCGCGAAAGTTGTCGTGCGTCGCAGAGTACGTCCATCGCAAAACAACAACGACGACCAGCGGTCGTCGCAACTGATTTTACTTTGCGACAGCACAACGACCACAAGTGTCATCGCAAAATTTTTGCGACGGGTGATACGGAAGTATGCGACCGGTGATACCAAAGTTTGATACACCTTCTCCGACGATCGGACCATCGAAGATGTCATTTTTTTATAATTACTAAACCACCCGCATCAATTGCTAGCACTCAAACAGTGGCCATGCCAATCTCTACCTCCATTAACCGATCTTCAATACGTCTCGACGCTGCTGACTTTGATTCTCCAGCAGTGGAGGATATATGCGCTTTATAAAGCATCTAAATATTGATTTCATCACCTATATTCTATGCCGGTATCTTAATTAAATATAGCTAGCATTGGTTTTTGATTAAATTTTTGTAGTGCTGTAGGAAACTAGCATTATCCATTGAATCATACTTGGACTTATTTGCTCCCTTTTGTTCTCCAAAGTTCATCTCCAGCACACAAACACATGGAGATGTCCATCAATCCCCCATGTCTCAAAGTTCATCTCCAGTTTGAATTGTGAAATGAATACAATTCACCTTTCCTGCATCTCAATGGCCACAGTAATAAAAAGATGGTCATCCACAAAAACCTTCTCTCATTAGCTGTGCACTAAAAAGCTAGGGATTTGGGTTTGCCATGTGAGTGTTCCCTGAGAAGGTGGTTTGCCCATCTGATGCAGGGCCAGCCAGCCTTGTGGATCTCTCTAGGTATTCATAGACTTTTGTACATCCTTCTTGATCAAGTTCAAATGAAATAACATTAATTGTGTTCTAACTCAGATGTAAGTATTCTATTAGACACTACTAACTGAAACATGTTATCATGCATGCATGCACTTTTTTGTCCCTTTAATTGAAGATCCCCAATGTGTGGTGGCTGGCAAGTTACTTGGGTTTGGCATAATTAGCACTCATTGCTCTTAATTTTGTAGCCATTTTTTGGGGACAAGATGGGGTTTGCATGTCCCCAACATGTTGCCTGATTTTGGGGGTTTGAAGACACTAAGTGCCAGCAATTGACACCAAGTGTGCTTAAGCCAAGAATTGAAGCACCATCTTGTTAAGATAATATTTAATTACCTAACTTAATCACTCTTTACTAGCTAATTAATTTGTGGGCATCCATTAGAGCTAGGTCCAATTTAATTAAACTTCTTTGGTTATCTTTAATTTGTGTTAAGAAGTGGTTTGTAGTATACAAGCTTTTCATGAGTGGTGGGTAACAATTATGTCAAGAAAAAGGGGAATTGATTGCACTTAATTTTTGTAGATGGTGTTCTATCATCATGCATCCTTTTTTTGTTATATGTGTGTAATTGTTTAATTGTTACAAGGATGTAGTGCTTGCTAGTAATCAATTTGTCAGGAAAAGGAACTGCTTGCACTTCATTTTTTTTTTTTAATTTCCCTTTTGATGATGCATGCACTTGCGTGCCTCGCCGTAAGTAGCATAATTAATGATAATATGTTAAATATTATCTAAAAGTTTAGGATTCGAACCCTAATATGATCATCCATTGTAATTTTTAATCTTTGTTTTAAAAAAAAAGTTGCACTCGCGTACCTTAATAATTAAATTCAATTGGTAAGCTCAATGCACTAAGTAACATGAAGAGGCTCAATTTATGCAATCATATTTTTTTTATAATTATGTAAAAATATTATTTTAATTATTGTAATATCCTAATCTTAAGGAATACACTAGCTTAAATTAGGTTGATTTTTTTTTTTGTCTAAATTTGTTATTATTACTTTCTCCACCTATGTTTAATTACTTAGCATTCTTAATCGTGTCATTATTCATTTATGAATATAGTAATTATAAAAATAAAAATAAAAATCATTATTTTAACCAATTGCTAGCATTGCCTATAATTTATATATATATATATATATATTATTGTCAATAAAAATTATTAATTAGAAGTGAATAAAGCGATAAAAAGTATACAAATTACCTAAGTATAAATCACTACAACACAGACGGTCCACAGAGGCAAATTAGATTTTTATTTTTAAATTTTTATATTTAAAAACTAATCGACATAAAATTTGTTCCAAATTAATTTCTAAATATCTATAAAAAGAGATTAATTAAGTGATTATATTGCTTCTATTTCTAAAATTTTAGACTCAGATCAATTAACTGCTTTTATTATTGTTATCTTTATAAATTTTTAGAGATTCATTTGGAATAAATTTTGTATTTATTAGTTTTTAAATATGAAAAAATAAAAATAAAAATTTAATTTATCTCTAATTTTGTGTCTATATAGATCGATTAGGTTACATTGAATTATAAACTAATTAATTAATCAATTGATAATTAAGCTCTGATTAATTCCTTAATGCCATCTAAAGGCTACAAATTAAACACACCTCAATTAGATAGTAAAACTCACTAATGTCACAACATCCATGATTTCTTCGCACATTGTTTTAAATGCACTGTGTGCTAAAATACTTTTCAGGTTTCAATCAATCATGTTGAAAGGTAGGCCAAATCCTTCTCACTCTTCATCTCCTCGAGTCCATTTTCTTTCTTTTTCTTCCTTAATTTCTCTCTCTCTAGTCCTCCATTCATAAATATTCATAGATGATCCATCGCAGCATTTGAATTAAAATCCCTTTGTGCTTAAAAATCTGATTATGTGAAGGAATGTGATTGGTGATAGATTACAAGATCTTGGTTTGACGATTGTTGAGGTGGAGATTGTGCCACCGATGTAAAACGTGTGGCAACATAATCAACAAATTAATTATCAATTTGACTACTGCAATTAATTAATTGTTGAACAACTTGCTTAGCCCTAAACACAAGCTTGACTCTATTCATGAGGTAGATTCCACGACGCAATTAGAAGCTTCATTTGGATTATAATTAATTAAGTCGTCCATTTTTATTTTCAAATTGTACTATTCTTTAAATTATTAAAATATTTATTTGAATTTTTTTACCAAATGAAACTTAACTATACATAATGTAAGTAATTATCAACTATATATTCAAAGAAAATTAATATATCTAATCCAAACTACGGTGAAATTACAAAGAATATCATCCAACTTTTAATTTCCACCAATTAATCTAATCTAAAGTTTTAAATTAAATTAATATTATTAATGAAACTATTAGTTGATTCTTAATACTCATATACACATGCAACTCAGCCGTCGAAAGTTAAAAAATACACAAAATCCTAATTCGATATTCATCTTCGCTCGAACTCTCATACTACATGCTTACTAATATGACTTGACAATAAAACGTGGTATCCTAGTTAGCAACTATATATAGTGTGTTATCAAATTATATTATTAAGTGGATAGTAAGAGAGTTCGATAGGGGATGAATATAGAGTTAGAATTTTGTATGTTTTTTTTTAATCAACAACTAATGATTTCGTTGACGACAACTTAATAATGGAATATAATTGATGTTAATTCAAAGCTAAAGATTATATTTGATACAAATTAAAATTTGAATTAAATTTATTAATTTTGCTTTTAGTTTGAGTTAAATTTATTAAATTTTCTTATATTAAAAACTAATTGAGCATAAAAATTTATGCCAATATAACTACTAAATTAGTTAAGTAATGCATTGTGATGCATGGCAATATAACTACTAAATTAGTAAAGTCGCCCGTAACACTCCGAAATTCCAAATATTGATATAGCAATTTAGGTAATTTGGGGGTAGATAAAGATGTATGCATGACAAAGAACTAATTGGGTAATATATTTGGGGGTAGATAAAATATTGATAATACATTTTTATTAATTTTCCTAAACTATAAACATCTTTCCAAACCCAAACACACTTTGCAATTAATTTAATGACAATTTATATATATAAAAACCCTTCCAAAGTCCTAAATTAATTAATTAATTAATTGATTAATTTCCATTCAACGTAATCTTCCACTAAAGCACGTGGCTGTAAATAATACCCTCTTGAAGGGGCATTTTCGTCCATGTATTGTTTATATATATCAGCTCCCATCTTCCATTCCATGACTACATCAAGAGCGCAGTTTTCTCTTCTTCTTCTTCTTTGGCCGCTAGAGAACCACCAAGACGCCGCTGCTCAATGACGAAGGTCCACCCGAACGCCGCCGTCCCGGATCACGAGCTCCCGAGAGTCGCTGGCTGCAGCTGCGGCGGCGGGGAAGAAAGCGCTGCAGTGCTGACGGTGTGGCGGAAGTCGCTGCTGTTTGGCTGCAGTGGGTTCACGGTCTTCGACGCCAAGGGAAATTTGGTCTTCCGCGTCGATGTCTACGGCGGCTCCGGCAGCGCCGGGACGCTCGTGCTAATGGACGCCGCTGGGAAGCCTCTGCTCACCGTCCGGCGAAAGGTAGACACGAATATTCCGACGCTTTTCTGCACGCGTCAATTAATTATCTAGATTGCTTCGATTTCGCACAATGTGGATTAGGAACTGATTTCGTTAGCGTTGGATCGAGTGCAGAAGCTGAGTCTGGGGGAGAACTGGGCGATCTGTAACGGGGAAGACGTCGGCGACCCTCTCGTCTCCGTCAAGAGGCACGTGAACCTCCGCCACTCCAGGGCGCTCGCCCACGTGACCCCGTGCCGCCGCCACGGCGGCGGCGGCGTCTTGGTGGGCGGGTACGAGGTCGAGGGGTCGTACTCGCGGCGGAGCTGCACTGTCTACGACGAGCGGCGACGGGCGGTGGCGGAGATCCGGCGGAAGGAGGCCGTCGGCGGCGTGGCCTTCGGCGGGGACGTCTTCCGCCTCGTGGTGCAGCCAGATTTCGACACGTCTCTCGCGATGGCCATCCTGATCGTCCTCGATCAGATGTTTCGGTGATCGACGGCTGGGATTTCGAGTTGGAAGTGCAGGCCATTTGAGGCTGGGAAAGTTTTCGTTCATTTTGTGGCTCTTATTTAACCATGGTTTTCTTTTTTGATCAAGTCATGGACTAATAAAAGGCACGCGAAATGCATGTGAGTGTATATAATTCCACTTGCAACTAATAAAAGTTATCATTTGGATTATGTAATCTTGGGGCAATTGGAATGTTGGAAGCAATTTTATTTTCTTTAATTAAATTATAAATAAATAAAATTCAATAATAGCAAGCAGACAAATATAAATTAAGAAGGTTCTCGTGTTGCTCGGTAGATTGCCCTAATGAACTTGGCTTCCTTCTCCGAAGCAGGTCTTCTTCAATCGAAAGGCCAGCTTTCGAAGGTCGGCTGAGTTGACATCAGCCGCAGTCACCACGTGCAATTTAAAGCATCCACACCCACTCCAAGTGTGTGGCTACTAAATAAATTTCCAGTACTTGGTCAAATTAGTTAATTTCCAGTAACATCACAAAAATCAATCTTTAAAGCACTGCCTTGTGTAGATATTTGTTTCACTCGCTCAACCTTTGCTTAGATTCATCAGCAGGTCCAGGTATATCTGATGATCGAACAGATCCATCAGATCATCTCGATTTCGACAACCTTTTTGCTGACAGACTTAGCTCAGCTGATAACTTTCGGCTGCAGCAAAAAAGATGCACCTTTCGGCTGTGGTTCATCTGATTAATTGCAGGCCTAATAAGCTGGTTCCCAAGATGCTCAAAGTGTCCAGAATGAGTGCAGTTTTTTTCCAGAATAAGCAATCGCTTGCACAAATTTGGTAAGTAGAAGCATCAGATGATTGCAACTTGCTAGAGATGTCTGAAATAGCTAGAGTTCCATGCAGAAGGAATATAATGTGGATATTTATGATGGGCAATTTAATTCTGGATAAGCATTGATTACTTGTGGCCTACATGGGAGGAGATGGATCAGAGAGTAGTAGATTTTGAGCAACTCTGTTGCTTCCATCCGAAGAAAAAGAAAAGTAGCCAATTTTAGTGGCTGACATTAACATACAATTAAACTGAGGCTGTCCATGTTCTTCAATTCCTGACTAGGAATGATTGCAGATGTGTGTTTTTAATAGGCCATGATCGACTTGGTTTCTGGGCTTGGCATAATTGTTTAAGTAGTGTCTGCATGTGCTTTCTCAGTAGTTGGATTAATTATGAGTTTGGGCTTCTTTTTTTGTTGGTGAACACAATTATTAGGCCTATTAACTAATTTGAGGCTATCTAGTTTGTAAGTTTAAGTATAATATATCCACACAGGTAGCTGTTTAACTAATTTGAATTAGGTTCTGGAAAAAAACTTGAGTCATGTTGAAATCAAGTGCTCTAGTCCTTAAGCTCTTCCTCATCACCCTATCTACCTCTTCCACCTTTCCTCTCCCATTCACAATTTCACATCTTTCTCCTCTCCCTTCATTCTTAAGAAGACTGTAGCCAAAAGAAACTAAGACGGCATTTGATTGAATATAATAGTATTTTTAATGACTCATCTAATTTTTTTGTCTGATTGTAAATTTTTTGATAAAAATAGATGAGCCATAAAAATATATAAGAAATACTAATAATCTAATATGATGGATAAAAAATATTATTCATTATCTCAACCAAGGTTGTTAAGATCGCTAGCTAGCAAGATCGTAAGATCTTAAGATCCTATACCATGCTAGCGATATCTCACTAAAAGATCGGAAAATATAGGATCGAACTAAGATCGCTTGTAAGATCGTAGGATCGATGCTATCCAACCGATCATTTACCATCTATATTTCAACCATTTTAAGCAATTTTTGGCCAAAGCCCAATCCATATTTTGGCCCGATCCGACATTGAAGTCCTTCTTCTCTTATTGGTTTCTCTTCCTCCCATTCTCGTCACTCTCAAATCAGAGCTCTCGTGTGTCTTTAACGACGATCTCATATCTTTGTTGCGTTCTTCTTCTCCGAATTTTGCCTCTTCTTCCCTAGTTCCCCTGCTGCTTGCGATGCTGCAGTTGTAGCCCGACTCCAAGAGCCCCTAGTGCATGCAGCCACGCATGACCTTATCTCTAATTTGAACCATGAGTGACTTGTGATTTTGAAAATTTGTGTTTTGATTGATAAATTTTGAACTACGACTTGTGTTAGTATTGTGTAATATACTAATATGTTATGACCTCAAAATTATATGTGATTTATGTTAAATTGTATGAATAAGAATTGATTTTGAATGATAAATAAGAATTGTGAGTACAAATTCATAAAAACATATACATATATTTATGTTTATATGTAATATTATTTTAATTATCGGTGGGATCTTACGATCCTCGATCCTACGGCAATCTTACGATCTTGCGTAGGAAAGCGATCTTGACAACTTTGATCTCAACCCTCTAATAATTTAGAGCATTCTCCAAAATCTAATTAATTTTATCGAACATTTTCAAATTTGAAACAAAGACCCATATTTTCCAAAAACCAAAATAAAAAATATTTCAAATTTTGGATCAAAGTTTTAAAGCTTCTTATGGACTTTCATCAGAAAGTCTTTAATACTTTTTTTTATAGCATGAAAAAAAATATTTATTAAAAATAACCTTTACAATTGATTCTTAAGGCACTTCAGAATTCCCTCAAGAATTCATTAAAAAAGTAAATTTTAATAAATAAATATATTATATTATATATATTTTTATTTAAATATCTAATAAAACTTTTAGTGTTAAAAACTTCGGTCAAAGTTTTTAAGCATCCAAATATCTTAAAAAATCTCAGAATTTTAATTAAAATATATTTTTTAATAAATAAAAAAAATACGTGATAAATTTTTTTATAAATTTTTTAATAATCAAGACATTGACAAACGTTTGTAGGTTGCTTAAAAATTTCGGTCCAAAAGTTTTAAAGAGCCTCAAAAAAAATTAATACTAGAAACTGGCCAAACTTTGGTTCAACCCATAGACTCATTTATTTATTCAATTCATGCCATGTAGATTGAATTAATGGCTCTAATTTCACACTCCAGATGCTTTTGCTTCACAATGACACGCGGCATTTCCATTTTAGATAAATAATTTGAGAAACAATACTTAATTTTGATATAAACATTAAGAAATAAGTGATTATAGACTAATGAATTATTTAGATCGAGAATAATTATGACGACCTGATGATTATAATAGTCGATCATGAATTAATACTCTACCAAGTGGCAAGTACCAACTAGTGAGTGCGGTAATATTGGGTATCACTTGCATCCGTCGTTATAAAATGCAAGCAAAAATTGGATTTTCTTAGCATTTTTTTTTGCCAAACATAAAATAGGCTTAAATTAAGAGCTCGTTCGGTTGACATTACTTTATACAAAAAATAGTATTTTATAAAAAGTAAAAAAAAAGTTCATATTTGATTGACATACTTTTTGCAAAAAGTACAACTTCTTGAATAAGTGCAATTTTCTATAAAATGCAGGAAGTAACTTATGTGGGCCCCTTAGATAAGTTACACTTCCTGCATTATATTTGAAGAAAAAAGTTAATTTCATCATCACATTTGTATTTAGTACATAGTTTATAATTTATATTCCCAATATTATAGATTAGACAATTCTTCAATTATTTAAGTATTTTTTAATTTTATTTGTTTTTAATAAAAATATATAATTTTTTCATATTAATTATAAATAAAAATTAATTTTTCATATATAATAAAATATATATTATATTAATTATATATACAAAAATTATATTATATATATATATATATATATTTATTTATTTATTTATTTTTTACCTATATACTAATGCATATCAATTAAAATATTATTTTATAAAGATATTTTGAAAATGGTATATTGATCATTTAATATGTACTTCCTAGGAAGTACTCATGTCAACCAAACAAATTTTGCCTACTCATGAAATTTCAAATATTTATCATGCAAAAATAATCATGAGTATAGAGATATCATTAAATGTGAATATTCAATTATTATACAAAGATTTTTACAAAATTAAACTGATACATTTTTCTTAGAATTTTTGCCCAACCTTTTTATTTTCTTTTAAATAGCATATCCTTTCACTTACATTCACAACTTGCAAGTAGACTTCATTAGAAGATAATGAAATTAAAATAACTAGCAAGCTAACACACTAAATAGCAAAGATTCAATACAAAGTTTCATTAAAAAATTTAACCTATGCTAGATAGAAAAGATTCATTTCAATGAGGATATCATGATATCAAAATGAATCTAAGAAGATCTTAGGATGTGAAACATTTGAGGAATAAGATCTCTTATCATGTTAAACTAGTTTGGACTTACAAGGTCTCTACTAGTAAATATCAACCTAGAACAAGTTTCATTTAATGAAATTTGCATAAGTGCTAAGATTCTACCTACTCATGAAAATTCAAGTATTTAACATGCAATTCTAATCATGAGTATAGAGACATAATTTAAGCTTAAGTATTGAGGTATAATATTAAGATTTTGAATTTATCAAAGTTATATTTTATTCATGATAATTTGCCAAACTAATCTTTTTCTTCCTAGTTATTAGCCTTCCTAAAATACTTATAACTTGCAAGTAAGCTACACTAATATTTTTAGAGAAAATATAGCTACTTAGCAAGCTAACCAAATCAAAAAGCAAAGAGAAACATCAAGTATCATTATCAAATATCACTTTGCTAAATGGTTTGAAATCCGTTTTAAAGATGAAATCGAGTGATATCAAAACGAATTTTAAGATATCACAAAAATAATAAATGAAAAATATGATTTCCAACCCTTTCTATTGGTTGAAAACCGAAAGGTCACAATGAGCCTACGATTTAAAACCGCAAGGTCGCTTAGGCCCATTACAGGCCACATAGGTCTCCGAGGAGACCGAAGATCAAAAACTCAAAAATTATTTTCAAAAGAACTCTTTTACAAGAGCGGGGAAAATAACTCAAATTAGACATGTATCATAATCTCCAACTAAAATAAAACATGCTAAAGTAAGGAGATGATACCAAAATGCTTTTGATGCCAACTTTACCATAGACATCTAGATGACTCGAAGTTGCAACTTTGAAATGGTTCACTCTTTGAATCCTCAAGCAACTTCAATCAACCACTTTCATCTCATCCTTGTGTGGTAGCTCCCCCTATAATAGAAGATGAGACCTTTGATACCCAAATAGCTTTGAATCCTTGGGGGTTAATGGGCTTAGGTATCCAAAGTGTCTTCACAATACTTGGATTCATTTTGAATGCGCAATCATATATAGCATGCCTAAATACACCACAACAAAAATAATGTTCATTAAATTTCTTTTTATTTTTGTTATGAACATGAGATTTATTTTAAAAATGTTTGTTATTTGAACTAGGATGAGCATGAGCATTCTTAAAAGATACATTTTGAACATGATGTTTAGTTGTAGAATGTTTAGTATGAGAATGATAATGAACCTTAGCATTCTTTACATGAGCATTTTTATTTTTAGAGTTCTTAAATGAGACATTTTGATTCTTAGAATATTAAGAGGAAGTATTAACTTTCCTACTCAAAGTCAACATCTCATTTTTCACATCATTCATGGATTTATGCAATGCATGCAATTGAGATTTCAACATGTTATTTTCAACTTTCAATTTTTCATTTTCAATTTTGAAATCATCATTCTTAAACTTCAATTTATCTTTTAAATCCACATTTTCATGTTTCAAAGCTTTTAGCTTAAGGTTTAATGTATCATGACAAGACTCAATAGAATTAGTTTTTAATTTGTCATTTTCTCATTTTAATGCATGCACATGCGAGCTAAGCTCTAAATTTTCTTTCTTCAATTTTTTGTTTTTTTTATCCTTTTTAACTAGCAAGGTGTACACTTTCTTATATTTGCTTACTAACTCATCATATTGCATATCATGTGAATTAGAAGAGCTAGTACAAACATTTTTATTATTATGACTAGAAGGGGGAGAGTATACCTCATCATTGGTACTCATGAGGCAAACTTTTGAAGTAGCTCCATAGTCATTGCTAGAGGGTGCTTCAAATGTGTGAGAGGTGGAGGTAGAAGCACTTGACCTCTTCCTTACTTTGTTCTTCATGCTTGGACAATTTTTCTTTACATGTCCATTCTCTTTGCAAGCATGACAAATTACTTTTTTTTCGGCTTTTGGTGCTACTTCTTTGACTAGAAGAGCTATGGACATCAAAACCAAGATTAGTAGTAGGTGTGTGACCATTGTCATCACCACCTTCATCAAAAGTGCCAATTTCTTCGATTTTGGCACAATCATATAAAACATTTAACGAGGCCCATAAATCAAAAGCCGAAGAGCAATGCATGACTTTTTCTAAGATGCCATTTGGTAATGTGCAAAGAATACAATTCATGACATCTCCATTATACTTAAACATTTTCTTATCTAATTCACTCCAAGCATGCATGTCAACCTTAGGTTCAATGAATTCCCAATGTAGCATGTTAAATACTCCAAAACCTTTAGACTTTAAATAATTATACATCCTATACTTTCAAAGACCAAAGTTCGAGTCACCAAACCTAGAAGGAGAAGACGCTACACTCTATAGAGCCATTTCTACATCAAGACTAGGTGTAGACGAGATGATAAAATCTCAAGCTACGAACCCGCTCTGATACCAAATGTAGTCAAAATGACGACACTAGGGGGTGAATAGTATATTTACTAAATCTATTAGCCTAAATCCAATTATAATCGTTTACTTAAATCGTTTAGGCAATTTGCGATTCAATGATTATATGCGGAAGCAATAAATGATTAAGCAATTAAAGCACAACAAAATGAAACAATGCAAACACAAGATTTATAGTGGTTCGGCCCCAATGACTACTCCACTACCTAAGCACCCCGTTTAGGATTTCCAAACTAATTTTACTAGATTAATTTACGTTTCCCTTACACAGATGACTTTTCACTTGAAGAGTCTCACTCTCGACCTAAGGTACTTCCACACCCGGAACTTTCACACCCGAAAGTCTCTGTCTTCTTATCGAGAGCACTCTTCCACCTCAACCCAAAGGGACAACTAAACTAATCCTGGTAAACACTAAGTTTACACAAGTGACTTTACACCTAACACCAAGTAACCACTTCTACACAAGAAGACCTAACACCCGATCTTCGTAAACCCAAATTAAAAGATAATCGTTTAAATAAAAGATAAAATTTACAATCAAAAGAGCTTAAGAATTAACACTACTAGAAAAATGGGCATCAGCAACGGCTGATGCCGTTGCTGAGCCGTTACAATGGAGCCATGACAGAAAATCGCGTTGCTGATAACTTAGCAACGGATCAACAACGACCGAGAGCGGCCGTTGCTAAAAATATTATCGGCAACGGTTTTGCCACGGACCCGGAGCCGTTGCGGATAACATTAATAGCAACGGCCGCTGAGCCCATAGCAACACCGTTAGTAAAATCCCGTCGCTAAGCCGTTGTTGTAGGTCATCAGCAACGACTTTCGATACACTTTTAGCAACGGCTTTCCCACGGACGGCCGTGGGAAAGCCGTTGCTGATGATGTGAACCTGGTAACGAAAAAATTTAAAATTTAAAATTTCCATTGATACATTATCTGATACATAACTCACACACCCATACACTCATACACATATTCATTCACACATCACAAATACACCAAGATATACATCAAAAAAATTATATTTATATTGATAATTATCCACATTAGTATAAAAACTATTCAAATGCAAAATTGAAGTATCAATATCCAAACAAAATAAATTAAACAAGTCCAATATTTCAGTAACAAAGTCAATATAAAAAAAATCTCACGATGACGATGGAGGATGGTCTGGATCGTATGGCGGGGTCTGGAGTGCTTGAGTGTACACCGGCGTGGACTGACTCGAGGACGATGGATTAGATGATGCCGAAGAGATGCCTGCTTCGGGATGACCTGACATGTTGCGTAGCATAGCTTGTATATCCGCCATCATCTGACTATGGCGCTCCATTATCTCAGTCTGACGCGCGACCGTGTCCTCTAGAGTCCTTATTCTGCTACTATGATCATAACTGGATCTAGAGGTGGACGGCCGCTCACCAGCGACCGGAGGGGTCGGTGCCCCAAGTGGCCCTAGTACGGCTCGCGCATGACCACTATCTGCAAAGCCATATACGCGGTCATGGTCCCAGCCACCTGCGGCCTCTACCCACGTTGCTGCGTCAAAGTCCTCGTGGGTGCCCTCGCGCTGCACCACCGTCTGGCTGTAGGTCTCCTACTCGAGTTTGATTTTTTGTTTAATATTTATCATAAAACTTAAAATATAAATATATAATGAATAATTTAAACAAATATATAGTTACCATAATGTATGCAGCGCGGTTGTCGATGTACTCCCCCGTCCCATGTGCTCGACGGTGAGTCTGCTCAAACACCGCCATCGGGGAGGGTCGCTGGACAGTCCCGTCATCCGACACCGTCGTCTACATTTACAAAATAAATACATTAATTAGTACACATAGTAACAAATAAAATATATAATTAAAAGGTATACTTACCATAAGGTTCGCGCCATAACATGTCGACGTGCTCGCTAGGCACGTAAGACCACGTAGGTCATGCCCCGTGCATGTATCGTCGAATAGTAGAAGAAATGCTCATCGACACTTCTTCTAGCTCGAACCTGCACAACAAAAATAAATTTTAATATTATATTATGATATAATGAATTTGTAATGATTCATAATTCATGATATATTTCAGCTCCCCAATCACGCTAATAAATCTACGTGACTCTGTGGCTGGTGGAGGCTGCCACCTGTTCGGCCCGCGTGGCCGCCTGCGTCTGGATGTACTAGCCTCGGCAGTATCATCGGCATGAGGATCAGCAACAGGAGGATCAGCAGCATGAGTAAGTGTAGGAGTCTCACCGATCGGAGACTCCGAAGCTCTCCTGCGACGATAACCACGACCAGACATATTTGTTGAATAGACATATAATCAGATTATTGTATAAATAGTAGAGATATATTTAATAAAATATATACTTTATAATTATTCCTCATCATCTGAATAATAGTCTTCGAATTCTTCTTCTTCTTCCTCTTCTTCATCTTCTTCATCTCCAGCTTCCTCAATTTCATGATCGTCATCATCAGCATATTCAACTTCTAATTGAATTGACGTTGTGTTTGTATCCTCGAGTATTGGAATAATACGATCTACAGCAGGAGGATCATCTTCTTGATAGAAACCATGTGTCATATCAGGTATCAGCTCATTTTCTCCTACTATCAGATCAATTTTTCCTCTACCTTTTGTCTTACAAACTACACGCCAATCTGCTCTATCTTTATTTCGAGTCGGATACTTTGCGTAATATACTTGTTCGGCTTGTAATGCCAATATAAAAGGCTCATTTGCTGCCAATTTAGATTTGTAATTAACCTCAACAAGTTTGTATTTTGGATGAACTTTCATGCCCCTTTCTGTTGTATCGAACCAATGACATCTAAATAGAATAACTGATTTCAAGCCGAAGTAGTGCAACTCTATCACTTCTTCTACCAATCCATAAAAATCCATATCACATTCAACATAGGCTGTCCCTTTCACACAGACCCCAGCATTCATCGTCTTCTTTGTAAATGCATATTCAACCATGTGAAATTTATACCCATTAACAAAATATCCGCTATAGCACGACATAAGTCGCGACGGTCCACTAACAAACTCAAATATTCTTTCATCTATTTCAGCTCTGTGATCTTTGTTGTAAGTCTGAATCCAAGTAGGGAAATCACAATTCCGTAATCTCTCCAATTCTTGATCGTTATGAATAGAGTGTTTTTGCACCATCTCAATGTCAAATATTTCAATGAATTGTTCAATCTCTGGACAATTGAGTAATACATACAAGTGTGCCAAATGATACTCTTCCTCGTTTAAGTGTCGAGATGGACGAGAACCAAAAGCACGACCAGAGTGACAAAATATATTTAAACGTCCATCTGAATGTCGAACACCCCCGTCGTCGTTACGTGGAAGACGATCAAATCTTGTCTGTACTGTCGATTCAAAGTAAAATGAGCAGAATGTTAAAATTTATTGGATGATATACGATTCAGATATTGATCCTTCAACAGCTGCGGTGTTCTTTACTTTTTTCTTCAGACGATTCATGTATCTTTCAAATAAGTACATCCACCGATATTGAACGGGGCCACCAACTCGTGCCTCGTATGCCAAGAGTACGTCGTATAAAAGATCATCTACTTCTTTTACACGAACATATAATCCCCGAACGGATCTAAGGTTTTGCTAAATCATATCCGACTCGTCGATGCGTACGTGAAACATATCAACTCGTCGGATGGATGATTATTTTCTAAATGTTTCGAGACAGTTCAAGTCCATATTGGACAATTCTGACACGAGTCCAAATTCGACGATTTCGGCAAGAGTCCGAAGTGGACGATTCCGGCGCGCGTCCGAAGTGGACGATTCTAAAATTAATCTAAACCCTAATAATTAATCTAACAAATTAAACAATTAATCTAAATAATTAATTAACATATAAATAAAAAATAAAAAATATAAATATACTCTTTCCGGCGCTGGAGTTCGGTGGACTTCGGCGCCAGCGTACAGTGTCCGGACACTATACAAGCTCCAGCGGTGGCCATCGGCCGACCGCCGCCGGCCAAAACCCTAAAAATAGGGTTTCGGTCGGATTTCCCGCCGGCCGCAACGGGAAGAGACGGTCGGACGGCGATCAATACCTGAAATCGGCGGTCGAGGACGGACGGCAGCGTCGGCAGCGGCAGCTCGACGTCGTCGGCGTCGACAGCGGCGGCGAGAGGCGGGAGGAGGAGGCGGCGGCGGCAGCAGCGGGAGGAAGAAGGGTCGGACGCGATCTGCGACCTATATAAACTTATCAGCAACGGCTCACTCGCCCGTTAGAAAGCCGTTGCTAATAAGTTATCATCAGCAACGGCCCACTTGTCCGTTAGAAAGCCGTTGCTGATAATTAAAATCATCAGCAACGATTCGTGTGTCCGTTAGAAAGCCGTTGCAGATACAACATATCTGCAAGGGCTTGAGCGGCCGTAAGAATGCCGTTGCAAATAGCAACGGCTTGAGCGGCCGTTGCTGATAGCCGTTGCTGAAGACTCAATTTCTAGTAGTGTAAACCAAAGGATCGTGCTCTTTTTAATCATTCAAAAACCTCCAACTCGCCAAGTAGTAGAGATTAGGTTGAAGCCCGAGTTGAGGAGTAGACGACGCTTGAAGAAGAACTCAACAGACGAACGGGGCGCACTGTGATTACTCCTTGGAAGGCTTTAAGTCTCCCTTAGAATGCTCAATGATAATTGTAAGAGAGGGAGAAGAAAATTAAATGAAGTATATGAGGGTATATTTATACCCTATTGAAGAAACGATAGCTTAACGGATAGTTTTCTATCCGTTGCAGGCCGCCAGTCGATTGGTCGGTTGACCGACCGATCAACCGCCATTTTTTCTCTCTGGTCGGTCGACCGACGGGTTGACCGCCAAGACGCAAGATCTTCGATCTTGACCTTCGGTCGACCCATCGATCGACCGACGCGATCTGCGTCTTCGGATATCCGTAGGTCGATCGACCGCCCGAGCTACTGCCCAATTTGGGCTTCGATCGGTCGACTGCCCGATCGACCGACGTAGCTACTGCCCCTTTTCGGCACTAGTCGGTCGACCGAAATAGCTGGTGCCCTTTACTTTACCCTATTCGGTCGACCGCCCGGTCGATCGAACTTAGGCTAAGTTGTATTTTTCAGCCGATTTCTTTCGCGCTTTGTTTCCGGGTTCCAGCTTTTCAACGAGCATCATCTTGGAGAGCTTTCCATGTGACCTTTGGACTCATCCAAGCGACTTTGGTGCACTCGTCGATCTTCGAGAATTTTTCGCGACGAACCCGAGCACGACGATCAATGTCCTTCTGATTTATCAATTTCTCCAATTTTTTCGATCGAGGACATCGAACGCTGCTGATATGGAAGCTGAAATATATTCTTAATGAAACCATTAGTTCCATATTTATCATCATCAAAACCGAGATTAAGACTAAGGTTGAAAATCTAAAGCCAACACTGAAGGCCCAGACCACCTGATTGAGTTCATGGGATTGGTCAGAATATCTCAGCGAGTCAAATGAAGACTATGTTTGCTACTTCTATTAGACCAAATGAAGTTCCTAGCTATTTGTTCAAGTTTTTCAATTAAGGGATTAAAGCACCAGAGATGGCTAGTGAGTGCAAGGGGATCGAATTAAGGACTGGATTGATAAGCACCACCCTATCGGTCTGGGACAAATAGGAGGTTTGCCAAGAACCCAAGCAGGCCTTGACTTTATTCATGATCAATTCTTGGGCCTGTGGTGGGGGTCTAAGGGGTGCAGTTAAAGACCCTAGATACTTGAAGGGGAATTGTCCCCTACGCATATTAAGGTAATTGCAAAAATTGGTAGTCTTTTCTCTAGAGGTGGGCGTAGGAAAATAAATTTCTAATTTAGCCAAGTTGACTGATTGACCAGAGAAATATTCATACTTTTGAAAAATAGACTTGATCGTACTTAGGCTCTTTTTATTGGCCCGAAATGCTAAAAGAATATCGTCAGCAAATATAAGATGTGAAACCACATGATCATTCTGATTTTTAAACAAGGAAATGAGTTTATTATCAACAATAGAATTAATCAAATTAGTCAGGACTTATGCTACGAGGACATATAGATAAGGAGACAAAAAAAAAGCACCATCATGATGCCTAAGGGTATGTTTGGTTAGCGAAATCAAATCTGTTTTCATAGTCTTTGTTTTGCTTTCACTAAAACCTAAACTGCTTACGAAAATGTGTTTAGTTCAGCGTTTTCATGAAACTGAATCGAAATCAGAATGAGAACGAAATCAGTTTTCTTAATAAAAATGAAAACACCATAATGTTATTTTTTGTGATTTTGATACTGTCGATTTCATTATCAAAATGCAGTTGCAACTTTGTAATTATTTTTATTTTTTATAAAATTAATTAATTTAAAAATAAATCAAACTATATATAATTTTTAAAAATAAAAATAATCATTTTCAACTCAAACTATTATATTAAATTTACAAATTAATTAAACCAATTTATATCTAATTGACTCAAACCCAAATTTTAAATAACTCGATTTTTTTAAAGTTGATCTATTTATAATTTAATCAAACTAATTTTAGATCATTGGACTTAATTTTTCTAAAATTTTATAATAACTATTAATTAACTTTTATATTTAATTGAACAAAAAAATCTTAAATTATCAATAACTTAATTAATTAAATCATATAAATATCTTATAATAATATTAGCAAACATTTAATTTTATAAACTAACTAAACATTTTAACTACTAGTAAAAATATTCAAGAAAAATTAATATTATTTTTTATAACTAAATAAATATTTACTGATTTCAACTAACTAAAATTGAGGTTATTTTCATTAATCAAACGCATTTTCAAAAAATTAAAAATTAAAAACCAAAACTAAATTTTCGAAACCAAATTTACAATTTCACTAAAATCAAATCAAAAAATAATTTTCGCTAATCAAACAACACCTAAGGAACTAAAACAAAAAAATACCTCATAGTTAATTAAACAAGAAAAGATCACAATTAATAAGCATGCATAGATCCATTCAACAAATTTATTAGGGTATTGCTAAGCCCTTAAAAACGATAAAATAGCCGGCCTTTTTTTTTTTTTGTCGTAGTACCATTTTATCGAAAGCATTCAATATCTATTGTTTTGCACCAATGCAGCATGCAAAGTATTGTACTAATTATTTTAATCAAAAGATACTCCAACCACCCATCTTTTTATATGATAATAATAACTTTATTTCTGGCGTGACTCGTGACATCAATCCCTTCATATCATATCTCACTTTATTTTCTTATTGGATAAGGACTTGTGTTTTAAATTTGATACAATATAGCACCTAATTCCAATTTAATCACTTTTTTCTAGATAAACCCCTAACCCTGCAATAGTGCAATGTATGGCAATGATAGCTCTTCAGTTCTATTGGGTACTTCATCGGGCCCAGACCCGGGTCCTGGTATTTATGACCAATGCGAGAAGGGTAAACTGACGGGTAAGCCACGGACTTGGAATACCTTTGAAGCGTCCACTCCTATACCGTATACAAACTTCCTGCGGGCGCATCAGGTATCGTCTGCCCACCGGCTGCGTCAAACTTGGTCCGTCAATTTCGCCGGCTACGCGCGCCGCAAATCGAGAAATCAACGGATGTGAAGCTTCGGAATACTTTTAACTAAATCGCACCGCGCGCGTATTATGAGACAAAGTTGGAAAGCCGTCGGATGATGTAGTTGACGATCTATCTATCGTTACCCTAATTTGTTCTCCCTACACGCCCCATCATTGTGCTCTCTCGAAAATCCGCGGGCCGTGAAGGAATATACCGCAGCGCGATTCGAAAAAACGGGGGGTGTGAATAGGGGGGTAGAGGGGATTGGTTCTTCGTATATAAATACAAAGGCAAAGGCTCGATTTTTCTTCAGCCGGAAGAGTCTCTACACAAGAGATCTAACAACAGGTTTTTGTTCATCCTCTCTCCTTTAATTTGTTGAGCGATTTCTTCCGTATTATTTTCGGCTTCGATGCGTTTGATTTTACTTTGTTTATTTGTGTTTTCTTTAGATCCGGTTTCTTGTACTTATCTCTTCTGATCGAACTTTGCCACACAGATCCACTTTTATGGTGGTTTGATGGATTTTCCTGATAATATAACTATCAAAGATGATCCTTCAGTAGTATTTTAGTCTTATTTGTTTGGGGTTGTTGTGAAAAGACACTTTTTTTTTGTTTGTGTTATGTAGATTTGCGAACTACAAGTATTTGGCGGCATGGGTAGCTCAGATTTCTCGTGGAAATTGCCGGATCATCCCAAGCTTCCCAAGGGGAAGACCGTGGCCGTTGTGGTTTTGGATGGGTGGGGTGAAGCGAATCCTGACGAGTATAACTGCATTCATGTTGCGCAGACACCGACCATGGACTCGCTTAAGAAGGTATGAATTTGATTGTGCAGGAAGATGATTTCTTTTTGTCTTAAATTGTGTGTATTTTATCATGTCGGTAGATCCGGAAATTTGGTTTAAATGGGTATATCAATACTATGATTAGAAGTAAGACATCCGATCTGACTGCTTGGCGTGACCCGTAGGAGGGTTCGTTGTGTCAAAAGATGATTTTTTTATAGTGTAAATATCTGGGTTCACTATGTTTCAGATGAATAATTTTAGTATACCTAGTTGTACGCTTGAGATGAATAACAAGTCATCACTCGTTTAAACTTTTCATTTGAGATTCAAACTTATATGTAATTGATATTACAAAAAAACATCATTCTTAACATTCTCTGTGTTGTATAGGGTGCCCCGGAAAAATGGAGGTTGGTTAGGGCTCATGGAAAAGCTGTGGGCCTTCCTACTGAGGATGACATGGGTAACAGTGAAGTAGGTCACAACGCACTTGGAGCTGGAAGGATTTTTGCTCAAGGGTATATACATAATACTTCAGTCCATATTCATGTCTTAAAAATCCTGTGATACTCATCACTTTTTATTCTAGTGGTTACAATGCTGTTTCTTTGTTGCTTAGACCTTGTTACTGCTTTATCCTTCCTATTGCTCAATAGGCTCCCGAGCTACCTTTCAAACTTTTAATCTAGATATTATGTTTTTCTTTTAATTCTGAATTGTCTTTTGTGGTGTAGTGCCAAGCTGGTGGATCTTGCCCTTGCTTCTGGAAAAATTTACGAAGGTGAAGGCTTTAAGTATATTAAAGAAAGCTTTGATCAGGGAACTCTACATCTGATTGGATTATTAAGTGATGGCGGTGTACATTCTCGGCTTGATCAGTTGCAGGTATGAAGAAACCATTCTGCTTGTTTAATTGATGCTATATGTGGTCACGTTGACTTAGTAACTGCGTAACCATGCAGTTGCTTCTGAAAGGGTGTAGTGAGAATGGTGCCAAAAGAATACGTGTTCATATTCTGACTGATGGCCGAGATGTTTTGGATGGCTCTAGTGTTGGATTTGTGGAGACATTGGAGAATGATCTTGCTCAGCTACGAGCAAAAGGAGTTGATGCACAAATTGCATCTGGTGGTGGTCGAATGAATGTTACTATGGACCGCTATGAGGTATGTTATTAATTTCCTATCTTTTCTTTTTTCACTAGATAGAATTTACTAGGGGAGTATAACTTCTTTGTAAGTTTTAGGTTACCAATGTTTAATTCATTTATACCTATTAAATAAACATGCAATTAGGTTTACTTTATTCTGGGCCTAACATTTTTTGACACTTCTGTTTTGGATGGATATCACATAGCTATGTTTTGTATGAGATATTTGTTATTATCTCCTTTAACTGATTTTAGCACATCTGCCTAGGATATATTTGTCTTATTAATTGCCATTATTTTATGCCTTCTGCAGAATGACTGGGGTGTTGTTAAACGCGGGTGGGATGCACAGGTTCTTGGGGAAGCACCACACAAGTTTCGAAGTGCTTTGGAAGCCGTGAAAAAGCTGAGGGAGGAGCCCAAAGCCAATGATCAGTATTTGCCACCATTTGTTATAGTTGATGAGAGTGGCAAGGCAGTTGGCCCAATAGTTGATGGTGATGCTGTTGTAACTTTCAACTTCCGAGCAGATCGTATGGTCATGATTGCTAAAGCACTAGAATATCAAGACTTTGACAAATTTGATCGTGTTCGCGTCCCGAAGATTCGATATGCTGGCATGCTTCAGTACGATGGTGAATTAAAACTCCCAAACCACTACCTTGTTTCTCCTCCAGAGATTGAGAGGACATCAGGCGAATATTTGGTTCACAATGGTGTTCGTACTTTTGCTTGCAGGTATTGCGGTATAGCATGTCATTTTTTTCTATTTAACTTGATTAACCATGTGCTTCTTCTGGTAATTGTCTATATAAATGTCTTTGAAAAGATATTGGCTACTTCCTTTTATCAATCTCTTATCAGATGTGCATTACTAGAATGGGTTTACAATCCAGCTAAATCAGATCCTATGTGATTTTGGTTTTAATTAAAACACCTATAAATCTTCACATACCATGATTTTTTCTTTTAAAAATCTAGAAGTTGTTTAGTGTTTTAAGTTACATAGGATAGGAACTTCATTGCTCTTAGTGTGGTACATCATAGGAAGGAAAAGGCTTGACCAGAAAATTAGACTATATCAAACCAAAATGGAAATACAATATTGTCAGGTCATTTACCTCCCTAGATTTTCTCCTTATGGCTCTTGCTTGAGCAAATAACTGCTTAAGTATCTTGGAGACCCTGACTTAGAAGCATGTGATTTTTGCAACAATATAATAATTATGAAACATGTGAATTTACACTGTAATAGTTGTGAAGCAGCTCAATTCTATATACTCATGTATTGACTTGCTTAATATTGCTTATAAAACATATCATATTGCAAAAGGGGAATTCCAATCCAACCTATTGCAAATGGGAATACCATTGGTTTATGAAATAGGATTACTGGGGGTAGATCAATCTGTTCATTAGATTTTATATAATATTAGAAGATATGGCTGTGGAAGACCAAGCAGATGTGGATGGGCGGTTCATGAAGAACAAAAATAATAATGAATTAGCCATTATGCTGGAATGATGAGGTCAAAAGGGTCTTTAATTTCTCTTTGCCTTGTTCTTTTTTTAAGTCCTTTGAGTTCTTTCTTTTCAAGAACAGAAGGGGGATGTCATATAGGATTTTGTATGTGATTTTTTTGGGTTTAGTTATTGAACCTATTCAAAAATGGTTAGGTATGAACTTGGGTTTTCTCTTCAGTCTTTGTTGTAAAACTTTTTGGTACTATAATTCGCTTTGTTCATTTTTTTTTGTCAGGGAAACCTGCATGGATTCTAAAAGTGTACTATTTTTTCCTATTAACCATGAAGAGGTCATTTGTCACATAAATCTAGAAGCATGTAACATTGGTGTTTTTGTTGCCAAAAGTAGGGTAAATCAGTTGTGATAGAGATGATTTGATCTTGGTAGTAGACTGTAAGTTGTAATGCTTACATTAGTAGAACAGTGCACAATACCTTCTTGTGCTCTCTCTTCTCTTAGGAGTGAGGATGTGGGCCTGGCTTTCAGATTGAAGAACTTACCAGGTTGTTCACAGATTCACCAATTCTACTGGTTTTGCTTAGTATCTACTGATTTTCTTGGATCCAACTTATCTAAAGATCCAGAGAATTGGGATCCTTCAGTGTCATTTCCAATTGTGATAAATTGATTGGACCAGACACCTTTTTGGAACCGCACAATTGGGAATCAATTTTAGATGATCATAAAATCTTGTATGCTTTACCTAATTGTTGCTGCCAACTATTTACCATCTATAGCTAGTAGCTAACATACTCATGAAAACTGTTACAATTGTCCAACAGTGAAACTGTCAAATTTGGTCATGTCACCTTCTTCTGGAATGGAAACCGATCAGGGTACTTTAACCCATCTATGGAAGAGTACGTCGAAATTCCTAGTGACAGTGGAATTACATTCAATGTCCAACCCAAGATGAAGGCCTTGGAGATTGCTGAGAAGACAAGGGATGCTATCCTCAGTCGGAAGTTTGACCAGGTAAATAAATGTCCTTATGAGCGAGCTCTTCTTTGTTTACCCTGTTACTTATTTGCTATGTTCTCACAGGTTCGTGTGAACCTACCTAATGGTGACATGGTAGGACATACGGGTGACATTGAGGCCACTGTTGTTGCTTGCAAGGCTGCTGATGAAGCTGTCAAGGTAATATTTGATAGTTCGTAATGACTTATATTTTACAAATCTGCTTTAGGAATTATGTTTGAGATTTGGTGATTGATGTCCTTTTTGTCAAGAATACATATCATGTCATCACATTCTGAATTCAACTGACCTATTTTTTCTCATTACAGATGATTTTAGATGCCATAGAGCAAGTTGGTGGCATTTATGTTGTCACAGCAGATCATGGAAATGCTGAAGACATGGTAAAGAGGAACAAATCTGGCCAGCCACTTCTTGATAAAGATGGGAAAATTCAGATTCTCACTTCCCATACACTTCAACCTGTAAGTATACTGGAAATTACTTAACCATCTGTCAAAGCCTAATATTGATTTCTATGATGCTATTTGTCTAGTAATATGTAGGGGTGTAATCGAGCCAAGCCGAGCCGAGCTTGCATGTGCTCAAGCTTGGCTCGTTTAAGAAATGTCGAGCTCGAGCTCGCACTCGAGCTGGATCGAGCTTCAATATCCAAGCTCAAGATCGGCTCGAGCTTGACTCAAGTAACTCGAGCTCGGCTCGTTTAAGCTCGTATAGGATCGTTTATTTTTCTCAAGCGTGACCGAGCTCATTCAAGCTCGATTAAGCTCGGTTCGACTTGGGTTTATGCTCAACCCCATATGAAATATTAATATTTATATAATTATATATAAATATATGAAGCTCGATTAGGCTCGCGAGCCTCTTGAGTCGAGTATTAGTTAGGTCGAGCTCGAGTTTTCATCAAGTCGATCTCGAGTAGCTCACGAGCTGCTCGGCTCACTTACACCCCTAGTAATATGTCAGCATAGTCTCATAGTGTTGAATTAACACCTTAAAAAGTTCCCTCTCTAGGATACTAATCCAAGAAAAATGCTGTTTGCCACATCTATATGAGGATGCTTCCAACTTCTTTCTACTTGCAATCTCACTCGTATAACTTGGGGTATGGTTAGTCAATGTAGGATATTGTTAGATTTGTGGTTGACATATGGACTATTTTCTAGTTGGCTGATAATATATAGGTTATGGCTTTCAAATTGATATGTGAGCCATCCAATTCCTGGTGTTGATAATATATAGGATATTGTTAGTTGGCTGATAACTAATCTCAATTCCTGGTGTTGATAACTTTAAATAAAACCATCCAATTGAGAAGGTTATTGGAGAAGACAAATTACTTCGTACATGTCTTTTCTTCTAGTCTACTGTCTACATGCACAGATGTGATAATATATCTACTCTTTTTTTCCTAGAGGACACACTCTACGAATTCCATTTGGAATGGCCTCTGTTAATAGGTTCAGGTCATATATATGACAACACTGTGCTAGATCTGTTCACATCTATTTGACATTAGAAGTGAGACTTGCACAATGTTAGTTGATCTAGGCAATTATATAATCTCATGCAAAGCAACTTCTAGGTATCCAAACTTCTGCAATTCACAGGTCTTAGTTGTTGTGGGCAATAATATAATCTGATGGAAAACAACTTTCAGGTATCCAAACTTCTTCAGTTCACACGTAGGCAATTATAAAATATGATGGAATACAACAAAGCTTGCTCAAGTATTTGCATATTTTCTTATTTTGAGTTTTGGGTAGCTGTAGTTATTTTTGCTGTTTACTAAATCTGTAATGGCTTTATTATCAACTTAGTTCATTCTCGTACATACACATTTTGCTCGACATTACCAATCATGTATATGTTGGCAGGTCCCTATTGCAATTGGTGGCCCTGGGCTAGCATCTGGTGTCAGATTCAGGAAAGATGTACCTGACGGTGGCCTTGCCAATGTTGCTGCCACTGTCATGAATCTGCATGGTTTTGAGGCACCAAGTGACTATGAAACAACCCTCATTGAAGTAGTTGACAACTGAGCAAGCTTTTCTTTTTTGTAGTGATCGAGCTGCCTATGCAAGATATCTTTGAATAAGTTTCATTCGAATATTTAAGTTGCTCCTCTGCATGAGCAACATGAGATGACAAATTTTGTTTCCAAAATAGCCCCCATTAAACTCCTTCAGCATTACTTAAATGCTGTTTTTTTTTTTGTCATGTTCAATGAACAAAAAATATGAATCCATTCTCCTCATAGCTTGTTAACTCTCATGCAGCCTGCACTGTTGTTTTGGCAAATTATGAATGAGTTGATCCATTTATACTCGTTCTCTTCGGAATTGTTTAAAAAATATTATATTTATAAATCTCATCTAATTGGAACGCTTAAATATTCACCTTAGTACTGTTTCCACCTGTTTAAAAATTTAGATGATCAATTAATCTTAGATACCAAATTTTGATGGGATACATAAATCCTCGAGTCAACTGGCGAGCATTAGATATATTTAACCAAAAAATTGTCATCAACTGATAGTTTATAAATTAAATTTCATCAACAGATAATTTCTAGCCATCCATGCATGCATCCTCGAATTGGCATGATTTTAGATATTATCCTGTTAATTCTCCTCTGCTAATTTCTTGATTTCTTTTTTATTGTTCTTCCTCCCCGTTTCAATATACAAAAATGAAATATACTAGATTTTATCGTCTCTTTTTCATGGTTCATCCTCCACATTCCAATCTTTTTGATTGTTCATCTCAATCTATTTTGAGCAGATCAGGTTAGATTTTCCTTCCAACCTAATTTCTTCGGATTTTAGACATTGTCACTTGTCAGAGTTTTAGGACGATATGAATAAATTGAATCGAAATTAAAAAAAGGTCAAATTAAAATGAAATTTAAAACTTGGTTTGGTTTGGTTTGGTTTAGCCGGTTCAGCTGGACATGTTGGGTTAGATTTGGATCCGAAAGTGAGGTGGGGTATGGAAAATTAACTTGGGCATGCATGTTTCTTTTTGCGCATCGCTTTGGAGTATGACAATGAGTTGATATTGCGTGCTTGGGCAATTGATATGATAGGAGCCTAAAACTGCTGCATTTGGAAATTGGAAATTACTTTAATCAAACAATAATTAAAAAATATTGATGCCTAAAAGTCTGGTTGAAGGTTAAAATCAAGTTAGACAGAAATTTCTCATAAAGGACAGTTGATAGGGAAATTCCATATTTTATAAAATAAATGGACAGAGATATATGTTGCATGATATGCCAAAAAAGTAAGAAAACTAATCTTGTTGGGCAACTTAAGGTTAAATGTCCGCATCACATAATTTACCCTTATGATCGTATTAATGATCACTGGATCAATTTTCTACGGAGAATATACTAATTTGCCCTTCACATTTAGTAAAAATAATTTGTTTGCCCTCGATATTTTTTGGCTCAAAAATACCTAACAGATTTTTTAAATTATTACTATATTGCCTCTAATGTTAGAACGATGTCAATAATATGTTAACGAAGCTGTCGTGTCATGTGATATGTCATTCACTAATACAGTCATCCGGAATGTCATCTGTCAAAAATATTATTTTGTCCCTCATATTTGTTTGAAGGTTCTATTTTTGTCTTTGAGGTTTTCTAAGCAAAAATATCATTATAGTAACGAAAAATGGTGTAAAATTGCCTCATTTTTGAAATGTCCATGTCCCCCCTAATGATGCTGACGTAATATCTAACTTGTCGAATTTTGACTAAAATGTTGTCCACATTAGCACGAGACCCACATTCCACTAACTCGCCATTTCACCGGTGTCGCTACACATATTTCCCATCGTCTTCATCATCCTCCTTGCACCGGTCTACGATCACATCATCGTGCCCTTTGCGTGCCAGGTGACGTGGTCGACACAACGAAAAAGATACATAGCGATGTCAGCTGGATGGTGAATTTGTGAGATGTGAGTCCTATGTTGATGTGGATGACATATTGGTCAAAATTTGACACGTCGAATGTCACGTTGGCATCATTAGACGTGAACAACTTTTCAAAAATGAAGTAATTTTGCACTTTTTTGTTACTGTAAGAGTATTTTTGTTTTAAGAAAAATTAAGGGGCAAAATAGAACCTCTAGACAAACGATGAGAGTGGCAAAATAGCACATTTGGCAGAAAACTTGTTGGGTGATTGTATCCGTAATTGACACGTCACATGATACATCAGCTCCGTTAGTAGATTCTTGACATCTTTCCAACATCATGAGCGGTAAAACAATGATTTTCTAAATTATTTCAATAATTTTGAACCCAAAAAAATATGGATGGTAAATAAATTCATTTTAGTAAACGTGTAGGTTAAAATCAGTACCTTCTCCTATTTTCTATAATTCTATTTCAAAGCAGAACAAATTAGAAATATGCACATACATATGTTATACGTATATGTGCATAACGGGCCGGATTTGGTAGGTAACGTTGCTTCATTGTCCATCAATATTAAGTAATTATAAATATACTTGACTTCATAATTCACAGTATATGGCTATAATTAAGACGATAAAATAATTAATGTGTATTTACACATTTTATCGCATATTAATTTGAGGTTGTTGGTCGCTCCATGTCATTAATACAATTTATTATCCCACTCTCTCTTCCCACACCGCTATTATAACCGTCTCTCTCTCTCTCTCGATCGTGCCCATGCCATGAAGGAATCCGGCGACGCCAACGGCGCCCCCTTGGACGCCCACCGCCACAAGCAGCTCCGCCGCCGCCGCCGCCGCAGGCTCTGCTGCTTCCTCTGCCTCTTCTTCCTCGCCCTCCTCATCGTCGCTGCCGTCGTTCTCGCCCTCACCGTCTTCAAGATCCGCGAACCCCAGGCCGAGCTCGTCTCCGTCCGCGTCGCCGGCGTCTCTCCCCGCGTCATCCTCCCCGCCATGCGCCTGGAGCTCAACCTGACCCTCGACCTGTCGGTGCTCGTCCACAACCCCAACTACGCGGCCTTCTCCCACGCCGACGGCGGCCTCACCCACCTCTTCTACCGCGGGACCCAGGTCGGCGAGGCCACGGTGGCGCCCGGGCGGATCCCGTCTCGGGGGTCGGAGCTGCTCCGGCTCGCGCTGGCGGTGGACGTCGACCGGATCGCGGCGGAGCTCGGCGACCTCATCGCCGACGTCCTCGCCGGGGCGGTGGCCTTCGACACCGACACGCGGCTGCCCGGTCGGGTCACCATCCTCGGCTTCGTGAAGCGCCACGCGGTGGCCACGTCCAAGTGCCACGTGGTCTTCGGGGTCTCCGACCTCAAGGTGCGCAGCCAGGACTGCACGCAGAGTACCAAGCTGTAGGACTCACTGGGCGGTGACCGGACGCCCCGTCGTCATGTGTCCACGTGTCTTGTCCATACTTGACGTTTTATATACACGTCCGCATAGAATATCATATATAATTATGGCTTTATTTATATGTAGAGATATTTGATAGAATTCCATCCATTTCTATTGTCTCTTTTAGACATCATATTATAATAATTATAAACGAGATATAAATTTGGCCAAATATTCCCCTTGTCCTGTGTTTTGATTTTTCTCTTGGCTCTAATTTTTAGATTTTTTTTTAAAATAAAAAATAATGGGATAAATTAAAGTCATAATTATTTAGTTGAAATGTTTCAACTGGTGGTGACCTCTCTTGTCATTTGTCAACATGGAATTGGTGTTCATACTTCATAGGTCTGAATTAAGCTGATAGGAGTGGTAATTTTCTTCTTCTCACATTAATTTGAGTGGGCTTTGACAGGTTTTAGTTGGGAGTTTGATTTATATATAGAACTTGACTTTTTTAATCAGATAACTACCCATGTTTAGGGGTGAGCAAACTTTCCCGATTCACCGAAACCGAACCGAAACCGATTTAACCGAACTGAATTAATTTCGGTTCGGTTTTCGATTAAAGAAATTTTTGGGTTCGGTTTTCGGTTCGGTTCGATAAATTAACTGACGGTTCGGTTAATTTACCGAATTAACCGAATATATATATATATATATATATATATAATAACAAATATATTAGATGGTGGAATTTGTCTTGGTGGTTAAGTGTTATGTTTAGCTTTCCGTCGCCCGGGTTTGAATCCCATGTTGTGTAATAATATTTATTTAACATTCGATAAATATATAATAGTTGTTAGTTATATATAAATTGATAGTAATGTTTGCTAAGATGGTTAGAAGGGTAAAAATTAAAATCTAATTCCGACTGAGTTCAAGTCCACATGCATTCTTTGAATTATTTTTTTTATCTTTTCGGTTAACCGAAAAGAATTAACCGAATTTTTTCGATTCGATAAACGGTTAAAAAATTTTCTTTGGTTCGATTCGATTAACCGAATTTTCGGTTCGGTTTTTAACCGAACCGATGCTCACCCCTACCCATGTTTGTTTTAGAAGAGGTATTATTCTTTGTGTTTATGCGTTGGAACGAAGCAACGTAACACACTTTTCTTCAAGCCTTCAAGTGGGCAATGGGGGTAGATATAATACTTCTGTTAGAAAATTAATTAATCAAACTACGATGCATCTTTTGGAAAAGAGATGAAGTAATGTGGAAGACTACGAATATGAATCCCAATGTAAAATTTGGAAAAGCAAAAATGTTAAATTCTCCTAACTCATTTGTCTAATAATATTCACATATAATAATGTGCTCATGATTATTAATAAAATTATTGTCCATACGATTGTGAGTGATTAGAAGAATTATTAGACTGATTATTATGATGATATAGCAAGACTCTTGAAAAAAAGATCAGATAATGAAAGAGTAGTGATATGGTTCATAATCGGGTATGCCTCCAAGATCGCCCAGATAAAAACATGACTTATAAATAAGTAATATAATTGTTTTATTTATATAGAATTGAATTTTTGGAACCCGCAAAAGTCGATCATTATAGAAAAAAAAGTAACGCCTCGATTAAAAATATTTCACCAAATCTAAATTATAAATAAGTAATATAATTGGGAAAAGAGAACGAAGCAACATAACGCACTTTTCTTCAAGCCTTTAAAGTATGCAACATTTCACCAAATCTAAATTCTTTAATTGCCAACAAAATATTAAAAAATTGTCAGAAGTGGGATTTGAACCCACGCCCTCTCACGAGGACCAGAACTTGAGTCTGGCGCCTTAGACCACTCGGCCATCCTGACTAATGAAAGAACCGTTTATATTTCTGTTCTTGTACCAAACCTAAATATATTATCAAGTCAACGGAAAACAGAAACCATAATTAATGCTGAAATCATTTAATTACTTTCCGAAAATAATTTATGCATTTAATCATAAAGAAGCAATTAGATTTCTCAAGGGTTGCACCTTGATTTACAGAAGACACTTTCCAGAAGCAAGCTTTAGTTAATCCAAAATATCATGTGCAAGGAGACAGATTTACTGTATTCATATTCCCACAGTAGGAGAATCAAACCCTTGAGTATACAAGGATCTCATACGAGTTACCGGAAAAAACAGTAGGAGATTTACTGTATTAATGTACAGGTTTACAGCTTAAAAAAATGACCTGAACTCAAGCACAACAAAGGACCGAATAACCGAAAAAAACTACTATGGAGCCGGCCTCCAACCCCACGCATGAGAGAATCTAGCATTTTAAAAAGTGAACCTAGCATCATTTAAACTAAACCTAAAGTTAAAGTGCTAGGTTCACTCTTTTGCAACACATGCTCACTCTTACTTTAGATTCAGTCTTAATCATAGTAGGTTCAATTAGGACTAGACTCACTCCTATAAGGGGCTCCATAGGAACTTCTATGGAGCCTAGCTCTATAGAAGTTGCACTCAGGATAACTATAACCGGCTGATGATTAGTGGCACTCCAAACTCAGGTTCTATAGTAAGTCTGAACGCAGGGGAATGGCGATAACTCGGTGAGAGCGAGAACGTGAACTTAGAAAGAAGCATGGAGAGGACAACTTTAAGTTCTACCATGGCAAAATTTTGACCTGCACAGGTCCTCATTCCCGTGCCAAATGGTATATAGTTACTAGGGAATCTACAAGCACCAGCAATGCCGCGTGAGAATCTATCCGGCTTGAACATATCAGCATCAGATCCCCAATTGTCTGGATCGTGGTGCAGCAATGATATTGGGGTCGAAATAGTGATGCCTTTTGGTATCTGGATGTCTCCAAGCTTTATATTTTGAAGAGCTTCCCGCACCATAAATGCAGATGGAGGGTACAGACGAAGTGTCTCTTGGATTACCATGGTTAGCTGCAAATTTATGTAATCATTACAAATATGATACATCAATATTTCTTGATCTTAGTGTTCTGATCTTAAAGTCTAAGAATAGTAAAATTTGATTGGATAGGAGCATGCATAACATATACAGACTACAAGAACACTAAAGCATATTCTTCAAATAATTGAGTATGAAGCAATTAAAAAAGTTTTAGTACTCAATTCACTCAATTCATTCTCCACTAACTAACTTTGCTACCAAAGATGTAGTTCAAGTTTGTGAAAGATCATTATGAATTAGGAGCATGCATAACATATACAATCGTGAACTTCTGGTTACAAATTTTATTTTTCATGGAAGAATTCATACAATTAATTGTTTTTAAGAATTCTAACAAAAATAATGTTTTTATATCTTAAGATAGGTTTTTGTTCTTGTGTAACTTTCATATTTGTGACTATTAAACACTGGAATATATGGAATGTTTGAAACTGACGAAACTATCTGTAGCTTGAAAACGTGTAAGTCTATAATTTATCTTTAAATATAAATGAATCTTCAAAGAAGTTGTAAGTCAAATAAAACCTTGAGTTTCTGACAGGGAAATAATTCCAGTTCTATGAATAAGAAAAGTCATAATCCAATGGTTCCTTGCATACCGTTTTTGACTTGCGAAGAATGTCAAAGGTTGGAAATTCTCCTTGACAGACCTCCAAGACCTCATCTCGAACACGGTCTTGCCATTCAGGATAGGAAGCAAGTAGCATCAAGCACCAGGTAGCAGTCACTGCAATGGTCTCATGCCCAGCAAAGTAGATGTTCTTGCAATTATCAATGATGAAGCTTTCAGTTCTAACAAGATTAGAATTCATGAGACCCGAAGCCTCAATGATGGTTTGTAATAGATCTTTATCCATTGATTTGGAAGAGTCGCCTTTACGTTCCTTTACTATATTCAATATCAGTGCTCGTACCTCTTGATTCAGCCTCCATATATCTCGATTGCTTTTCACAGGTAAATATCTGGTGGAAGTATCTTGAGTCAGAACAGTCTAGCTAGTAATAATGTTAGAGCACGATTAGCCTTGTGAATTGCAGATTGTCTGATCAATTAAGGACAAATTGATCTATAAGACAAGAAAGATAGGCTTTTCTGATCTACATCTATCATCTGTGGACAATTGATGAGAATATAAGAAAGCATCTAATGATATGAAGTGTCTTTCTTTTGTTGGAAATGCCATCATTTTTACTTCTCTTGAGATACCAAAAGATGCCAGCTTAATCTGCCCCAAATATGTGTCTATTTAAAAGTACAGAACTATTTGATTTAACAAAATCCATAATGTGGGAAGTAGATCTTGAAACAAAAACCATATAGCTAAATGACAAAAGGTACTAATGTAGGCTTTCTAAATTAGCTAATAAGTTAGGTGTCTTCCACAACTGGGGACCTTTGCAACAATAAAAATGGAAGTGCATTGCCATTCTTTTGTTTTCAATGATAGATCATGCTATTAAAAACCGAGACAGGATCAACAAAGGATCAAAGTGGATATGAAACAAGATAGTGGAAACTTAAGAAAGGAAGGAAGTTAAATGAATTCCAAACTGCACTTTTTGTAAACTGCTGATGTGTAAGCCAGAATGTCTTATCATTTTGGGAGGTGATTATGAGAATAACATTTTATTTTAGTGGTGATTAGGACAGTTTAAGCACTTCAATCTTATTTTATGGTTGAACATTGACCTTGAGCCAGCTGAAGAAACAGTTGTGAAGAAAGCAAATTAACTGGGTCAGGCAACCTTGTGAAGAAAGTATTCTGTGATATTATTACTATGTTTCTCAACCAAAACTTAATTAGTAAAGTAGGAGCTATCAGATATTTAAGACTTTGAGGTATCAGTTCATAGCTTGCTCTTTTTTGTTTTATTTGTTTTGGGTATCTGTTTAACAAATTAGCTTATGCCTTATCAAGAAATCCTAATCTCTATTATGAGAATTTTAAGGCAGATTACATCCGGGCACCTTGGAAGACAGATATATGATATGGGCATCAGTTCACAATGCCCAGTTCACAATAGAAAAATGTGTGTCGATCTTATTGGTTAGACATTTGAGTATATTTTCAATAGGTTTTGGGTTCGGTTCCTAGTTATAGCGCTTTATGCGTTTAATTTCACATCTATTTATGCTTGCAAAAAAAAATGTAAAAAGATAATCAAGTGCATCCATGTAATATTATGTTTAAGAGAAATCTACAACAAATTAGGTCTCAATAGAGACAAAAATAACTTGTGACAAAATAAATTGGATTTCAAATCAATATAACAAAGTGTCAAGAGATATATGGAGTACCTAATTCCAGGGATCCCAATCAGTATACTCGACTTCGACATTAGCATTTGAAGTTGCCGGAGTCGAGAAAATATTTCTTTACCTTCAGAAAAGCTACTTCCAAAACAAGTTCTTGAGATCACATCTGCTGAAAATTTTCTCAAGTCCTCATCAACTACTATTTCGCCACTGCCCCCTGCATTGTCAATTATAGTCTCCCATGACTTCAGCAATTGAACAGTGGCTATCACCATCAAGTCAATCATGCCCTGCATGAATGTCCATTTATCCAATAAACATGTATCAATATATAACTTTGTAAAAAAGAGGCTAAAAATCTAATAAAAAGAATTAGTAATCAAAATTTCGCTGTCCCTCTGTGCATAGGACTCACATGATTCTCAATGTTGTTACCGGTAAATGGTAAATAGGATTTGATTGATGTCTTTGATTAAACAAGGAAGACAATGGCGACGACAAGTAGTAGAAAATATGAACAATGACCAAAAGAGGTCCTAAAATATGGCAAGTTGAGCTACCAAGATTACTTAGGTTTGGCAGTTGGCACCATTATTATGCAATCCTTTGAACGGTGGAATTTTTGTCTAAAATAGTTTGATATTGGTAAAGATGAGCCCAAAGCACAGGAAATGCTTACGATTTACCTTAACCTTATCCATGAACAACTCTGCTGCTATAACCTTCCTCTGATGCGACCAAATAGCGCCATTTGATGTTAAAATTCCTTTACCTAGAAGAGCTCCACGGTCCTTCTGTAAGTAGCAAGGCTTCCCCAAATCTAGAGACTTGAAAAGGCCTATTTCCTTCACAAGGTCAGGATGGCTCACATGCACTGTCTGTATGCTTCCCGTTGAGTACATAAAAATAGGACCTGGGAGCTCGTGTTCCAAAATAAAATCAATTAGCAACAATTAATCTCAATCAACTAAACCGATTGTGGAATTAATTGACTTCCTTTCCGACACAAACGAAGAAAAGCGTTCCCTCTTCACTAAAAAGACATATTTTTTATGGTTTTGCTACAAACCTTCATCTTTAACCTAACCCTAGGGTTTTAACAAGACAAAAGGAATCTGCGCAATTCTCGTACCATATTTATTTCTCCAATGGACGAGGTAAGGAAAGAGCGACGAGACATAGTCAGATGTGATACTCCGGCTACCTTCCTCTCGATGCTTCTTCTCCTCCTGAAGAAACCGCCTCATCTCCAGGATGTTTCCATGGATTATGGAAGGAGGAGGGCCCTGAATTCCTTGGCTTCTCAGCTTGTCTCTGATCCTCTCCAGCCTAATCCAAATGATGTAGTACAAGTAACATAAAGCCAAGCTTGTGATTCCTATTGCAAGGAGGGCAAGCAGTTTTCCTGCGGAGGCTCCTTCCATGTCCTATGTTGCTTCGATTGGCTTCTTCCCTGACTCCTTGCTGAAATTTAACGGTAGAAGAGGAAGCCGACAAAAAACATCATCTTCTTCAGAAAATAATAATAATAATATTTCATGAGTTAGTTAAATTTAACGGATGGGAGGATTCGGTGTTCGTATCCAACATGAGAAACATTAGTAGACTAATGGACAGATGCCACGTATCCATTCTGCTATGTCTATCTAAAAATTTGGGTGTATGTCCGCGTGGACAAATACTGAGTTTTGAAAAATAATTAAGAAAAATTCTTTCCACCGAATAAGCGTTGTCATGTCCAACTTAAATTATAAAATAATACTATTTTACTAAATAATTCGTTCTTAATTATGGATCCGAAAATCTAAAAATTATTATATTTTAAATTTTTGTAAAAGTCTGAAATCAAAATAATATCAATTCTAACTCGAAAGTATTTCAAGAGTTTTGAGGAAAAAGTTATGAATCCTCAAATTTGAATGATCCGTATCATGTGATATGAATTGTTATAAGCCTATAACTATAATAAAATGAATGTTTATTTATATAATCACGATCAAAAGAAACTTTAGATACCAATTAAGTCAACTTCAGTGGAAGTATTAATTAACCTAGATTAATACCTAACTTTTGCTTTTATAGCAAGCTTAGAAGTTGCTCTTCTCACCTATACATACATGGACAAAAATCACTGTCGTTGTTATTATTATTATTATTATTTCGGTTAATTAATGAATCTAGTCCAAATTATAAAATTTTAACAAATTTAGCTCACATTTTAATTTGTCATAATTTTAGTTCAAATTAACTATAGAATTTACAATAATTATAACCCGTCGTGAGATACCTGTTACATTAATCGTTAGTTGTTGACGTGGCCACACAGTCAACTTTTAAGAAAATAGTTTTTTATTCATTTTTTCTTTAATTTTTGCCACCTCAGCCTACACGGTTAAATAATAATAATAAAACATCACAACCGACTTCTTCTTCTTTGCCAACGGCATCACCACCGCCGCTGCCTCGAGCACCATCGGGTGTTGGTACAGCGTCGCCTCCACCTCGATGTTGCTGATGTTCTCGCCGCCAGAGATGATGATATATGTCCGTCGCCTCGGTGAGGCCGTAGGCGTGGGTGACGCGGAACCCCAACTGCTCCATCTTCTCAAGGAGTGGTGCAGGCGGCGGCGCACTGCCGATTAGGATGCTCACCGGGGAGGCTAAAGCCTGGCAGTCGGCGGGCCCGAACTCGAGGAGGAGGATCAAGACGGTCTAAGCGCAGCACATGTTGATGGCGTTGAGCACGACGCCATGTTACAAATGAGATGTTGAGCACATGTTGCTTATAGAAATGAGATGGTAGTGTCGTTATGTTTTTGTTAGAAATGGCTTGTAGTGAGAAAGTCCTTTTGTGATCCCTTCAACGAAAGCACAAACCGTAACCACTGCGATATATGTGCATTTCCTAGCGGGGGACTTCGTCATCGCCAGCACCAGCGGCAGATCGAGACACCGGCATGAACCACACCCTATATCGCTCCACCATCGGAGCATCGCCTCGAAATCGAACTGCTCCATCAACACGATCGTATCTCCCAGCGCCGCTGAGCGGATTGCTTTGAAGAACCCGAACACGTGGAAGAGCGGGATCGTGAAGAGTGACATTGGCGGCCCCTCCTCTGCCTCCTCCACAGCCTCAGCCGAAGCCTCTTGCAACGAGGCGTGGTACATGGGCGATGAGCGACACAAAGTTTTGGTGGGTCGGTGCGACGCCCTTCACCCGCCTCATCGTGTCCGACTGTTGGACCTCCACCGGAGGCAACGTCTCCTCGGCGGACGCAAACAAGGATCGAAAACGGGGTGAGCCAAGGAGGATGGTGGGGAGGTTGTGTGGGAGCTTGCTCGCGGTAGCAGTGATGGAAAAGGCGATGAAGGGTTGGAGAGGCAAATCTGGTGTGTGATCTCGTCGGGGGTGCTGAGGGGGTTAATCGACGAAACGACAACACCAATGGAGAGGAGTGAAAAATAGAGGACGAGGATGTCGATACCGGAGGGCGCAATGACGAAGGCGACATTGCCCTTGGAGAGGCCAGTGCAAGAGCGGAGGGCGATAGCGAGGCTCCGCACGCGGGCGACGAAGTCGATCGACATAGGAGACGAAAGCACCAGTGGCGACATCGATGATGGCGGGGTGGGAGGGGAGCGGGGATGGTAGGAGGGAGAAGGCGAAGGAGGTTGTGGAAAGGGGGAGGGATTCGGGGTGGGGGGGAGGGTGTGCTCGTAGACGACGGAGGTGCGGTCACCGTACACGGCCGCGGCCCTCTACAAGAAGGTGATGGGGCTCAGCGGTGCATAGTTTGCAGGGCATTTAAGCAGGCGGTCCATTAGAGAGAGGGGACGAAGGATTCGATGTTTTGATGTTTTTTTTAAAAAACGGTGTAGGCTGAGGTGGCAAAACTAAAGAATAAAATGAATAAGGAATTATTTTCTTAAAAGTTGACTATGCGGCCACGTTAGCAACTAACGATTAATGTAACGAATATCTCACGGTAGGTTATAATTATTGTAAATTCTATAGTTTTGACTAGAATTATGACAAATTAAATATATGAGCTAGATTTGTTAAAACCTCTATAGTTATGGCTAGATTTATTAATTAGCTATTATTATTATTATTATTATTATTATTATTATTATTATTATTATTATTATTATTATTATTATTATTATTATTATTATTATTATTATTATTATTATTATTATTATTATTATTATTATTATTATTATTATTATTATTATCATCATCATCATCATCATCATCATCATCATCATCATCATTATTATTATTATTATTATTATTATTATTATTATTATTATTATTATTATTATTATTATTATTATTATTATTATTATTATTATTATTATTATTAGGGAATCACATTGCTTTGCCTTTAACGGGCCACTCTTCTGTCATCTTTCCAGTTTCATGATCGCTTTTTAATCCTCCTTTTCAAAGGAAACTCCTCTCCATGGTTGGTGTCTCAAATAAAGCATCTCCTCTTTTCCAGCATCAGCAGAACAGCATACGATTCTTCTTTGCATCATCGCGAAAGCGCCCCTTTTCTACGGAAATAACTTCTATGGAGCCCGGCTCCATAGAAAAAGCTATGGAGCCGGGCTCCGATGACCCAGCACGAATCGCGAAGCAACTTTTTGTTGCTTTGCGATTCGTGCTGAGTCATCGGAGACCGGCTCCGTAAGATTTTCTATGGAGCCGGGGCTCCACAGTAGTTATTTTCCTTTTCTACGTATCGAATCTCCTATCTGATCAACATCATATAAACAAACAAACAAATTTAAAAAGCTTTATCACCCTGCAGCTTCCGCAAGTCCACATCCTTCTCCTCAACAATCGATGGCGGCCAACAAAATCCACATCGAGGTCTGCTTGATCTCCGCCCGCGGCCTCCACCGCGCGCCGTCGTTCCTGAAGCCGCAGTGGTTCGCCGTCGGCTGGATCGACCCCAACAACAAGTACTGCACCAAGATCGACGCCTCCGGCGACGCGAACCCGACGTGGAATACCAAGTTCGCCGTCGCCATTGACGAGGGGAGCTCCGGCTTGCAAGGTCTGGCGTTGACGGTGGAGGTCTACAAGAGGGAACCCATCTTCTTGAGAGAGAAGCTTCAGGGCACCGCGGTGATTCCGCTCAACGAGTTCTTGGTTAGGTTTTTGAATGATGCCGAGGCGTCGAGGAGAGGAATGAAGGAGAGTGGGAGCTTCCAGCTGAGGAAGAAGAATTACGGGAAGCCTCATGGATTTGTTGATGTCTCCATTGCCATAGCTGACGGAACTGACGACGCTTCTTTATCTCGTCCAGGTACTGAAATATATATATATATACAGCCATTAAAATTGGCCAATTAATTTTTATTGATTTTAAATTGATTGTTATAGTTCTATATATTAAGAAATTAATACTAGATTATAATTGGAAGTTAAATAGCAATAAATTTAACAGTTTCTTAAATCGTCTACCTATCTATATATTGATGCTTAATTATTTCAAAGCAAAATAATATCCAAAATTAAACCTTCATCGGTTACTATTCCCTCTTTAATTTAATTGCAGGCGTGGATGAAAGACTCCCAAACACAAACAACAATGACGGAATCACATTAGCATTCGAAGAAGATGAAGTGTCAGCCTTCCGACCCCGTTCACAGTCTCCCTCCTTCAGCAACCACGATCAAGTCTACAACGGGAACAACAATAATTACCCTTACAGTCTCCCCAGACCACGTTGCAGCATCGGCCGGCCACAGCATACATCGACCGGGAACAACAATAATGCATCAGCTCCCCATGCGAACTACCCGGCCACAGCAGCATGCATCGACCGCCCCGCTCCGCCGCCGCCGCCTCCTCCGCCTTGCAACGCCGGCTTCCTGCCGACGCTGTTTCCAGGCGCGGCGCCACCGCCGCAGACGTACATAAACCTCCCCCCGCCTTCGTCGCGGGCGGCAGCGAGACACCGTGGCGGTGGAGCAGAATTTGGAGTGGGGCTCGGCGCCGGAGCCTTGGCCGCCGGCGCTGTGATCTTTGGCGACGACTTCATGTCGGGATCCCAGTTCCCGATGGGGCTTGACGGCGGCAGCTTGACTGTGTCGTCGGATACTCTCTTCTGAATTCTGATGCGTGAAGGTCAACCATAAGTGGGTCAAGATGCAGTCGTTGACCATGTAAAATACAGTATCAGTTGGCTTATGATGTGCTTTACGTAATAATATGAACTCGTGGACTCATGGTGCTACCAAAAATTAAATACGGTGAAAAACTAAAAAAACCATCATGGAGCCCGGCTCTTAGAAGTTGCGTTCGTGAAAAACATTACCAAGAATAGCATGAAAAACACTGCAACAAACTATTGATTAAATTTCAACCCTTGTGTCAGCACAAATATTAAAATCGGCGCTTGCACAGGTGCCGAATGCAAGCGCCGAAATGGTGTAAGAAAACAAGGGCATTGTGCTTCTTTGCATACCGGCGCGAGTGCTGGCACCGATACGTTGATGAATATATATATTTATAATATATATAGCAGTTTATTAATATTATTATATATAATATTTTATTTAATTAACACACACACACATATATATATATATATATATATATATATTAATAATTTTTTTACTCTAATCAAATTAATACAATATAAAAAATTACATTTCTAATCTTTTAGAAAAAAAATTGTGATCTTGGATTTTTGATATCTTCCCGCAATTTTAATAAGCTGAAATTTTAATAACAAAGAAATCAGGACAATGAATAAGGAGAGAAGAAATAAGAGCAGAAAAAGAAAAAGAAATGAGAATGAGACGAATAAAGAAAATAAAGAAGGGAGAAATGAGAGAAAAGAAGCGTTGGAGGAAAAAAAGAAGATAGGAGAAATGAAAGAGAGAGAAAAATAGAGGGAGAAAAAAGAGAAGAGAGAAGAAATAAGAAAGAGATGAGTTAGAGAATGAAAAAAATTTAAAAATTTAAAAATTTAAAAATTTAAAAATTTAAAAATTTAAAAATTTAAAAATTTAAAAATTTAAAAATTTAAAAATTTAAAAATTTAAAAATTTAAAAATTTAAAAATTTAAAAATTTAAAATTTTAAAATTTTAAAAATTTAAAAATTTAAAAATTTAAAAATTTAAAAATTTAAAAATTTAAAAATTTAAAACATAAAAATTTAAAAATTTAAAACATAAAAATGAAAGAGGCGGAAAATCTCTCGCCTCCGCCTCACATTGTGCCAACATGTACGCTGGCGCACGTGGGCATCTATGCATGTGTACCCGCACGAGCACGAGCTTCCACGTTTGAGTACCCGCACAGGCGCAGGATTCCGCACCCGCTGGTGCGGAATACCGACGCCATATGCGCTGGTAATCTGGCTGGCACCAGTTCTGTGACAGTACGGGCGCCATAAAATTTTGGCGCCTGATTGCTGGCGTTAGAATTTTTTGCTTATTATATTTTTCTCGCCTTTACACTCTAACGTCTGCTCCTTGGAGTCGGAATTTTTTCTCCTGAATAAATTAAGTTTGTTGTAGTGAGATAATAAAAAGATTAATTCACATAACATATATATCACAAGACATTGTACTAAAATTATGTCATACACATTTATATGATTAACTATAATGAAATTGGATCAAATCAATATATACATAATTGAATAAAACTAATTAAACAATCGTTCTGAGCCAATTGATTCTAATTTTGCTATATTTGATTAGTTTTCCTTTAGACTATCGGATTCTTTGTAGTTAACTTGACCAATTTATGAGTAATTATCTTATAACACAAAATAAATCTAAAATTAAATTTCGGGGCAAAACAATGAGTTGAATTCATTTTTAAAAAAATCAAAAATCAAAAATTATTTTATTATTCGGCTAGTGTCAGGACCAAAAAAGTTAACATAAAGAATTGTCTCCAACTCAGGAGCCTATAGTAGACCAAATGAAAACAACCTTCTCACGTCTAGCTGAATTTGTTGTTCAACGAGCAATTTTATTTCTCTCGATAACGAAGAAGAACTTCATGAAATTATAATAGAAAGTTAAGTACAAAGTATTAGACACAAATATATGAGATACACAAGTGGTATGGCAGGAGCTTGAAAAGTGAGCACCTCAACCAGATTTTTAGAGTGAGTCTCCACAAGGAAATGGAAACGAGACAATGAGTGTTCAATTGCCTTGGTAGAGAATATATTGTTTAATTACCAATGCTTGAAGTAAAATTGAGTTTGCATTCAAGTATAAGCGGGCAGCACCAAGACATGCACCATCTGTACGTGATTGAACAATAAAGTCAATCCCACTTGTAAATTTCAAAAATAAAACATCACAATTAATTTTAAGCAAGCCCAGTTAAAATAGAATCCATTTAATATAGGATCATTTCTCAATAGAATTGCCCTCAGGACTAGACTAATTGAAGTAACTTTAATGAAAATCAAAATTTTCGACATCTAACCACGGCGTTCCTACCGTGCCAAATGTACTAGCAATGATTTGCAATTAGAATAGACCATAAATCATGGTTAGTTGAAGAAGAATGGATTGGGGAACAACTAATCACTAGCATCCCAGGTACGTAGGACGTGGGGAAAAGTCAAGCCTGTTTTGAATTGAAGAAAATTCCAAACTTGTTTAACAAAGTGGAGATCAAGGAACAAATGAGAAATGGTTTCCAGAGCCAGAGAACAAATAGGACAAGGGTTAGGAATTTGTAAAGCTAAATGTGAAAGTCTAATACACTTAAGTAGGCGTTGGTGTACGTGGTGTATGAGCTTCCAACCAAATATTTTAACTTTAGGAGCTTTTTTTTAGTTTCCAAAGGGAAACCCAAAAGTTGGCTAGAGAACCATCTTGCAGTACATGATTTCTTAGGAACACATAGGGCTTACTTGGTACGTGGCAACTCTAACCCCCCCCCCCCCTACCTAATAATGTCCAAATATAGGTGTCATCGTCGGGATTCATCGATAAATTTATCCTAAAAATGAATTCCACCATTATAGGACTGAAGGCATCATCACAAAGAGTAGTATTCCAAATTTTCAATTTTGATTTGCAATAAATGCATCCACAGTAGAACTAACATCACAGCCAGAACGTTTATAAAGGTCGGCTTAAAGCAAATAGGCAAATCAAAAAACCAATTATCAAGTACAACAGAAGTATATATCATAACTATTAATAATTTTCATGCAACCCAAAAATAACATCTTAAAAGCGGAGCGAAAGAGACGCTAGCTCCGAGAATATTTTTTCTCAACCAAATCTTAACATCTCAAATCATTGTACTTAAGAGAAATCAAGCGCACCCCAGGAGAAACGACATCATTCAGATATTCAAGTATTCTTTTTTGCTTGAAGGTTAAAACTTTTGACCGCAATGCAAATCATGAATGTCTAAACCACCACAATCCTTAGGCATGATCGCAGTATTCCAGCTGATGAGATCGATTAATTATTTGCGAGGAGAGCTCAACCAAAGAAATTATTCAAAAAGACTATCAATTTTATCAATTTGGGCAGAAGAGAATCGAGAATCAAGAATCAATCATAGAGTATAAGGGAATAGAGTTCAAAACTGAATTAATAAGAACAATATGACCAACCTCTGAGACATAATTCGATTGTTAGGAACTAAGCTTGGTCTTAATCTGATCCAAGATCATTTCTAGAGCCTATGAGAGGGTCATATATCTAGGGACAATTAAGGCGTCAAATGGAAAGGAACCGACCTTCATATTTAAGACAAAAGAGATCCGCCTAACGGTAGCCCTCAAAACATCTTAGTGAAAGAAAATTTCAAATTTGTTGAAATTTATGGATTGACCACTGAATTGTGTATATATCAAACATATATTTCTCGAATAAAAGAGATTCTCTTAGAATTGGCTTTAAATATTAGGATATCATGGACAAATATCAAGTGCATGACATGAAAATTATCCTTAAGCTGAAAGGAGATCGTAAGAGCTGTTTATTGTGAATAGCCTTCTTAATTAAATTTGTTGAAGTTTGAGGTCACTTGTCTCAAACCTCGTTGAGAGGTTAAAAAGGGAGAGACGTGATTACTTCTTAAGCAAACAAGTTGAGAGGTTAAAAAGGGAGAGATGTGATTATTTATTAAGCAAGCAAGCTAATCGAAGATGAGCAGACCCGAATCCATGTGATAAATTTCATGGGAAATTAAATTACATGCCTTCAAAATAGGACAGCATTTCAATTAACATTATTATAAATTTCAGCTAAATCAATTTTTATCATGATGTAAAGATTCTTACTTTTAGAGCCGAACATGGAATGAGCAATTAACAATTTGGCGTGCCAAAAAGATGTTAACAGGGACCTTAGCAAAATATTAACCTGCACAACAAATTTTCTATCTTGATGGATCTCATCTGTTTCCAAGAACAAAAATAACATGCATTTTACTGTACAAGTAGATCAATGGAAAACACCTCCCCACTCTCCTGAAACGTACAACTTCCACAACCACCAATCAGCATTGAGACAAATATTCCATCTTTGGCAAGATCCCTCCCTGCGCCAAAAGAGGGACCACACATTAGCAGTTGCAAGTTTGCAACCCTAATTTACATGGCATATAGCCATATATAACTCACTCTTCATTAAAACCCCCCAAACTCCCAGATCAAAAAACTAAATACAAACTACATATTTATATTGCTTCAGTCTCAGATTCCCACGCAATGCATGAAGTATACAAAAGAAGCACCTCAATGTATAGTGGTGTGTACTTTGCACCTTGCTTTGATCGCAAATAGCAATGCCATGATCTGAGGAAAAATGTCTTGTGCAAACACCTTTCCAGGCAATGTCTCAATAAAGCAGCAATATTAAATTGCCCCAATAAAGCAGCATATCCCCAATAGTGTAGATCTTGTGGTACTCATCAACTTCCCAAGAAATATAATTTTATAAGCTGCAGATCTGAAAGCAGTGTACTTTCACTGTTGATGCACGAGGAGCGATTCGGAAGCTTTTCAGATGTGTGCATGCTTCTACAGTGGCATAAACATTGAAGCATTTAAAACTCATCTATGAGTGCAGGTTTTTAACTTCATCTTTCCCACCACCACTTCGTCTCTCTTCGGCGCAGATTTCAAGGGCGGATTCAAGGCTTCGCTTCCATACGTGCTTGCTTTGCTATGAGAGAAGAGAGTCAAAAAGATAGCTTCAAAACAAATTGTCCTAATTAATTACAATACTGCGAGGGAGTCCAAGTTCCGAGCAAGCGTAGTGATTACCACTCAAACATATAAAGAAGAGCATTTTATAAGCTCAAATGGGGAAGTAGGTCGCAGTTTATCGCCGCCACTGCTTAATTCATGGAGTGCTGCTTCCTGCAAAAGAGCTGTTGAGAAAGAGAAGAGGAAAACGAATAATAGTTTGAGAATATATCATTTGTATTACATTTGATAATAATTTGATTAATTAAATAAATTTGACAGGTGAGAAAGAGGGAGCTCCCTTCAGTCCAAGAATGGAATGGAAGAGAGTGAATAGTCTCCCGCTTCATTCACTCATTCACACAGTTAGCTCGATCAATTCGCTTGTGAAGTTCCTTTCTACTGGGTGTTTGAATGAATGAGTCGGCAGCCGATTCAAACTCCTGAGCCATCCATGAGTGGACTGAAGGAAGCTCTCTCGAGCACAATTTTCATATTTAGTCATAGCAAGTCTAGAACATTATCCAGATGCTTAAGAAACTTTATTCCAAATAAAATTAATCTGAAAAATAGGCAGCTTTTTCTATATATGCAAACGAAGAGTAGGTGCACAAGAAGGATATACTTGAGCATATTCTGTTATTTGCAATGGAATGAACCAAGGAATTAAGTCTCAATTCTAGGAATAAAAATTGACTTCATTAATTCGATGCTTAAAATTATCCTTAATAATGATCAAATTAATCAGAAAATAAGTAATTTACAATATATAGAACTACACATCTATAGAGCAGAAAGTAAGTAAAGAATATGCAAGTCAATAATTAGTAATGTAACTTCTAAAACAAGATCAAGAAGGCAGGCGTTATATAATAGAATTTTTAGATAAGTAAATAGTTAGGTAGAACCAGCAAGAAACTTAACTAAGCAATCAAGGTGAACACAGAAGCATTTCCTCAAAATATTTCTTCGAAAATAAAAGATGAATACAAAAAGTTAAAATTCTGGCAAATGATGAGTGGTATACTGATATGCCACCAAATTCTTTTTTTGTATCAAAAATTTCCATCATTGGATAAAAGCAAGGGCGAGGTGAATTCCTTAAAGTTGGCACTAATGTTACCTTTTGATTGTGATTGATAGATAGCAATAATTAAACTTCTCAAATAGTGCTCTACCTAGTAGGCATAGTCTTTTCTTCAGGCTGTCAATAGTGAGAAATCTATTTCCTTCCTCAACCACATGTTTGGTCAACCACCAAGCATTTTTCTTGGGGAAGGAGAATAGAACTGAAAACCACATTGATCCATGAGAAATAGGAATAAGCATTAAGCACTAAACTCTGAGAAAATTAATATATCCTTGATCAACAAGTACACTAGCTACACAAATAAGTATTCATCAAAGAGGAGAAACCAAAACCAAGACAAGTAATTAAATTTCATGTGCGTACGATATATTTTTTTTGATATCCGCGTACGATATATTAATATGCATAAAATGAGAAATCATCTTAGTTCCTAGTTCCTACCATAACTTTTTATTAGATCTATCAAACAAAACAATCAACTATAATATGTTAACCAAGAACAATATTAAGCAGTGATAAGAAAGAAGCACACTAACCGAGGATTGTATATGAAAAAAGATGTTTATATATACATGCTTATTGGCTTATGCCTATTGATACTAATTAGAATCTTGATATGGAATACTTCCTACAAATCAAAAGAAAACAACCGATTATCCAATGTTTAGAAAGCATATATAAATATGCTCGATGTATATAACTTGAAAAAAATTCAACAAAAAGGTTACTTAAAGGCCAAACAATTAAATCAAGGAAAACATGATATTGATATGCGCAACATTGTTACTAGAAAATTATATTTTTCCTAAGTTTCCCCAGAAGAATCAGCAAGTACTCAATCCCTTCCGAGAAAATAGGAAAACACAAAAAGATCATGATCATCTGCAAGGACCAAATTCCTTGATCAGAAGCACATTTCTAGTTATATATAGTGAAGAGAGAGAGAGAGAGAGAGAGAGAGAGAGAGAGAGAGAGAGAGGATATCACCTTCATAACATTTTTCAGTAATGGAAATCCTGGAGTCCAGCTTCACAACATCTTAGTCCCCAAAACCCTAACTCCTATTTTTCACTGGAAATAGCTGCAGATATGTCCACAGTGAAAAAGGAGAAAGATTCTCCAATAAATACATTTCCAAAAACGTAGAAATAAAGGAGAGGTATCACATATGAAAATCTTATAATGAACACCCAATATTTTATCCAAGTAAATATTACCATAAACACAAAATATCTATGAAACCATTGTTTTAATGTCCTACACTCCTACTTTGACCTAAAAGATGAGTCTCTGTAACCAAGATGCTTCTGAAAAATCAAAAAGGGAGACATATTTTCTCTATTAATTGCATAAGGTCCATATTTTTGCTGGGAAGAAAGAAAAGGGAGGAAAGCAAACAGATGAAGAAGAAAGAGGGAAGAAGGAAAAGATCGATCTGATGACATTAATGAGAGAGAAGTGAGGAAGCCCTTTTGAGGAGGAGGACGAGGAGGAGAGAGGTGTTGTTCATAACTGGGGCCAGCTACAATAGCTGTCTCTTTTTCATCATGGGAGTCAGAGAAAAAAATGAAAACGACGCAGATTAAACACAAGTGAAGAGGATTCATCTTCGAGTTATTCAATCTCTGGCACAGAGATCTAACGAGGGTGCACGCATCCGAAAGTGTAAAAGGGCGACATGGAAGACAGCAGCAGGTGCAGGCTAAAGCTACAGTGTGTACTGCCCCTTTGACTGCCTTCTTTTCCTTTCCTCTCTCTCTTCCTCCGTATGATATGGAGGGTTGAGAGCACCACTGAGAGATGGTGGAGCTCCCCATGAGAGATGGTGACAAGGGAGAGGGAGATCCAGCTATTTCTAGCCTTTTGGAGGAGCTGAAAGCTTAGTCTCATCAGTGAGTAGACATGTATGGGAGCTTGATAGGGCATGCAGCTGTGCCCACTATGCCACTGTGGAGGTGAGGATGTTTGCAGTCTCTACTATTATATTTTAAATTAAGGTTAGAAATTATATTTATTTAATTATTTTTTACCAAAATATTATAAAATTATAATGATAACAGAAATTAATGGGGTCAATTAATTCCACTGGTATAATTGATTGAGACGCTTTATTTTCCTGAAATAAAAGCACAATATCAATTAGTGATAAAGAGTACATTTTTGTCATTAACTGATTTAATTTTAATTACTACATTAGTTTATTACGAGACATTAACGCCCTATTTAAACGAGATGGAGCGTAATTTAGTAATTTAGTAATGTATAATATAATATAATATTATATAATAAGGTAATGTAAAAATTATTATTTAATTTTAAAAAAAATATAATATAATATAATTAAATGATAATAATTATGAAGAAAAATAAAATTTTAATTAAATTGATCAAGAATGATAAATAAAAATTTAATCATATATAAATATATAAATAGTATAAGAAAAATTATAAATTTTGATCGAGATATTTTAAAAATAATTTTTTTATAAAATTACGAAAAATTATTAAATTCATAATTTAAAAATTTGATCAAATTTTTTAGTTTTCAAATTATAAAATTATCACGTCATATGATCATTTATTTAAAAAAAAATTCAAATATAAAATTATATTATATTATATCATAATAAATCCTATTTTACTATGGAATAAATAATGCCTAAGTACATAATTGTACTTTTTAAAAATGTAAGATTACTTATTTGTCATTGATTGCAGATACTGTTAGAATGTAAAAATTGCGATGGTAAAATGTTATGTTCGACTTTAAAATATGAACAATAGAATAAAAAAAACAAAAAGCAAGGGAATTGATAGCCATTCAATCTGAATACATTGCTCAAATTTACATGATTATTGCACAGACAATGAGACAAATATTAGATAAACTTGGGAACCGGCCAGGGTACAAGATATTATATAGATATCACATGTGAGTACTTTTTATGCCCCATTAATGGCCATTAATATTCAGAATTTTATATACAGTAAGGTAGGGCATGGATGGTGCATTTTGAATATACTTGTATCATTCAGGACAACGTAATGATAACGAGGAATAATCATGGCGGCCCAACAGATATTTTGGCGAAATTTTAATATGAGAATTTTTGAACCTAATGAGCAATCACCCTTGACCATTGATCTTAATCGAACATGAACATAAATATTATCACTTAATTAAATATTTATATGTAATTTAGAAATGTGCATGAGTGTCGAGTTGATCTGAAACTAGTTGGAACCTACCCGATTAAGTAGGTTGCGAGTAAACTCGAATTAAATTCGAGTAGGATCCGAAATAAAACTTAAGGAATTGATTAAAATCGATTATGATTCTAGGTCAAACACATCGGGTACCCAGAACCGAAACATGTATCATATATGGAACTTATAAATGAATATATTCCAACAAGGTGCTCGAATCTTGTACCCTGGAAATCATTTACAAGTTTCAATAGGATATTCGAAACATGCACTACACCACAAGTTCCGGGTAGGGTCCGATTCCAAATTCCGACAAGGTGAGGTCCGAGTTCAAAACTTAGGAACCAATCCTATATAGGGTAGAGTCCGATCGTTCGAGTATCATAAAAAATATATAGTACTCGGATCCGCTCACCCCTAGCATGTAATTGATCGTTGACTCTTTTTTTTCTTTTGTCAATTGATGAAAATAACAATATGTCAAAATTCAAATGTCTTATTAGGATTACTTTTTAGTTGACAGAGGAATTAAGCAATGAGGTATTACAAAAAAATAAATAAAGAATTAAATTGATCGAGAGAAAATATAAAAAAGTGAGAAATTGATAAAATAATAATGAACTAATTAATTAAAATGGGAGAAAGATGATTATAGAATATTAAATGACTTATTTGATGCCCTAATTTATAATAAAATAAATATAATATTCAACAATATTACTTTTAGGCCTAAAATTTTAATGAGCCTAAGGCAATAGATTTTTTGGCCAAAAAGTAGGGCCGACCCTCGGAATAATTCATGATTGTCCGCAAATAGACTTTAGCATGTATATGTGCAGTATTTGATCAATTATTAAGTTGTTTAGTTAACGGTAATTAAGTTAATTATATCATTAGATTTTTACATGTTGCAAATTAGATTGTATAGTCTAAGAAACCCGCAAGTCAACTTCGTAGTATGTAAATGACAAGGCTTCCTCTCTTCGTCTTACTCTTGAAAACTTCCTTTTCGCTCAAGACTCTAACGATAATATCCTCTTACTAATGACAACCTTCTTGCGTTTGCTACATCCTCCTCCCGCTCGCAACAACCTCACTCTTCCTCTGACTCGCGAAAGCCGACCTCCTCTCGCTTAATTATGAACACTTCCCACATCCTCTCGCTTGCAAACAGATTTTCTCTCGCTCACGATAGTCTCTCTCGCTCGCAACAACCTCCATCTCGCTCGCAACAATCTTCCTCTTATATATTCGTGATCAACCAAACACCTACAATTGAAAGTTGCAAGTCTACTTACAATGTTGCAAACTCTTATTCGCGGGCATTTATTTTTGCATGTAAATATTTTTTTATAACATTTGTATTTATCGAGAACCAAACGCCCCTTAATTTGCGGCAGAAATCAGAACGAATAATGCACTATATCTAATGTTAATTTACAACATGCAGTTTCCAGAATTGGATGGAGATCAATTTGGACTTCTAGGTAAATCAATACAACATTGTACTTTCCAGTATAAGATCATAAAAAACTTCTTGTGTATAAGGTGTTCTATATATTAGACAATATAATATGACATTTAAAAATACTATATTATACTATTGTAATTTAAATTATTTAAAATTATAAAATTTAGTTTATAGTAATAATAAAAATAAATGCATACTTTGATGAGAGTTTGTCTATCACATGAATAAAAAATAAGTTCATCCTTAAAATTAAAAGTAAATTAGAATGGGTACAACTAGATTATATATATATAGTTTTTTTTGAAAAAAACCGATAAAAGAGATTAGTTAATATATATATTCTTAATTTTAGTCTAACTATATGTGATATAATTATTAATAATAGATTATAGGAGTATTTAAATTTCCTTTTACTGTTTTCAAAAAAGAATTCTTTCACTTCACCACTATACAAACTATAAAAATTAATAAATTAATAAATATTTTTTAGAATTGAAAATTCATGTAATTGAAACATAATCCACAGATTTCGTGTACCCATGACATGCTAGTAATTAATAAATCAAAGTCTCAATTATTTTTTTCGCTAAATTAATTAAAATAGGATGATAAATTTGTAAAATTTGAAAAAGAGCATATGGTGATATAGTGACTTTTTTATTTATAAAATTGTGCTAATTTATTTTAGTAATAGTTACTATTTTAAAAATTAATTATGCTAATCAACAGGAGTACGATAACTTTAAATATCGAATAATTTAATAATAAATTCCGATGTGGGACCCAGTGTGTCGATATAATACTCAGGAGACAGGAGCCATCCGCTGGTACGACCCTGTCTCCATAATCCATTGGACCCGGCGCACCTGCGGCGGGGCCCACCTGCAGCTGTCAGGATGACGTCAGGATCAGGATACAGACAGAGCCATCGGCGTGGGGACAACCCTGTTGCCTGTCGCGATGTAGACAACGGAGCCGTACCCCACGCAGCATGGCACTCGTCCCTTATTTGACCACAGCAGGTAACATCTTGATGCGCTGGAGGTGACGCGACAGCCATTGTGGAAGCTGTTTATTTATTTATAGTAGACTTGTGAAAAATGTGAACGCGAATATCCAACCTGCTGATTGTTGACGTCACGCCCACCGACCCACCATGCGCACTGATTTGGATTGCAGTACACTCCAAGCATTACCGGTTCAACTCATGATGAACCGAACCCAATTCCACTGACACATTGCGAATTGCGATGCAGGGATGAACGTAGCTTCAAATTATATCCGAAATCAATTGAAATTATAATTACGCGTGCGTGGGAGGGCATGCATGCTTGCTACATATGCTGGGCTAATGCTGAAGCAAGAGCCCAAGCCCAACAAATTGGCTTCCCAGGCCACACTCTTCTTTGGGTTGTCCACTTATTCAAACGTGATCCATGTCTGACTCGAGTTCATGGTTTTCTACGAGGAGGAAGGTACTAATTTGCCCATCATATCTATTAAAATGACCTTATTTATTCTCTATATTTTTTGCTCAAAATTACTAAAAATATTTTAAAAATTGTTGCTATACTACCCCTAACGTTGGAACATCGTCAAGAATCTATTGACGAAGCTGGCGTGTCATGTGATGTGTCATTTAGCGATACAATCACCTAACACGTCATCTGCCAATGGTACTATTTTGCCCCCACGTTTGTTTGGAGACTTTATGTTGTTCCTCTGGTCTTTTTAAAGCAAAAATATCCCTACAGTAACGAAAAAGGGAACAAAATTATCTTGTTTTGAAACATTATTCATGTCTGATGAAGCTGATGTGACATCTAATGTGTCCGATTTTGACCGATATGCTCTCCACATCAACATGGGACCCACATCTCACCAACTCACCATCCTACCAGCATCGGTACCTATCTTTCCCATTGCGTCGACCATGTCACCCGACGCGCAAAGGGCACGATGACGTGGTCATAGACCGATGCGAGGATGATGATGAAGAGAATGGGAAAGATGGGTGGCAACGCCGCGCGGGACGGTGAGTTAATGGAATGTCGGTCCGCCGCTGATGTGGAAAGTATTTTAGTTAAAATTCAACAAGTAGGATATCACGTCAACATCATTAATGGGACACATATAACGTTTCAAAAAATAAGGTAATTTTGCATTCTTTTTCGGTACTATAAGGGCACTTTTGCTCAAAAAAAATTGAGGGTGTAAAATAGAGCCTCTAGACAAACGTGGAGGGTAAAATAGTACCATTGATAGATGGCGTGTCGGGTGATTATATTCGTAAACGACACGTCACGTGACACGTCCGCTTCGTCAATGGATTCTTGACACTGTTCCAATGTTAAGAGTAATATAACAATAATTTTAAAAATCTGTTTGGATAGTTTTGAGCATGAAAGACAAATAAACTCTTTTTACAAAACGTGAATGACAAATTAGTACCTTCTCTCTTTTCTATCTTAATCTAATCCAAATGCGATAAATGGATGCTTGAATTTGTGTATACCCCCGCATAAATACAAACCAATAAAAGTAACTCTAGCTAATTCTTTGAAAAAGAAAGCTCAAGCTAATTTTTATTAAATTATTATTGAATTCAGTCCCAACTTAATTAAAATGCTCCAATTAACGTAATCTCAGTGGATTAGATAGATAAGTTCAGGTGTTTTAAGAAAATATATATCCATCCTTGAGCCACAATTCACATGTATGAGGTAGTTTTAATTTGATAATTATTAAATTTAGGTTTTATTTGACATTTAATTAATATGATAATTTTGCTCAAATTTTAAATTATATTTTAAAAATGAGAAAGCTTGAATCAAGTTAAAACAAAATGATTAAATTAATGAGCTAAATTAAGATAATTAAACATCAAGGGTAAAATACAGTATGAAAAATTCTAGCAATATTATAAATCATATGATGAAACAAAGGGACAACTTCATCTGTGCAAGGGGCAAGATCAAGATGAGCATGCTTTCTTCAATGATCTTCGAAGGGATAGTGAGTTTTTAGATCAAAGCTGGCACTATTTTACTGTTTGTCATGAAAGTATATAGAAAAAGTACATTGTTCACACCTACAAATTGAAAGCTATAATCCAAAGCCCAGCCTCCAATTTAGATTGCATGAATTGCCCACACCATGAAAAAAATAATCTATTCATTAATTCAAGTATATTCGGAGTCATGCATATATATTGGAGGTTCAGAGGGTTTTCTGAGCCCCCTTTTTGGTGTGTAAGCTGAAGAGACCAAGAAAGCAAAGACATAGTTGAAGTTTGAGGCAATCTTCATCTACATCATGCTTCAGGTACTTGAGCAAATTTCATCTTTTGATCTCTGACTCTACTACTTTGTTATGAGTTCATGTGAATGTGGCAAAAAATTGGTATGTTAATTGTTGTCTTTCTTAGGAATCTGGATGTCAGCACTAAATCTATATTGGCCATTCCACAAAGCTTTCAAGAGACCCATGGGGTTCATTCACCAATGGATGATTCTCTCTGCATTCCTTGGGGTGATCTTCCCACACCAGAGTAATTCCCAATCACCAAATGCATCTGCAACTGATGCAAGATCACTAGATGCCCTCCTTCAAGATTATGCTTACCGGGGTCTCGTTCACCCGCGTACCGGAGTTCCCTATGATGGTGTTGCCCCTTCCAATCTCACTGGCATCAAGATTGCTGCACTAAGGCTCAAGAGTGGGAGTCTGTACAAGAGAGGAGTTGAGGGCTACAAGGAATTCAGGCTCCCACCAGGCGTTTTTGTGCAGCCTTATGTGGAAAGGTTGGTGCTGGTTTACCAAAACCTTGGCAACTGGTCTTCTTTCTACTACCCTCTTCCTGGTTATACCTACCTGACTCCTGTGCTTGGTCTCCTTGCTTATGATGCAGCAAATCTGTCAGCTACCAACTTGCCTGAATTAGATCTTGTGGCTGCACAACTGCCCGTATCTGTTGGTTTCAGTCATGTCAACCCTGTGCCCAGTGGCTCAATTGCCAAATGTGTCTGGTTTGACTTGGAAGGCTCAGCAGATTTCAGAGTCATGGAGACCAGAAACAATTGTTTGACATTTCGACAGGGTCACTTCTCCATTGTGGTCAACTCTAGTGAGGTTTCTTCTTCCCCAGATCATCCAATTCATGCTGGTTCTAAGAGTAGCAAATCCAAGATATGGAGGGTAGTTGGTTGGATTGTTGAAGGAGTTGTCGTTTTTGTTATCTTGGCTGTGATTGTTGCTTTGATGCGGCGGCATAAAAAGAACCAGAAGTTGGCTCAGATGGAGCAGTTTGCAGATGCACAAGTATCCTTGCAGAGAATAAGGGTTGGAAATGCGCAGCTTCCTGTGGCTTCGGAGATGAGGACACAACCAGTTCTTGAGAATGATCTTGTTCCTTGAGTGTTAAGGTTATTGTTATAAGATTGTTTACATGGACAAAAATGCAGCTCCAATCAAAATTGTGATAATTCAAATGTAAGGAAATTTCCAAAGTTGTAAGATATGCAGTCATTCTTGTTAATGTCAAGAATTGGGTCATTCTTTTTCTTAAGGTAAAATCTTGTTCTTAGAGAATGCATAATTCAGTTGTAAGAAATGTACTTATTAATTTGATTGCCAAAACTGAAAATCTAATTCATCTTCTAGGCATAAAGAGATGAAGGATGGTATCTGCAAATTCTTGCCTTTGTGGTTTACTGATATGGCAAAAATACAAGTTAGGCTTTACTTTTCGCCCTAAATTCTATTTTTGCAAGTTATAAGAAATATGCATAGCATATTCCCAGCTATTCTAGAAATGATAGGTGGATCTTTTCCAGGTGTTAAGCTCTGCCTAAGGTTGTACAGTTATAACGAGGATAGTCAAGTTATTCTAATTATTTCCATGAATTATTGGAGTCAAATTTTTGCTCATAGACAAAAGTGTCAAGATCATAGACCTGGTTCAAATACAAAAAACTGACAAAACTTACGAGGATCAAGGGCAGAAATGTTACTGAAGGAAACAAATTAGAGAGGAGAATCCAAGAATGTGTATCTGACTTGTTCACAATGAGAACAGAGTTGAGAATATTAAGGTTGCAAAAGTGATGACAATTGACACAAAGTATAAGAATGATGATTCAGTCATCTGGGAGCATGGAACAATGATCATCCTGGCTTAATTATTTTCCTTAGCACCTTGTCTTCTTTTCCTTTTTGGATTTGGAGGCATGATGATTAAGAATCATTTTTACATCATTAGCACTCACTTAATGCTTTGCTAAAGATGTGAGACTCTAGCTTTAATGGATGACATCTTCCTCAATTCTTTCAATGAAGATGCCCATTCCTTCAGCTCAAACACGTAAACTACAAGGGAGAGTTCTCATCCTTTGAGGTCCTGCACGACCAAGTAAGGGGTGCAACTTCTATGAGCAGACTGCTCATAGAAAACCTATGAATGAGTGGATATGAACTTTAAGCGACTGGACATGAATAAAAACGAAATGAATATGTACATGGATAGAAAAAAGAATATATATGAACATATCCATTTATTTTCTATCCATGTTCAATTGCTTAAAGCTTATATTCACTCGTTCATAAAGATTTATATGAGCGGGCTGCTCATGTAAGTTTTTTCCACGGGACACAGAGAATGTGCCCTACTGTTGATCAGTACTTGATTAAGTTCTTGCTTGCTCAGCCTGTACTGCTCATGTGATATATTATAATTAAATTGTAAGCCAACTATACATTTGCTCAGTTTGAAACAGTAAATAATTTGATTCAACAAGAGCATTGCACTTCTCGCCAAACTTGAGTATGCCAAGGTGTCTTAATCATTACAATGCTCTAAGAAATAATACTTTTTCCAATTCCCTCCCAGGAACAGTTGCCTAAGAATTATCAGAACCTCAGAGAGAGCTAGCATTTGTTTGGATTAGTGGAATTCATCGCCAGTAGGTTGAAGCTTGCATTGCACAGCAAAGGCCAAAGGTTGTTTAATTGTGGAGTGAAGTTGAAGGCAAGTTTGCACCAAGAAAGTTACTTCCAGGGCAGATCACTGGGTGGTAAAGGACAAGGAATGCTTCTTACACACGCCTGCTTACGTTTTCTCGTTTTTATGCCCAACAGTTTGTACATCTCAGTACTAAGAATTGCCCAGTTCTTTGACTTCATATTGAATTCTTTTTTGAGTGATATACTTCAATCCAGTATTTCACAGTGAAATTATCATTTCGAGGACCGAAGAAAAGTTGCTTCAAATCACCGCGACAAGTAATCTAACTTTTTTTCTTCTCACAATTATTTTTAACTGCCATATTATTATTTTGAACTTTAAGGGTTAAACAGCCTGGAGAAAAATAATTGTTTTCCATGTAGATATTATCATTTGGAGTTTTAATATTTCTTCAGGAGTGTTATAGAAGGGAGTGAACCCAACCAAAACAGTAGAATTGCAAAGAAATTAAGATCTTTTAAACCACAATGCATATCAATCAACTCTCAGAATTACTAAAAAATTTCCATAATTTCAAACTTGAGAAGGGTTCTCCAAGTATTAAGTTACCAAATAATAACAAAAATATATATAGGTCGTAACGTACAAAACTGTTTTATTCTCAATTGTATTTGCTTCTAAAATTACCAACTTTAGAATGATCCAAACCTGCAATAGCAATAAAGAGAACAAATCAGAATATTTGAGTTTTTTTTTGCATAAAGATATTAGTACATAGCACAACGAAAAGAAAAGGTTAACCAATTCTACCGTCTGGTGATTGCCAATTCAGAACGGGAAAATAAACCACACAAAACAAATTCCAGAATGCACATAAGCAATCGAATGAGAATTATGAGATCATTACAACAAAAATCATGATAGTCAAATAATTAACCTACGCCAACTCGGGTGAGGGATCACCCTTCTATTTCTATCTATGTTGAACCTGGATGGCACGGTACAATAGTTGTATCTCAACATGGTCCAATTCAAATTGAACCCACATAAATTTACCTGTTAAGTTGATGTAATCTACCAATAAAACACTTATGCTTAACAGTTAACAACAAGTTAACAACAGAGGTCAACCAAAAGTGCTAAAATGTCTTAAGCTCACACCTCAGGTTATCACCACCCAGTTCATATATTATTATCCATGTTTTCATTTTTTTTCCTATGAAGATTCTGCTGGTCATATGGTAATCCGTGCTCAAGTAATATTGGTGATGACTGATGAGGAATTATAGTCTGGAGCTTAATACCTGCACTGTACATTGACGGTGTAACCTAACTGGTGCAATTCACAGTTCATTAACAGTGTAACCTAACTGATGCAATTCATAATTTTTATTAGGTCAATCTGCTGTATGCTCACACTCAAATTCTGCATAACATTAACAGACCACTCTCACACTCATCCTCCTTTTTGAAAGTCACCTGACGACAAGTAAACTCCTAATCCAAATTTAAACAGACCCATACTGCTTAATACTAGCCATATGTTACAATAGGAGGGCAATAATTAAATCAAAAGGTTCAAAACTTATACTATATCTCAAATGAAGTTAAAAAGTTCAACTCCTACGTATGGCTAAGTCGAGCAAAACCTAGTTAAGATTCTCTATGAAGCAGCCAAGAAGGTTATGAAAAATTCATGTGTTAGTTGTAAATCATTAAGCTACCATCCGACAAACAGAGGTCTTGAACAACTAGCTTGTTCACTATCAGAAATTAAGCCCTATTATCAAGGCATCTACCATCATTTTTCTTTAAATGTCCACTATTGAAATGTCAGAACATGCATGAGCAAAGAACATAATTTTTTCAGCAATTCGTAAAGGAGAGTTGACTGCCCCTAAAGAAATTTCTTTTTTACAAACACTAATCCTAACCCTATAGCCATCAAATGCAAAGCAAATCAGAAAACAGAAAGAAGGTAAGAAACTTAAACCAAAGCAAAAAACAAAGAACCAAGAGAAACATACCTAATTTGCGGCACCGGATTGCTGCTCCATCAGCTTCCTGTCCCTCCTCTCCATCGCCACATCCCAAACATCATTCCCAATATGCTTCCATTAAGTTCAACCCAAAAATATAGTTATAATTATGATGGCAAATATCATCGCTATCTAACTGAGGAATCAAAAAGGAACAAATTTTGGATCTCACCCTCCCGTGAGCCGCTCTGTGGATGTAGTATTGCGTGTTGCCCATCACACCAAGCATTCCGGCGATGATTCCCAGCGGCAAAACGGCTTCCAACCAAGATATTTCCGCCATCCGGCGGATTAAGACGTTTCAGTGAGGAAGCCCAAACCAGACGAGGAGCGAGAAAGAGGAATTGGGGTTCAGGCCATCACTTGCCGTAGGACGTGCATTCTCATGAATTTATATAGGCCCACTCATTCCATGCACAGCTCGGCCCGTTCAAGGTCGAACACCATTTGCGTTATTTTTAAATATATTATGTGTTATATGTGTAAATGTATTATTTTTTTTAAAAATAATTAATCTAATTCAAACTATAGCAAAATTAACAAATCTAATACAATTTTTAATTTATATAAAATCTAATCCGAATATCTGAATTATATCACATCGTTAAATCGTTGTTAATAAAATAATTAGTTACTGAAGTGTCATCCTAGTCAATAACTAATATATTAATTTTTTAATATTTATATACACAAATTAACAATCGGATATTAAAAAATTAATTATTAATGTGATATCTCAATCAGTTTGGGCGAGGACGAATGTTAGATTAAGATTTTGTTTGTTTTTAAAAAATATTTCAATACTAACTTGTATATATAAGTATTAAAAAATTAATATATTTATTGAATGAGACGTCACTAATTAACTAGTATTGTGACTTAACATTAGGTGTAAATTCAAATTTTTAAATTAAATTTGATGCAAATTAATAGTTGAATTAAATATATTAATTTCGTCCGTAATTTAAATTAAATTCATTAATCTTTCCCTTATTTTTAATATCTATTTCACACTTATCAACGTAGGCTTCAATATCCTGGAGTCACATTAGAACTACATTCACATCAACTTGAGAAATTAAGGGGTAAATTGAGTTATATTAGACTATATTAGTCCAAATTGATTAAAAATAATTATAGGGGTTAAATTTAAAACTAATAATATTTTTACTGACAAAAATCGAAATTTGATAATTTAAAATAATAAAACTCTAATAGTTTTTTAAAATATCGCCAACTGAAGTTTTTTCCCCTCAAATTCTCGATCTTAAGCACTCTTCTTGATGTATTATAATTTTTTTTCCAAAAAAAATGTCTTGATATATTATTTTACTATAATAAAATATCAAGCATGATTTTTAAAAAGTATTATTCATTATTCATTATTTATTATTTTATTTCAGTGCTAAATAAATTTGATATATTTTTATTAAAGAAAAATCGCGATGACTCGATGAGACAAAAGAGGAAGGTGAGGGCCGAGGCGAAAAAACGATTAGATAAAAAGGCGGGCCCCTTTAATCCTTTATAATTATTTGCAGCCTCTCACTGTCTCCACAGATTATGCCTGAAGATCCGTGCAAATCGCATCGATGCCTTCAAGATTATTCACACGTAGGGACGACAATAATACTCGTTTAAGCGGGTACTCGCGGATATTTATCTTATTTATGACGGGTATGAGAGGTAATTTTCTACCCGCGGGAATTTCGCGAGTAATTTTTTTTACCTTTATTATATGAGACAGATACGGATATTATAGTACCCATACCCGTGGGTACCCGTTATCCGCGAGAATTGATAAATTATAATATTACTTTAGGCAAATATATTAAAAAAATTCTAACTTAATTCAATATCTATATACTTTATGTTTTGAAATCTTATGATGATATTATTATCTAAATATTGTGTGTTTATTAAAATAAAATTATTATATTTAAAATTATTATTAAAATACTTGAAGATTTGAAGTGTTATTAAAATATAGTAATTTGCATTTTTTAAAAATATTATGGGTACTTATTAATACCCGTGGATATTCGTGCTTCCGCGAATAATTAAATAAGTATCTATTTATAATATTCACGAGAAATAAATGAGCAGCGAGTCCTCATTTGTTTTTTTGATTTTTTTGGGGCGAGTAGCGGGTAGGCACCGGTGCCAGCCCAGCCCCGATGGCATCCCTATTCACACGCTTCCTTCCGCGCCTCGCCTCGTCTCGTATGTTCCGTTCCCCCGCGACAGCGCAAACAAGGATATTGATCGCCGATCCGCATCGCCGCCACCCTTGCTCTCCCTCGCAATGGTGAACTCCAGTCTCCTCTTCTCACTCTCTTTTGCTCAGGGTTGCATCTTGACGTCTGAAGTGATACGTCGTTCTCTCTGTTAACTTGCAATCTCTGTTCCCTTATCTGCAACTTGTGCGTAGGAAACTCCAGTTTCTCACCTTGTATCCATTTACCGACATAAAGATTCTCCTTCTGTTCACATTTACGGAATGGATAGCACTATTTACTTCAGCCCTTTAGATTTTGGCATTTCGGCAGTGATTTTGATACCTAAATTCGGTCGATTTGTTTCTGAGAGCGATCTAGAAGAAATTTAGTAAAACGGCAGAAGGGTTGTTGATTGTATGGAAAGGATTCTTGTATTCTCCATTGATCCTTTTTCACATTGAAAACAGAAATGACGAGCAAGCTTGCACTTTGTTTTCTGGCTCAATGAACACAATACGGACATAATTATTCGCTTAGAATGGTGTCCATATGATACTTGAAACTTGAAGCAGCTGGCTTTTTTATCATTCCATACGCCATGTATTAGGTACTTGTGAAGATTGCATTTCAAATTCTTGACTGACAATTAATCAAACACACTGAAGGTTGATAGGCTGCATCATAAGAAGTTTACCATGCACAATGCAGATGTTCAGTTCATTTCAGAAGAGGTAGGGATAGCATGGATTTTTATCCAGATTACTGTCGAAACTTAGCATGTATTTGAGATCAGTTGGTGATTGAAGCCTAATGCAATGCCTGTCTTAGTAAAGTTGTTCATTTCTTTCTTTCATTTTGGTGCATGAGTATGTGCTTCTGCCTGTGAATCTGAGGTTTTCTAGGATTGATTTAGTCATATCAGATTTCTTAACCTTATCAATGAAGATAATTTGGATTCTCCCAAACTTGTTTGGAATTAACTAGGTGCACAGAGGAACTCTTTTGTTTTGTGAAAAGATGGCCCTAATGAACTCTTTCTTGCCATGACATTGTATTTGCCATTTTGAAAACTCCTTTTGTCAGTTATCTAAAATTTCCTTACACTTTCTCTCCATAACAATGTATACTGTTTTTTTCAGATTCCACATTCTTAACAAGCATATTTCTGGTATGCAAGTCTCAAGCTGGTTCTCCTCTGCTTGACATTTCCATTATGGTTTAGTGCAAAGTTCTCTTTTCAAAGCTGAACTACAAAATGAAGCTTGAGCATAAACTAGAGAAAATATCAGGTATAATTCATATTCTTCCAGACATCAAATGGTCTCTGAAAGCTGTTGCACTATGTAACTATTTTTTAGTGTATTTTACAAAATGTCTAGGAACTCACATGATTTTCTACCATAAGTATCACACCGTTAGTCACTAAAGCATGCTGAAGGAGAGAAAAGCTTCTAGCATATGCGATCCATGATGACCAGAAAAGCCATTATCAGCGCAGTATCCATGGACGGCTGAATAATCAGGGTGAACACTTCATCACCCAATGTGACAGACTGGTTCACCTTCTTGTGACTTATTTGAGCCACCTCATCGCCCTTGCCGTTCAGGATCTTGCAATTTCTTGTTCTGAAACAACCTTCAGTTCTGAAGTTGGGAACCGAGGAATGGTTTTTCGGACTGTCCAAGAATATCTCTGTCTTATCATGATTCTGAAGGATCGATCGCCTCCTCATGGAAAATACATGAGTTTTACAACTCGATTCCAAACCATCTTCATCTTTGAACCCTCTCCATCTGTCATGCATGCTCAAGATCTGTAGATATGCAATAGGTATGATTAGAAACAATGATGTGGTAATTTTGTCCAATATGTTACAAAAGGCAACAACATTCTCTTAAAATTACATGCATGTATAGTAGGGTTTTGAATTTCTAATATTAGGGCCTTTTTGATTGCCAATTGTTTTCTCCATGTTAAATCCTGAGATTGCAAAGTGTAACCCTATGCCTATTCCATTTTTTGCCTATTTCTAGATCTTTCAGTTGTATCACTTCAATTTTCTATCACTATGATGCTATAACAAGATCAGAGCAAAAAAAGAAGGTAGTTGATGTCCTACCTGAGGCTTCATAGCCATGAGTGCCTTGCCAGTTCCATCCATGAGCAGCAGTTCTCCTGCAAAGCACTTGTGCATCCGCGAGTAATTGTCCACCCGAAAAGCTAAATTTCCCTGGCTATCATAAATTGAGAACCCATCTGTTCCTTGAAAACCCATGCTCGACTTATTCCACACCGTCCAGACCGATGGATGGTTTGTTGCCGTTGTTGTGAGATCTTCATCGACGTTCTTGCTCCGTGTAGGATGAATTCTAGACATTCTTGGATGTAGGGAAATGGTGCTAAGGAACACTTCTTAAGGTAGTGGTTGTCTCAGCCTTTGCTAGAGTTGCATATTTATAAGCGCACATTGGTGGAAGCTACATAGGATTTGAATTCTGTGATGAGTCTGATGACATGACTAACTTGACTTTTTTCTGTAAAATAAGATAATGCAATAGGGAATGAGATTCCAGCAGTAGTATTCTAATCTACCGAAAGAACAAAAGCTTGGCACTTTGAATCCAACCACTCCTGCAGGTTCATGGTTTTTTGATGAACCGGAGGCTGCGGTATGCAACTAACCAAAACATTATTCCATTATTCCTTCTTATATACATAAAAAGGTACTTCAATTGCTAAGTTCACTAAACTTGGATCATATCTGATAACTAATAATTTAATAGCAAGTACTCGTTGAATTTGCGAATGAATGACATGTATTCCTGGTATATCTGAATGTTCTCTTTCTTTGACGATCATACCATTTCTACGTTCTTTTTCTTTTGCTTATAGAAGTGTTTTTTCCCTCTCTTTATGAGGCCCATGAAGAAAGGAAAGGAGGCTTGTTGAAGTTAGCGTTGAAAACCAAGATTATGTTGATAGACAGCTTCTAAAAGAACAATTTGTGAGAGTCAAGCTTTGTGATAGCTTTTTTTGCCGACTTTGATGCAGGAGGCTTTTGATCAGTGCACACCAATTCTTGCTACTAGAACAGGTAAGGTGGTATCTCTTTTACTATCAGCAATTATTATATTACATGGATTCCTTTCTCTAAACCTTGCATTTGCACTGGAACTGCACCTTTTTAGTTACACGTCTGAAATCTGGGTTTGACTTTGTTAGAGCTGAGCTCGATCCAGAAGTTGATAATTGTGGTTTTGATGATGTAACTGTGAGAGTTTGGCTTTATCCTGTCTCTTTGATGAATGGTTACTTTTTGATATTCTCGTCCTTTTTCTCATTCTTTGCGTGCGCATTGTGTTCTCACAGGAATAAACTATGCTTAAATTGTGAGCATCAACTAGGCTCTGTGTATGTGTAATGTGTGTGTGAGAGAGACAGGCCGACTCCGTTGACGAGTGAATTAAACTACAGCGGGTGACAACTTGGAGGATTCCTTCACATCACATTACAATCTCCCAAAAAAGATGCCATGGAATTGAGACGCTAAACTTTACCTTTTCTGAGTGCAAATACGCAATACAGTGGCGAGATGCCACGGTAACTCGCTTTCAGATTACGTTTGTCGCCTCTCTGGCTCTCTCCATTTCACGGAAAAAGCAGGAGATAAGAAAATGAAACTCTGATGTTTCTACCAAATTGATTTGATCTACGAATTGACAGTTTGAATTGTGTGAAAAAAAAAACAGGTGGGATTATACCTGATTGAATATGAATCCCAATTAGACTATTACATTTGTTGTAGTGAATTGTGCTAATTCTACATCAATGTTTTTAAACCCGAGTTGAATCTTCAGATAGTCAAAGAAGTTCAACAAAATTAAAAAATTAAGACAGTTTAATTCAAATATGAATCCCAGTTTTTTTCCTTTCCCTTTCCATTCCTTATGCTGACGGGGTTAACTTCATTCCTTTCCATCTTTTTTAGCTCAAATCCAATTCAATGGCCCTGAGAAATTTAAGCACATACGTAATTAAACCTCTCAAATAAGAAATAGGAATTCAAATACCAGCATTAGAGCCCAGACAAAAAATATCAATTTGAGAGCACGGACAATTAAAAGACGATGTAGGCGGCATTCATCATCTAATTAATTGGAATTGTTACGTCAAGTATAATTCGAACGGCGTATACGTAATTTGGTAGCACATCAACCAAGAACACATTGCAGTCGGATTTGGACTGTTTGATGACCTAATATTAGTTTTTGGAACTTCTCTGAGACATATATTGACGGCGAACTGTTAAATCTAAATATAATTAGTAATTAGTCAATGGGATTCAAAGTGTTTGGATAGAATTTGAAACTATATCCATCAGCCCATGGGCTTTATAGGATAAAACATCTTCTTGTAGGATCACTAGTTGAACTTAATTTGTCTTCAATTCCACCTTCAAGTGGAAGTCTTTTTGTTGTTCACCCCCTGCCGAATGGAAAGAGCATATAAAGATTCTTGGGCTCTAGCAGATTGAGAAGTCAGAGCCAAAGGAAGAGGATGAATGTGCATGGGTACCGGATCGAGTAGGTTTCGAATAGATTCGAATTAAATTCAGATAGAGTCTGAGACAAAAATTAAGGAGTTGGTTAAAATCGGTTTTGGATCCAACACATCGGGTGCTCGAAATATAAGATCCAAAACTTATACCCTAGAACCTGTTCATTTATAGGTTCAAGAGTATAGGTTCCAACGAAGTATCATATTGGAACCTATTTATTTATAGGTTCCCAAATATGTTTCAATAGGGTACTCAAAATCTTTATCTTGAAACATATAAATGAACATGTTCCAACATGATATAATGTCTGATTTCAGGTTCCAATAGGGTAGGGTCAAGTTTTAAAATTTAAGAATCGGTCCTATACAAGGTAGGATCCGGATATCATGAAAAATACAAGGTATGTACCCGGACCTCACCCCTAGTAAAGAGGACTTATTGAGATTAATTAATTTAAGTAAGCTAATAAGCTAAGGAAGTAATTAAGGATGCATATCTAGATAATAATGGGCAGCAATTAATATATATAGGAATATATTCTTCCACATCCACTAACTTCGGCTTTTATATGAACTTGTAAAGAAGAAGAATCTAATTAAAATCTACTTCACTCGGGTATATAATTTTTTTTTGTTTTTTTGTTTTTTGGATTTAATTAATACTACAAGTTAATGAAAACATCAATTAAACTTCTAATTAATTAAGTAATAATGTTTGATTCTATTACCTTCTTCACAGCTTAATCAGTTTCTTTTTTTTATTTGGTCCTCGTGTCAGAAACTAAAGAAGAAATAGCAAGAGATTAACATCAACACATAATTAAACCTTCTTTATTATAATCCCCAAAAATAACACATGCCAACGCAGGCATGAATTGGACGTCGGCGTCGTCACTGGCAGGCGGTGCAGTTGCAGGTTTTGGGCACGAAGGCGCAGACACCGAACGGTTTATCGGGGAGGTTGCAGTCGATGCCGAAGCAGCACGGCATCATCGAGCAGTTGCTCGGCGCGCCGACGGCGCAGCAGCGGCAGTCCAGGCAGAGCTGGAACGGCTCCAGCCTGCGGCGGTCGACGACGACGGCTCGGTGCTCGAGGGGACTCGCCGGCGAGTAGGAGATGACCGAGTGCAGCTCCACTGCAGTGAAAACTCCTGCACATATATGCATGATATATAGTTATAGAATTAACGTGATCAGGTAGGGATTAATGGTTACATGTGAAGCTTTTTTGGCGAGCAATTGCATGCCTTTGATAAGGAGAGTGGTGAGAAGGAGGGCGAGTGCTAACATGAGCTTGGTTGTGAGATGATTGCCACCCATGAGAGCGAGAGAGAGAGCGAGAGAGAGAGAATGTACTGCTCTTCTTCTAACTCTTCCCAGTGTGTTTCCCTGGAATTGAGGATATATGATGGTGATGACTGATGATTGATTGATTCTTGAGGTGGAGAGGAACTAATTATTGTGGTCAATGATCAAATTATAGAGCCCATTAGAAAAGAAGGTGTATATATATACATATAATGTTTTATTAATGATCAAATTTCTCCCACTTTATATATATTTACATGTAAAATCTAACATAAGCAATACTTTCATCCAAACTAAATTGGCAGCAAACTCTGCCCTACCCCATGGGGCGGATGAGATGAGGATAGAGAAAATAATTCTCTTTCTGATCCCACACTTGTCCCATCCATTGCCATCCCTATCACCTATCATCTATCATCATTTCCAATGGAAAAAACAAGATGTCCAACAATTCTAGGAAGATTAATGATAACTCTAACAAAAGTACATGATAATAAGAAGATTAAGGATCATAATTAACCATAACTTTTGCCCATCCAATCATCTAAATTCACAGTCAATTATGAAAGTTTAATTTGATCCAGCTGGCTTACTGATAACTTGAAAATAACTTTTTTGTCTTTTGAAAAAGAAAACTAAAAACAAGTCATATCACATATCTTCAAATGATCTTGATACAGTACGTATATTATTATTATTTTTTGATGATTTTCTGACAATTCTTTGTAAGCTTTCAACTAGTCCAAATTTATTTATGGACATTCTGCTATCTGCTCTGCTCTCTATTTCATTTTGCTTGTTAAGCTGGTTATGCATTACTTTAGTAATCACATCATTAATTTTCCTCCCCATACTATTGAAAGCCACTGTAGTGGATCATGAAACAATTGGCTGCAGATTTAATGATTTTGTTGAAACAGTATCAAATGGAAGAATTAAAATATTACTGTTTATTGCTCCACAAAATAGCAGCAGACAATGATCAGATTCTAGAGCAATGGAGACTGTTTGATGGTTCAATGAACCAAGATTCATCATTGAACAATCCACTAAAAATATATAATAAGATGAGAGCAAATCAGATGGATTAATCAATGACTGAATATGAAAAGATCATCTCTATTGGACAGTCAAATAATTCAATGACCATTCACATCGACTTCAGAGACAAAAAGATACATAAAACCAGCTAGGTTAGAAAAATTAAATGACATTATCATTGGTGAAATTTTAGTCATCTTGCTACATATTTCAGTTAAATAAATCAAGCAATTGCAATAAGCTAGATCTAAACTTCCAAGTGTTTGGGATTATTCACATGAATATTTTCCTGCCGCAGAGCTAGTTTGGTTTTTTTTTTCCTTTTTATCGAGGGCTTAAAATCTGAATGTCATTTAAAAAAGATTAAAAGATTACAATCATCAAGAGAGTAGAGGGAGAGAGATTAAAAGCTATTAAAAGCTTAAAACAAAGTGATACATTTGTTTTTTAAGTAAATATTCAATTGTTCCTCTGTTCCTCTCACACCATGATGCCAGATCGGCTAAGTCCAAACCATTGCTAAGCTTAATTTTTTTGTTTTATTAGATTGTTCCAAACCGCCTTGTACTAATGCATTTGTAATCATGGGAAAGAAGACAATGTTATTCTTCATTTAGATGGGTGGCAACGGTTCGATGAATCGTATTTTTTTGGTTAACCGAAACCGAATTAAGAATCCGTCAATCGAAAAACCAAAATCGAAACCAAAATCGTTCAATTTTAAAAACTAGTATCTGAAATTGAAACCAATTAGTTCGTAGTTTGGTTCGAATAGAACCGATTATCCGTTTATAACTGGTTAGTAAACAGATAACTAGTTAGAAAATTGGACTATGAAATATTCAAAGATTATTAAAATAGTTAATTATAATAGTTTCGGATGTCGGTTATCCGCGGAAACCGAAATATATAATGGTTCCTGTCTCAGGATCGAAGTAGTCTGGCTCGGCTCGATGTCTCTCCTCATCAGGTGCAACTCCGGCGGTGGGGGGACCTGCAAAAGACACTCCAACGCTCAAGTTAGTAGTGCTCCAAGGTGGAGGTAATAAAAATGGAACTTTGGTCACCTGAGGCGTGTCGTGTCTGTATTTATTGTAGGTGGAGGTGATGATGTTGCCTGACAATCTCGAGAATATATTGCTCAGAATGGGTCGAGGCTGATCCCAGAGATAGCGGGCCTGTAATGGTGTATCCCTCATGATAAGGAAGGACGTGACTGGCCTTGTATGGCCGGGTGGAGCCCTCGGGCTAAGCCATTCGAGTTGGCTCGAGTCAGGTTCAAAAGTGTTGCCAGGTGGAGCCCCTGGGCGGATCCGTATTGTTAGGGACCCTCGGGTTTGTCAAGTTCTGTTCGTGTCATGACGGTCCCTAACGTGCATTGTAAACATTCGTAAATATTGCATCTTTCGCATTTATGTAAAACGTTCGCGCACCACCCATCGCTCTTGCCCACGACTAGGAAACGACCCTCGTTTGCTAGCCGTGGCATGGGCCGGTGGGGTGTACGGATCATGTAATTATGCATTATAAAAGCGCTCGCGCACCGTCCACCGCTCTCGCGCACGACTAGGTAACGCCCCTCGTTTCCTAGCCGTGGCATGACCGGTGGGGGTGTTGGGCCATAGGAAATTTTATCATGCTCCTCGTGCCAAAAGGAACCTTGGGGGTGGCACTTGGGGGTTAGGCTCCACACCTATATTGCCCCCGGGCAAACATCTCTCTAGTTCATTCGTACAAGCATTCACACAAGCATTCGTTCAAGCATTGTAAGCACTTTTCATACAAACGGCCATTGGCCCAAACGTTTTTGCGTCCAAACGCAACGAGGTTCGAACGCGGGCGAGCCCGGGAGCCCGCGACTTTCGAACATTGGCAAGGCGATCCTTGCCCAAGGCTTATCCCTTGCGTTGGCAAGGGAGCCGCACGGATATTTTCCGCCCAAACAAGTTGGTCCGTGACAGTTGATATCAGAGCGAGGCAAGCTCGCAAAGCTTTGGTGCAAGCAACCGACGCAAATCGTCAACAAGCTCGTGCCTTCGTCGTTGGAGACAAACGACGTTGGGGCACTCGACAATCTCGCAAGAGAGATTTTCACAAGCATGGTTCGCAAAGGAGTCGGCGAAACGAGTGGCGTCGCCCAAGCGGTGGCGACCATTCCGGAAGAACCGTTGGGAGAGGACCCAACACAAGCTCAACAAGCTAGGACGGGAAGTCGCACCGTCCAACGGCTTGGAGATTTGGAAACGATGGTGGCCGCTCACGACGTAGCCATAAACGTCCTTGAGAATAGCATGGGGCCATAGGTCGGCAAGCTAGCCGACACGCAAGAAGTTCTGGAGACAAGAATAGATGGACTCCAGGACGACACGCAAGAAGCGATCAAGCAATTTCAAGGGGAGATTGAAGAACTAAGGGCTACAATCTCATTCCTTGTACGAGAGATCCACAAGGGTGGGGGCAACTCCCGCCAACACGAAATGCCACAACACCACCTTAAAGCACCCGAACCAAAGCCCTACAATGGGGCTCGAGATGCCAAAGCGGTGGAGAACTTCCTCTTCGACTTGGAGCAGTACTTCAAGGTCACGAGGACAACTGACGATGATATGAAAATGTCCGTTGCAACCATGTATTTGTCTGAGGATGCAAAACTCTGGTGGCGGACCAAATATGACGAAATTCAGAAGGGTCATGCTAAGATCGACACTTGGGACGATCTCAAGTGAGAATGCAAAGCTCAATTCTTCCCCGAGAATGTGGAATTCATTGCTCGACGGAAGTTACGACAACTCCGTCACAACAATTTAATTCGGGAGTACGTGAAGGAGTTCTCAACCATTATGTTGGATGTCCCGAACATGGCCGAGATCGATCAACTATTCACCTTCCTTGAAGGGCTAAAGCCGTGGGCGCGACAAGAACTCGCAAGGAGGAATGTCAAGTCCTTGTCGGAAGCGAAGATCGCAGCAGAGCGACTCACTGACTATAGTTCGGAAGAAAATCCGACAAAGGCGGCACCCTACAAGCCAAAATTCCAGAAGCCCGACAACTACAAGGGTAAAGGCACCGCAGGTGATACAAGATGGAGGGATTAACCACAAAGAGAACACCATCCAAAAGGACCTCCTCAAAGGGATTACCCTCCGAGGGGGAACCAACAGAGATCCGCGCCAATTTGCTTCTTGTGCCGAGGACCCCATGTGGTCCGAGAATGTCCTCAACGGCAAGCATTGAACACCATTATAGCGGAGTCCGTGGCGGAGAACATAGCCAACATCACCGCCAAGAAGGAGAAGGGCAAGTCTCCCGCAGTCCCCGACGTGGAGAACTACTCCAGCGAGGACGAAGACACTGGAAGGCCTAACATGGGAGCAATGCGTCTCCTCAATGCCCTCAAGACTCAAGTGGGGGAGCAAGGTCCAAAGAAGGGAGCCACCAAGGCGGCACACGAGCTGATGTTCATTGACATCGAGCTCAATGGCAAGAATACCCGAGCAATGGTCGACTCGGGAGCAACTCATAACTTCATTGCCAAAGGAGAAGCAAAGCGACTAGGGCTCAAGCTAGAAAGGAGCTCGAGTCATGTCAAGGCGGTGAACTCCGAGGCACAAGAAATCAACGGCATCGCTCGGGATATCCCGTTGAAGATTGGAAGATGGAAGGATCAAACCAACTTGATGGCTATACCTCTCGACGACTACCAAGTTATTTTGGGAATGGAGTTCCTCAAGTCGGCGAAGGTGATACCCATGCCCTTCCTTGACACTTTATGCTTGATGGGGGAGAACAATCCTAGCATTTTTCCCACGGTGCGTCCGACACCAGGGAGCGGAAATCAACTCCTCTCCGCCCTACAAGTGAAGAAAGGAGTTCGACGAGGCGAACTCACAATGGTGGCTGCAATGAAGCTGGAAGGATCACTCGGTGGAGCAGAGCGAGAACCTGCAGCGGTCTCTAGAGTACTCAATGAGTTCGAATACGTGATGCCACCCGAACTACCAAAGGCCTTACCGCCAAAGAGGGGGGTGGTTAATCGAATCGAGCTGGAGCCGGGGACTAAGGCCCCATACCGACCACCTTACCGTATGACGCCACCAGAGTTGGCAGAATTACGGAAGCAACTAAAGGAACTGCTCGATGGAGGATTGATCCGTAGCTCCAAAGCTCCATTCGGAGCCCCTGTGTTGTTCCAGAAGAAGGACGGGAGTCTCCGCCTCTGTGTGAACTACCGAGCCTTGAACAAAGTGACCGTGAAGAACAAGTACCCCATTCCGCTCATCATGGACTTGTTTGACCAACTTGGCCAAGCGAGGTACTTTTCCAAGCTGGACCTGAGATCGGGCTATTGGCAAGTGCGGATTGCCGAAGGGGACGAAGGAAAGACCACTTGTGTAACACGCTATGAAGCTTATGAATTCTTGGTGATGCCATTCGGCCTCACGAATGCTCCCGCTACGTTCAGCACCATGATGAATCAGCTGTTTCATGAGCACTTAGACAAATTCGTTGTGGTGTACTTAGACGATATCGTGGTCTACAGCCGAACCTTGGAGGAGCACTTGCAACATTTAAAGATCATCTTCAAAATCCTCCGAGAGAACACTTTGTTCGTGAAACGGGAGAAGTGCTACTTCGCCCAAGAAGAGATCGACTTTCTGGGACACCGGGTTGGGGGCGAAAAGATTCGAATGGACAATGTAAAGGTCTGCGCCGTAGTGGAATGGCAGCCACCAACAAAGGTCACAGAACTCAGGTCATTCCTTGGTTTTGTGAATTACTACCGGAGATTCATCGCTGGATACTCAAGGCGAGCAACTCCACTGACGGACTTGCTCAAGAAGGAAAAGGCATGGCATTGGTCCCAACCATGCATTGAAGAGTTTGAAGATCTGAAGCGAGCGGTGGTCGAGGAACCAGTTCTCAAGCTTCCTGACTATGGGCAGCCATTTGAAGTCCACACCGACGCCTCAGACTATGCCATTGGAGGTGTTCTTATGCAGGAGGGACACCCCGTCACCTTTGAGAGTCGTAAGTTGAACGACACGGAGCGACGATATCCTGCACATGAGAAAGAAATGACTGTAATAGTGCACTGTCTCCGTGTGTGGAGGCACTACTTGCTCACATCACGCTTTGTTGTGAATACAGACAATATAGCGTTGAGTTATTTCCAAACTCAAAAGAAACTCTCACCGAAGCAAGCTCGATGGCAAGATTTCCTAGCGGAGTTCGACATGACGTTGGAGTACAAGCCGGGACGCTCCAACGTGGTGGCAGATGCACTAAGCCGCAAGATAGAATGGGTTGCAGCCGTGCAGGGAGAAGCTGGGAGCAGTGTGAGCCAAGTGCAATCCAACTTTCGTGGGAAGATAAGCATGGGCTTGCTCAAAGACACCCAAGCGGAGGCACTGTTCAAGTTGATTAAAGATGGGAAGACAAGGAAGTTCTGGGCCCGAGACAGACTCATCTTCACTAAAGGAAATCGGTTGTACGTGCCTAGGGCAGACGGCCTGCGCAGAGATTTGTTAAAGGAGTGTCATGATACTCTCTGGGCAGGGCACCCTGGCGTACACAGAACAGTAGCCCTATTGGAGAGGGCATTCTATTGGCCAAAGATGGCGGACGACGTTGAGGAGTATGTGAAGACATGCTTGATCTGCCAGCAAGACAAGATCGAGCGACAGAAGCCCGCGGGTCTCCTCGAACCCCTGCCTGTCCCTGAGCGACCATGGGAAAGCATCTCCATCGACTTCATAGCGAGTCTACCCAAAGTGGGGGAGTTCGGTTCCATCCCGGTGGTCGTGGATCGCTTCTCCAAATATGCCACGTTCATGGCAGCCCCCTCGCACTGCACAGCGAGTGAAGCCGCAAAGCTCGTAATGCAGAATGTCGTCAAGCTTTGGGGCGTACCAAGGAACGTCATCAGTGATCGAGATCCACGATTCCTTGGCAGATTCTGGACAGAGGTGTTCAAATTATTGGGGTCTCAACTCTACTTCTCCACAAGCTTACACCCTCAAACGGATGGGCAGACGGAGCGCATGAACGCACTCCTTGAACAATACCTCTGACATTTTGTAGCGGCAAACCAAAGGGACTGGACAAAGTTGCTAGACGTAGCCCAGTTCTCCTACAATCTGCAAAGGAGCTCCGCAACCAACAAGAGTCCCTTCGAGATTTTGTTGGGACGACAACCAGACACACCCCACTCACTGGTTCTTGGCTACACGGGGAGCAGTCCGGCTGCTTATCAAATGGCCAAGGAGTGACAACAAAATCAAGAGATCACTCGAGCCTACCTCGAATCGGCAGCACGCAAAATGAAGAAGTGGGCCGACGAAGGAAGGAGACATCGAGAATTCAAGGTCGGAGACCAAGTACTAATAAGACTCCACCCGGCATCCCTCGCAATCTTTCGGTGCAAGATACACAAGGGCCTCGTACGGAAATACGATGGGCCCTATCCCATCATCAAACGGGTAGGGCCGGTGGCTTATCGACTCCAACTGCCAGCATGGTGCAAGATACACCCCGTCTTCCATGTGAGCAACCTGAAGCCCTACCACGCCGATCTGCATGATGACGAGCGCAACATTCCAACACGTCCACCTGCCACAACCAAGGCGGTGCAACGTGAAGCAGAAGAGATCCTGGCGGACCGCAAAGTAAAACTCCCTAACGGCAACAAAGAGCGGGAGTACCTTGTCAAGTGGAAGGGACTCCCTACCTCAGAAGCTAGCTGGGAGAAGGAGAGCACCTTGCGACATGAAGAAGGCGTCATCACAGCATTCAAGAATGGGTCGACGAGGGCGTCGACTTCGTAAGTGGGGGAGAATGTTAGAGACCCTCGGGTTTGTCAAGTCCTGTACGTGTCATGACGGTTCCTAACGTGCATTGTAAACATTCATAAATATTGCATCTTTCACATTTATGTAAAACGTTCGCGCACCACCCACCGCTCTTGCCCACGACTAGGAAACGACCCTCGTTTGCTAGCCATGGCATGGGCCGGTGGGGTGTGCGGATCATGTAATTATGCATTGTAAAAACGCTCGCGCACCGTCCACCGCTCTCGCGCACGACTAGGTAATGCCCCTCGTTTCCTAGCCGTGGCATGACCGGTGGGGGTGTTGGGCCATAGGAAATTTTGTCATGCTCCTCGTGCCAAAAGGAACCTTGGGGGTGGCACTTGGGGGTTAGGCTCCACACCTATATTGCCCCCGGGCAAACATCTCTCTAGTTCATTCGTACAAGCATTCGCACAAGCATCCGTTCAAGCATTGTAAGCACTTTTCATACAAACGGCCATTGGCCCAAACGTTTTTGCGTCCAAACGCAACGAGGTTCGAACGCGGGCGAGCCCGGGAGCCCGCGACTTTCGAACATTGGCAAGGCGATCCTTGCCCAAGGCTTATCCCTTGCGTTGGCAAGGGAGCCGCACGGACATTTTCCGCCCAAACAAGTTGGTCCGTGACAGTATGGTCTTGGTTCGATTTGGGTTGTAGAGCGTTGCTGGGTCTAATCTGACCGAGCCCAATAGTACTAGTCCAATCCAATAATCGTTTTATCCGCGAACCGGTAACCGAAACCGAACTGAATTTAATCGGGTTTTTATATTCTCTAACTGAAACTGAAACCAAACTGTAAATTTACGGTTCGATTAACCGATTTCAATTACCACCCCTAGCTTCGCGTCCTTCTTGCAAAAAACAATCTGTCTGAGAACAAATGGTCTGTATCCTCATCCTTAAATCAGAAAACGATGGTCCAACCAATACAAAGCCTAATTTTTTTTCCGAAAGCCATAGAGGTCTCCCAGGAAAATAAAGAAGAAAAAACTTACCTATCGTGAGCAAAGAATCAACACAAACAACAAAGTAAAAAAACAAACAACAGATTAAGAGCAAGGAAAGTAGAACATAAGCATCATCCAATTTCGAGAGGGCCAAAGTCTAAATACAAAGCCTAATATGAATTTAGAAACATTAGGTAAATTAAAAGCTAGTGGAAATTCACAGGCTAAGTGGATGATAAGACTTGGCCATTCCAACAAACCCTGCCACCAAGATGTTATCTTACGATAAAGACAATGACATTCAGGCATGTTCTTGGAAAGAAAGCCAAGTGAGGATTGTTTTCAACAGCTAGTGCATGCTGTCGCATTCAGAGCATAATGCAGTGACCAAACATCTATTATCTTGAAGCATATCACACACATATTCAATAGAAACTATACATAATGAGTACTTTTATCTGGGATCAATGAGATTCCATGCTTACCTACCTTTGGTGGCCAATGTGGGAAGGGAGAAAGAGATGTGCCAATACTGCATCTTCCCACTTCCTCCATCTTGCAGCTGTTGAACTCGGTTGGTGGAACTTGGAATCAAATAATTGATGCTATATTTGGTATGCGGCTCCCTTTTGGGAAAATAGAGCTTGAAGTAGTCCAAATAGCTGCTAACCACTCAATCTTGGAACTTGAGTGGTCTTCATCTTCTCCAGTTGGGTGTCTACTTTACCTGTTTAACCAAACCTATCAATTCAACCGGTTCAAATGATTTTTTTTTATAAAAAGATTTAATACAACTGAGCTAATTAATATCAGGTTGATCCATTTTCACTCAGTTGAACTGAGTTTTGACAGGGTTTTTAATTTGGCCAAATTTTTTAGCACAATTCGGATTGGATCGGGTAGCTGAATTGGTGATTTGGTCCGGTTTTAAAAGCATTGATTGCAGGGATTCTTGATGTTAAAGCTGAGTGAGACTGATACTGGAATACTTGAAACTTGCATGAAATGTCCATATCTTGCTCTATTAATAGAGTTTGCATTCTGACAGGAATAGATTAAGTATCTCCATCAAATTTAGTATTTGCAGGAGATTCTGGAAGTCTCTTATAAGACAAAGAGTTCATGATAAAATGGACATGGTATTTATACTAAGGGAATACTCGTAAGTAAAGTTAAGAATAATCTGTGTTTAGGAAGATAATTATAATAAAGTTAGCAGATGTATATGATTCAGGCAGGCAAGGGATGTTCATCCACCCCTGAGCAGAAGTTTCAGATTCCTTCCCTCAATTTAAAGAAAAGAAACTACCGAATACTCATTATATTATTGTCTTGTGGCAAGTATCTTTGCTTGCATCACAAAGGATTAAGTTACATAATTAGGTTGATTGCTTTTATGTCCCACCTTTATCATGTAATAAGATGAGCTATAATCTTTAGCAAGTGCATCATGTTTAAGATTCGCTACTCAACTATTCAGAAGACGGTATTTGAGTAGTTTATTGAGCTAATTAATGATTTCAGATATGATATGCTTATTAGATGTTAAAACCTCAGTTCAGTATGTTTCGAGATGAGGCACAAATACCAATCGACCTAAAGATTGAGTCTTTTCAGTCATTTAACCCTCAAACAGCCAAGCAACAACTTAACCTGGAATTTAAAAGAGACTGAAGCAGTATTTGGAACTGAATAGTAAGAGGTAGCAATTAATTCTCTTGTGTTGCTTTTTCAGAAACAATTTGATAGAGACTTCATTTTCAAAGGAACTGAGCATTCATGTGAGCTAAACATAAGAAACGAAAAGAACAAAGGAAGAAGTTTGAGCTGGGACAATAACAAAGCTTCAAGTGAATATAATTCATTCATAAAATGGGAAAAACAGGAAACAAAAACAACCAAACAAGTTGTAAAACAATTTGGTGAATTTAAAAAATGTAACTTCTTGTTTTTCTGGCTGCCATGCACACAGGCTAATTATACCTAACTAGTAATTTTAGAAATAAAACTTTTTGGTAATTTTTATAAACTTGAAAACTAGAGGGAAAAACTAAATAAATTGATTACTTCTAATACAACATGATAGGAACTACATGAAAAGGAAGACAAGAAAGAAGGCTTATAAAATCAGTATTACTTGGTTCAGAAAGAATCCACACAACATGTGAATGAAAATATAGTAAAACTTGAACTGTACCTTGATTGCAAACAAAACAAATGACTCATTTACTCCTAAATTTAATGAGAAAATTGGGGTGTCTACTTCGGCGTAATAAGTACTATCACACTAAAAAAGAAATGGTTGATAGCACAAGGCATCAGTCACTATCTCATTATCACAAACATGTCAATCTTTATGTAAAAAAAAGTAGTTAGGATAGACTAATAAACATACAAGAGGAAGTTATTTCCATAGTAATGCTTAGCTTATAATCATAATTCATGTCTCTTGGTCCAACTAGCTTCCATTTCTAGAACAAAACCTAGCCCGTTTGGCAAGGTTTGCCTCAGTTAAAATACACAAACATCGATCATAAATATTGATCTTGCAAACGACAGTGATACGATAAAATTTACATCATAACAGTGGAAGAAGCAAAACCCACACATGCACGCACAACGAGATAGTCAATGTACAATGGCGCTCCCATCCCAAACTACAGAGTGCAGATTAATAGACTCACTTGACCCTGCAGGCTGGAAGAGCACCTGGTGAACATTTTGCATTCGGAGTTGGTCTACAGCTGACGCCACTTCCTGCAAGCCTTCGGTGCATCATCCTGTTCTCAGGAAGCCCGCTGCTGCCTAACGTCTGCAATGTGCCCTCACTTCCACTGCTAGCCTGCAGAGGCTCAAGCGTTTCTACAACATCGCTCATAAGAGGTCTGGCTTTTGGATTGTGGCTCAAGCAGTAGTATGCCAAACTGCAAGCCTTCTGGGCAGCTCTCACTGAATACTGATCCTCCAACTTGGGATCAATGATTTGCAGCAGCTTTCTCTTGTCATTAAGCTTGGGACGAGCCCAATCAACCAAGCTCTGCTCCTTGCTTGGGCGTGTCTTGTCCACAGATCGCCGGCCTGTCAAGAGCTCAAGAAGGACAACTCCGAAGCTATAAACATCACTCCTGGCTGTCAAGTGACCTGCTCATGCGGTCAGGCCTTGGATGTAAGTTTGGCAATAAAAGCAAACAAAATCTAAGCAGTTAATCATGTACTATCTTTGAAAAGTAATGAAGAATTAAGGAGGTAATTATGAGATGGAGACAATTCCAACATAATAAGATGCAGGACCTGTCATTACATATTCAGGGGCAGCATAGCCATAGGTTCCCATTACCCTTGTTGACACATGGGTCTCATCACCCTCAGGTCCAGCTTTTGCAAGACCAAAATCAGAGAGCTTGGCTGTGTAATCCTGTGATGGAGAAAGAACATTTGGAGATCAAATGTCAAAATCTACATTTGACATTTTTTAAAAAAACATGAGAAACCATAAAGTTATAAATTGTAAGGAATTGCAGAGAAAGACCGGTACTTAACAGAATCCAATAAGATATTTGAGGTCTTAAAATCACGATATATGACAGGCCTTTCAGCATTGTGAAGGAAAGCTAGCCCTTTGGCAGCACCAAGTGCAATTGACATTCTTGTTGCCCAAGATAGTGGAGCAGCTGTCTCTGAAAGCCTCAAGGAAGGTAACCAAGGTTCAGATAGAAGTTTATCAGCATATAACAGGCAAATGCAATCTTTTGATGCTGAGATTAGAGTAACAAGAAACTTGTTCAAAGATTATAAAAGACATTGAATAATTATAAAATACTATCGATCGAGCTTCAAACATTAAAATACATAAATATTTTTTTAAAAAAAAGGCTGGAAGAGAACATTACAATCCCTCAGAAGAAATCAATCTAAATTATCATATAAGAAAATCTCTTAGAACCCTTTATCTAGACATTGGCACGGTGCAAAATCAGTGGCCTATTATACATATCTTATCCCCAATATCAAGTCACCTTCATAAGAAATAAGTAAGTTATCAGACCATACTCTACTGAGCAACAACTTTTTTCATAACCACTCCTTTCCTTTTTCTCATTGTCATCCATATCAGTAAAACAGCTAGTAGATTCACAAACTATTATTCTGAGTATATTAAATCTATCCAATTAGGTCATTCAGAAACTACAAACAATATTTTCAATGCATTGAGTTCCATTTTCTTGAAAAACCTTTTTCTAATATATTCCTTATTCTAGATAGTAATCATCATGATTTCAACAGTTTGAATGCAGGACTCAGATTAGGCAAACTGTATTCTAGACTATTCCAACTTGACTGAAAATCAGGAAACCTACATGTTTTTAATAGAAGTGTTTGTATGTCTGTAACATCCAACTAGAAAACTAGAATAGCCAAAGACTACAATTTCGAAATTAGAGTAGTAAGTCTTGAGAAAAAAATGCAATGGTGACAAAGAAGCTATCTCTAAGAAGTATGCATTGAGCTCATATGCTTACTGGTGGTGGATCAAGAGTTAGGCAACTTGCAAGGAGAAAAAGGAGAGTACTACTAGTGATTATTGTTTATATGCAACTTGTACTAGATGAATGAATCAAGTAACCAAGGCCAGTCGGCTCAGTTAGCAAATGTTTCATTAACGGATCTCGCAAATAACATTTTTCCAAACAAGATGATTGATCGTTCTGTATGCATGTCATGCCTTAGTTGTCCACTACGTACTCTGAACTCATGAATTCAAGGCTACAAGTACAATTATCAATATTAATAACAAAACTGACTTGTAGGCTATAATATTGTAGCAAAATCCACTCTCATTCCAATGAATTCTTAATCTGTTGTTACATGTACTATATTCAATCTTTGTATAATTCTCAGATACGTTCACCATCTCATAGCAACTAGGAATATTGTCATTAGAAGTTTATAATTGAAAACAAGTATGAGCATGACATCTTTTTATGCACAACCAAAAACTTGCCAAGAAGGATTGAGAGTTCTAGCATGTTTATAAGAGCATATCAGGCAACAAAGTTACATGCTAATATAAAGAAGATGGTGTCAGAGTTATATACTTCGAAATAAGTGGTTCTCAAGACTTCCACGGAACATGAACTCATATACAAGCAGCCTATGATCATCTTCGCAGCAGTATCCAATCAACTTCACTAAATTAGGATGCCTCAGTTGTCCTAGGAAATTAACCTCTGTCTGGAAACAAAAGAAAATAATTCAAACTTAAAAAAAGAAAGCAAATTACCCCCGCAAAACATTTTTGTGTCAAGAGATTGCACATAAGACAACATTCACCATATCTTTCGAGTATAATACATGCATGCATAATGCTAGGTCAATGGTTCTGCTTAAGTTATGCTGAGAAGTTCCTCATGCTTGAAAAGGAAAAGACAATGGACACTTAGTTGTGGAAAATGGAAAATAACCCTCAGTATGCTTAAGCATGAGATTAAAATCCTGCATGCATGTACTACCACATCAGAGTAAAGAGATCTAAATACCTTTTGTACATTAGCTGCTTGGATTTGCACATAAACAAAATACAACCATTTTGTATCAATATTAGATGAATTAGTCATCTAGGTGCATATATTGAATTTGCTCCATGACTTTAGAACAAGATGCATTCTTTATGTCTACACTTGGTGTGGAGAAGCAAGTCAATGCACATTAATATGTCAACCACTAATAAGATGATTGAATGTATCTTACCAGACAACATTCCACATGAGCTATATATCTTTTTCCAAGGCTTATTTTATCAAAATAATCAAATAATAGACAAAAGGAAAATCAACTTACAAGCCATTCTCTGTGTCCCTGATGACCATCCTTGTTCAGGACTTTAACAGCAACTGGAAGTGATTTCAGACCAACTCTCACATTTTCATCTATATAACCCTTGTATACAGTGCCGAACCCTCCTTCACCGAGAACGTAGTCTGGACGGAAGCTCTTCGTGATTGTCTCAAGCTCAAACAATGTGAATGCAATCACATCAGTGTATATTGCTATATTCCTCGAATCCTCAAAGCGTCGAGGAGTTGAGGGGTCACTTATATCAGAGAAAGTACGAGTATGTTTTTTCTCTGAAAGAGCATTCTTAACAGGTATCTGGAACATATGGAGCTGCTGAACTGAATAAAGATGATTTCAAATTGGTAAAGTCAACTTATTGACATAAAGCACTTCCACATTATTGAAAAAACTTTCAGCAATATATAAGAAGAAAGGTGAGGTTTTGAAGATCGCATAGTATTTAGAAGAAATCATATTGGTCATCAAACCAATAGCAAAACTAATAATTGATCATCATCTCACACAAGGAAACTAAAATATAGAAGTAATTATTTGAGCAATTAGAAAATGATGACAACAATCTTTTTGCACATCATGTTTACTTCAACTTTTTACTCGTTTCACTTTGACGAGGCTAAACAAATTAATATTTCAGCTTATCAGATAAACCAAGAATGGACACGCTGACTTCTCTCACACCCATAAATATAATAATCGCAAGCTAGCTAGCAAGATCTTTTACTGTAGTTCACGAAATTACGAATTTGTAAAATAAAATCCATTCGTTTTTTTTTGCAAAAACTTAAGCTTAAGGAACAAATAGATTGCTGCTCGAAATTCGGAGAGCGAGAAGGACTACCCGAACATACGGTGGAAAAATGAAATGCCAAAACTCCAATATCCTATCAGCAGTGAAGAAGAAAGAGGCAAAGGGGAGAAAAATTGAACCCTGCAAATTGGAACAAGTGAAGGAAAGCCCAAATCTTCGACAAATAAGTTCAGGGGACCAATTCCACCAACAAGATCCAAGCTTTCCAGAAAGCTGCAGATCAAATCGCTTCATCAGTCAGATCCAAACAACAATGCCAGCAAGAACGCATTCGTAACCAGCAGGGAATCGGCAAACCCCGAGAGAGAAACCAAATCTTCAGGCAGAACAAACGCACGCAATGCCATTACCGATCCCCAATCCGGATAAAACAAGAGCAATGGCACAACTCCAATCAAGAAGCGGAGGGGAAAAGCACCAAAAGGAGCGAATTTGGGGTAAAGGGAAAGCGAAAGGTGTCACCTTGCGCGTGCGCGGCGACGACGGCATTCTCCTCTCTGGTTCCGCAATTGCCCATCTTTGAAGCCTTCTCTCATTCTCCGCCAGCGCTCGAACACCTCTCCCCCCACACGATGCTCAGCTTCATGCGGCTCCTCAAAGCCCAGATGAAGGCAAGATGAAACCAGTAGATGAAAAAGATAGAGTGATATATATATAGGGATGAATGAGGTAGAGAATTGTGAGAAAGATAGGATCTATTTTCCTCCTCTTTTTCTTTTAAGGACTCCCGTAGGAGTTTTTACAACAAGGCCACCAACTCCACCACCTCCCAAAGATTCCTCATCGGGGCTTTTAATTAAAGTGGGGAGGAATTCCCTTGAGAGAGAGAGAGAGAGAGAGAGAGAGAGAGAGAGAGAGGAGAGAATACAATCCATGGGAAGTGTGAGGAGGAGCATGTGAACCTTATTTACCAATCTGACCTTGGCTTTATACATATTAGTTGGGGTGACCATTGAAATTGGTCAACTGAATTGCAAATTAGTTTAGAATAGTATATTTGTGATTAGGTTTCAATTAGTAAAATTAAAAAAACTGAATAAAATCGATTCAGTTTCGATTACCGACAATCGCGATTATATATATATTTGAAATTTATTAGCTGATTACTCATTTACTAAATAATTAGCAAATGGATAGTCGGTTAGTATCCGAACTCAAATTATCGATTTCGATTATTCATCTGATAATCGATAATGAATCGATTTCAATTTAGAATACTAATTTTTGAAATTGAATGATTTTAATTTCGATTAGCAAATTTAGAAATCGATTTCGATAAATCATCAAAAGTGTGATTAATCAAATCGTTACCATCCCTTCGTATTAGCTTTGCTAAAGGAATTACAAGTACTTCCTACCGCGGATGATGGATGCTCCGTATTTATACTATTCGATCCGCTTATGAATTTGACTTTTATTAAATTGGATTCTGACTGAAATTAATTTAAAATTTTAATGCATTTATTCGATGTAGACCAGATTCAGATAGAAAAAAACTTTTGCAAGTAATTGACCCAAAATCTAAACAAAATATTTTTAGATCCATATACATAAATTAATTTGATAAGATTTGAGTGTATTATGGTATCTAATAGTATTTAAGTTTAGAGAGTACAATTATAGGTTAATGGGTTTGACTGATTGAGTGCAGCCATATTGACAAATACATTTTTAAAATGAAAAACCTTTTGAATTTAGTAATTTAAGTTTATGAAAAATATTTGACAATAATTCATCTTAGCAGCATCTCATGTAATTTGACTTATGTGTTCTTGTTTGAGATCGAAAAAATTGTAAATCATTTTACTGAATGCGGCTTTCGGACGATCTGCAAAGATATTTCGACGCTCAAATGATGACGTATTTTGAGATATGTTTGTAAAAAATCGGATTCAAGAGGATACCCATAGATGCATGATATGATTTATAATGTTGTCTTTCGTGAAGTATATTCAGCGGGGATTTATTCTTAATTATTGACATACATTGAATAGATCAATTGTCGAATTTTATCTCTTAATTGTGTTATGATTATATTTGAATATTCGAATATAGATCAAAGATGAAAATACTCTCAGGATGATTGGACGGAGCCATGTGTTTGACTTGGGCCGGCATGACACGATTTTTGGTCCCTGAGTGGCTAACCTGAGTTGTGCTTCATGGCTTACCAAACGGCCAAGAAATTAGTTCGATCGGTTCAATTTGTAACCAACATCTGAAGTAGATCTATAATGAACTTAATTGTAATCCAACAAATTTGAGTTGATTCAGAAAACATTGCATACAGTGCATGTATACACTATTTGGTTCATATTTAAAATAAGTCCATATAGAAATTTTCTTATATTTTTTTTAAAATATGATAAAAATATATTTGGTTGACAAACATGAATTATATATAAGTTTTTAAAGAATTATTATTTTTATATCTTATTTGATTCAACTAACTACTTATAGAAAGTATACTTTAAATGATTAAAACACTTTTCATTTATAATCATAATAATATTATATTGTTGCAGTATATTATTTTAATTATAATATGATATAAATAATGTATTATAGAGATATATAGAGGAGGCGCATGCCTTGCATGTGCTGTGCTAAGATTTGATTAATATGTGTTACTATAAAATAATATTTTCAATTATAATCTTAATTATAAGTTTTAACAATATTCATTTTAATTATAATATCAAAAAATAATATAACATAAATTTGTCGCGTATATGTTTTAGTTATATATTAGATAATCTATAAAGCTGCAAAGAAATAATTGAGCATATATTTGATATTGTACTTTTTATCTTATGTTTTGTGAGAATTAGAACTTCCACAGAAAATATAGCTTTCCCCATTTTGACTATTTTTTGTCAAGTAAACAATAGATGAAGATAGAACTTCCTAAATTTGTCCAATATTAGTAGTATAGTTGATTAAAATATTTGAGCATATTATTCGAAATCAAAGAATGTTTGTAAATAGTGGCTTTAATATAATTCTTTTTTTTTAAAAAAAAAAAGAAGAAGGAAAAAAGAACATTATCAAAGTTGAGGTTGATATAGAGGAAAGGTGTGAAAGGTATGAATAAAAGGTGCTTAATTATTGAGCTTGCATTGCATGGGGACCAGATCCCAAGCTTGATAAGCTAATCAAGTGGCAAAAAAATTCAACTAGACCATGCGACTATGCGAGAGTAGCATTTCTTAATTAAATTAAACTAATTATTGAGAAGAAAGAAAAGAGCATTTTGTTGCCAATCCTCATAATGTACAAGTATATGTACAGTCGTACAGAAAGAGACAGAGAAACACATGCCATGCACGTGCTTAATAGTACGCGGAGCAAAATTAACTTAATTGGATGTCAAGAATGGGATTCGAACCCATGCCCTTTCGGACCAGTACCTGAAACTGGCGCCTTAGACCAACTCGGCCATCTTGACATTGCATATTTTTCTGCTTCCTTACCTATTTCTTCCTATTTACAATTATGAATGGAATTCAAATCATAAGCCAATACTCCTTAAAATTAACCACACTTAATTCAATATAAATTCATGTTTGAAAACCTGAGAATATATCAATAAGGATGAAGAGACAGCCTTCGTTTTAATCGAAATTAATAAATGATGAATTGTGTATGCATATACGGGCTTGTTTTGATGTGAATTGGCTCATCAAGCATTAAGGATTTGAATCCACAAGGTACAAAGTGCAATTAATGAACACATGAAACATGAGGAACAGGGGGTCCCTGAGACCCTGATGCTCTCTTCTGCATGCTTGCTACTAGACAGCCATTAACAAAAAAGAAAGGTAACAAATATATTATTCAATTCACTATCATATATATAGGTAATTATTATATTTTAATGGTTATTTAATTATACTGTCTTCCAAGTAAATGAGCTCAGATCTTTATGTGGTCTAACATATATTTATTGGAGGAGAAAGGTTGAAGCTACTTACAAAATTGAGTCTTACGGTACGGATAGGTGGCGTTTGTCTTGATTGAAATTAATGGATCAACTTAATCAATAAATATATATATATTAGTAGGTGAGTAAATTGTACTTTTATTAATTAAGTATATTTTTTTTCAAAAAATAAATAGATTCATTCATGAAATGAGGGGTACAATAGTAAAATACAACCTGATGGTGCATTAACTTCACTTTTCACATGGAAAAGAATACTTGGACTTTATAAATTCTCGAATGATGACTTTCACATGTCAAACGCTAGTTGGATGATATTCGACGTTGATAAGAATATGGAGGAGAATATGTTATCATTGTGGCTTTTTCAAATGCTCCACAATACCCAATCGAAGAACTCCTTTACATGCACCTCATTGGATTGGATTTTACAGAGAGCTTCCCATTCTTCTGTGGGGGAGATGTGTAGGGAAGGGGTCGTACTTCGAAAAGGGGTACTACTCCAAATTTGGAGAGCTTTGTTGCAGTGGAAGAACATGTGAGTTGCCGTCTCTGAATGAGATGAGCAGTGAGCACATAATGTGTCAGGGAGTTGGATGCCTCTACTACTTAATGTGCACCGGACGAGGAGAGCATCTCGACATACCCTCCAGAGGAAAATTAAACTTTAGTTTCGGGGGAGCTTTAAGCTTCCAAATCGTGCGCCATGGCGAGCCACTAGGGGATAGTTGATGAGTTGAAGGGAGGTGTAGTTTTCGCTCCGACTCCAAGAGGTATTTGTATCCCAATTCCACCGTATAGGTACCACTAGGTGTGTGAGGCCATGACGACATATCTCTTCCTTGCCGAATTTCTATGGCCATGATGCAATCTGCTAGCGATTGTGGAAAGAATGAGCAAACCTTAGAGGGAATCCACAAACCAGTTTGTCTGTCCATGAACTCTGATATTAGGGTGGGAGCTCGAGTATTGCCTTCAGGGCCTGCAATGGAGAAGGATGGGACGTTGGGGAGCCAATGAGTATGCAGCATCGGGAGTGTAGTTGATGTGCCAATATTCCAGAAATAAAGAAAGCAGCTAAGAATTGATTTGATTAAACTCTTCCTTCCTCTTCCCTTCTCGCTCTCAATTCTCTCTCCATATCCCCTTCCTTATATTCTTCTTCTTCCTCAATTCGTTGTTCGAAAATTGTTCGATCGTCAACAACGTGTTCCCTTCCTCGAAAACGCATCCAATTGATCGTCGGAAAGCTATCAGGTAACTCTCAACCTGACATTTGGTGCTTTCATTGATCTGTACTCGCCTTCCTGTTCGATATGGAAATCCGCTATCACGCGTTGGCCGAATCAATTAAGACTTTGCAAGAGAGCAACTCTCGTCATGATCAGCTATTGAAATCTCTACAGACAAATATGAATTCACAGCAGTAGGCGATTGAGGGACAACAAAAGATCTTGCAAGCGATCTCCACTCAGATTGGATTGTTGAACAATCAGATGGTGCAATGGAATAAAAACAAAATGGAGCAATCACCGACTGGTAGTACAAGCTGTGTGAAACCGCAATGGCGATCGGCAGGGAAAGGAGACATGGGCGATGACAATGAGTTTCCTTTTCCTCCCAAATCGCCCCAGATTGAGCTACCCCTTTTCAATGGTATTGATGCTGAAGAATGGATAGCGGCATCAGAGGATTTTTTCGAATTCTATGATACAGAAGATCAACATTGCGTTACCATTGCCTCATTCAGAATGGATGGCTTGGCACATAGATGGTTTCGTTGGATGCAGAAGAGAAGAAAATTGTCAGGGTGGCGACATTTGGTGGAGGTGATTCGTCGACATTTTGAACCGATTGATTTAGAGCCACCAGAGGGTCAATTAGTAAAATTACTGCATAATTGAAAAGTAGAGGAATATGAAAGCAAATTTGAAGCTTTGGCGCCAACTGTGGGTAGCACAGTTGGTGGCAACATCTTATATATTGCCTAGAGATCTAGGGTTCAAACCCTAGTATAGTCACATATTATGACTTTCTATTTTTGTTAAAAAAATTGAAGCTTTGGCATTGCAAACTACTAACCTAAATTTCCATATCAGTATAATGGAAACAAGAGCCAAGGATTGCTACCAAATTCTCCAATGAGCAGCATGCCTAATCAATCCTTACCCGTGCATAGAATGGCTGTTAATTCTTCTTCAACCATTGTGGATAACAAGCAATCTCCAAGGAGAATTACTGCAGCCGAAGCTCACAAGAGAAAAGAACAAAGATTATGCTTCTATTGTGATGATAAATACTCCTATGATCACAGATGTAAAGTTCCGCAACATAATGAGGAGGACATACTTCCTGATATAACTAATGGAGAAGGTATAGAACAATCACTCATTTCTTCCAATGTCTTATCAGGGTGTTTCTCTCCCGCCACACTTAGATTTAGTGGCACCATCAAAGGGAAGACTATTCAGGTATTGCTAAATGATGGAAGTACTCACGATTTTATTCAAACTAGAGTATTGAAATATTTGGGACTTAGCATTGAACCTGCAGTTTCCTTTGGAGTAATGGTGGGTAGTGGACAAAAGATAGCTAGTGAAGGCATCATTCGCAATGTTCAGTTATCGATTCAGGGAACTACCATATCCATTGATTTCTTTGCTTTACCAATACAAGGTTCATATATTATTTTAGGAGTTACTTGGATGGCTACATTAGGGCCAACGATTATGGATTTTGCAAGATTACAGTTTGAGTTTCAGTGGCAAGGGCAGAGGTGTAGTTGGAAGGGTGACAAGGCAGCTTAACCAAAAGCTAGGATTTGTGACACTCAATCTGTAATGGTCATGTATCAGCTTGAGCTACTCTCTCAAGCAACCCAACAGGAAGGATTTTGCTTCAATGATGATTTCAAACAATTACTTCATGAATTTGAGGATGTCTTCACTCCATCAAAATGTCTTCCACCGGTTAGGGAAATTGATCATAGAATCCACCTCATGTAGAACCATAAATCAGTAAATATGAAACCTTATAAGTATCCACATTTTTAGAAAGGTGAAATAGAAAGGCAAGTCAAACACATGCTCAGTGAAGGACTAATTCAAAATACCACAAGTCCATTTTCATCTTCAGTATTGCTAGTTAAAAAAAAAAGATTGTACATGAAAATTTTATGTGGACTATAGCTCAGGTATTTTCTAAGCTTGATTTACTTGCTGGGTATCATCAAATAAGAGTACACCATTCCGATATTTCTAAAATTGCATTTAGAACTCATGAGGGCCATTATGAATTCAGAATTATGCCTTTTGGTTTATCTAATGCCCCTTCTACTTTCCAAGCTATCATGAACATGATTTTTCAGCCTCATTTGTGCAAATTCATTTTGATATTCTTTGATGATATTTTGGTATACAGTAAGACTTTATAGGATCATCAAATCCATTTGAGAATTGTCTTACAACTCCTTCGGGATAGAGAGTTGGTGGCTAAGAAAAACAAATGCTCCTTTGGTTGTACATCTGTTGACTACCTGGGACACATTGTGACTTCTTCTGGTATATATAAGTTGACCCAGCTAAAATGAAAACAGTTCAGTCATGGTCAGTGCCAGTCAACATTAAAAGTCTAAATATTTTTTTAAATAGATTGAGTAATTCTTTTTATATGAGCTAGCTTTTGGATTGAAGTTAGGTCCAATGTTGATTTTCTATATATATGATTTTTTAGTTGTAGCTTTTAATGCATATATGCTCGCATTTGATCACGTTATAAAGTCTATTTTTTAATGAAAAAATCAATCAAATCGAGACATTTAATCAACCAACAATGATTCTTCATCACGTTCACTTTTTTCACCAAGATCCATCATCATCTGAGGACTGATTAATTAATTTTGGATTAATAAAGGATTGCCTAAATCTTACTGCTCCATATGCCACGTTGCATGTGCACAAAACCCTAAACCCCCAATTAACAATTATTACGAAGGAGAAAGGTGAAGTAATTAACAAATAAATGGAGAATCTTTTCAACGAGAGAGCCCGATGAGTTGTATGTAACTATGTATTATTATAGTTGACTCACTTAATTAGTTGCTAATTAATTGAACTTGTTGTCTTTTCATGAGAATTATAAGGTTTAAAGAAATCAAAATCATGTGGGTTGAGATCCCACGTTCATATATGCAGGCATTTTATAATATACAAACCATTAAACTAATTAATTAATTAATGGAGTTCGATGCAGTGACAGTTGGAGAGAACGTGAGGACATGAAACCCTAATCATTTGATAATGATAATATAAATTATTTATTAGGCTTCTTAATTATTTATGTATTAATTAATTAAACTGTCCTAACTGATCTACATCTAACTAGTTTTTTTACAAGAAAAAAAATAAACGTACTTAACGGACACTAAAAGTCTCGTGAAGGTCCAAATACAACAGATGGTCAAGCTCGGGTAGACGAATGAATGAACAGACATTTGTCGTCCAAGTTCAACGAGCAAAGTTTGCAGCTCATTGAGTCGCTTGATTACATTCGCAAAAAACAAAAGAAAAATTACAATTTGAATGTGCGGGAAGCTACCTAACATAATGGATCCACTTAGGGGTGAGTTCGGGACGGGATGGGCCGGAATTTGGTATGTCCCGATTTTGAGTCGAGATGCAAATATGTGTCTCGATCCCAGTCCCGAATACGAAGTATCCCGATTTTGTCTCGTCCCGAAAAATTCGGGACGCGATCGGGACGGGACCGGAACGTCCCGAATTTATTAATATTGGTTTTTTATAATATACAAACAATATCTCCATTAAAATAATTAATATTATTTTTTTCAAAAAAATAATATTATATATTTAATATTACTTATATTATAAATCGGGCCGGGTCGGGACAATCTCGATTTTTTTTGTATCATCCCGATCCCGTCCTGATTTTGAACCGGGACAGGATAATTGTCCCGACTTTTCGGGTCAGGCCGGACCGGGACGACCGGGACGTCTCGATCCGTGCTCACCCCTAGATCCACTCATTCCTAGTGTACCAAGTGAACAAAATGGGGTATAGACAATGATATATACAACGAACGAAAAAGATTCCTAAATATTGGTTAGATTCTAATAACCAAGAACCATGAACCCAATTATGGCGCCTAAAGAAATCAAACGGGAGTTGATTTTGGAGGTTATCCCAAACTTTGGTAGCGTAGGGGCAAAAGAGAAACATATGTGAAATTGTTTCAAGAGTGGTGTTACATAAAGGACAAAGATCATCATAGAGGACATCAATACGTGATAGGTATGTTCTAGTGGAAAGTCGGTTATGCAGTAATTTCCATTTTCCAGCATCGGTTATGCGACTAGTTGATCTTAATTATAAAGATGAACAGATATGGTAAATTTCCAATCGTGGGATCCAAAAATATTACCACGTACAAAAAAACGCAAGCATCGCCTCCAATTGCTCATTATGATGTGGAGATGAAAATTTTATCACGAACGTAATATCAGGCGCATCGAAGGAGCGAGACGCTTACCATCGAAGGAGCCACGCTTTTTAATACTCTACAGAACTCCACTTATGCAACTACTAGTTTCGATGTTGCATCGTTTGTCTATGTTCTTTTCTTTTCTTGATAATATTTTGTCCCCCAATTCTTCTTCTCTTATGGCCTCTAATTCATATTTCTCATTTCTCTCAACAAATACAAGTTTCTTTTCTTCGAAATTGAGAGAGGGCTTAATTAATTGTTGACACATTTCATATCTATACTTACTATCTATCTTGATGACAATGCCTGTTGAATATGTTGGATTCTCAATTCCTCAAGTCATGATTTAGTACTTCATTCTTGCTTGGAAAAAAATGAATTATTGTGACATATGCATGCATAGATATAATTTGCCCTTTTGATAATCTCCATGCTTGCTTTAGTCACATCAGCATACTCAACTTGCATGTTAAACCTCTGCAATTGAGAGACCCAACTTAAAGTAGCACCACCTGTTTGTATTAATATCACCACCTAATTCTTCTGCATCAGCATAGCCTACAAATCACTCTTGATGAAACAAGATAGCTTGTATGAGAAGCATCCATTTGACAACTTCCTAATATTGATAATTAAAATATATACACATGATCTAGTTTTGTCATGTATATATATACTGATAACTGTTATTACATGTGCTATGTTTGGTTGCAATTGTGCATTTCATACCATTCATTATGTTGCCACAAGATAAGATCATAATGACTTAATTAAAGAGATCAGGTCATACTTTCACATCCTATTGCAAATTTGCTCTCAACTTAAATTAATGGGTTAATTACTAAATATATCTATATTATTGATGATTTTTCCTAATCTATCTCAACTTTTAATTTTTCTTAATAATATATCTAATCTTTCACTTTCTTTCAATTATATCTCACTGTCGATGTAGTATTAAATTTATCGTTTGGATGCTGACATGGATTAATATTATCATGTTTACGTCTCTAAATGAATAAAAAATTCAAGAAAATGCCACATTATTAAATATTTTTGATATGTCTTTTAGGACTATATATCTAATATATTCCAATTTTTAAGAAATTTTTTCAAATCTATCATAATTTTTTATTTTCAATCAAAAGGTGTTTCATACTTTCAATTTCTTTCAATATTATATTCTACTATCAAATTATTATCAATTTTATCATTGAAAGAGTAGCACTACCGATATGGATCAAAAGTTCATCCAATATCCCTAACTACATTTAAAAATAATAAAACCATTTCACCAAACCTATTTTTTTTAAAAAAATCTTTTTATTTTTCAAAAAAATATGTCTCCTACATTCTCAATACTTACCCTACATCTTTGCATGACCGTGGCTCGGAGGTAAAATCATTATAACTCTCATCGACAATCGACAATATTATTTTTAATTGTATTATTTCTTAGATCTTGGTTGCATCAATCATGGACCTCAAATATGTAAGGTCATAACATATTATTATTTTTATATGTATTTAGGGATGCTAACTAATATGTATATAGGGACGCTAACTAAAAATCTGATCCACATGGTAATGCAATTCAGAATCTTAATGGCCAAATTGATGATATGATATAATTGAAATAAATCAAAAATATGAAATACCTTTTGGTTGGAAATAAAAAATATTTGAGAAAATTCTTAAGTCGGAATATATTAGATATAATCATTTAAACCTTATTAAAAAAAACTTTTGATGATATGAAAATTTTGGAAAATCCTTAAAAATGGTAATATTGATTCACATCAATAATGTCACATAAGCATCAAAATGACAAATTTAATACTGCATTGATGATAGGATATAATTGAAAAAAATCGAAAGATGAAGTATATTATTGTGAAAAATTAACTGTTGAAATAAATTAAAAAAAATCATCAAAAGTGGTGATATATTTAGTAATTAACCCTAAATTAATTAACATTAATAAAGAGCATGACTACAACAACTTCACGAATAAGATAATATTTGATTGGATGGAATAGAGGGAGAATAGAATATTATTTCTTATGCTTCTCTTGTTTGGTTGTAACTTATAGACAAGAAATAGGTGGGTCATAAGGAATAGATAAAAAATACTATTCCTTATGCATAGGGAATACTATTTCTTACATCAACCCAATGAATAATATTTCTTGTCTATTCTTTATGATATTTTCTTATATTGTCCTTCAATATTTATAATATTACATAATAATATAAAAAAATTAAATTATCAAATTAGTTTTAATAATTTTTTTAATCTTAAATAGATCATTATTATTTTATTATTAAATATTATTTTAATAATTATTTTTTAAGATTTAGTTTTTTATGAAAATAAATAAATAATAGTTTTTATTATTTTAAATTAGTATATTATTTTATATTAATCCATATTTTTATTATGCTGCTATTAGTTAAAATAAATTATAACATAAATTATTATATTTTTAGAAGGATATTTTGATCATTTTTCTATATTATCGTTCAATAATTATAATATGAATATATAATTACATATCTTAAATAGATAATTATTATTATTTTATTAAATAATATTTTAATAGTTATTTTTTGAAGATTCAATTATTTTTTATGAAAATAAAATAAACAATAGTGTTTTATTATTTTAAGTTAATAAATTATTTTATATTGATTCATATTTTTATTATATTGTTATTAGTTAGAATAAATTATAATATAATTTATTATATTTTTAGGAGAACATTTTAGTTATTTTCTCTCAATTTATTGTATATTCTTTGTGTTAAGTAACAAAGTAAATATATTCAATTTTATTAAGAATGATATTTTGATCATTTAATTTTTTATTTCTTGACTATTTCTTATGCTAATCAAATAAAGTAATTTTATTCTTGGTCTATTTTAAAATATCAATCAAACAAGATAATACTATTCTTCATTATCTATTCATATTTCTTATGAATTCACTCCATCCAATCAAACACATCTTATATTCATGTAATCAATTATTTCTTTTCTAGCGAGACATTATGTATATTCATGTAGGCGACATGTCCAGGTTTTGATCATCAAATGCACAATGAACAAAAATAATGATAGTGAGGGGAATAATTATTTTTATTAAAAAAAAACAAAAATAATGATAGTGAGGGGAATAATTATTTTTATTAAAAAAAAAAAAAAAAAAAACAAGTGCTAGAATTGACTTACCGTGAAATAATAATAATAATAATAATAATAATAGGGATGTGGTACCAAAATTTAATTTGCCCACAAAAATCTACTCCCCAAACTGAAATGTCTCCAATTCCACCACCAACCTCGGGAGAATTTGTGCCCACCGCTTAGTAAAAGGTTTAAATGATTAATTTGCAATGCGAAGCGTGCGTTGGACTGCCAAGCGCAATAAGATCTGCTTTATATAATACCTATCAATTATTAAAGACCCTTTACATAATTCTTTTATTGTGGATTTGCTTCACTTTTTGTCCGTATGTTTTGGTCAGGATATTGTGCATGAGCGAGTCCGAGAAAAAAGCTGATCTTATTCGAAATTTACTATATGAACATTATTGAACAATAGTAATTATGTTCATTACGTAGCAAGGCACATTCTGAATTAATTGAAAAGATATTTGCATCTCCATACGGTGACAGACTGACAGCATGTATGCTACAAATTAAGAAGATGTGGGAGTTGTATGTGACAACAAACACATGGGAGAGGGTGATGTGGGTGACATGTTGCTTTCTCTACATGACAAATTACCTATCCATCATCATCTTCTCCCCTTTAGTTGGCATGCAATCTTTTTCGCCAATAAAAAGGGTTACCAACTCATTAATTCATCCATCCATCTTTGGCTTCGCTTCTTCCTGGGATATTGGTGCCACATTTCCATCAGCGATTAATTTAGGCATGACAAATTAATGAGTCAATTCTTTAGAATGTTAAGAATTAATTATGTCACCTTTACAATTAATTTTTTTTCTTTTTCTTTTTTTGCAGAACAGATTGCAGTGTAGGAAGTTGGATGAAGCAACTACTTGTGGGATTCTAGCAAAGACTGAAGGAAGTAGTTAGGTTGCTTTATTTGGTCTACGTGTAGCGTGCTGATGAACATGTACTTGTGCGGTTTGCCTCCTAAGTCCTAAGCTGGAGTACAAAATATCTAGGGATCAAATCATTTCAAAACATCATCGGTTGGTTTGGCTTGTTGGTTTCTAATTCCTGGAATTGATGGGAATGTTCCATAACCTTCATTCAATTGAATTTATGTGATTTTATTTTCCGGCTTCGTTATAGCTTTCTTTCTCTCATATAATTAAGTGTAATTAGTAACAAGAACCACCAAGGGGCCGGAATAAATTTCATAAGCATTTCATTGGCTGAAATTTACAGAGTAATGCATGATAACTCTTAGCGATTGGTTGTATTCTAACATGTAAACTCATTTTTATTTAAGGGGCTGTTTAAAACCACTTGCATCCAACCTTCTGAGTTAGAAAAACACTAATGCCTAATCCAAAAAGAAGCACAGGCATCTACTATTTGATCGATAGAGACCCGCTTCTCGTTAAAGATAATGTTGTTCCTTGCACTCCAAAGCATCCATCACCAAATCAAGCTACAACTGTGGTGTTTCTTGTTCCAGATGGAAAAACACTCATTTAGTAATAATTCAACTTATTTATTACTTTGCAAAGGATATTTTTAATCTTTTATTAAACAAACTATAATGATGGCTTGTTCAATATTTTTCCACTAATGCAAACATCATGGATAACTTTTCCAAATTTATCTTTCAGAGAAATAATGGGTGCATTTAGTTTTGAGAACGAATCGAACCCTTGTCTGTAGTCAATAAATTCCATGTCATCAGGCACCATAGAGATCAAGGAAAGAATATTAACATTTTTACCAAACAAGTTTGAAGCTTCGAAGTAATCTGGATCGACGAGAACAAGTTTGGGTTTGGTCCAAATCGTCACAAGTTACCAATAAATCACTAAACATATGTAAATTGTACACTCAAGTGCTGACATTGCGCATACTACACTTCAAGTATTGAAGATAAATCTGGTAGAAAAATGAGTGACAAGTGCTTCTGCTACAGCAACCATATAGGAAAAGGAGCAAGTGTGGTAATATTAACCAACAACCAAACAGGTCTGACTACACCAAACCCAATTTGGCACATGAGTATTGAGATACAAAGAATCACAAACTAACAAACCAAAAATATGTATAACCTAAAGAATCTTGATTACAAAACAACTCAAGCTGGATAAGCAGTGTTTGATAGTAGAAGGCATTCATTACGAGTCAAAACAAGATGATTTAATAGATTGGTGACTGATGCTAGTAGTATAACCAGCAACCCTCCAGGGTATTATCTCAGCTACATCTAACTGCATATCATATTTAACTGTCTGAATAATATAAACCTCGAGCTGATGAACGGGCCCTCCATGTTTCAATCGTTGCCTCTGCAAGGGTTAGAAATGTGTGGATTCTAGTAATATATAATATTCCCTAGTCAACTTTGTGCGAGTCAATCTCCAGACACGTAACTTTTGTTTTCATAGTACCTCCTTTCACTGGCTTCCTTCTTATCATTTCGTTTCTGCACACGATTTAGTACCAGTTCCAATTAGAATGAATAATTAATCACCTGACCAATTGGCAAAGTATTCCTCAGATGAATAAAAAATCAAAGTGGGTCTAATAATTATCCAGATGAGCATGCTGAGAAGAAAATCAAGAAATGTGAAATACATGCACCAAAAACAAAGTTACGCTTAAAAAAAAGTTTGACTAGGAAAGGGTTGCACGAAAGTGATCATCAATCCCATAATTTGTTGACTGAACTGAGCATATTCAAGTCCAAAACTAAATATTTCAGGTTACAGATGGGCATGCAAATTTTCAATCAAGCAGACTAAACTCAATGAGTCAATATTAAGCCAGTTAACTAGCTTCTAATAGTTTATTGCATCAGCAACCAAATAGAAAGCGACCCATTATCATAATTTTAATCTTAATATGCATCAGAGCCATGTAGAAAGACATTTGAGGATGAACTGCATCCTAACAACTTTTTATTTCATGCAGCAAGCACAACTTATAGGTTACATTAACGAGGGTTGTAATTTATGACATATTTCAAGTAACTGGTCTAGATTAAGCTTGAATTATGTGGGAAAGACTATCTTTAGCCCGTGAAAAAATAATACTTACATTTCATAGGAAATTCTCTTCTCAAAAATTGATGTTGACACAGAATTAGGAAAGAAAATAAACTTGTCCTTTATAAACATAATAAATAACCAATTTAAATGTACCTGATAAGCTTCATGGTTTGAAACAATCCTCTTTATGATTGTACTAGTTGTGATGTTTAGAGGACTTTGCAATTGTTTATAGATTCCCATAGCCATGGGAACAGCATATGGATTGGAGTCCTCCTATACAATTAGCCAGAAGATAGTATTAGTCTTATTATCCACATTCTCGTGGTATTATATTATAGCATCCAAAAAATCAAGGTACCTTTAGGAAATCCATATTCTCAGCTATTGTTCCATGAACAACCAAAGATATATTAAAGGTGGTAATCTGTAGACACATTAAAAGCAGAAATGTCAAGTTAATCTAACATATAATATGAGAAATGTCAGTATGCAGAAAAATGCCAATGAGAAGCATATGGTCATATGGATGGATCAAAGAATAGCTAGCTTGCTTGCTCTTCAATCATTCACAATAAAAAAGCAAGTGGCTCTAGTAATCTTACACAAGAAAAAAATAAATACACATTTAACACAAAAACCTCTAATGTACATATGTCCAAGAGTTCAGAAATCAAGCATCTAAGAGAAAAAAAAAAGTTCTCTCAAAACTGTAATCGTGGAAGATATAGTCAACAAAACACAGGTAATTTTCATATCTCAAATTTCTTCTAAAAGATTGAGAGACGTATGGATGGTGATCCAAAAAGACACCTAAGATTATGAATCATCATTGCATTGGTCCAAAATAAAATCAGTTCAAAGACAATCAAGCAGAAGCTGATCCATATGGGTTTTCATTAGAAAAATACCATGAGTCATACCAGTGTGAAAGTTCGATACAAAACAAAAATCAGAACCATGAACAAACTACATGAAACAAAGTAAAAAATTTCAGATCTCAATATTTCCCAAATGTGGCAGCCACATGATATAACAGTCCAGAACTATGAACCCAAACATGATAGGGCAAACACTAAAATGTTGTATACACATCTGTAAGTCCACCATTTGTCGTAAAAGAAGGATTTCATTGGACATGGCATAGCAACCAGCTCAAACAATGCATAAAATGTACATCTATCCAAACCCGTGAGAAAACCAAATACTGAAGAGAATGCATGTAATTGCAGAAACAGAATTGTTTTAACAAAGAACCCAAAACAAAGATGGTTCTCAAAAACTAAGGTTAGAAGAACACAAAGCTAAGGTTACATGTCTGGTAATTATCTTTCATCCCCAGCAAAAATAATAATTAAATAAACAGCCAATAGTGTTGTAATTGTAGCAGTCACAACAGGTCTCTACAGTTACATGTCATCTTGTGGCACAAAGCTATTCTAAAAATCAGACCAAGACTGAAGGTTCTTAAACTGGAGGACACTTAGAAAAAAATAGCATTCTAGAGAAACAGGCTCATATTGACATCAGTGGTTATTGGCAAAACCACTGGAATTCTGGAAACATACCTACATCAATTGAACATACGGCTATACCTATGCTCTAAATAGTCATTGGCAAACTCTTTGGTAACTAACAGAGAGTAAATAATTTGTCTGAAAATAAAATTGCCAAATAAATTACCTATTTTATAATGAGAAAAATATTGATTCTATGAGTTGCACTCATATTGATGAAAATTTCAACAATAACAAGGGAAATCGAAATGTCTATTCAAATTTATCTCATGGTGATCTTTTACCCTTATATAAACATGCAACTTTTGACAGCCACATCTCACCAGGGATAGAATAAGAGAAACATGATTAACCTCAATCCATGTTTTAGCTTTCAGTCTTATAACTATTGTCACAAAGGAGAGACTTCAAAAAAACATTCAATCAGTTCCTTCACATTGCCAACCTAAAGGCTTTGCGTAGGAATATTAAGATTTTACTTAATACTACATTTTAGAGACCTTGCAGGACTAATTTCCCTATTCTAAATGCTGCAGATTATACAAAAGGGAAGAGTGCTACTAACCATATCTTTTGAAACTCCCCAAGGGGCACCAATTATCACTTCATCTACATAACGGCAGGCCAAGACACTCAAGCTTCTCTCATGGAGATTCATTATTGGACGATGAGCTCCTCGAGTAGCACTGCTCATGAAATAAAATAAGTATACTTCCCAAAAAAGTTTCACAATTTACAAGACAAGAAAAAGAAGTGATTGTAAAGATGATAGGAGTCAAAAACTGTGAATAAAAGCAACCTGATAGTTTGATCTGTATGAATTCCCACAAGTAGAAAATCTCCAAGTTCTCGAGCAAGTCTTAGTATCTGTACGATGTACATAAATTTGACATTAACCATCAGTAACAAGGGCAATTCTGGTCCTGACAAGAACATAGCATAGCAGACAGAAAATATTAATAGCTATAAATAACTTTCTGTGCAAGAGACATTCAATTGTCAACGTACAACTGTGCTACACCATGAACTAAAAGTACATCATCATAGTCACAGTTCACAACATCAAGAATCAGAAAGCACAAAGCTAACTGCACCATGAACTAAAAGTACATCATCATAGTCACAGTTCACAACATCAAGAATCAGAAAGCACAAAGCTAACTGCACCATGAACTAAAAGTACATCATCATAGTCACAGTTCACAACATCAAGAATCAGAAAGCACAAAGCTAAACTGCACAATGAACTAAAAGTACATCATCATAGTCACAGTTCACAACATCAAGAATCAGAAAGCACAAAATCAACTGAGAGTATCTTGGTACTCTAACATGAATCAAAGATGAAAATCAGAGGATTAACATTGAGGCACCATACTATGAATGAAATGGCGCTGTTGTCAGGTGGCAAGCACAAATCTCACCTAGTATTGGAATTTGAGCCTTGAATAGTCATACGTAGGTTTCATGAACTTGCATGCGTCATGAGCTTTGCAAAAAAATTCACTACAATATGACTGTGCTGTTATACCTCATGTTGATCATAAAAGGAAGCATGTGAGCAATCTTCTTTTAGTTTTTCTCACTGGAATATGATGATTAAAAAATTGGACGATTAAGATTATTGATGTGGTAGCATGAAGCATGCAATAATGTCATGTCTACCAGTGAAACGCACCTAAACCTTGTAGAGACGCACCACAGAGTTGCCCTTCATGGGACTTTTTTCGAAAAAGCCCAGCACCTAAATGGCATACCTATGACACTACATTATGCATTTGTTACTAATCAACTCATACATTGTAGAACTATTTAGATTACACATTGCTAAAAGAATGATGAGAATAATACATTAGGAAATTGGAAAGGACACACTGTTACTTAAGAAGCATTCACTCTATAAGGGGATAAAAGTATGATAACTGACTCTCACACCATCAAGTTATTCTTCCTCTATTCCTTGCTTTCTTGCAATGTACTTGTCTTTTTTTCTTCCTCTGCCCTGGCAGCTATCATTTACGTACTGCCGGTTCTCTTTAATTGGTTCTTTCAAGATTCATGTTCTCCTCTATGTTTTTTCTCTTTCATCTTATGCTTCTTCTTCCCCATCCAACACCACTTTCTATATAGTTCAGGGATGTCTTTCTTTACCTAACATGGCATATACTTTGTTGTTCTGTTTTGCCATTTCTACCATCTTATTCTGATTCTTAGACCCATTATTGATATAGCAAGAAAAACTCCATCGCACTTAGCAAATTGCAATAGTTGTCAATATCAATAATGTGATTTTAACCCATAGCTCATTACTGGTGTTGTTCTGCTACTGCCTCTTTCCCAATTTTGAGGTTATTAATTATCTACGACATGAACCTTAACTAAGCTGTATGTCCATGTCTCAAGGCTTATACTAAAATTGAACTAAATCCTAGTGCACCAAAATACAAATACAAAGTAAAGTTAAAATTGGATGAGTGAGAAAAGAAAAATATATGGGAGATGGGTTATTAAATGAGGTCATAATACCCTGAACCTCACATGCCATAGGATATAAGATGCTACCAGTAAGTTAGAGCAAACTCTATATAGCAAAAAGTATGTACAAACTCATAGAGGCTGAATTTCCAAGTTTTTAGGCTACAACCATGTTACAAAGGGGATATATCGCAATCAAAATAAATTTACATATAAAAATGCGCAAAGATGATCAGCTAACTGTCAGAGTGATTGGTACGAGTTTTATTTGTAAGACACCAAAGTGTATATTTTCATAGAGAAAAGAAGTGTCAAAGGTTCAGTATGGCAGTATGCCTTCACATATCCTTCATGGAACGAATCAAAATGGACCATCTATGCAAACTGGGAAAAAAGCTTACGCACCTCCACATGTCCTGCATGGAATAAATCAAATGCACCATCTATGTAAACTATACGAGCATCTGGACCTGGACCCTGCAAGAGAAATGGCAAACACTAAGACACACCATGTTTAAACCAAGAAATCAATCAAACATTTACAAATTACTAAGTAGCATGCATAAAAATATATAGAATACATTTTGTATTGTATAGAATATCATTGCAGAGAATTTTAGAACATGGCGACAAACAAAAGTTTCCTCCCCTGTATGCAAATGCTTTACATCAGCAGCTGATTTTCCATCTCCACGAGTAACACCATTTGCAAACCAGAAAACAAGGAAGAATTTATTATGTAATAATGCAGTAATTTGCATGAAATAAGAACATGTCTGGCAGGCAACTGATCATTGGAAAGGAGCTCAATTAGATGAAATATAAGAATATGTCAAGCCGTGCCAGGCACAGCCCACATTGACGAAGGGGCAGCCCAGCCCGGCACGAGGCCCACCCCTTGGGCTCGGGCCTGGTTCAGGCGCTTCTAGGCCAGCGCTGGCACATGGCAACAGGCCTAGGCTTGCGCCAGCGCCGACCCGCAGGCCTAGCGCCCCGCCGAGCCCAGCACAACACGCATGTGGGCCGGGTTTGTGCCGCCCTTAGACGGACCCAGCCCATTGACACCTCTACATTAAAGAAGCACCTCAACTCAAAATTACTAAAACTGCTATGTGCTTCCAAATCAAATTCCAAACATCAAACTAGTTTAGATATATTCATTACCAACATGAAAAAAGAAAGTCCAGAAAATAAACTGTTGAGGAAAGAACTCAGGCAAATAATAGAAGCAAATGTTTGCTAATTGCTACAATTAATAACATTAACCAACTTCAAAAAGGCTTCAACATGCATACCTTGCCATTTGAAAACTGAACTATTCGCCGAGATGTAGGCAAGAAATGTGATATTCGAGTTCCAGTGCCAGATCCCAGATCATCAATTTTCTGGTTGTGACCATGGCTGAACTGCCTTTGCAAGGAAGAAGGATTGTTGCTACCACCAAGTGATCTCTCCCTCACACAAAGAAGCATCCGACCTGTATATGCCAATTGCAAGAGTTACCATAGTGTTGACAAATCTGCCAATGGGACCAGTAAAAGAAATGAATAAATAATAGAAAAAATTTGGTAGTTTGCAAAAAAGTGACCAATTTTATATTGGGAGAACAAGCTGTGATATGAAAGAAACACAAAAATATTTTTAGACCACTATATATGGTTTCAACTTCTAGGTCAAAAAAGAAGAAGATAGGGACAGTGTATGTGAAATACACCCCAGGAGATACTTCAAGAATTCCAGATCACTTGCAGCGAGAGTAGATGAAGATTTTTCCATCTGACCAATAAGTGCACTTACCTTGGAGGGAGAGGTAGTCCACATGGATGTTTTTTTCCCATGAGACAGACATTATGCTAAAATTGTACAAGTAGTGAGAAAGCAAGCACTCTAAGTGGTTACCATTCATGTAGCAAATTAAATAAGCAGAACCTGAGCAACCAATGGACTGGTACAAAACAGTAAGGTAGTACTATTACAATGGATAAGTATCTTCGTGCCGAAATCTAAATCTAGATCATCTTATTGCCTGCCAATGTTTGGATCAAATAACTGATCCCTGATATTAGAGTGAATATCCATTATCAAAGTTATGCTCAATAAGATCACAAAAGCTATAACAATTATAAGATAATATCAGAACTTGGACATTTGGCTTCGTTCATTGCATTCTAGAAATTGATATGCTTGATTACAGAGAAATAATTGAAAATCAAGACAAAATAGCAATAGCAAGAGCAGGATGAGTACCAACAATGTCAGTGCTTGAAACTCCTTCAGTTCTTTTGATTTGTTTATATCGTCCAGCCTTTTTGGCTAGGGCATACGCATCGGTGCCATCAGGCAACAGACAAGGGTCATCTCCATGGATAATATAGTCTATGTTATATTCAGTGAACAACTTCTTCATGAATTGTTCAGTGATGGCATATGGAGCATCTGAAATGACCTCATCAACCCACTTCACTGCACCTACCATTATCATCCTACCAAAAGGAGAAAATATGTAAAAAATAATACCAAAAAGAAGTAGCCAGATTTTATTGACCAAGACTTCTAAGCATGAGGCAGACCATCATCAAACTAAAGTCATACTTGGTTTTGTAGAAATATTGAGAGTGGTGAATGACAAACATGTTTTTATTTCATAATAAGATTTTTGATAAATTAGAAATAACAAATTCTAAGTTAATAATACAACAATGCTAGCTCGCAGGTGCAAATCAAATCAACACTTGTAAAACAGAAATAGCTACATTGGTGTATGCAACTATGCATTATGTGCCAATGACTATGCTATTATGCATGAAACAATGGCCTATGGACAAGAAGATGAAAACACTTGTTGGAAAATTTGAATAATGAAATAACAAAAGAAAAACTTCAAACCAAAGTGAATTAGCTAAAGATCTGGAACTACCAAAACAGTGTACGTGAAAGATCTAACATTATAAGGCATTATTTTAAATTGGCAGATAATGTTGTTCCGTGCTCTGCAACTCCATACATTGGCTTCAAGAGTTGATTATAGCTAATAAATCAAGTGTACATCATAACTACGTCAACTAACCATACAAAGTTAGATGATGACTTACAAAGTCCATTTGCTAAAGATCTGGAACTACCGAAACAATCTACGTTATGAGGCATTCTGTTCAATTGGTACATAATTTTGTCCCATGCTTGGTGCTCCACAACTTCATTCATTGGCTTCAATCATGGATTAAAAGCTAATAAATCAAGTATACATTGTAAATGCATCATCTAGACATCTATTGTGGAATGTTGAATTATATTTATTGCAAAAAGCACTTATTGGCACCTAGATGGATGCAGACTGATGAGACAACAAATTGCTACCAAAGTGAGCAGAAACTAGTAGCCTGAGAGACTAGGATATTCATCAGCATGCCAAGATCAGTGGGCGGTGATGCTATGTCTATGAGCAGAGGGCCTATCACATGATTAAATGCAGTTCAAAATCCATTAGATCATATGATAGAATTACAATCCATATCCTACATAATAACATAACAAATATATCTTGCAGACCTGGACCCCGCATTAGCAAGAACATCATGCACAGGACTACCATTTTTATGCTTTTAAAAAGACTACCAGAATAACTTGTCAATTTGGGTAGGGAAATTGGAGAATCATTTATATCCCTACAATCTAGTATCAGATTCATACAATCCAGACGAAGTGGAACCCAGATAGGAGAAACTGTCATGAAAAGCTAAGAGCAGGAGGTAAAAAAATAGATGCTGTTATTAAGAAAGAACTGCGAGAAACCTGTTATGCCAAAAATAATAGCCAATATCAGACAAAGCAAATGAAGTAACCATAAATCAAGCTTTAGAAGTTTGAAAAGGCAGCATAGTAAGGATTCTAGTCTAGCGTGCTAATATTAATAGGCCTTGCATATTTTAGCCTATTGGAATAACAATAAGAAGATAAGCAAGATAGGTATAGTGGTAATGTGTAGCAGCTATTCAACGGGTTGTGACATGGACACAACAATTTCTCAAATTAGAAATCAGTTAAAAATTTAAAATCTATACCAAAAAGCAAGGTTTAAAATACCAGTACTGGTACCCATCTCGGTCGTTGACCGGTACCGGTATGTATCGTACCGTACCGACACACGGTACGGTCCGGTACGAAAAATGCATACCGGGCAGTTTTTTATTATTATTTGATTTTGATGTTAAAAATAACTCCAATAACACATAATTGACCAAAAAATACTTAAATTTAAGATTCAAATGTCAAATACATGAATACAATGTTTAAAATGCGGACAAATGACGTCTGTCGTACTCGTACATATCTTGGGGACATACACAGCTGAGGTCAACTAGGGATGGCAATTCAAACCGGTTAACCGGTTAACCGAACCGTAAAATCCGGTTTTGGATAGTGGATTTGTGGTTCGGTTTCGGATAGTAAAAATCAAAAACCGTTTAAAATCGGTTCGATTTCGGTTATCGAGCCGCGGTTAACCGGTAACCAAAACCGATTATATATTCGGTTTCGGTTACCGGTTTTTTGCGGTTAACCGGTAACCGAAACCAGTAATAAATATATACCAAATACTAAAAATAAATCTGAAACCATTATCTATGTATCCATTTACCCGTTTACCCGTTTGTATATAAACTTAAATCTAACCCTAATTTCCTTCCCCTCATTCCCTCATCCAGCCGACTCCCTCAAACCCTCACTCGAGACTCGACTCCGCAGACGTCGACGACTCCACCCTCGGCGACGTCTTCTCCCACGGCGACAACTCCACCCTCGGCGACATCTTCTCCCATGGCGACGACTCCACCCTCGACGACTCCCCGACTCTCTCACGACTTCCCTTCCCTTCACCGACTGCCGACCCGACTCTCTCGCGGCTCCCCTTCCCTTCACCGACTGCCGACCCGACTCTCTCGCGACTCCCCTTCCCTTCACCGAACTGGCGAACGCCGACTCCCCTTCCCTTCGCCACTCGACACCATCCACTCGTCCCTACTCCCCACACTCACTCATCTGACCCGACTCGGCGAGACGGCGACAGTGGCGACTGCGACTCCAATCACCAAATCAACCTCAAGTCAACTCCCCTCCCGCCTTCCCCCAGCTCGGCCCTCGGCGTCGGCGGCCCTCGCCGACTCCCGACCACCCGATTCGCTCGACAACAGCTTCCTCCAGCTTCCCAGTCGACTTCCTCCGGCTTCCCAGGTTGAATTCCTCTGTCTTCCAAAGGTATCTTACATGTTGATTCCTTAAATTGATGGATTTGTATCTCCAATTGGAACCGTAATGTTACATGCTTGGTAGATGTGGAAGGGTTTTAGTTTAAATCTGTTTTATGTTTTTTTGTATGGTATTACCTTTTTTTTGCTGTGTATTGTTAAATTGATGAATGTTGATTCCTTAAATTGATGGATTTGTATCTCCAATTGGAACCGCACAGTGATGAATGTTTCTAAATGGATTTGCTTGTTGTGATGAATGTTGATTCCTTATATTGTTAATTACTGTTTTGGCATTTTTGAACCGGTTATCCGGTAGTAAACGGATAACCGGTTCTATATAAATTGAAAAATATTCGGTTTCAGTTAACTGTGGTTAACCGAAACCAAGTCAGTTTCGGTTTCGGATATAGATTTTTGAAACCGAACGGTTTCGGTTTCGGTTAGCGGATGTTTAGGTCGGTTTCGGTTTCGGTTTCGGTTTCGGTTTCGGTTTCGGTTTCGGTTAACCCACAAAAATGCGGTTAACCGAACCGTTGCCATCCCTAAGGTCAACACCGTATATTGGGATGTGTGGCGACTGATTTGCCCTAACCCTCTTATGTTGCGCTATGCGGAGTCTTCGGCGGCCCAATATGGGCGTTGTTTGATAATACCGCCCGGTATGGACGGTATTTACCGAGATATCTGGTATCTCCCAATACCGGGTATCTTGCTACAGTAACCCAACGGCTCTTATAAAGAGCCGTTGGGTCATACCGGGCAATACCGCCGACTATGATAGCAAATACCGGGCGGTATTTACCGAGATATCCGGTATCTCCCAATACCGGGTATCTCGTATACCGGTTTTTCCAAAAACCGGTAAATACCGGACTTACCGCCCGATACAGTACAAGATTTTGAACCATGCCAGAAAGTACAAATGATGGTTTTGATGAAAAAAAACACATATTACTTACACAACTGGGAATTCAATCTATCACTGCTGATTTAGAAGGAAAAAGGAAAGCAGTGAAAATCAATTATACAATGATCGGTCACACAAACAAAATGATGAATGAAAGTAAGGTTCCAAAGAGGATAATGCTATCCAATTGATTGAACGCATCTTACCACATTTTTTTGCGTTTCCTTTGTGAAACATTAGGTGGTAATTTGAATTTTGAACAGTGCTAACTAGTGAGCAAAGAACTCAATAAAATCAAAAACAAGTTATAACTTACAACTGACGGTTGTTGTCATTCACAAAACTGTACAGCTGTAGAGACAAAGAAAAACAAGGGATTGCAAAAACATCATGAATTACCATAGCAAAGGTCCAGCAAACAGTGAATAAAAGATGGAAAGTAATTGATGAAGATACACAACAAATAAATAAATGAGGAAAAAAATTACAACATCACATAAAGGAATAAAAAGGAGATACAATAAAAAAATCACTGGAAAATTAGAAAGAGAAACTGCAAAAGATCGTATACCTTTCGCGGAGGGGGGTGACGGGCGGCCCCTTGTTCGCCGTGATCTCATCATCGCTAACAACCCCGACAACGAGCTGATCCCCAAGCGCCCGGGCCTGGCGCAGGGCATTGCAGTGGCCGTAGTGCATCATGTCGAAGCACCCGTCCATATAAACCCGGACTGGCCTCTTCCTCCTGCGCCGAATCCCGGGTAGGAGGCGCACCCCGGAGAGCGGCTTCGGGAGGCGGCCGAGGCGGATCGAGAGGAGGGAGAGGGCCAGGAGGAGCCCCCCGAGGAGGCACGCCGTTGCCGAGCTGGGGCTACTGAAGACCTCCAGGGAGCAGCCTCCGGATCCCATCGAGAGCTACAAGATGGACCTAAGCTGGGATCTAGGGTTTCTGGTCTCTAGGGTTCCTCGTGGGAGCTCCTCGGCAACAGGAGGCGTCTCAATCGGGGGCGGGGGAGGGAGCCGTTGTGATTTCTGGCGCGAGGAGAGAGCGGCGATTGCACGGTTCCTGTTCTTACGGCAACGGCGAGCGAGCACGAGAGAAGGAAGGGGAGGGGAAGAAGAGAGAGAGAGAGAGGAGAGAGAGAGAGAGAGGTGAGCGTTAAGATTCGAGATGATCCGCGGTGGATTTGATAGGAGCCGTCGGATGGATGAGCAAGCGTGAGGCGGTTATTAATAGAGGAGTCGGGTGGCAACTGGACCGCTTGGCACATTGGATCTTTTATAGGGAATAAAACATTTAATACTATTGCTATTATTTTATTTAATATTATTAATATTTTTTTCTGATGATATATTTAATGGACGTGAGCTATTGATGCTAGCTGGATATTCTATGTGAAGGAATCAATCCCAAGTGAAGAAAGAACATATTTTATTGCATCATCCCACTTTAAAGCTTTTTACATTTTCACATGCAAAAATGAGAATCCCAAAAAAAAAAAGGGGGAAAGTTGTATTCCATAATATATGTTCCACTATAGATATTCTATGTACAGCAAATTAATCAGTAACATTCAGAAAAGAAAAGAGGGTAAAAAAACATGAGCAAATTGTTTGATTGTATATCTGAAAGAAAGTAGTTCATGTGGTTGAGAAAATATTGAGTTGGATTAAGAAATTGGATATTGCTCACCGAAGCAGAGCTCAGTCGGTTGTTTTCTTGTGGAGGAATTCAATATTTGATATGCTTGGTTGTGTGTGGGGGCAAATTAGCAAATACTTTTGCATCAAATAGCAAAGTAGAGAAGGGAATGTGCTGATGCGTGAATGCGTGATGCTTTGTTCAATTGTTCTATTAATTTGCCTGGCCGTAAAGATGATGGAAACTTTTCTCTCTCGTAAAAAGCCTGCATTTGGTTGGGTAGATTTTGATTTGGCACTTGAGATTTACTTTCTTAATATAGTCTTGGTTAAGATGATCTCGATTTAAGTCATTTAACTGCAAATTTATGAATTTTTTAATTTGAAAATAAAAGGAATACATAAAATATGGGAAAATGTATAAAAATATCTCTAATATTTTCTCACATGTACTAAAATACTTCTAAGATTTTTTTTCGGATCAAAAATACTCCTTACGTTATGAAATTGAGTACAAAAATACTTAGATAGATAAAAATCGTTAATTTAGGAATAACGAAGCTGACGTGACTGATGACTGGGACTAACGACATAGACATGTGGCACGCATGCAAGCCAAGATGTTTTCTCCTAAGTACTAAAATGTCTCTGACGTTTTCTCACGGATACTAAAACGTCCCTAACATTTTCTCACAGGTACTAAAATACTTCTAATGTTTTCTCACGTGTGCTAAAATGCTCATAACGTTTATTTTGGAGCTAAAATACCCCTAGGGTTATTGAAAATAGTATAAAAATGATATTAAACTAAGTTTTGTTAGGTGAGACTTAACGAAAATGTCGTGAATGCTAACAAAGATGTTGACTTTACACGTGATGCACATGTAGTGAGCAACTTGTCATGCAAGCGACACGTAAAAAATCAAAATCAAAATCGAAAACCGAAAATTTAGAAAATAAAATCCGAAATTGAAATTATCGAATCGGTTACTCGAAAGATTTGGTTCGATTTCGGACCGGTTTTTCGATTAACCAAATTTTTAATTTTTTTGCTCACCCCTACGTTGCATCTTACGTGTCGCTTGCGTGGCAAGTTACTCTCTGCATGTGCATCTAGGGCTGGCAATTTTATCCGTATCCGCCAACTAAAAACCGCATCCGTACTGTATCCGATCCGTATCCGCAAGTAAAAACAAATATGGATACAAATATGGATTTGCAAATTTCATATCCGCGCGGATACGGTGCGGATATGGATTTGTCTGTGTATCCGCACCGTATCCGCACCGTATTCGCATCGCCTATCCGCCTCATTTTAATTACTATTTTACCTATATATATATATAATACATATTAAGGGGCCAAGGGTGATATTGTAATTTTATATCTAATATATATATATATATATATATATATATATATTATATCAAATATAATTGCCAGCCCTGAGCCCGCCATCTGCGATTCTGCCCTTGCCCTAAATCCCTAATTTTTTCACCCGTGACCCGTCGCGGCGCCGCTTCATCCATTCTGCGATTCTGCCCGCTGCTTTCACGAAGACACACCAGTAAACCACCGAGGCACCGACAGTCCGACACACACGGGCACACGGCGACTCGGCGACAGTCCGCTTCATCTCTGCAGCTCTGCTCACCCCTTTCACGCCGATCGCCGCACCATATCTGCCCTAGTGCATCACTCGGCGACTCGGCGACTCGGCGTCTCCCTTCTCTGCACGCAGCCGACAGCCGCAGGCCCGCAGCACGAGTTCGTCACTCGTCTCCCTTCTCTGCCGACAGCCGCACCAATCCCAGTGGCCGGTGGTGACTGGTGAGCGCATCACTCTTCTCCTAATCTCTATTCTCTTCTCTACACACAGCGCCAGTGTCTCTCTTCTCCTAATCTCCCTTCTCTGCACACAGCCCGCCTCTCTTCAGTCTTCTCTGCACGCAGTCGGTCGCCCGCAGCACACGCCGGCATCTCGCTTCTGTGCAGTCTGCACGCAGCCCTGCAGCCGTAGCCCGCAGGTGAGTCCGGCAATCTCTTCACGTATTAAGTGTTTCATGTATTAAGCTTTGAAAACTGCATTCAAATCAGGGAATTTTTTGGCCTGAAATGAGTTGAATCCAAATATCATGTTATTGAATTGCATGTTAAGTTATTTCCTTCATGTTATTGAATTGAAATGTTAAGCTTTGAAAACTATTAATCAAGATCTGGGTGATACTATTAATAGGATTGAGAATATCATGTTTAGAGGTGATATTTCCTTTCTATCTGGGTGATACTATTAATCATGTTGAGAATATTAATCATGTTGAGACTTGAGAATATTAATCATGTATTCATGTTGAGACTTGAGAATATTAATCATGTTGAGAATATTAATCAAGATCTGGGTGATACTACTAAATATTAATAGCTTTGAAAACTATTAATCAAAAGTTATTTCCTTCCTTATTTAGAGGTGATTAAATAAATATCATGTTTATTCTTTTATGTAGAAGATATGGGTGATACTGATACTATTAATAATATTGAGAATCCAAATGAACAAGAAACCCCTCATGTGGGTACAATCGGTTCAAATGAATCTCTTCCTACAGTCCAATCTGTGGACGAGTCATCTCCTAATGTCCAATCTGTGGACGATTCAGACTCTTCTACCAAGAAGAAATTTACTTCTCCTATGTGGGCTCATTTCAAAAGAGAAAAAATAGATGGAGTTTGGAAAGCAATTTGTATTTATTGCAATAAAAAATTAGGTGGTGGAGGGAAAAGTGGCACATCAAATTTACACGAGCATTATAAAAGATGTGCTAAGAGATCGACACAAGATCTTCGGCAAATGGTGCTCACTAGGAATGAGAACACGGTAGAAGGAAAGTCAAAGCTTCAAAATTATATTTTTGATCAAACTGTGAGTAGAAAAGAACTTGCCAATATGATAATTATTCACGAGTATCCATTGTCAATAGTTGATCACAATTATTTTAGAAGATATTCACATAGCCTCCAGCCTTCATTTAACATACCCACTCGAAATACTTTGAGAGCTGACATCATGAAGATTTATAATGAGTACAAGAGCAAAATAATAGAGGCTTTGGAAAGTAATATGGGAAGAGTTGCAATTACAACAGATATGTGGACATCTGATCATCAAATGAAAGGGTACATGGCTGTTACAACACATTACATTGATGATGAGTGGCGATTGCAAAATCGCTTAATCAGGTATATTTTATTTATTGCAAAAGAAAATTTATTATGAAAAAATGTCATTTATATTTATATAGTGTTTATTTATGTTTTAGGTTTTGTTATGTTCCTGCCCCTCACACTAAAGAGGTGATTACAGATGTTCTAATGGATTGTTTTCTGAAATGGAATATTGATAGAAAGTTGTCTACACTTACAGTTGATAATTGTTCTGTGAATGATAGTGTGATTCAGCTTTTAAAAGATAGGATTTCTCCTACAACAATGATATTGGAAGGAGAGTTTTTTCATATGCGATGTGGAGCACATATATTGAACTTGATTGTGAAAGATGGTTTGGACATTATTGGCTCTGCTATCAGTAATATACGAGAGAGTGTAGTTTATTGGACAGCTACACCAAAAAGGCAAGAGAGGTTTGAGGAGGCAGCACGACAATTAAAGATTTGTGTTACAAGAAAATTAAGTCAAGATGTAAAAACAAGATGGAATTCTACATACTTGATGCTTGTGTCCGCATTGCCATATAAAGATGTTTTCACTCGTTTGAAGACTCGTGAGCCGAAGTATAAGAATTTGTCATCTGATTACGAGTGGAAAATGGCAAAAGAAGTTTGTGATAAACTCAAGATTTTTCATGATGTCACAGAGTTATTTTCTGGAAGAGAATATTCTACGGCCAATATTTATTTTCCAAAGGTTTGTGAGATCAAGATGGCACTTAAGGAATGGATCAATGGCGATAATCAAATATTTTCTTTGATGGCTACAAAGATGATGGATAAATTTGAGAAATATTGGAAGGTGATTCATGGTGTGATGGGAGTTGCAGCATTATTGGATCCAAGATATAAGATGGACGTCATTGAATACTATTATGGCATGTTATACGACGATGAAAGTTTTTTTGAAGTTGAAAGAGTTAGAAATATTGCAAGAAACTTGGTTGATGAATATAATGCAAGAATGACAACTGAAAATGAGAGACCTTTAAGACCATCTTCTCAAGTAGTTGGTTCTAGTAAGGCTGACCTTCAATTTGGTGTTGGTTATGATGAGTTTCTTAGTAAAAAGAGAAAACGCACTAGGAATGATTTGGATATATATTTGGAGGAAGATGTGTTGCCAAGAACTAGTAGCAGTGACATTTTAACTTGGTGGAAATCAAATGGTGCAAAATTTCCTATTTTACAAGCAATTGCTCGAGACATATTAAGTATTCCTGTATCTACAGTTGCTTCTGAGTCTACATTTAGTACCGGTGGACGATTGGTGAGCCCACAACGTAGTAGCCTTCATCCAGAAACCGTGGAAGCATTAACTTGTACTCAAAATTGGTTGTCAAGTATGTTTAAAGAAGGTATATATAGTTAGTTTATTTGTTCTTTTAATTCATTTCATGATTAGTTCATTTAATGCTTCCAACCATTTGATTGCAAGAAACTTTTGATGATTCTTTGATTAGCTAGCAGATTCTTTCATGCATTACTTCTAAATGCTAGCTAAAAGTGATTAGAGCTTCATCAAGTACATGTTTACAAGCAATTGAAAGCATAATTCCACCTATACCTATTCAAGGTTGTTCTATCAGCAACAAGTCATTTATATATATTTAACGCCATATCCGCGCTCTGTGAGGCTACTGGTGCTAACGTGTCTGAGGTGGCTTACGCTGTTGGGAAAGATTCAAGGATTGGCCCCAAGTTCTTGAAGGGCCATGGGATTCATTGTTTACTCCATTGGAAAACCTCTGGATGCATGGATCAAGGACATGCCTGCTGTTGCCTGATTGAGGAGGACTTCAGTTTAAAGAAACCAGCAACTACATGATAGAAGAAGCTTCATGATGCATCATTTTATAGAGAGTACTTATGGAACCAATGATTCTTTATAGTATATGTTTTGCAATAGTTACTTTTCCATGATTTATTTGTTTGAAAACAATTGTTATTTAGGCTTTGGTCAATTCATGTTTAAGCCAATATAATTCTGCCCTTGTTTTTGTTACAGTTAAATGAATGGAGCTCATAGTCTCTTATATTATCCCTTTTTTCTCTGTTTTTTTTTCTTAAAAAGGTAAAATTCCCATGAACTCATTTCAAATGAATTGGAAATGAGAAAGAAATTGGTTTTGCATTCTGTTTGTCATTATGTTTGCATATGTGAGACTCAACTTTTAGGAAGAATAGAATCTTAGACTATTTCTTGAAATCATATATGTAGGGTTTTGCATTTTTCCAAAAAGCTTGGAGATGATTAGCAAGTAATTAAAGTACATTAGAACTGAAGTGAATAACAAGCTTTGAAGACTTGAAGTTTATATTAAAGTTGATCGTTTCATCACCATTGGAGCAGTTCCCTTGTCAAAATGGAAGTTCCTTATGGTTGAAACATTCAATCCATTTATGATCAAGAAACTTTGATTGCAAGAAACTTTTGATGATTCTTTGATTAGCTAGCAGATTCTTTCATGCATTACTTCTAAATGCTAGCTAAAAGTGATTACAGCTTCATCAAGTACATGCTTACAAGCAATTGAAAGAATAATTCCACCTATACCTATTCAAGGCTGTTCTATCAGCAACAAGTCATTTATATATATTTAACTATTGATGATTTAGCTACTGTAATGGTTGATTCTTATAGGTTCATTTATATCATTTATTTATTTTCTTATAGGTTCTACTTCAAATGTTGCCAAAGTGTTTGAAGAAATAGAAGAGGATGACAGTGTAGGGATGAATGAATCTTACATGGACCGATGGTAATTGCATACATAATTTTTGTTGAATTGTATTATTTTAATATGTGTTATATATTTGGATTTTGTTTCTAATTTGTAGGATTGAAGAACAATGAAGAGAACATGGTGTGAGAACTTTGGAAGAGCATTTTAATGTTTTATATATTGGATGATCTTCACATAAGACTGATGTAATTTTGAAGTACTTCATTGAATTGTTGTTGAATTCTGATTTATGGCTGCTTTGATGTAACTTGGTGGTTGATTTGATATAACTTGTTTCAAATTAGGACTCTTGTTTTAAATTGATGTATGTTGTATTGTTGTAGCTAATTTTAAATTTCTCAAATGATTTGAAGTATTATGGACTTATGGTTTGTTCAAATTATAAATTGATGATGGTGTATGTTGTAGTTATTTAGAATTTTAGATGCTAGTAATTACTCATATTATAATTTTTTTTAGCTAGTATAGTAGTATCTGCTATTTAGATGATTTATGTATCTTAATGTTGTTTGTTTCAATTTGGTTTAATGTACATATTATGATTGATGGTGGTTAAATTATAAATTGTGGTTGAGTAGTTTAAAATATATTACATACTTATTTTGGATCAATAAATAAGGTATTTATTGATTTTTAAATTAAATATATTATTTTAATATATTTTTTAAATACGGATGCGGATATGGATACGGTGCGGATATCCGTATTTGAAGCGGTGCGGATATGGATATTCATATTCATATCTGTGGCGGATACGAGGCGGATACGGGTACACGGATATGATGTGCGGATGCGGATGCGGATAATGTACTATCCGCACCGTATCCGATCCGTTGCCAGCCCTATGTGCATCACGTGTAAAGTCAACATCTCAATCAGTCCTAGTTTGTACCATTTTCAATAACCACAACAAAATTTTAGCTCTAAAGTAAACGTTAGGGCATTTTAGTACCCGCACTACTAGAAAAATGGGCATCAGAAACGGCTGATGCCGTTGCTGAAGCGCATCAGCAACGGCCGCACCGTTGCAATAGCGCCGTGACAGAAAGTCACGTTGCTGATAACTTAGCAACGGTTCAGCAACGGCCGCTCGGGCCGTCGCTAAAACTATTATCAGCAACGGTTTTACCACAGACCCGGAGCCGTTGCTGATAACATTAATAGCAACGGCCAATGAGTCCGTAGCAACGCCGTTAGTAAAACCCCGTCGCTAAGCCGTTGCTGTAGGTCATCAGCAACGGCTTTCGATACACTTTTAGCAACGGCGTTCCCACGGACGGCCGTGGGAACGCCGTTGCTGATGATGCCAACTGGGAAACAGGAAAATTTTATATTTCCAATTTCCCCAATTTCCATTGATACATCGATACATTATCTGATACATAACTCACACACCCATATCCTCATAGACACATTCATTCACACATCACAAACACACCAAGATATACATCAAAACAATTATATTTCTATTGATAATTATCCACGATAGTATAAAAACAATTCAAATGAAAAATTGAAGTATCAATATCCAAACAAAATAAGTTAAACAAGTTCAATATCTCAGTAACAAAGTCAATATAAAAAAATCTCACGATGACGATGGAGGATGGCCTGGATCATATGGCGGGGTCTGGAGTGCTTGAGTGTACACCGGCGTGGACTGACTCGAAGACGATGGATTAGATGATGCCGAAGAGATGCCTGCTTCGGGATGACCTGACATGTTACGTAGCATAGCTTGTATATCCGCCATCATCTGACTCTGGCGCGTCATTATCTCAGTCTGACGCGCGACCGTGTCCTCTAGAGTCCTTATTCTGGTACTATGATCATAACTGGATCTAGAGGTGGACGGCCGCTCACCAGCGACCGGAGGGGTCGGTGCCCCAAGTGGCCCTAGTACGGCTCGCGCATGACCACTATCTGCGAAGCCATATACGCGGCGTACAGTGGCCGGACACACTGTCCGGCCACTGTAGAAGGTCCGGCGGCGGCCATCGGCCGCCCGCCGCCGGCCGAAACCCTAGAAATAGGGTTTCGATCGGATTGATTCCCGCCGGCCGCAGGGAAGAGACGGCCGGCCGATCAACATACCTGAACAAGTCGGCAGCAGCGGGAGGAGGAAGAGGTGTCGTCGGCTTCGTTGGCGTCGTCGGCGTCGGCAGCAGCGGCGAGAGGCGTCGGCAGGAGCGGCGGCGGCAACAGCGGAAGGAAGAAGGGTTGGGCGCGAGAGTGTGCCCTATATAAACTTATCAGCAACGGCTCACTCGCCCGTTAGAAAGCCGTTGCTAATAAGTTATCATCAGCAACAGCTCACTTGTCCGTTAGCAAGCCGTTGCTGATAATTAAAATATCAGCAACGACTCACCTTTCCGTCAGAAAGTCGTTGCTGATAATTAAAATAATCAGCAACGGCTCGGGTTTCCGTTAGAACGCCATTGCAGATACAAATATCTGCAACGGCTCGAGCGGCCGTTGCTGATAGCCGTTGCTGAAGACCTAATTTCTAGTAGTGCCGTGAGAAAATGTTAGGGGTATTTTAGTACCTGTGAGAAAATACTATGGGCATTTTAGTACTTGTGAGAAAACGTCGGGGGGCATTTTAGTACTAGGGAGAAAACGTCTTGACTTGCATGTGCGCCACATATCCACGTCATCAGTCTAAGTCGTCAGCCACATCAGCTCCATTATCCCTCCATTAATGTCGTTTATCTATAGGGGCATTTTTGTACCTAATTTCATAATGTCATGAGTATTTTTTATCAAAAAAAAACCTTAGGGGCATTTTAGTACCTGTGAAAAAATATTAGAGGTATTTTTGTATCTTTTCCCTATAAAATATAATACTTAAGTTTTTTTTGGGCACTTAAAAGACATCTTTAATCAGTTTATTTTGCATTACTTTAAGATACATGATATGATAATAATTATTGTTCAATGTTTGTTTGTAAAAAAAAGAAAAATGTACAAAACTATTCCTAACGTTTTCTCTCGAGTACTAAAATATCCATAAGGTTTTTTTGGATCAGAAATACCCCCGACGTTATTGAATTGAGGATAAAAATGACCCTATAAGTAAACGGTGTTAATAGAGGGTTAACGGAGCTAACATGGTTGATGACTGAGATTGATGACATGGACACGTGGCGTGCAGGCATACCAAGACGTTTTCTCACGGGTACTAAAATGCCCCTAACATTTTCTCACAAGTACTAAAGTGCCTCTAACGTTTTGTTTTGAGGCTAAAATCCCCTTAAGGTTATTGATAATGCTACAAAAATGACACTCAAACTAACTTCTGCTAAGTGAGACTTGACAGAGATATCGTGGATGCTACTAAGATGTTGACTTTACACGTGGTGCACATACAAATAGCACATTGTCATGCAAGCGACACGTAAGATATAACATATAACGTAGGCATGATAATAAAAAATTGAAAATTTGGTTAATCGAAAAATCAATTTGAAATCGAACCGAATTTTTCGGTTAACCGATCCGACGATTTCGATTTCAGTTTTTATTTTCTAAATTTTTTGATTTTCGATTTTGATTTTGGTTAGCTTCGTTATCCCTCCATTTATAAAAACTGAAGTCGAAACCGACAAATCGGTTAATTGAAAAATTCGATTCGATTTCGGACCATTTGTTCGGTTAATCGAATTTTCAATTTTTTTTTGCTGATACCTACGTTGTATCTTACGTGTCGCTTGCATGGCAAGTTGCTCTTAATTTATATATGTGTCACGTGCAAAGTCAATATCCTAGTTAGCATTTATAACATCTATGTTAATTAGTCTTACTTAACATAAGTTAGCTTGGGTGTCATTTTTGTACCATTTTCAATAACATTAGGAGTATTTTAACTCCAAAATAAATGTTAGGGGAATTTTAGTACCCATGAAAAAACGTTAAAGATATTTTAGTACTCGTGAGAAAATTTTATGGGCATTTTAGTACATGTGAGAAAACGTTAAGGATATTTTAGTACCATTGAAAAAATATCTTGGTCTGCATGCGCACCATATGTCCACGTCATCAGTCTTAGTCATCAGTCACGTTAGCTCTGTTATCCCTTCATTAACGTTGTTTACCTATAAGGTCATTTTTGTACTCAATTTCATAACGTAAGGGGTATATTTGATTAAAAAAATATTAGAGGTATTTTAGTATCCGTGGAAAAATGTTATGAGTATATATATATATATATATATATATATATATAAATTACTATGAATTTGGAAAAAAAATATGCACATGAGACAATATGACCCTTTTTTATTACTCCAATTTGAAGCAATAAGATATTAGTACAATGATATAAGCAGGTTTGTTCTATGCTAGAATGGAGTCAAGTGGACTCACACGCTGAGCATAGAACACGTGTCCCACTAAAACTTCATTATTTTTAATTAAAGATGGAGGGTATGTGTCCACCATATTACTAAAATTTTCCAAACTCTCATAACACTCTGGCCTCGTTCCTCAAGGTCCCCTTTTGAACCCAAACACAAAACTAAAAAGAGAGCAGCAAACACAGACCAATTCCCTACACTCACCTTCCCCAGCCAACAATTCTCAGTCCCTGATGCTGCACGCACCACAACCCAAATCATGGCAAAGCTTAATCCTTTCCTTCTCCAGGTTCTTGCCCTAAAAGTATTATTTTTATGAGATTCACGTGACTTGATTGCATCTTCTTTAATTATTGCTTCTTTTTGTTTGGAGTTCGAATCTAGAAAAAAAATCTTCTTTTTTCCCTTGATTGTGAACTTGTTCTCCTCCTTATGATCTCAACTAGTTTAATATGCAAGAAAGAGCAGAATTTCTAGCTCCCTGGTTCTTGAAATGAGCTGTGTTTGGTCTCTTGCAACATTGTAAAATCACTATTTCAACACTGTAAGATCTCAACAACTCAATAAACATGTTATGATTCACAAATATCTTCTAGATTAAAATCAAAATCAGAATTTATGGTACTTAAATGTAAAAATAAAATGTTTCTAATGGATGAAAAAGTTTGCTACAGTAAATTATAAAAAAACAACAACAAAATTACACCGGATTAATTAAAGTATTCCAGGATAAGAAACAACCCAAATTAATACATCATTTGTCAAAATAACTACCCTAAAAAAATAAAAAACACAAATAATCCACTCATATTGAAATGTCCACCAATGTCACCGGTCATAGGACTCAAAATTGCAAATGGTGAAGCATATGACCATAAAGGTTCATTCACACCAAGTTGAGATGCATTTGACAATCGTTGAGAAAGATGACAAACCGAAGATTGAAATGGTTGGGCACTCAACGCTCCACCTTGTGATGATTGAGAGGGACACTCCTTCCCAATTGATTGTGAGCTTTGCCCTTTCCTTTTTAAAGCCTTTGTAGTTCTCTCTTAAAATAATTGTCCAAATGCACAAATAGAAAATTAGGCATTAGTATTAAGAAAAAATATATTTTAAAGAAAATGTATATAAGTTAAATTGAAAATCACTTACTTAAGCTTTGAACTCCGTATTTTTTTTGTTTTCTTCTTATTATCCCAATGTCGCTTATGAGCATCAGTAATTCCTTTTGATTTGACATGAAGTGGATTACGTTTGGAAAGATTTTTTATCTGAGGTTCAACTTCATTGGCAATCAAATCATCACAAGTAGTTGAATCATGTAAGTTCATATTCTTCAACCAAGCATCAATGTTTTCACCAACACTATCAAGAAACTCATAAAATATTCTTCTAGTTTCCTCGTAAGACTTGGCCCGCATGATAATTTCATTAGCTCTTTTCATTCCATTACTAACAGATGTCATCTCAGATACATATGTACTATTATTACCATTGCCATCCAATGCACTTTTGTTTTCATTGATCACTCTATTTTTTGCATCTTTAGTCCATCGCCTTAAGATGTACCTATTCGGTATGGCATTGAGATTTACAACATCAAGGACCTTTAAAGCATGCTTGCATAGTATCCCGATGGTCTCAAATTTATGGCAACTATCCTTTATTTCCAAATTTTGACAATCATACATAACACTCTTAATTCTTGAAGTTCCACCGTGAGTTCTCATATAGAACAACCTCATTGAAGAAATAAAGTGTGTGATTTGTTCGGTGAACTCAATGCCCATTGTATCTTTTAGCTCCTTCTAAAATAAATTAAAGATATTAAGTGTATAAACTTTAGCAGCATGCTGAAGTAGTAGATTATTTTCCACAAGAAGTGCAGGCTTGTTGTGGTGACAAAGAGTGTCATTTTCCTTCTTTTTCAGTCGCAAATTATCTTGAACTTGTTCATAACCAACAACACAATCAAGTAAAGAAGCTATTGCATTACCATTTTTTTTTCAGAGCCGTGTTAGTGCCCTCACTCCTTGATGTAGCTAAAAGTTCGGCACTAATGTGTTATTACTAAAAACAGTGGCCCATTTATGCCGCTGGTTATACATTGTATTGAACCAATATTTTTCACCAATATCATAGTTCTCCATCATTTTTTTCCATGTCGCATTAAATTCTTCTTCAAAGTCACAATAATTCATGCACTTTCCCCATAAAAACTTAAATCTTCAATTACCATTCAAAGTACCAAAATGTGACGGGGCATTTTGATTAATGTGCCACTGACATAACCGATGGTGTGAACACGAGAAAACTATTTGAATTGCAATCATTGCTTGACATTGGTTTGTGAAAATCATATAAGGTTGTTTACCACCCATGGACTCAAGAAACACCTTAAACAACCATTCAAGGGAACTCTTAGTTTCATCGGATAAAAATGCAAGACCAAACATGACATTTTCATTATGATGATTGATACCAACAAAAGGGGCGCATACGAGTCCATACTTATTCGTCCTATAAGTAGTGTCAAATGATAGCACATCACCAAAAAATTCATAATCAATTCGACATCTATTATCCCGAAAGAAAAAGTTCATGAGCCGTTTTTCATCATCAACTTCAACATTCCAAAAAAAATTGGACTCATTGTTTGACTTATTCAAGAAGTGCTGAACTAATTCAATAGAATCTTCATTCTCAATTTTTGCCTTTCTTTTTTCACGGCTAATACAATTATATGCATCTTTAGAAATAAATCCTACATTCTGCCTCCCACCTGCCCAATTTTCCATGAGACCAACTGCTCTTGACAAAGGAATTTTATTTTTCACCGTTGAGTTCAACATCACCAAATTTTCATATGATATTTTCCATGTTGATCTCAACAAATATGCTTGATCTATAGGATACAATTCATGATTATGTTCTTCATCAAAAAATTTCACCTTCCAAACCAACTCTCCCTTGTGGCGACCAATTTTAAGTTTTGCCTTGCAACCACGTCTAGATGATGTCTTTTGATAAGCTAGTATTTTTTTCTCAGAGCACTTATTGTTTGAAAAACCTTCACACGAACAAAAATAAAATTTTCCAATGATCCATGTCCCATCTCTTGATTTTACGTTCTTGGCCAATCTCACACTAAAACCTTTTATACCAGCATATTTACAATATAATGCATATGCTATGAATTCATCTTCTAAAATTTCACCAACTGCTAATTGATTATTCACTTCTTCAATAGTTAAGTAAAGAGATTCTACCTTGCGACGAGCAGCTTCCAATCGATCTTCAATTGACATTGATTCTTTCAACTCAATATTATTAGGCATATCTTCATCTTGATTGGAAATATTCAAATCTGAAGAAAAAAATAGTGTAAAAGAATAATTAAATCAATTTAGAGATTTTAAGTTTTATCATTAACATCACAATAAATTAATTTATAATTACAATTGTTGGCGAAATGACGACACTAGAGGGGGGTGAATAGTGTGTTTACTAAGTCGATTCACCTAATTTTACTTTTAATCGTTTTTTGGATTGACTTAGGCGGTTTGCAATTCAATGAATGCGGAAGCGATAATAAACAGTTAAGCACAAATAAAAAGCAATGCAAACACAAGTGATTTATAGTGGTTCGGCCCCAATGCCTACTCTACTATCTAAGCACCCCTCTTAGGATTTCTAAACTAGTTTTACTAGCTAGATTAATTTATGTTTCCCTTACACACGAGGACTTTTCATCGAAAAGTCTCACTCTCGACCTAAGGTACTTGCACACCCGAAAGTCTCCGTCTTCTTATCGAGAGCATTTATCCCACCTCAACCCTAAGGGACAACAAAATTAATCCTAGTAAACACTCAGTTTACACAAGTGACTTTACACCTAACACCAGGTAACCACTTTACACAACCAAGACCTAATCACAAGGTCTTCTACAAACCCAAAACAAATAAACGTTCAACAGTAAAATACACAATGAAAAGAGGCTAAATGATAAATACAATATTAACTACTCTTTTCAGGCCTTCAAAACCTCCAACTCGTCAAGTCGTTGAGCTTGAACAAAATCTCGAGTTGAGGAAGCAAACGACGCTTGAAGAAGAACTCGTAGAAGTAGCAGAGCGCGCTTGATCAATCTTTGGAAGGCTTTGATCTTCCTTTTAATAGCTCAATAAAATCTGTAATAGAGAAGGAAGAAGAACAAATGAATCATACCTGGGTGTATTTATACCCAGGTGAAGAAACGAAGTTCAACGAATAGAAAATTATCCGTTATAGGCCGCCGATCGAAGCGTCGGTCGAAGCATCGGTCGACCGGTCCTTCGACTGCTCATTTTTTCCTTGTGGTCGATCGACCGCCGAGTCGACAGCCAGACACGGATCGTGCGATCCACGATCTTCGACCGATGTGATCACGCGTCGCGCTTATATGCAGGTCGGTCGACCGATTGGTCGACCGCCAGCTTCGGGCAGATTCTGCCTCCATTCGGTCGACCGACGCGATCTTTTGTCACGGGTGTCAATAGGTCGGTCGACCAACGGGTCGATCGCCCGAGCTACTGCCCATTTTGGGCTTCCATCAGTCGATTGCTCAATCGATCGAAGTAGCTCTACTACCTTTTTTACCTTCGGTCGGTCGACCGAACCTAGGCTAAATGTTATTTCTTCAACCTATTTCTTCCGCGCTTCATTTTCGGGTTCCGGCTTTTAATGAGCATCATCTTGGAGAGCTTTTGACTTGATATTTGGACTCATCCAAGCGACTTGGGTGCACTCGTCGATCTTCGAGAAACTTCTATGACGAACCTGAGCGCGATGATCAATGTCCTTTCGATTTCGCGATTTCTTCGATCGAGGACATCGAACGCTAGTCGATATGAAACCTGAAGGATATTCTCAATGAAATCATTAGTTCCATGTTTGTTATCATCAAAACCATCAAGATCGAGATTAAAGCTAAGGTTGAAAACCTAAAGCCAACAACAATTACAAACCTGGAATATTATCAAGAAAATATTCTTCTATCGTAAGATTTTTCCTTTTTTTTCAAATTAAATACACTTTTGGATGGCTCCGTAGAATGTATTGTAATCTGAAATACACATTTGGATGAATCATCAATTTGTGAAGAAGCTTGAAATAAATTGGAGAGTAAAAACTTAGAATAAATTGAACTAAATGTATCAGTTCAATCACCATAGAAAAGAACTAAATTAATAGGAAATTAGCTATTGTTCATACACCAAGAGTACCAGCATAAACTCAATTTCCAATCAGGCCTTCAATTTCAAAATTCTGGTTTCCACTCCAAAATTTCTACTCCAAAAATAAGCCAAGTTGAAGTTATATAAGTCATCATTTTCAAACAGAGCCCTATTACGTACTTCGAATTGTCCTCGTTGAGATCTAGAGAACTCTGTGTATTAATATCTCTATTTCCTCTTAATCATTGCACATAGCAACTTAAAAAATAATCCAGTAGAGATGTATTTGCAAAAGCTTCTAAGATATATGTCTAATTTGACATACAAAACAATCATAAATAATGCATTAAACTAAATGTATCAAACATGCATGCGGTCAACAATCTCCTTCTCATTAATTAAATAATTCTTAACTTTTAACTAAATGTATCAAACATGCATGCGGTCAGCGATCTCCTTCTCATTAATTAAATAATTCTCAACTTTTAACTAAATGTATCAAACCTTTGTGCCGCAAGGAGGTTGGAGTTCAAGTGGAAGAGGGCGTCTCCGTCATTGAGGTCGACACCAGCGACGACAGTGAGGTAGGGGTTAGTAGAGGAGGCGGCGCAGAAGACAACACAGTCGGACTCAAACGTCGGGCGACCAAGTTGCCGACGAGGTAAGCAAGCTCCTTTGGGAGGTATCCCGTGACGTCTCCGTCGTTGAGATCAACGTCGACGACGGTGAGGTAGCGGTGGCGCAGAAGACTCCGAAGTAGGACCCAAACGTCGGATGACCAAGATGCAACAGAGAGGGAGACGAAGACCAAAGACAATGCAGCGGTGAAGTCGGAAGACGAAACGCCTGCAAACGCCTGTGGAGAAGTGGGGAGTGGAACAGTCACTGTCCACGGGAGGGAGAAAGAGATTGTTGATCGCATGCATGTTAAAAGTTATTCAATTACTATAATACCCTCCATCTTTAATTAAAAGTAATGAAATTTTAGTGGGACACATGATCTGTGCTCAGCGTGTGAGTCCACTGGACTCCATTCTAGCATAGAACAAACCATATAAGCGATACAAGTCTGAAAAATACCGCAATATCTTGAATCTATGTCAAAACCTTTATGACTCATTGTTTTCACTAGACAGTTTTCATGTGACGTATTGCTTGCGGTAGTAAAATGACACTAATAATAATTTTGTTGCCTAGTATGGTAGATAACATGCAATTAATTAATCATTGTAACTATACATTATATTTGTTACTTACTCGTTGCAGACTTGCAGTATCTGTGTTTGCACGATTAACTATGATTTTAAAAATAAAACATAAAATAAAATTTAATATTTTAATATCTCATTATATAGAATAGTCTATCTAATTTTTTATAATTTTAGAAAATAATTATTTTAAATTTTAATTATAAATTATTTTATTTAAATTTTAACTATAATATAATTTATTTAAATTTTAATAAATTTTTAAAATTAAGTATTTGCATATCTGAATTTTCATAAATAAGTTACGATTTGAGAGTTACATAGTTAACAATAAGAATCATTAGTAAAATTAAAAAATTAGTTTAAATTAAATTATAATTTTTAATAATAATTTTTATACTAATATATTTAGGAGTAATAGTAAATATCATATATATAAATATATCATAAAATAATAAATATTAATTTGATTTGATTTATATAATTATGAAAGTGTGTAAGTATATTTATATAATTTAATTTAAAATAATTATACATAATAATTAGATTTAATATAAAAATAAAAAATAAAAAATAAAAAAAAAATATCTTAAATTAGTAATTAATAATTATTTTTACCATAAAAACAATAGGTTTATATAGAAAAAATATAAATAAATTAAAATTCATATAAATAAATTTATAATCTAAAGTAACGTACAAAATAAAATATCAATAAGACGTAAATCTAAAAGCAACGATAATTTTTTTATATAATAATATTAATTTGTTTCAAAATATGTATATATTATTCAAAGTAAATTTTTTGAATATAAAATTAAATTAATAACTTTTAAAAAAAAATCATCGATACCTTCTAGTAACTTATTAGCTTTGTATTGTCCTAAACATTTTGCATGACTAACAGACCCATAAGGGCCTGTTTGGTACCCAGGATAAGAACCTTGTATAGTATTATATAATACTATATTATATTTGGAAGCCTGTATTAAATAATATTTGTACTAAATATAATACCTCCTAACCTACTATAAGGGGTATTAGTAATACACCCTCGGGAGTCCTCATTAGTCTGCACTATTTCGATTCGTCTTCTCTTCTTCTTCGAACTACACGAAAGCACAAACACTGACACCCATCCCTCCCCATCCATGTTTCTCTTCCACCTCGATCGTCGACGCCGGAGGACGCGACGAGTGAGGCAGCAACCCTCCTGTGCAACGATGAATGAGGCAGCGACTCACTCGACTCGCCGCTGCACACAGAGGTGCCTCACTCGACTCGTCGCTGCACGCGCGCCCTCTGCGCAACGACGAGTGAGGCGCTGCCTCATTCGTCGTTGCGCAGGAGGCAGCGAGCCTCCTGCACAACGACAAGTGAGGATCGCTGCTACGCGCGCCCTCTACGCACTTGTGCCTCACTCGTCTTTGTTTCTGGACCAAATACTGTGTAATAATACAGGCTAATGCAGATATGCACCAAACACGATATAATAATAATACAATACATGCTAATATAATATAAGCTAGTCAATGCAAGCTAATACAATACAAACTAATATAATACAGGCTTCCAAACGAGCCCTAAGTGATTAAGTGGTGTTGCATTGGGTTAAAGAAAGAATCGGAGCACGCGGATACCTTTGATTTAATTAATCAAACAATTTAAATAATAAATATTATAAATCAATAATGTTTAATTGGTTAGAACATATTCACATAGATACGATTGATTTAATTGATCAAACAATTAAAATAATAAATAATATTTAATCAATAATAATGGGCTCTGGTCTGTCATGTGGATCGAGCAATAAATATATATAAACATCCTCCACTTGTAATCAAAATTTGTCAGTAGCCTTACTAGTCCATCTGGAGGAGAAATGGGACTAAATCTTGCAGGTGCAATTAAAATTTATGGACTTCTGAAATTAGGGTGCCAAAGTTCAAGAGCAATGACACCTCATCTCATCTCTCTCTAGTTGTTTAGCCTTTTGTCTTTGATAAAGGTATTATTAGAAAATTTAAGGTAATTTCCTGCAGGATCTACAAAACTTGAATTCAACGAGAAAAATGGAAAATCAAATCCGATAATAATTAATAATGCAGAAAAACAAAAGACAAGAGGGTTAACGTGGTTCGGACTCGGCGGTGTGTCGATCCTACGTCCATGGGGAGAAGATGAGACTGTTTTATTAAATTCAGAAAAGAATTTTTACAATAAGAGTGCAATAATCTAAATCCCCTTCAGAATACAGTAAAATGTCTTAAATTAATTGAACTTAAAACTGGTACGGAGTAGAGACACTGTCTCTGAAAACTTTTACGTGTGTCGCTGCAACATTGACATGAATATCTTGAGAAGATGGTGGGCTGGGCTCCCAGGACCATGATTATAAAATCATGGTTTATTTTGATCGAGTCCGGTTCAACATGGTTCAATCAAATTGACAAATCGGTTCAAGCATATTTTGATCAAATCAACTCCGATTTGGATTCGGTCGGACTCGTTGGATTCGGTTCGGACCCAATTTGAGTCAATCTCTAATAGGTATATTTTTTAATTTTAGTAACTTTTCTGGAAGGCTATTCTAATTGTTATGGAAGCATGCAATTTTCCTCCGGCTTCTATAAATTGGATCGAGGCTTGTATATATTTATCCTTTGCTTGCTTATGGAATTGATCATTTTCTAAATTTTTTTACATAGGGGACGTTTGGTTGTCTGCAAGTGTAAATGTTGTAAAAAGTATTTACATGCAAAAACAAATGCATGCGAATAAAATTTGCAACATACTATTTGGTTGTCTGCAAGTAGAGTTGCAACTTTATTTGCAAGCGTTTGATTGGCTGCAAATAGAAGTTGTAATCACACTTGCAACTTGTATCTTCGTATCTAGGTCTACTATTTTTTGCACAATCTAATATAGGGGTGACAGTTTTTAGCCCGGCCCGATAGCTCGACCCGACCCAGCATAAAAAAATTGGGTTCGGGCCGGCTTTTATCGGGTTCGGGCCATTATCGGGCCGGCTCGAGAAGGTCGGTCCCTTATCGTGCCAGGCCAGGCCAAGTGTTATCGGCCCGATAGCCCGATAAACACTTCAGACCAGTACTAGCGGGTTTAAAATTCGTTAATTATCGGGTTTAAACCCGATTTTAAATATTTTTTAGTGGCGACAGTAATCTTGTATTGCGGACTTTGTGCTACAATTCCATTTGTGGCATGCAAATGATATTAGAAATACAAGTTGCAACTAGTAAATGCTGTAAAATATTTTTGCTGCCAACCAAACAAATTTATTGTCTAAATACAGCAATTAGAGTTGCACCATTTACACTTGCGGGCAACCAAACGCCCCCATAGTGTAGAGATATTAGGCAAGATGACATTCTCGATCTCACCCTTTATATTATGGTGGCTCAAACACTTACACAATATTAAGCATGCAATTATATTATTGTATAGTTTGTTAATTAATTGAGAAAGTGAATAGTTTCACATAGGATGTTTTCCTTTCTTTAAAGTGCATTTTAAACTCTCAATGATGCCAAGTGTTAAATTTTTAGGTGGTCTAATGAATGGTGAGCCATGGAGGTTCAATGAACTATTAGCCTAAATATTAATAAATCAAATATTAACACTTGGGCACTTGGGCGGACGTGCTTTCGCAGCCAAAAATATATTTTTATTGTATTCTTTTTATAATTATTCGAATTTTAAATAGAGAGCTATGTCTATTCGAATTTTATTTTTGAAAAGACATATATGTTCGAATTTGAATTTCTTTCAATTGTTAAATTTTTTCATTTTTATTTAACGTGGGACTTGTCATCTTTTTTCTCCCCCGAAAATTTTAAGTGTTTGTTTTCCTTTGAGTGTTTTCCATTTAGGTTTTGTTGTATTCTGAAGTAAATTATTTTTGATTGAAAAATAATATTACACTCAAAATAGTAATTCATGTTCCAAAGCCAACCCCTCTATAAAATTTCAGATCTAACATAGATTGAATTACCGATGGTATATATATATATATACACAACGTAACAAATGTTTATTTTACAACTATTTATCCAACCTATTTTTGCCGAAATTGCATGCTCATTTATTGAGTCATGATCTAACTTGCGCAATGAAAAACTATAACTATCAATTTAGAGTGAAAATTGGTATTAGAATAAAGCAAATATATATATATATCAATTGCCAAATATTTATATGAATAACCCTTCAAACATTCATATTAAATAGCCAAAAAGAGTTGAATAAGAGTTGGTTTAGAGGTGGCAATGAGCACGTCCTTCTGGCGTAGGTTGGCACGGGCATGCATGCGCCCATTGCATTGAGAAGGTGGACAAGCTTAGTCGACCTAGGGGTGAAAATTGAAACTAATTAACCATAATTAATCGGTTAATCGAATTCAGATAGTGAATTTGTGATTTGATTTTGATTATAATTTCAGTTAGAAAATATAAAAATCCAATTAAATATGATTCAATTTCAGTTATTGGTTCACGGATATAACCAAAATCGTTTATATATTTTGATTTTGATTATCGATTATCGTGGATAATCGGATCCGAAACCACTATAAGTAATTATTTTGATAATTTTTAGACATGAAAAATTTAGTTTATACTAACCGGGTAATCGATTTTATTTGAACCAAACTAAAACGGTTTCAATTTCAAATATTAGTTTTTAAAATCAAATGATTTTGATTTCGACTAATGAGGTTTAAATCGATTTGGGTTTTGGTTAATCACAAAAAACATAATCAACTGAATCCTTATCATCCCCATGTCCATGTTTCCAAGGCGACCCACATGCATAAGGCAGAGTGATGCATTGGAAAATATGGGTGGGCTATGCCTTGGGCACAGCGGGTATGCCCAAGGGACGAGCCCAATTCAATTCTTGGACATGATGGATATGTGGTGGTGCCGACCTGCCTCATTGTCGCGTCTAAGGTAGACATGTCAGTTTCGACCCGACTCGATAGCTCGGCCCAACCCAATGAAATCGGGCTCGAACCAAACCATGCCCTAGGCTGTTATCGGTCGATTCGATAAGGTCCTATAAGGCCCCGACCTTGATAGTCTGATAAGATTTTTATTCATTATGGAATACCGGGGGGCCCAGATCAACCTGATCGATAGCATGTTTTGAGCCCCCGAATAGGCCTGATATCTTGATTTAGGCCCCGATATCTCGGTTCCAAAAGTCTTATTCGAGCCCGATAATATGATTCCAAAAACCCTATTCATATATGATAACACAATTTTGATTTTTTAGTTATCATGTCAACGAACCGGGCTTGCACGTTACTGTTCGTGTCGTGCCGCGCTGGGTGGCTCGAGCTCGAACTTTTATCGAGTCGGACCAGACACGATTTTGTTCGAACAGGGTTGGTCCAACCCGATATCTTTGGCCCAACACGAATTATCGTTCTAAGGTGTGTAATCAAATTTAAATTCGCATAATTTTTAAAACCATATATTTGATATAACCTATATTTAATATAACAAAGGGGTATATATTGGCCCCGCATTTATGAGCTACGAAAAATCTTTTGCATGCGAACTTTGGAGCACATAGGCCCAAATAAGAGTCACTCGAGATGTGGGATTTTGTAGACCTCATAATAAGTGCCATGCCGACACAACTGAAAAAGCTCAACGTGATATATTTTGGGGATAATTAATTCCCTTCCCGGAGTAATCGGAAAACAAGTGACTATTTTTCTGCAACATTAATTGATTTATTACCTCCTACTTGGTCAATGGGAGTTAAACCGGTCATTGACAATGCACAAATTAATAATAAATAATGATCAGACCATGCATGCTTGATAATTCTAACCAATTAAAAGTGAAGAATAAGTCAAGTCTCCACGGTTGGTGGAGCTCCAAAGAGTAGCAGTCCATTCACATTGTGGTACATCATTACCTACATTTTTTATTTTACATAATCTTCATTTCCGATCCTTCTAATCCGCTTCATGCCTTCATCTCAAGTCCGACATTGAGAGCTAGAGTGTTGGGTCTAATTCGAGCTCGAGTCCGGACCTAATCCCCTTCCAATTAGGCACACAATGGAAAAAAGTTGTTGAGTGAGTTGGTGTGTGATTGAGACCCGAAGAAGAAAGAAAAATGGAGACCGATAAAAGAGAAAGAAGTAGGTGAGGAGAGACGGATCCATAAAATAGTTTACCTCTTTGGTCTATATAAGGTCTCGTTTAGCCGAATCGGAGAGTGCGCGAGCGAGAGCAGAAGAGGGAGGGCGGAGACGAGGTGGAAGAGAAATGAAGGTGATCGACAAGATCCGGGGGGCGTCGGGGAACGATGGCAGGACGGTGTTCTCCTTCGAGTTCTTCCCCCCCAAGACCGAGGAGGGCGTCGAGAACCTCTTCGAGCGCATGGACCGCATGGTCGCCCACAACCCCACCTTCTGCGACATCACCTGGGGCGCCGGCGGATCCACCGCCGACGTCACCCTCGACATCGCCAACCGGATGCAGAACATGGTATGCTTCTCTGGTTAAATGCTGGCGTATTTCTTACTTCTGCTTTGCTTGCCCGGTGGTTCTTTATGGATTGGGTTGTCGCTCGTCGAGTGGAGGTAGATTTGTTGTGTCCATCGCCATATCTGTGGGTTTGGGATGGATCTGTGTTATGCTTTGCTCGACATTGTTGTAGGCGAGTTATGTAGATCTGCAGGTCCTCTCCCATTGGTTTTGAATCTGCATTCTTTGAGGGATGAATTCTATCACTACCTATTAGACTAAGAGTTTCAATGCTTTACGTTACTAGCTATGGCCGATAGTTAACTTTTTGTTCAAAAAAGAATTTAAACTTTAGATCTGAGCTCGGATGTGGTGTTAAATATCCCTTTTAGTTGCTTATCTACACAATTTCGTCATGCCTCTCTTGCTAGATGCTATGCAGATTATGTATTATACTCTTGTGGACTTGTGGTCTTTGTCATTTGGATGTCTTGAATGTCAGGTCTCGGTAGCATTCCAAATTTGCTGATCATACTTGTCATTTACTGGCTCACATTAATTAGTAGTTAGAAAACTTCCCTGAATTATTTAAATAGAGAAAACTTAAGCATTTACTTTTAATGCTTGAGCTTGAACACTTATGACTGACTCTTGTGGTCATATTATAATTGTGCTATTCTTGAGCTCATTCAATCCTTTACGCAGATCTGTGTAGAAACTATGATGCACTTGACTTGTACCAATATGCCAGTGGAGAAGATTGACCATGCACTGGACACCATCAAGGCAAATGGGATTCAAAATGTTCTGGCACTCAGAGGGGATCCTCCTCATGGTCAGGATAAGTTTGTTCAAGTTGCTGGTGGATTTGCTTGTGCACTTGATCTGGTACATTTTCTATTTACTTTTTATTGATCGATTATTTAGCTATTCTGGATGTCTTTGCTAATATACTATTTATACTCATATTTAGATGTACCTTTTGTGCTTTGTAGTTGTCAACTTGTTTTATTTATATGCTTTCATAAATTGTGTTATTTGGAAAGCTGTATCAATTGCATAATGTAACTTCACATGCCTTTTAGCTATCTCATGCATGACCATCATAATTGACATACAGGTGCAACACATTCGAGCTAAGTATGGGGACTACTTTGGTATCACAGTTGCTGGATATCCAGGTTAGTGCAGTAAGAACATGTATCATCTTGGTCCGTATGCAATTGTTATTTCTAAAAGATCCCTTCCATTGTAGAGGCACATCCTGATATGATACAAGAAGATGGAAGTGCTACAGCAGAAGCCTATAGCAATGATCTGGCTTATTTAAAGAAAAAGGTTCCTTATTATTCTTAATATCTCGATTTTGGTATATTTTATACATGCTCAAATGATGGTTCAAGAGCTACGCATTATGGACTGCTTATCAGTTTTAAGTATATATCTATGTGGAACCTTTGATATCCAGGAGTATATTGTTTTTGAGCATGTTCTCTCTTCCGTTGTCTACTTAAAAGGAAAACAATAATTATTGGGAAGGAACAAATTTGTTCCCATTCCTCCCAAATCTTTCCGCCTAAAGCGGGAGAAAATAGAAGGAAAACCAAAACCCAAAAGTGGAACATTTGTGCTCTCTCTCTCTCTCACGCCTCATTAGATGATTATAGAAATGGCATATCAAGAATATATATATATATATATATATATATATATATATATATATGGGCTTGCACCTCTGCCCTTCATGCAAATTTATATATGTGCAACTTCTGGTATGCCTGTAGCATTATTTGTCAATCTGCTGTCTATTTATTGATTTGCTTCAAACTAAGTGGTTAAGTTGTCAAATTTTATGTGTGTATAAGAGTTTTTAAATCATGTAGCTGCTGGAGATGCATATAACAAGATAATTTGTCTGGAGTTATATTTAACCCTTTGTACCAATGGTTAACAATATCTCATGCATTTGATTTTAATTGGTTGTCTTAGTAATTATCGTCATTCTGCTTTCTTTAATTCCATACAGCTGATTATTGCTCTTTCCCATCTCCTTTTTCCTTGAATAGGCGGATGCTGGTGCAGACCTTATTATCACTCAACTATTTTATGACACTGATATATTTCTGAAGTTTGTCGATGATTGTCGTCAAATTGGAATAACTTGCCCAATTGTACCTGGAATCATGCCAATAAACAATTATAAGGGCTTCTTGCGCATGACTGGGTTTTGCAAAACTAAAGTAAGTTATCATATTATCTATTTTTCTCTATTCGTATGAAGGTTCCAATCTAGGATGTATCCAGTAACAATAGCTAGCTGGCTGAGTTATGCATATTTGTAAGCTAATTGATTTAAGATCTCCTGTTTCTTTTTACTAGTTGACCTATTGAACTACTGATATACAAGTTCTCATTTCTTTTCCAAAATCCATGTTTATATGTTCCCATTGGAAGAAAAGAGCTCATGATTGAGCCAAGTTGACTTTTTTAACCCAACAAACACTTCTAAAGAAACTTCCATGTTCTTCTGAAGTACTTTGTTTGCCTTTGTTAAAGGACTGAGTATGATAAAAGGTTTGCTTCATGGTGTTTCATCTTCTTATTTGTATTTTTAGTTTGACATAGGATTTTTTTAGTTTGCAGTTTGCACACTTCATAATAGTTTGACATGTAATATCTGCAGATACCATCTGAGATCTTAGCTGCTTTGGATCCTATCAAGGACAATGAAGAGGCAGTAAGAGCATATGGAATCCACTTAGGGACTGAAATGTGCAAGAAGATCATGGCACATGGAATCAAAACTTTGCATCTATACACACTAAACATGGAGAAGTCTGCATTGGGCATATTAATGGTCCCTATCTTTTCCAAACACCATGGTTTCATTCATGTTGTTTAATACTATTTGACTAAGAGTACTTGTGTTTTCAGAATCTTGGACTGATAGAGGAGTCTAAGGTTTCAAGGTCCTTGCCCTGGAGACCTCCAGCAAATGTTTTTCGTGTCAAAGAAGATGTTCGACCTATATTTTGGTATGATTTGTTTTTCATTTCACGAAATTCACATTTCTCATGGTTACCTACTATTTCTATAATGTTTGAACTGTCCTGATCAGTTTTTGTTTATAATTAACTAGGGCAAATCGTCCCAAAAGTTACATTTCAAGGACTGTTGGTTGGGATCAGTATCCACATGGGAGGTGGGGTGATTCCAATAACCCATCATATGGAGGTTTAAGTGATCACCAGGTAATTGTTATACTTCTACATTTGATGTCTCTAGTACTCTTCCTTACAGTCTTACTGTTTGGGATACAGGCTTCTGTATTTAAATTCTGCATATATGCAATGTTCATAAGAATTGCTTGCAGCATCTTAAAATTTTGATAATTGAAAATATTGTTCATATCAGATTTTTTTCCCTTAGATTTCAGGACTATAAGATCTTCAGTTGGTAAATAAAAGGCACTTCACTAGTTCTATTTTCAGAACTTCCAGATACCAGGATGAACAGAAATTGGTAATTGGATGGACCATCCATATCAACTTGTCAACTAACCCTGACATAGCAATCCTTTTGAAGTATCCATCTTTCTAAACCAAATCCACAGTCCTATTGTCTTTGTCAAGCATTTCTTATGCAGTTCTATTCATAATGTGAACCTTCTCCTGGCAGTATTTAATTATTTATTGTCGTGTACTTAACCCACATCATATTTAAGAGGCATTTTTTTATATATCTCATCAGTCATTATTCAAAAAGTTTCCCTGTTTCTGGTGTTCATCATCAAGATGGTCAATACTTAGGAGTTTAATACTTTAGTGGTTGATATCAAAACAGTAACCTCATCTATGATCCATGGACTTCTAGCATGTGTTTCGTGAATGTAATGGAACAACATATTGGGCTGAAAATGAAGCTAGGATACTTGATTCCAACACACCATCACTGGTGGTTGGCCAAATGCGCTATTCAATATCTCACTAAGGACCTTGATGGTCCATGTTGTTCCAGACATTTCAATAAATAATTAACTATTTGTCTTGCAAAAGAAAAGAAGATGGTCAATACTTGTTGTCTACATTAAAGCATCCAAGTATTTAACCAGAGCTATAGTAATATGCTACAATGTGAAGGGCTCTTCACACCCTTGATTTAGTACTAAGGAATACAACAAAGCTGTCCCCACATTCCAGCCAGCTTTTGGATATTTTTTTGCAATTGAACTCCACTATGGGGAATTTTTCTTGTCAAACGTTTTTCACAGTAGCCAAATATCTTTTATTGTTTGTGAAGATCTTGGACTGGTTCAAACACTTCTTAAATTCCTATTATCCTATATCCTAATAAGCATTAAAAAACATGAAGTGAAATTGCAGTAAATATAAAAAAACTACCCTTTTTTCCAAGGCAATCTTCTCTTGGTTGTGTTGGTGATTACTATTCATGGGAAAAAAATATGGATATGAGATCAATAACTGTTTCAGAGTTTTCTTAATATGCTGATTGCTGAGTATATGGTACCATGATAGTTTCATTGAAGAAGAAGTTGATTTTCTATTACAGTTTTTTGTGTTAGTAATTTGGTCTACAAGAAAAACTCAACTGCTTCATATGGTATCTTATAAACCTTATTAAGATTCAGCTGTTCATTAACTCATTTGACAGTTCATGCGCCCACGATCACGAGACAAGAAACTTCAAGAGGAATGGTCAACCCCTTTGAAATCTGTGGATGATATCAACGAGGTACTTTGCTTGACTAGTGTGCTTTCTATCATTTGTAAATTGGTATGAACTGTTAATGGACGATTACATAGTTACCTAATGGGTAGCTCATACATACTAATTTCCTAACATCTGCATGCCAGCAATTCATGAAATTTTGCCTGGGGAAAATTAAAAGCAGTCCATGGTCAGAATTGGATGGGCTTCAGCCAGAGACAAAGATAATTGATGAACAGCTTTCACAGGTTAATTTGAAAGGTTTTCTTACCATCAACAGTCAACCAGCGATTAATGGAGAGAAATCTAACTCTCCTGCTGTTGGTAAGCTTATTATAAAATTTTGAGCAATTCAAAGCAGTAGTTATTACCTCATCTCCTAATACATATAGAACATGTTTCTTACTGGAAAAATGTGATCTTAATTCGAGGATCATATGTAGACATGTCATAGATAATTATGTATTTTCATGACTGATTTTGACTCAGTTATCCTAACTTTTCTGATAAGCTTTTGAAGTCAATTTGCCAAGTCAAACTGATTTTTTTTTTATAAAGTACATACTTGATACGCCAGATGTTATGCTTGATCATACATCTTTCCATTCTGTAGGATGGGGTGGACCAGGGGGGTATGTTTATCAGAAAGCCTATCTGGAGTTTTTCTGTTCACATGACAAACTAAGTTCAGTCATTGAGAAGTGCAAGGCCTTGCCATCGCTCACCTACATTGCTGTGAACAAAGATGGCCAAAGTGTCTCCAATGTTGCTCCCAATGCAGTTAATGCAGTAACATGGGGCGTTTTCCCTGGTAAAGAAATTATCCAACCAACCGTTGTTGACCCTGCTAGCTTCATGATCTGGAAGGATGAAGCTTTTGAGATCTGGTCAAGGGGATGGGCCCGCTTGTATCCTGAGGGTGATCCATCAAGGGAGCTACTAGAACAGGTAAACTTGTTATTTTTCTCGATCAATTGTTCGTCCCTATTCTTTTCTAACAATTGGCTTCACGAGTTTTCTTTCACATTTGCAGGTGCAAAGGAGTTACTACTTGGTTAGCCTTGTCGACAATGACTATGTTCAGGGTGACATATTTGCTGCTTTTAAGGACATATGAAGTGTTCCAAATCTTCTGAGTTAAAGTTTTCCTATTTCTGTGAGCAACGATTGTCTGTGATTTAGCTTGTAATGTCTCATCTGATATAGAGATGGCAGACCAATCCACTGTCTGTGTGAACTTGCATTGCAGTGGATGCATTAAATTTTTTCCAATCATGTATTAAACAGTCATTAAATTTTTCACAAATAAATCGAGTTACCAGATGTTGTGTCCTTGCAGGTTGTAAATGTTTATTCTCTGATATATAGATATAAATATTAATCCAAGTAATTGGGATTATGTATTAGAAGTTGCAAATGAGTTCGTAATTTGAAAAGATTGTATGCCCTACACACGACATGCAAATTATTTGGGTAATATTTGGTTATTTTTTTAATGATAATATGAATATAATGACATATTAAACGTCTAATAATTGATTAATTTTATTTCGTAAATAAAGCTATAATGATACACTTTTATATGCTATTATTTGTGATTGCTTCTGTAAAAGTTATAATTCTACCCACAAGAACTTAATTATAAGTGCTATTTGCTATTTACATTTGCATGCGCATGCATTATTAATCGGAGACAGCGAAACTAATAGTGCAAGAAAATATTATATTGAAATCGATTTCGTTTCTACACATTTATCCACAATTGGTCAATGTTAAATATCCTTACATAAAATGTCACAACAAGAAAAAAAAATCTGAAGATGCGGAAAGCCTATTTGGAATTCTGGAATCAGCTGCATAGGCATATCATATCAGGCCATTCAACTATGGAAAACAATATCTTTAGTAATATCTAAAATATTCAAACAAATGTTGCCACGAAATTAATGTATGCACACAAAAATTGCCATGAAATTTTGCTTTAAGTGGGCCTCACATGTTTTGCAAACTAATACGCACCCGTTTAAAATTAAATCCAGCTGAAACTAAAGTACTAAACAGTACAATATATGTCTGTTTTCTAATAAAAACTTTTTATTAATGGCAAATATCAAAATCTCAATGTAATCTATTACCCGAACATATTAATCCAGTTGTAAATCAGATAATACATTAGATCCCCAACCAACTTAATATTTTTAAGATAATAGATCAGATTATTCATATTTCACCCACACTTCAAACCAAACTTTTGTACTAATACTTGTTTTATTATAAGAATTAAAAAACCAAACCAAACTCGGCCTAAATCAGATATTGGTCTAAGTTGAAAAGTTTAATCTAAAAATTTTAAATTAAATTAACTGAGGAAATCGAATAAGGGTGAGTCAGATTTACATAAAATCGAATGAGTTTATATATATTAGATCATGTTTTTTAAAATTGAATTTTGATGAAATTTTTATTAAATCGAATCAGTCGAGTTCAGTCAGATTAATTTTTAGATAACAAATATGTGTTTAATGATGTAATCATTGGTTCGAAAATAAGAAAATTGGAGATCCAATTAAATTTTAGAGAATGATAATATTTTAATATAATAGATCAGATTATTCATATTTCCATCGATTCAATATTTCAATTTTCACGTCATGTTCGCAACTAAAGTCGTGACCTGACTTTTAGCTAGGAGTTGCTCTTATGAAGTACGAACCCGATCTGGTTGGTTTCGTTCGCTCTCTAAGCCCTAACCCCGTCTCCGTCGTCTCCGTGGCTTGGCTTCCTCCGACGACCATCACGACAGCGGACGCAGCTGTGATCGTGAGGTTCTTTCCTTGTTATCGTTCTTCGTCCTTCTTCTCTTACTATAATGTTGCTCAGTTTATTGCGCATTCCCGGATCTGGATCTCTTTCGTTCCTTGCTGACCCAATTTTCGATTGTGGATTAGAATTTCCGCAGGAAATATTTTTTTTTTCAGTTTTTTTAATGATTATCATCTTCATTTGATCTATTACTTAGTTATTGGATTTTGTTATATTTCGTCCTCCGTCGAAGAACTACCGCAGGATTTAAATTGAATGGAATCAACTAATTGGTTCGGCCACAAACTAATGCTAAATTAGCATCCTCACACCGTCATTTCCTGATCTCAGTAATAGATCCACTTGCGATGTTTCATGTGATACAAGTGGAGCTCTTCTGTAGTTTAAAGCCTCGTGGGATCAGGAAGTGCATGGTATGCGCAAGATCTCGATTGGATGCTAACCTGAGTTTAGACACTGAACCGTGTTAACAAAGAGTTAAGGAAAACAAAGAGTTAAGGTTTTGTGGTTCGTGCTATTTAGATAAGGCTTGCACGATCTTAATTTTTTGAATACATGTAGTGCCGTTTTTATCTTTTAGTTGTTACTAGTTATGTGCCATGGATTTGATTGTGCTCAAAAATATTTTTCTCTTGCTGATTCAAATTGTTTTGTGTAGGATTGACTACATGGCAGCACCTGGGAGATCCATGCTCTACTCATTGCTTTCGTTTGCCATCATTCTCTCACTTCTTGAAATGTACAGTGGCAAATTGGCATCTTCGGAGCTGTTCACAATTCTTGGTGGTTTCATAAGTTCTCTTTTGTTTCTTATGCTGCTAACGGTGAGTTGTCATGTAAACTTTCCTTTATAATTATCATTTACTACAACTCTGGAAGAAGTTAATGCAAGTTCGTTTTCTCGTTTGATATCCGAAGCTGTTGTCTTCATATTATCTTGTCTCATTGGTATACACAAACATAAAACTTACATGAGCTTTTCTTGTGTCATTTGGTCTTATCTGTTAACGTGATTGGAATTGAGTAAATCACCATGACAATATGCCCCCTTGATTTTTACTACATATGATGGGGCTGACCAATTTTTCCCAAAAAGCTTAAGGTATTAGGAAGAGGATCAATCTTTATATTTATATTCTTATCACCCTCTCTAAGTTGTGGGCAAGCTAATTGGACCAGACTAGCCCAAGCCTAAATGTGGACTAATTTAATTTAACCGGGGGTGTTATTTTTATAGTTACGAACATTTGCAAGATTCAAACTCAAGATCTCTTTCCCTTATACCATATTAAATTTGATTGTCTGACCAACTTTCTCAAAGACTTAAGTTAAAACTTAAGTTGTTAGGAAGATGCTCAAGCTATATATTAATATTCTGTAAAGATTGCTTGATTGAGCATTTAACAATACTTGGACATCTTTTGCTCCAAAAGAGTTATCCTTGCTTGGGCTAATTAACTTTGATCACAAAATTTGATAGTTTGTGGTCAACCTATAATTTCATTGCACATTTGCACCTGTGCTCAATCTGTTATGGAAATAATCAATGTAACTTTTCCTCAAAGCTTGTTATGTTATACACATATACCTAGTGAAATCTAGGAGCATCCTGGTAAATTGGTTGACTTGGACTTAGTTGTCCCATAACAGCATTAGCTAAGCTGACTTCTTATGTCTTCATGTATCATAAGGATATTCATAGTGCTCAAAATGGAAATATCCATAGGGGAATGATCTTATTTCATTTCAATTGTTCACTTTGTTATACAACCAAGTTATCACAATTTTTATGAAAACTTCACAAGATTAGTCATTGGATTATGTTAACAGATTACAACGCATCAATTTTTAGTAAAAAATGAAAATGTGTTGTCATGCATACTTAGGATTAATAGCCTGATGAATTGCTACTTTTATGCAAACAGCTTCTTAGTTTTGTTAACTTGAATGTAATTCCGCAGTTCATTGGCAACTACCAAGAATTAAATGGCACCAGGACAGGATGGGGTGCTGGTGAGATTGCAACCCTTTAACTATTATTGTCTTTTGATTGCCATGATCTGGATCATGCAGTCGTGTTAATGATATATTTATATTTCTTGCAGTTGTATTGGCCGAAATTGTGGCTCTTATTGCTGCTGCTACAGTTCATCGTGTTTGCATCACAACATGGTACTTAATTATACCAAGGCCTTGTATATCTTTGTGAAAAATCTAAATCCAATCTGATTATCTGAACATGTGATAACTGCCATGTTTATAAAGAGGATGCATTTTTTGGGACATGTCTAGATGATATTAAATATACACTGGTTTTTTGTAAATGTTATTTTAGTATAATGAACTAAAGGCTACATAAATCAGTTCTATTTATCATGGTTGAGATCAATACATAAATCTGTTGAGTTAGATTGAGAAAAGAAGGAAGAGAAAATAAAGTTCCTTGCCCATTTGATTGATGGTGAGAAGGCCTTTTTCACTTCTTATTGGAGGAATACTGGAGGATGTTGAGTATGTGGTTAATATTGGGGATGTCAGTACAAAATGTTGCTGAACCATCTTGCTGGTTCGCTTGTTGCCAGTATAAGATGTTCCTGAGATGCGCCACATTCACAAGTGCTTCATAATTGGATTAGAACTCATCCAAACTTTACTTCAGCAGAGATGAATAGCACTCCCATCCCATGGACAACAATCTCAAGTTCATTCAAATGTTACAGAATCAGTTGCATTTCTATTGCTGAAAATAACATAAATCTTGTACTTCTCTTTTAAGGTTACAATTTGTGGATTGGGGTTATTATATTTACAATATTTAATACTCTTTTGTTCAGTTATTGTGTATACTTCCGCATGGCTTAGAAAAGTTTTACCTTAACATGGTGTAATTCTTTATGTTTTGCAGCTTCTTATTTTCCGCCGGTCTTCTCTACGAGGTTGACAAGCTTTCAGGAGTGATTCTATCCAAAAGCGAATCTAAAGGGAAGCGGTACTGAGTAGCTGGTGGCAGAGCGTCCTTGTGAAGAAGTGATGGTCTACGATCAGGCAATGGCAGACACGTGATCTCATCCAATCTTACAGCAGACTCATGATTCGATCCACTACTAGTCTACTATACCAGATAGATTGTGAACTATGTGAAGGCTGCTAGATATTTAAAGAAAATACTCTTTCTGGTTGATTTCATCAGTGGATTTTTCTTGCTCCGTCCATAAGGGGTACATTTTTTTGCTAGACTTGCAACGTGAAATTAGAGTTACCTTAGCTGACTGCCTCTTTTTTATTCGAATTAAGGATTTTGACTTTTATTATTATGCTAAATTAGATACATAATTTTAAGCTCCTATGTCTATTTTAATTGTGGATTGGGTAATTTGGTAGGAGGGTTTCAGCCGTAATAATTGTTTGTGAATGTAAACGAATTAAGAGGTCCTGTAGGAGGTAATGCATTAGAGAAATATTCGGACAAAAGGAAAAGTTCCGCAAAAACTAAACTGATGGATTATTAGCTGAGTTCCTTTTTAGATTGTTCATAGAATCGGACCAATCGGTGCAGTTATATAGGCAGCCTTTCCCATATAAGACATTTTTGAATAACTATTCCGAACGTATGCTATTCCATAAGCATTTTTGAATAACCTATAAGACAAATTTTGCTCTTCAATAAGTATTTTTCTATATTTATCATTCAGTTATATCAAAATAATCATTATACAAATCTGCTTATATCATCATTAAAAAGATAACTTTAGTATCAGAAAAATTGTAAAACAAATTTACCTAAATTCACAACTTTTAGGTCAAGGAAACATCGATAGTAGTCTACAATGTTGGCCAATTCTTAACCCACTATAAAATACAAAAATGAATTGAATTTTAGTGATGTAAATTACAAATATTTCGCTAGACATAAATTATTTAAATAATTCATTTCCTCATATCTATAGTTTATATTTTATATTATCAATATTTAGTTACTCTTTAACCATATAGACAATTGTGTATTTCATCTGTAATTACCAAAATTATTTTGTAACGGCAATTTGCAACGGTTTACGAGCTTTCTTATAAGCTAAAATAGCCGACGCTCACGGCTTCTCAATGCAATTCTGAATAGAAGCCACTCTTTTATGCCATGACCATGGCCTCTTCTTAATGTCTATTGGTCGAGCCCTCGCCTCTCCTCTCCCGAGTCCTAATCCGTCACAAAACGTCATCTCAATTTCCCGTCAAGTTGAAATGGTGAGGCGTCACATCAAAATCCCTTCCCTGTTCTATCTTTCTCACATCAATCCCTCCGGTCACCCGCTACAATCTTCCTTGAAGCAGACAATAACGCTCTCTGCTCCTGTTGATCGGCGCATGGTGATATCGACGTAGCGATGTGCGCCTGCTTCGTTAGCAGGTATCGTCACTTTTTTTTTTTTAATCTTTTATTTCTTGGGAAATGCCTTGGAGTGGTTCCCTTGCCCCTTGTTGTGATTTAGGTGTTGATGATTATGATTCCCAGTACCCTTCTAAGTGCTCGGATGGCGTTTTGTTCAGGGTAATGACGTTGAATAGATATCGCAAATGACCTATTCGATGAAATGCCGCAGAGGGCTCTCCGTTGATGTTTTATAACTATAATGATTAAGTGAAGAGGTTATGGTGTAGATGGAGGAGGCATGAGAGTATGTGTGTTGTATAGGCAGTGGAACAAGATGCCAGATTATTGGTAGTCTTAATAGTTGCACGGTGTTGGCTTGATTTACTCCTTATCGTATGTTAAGCGTAATTGCTCAGGTGAGGGCTGAGGGCATGAATCGAATTCTAGTTTTTAGTGATGAACCACTGGTCTTTGTGTCTAATGCGGTTAGGTTGGGAAAATAGCCAATATGCTGTTCACTAAGTGTTCCTTTTAAGAAATCTTACTGGGAGCAGGAACTATCCCTCTTTCATGGCTGAAGGGCTATCTTTCTTTAAGTTCCCCAACTACCTATCAGGCAACAAGGGTACTGAGGATACAATCATCTATTGTTCCAGAACCTCTCTATATTGGTGCCTTTTGTTTCTTTCTAAATTCATTTATAAAAGTAATGTATCTTACAATTTAATTAAACAAATTCATATTCACTTAATCAGGATGCTCGCATTGTGCATGTTAACTTCAGAGTTTTAAAATGTATATGCATGCGTTATGTGGTTGGGCACCTTCATAGTGCATATGTGAAAGAAATTATATTAATATTGATAGTTATTAACTTAATTAACATTTTTAGAGGCAAAAACTGTTATATGATAATAATATGGTCATATCATGATTTAGTATTCAATTGTCATGGACAAGCCAAAATTCAAGATATAATAGAACAAATTAACATGATTTACAGAAAATGCATGCTTCATGTCGGGAGGACTGAGGAAGAACTACACGGTCAAGCAATAGATAAATAACCTGAGATGTATAATGGCATAACAGACGACCATTGATTGCAATTTTCACGTTTGGCAAAAAAACATTCTAGTAGTAGTGAATCAGATTCAACCTATCAACAGTTTTGGTTCAAGGTTTGATTCAACCCCAATGATGGTCTATGTCAAATTGCATTTTTCAGGTGTAAGTGTTGCATATGCGCTATCCGGCTGTATATGTGGTCCTACTGTATATTTACCATTGGATACCTTATATGTGATGCAAGGAGTTGCATGTGCATATGCGGCCACAATGCCATATGAGCCATTTTGAAATGGTAGTTAATTAATTGTTGTGTCTACTATACAGTGGCCTCACTACATACAATTTTTTCCTTTTTGAATTTTTTCTTGCTAAATATATGGTGTATTACGAGTAATTTGCATATGAGGCTTTAAAGTAGTCTTAGTTACTAACTGACCTGCAATTCTGCAAAAACTAGAAAGTGCCAACTCTACTAGTATTCTACATTGCCGAGGCACTAGTGCATCAGGACATGCCTCCATATCAGCGAAATTGATTGATGTAGTGTTTTATTCACTGTCCAGATAAGATTTATATTCATTTGTTGATGCTTGGTCACACTTACATTAGGTGGAACTTGACTTGTAATGATGTTAATTTTCAGACGAAGCATGCTTTCTCTCACATCTTACTTCTGCTCATGGTTGTTTAGTCAATACCTATACTTTTTGTACCTAAGACACTAACGGACTAGAGGAGCAAACTAAAAAGATTAACAATAGTTAAAACATTGTGTCATCATGTGGGTAATTAAACCATGCTTGCTATTTTTTTCATCCTTGAATATGTTAATACCTTTTAGACTCACTTATTGATTATAATTGATTCCTTAGTTTGTTGTGACCCATTTGATGAGATAATTGGCCCATCAAATTTACAAGCTTGAACCATTGGCTTAATTAAAATGCTTAAGCTGAAGTTAATGATTATACACTCATCAAGCTTTATTAATTAACACAATCTCCCATTGGCTCTTCATATGGAACTAAATTGGGGTAATATAATCTTTTCCACTTAAGTATTGATATACTCATCGAGACCTAGGTTAAGTTTAACGCATAACCTAGAATCACAACCAGGTGAGCAACATAAGAGGCATAGCCTATTAGCGCCTCTACCCTAAGTATTTCAATTAGGTCATTGGTTTAGCTCTATGAAGTTGACGGGCTAATTACCCGATCGAGCAAGTCTTAACAATAGGATCAACGTGAGAAAATGCTACTTGGGATGGGATAGAGCCGCGACTAGACTAGGCCTTACATACTCTGCAATATTATTCTAGGCTATGTATTAGGCTTGACTTGGATCTTGACGAGGAAGTAAGACAGGAAGTCTTAAGTAAAGGAGAATGTAGCATCCCGATTTAGTACCATTAACTTCAACTTAAGTATTTTAATTAGGCCAATGGATTATGCATGTGAAGTAGATGAGCCAATAATCCCATTGGGTGCGATGTAACAAAGTTATTGTTAGCCAAATGGATAGGTAATTGGAGCGAGTGCTTATGTTCTATTGTCCCTCTATGCTCTTGTGTAGGCCATTTGGTTAAAGCTTTGTTAATAATTGCTTGCCTATGTTTATGTTAGATTTAATTAGGTGCCAGAATTTTCAAAAGATTAAATTATTAGGAAAAAAACACTATATTCATTTGTATTCTTAATATTCTTTCTCATGTGTGGGCATGCAAACGAAATTGAAATTGTCTAAACTCAATACATGATAGGCTTAACTTACTGGAGTAACTTTAGACCTAGTTTGATACCATATTAAATTTGATTTAGTGATCATCTTTTTCCAAATTTGAAATAGATCATATATTCATTTAATATTGTGAAAAGTTTTATTGCCTCGTAAAGATACTTAAGTTTGGCTGCACGAATAGGGGCGCTGGTAGGTTGCCTATTGTTATTTGACAGAACAGAGTAATCATCATTGTCAATACTATTTGCATGCATGATCCATGCAGCATATAATTTATTATCACAGTGCATGTCACATGTAAAACAAGAAGGAAATGCCGTCATCTTCAGTTTAAAATGCTTAGTTTGGTTTTCTCAACATTATCATGGATACTTATATCTGCATAGCATGGTTAACACCTTTTGCATAAATACTAGGGTCTGGTCCTGACTAATCATCACTTTCATTACTGCTTATATGCATGATTCATGCAGCATATAATTTTATTTTTCATAGTGCATGGTTCATGTAAAACAAGATAACAAATACTTTCAGTTGTGATTTCCGCAACATTATCTTGGATTCCTGGATCTGCATAGAATGTTAAACACCTTTTACATAATATACCAGGCAAGGGGTCTGACTAATCATCATTATCAATAGTGTTTACATGCACGATACATGCAGCATATAATTTATTATCCAAGTGCAGGTCTCGTGTTACACGAAAAAAATTCTTTCATCTTCACTAATCAATGCTTGTAGTTGTACTTTTGCTTTACTCAACAGTATCATGGATGGTAGGATCTGCATAGCATGTTCATACCTTTTGTGTCAAAAAAAAACTCAGGTGCAGCCTGGCTGCACCCAGAGTGGGTGAACGGTGAACCTAAAGAGGAAGTGAAAATTGGTGAACCCACCCAAATGAGTAAACCTAAAGAGAAAATAGGTAAACCCAACCAAATGGGTAAAGTTGAAAAGAAAATGAGGAAACCTGAATGAAAAAAAGAGTGAATCTGACTGGGCTGCAGTCATTTTTGATGTAACCTCTGTTCTACCAAGTTTTGTTCTTTTCTGTCCAATGAATGGTGCTGTATGAAATACTCAGCACCATATTGAATGGAGCTTCTTAGCAACATTCATTACTGTGTCAAATCTACTTTTTATTTGCATGTTTTTTGGACTTAGATTTTTTCTAGCTGAGAAAGTTGTAGCTTCACTAGATACTGCTCGTATTTCTGTCTGGATTTTAAAATTCTTTTATCAACAAACCTGATCATGCCATGAAATTATCCTATCAGAAAAAGCAGGCTAGTTCCTTAAACCATATATATCTAGATTGAATCAGGACCCAGTTCATAGCACATGTGCATCATCAGACTTCATATTAGGTTGATGAAAAAGTTTTTGTATATAATGCTTGAACAAGAAAGAATGATATGCTATTCCCTAGGTCTTTGATATACCCCTCTGCTGTACTCTACCCTATACTTCTACATTATTTACATGTTTGACATCCAATTAATTCAGGATGGTTGCATGTTGGAATGGTTTGGCTTCGACACCAAAGTTACTGAAGGGCTGGAAGTAATAATCTTGGTTTGCTGCATCGGTCACATGCGTCGATCCAAAACTCATGTAAGAGCTCTGTAAGTCTTCGAGTTTCAAGTCCATAAACCATTCATTGTCTTCCTTCACAGCCATATCAGCCGCGTGCAGTCCAACTGCAGTAGAAGCTTGGGATGTATAAATTAGATCGTCGAAATCTGGCAACAGGACATCATTATCCACCTCAGATTCTGGCGTCCTGAAGCTGTCGGATCCTGTGTCATCCACCGAATCCATGGTCTCCCCGGAGGATGCCTCTTCCTTAATCTGATGCTGCACCTTCTCCCAGGTATTCTTCTTGTTGTATAGTCGGCAAAGAACCCAGTCGTCCAACTGCATTAATCCAAAGAATCCTTTATTCTCTCTAATATTTTGACTAAAATTTATATCATTTTTTTTAAAACTTTCGTCGGATACGTACCCTTAAGCTTCCCTTGTTGGCTCTGCTGTTTGTATCAGCCAACCTGTATTCATGCATGATCCAATCAGTCTTCACTCCCCTTGGCGCCTTCCCGGAGTAAAAAACTAAAGCTTTCTTTATCCCGAGAGTCTTGTTGCTCCCCTTAGGCGAGATCGGCTTATCAGCACCGGTCGCCTTCCAGTATCCTTTTCCGGCAGCTCGGTTAGGCCGTGAGCCGTTCGGGTACTTCCGGTCGCGAGGGGTGAAGAAGTACCACTCCCTCTGCCCAAACAGCGCCTTTTCTGTTCATATGCAGTTTGGAAACATTTCATACTCGTTTCTCAACTTGTAAAGAACTGGCAATTATAGTAACAATTTTATGGACGCGCGCAGTAGTACCTGGTAATTCCCAAGGATCAAACTTGTAAAGATCGATCTCGGCGATGATGGGCACCGCCAGGCGCTGGCACGTCACCTTTCGGCAGAGGTAGTGCACAACGAGCTCCTCGTCTGTGGGGTGGAACCGGAAGCCCGGCGGTAGGTTAAGCTCGGCCTCCGCGTCTCTTCTCCTCCCCATCCTCGACAATTGGATTAAATCTCTCCGCAAATGCAAGCCGGAAAGGGTGAGCTCTCTGCTTCCTGTTGATCCCCTCTCTGTGTGCAGGTATGTCGTTTGTGAAAATGCGTGATCGCGTAGATTGCTGGATGCTGTCGACGAGTTCTTTTGGAATCGGAATGGAGTCGTTTATATAGCCAAGGCTCTGGCGTTGTTGGTCCCATCGACACGCACGTGGGATCCTCGAAGCTTCGTCGTTCCGCTATGAGTCCTAGGCGGCTGACTGCTGATGGTCAAAGAGAGAAATTCCGTGCTCGCATCCGCAGAAATCCACCTATGCTGGTGTCCTCTTTTTTAAGGCAAATAAATCTAAACTAACGCGAGATTAATTTCTAGCCACGCGGAATGGATTAAAAACGAATTTACTTAAACCAACCTTCTTTTGGATGTTGTTTTGCAAATTGCATGCAACTGAATTGAAAAATGTTGACTTGTTAGTCATAATCATTACTGAAATAAAACTAATATTAAAATATGATATTATTATTTTTATTTGATTCAGTTTGTAATTAAGAAAATTGAAATAGAACTTACACTTGTTAATTTCAATTTCTTTTAACAAAAATGCAAGCTACTCATACATTTGACTTATTTGCCTATTCAAGAATTTTGACTACTATATTATGTTTGAAATTTATCAGATTTCTGCTTTACATAATGACAGTACTTTTGCACCAGAGGTTTTCTTCTCAATATTTTCATGTTTCTTTTTTCTGACCACACAATTTCTTATTTCAATTTAGTGTTTGTTTAATTTGTTCTAATATTGTCTTTTTCAGGATTGTTATACGGCGTCGTTCATAGAAACACTTGTGCGGGAATCTGAATGAAGAGGAGAGAGGCATGTCGACAAAGGTGGGAGGTGAGATGATAATAAATTAATAATAATAATATTAATTAGGATAAGAATGGGGTGCATCTCCCGTAGTCCCGTGACAAGGACTAGCTGCGTCGGAGGGAGAACATGGGGCCATGGGGGTGATGGAGAGATGCATTGAACATGGAGGCCATAAATAGGGCCAGTTGAATGGCTACCAACCCACCGTGATAACCAATGAACGCGCTTCCCAGGTAAAGGTTAAGAGGATGCGACGTCATGCATTAGCAGGGATAGATGGGGATGCTTGCTGCATGACCAAGTGGCAAGTGCAATGCATCTGGGCTTGTGGTGATGTTTTCCATTTTTCTCATTTAAAACCATCAAGAATATTTTCATGTCTACCGAGCGCCGAGCGGGGTCGCCTTGTCCTTCGTGTGCCTTGGCGAACCGAGTTTTGGTTCTCGACTCGGTAACTGAGTCGGCTCATATTTGCCAACTCGGTAAATAAGTGAAGCTAATTGCTATTGTTTACTATTGGTTTGCATTAATTGTGTCAAAACTTTCTTGGTATTTTCTAAACTTTTATTTCAGCTTCATATTTGCCCTATATATTAAGCACGTTTTGGTTGAGGAGATTTAGATAGATATTTCCTATAAGGATTGCTGCCAAATCTGCCCATAAGCAATGAATAAAACGCGAAATCGAAATACAAGTCATACATCAAGCATGAATCGTCATGATTCCTCCATTAATTAGCCACTGATGATCAAATCAGTTTGATTTCGTTTCAGGCGCAGACAAATTAATAAGTAAACCGAGGTGGGCCGGCCAAACTCGCCGAAGCTGTCCGAGTCAAATCGCCCAAACAGTAGCGCAATGCACACCAGTCAACGACAGCAGTGGAAATGCGGCGGCTTTAGAAAAATCTCAGGCCGCCGACGACGTCGACGCTGCGGAGCGGATGAGCACAAGCCTGCAGCAAGAGGGCACGACCGTCAATGTATGTCCTTTTCCACTACCCATTTATTTCCGTCACGTGCCTTTAATATATAACACTTAGCACACACATACACAGTACACACCAGGGGAATTGGATAATCCTTATCTCCAATAGCTCCAATTATATTCCTTAATTACGTCCGCATTTATTCAATCCCTTGAGTCAATACTTTTTAATATTTACTTATCCAGTCAAAATTAAAAAAAAGACCTTCACTTTTGAATAATTAATTAATTAAGATGGTTGAGTTCGATTCGGTTCACGTTGAACTCAGTTCAAAGGATCTGTTTAGTAACTTGTATAAGTTTCTATAATATTAGGGTAAATACTATTTAAAAAAGATATTAATTAATATTTGCACTAAAAATAATATTATCATAAGGTGTATTAGTAATATACTCTCAAATCTCTTTTATAACGTGCACTAAATTTTTTAATTTTTTTAATATTTATTTATCTTCGATCAAAAATTAAAATATATATATATATAAATAATTTTAATAATAAAATATATTATATAATTTTTTATATTATATTATATTATATTATATTACATATAATATAATATTACAGTGTATATTATTATATATTATATTATAAATTATGTTACATTATATATTATATATTATATTATTATATACATATATTATAATATTATAGTGTATATTATATTATATTATATTATATTATACATGTTAGTCAATACAAACAGATTAGTACATATGTGTATCAAATATTGTATAATAATAATATAATACATGTTTATATTATACCGGCCAATATTATATAATTTACCAAATGAGTCCAAAATGATCCCTTAGTTGTTGTCGAGGTAAATAACAGTCTTTTTCATTTTCCAAAGCGGAAAAAACAGAGAAATTTCTGATCTTAATATTCAGCCCTTTTCTTTTTCTTTACATTGACATTTTGGATGTTATGCTGCATTTACTCCACCGAAAGCTTCAAAGCCTTGACCCGACCCAACACGTGGGCCGACCGCGTATTGGACAACTTAGTCGAGTAGTTCTCGGCCGACGAGGCCTTTGTCTTGCCTACGGCTTCTGATGGTGCCATAAATTCGTATGTTGTTGAGCTGATCCCCTCGTAGATGTTGCTGTCCGAGATCATGTTTTGTTGTTGGGTCGTGGGGTTTGATATATAGATTTGCTAACGAGTGGTAGCAAATCATGCATCAAAGTTCGGACTGATTGATTCAGCCGGTTGGACCACGAACTTGTTTGAATGCAGACTTAAATTTGATTTACTAACATTCATTCATTTATATGATGATTGAATTGTGCATATATATCACAGTCATCCTGAATCAATCAAGGATGGCATACATATATGTTTTATCCGGCGATTTGATGTGCTTACATGATAATATATATTCACTTTAATATTTTGAAACACGAGATAAATCCAACCCGGAGTCCAACTAATCCTTGGGCTGTACAATTTCTACTCATAATTGGTCGAGGGCTATTTTTATGCTCACTGGCTCACTGGCTCACTGGCTCACTGGCTCACTGGCTCACTGCTCAGTAGGGGTTTGCTACTTAATTATAGTAGATTAATTTATAGAAATGAATCATGCAAGACACAAGTACATTTAATGTGATGATTTGGGGCACCGGGCACGTGTTTCTCGCCCTGATCCGCAAGTCAATAAATGGTGTACTCGAAAGCTAATCCTTTTGCATTGGCCGACGTCGAAAGATGTCGGCTTCGTTGTATTGAGGTGTATGACAAGATGGCTTAATTGTTGTTGAGAAGGATAGGGATTGAAATGAGCTGTAACTAATGACCTCACAAAACTCCGGTTCAATTTTAAATGAATTATCATAATTACTGTTTTAGAAAGAAAATAAAATAAAAAATTAATCAAATAATAATAACTATACAAGCACTCACATAATAAATTTAGTATTATCGTCGATTTATCGCTTTAGTGTCGCAATAAAGATGCATGATAAAAGATGTTGGACGGAAACAATGATTCATTTTGATTTTGAGATAAATCAAATGTATTATGATAAAAAAATTTTGACACTTGTACTACAGGACCAATGTCTTATTACTCTAATTTAAAGTAATAAAAAAAGAAAAAAGATTTTATTGTACTATTTTTGGGGCATGACTATCTTGTTCGTAGCAATTTTTGCAAACACGCATAGAACGACAAATGACGATCATGTTATTATTAGTGTCATTGGTGTAGGCATGCAAAGCATATTGATTTAGTTTTAAATCAACATTATAGCTCTGGTCCTGTAATTAGGGTCTTATTGTTATCCTTTCTGTACCTATGCAATTTTTTCTTTATAAACTCGGCCGTTCAATCCTTTTGAAATGTATTATGTTGCCTTTTTTATTATCTCACCTTCCATTAGAAAAAAAGAACTATTACCGGTGCCTCAATCCATGATAGGGTGTTAAATGATTCATGTTTACTTGTCCACACAACACGCAGATGAACCAAATATGACCCCTTCACTACTATGAGCCCTAGTTTTGCTTATCTCGGCCCATTTGATAGATCCAATGGCCGAAGCCCAAACGTTAGCAAAACAGGTATAGAGAGGACAGAGGACGGCAAGTTAAGGGTTCGGTTATCAACTTCTCATGCTACATATATTACTACCACAAACTTGCACTTATAAGGAGGATACTTGCTGAAGGTTCCCTAGTTCACTGTAGGATTTGGACAAATCCTATTGGCAAACACTATCAATTATGAAAATATCTAATTATCTCTCACTAGGGTTTCTAAAATTGGTTGCCTCCATGACAAGTTGAGAACATGTAAAGCAGCATTTGCACTCACTCCACCTAGTGCTCAAGAAAGTATACTGATGCTTGGCTAGTTTACCATCTTTACTGGCAGCACTGATTCCTCGAGGGATTAAGACATCTTCCTACCTACAGCAGGCACTTGTGCTGAATGAAGATGTTCATGCATCTCAGCTAGTAGTCCTTTTTTGTTTCTTTTCCTTTCTTTTTGGAAAAAACGAAATATCAACAACTTTATGCTGCAAAATCAAAATATCTTGTTTCACATCCATTCCCCATACAGTAAAAACTACATTGATTTTTTATGTGCAAGTACTTGGTTCATCCAAAACGTACTTATGATTTATTCAACTTCTTCAACTCCAATATATATTGCTTGCTGACCTCCTCTTAATCCTGACTCACTGCATATACGGTGAAACATATATTTGTGCTTTGCTCATGCATTAACTTTTCATTGTTCTTTTACTTTGATTAAGTATTATATTTATACCTAACCATTATATATAATCTTCCCTTTCAAGTTTCTTCCATATATATATATGGTGATGTCAAGTGTGCAACTTGGAAGCCTCAAGGCCACTAGAAGCCACACAGTCTCACCAAGAAACCACACGAGGAAAGCCACACTCCTTTGACAACTACACAGCTTTGTGTGGCATTTTAAATGCGACGCAAGAATTTATGCTTCAATAGAAGATGCATGCACTTCTTTAACTTCTATCTCTCCCTTTATACCTGTACCTCTTCATATCTCTTGAATGAAATGCAGGTTCTTCTTTTTCAAAAAAAAAGAAGAAGAAGATGCATGCATGCGGGACTTCTTTTTACATGGCGGTAGTGTTGAAGATTGTGAACCGTAGACGTTGGACTTTCCTTCTTTCAAGTACAGGTTAGGTTTGAATATTGAGCTTACTTTTTCTAACTGATGCCTTCGAAGTCATAAAGTTTGTTCATCCTCTCCTTGAAGTCTTGAACACGACTTTGATTTGCTCATGTTGCTTGTGGCGTTTGCCTTTTGTTCGTTTTGAATGACAACTTCAAGCCAGCATGATATTTGAAAGGTTAATTAATTTCACATACAACACCTTTGCGAAATGCAAATGTGTGCTTGTTATTCTACATCCAAATTTGAATTTACTTTGAGCATATATATATGTACCCAGAAATTAATTAAGTAAATTATGAGTTATTGGAAGGAACTAGAAGAAAATTAATTATATATGTGACATGGACTTGTCAAGCATCCATATATGAGAATTTTTTCCAACTCATATAATTATTGACGAAAGAAGAAGATGTAAATGAAGAAATTGGGTTCCAATTGTGTGCTCTGACCCTAAAGCATGATAGCAACATTTGGCAAGGATAAGCATAATTCATTGGAGTCTGAAATCGAAGGTTTGGATAATCTTCACGTACACCTCCAACTTTTTATCCAATACGCACATATAGGAATTAAGTACGTGTTTGACTTTGACCCAATTATATGGCATCATTTTTATGTATTCAACCTTGCAAGTTACATAAACGTAAAACTTATCAACTTGTTAGTTGTTACATTGACGTAAAACTTATCAACTTATTATAACTCTCTTTGACTCAAATTCACGTAACTCACCACCCCATTCCATTGACCTTTTTACTCCGTTAATTGAGGAGCTTATTGATTGACTTGCCCATCTTCCTAACTTTCTCTGTCTCACACTAACAACGTGTTCAATGATTACTTCCACAATTTTTTTTTTTTTAAAAGTATGAATATCTAAGGTGATTTCTGCCTTGGAGTATTAATTCTATCAATGATATATCGGCCACATGCCTCTTTTCTTCATTAATGCTAGCTTACCCACTTTGGTTTTGGTTGTGTTGTTTGTTCACACCGTAAGTTTTGTATGATATATATAGTTGAGTATGAATTTGGGTTTGAAAATGAATTATTTTTATTTATTTTTTGTTTTTTAATTAGTCTCGTCGTCACCGAACCTACCGCGTCCAATGCTACAGTAGCTAATTTCCTATTTCTTTGACTTTCATTACATTCATGTGTTCTCATTTATCATAGGCACTTGAGAAATTAATATGGTTCCAAAAATAATATGATTATTGTTAAATATAGATGAAACAAATGACATGGAGGGGAATTTAGTATGCTACAATCTATTTATACTATTGATAATATGACTTTTAAATTTTCAAAGCTCGTACGTACGTTATCATATTTGGTTTGAACACTTTACTCGTAATCCAAATTAAGTGAGAATTATTAACTCTAGAGGAATTTCAATGTTCAAAATGTAATGTAATTAATGACTCAAGCGTATGTAAGCTTGTTCCATGACGAGGCTTAATTTATGGTATTGTTATTAATTAATTTATTGAAATATGTCTTATTGATTTGGCAGATTTATGTCCATGAATGCATGTTTTTAGTTAATATGCTATAAACATAATAATATCAAAGAGGGTTGACCCTAATATTGACTCACTCATTTTGTACTACCCCAATTATCGATGGTCAAGTTAGATTTTCAAGCCAAAACTAATACTAACGAGAGTAGTATATATAAGTTAAAGAGTATAAATTACTGAACTATGTAGTCATGAACAGAGATAGGTTTATTCCAATCAAGTAAATTAACGTGGTTCAATTCATGTGGTTTTCTTCTTATTAAAATTTGTCATATCTAAATGCTAATAATTCAAGCGGAGAAACGAATTCTTCCAATCTGACAGATAAATGTAAAGACAAACAAGTATATATAGATATTCCAAAATAAACTCTTGATATATATAAATTATTTTCCTTTTTCTGAGATAATATTCCAAAATAAGTCAATTATAAATAAAAGCAAAACGTAATTATCATCTTCGTCGTCAAATATAAATCCGGGGGACAAAACGCCTCCTCCAATCTTCTCCTGCCTCTGCCTTGGCCCTCCCTTATCATCATCTTCCTCCCCCTTCAATTAATGGTCATGTCATCGCTGTCGTCACCCAAACCATGTACTTTTCCCCCTCCCACGTACACCCCTCATCGCCTGTGCCCTCCCCGACTCCATGCACGACATGTACCTAGCTACGTGCATTCATTTCCTCCACCTATTATTATTTCTTTATATCAAAACCCCCTCCTGTAACAGGTGGAGATGATGACAATTAAGCCCACGTCAAGCTGCCCTTCTTTAGCATCTCTCTATATCTCTATCTCTCTCTCTCCTTTTTAATTTAAAGCTTAGCTAAATTGTGGATTTCCACTTCCCCTTAACTCCTATCCCTAATTAGTATCGCAATTAATTGACAGGCACTAATCCGAATCCAGTGTGCCAACCTATGCGCTGTCCAATTTCCATCCACCCAGAAGGCGATTACTTAAGCCCTCATTAATTTAATTACTTAATTCATTCAGTAGATGCTCATTCGTTCGTGACGCTGTTGCGTGTTCCGCGCGCTGCGAGCGATCCTGCTCCTCGCAGCACACGCGTTAAGCTTGACTTGGGGACTGCGACATCGAGACCGGGGCAGTTGCGTAATTCCACGAGGCCTCCGCTTTATGCGGAGAATGACGGCTCTCGTCGCGTAGGGCGACAAGTGGACTCCCAGGCGAGAGGATGACGTCATGTGCCGCGTCATACATCCAACGGCTGCGATCGTCGGGAGAGCCGGATTCTGTCTCGAAATCGGACGGAGAATATCGGTAGGCCGGCGCGAATCGATGCGTCCGCGTCCCGAGGTCGACACGTGTCGCCGTGAATGACGTCATCATTCGGCAACGTTTTGTAGTTAGCCAGAGCGATGGGTTAATGACATTTATATCCCGATCGCCTACTTCCCCCGCTAAACGACAAAAGAAAGCACCCGCCATCCGCCTTGATATAACCACGCCCTCATCCTCCTCTCCCAAAAATTTCAATCTCTTCGCTGCTTTCTCCCGGTTCCAGTTCGACTTCCAGGTGACACCGAGAAGAGAGAGAGAGATGATAAGCTCGCAGAGCGCGTCCATGGCCAATCCTGCAATGTTGCTTCCGCCGGGGTTCCGCTTCCACCCCACCGACGAGGAGCTCATCCGGCACTACCTCCGCAACCGGGCCTCCTCCCTGCCGTGCCCCGTCGCCATCATCGCCGAGGTGGACATCTACAAGTTCGACCCGTGGGACCTCCCGGCCAAGGCCATGTTCGGCGACCGGGAGTGGTACTTCTTCAGCCCCCGCGAGCGGAAGTACCCCAACGGGTACCGCCCGAACCGCGCCGCCGCGTCCGGCTACTGGAAGGCGACCGGCACCGACAAGCCCATCCTCGCCGCCGGCGGAAAACGGAGCGAGAGTATCGGCGTCAAGAAGGCCCTCGTGTTCTACCAGGGGAGGCCGCCTCGCGGCGTCAAAACCGAGTGGATCATGCACGAGTACCGCCTCGACGAAGCGGAGAACAGGAACCATTACAAGCCCAAGAAGCTCCGGGACTCCTCCATGAGGGTATAATAAGCGAGATTTCCGATTCGTTCGTCCGAAAGAGACGATCTTTAATTTGTTTGTTGATGATTGATGCAGCTCGACGATTGGGTCCTCTGCCGAATCTACAAGAAGGGGCACCACCAATCCGCCGTGGTCTACGCAGAAAAGGAAGACTCCCTCGCGGAGGACGCCGTCGCCCCAACTCCGCTAATCACAACGCATCACCGCGACGACGCCGATCTCAAATTGCCGAAATCTTACTCCTTGTCGGAGCTCCTCGACGCCGCCGACTACTCCACGCTTTCTCGCCTGCTCGAACACCCATCCGATGCGCTAGGGTTAGATGACAATTCGACAGGCTTTCCAGCCTTCATCAACGACAGCAGTAATTATTTAGCTCAGCATCTCCCTCAACCAGAGTCATCTGTTTTCAAAGCAGATGGCAACCTGAAGCGCCAATGGACTCCCAATGGCTGCTTCGAATTCGGCAGTGAAGCCTCCCCAGCTGCTAAAAGAGCAACCAAGTTTAACTGCATCAGCCAACCTTTCTTCAACCAACAACTGAGCTTTCAGTATCCAACATAGGAACACAGATGATGATCATGAAGTTGTCATATTGTAGAAATTAGGGTTTGTGCCTGAAGTTTTAGGCCTAATTCTCTGAATGGTGAAGAGAGAGTTGAAACCATTTAGTGCGAACAGACTAAAATTCTTGGAGAGAAATTTTCTCACAAAGAGATTGATTTCTTGAAGAGAATTTTTACAGGGATGAATTGGGTTAAACAGGGCTTGTAAATTTCATGCTATCTGCAATATATAGAATATGGTGAATTATAATCAACAGTGAATTTGAGTTCTATTACAATATTAAATTTGCGTCTTAATTCGTTGGTTGGTTGTCCAGGAAAAATACAAGAAGAACACATCATGGAGTTATCTGAAGAGAAGTATCCAATGAGATCACTTGAAATCATTGAGGGTAGGAATTGGTTCACATCTCCAGGTAGGTGAAAAAAAGGGGAATATTTTGCAGATAATTCAAATGATCTCATCTCACAGCAGCAATTTGGAATATTCTAATTGTTATCAAATCAATCAGAACAACTTCGATATGCCCTCACATTCTACAAGATGAAGTATATGCTTATCCAAACAAAGAATGTCAAAGAGTTTTAATAATTTAGAAATAGAGTATCTTTGAAATAATTATCACTAGAGGTTTTGAATCAATTCGAATCAAACCTAACGGGATTCTTAAATTGGGTTAAATTAAAAACAATATACCTCTTCTTTTTTTTAATTAAAGTTTACTATATTCGTTTAAATTTTAAATTTTATCTGAAACAACATGGACCACTTACTCATGTTTTAATATAATATTAATTTTTATTCCGAGTCAGCATGCCATACACGATTTTTTTTTAAAAATAAACTGAAGATTAACATTGTTTTCAAATTTATTTTGTACGTTAAAATTGATAAAATTTAAAATTTCAAACAAAAAAGTTAATCGCTGACTAAAATTATTGTTATGTCCATAGGACATATATGCTAAAATTGATATAATTTTAAGTTTGAACTAAAAATCATAAATTTCGATAAATGTACACGTTATTTTTATACTCAACTCTTCTGAATTTTGGTTTAATTTGACACTCTATTTATAATCATTATTTAAGTTTATTTTTTACTAATATAGTCCATACTCCAAATAATGACTATCAAATAATATTCATTTTTTAATAGACTAACTTAGGTTGTGTTTTGAATGAAATATACGGAGAACTAAATACTATTTATTATGCTCAATTTATTCCTTGGTTGTAACTTACTGTCTTACGAAGAAAAAATAGATGGATCACGAAGAATAAATAATAATAATTATTATTATTATTCTTTTACCCTAATCTAAAAAATAATATTATCCGCCTATTCCTTATAACATGTTTCAATATTATTGTTCAATATTTATAATATTATATAAAAATATAAAAATTAAATTGTTAAATTAATTTTAATAATTGAATATTTTAAATAGATAATTATTATATTATTTTTAAATATTATTTAAATTTTTTATGAAAATAAAATAAATAATAGTTTTTATTATTTTAAATTAATAAATTATTTTAAATTATTTTAAATTTTTACTATGATGTTATTAATTAGAATAAATTATAATTTTTATTATTTTTCTCTTAATTCATTATCTATTAATATTTCTTATTTTTTTATATTGCTTGTGATTGCATTTCATCTAACTAAACACCCTTAAGATATTGGGCTAGAGCAAACTAATATTTTGAACCAATGTTTCTAAACCAAATTCAAATGTGTTATCGTTGCTAGGGGTGGCAACATATCTGATATGGTACGAATACCACATTATTCATATCCGCATCGCACCCCACATCCGCACATTCGATCCGTATCCGCTACGGATATGAATATGAATATGAATATCTGCATCGCTTCAAATGCGGATATCCGCACCGCATCAAATGCGAATATTCGCACTACATTCGTATCTGCACCGTATTTAATAAAAAATATTAAAATAATATATTTAATTAAAAAATTAAAAAATTTCCAATTCATTGATCCACAGTTTAATATATACTTGACATGAAATTATCATAGAATCCTTATATATGTTAATAATTTATATGATCAAAATAGTAATTCAAAGACACGGATAGGTGTGCGGATCTATAGTCATATCCGTATCCGCACCGTATTCGCGCGGATACAAATTTTTTAGATCTGTATCTATATTCATATCTCTTTTACTTGCAAATATAGATCGGATACGGTTTTTAATTAGCGGGTGCAGATAAAATTACCACATCTAATCGTTGCTCAACTTGAATCAAGAAAGACAAGAATTGAATTAATATTGTGCAGCTTCAATTTTTGAATTTAGTTTTATTTGCTTAACTGAGTTAGCACATCAGAAATATTATATATATATATAACTTTATTCAGCGTGTCATCTCAGCTTCTTAAAAAAAAGATGACAATGGGCTAATGGAGATATATCGTCACCTATTATGTATGGACTATATATTTAATTTGAAATAAATCAGTATGGATTACATTTGACCATTAATTTTTACTAATATTAATCAATTATTATTTCTACAGTCAAATTAATTAAAAAAACACGAATCTTTAGTTTTGAGTTGGAATTAAAAGAAACGTATCAAAGCTAACTATGGATAGCATGATTGATTAATAGGTGGTAATTCAATTTTTAGTATGTTCATCTATTATAATTTTTTTTTTATTAAAAAAATAAAATAAAAGAAATATATCAAAACCCAAATCAAAATTTTTCAGGAAAGTCTTAATTCCTACCGAATCAAATTGTTATTAGTTATCCTCCTGTCTAAATTCCTCCTGTTTTAGAAGAGAAAAGCATGAGAAAAAAAATGAAGAGGCGGCGCACCCTGTTTTAGTTATCCTCCTAAGGATGAGTTTAGAATGCTCAATCACCAGATAATCTTTAGATTAAACTAAGTTTAACATCATTCTTGTTGAGACTTGCAACAGTTTCCTCTTTGGAGACAAAAGCTACTAAATTCTCAGTTATCTACTTGCCATTAATAGAACAGGATACTTTGGGCATTTGATTTATTCTATGAACCTCTCTCTTCCAGTTGTAATAGTTTAAGCACATATATAATTAATACACCATCCGTAATAAAGACTCATCAATTCAAGTAGACAGCCGCAGACTTGTAGAGATCAAAAGATTGGCGAAGCGAAGACAAATTAGCTTTGACTGAAAATGGCAAAGCTCATTATTTTAATCGACTCAAGATAACGTGGGAATAGTTGGATGAGGAGCACAAATCACAAATGTCATCATTCATGGAGAGGTTATCTGTTCAAGCATCATCTTAAATAAATAAATTAATGATGTGCTGCGTCACTGCGACGTGCTGAAAAAGATGAAATGGATGGATTGCTGTGTGACGAATAGATGTTTATGTCGCACGCTCAAGTTTGTTTGACGCGCAAACATAAGATGAATTTAAAGTAGAAAAAATGATTAAGGCATTTGTACTATTGGGACACTCACTAGGAATGGGATATACTTGAATAAAGGTAGTGCAATGTTGTCATGTGACAAGTGTTAAAGAAATGCTTTTCTTTTGGGTGGAAGCTGGTAAAAGGGGTTCTTAACTCTTAAGAATGAGGAGGAGAACAGGAGAACAGGAGCTCTGGAGTTAGCTTCCAGTTAATGAAAGGTTCCATTTCAGAGCTTCGTTGGGTGAAATTTGTGGATTTGATAGTCGCCTTCTTCAAATGTTTCTCAATCCAAATCCGATTAGATATACAACCATTTGAACCTGACTAGGATTCGAATGTTCTGGTTTATAGGCTGGACGGCAAATTTGTTTCTGTGGTGCATATATAAATATTATATGTAAAGAGCACATGCTTTTAGCATTTGAGGATACATTTCAACGACCAAGCTAAGTAATATTTTCACTTCATCTCTTCTCATTTTAAAGAGTTCATCTGCTATGCCATGACTTGATAAAATATGTACAAAATAAAATGGGCAAGAGTATTACTGCCAAACAACCCTAGTAGTAGTAGGCATCCCCGAAGCAATAATAGAGAGAAAACAACATAAAAATACACAAAGTGTACACGATACTCTATGATTTTGCAAGAGTTAATCTACATCCATGGTGGAAGTGAACAGAAATATCTACTATATATTTTTAGGTTAGGATCTAAATCCAAATTCTTGCCCAATCCAAAGAAAGCTAACTGAAGGCAAATAGACATAGTGCAGAAATATATCATCTAAAAGTTAGCTTCCACTCTCCTCTAATGAAGAGAACATAATAAAAATTCATGTTCAGTAATAATCAAACAATGAAACTACAATATATGTCTGCCTCACATTATTCCAAGGTTACGGAGATTGCCCAAAACTGATTTATCACTTTGCCAAAATGTGATTATTATCAATGCATACTAGAGAAAAGCAATCGCAGAAAAAACAAAGATCCACCCAATTACACGATCTATATAATGCGGAACTCACAAAAAGGTAAAACAAAACTAAGCATACAGGAGTATTGATCATCTTTGGATGGGCCCTATCGTTCGCACATTCACAGCTGTCATCCCCTCAAGTGTGTCTTTTGTCACCTCCACAAAATGCCCAACCATTTCATGAAACTGCTTCAAGCCAGATAAGGGCAGAATTATGGATGAGCGATCTGCTCCAGACACCTACTAATTCATAAAGAAATAGTAACGTCAAGAAGTTGTATCATAGTTCAGAATGAGTTGTTTTACAGAAGTCTCTTAATATTGGGCATTGGGAAATGATATATACCTCAGATATCCTTAGGAAATGACCCCGGTTATTGTTACCCAAATCGAAGAAGAACCTCTTTTGGTCCACCCTAATCACTTTTGATAACCCCAACCTTCCCATTTCATCATGAAGGGGCAGTTCAATTAATCTATCAATATTAAGATATGATGATGAAGCTGGTTGGGAAACATGGCCCGAGATAAATCCGGCACCAACATCATCAGAAAGTCTTGGATGATGTTCAGAAGGCTCCACGCTTTGCTGGTTTTGATTAAATCAAAAGCAAGCCACAGTTTAGTACAGATGATGTATAAACAATATCTGATGAAGGAAAACAGTAGTTCAGCCTATTACCTGGTTGGATACAATGTAAAGCCTCGATGCTTCTTCATTGATCTCTAGTAAAATCTTCCTGAATGCAATCCATCCTTCTTCACCAGAACTTCCTGCAGGAATAATAATTGTGCTACGGTTTCTGCTCACAGATGCTTCAGATACCTAAGCAAAAACAAACCTCGAGATTAACACTTTTTATAATGGTTGACATATTCCTTAGAAATATCTTGCATCTTATGATACTAATAGGAAAATCAAGCCAAGTACGTAGTAAACTAAAAGGGGCAATTGATATGCAATGCAGGACCATGATGAAGAAAAATCAGGAACTTAATCATTTAATGATGCTTAACTAAGACTAATTAGCCACTTCAAGTCTGTAGTCTGTAGTATGCCTCTTAAATGTTTCAATTCAAAAAATTGATATTCCAGAAGGTTAGAAGACTAACATATTTGAGAGAGTAAGATATTGCAGGAAACAGTTTATTTAGATACAAAAGAAATCATGGAACCTATGTTTGGAATCATTTCAAAATGGAAATTGGAATTCTCACATGGTAAAAATTCCGGAATTGAGATTCCTATTATAAATAAATAACTTTGGTATAGGAATTGTCAAGAAATGGTGGGCGACATACTAATTTTAGTTATAATACAAGAAATGGTGGGCAACATACTAATTTTAGTTATAATACAAGAAATGGTGGGCAACATACTAACTTTAGTTATAATACCTCATATAGCCTAATAGATATTGTACATATATTCTCTTTATGATTCCAAACATGACAAATGGATTTTCAATTCCTATTTTTTACACATAAACCCATATACAAAAATTGGAAATTCCAGTTCCAGAAAGAAATCATTAAATTGGAATTTTTTTTCCTATGAAAACAAAATGTGACTCTTTTCCATGAACTTTCTAGAAAACTAGGTCAAAACTTCAGCAGCTCATCCTGTACCAATTTGTCGTGATGAATTGTCAAAGCAAGAAAGACCTGTGTTAAGAAGGCCAAAAATAAATGAAGTCCGGATTTCTGATCTAACTTACTCATGGTCCTCTTAAAAAGGCATTGTATATTTGAGAGATCAACTGGAGAAGATACAAGCGAGAGCATCCATGTACAAACAGATGTCTTTACATTAAAGCAACTTATGAAGCCAAGAACTACCTGCCATTTGTTTACCACGTTAACTCATGTCTAGCTTATATCTAAAAAAAAAAAAAACTCATGTCTAGCTTATTCATGCCAGAGGAGTCAGTAGTAAGCTAAAAAGTTGTACTTCACAATGGTTGCTTTAGCAACTGTATAGTTTAAGGAAACCATTAATTATGCTATTGATTTATGCTATTGCCAAATAACAAGAAAAATCCATCATTCTCGAATTGGAAATAGTCAATAAACTTTTAAAAGAAAAGAAAAGGTTTAAGGAGAACTAGCTTTCATCACTACACCCAAAAGTATAATAAGATTATGTCATGTCAACCTGCAGCAAAATAATAATAATAAGCATTACATATGTATGAAGATTGATTATAAAATAAGAAAATTCCAGCAGAAAAACGAGAATTTAATGAGAAAATAAGAAAATGCCAGCAGAGAAACGAAAAAACAAATACGCAAAGAGAAAAGCATTTTACCTTCAAAAAGCGTCCCCTTTTGTTTTCACCGACGTCAAAGTAAAAAACCTATACAAACACGAGATACAGCCACAGAAAAATAAGAATTCAACTCCCAAGATCCAAAACAGAAAAAGAACTCCACCGAGAACAGAGAATTCAACCCCAAAACTTTTTAATTCTTTTCTTAAAAACAATATTGTTTAACCTTGCTGTCGATCTTCAGTTCCTTGCTAAAGGCTTCGTGCTCGTCGGTGTTGATGTAGTAATCGACCAGGTTGATGAACCAGACGATGCCGTCCACGGGGACGATGATGGTGGATCTGGTGGCGGAGGTCTTCTCGGAAATCTTAAGGTACCTCCCGCGGGGATTCTCCTTCAGATCGAAGTAGAACAGCTTGTGCTCGAATTGCAGCGTCTTGCACAGCAACTCCACGTCGTTCCCGACCGGCCCACACTCCATGGTCCCGCGAGGACGCCAAGCCCCTGACTCCGAATCACGGAGGAAACGGAGCGGCCCTTGTCGTCGGTGACGAAGCCGCGGCGGCGGAGAGGCTAAGCGGGGTTAGGGTTAGGGTTGGAGGAGGGGCTTGGCGCCATGGGTTTTGACCGGAGGCCATCGTTCTTACCCGTTTTCAACCGTTTTTAACGTGGTGTTTTCCCACCTTCTCTCTCTCTCTCTCTTATTGACGAATAGAAGTTTTTTTCCCTTTATTTTACAAGAGAAATATTTCGTAGTTTTGGGCCATTTTTTTTCCTAAAAACTTCATTTAATTTTATTTTGTTAGCTTACTTATTTTACCTTATTTTCCATTTTAATAAAGAATATTTTTAAAGTTATATTCTCTAAAAAACATAGGTTCCATGCTGCTCTGTTAAAAAAATATATCGCAGGAACCGAGCCGGGCGCGCAGCGCTAACGTGCGCATGGGGAAATGGTGGGCACCGATCAGGAGATTGTGGCCTTTATTTCGTGTCCCGTCCGAAACACCATTCAGAATAGTTTGGGGATTCTTAGAGGTTGACAGAAGCAACGAAGTGGAGCCCGTTACTTCCACCAATGAGAGAGAAATATTAAGAATATGTACAAAAACAGAAAGGTACAAATGGACCCAATAGCCAAGTTGGATACCTATAATTGACGGATTGAGATTTGAGTAGGATAACAAATCTAAAACTAACGTGAAAATTTTGTTATAACATTAGCGTAAATGAATAAACAATGGTTAATTATGTTATATATCTCCGATTTAAAATTTTCTTAAATAATTCCAATTTTTCATTTGTACTAATAAGAAACTTAAATTTATATTTTATTTTAATTATATTCTCATCATCAAATAGACGTGAGACGTGCACATTTAAATGTTAAAAAGTATAAAATTATACACCAACCCACTTAAAATCAATAAAAGTTAGGGTTAACTATATTATATATTTTGAATTTTATGAGTTTTTTCAATTATATTTTAACTTTATTTATATAGATAGAATATTTAAATTTTTATTTTATTTTAATTATATTTCACCATCAAACAAACTTGAGATGATACATATATTATTATCCTAAATTTACATGATATAGCATATATCAATAATTCATACTAATATTTCAAACTCCTTAAATTCAAGTCTAAATGCTCATGGACATGTTGAAAGATGCCGAAACAGTACAAAAGAAGACTTCTGTAAATTATTAAATTAGAATGTATTTGTGATTAATTGTAGTATTAGAATGTATTATTTGACATTCTATTTTTGTTTTAACTTGTGAAGCAAATTTATTCATGTTGTCAATTAGTTTTCAATGTAATGATCTTAAATAGTTAAATATGATAGGTTTGTTTGCCAATGATAGATATTAAGTAGAAATTATTCAATTAATATGTCATTAGATATAACAGTTGAGTTGTCAATTTAATGATATTAAATCTCAGAGATGGAAAATATTTAAATTATTACGATTAGATTATATAAACAAATTGAATATAGCAAATAATCAAAATGAGTGTGCTATGCAGCGGACTCCAAAGAATTAAACATATGGATAATAAGGTAAAGTTTCCGTAACAAACTCATTGAAACAAAATAGAAATCTCAATACTCTATTGGTACAAATGAAAAATTAAAATATAATAAGAAAACCTCAAATTTCAAAATATATAATATAACTAATCTTATTTTTTATTGATTTAAGTGATATAAGGTGGCAATTTCATATTTTTTTGTTACATTTTAAAGTGTTGACTCGACTGTTAATCCATGTCAAATCCATTCCGGCACTCAAATGACACATTTCACATTTCACGTCTATTTGATAATAGCAAATAATTGAAATAACTATATACTGTTAGTAAAAGAGAAAAGTTGGGATATAGTTGAAAAAAACTCTCAATTTTTGAGAGATATAATGTAATTAACTCAATAAACAATAGTTGCAAGATCACTTGTAAAATTTTGAATGAACAGTACATATTCCACCAGAAACAATAATCAAAAGTGTGTTGATTGATGCAATTAAAAAATTTGAAGTTTCCAACAATATATCCGGATTACTAGTATTCTAAGTTTGGAATCAACAGTTTATCATACTTCTAGCATTTCACTTGCATCGGGCGGTTTAGCGGATCCACTCCAGAAGTTACCTCTAAACCATCATGTTACTAAGATGCACACAAATTTCAACTATCAAGCTAGGAAGGAGGATACGAGAAAATGGAATAGCGAACTGCAGCAACCACCCAAATGCTTTGACTTACTAGCCATCGAACTATCTGCCAGCTGGAACAAATGAAATTATATTGCAGTGCAAATATCTCAATAAGAAAGTAGGGTTAATGAAACCCTAAATCCGGAGGGTCGGATAACGATAATAAAATGTGAAAACAATACAAATTTTTAATACAGCAACAGTGTTTCGTACTTGACTTCGGTCCATGACAGAGCAAAGTCTGGAGGAGAACAAATTTCGTACTCATATACACAGGCTATGAGCAGTGTATTATTGATTAGAATATCAAAACAACCTTGCCCACTAGATGGCTATTATCATGTAAAAGGTAGATAAATCTGTCCTTGGGTCCAAACATAATTCATCCTCTCTAAAAATATCACATTAAGATTCTTGTGGAGCCTCAAATCTTGTAGGCGTGTCGATTCCAGCCATACAACACAAACCTGATATCAATATTATGAGAAGCACAATTGCCTGAAAACAAAGCATCAATAGCGTATGATTAGGAATTTTTTAATAACCAAATACCTAAGACCTATGTCTTTTGATACTATTGATTAATTTCACCTAAGGGATAGAAAGATAAAATAACAAATTAAGGAATTTCTAGAAATCTAAATAATGGAAGTCAACAACAAATGATAATTGTCAATGATCAAAAACCATAATCCGAAGTTAAAGCAGTTAGTTGATCATTCTCAGAGATCAGCATGTCTAACATAGATGTTCATATAAACTATTTGGTTAACATTAATGGATAAAAATAGAGAAAGATAAACTAAATGGACTAATTCCAACAGCATTTGTTACTGACATATTCAATCATGAAACTTGAACTGAAGAATTAATCATAACTTTAGCAACATAAAAGACAAGTGAAGATCTTACAACAAATATTCCTTCAAGGAGTGATGATTTTATTTGGCAAACTCCATCGCAAGTTGAGTTAGAGGCACTGCTTTCGTTGCTTTCTGCTAGAAACCTCATTGCCAAATGAGAAGGGTACTGAATTGTCCTTTGCGGCTTGGAAGCATAGAGAACTGTATACTTAGCACCAGACTGCTTTAGGGAATTAACTACATCAGACAAGACCTTCCCTGCAGACATCAACAAATGACAAATGATTATGCATGATATTTTGTTTTGTGGGATATAGCCAAAATCCATCTTTCTTGAACAAATAACAAACCTTCTGCCTTAGTGTTGTCTGACTCTTCAGAATTTTCACTGCACAAAACAATCAAATCTGTCTTCCCACTCATCCTTGAAACCAAAAATTCCTATCACAATCAAGATTTAGAATTAAATGATAGTAGCTAAAAGAAATATATAAAAAAATGAATAACAAGCTAAACACAAATAATTTACTTGAACTGAATGCACAACTTCAAGTTTCTTAAAGTTTCCTCCACTAATAGAACAGGTATCCAAATAAGCAATACGATTCACTCCAAATCCTTGTGCACAATTTTCTGCAAAACCCTTTATCAATGAATTTTCCAGTGTTTCCTCTTCATGTATGGCAACATATGGGAATGCCATAGACATGTTTGATGTTGTGAATGAGAGCTGGTATAAAAGAGAAAAGTTACTCCAAATATCACGAGTAAACAAAATTTTCATTATAACAGATAGAAAAGCAAGGAAATGCTCTCAAGTCCTCACCTTCAGAAGATCTATCAAAGGATCCTGCTGTTTAGAGCTAGAGATATCTGATGATTGCAACTAAAAAACAAGACAGCACAGTCAGCAGCTGAACTAAAAAAGCATATTTCAACACTCATAGATTGATCAAACTCAGTTTCAGATTAATCATAACACAGATTTTTTTTTTAAAAAAAAGTTACTAAATTGACAGTTAATACAATGGGAATAATCTAACACTGCACTTTCTATTTTAATTTTTAAGTAATATGTTTTCTGTCAAAGGATATGAATCCTTAATTCTAATCATGAAAATAAGCTTTTCTACCTCAGGTTCTTAAATGTAGCGTGTAAATGAGATACAAACATTCAATAGCAATTTCAAAAGCAGTATTTCTAGATAAATTGGCAGTCATTATATCAGCAATACTGTTCATCTACTGAATGAGACAGCCATATAAAAAGTGTAAATATCCAATTTCATTACCTTTCTTCCAACGAAAACAACAGCAACATCCATATTCTCATTACCGTTTCCCTGGGAGCACTACAAAAAGATGTCCAAGTCATATATTATAGGCTTCAGAAATAAGAAGTTGAAGTTAATTTACATGTTACAGAAGCACTAGTTTATAGTAATTATTATCAGGGGATAACCTACCACAATGTTTGACCAACCTCCTTCAAGCAAAACTAATCTAGCCAAATCCTTCGGGGAGATTGTTTGGTAGTCAACAAATTCTTTGTTGTCATGCTCTGATGATCTGCAATATAAGTAGGCACTAGCTTTAAATAAAGAATTTGAATCAAAAAATGAAAAACAGAAATATCTTGCAAAACCAAACTGCAGTACTTGAATATAGTCACTTAAATTATAGTCATTTAGATGTAATCTAACATTTGTATATATTTTCTCTCCATACTGTCTCTTTTTCTATGACTCATTCAAGAGCAATGACAAAATGTCTTTAATCATTGTTCTATGCACTTCAGTTACACAAAAAACTGCTCAATCATTAAGTTTGATAGAATTATTAGACCCAAATCATTTTTTCAATCCCAAGATTGCCAAAGGTTGACAGCAGTCTGCAAAGCTCTGCCGATGTAAAGTCTTGGGAGGGCCACATGTGCAAACTTCCATTTGCAAGCAAACAAATTGTTGTCGTGGCTGGAAGCCGGCAACCTCAATCACCAAGAATAAAAAAATACATAAACTTCTCACTAAGCCCAATTTGTCTCCTTTAGCTGCTTCATATTGTTAATTTATCCATCTCCAAGGTTACAATAACGAGATCAGCCTTAAGAGAACACAAGAAAAACATCAGCAGATGCAATGGGAAAAGGAAAAAAATTGTAGATAAACCTCTGTAATTAGTGCCCTTCTTTTTTTTTTAATTAGTGTCCTCCATTGAATCAGTTTTATATGCACAACATCTTTTTGAATATTCCATTGAATCAATAGCAAGGATCGTTCTCAGCGTTCAAAATGTTCTAAGAATATAAGTTGTAATAGTGTCTGCTACCATGTGTTATATATTCAACATTGTCAATGATCAGAAGTCACAACTGCAAGCATAATCAGATAATCACTTCAAATAACAAAAAGGCAAAATTTTATGACTCCACCAGCTATACTGAAAGTATATAAGAACTAACTCAAAGGATACCTGGTCGATTATGTTACTCAATCATAACAATCACTAAAAGAAGAACAAGTGATTAAGTAAGAATATGATTTGAAAATCAAGTCGAAGGGCAACTTTCAAAAGCTACTTAGTATTTTCATCTTAAATAGAATAAAAGAAGGGTTTAAATACCCGAAATTTTGCGGCGACCAGAGAAAGGCAGGCGCTGTGACAGGGGTGCCCAACACCTGTGGCATCTGTGCCACTGCAAAAACCATTACCAACAGGAGTACCTCAACTGCGCCCATCTCCCTGCACAGCACATTCATGGTCACATAAACCAGTAAGGGAAAAGCCCTAAGTAAAAACTCACTGAGATCAATAACTCCAGATGAAGCACCCACTAGATCAGAAGCAAATCCAACGAACATCAACCCCGATAATGCTACAACTACAATACATCAACACAAAAGAAAAGAAAACCACAAAAATATAAACCGAAATTTCTAAAAAAACGACAAAAGCCCGGAAGCAATCCTAGTTAGATCCCCGTACGGAAAAAGGAGAAAAAAATCAAGCGGTTAGGGTATGGAATCTGGTGGAGGAGACGGCGAGGGAGAGCGAAAGCAGAGGGGCGATCCATGGATCGATTGGCGGCTAAACCGGAGAGGAGAGAGCAAAAGATGCTTTGGTCGTGATCCTGATCGTACCTGAAGCAAGAAGAGCCGATCGGGAGCGCCTCTCTAGGAACCGGAATCCAATTTCAACGGAAGCAACAACGACGTGGTGACTCCGTTTAGACGTGTTCGATCTAAAGAACGAGAGGCAGCAATTTAGATGCCCGTTCGGCGAATAGATCATAATCATTCAGCTGCTGCTTGGATCTGAGTTGCTAGTTTGGACGGCAGGGAGCCCAGCAGAGATGCTGTGAAAGTCGTGCTAAGGGATGATTTGCCATCTAGTCCGTGGAATGCACTCATCTGGCCCGAATTTTGAATGAATGGTCTGGCATAGGAGGTGGACTCGGGTCGGGTTTGGCCCAACCTGACCAATCTAAAATTCTCATTTACGATCTATTTGGATACGGTTCATAAGGTCTGTTTGAATATCGTTTGTAAGGGAAAGAGAACGGAAGGAAGGACAGACGAAGAGAGGGTAAAATTAATCTTATTTGAATATAATTTAATAAGATGAACGAAAGAGAAGAGAAAAATTAATCTTATTTGGAGGTAACTTGTAAAGAAAAAAAAGAAGAGAAATAATTTTTTTTTATTTAATAGATAATTATATTTTTTTATTTAGAATAATTACCTAAATATATTCTGAACTATGCACTTTGTCTCATTTGTGGCCAATTCTAAAATATTACCAAATTATATTCCGAACTTTGACATTTGTCTCAATTACATTCTCTCGTCAACTCTCCGTTAGCAGCATCGTTAAGACGATGACGTGACGTTCTGACGTTGATTAAAATAATATTTTTTATTTAAAAATATAAAAAAAATCATTTCAATTTATATTAAATAATATAAAATATTATTTTATATTTTATATTAAAAAATCTCTCCATGTTCACTCCCACGTCGAAGTGATTTTTAATATAAAATAACATATATTATTTATATAAATTAAAGTATTTTTTATATTTTTCCATAAAAATTATTATTTTAATCCACATCAGAGTGCCACATCATCGTCTTAACGGTGCTACTGACGAAGAGTTGACGGGAGAATGTAATTGAGACAAATGTCAAAATTCAGATTACAATATATATGAAGTAATATATATGTCAAAGTTCAAACGTCTCTAACTATATATATATATATTTCAAGATATATTTAGGTAATTATCTTTTTATTTATGTATTATATATGATGCTTCACAACAAAACTGAAATTGATCGTAGAAAAATAATCCCAACTAATAGGGATAGAAAGATGCCACTAGAATTTAATAAATATATTATAAATTTATAAAAATGACAAAAATAATATTATAAATTTATTTTTGATGTTTTTTTAAAAAATTATATTCATCTCCTATTAAAAAAAATTGAGATTTGATGGGAATCGAGATAAATAATTTCTCACCGTTGCCTTTCCCCTCCATTAAAATCATAAAACCAAAAAGAATTTTTCAGATGCAAGATGTATTTTCACATCAGGAAAGATAAACTCCAGGTTCAACCCGAAGCTAATAATATTCATAACTAGAACAAAGAATAGCCTGCAATTTCCACAAGGATGGCATGCATCCACTCAGATGTTATTGTGTAGTAATTATAATAAAAATATAATGAATATTCAAATTTAACCGGTGATACAACAGCTATTATCCTTCCTCGAAGAAATTAAAATGAACAAGGAAAATATATAACATCGTAATCATTATTCTGGTCAAAAAAAGAAATCATAATACAATTTTAAACACTCAGTTGGAATCTTTATCTGGATCAGAGCTAATAATAGGCAGATTTCTTCTGTACTGAGAGGATGTCAACCTCCTCTCCAAGGGTGTTTTCCTTTTGCTCACAACAAATCTATTCACTCCCTTTCTCATCGGCATGATCTCAGGGAAATCTTCATCTGGAATGTTGCTGAGTTCAGAGATGTCTTTTATCTGAGCAGCCCTGCGGAACCATCTTGCTGCCTTTGCCTCCTCCGACATATCCAGAGGGTCAGGTTCAGTGACAGCAGATCCTTCCAAGCTCTTCCCGGTAAATCTGGATTTCCAGCCTTCTCTAGCGTTATCAGCAATTTCTGGTTGATGGGAACCGGAAGAAACACCAGGACCACTAGGTGTGTTCTTCCCAAAAGGTCTGCTGCTCCAAGTTTCGCTCTGATTACTCCAAGAGTTACTTGGGAGTTGAGCTGAATTTGCAGAAGCTTCGCAATTAGAAGCATCCATTTTATGTTTATCCGAACCTACGCCATAAGAGTTGGCGTCAGAAGTATCATGATAAATCTGATTTGCTGACCAATTGTCCGTCATCATCACTGTTGCATTTTCACTCATACTTGAGTGAGAAGCAGCAGTCGACTCATCAGACTTCCCCGAGACATTTTGAGCCTTTTCATGCAGTGCTGAAGCTGTAGATATAGAAGTTCTTGCTGGAGAAGCTTCAGAGTGCCTATTTTTCTTCACAAAGTAGTCAGGAGGAAAAGGGACAAAGGGAACAAAACTGGACCCATTGGCTTGCTCCATAGCTATCCGCCTCTTGTACCCTGGCGACGTTAAAGTGCGATCCTTTTTGTTACTGACTATAAATCGATTTTCACCTCTACGCATGGGCATGATTTCTGGAAAATTGTCGTCAGATGTAGCATCTGTCATACTATTGACATTATCAAACTCTGTAGCTTTTATAGAACATCTTCCGATGTTCTTGCTTTCGGTTGAACTTTCAAACTCCAACACAGAGTCATTCAGCTGGCTGGCTTTTGTGGAAGCTGAAGTTTCTCTGTTTAGAGACTGTTCGCTGATTGCATTAGAATGCTTATTAAGCATATCTGCAGGCACAAAAGGTACATAATTTGGATCTGCCTGTCCACAACCTGAAGAACTAAATGCGCTCTTTGTTCCATACGTATTCCCTCCCTCAGCCACTTGCTTGTTTGTTCCTGATGAAGTAGACACATGACCAAGTATTCTGTCCAACATCTGACTGATTTCAGAATCTTTATGAGAGCCTACTCCTTTGGACCCACCTGACTGTAACTCATTACCCTCGGAGGAACCAGAATTAACCATATTACTTTTGTTCTGAGCATTAGCGAACCTCCTTTCTAAAGGTGTTTTCCTTGTGCTGACAACAAACCTGTTCACCCCTTTCCGCATGGGCATGATCTCTGGGAAATCCTCATCATCTATTGCACTGCTTAAGTCTGCAGAATCATCCAGCTGGGAAATTTTACTGAACCATCTTGCTGCTTTCTCATCATTGGCAGCCAACTTGCGCTCAATTTCAGACTTATCAAGCCCACTTCTGTTAAGAATCTGCCCACTATTAGAGTTTCCACCATTACCCAATGCAGCATCTGATGAAGAAGCACTAAGCGGGTTTTCTCTAGGACGTTTGCAGTCACATCTTAAGCATGACATGTTCCTTGAATAATTGAAAAAATCACATCTACCATATGCGAAATGATTTGAGAAAAGAGTCAGAAATTTATAAAGATAATATCAGAGGACAAACATAGAATGATTGGTAAAACAGGCTTACTGAGGACACTCCCACTCTCCACCTGTCACCACCCTTTTCGGCCGTGCTTCATTGCATTCAATACATTTTGTATTCCTTGCAAAATTCATGAAGCTACATCTGCATAACAGAAAAAGAAATGAAATAAATGGTATAGCAAAATATAGTTACAAATGAAAAACATAAAAAAGTTACATCATAGAAGTTAATCCTCCAAACGTGTGGAACAGCTCTTCTCAGCACAAATCAAAATAAATAGAAATATAACAAGCTACTGATAGCATCTAACTTCAACACAATAAACAATATCTTGAAGACTAATGATCAACTAAAACAATTCATGAGTATTATTAACTGAATATCATTTTGATTCATTTTATCACAATCCTCGTAAAGTCAAAATAGTTCACCCTACTCATGCAGTTCTCCAACACCTAGCTATGCCAAGACCTAGAGCATCATATAAATGTGCAGTATTTCTTGTGACATGCTTTGGCATGTATCATGCATATAACATACTGATCTGACATTTAAATGGGGTGTGCATTTGGCAAAACTTGCTTGCCCATGATGTATGACTTACAGAATTTCTGATAGATCATTACTCAATTACAAGCGCAAAAGCTACACACATTGTTGCATGGACAATGTTTTATAACAAATACTAGCCTTCCAAATTGCATTAAGCATCCAGAACAGCAGGACCAGAACTTTTTTCTGGTTATTCATTTCAGTTGAGATTCTAGCGAAAAAATGACCAGAACCAATAAGACCACTATCTGTACTGTCAGTTTCAAAATGAAATCATAGATTTTGTAACCTCTAAATAGTTCAATGTCGTATTTCCTCTTACTTGGAAATATTTTTCATAGAAGTATAAATCTAAAAACTTGTCAAAAATAAGAGGTCATGCATGATAGTCAAATATGGAAACTTACACCTAAAGTATTTCGACATTTGTTCCACACCTAAAAAAATCTCAATACCTTGAAGGTTTTTCAAAGACAGGGCCATTTTATGTGTCAAAGATATTGGCAATTTTGCTGTTAACAAGTGTAGTACCCCGGTTTAATCCCACATCGAGAATAATACTGAATGTTGTGATGGTTAATAAGGCTTGATATGTGTAATACTATCAACTTCAGCTTAAGTATTTAAATTAGGCTAATGGTTCGAGCCTAAGAAGTTAATGGGCCAGTTATACTATCAAGTGGGCCGTGAAAACATGAAATGTCGATATTAACACACCTTAACTCAAAAGAATGATATGCCATACATAAACTCCGTTCAACTTAAGTGCAAAGAAGTTGCTACATAATTATCTACTAAAATTTATTGATACAAGATGGAAGGCAAGGGCATAAGATTTGAGTGCTAAAAATGAAAATGGAGAAAAATGGAAGGGGGAAACAATATGATAAAGTAAGCCCCGTAGCCATTAAATCTTCTATGCCTACAAACATACAATTCAATTATCTTGGTTACATTGTAACTTTAGAACTTCCAACTGCTCTATTTGTTTGTCTATAGTATTTCTTTAGTGCTTTTATGACCTCTGTGGCTCTGTCTATAATATCTATTTCACTACTAAAGAAAGAAGTAGTAGTTCAAGAACTTATACGGATAGAAAATATTCCTTGAGACAAGTTAAATAAAATAATCAATACATAACTTACTTCGGACAAATCCAATCACCTCTTTTCATTTCGATATTTTGCTGTGAAGGCCTTGAGAACTGTCCATGATTTATGGTGGTTTGCCCAGGAGTCAGATCAGTTAACTTGGAGTCCGAACTTGTAACAATTAAACTAGCTAATTCAGCCAAAAGACTTCGAGTGGATGTTGCAATAAGGCCTCTTGTTCCGATCTCATCAAGAGTAGCACTAGAGGTGCAAACATTGCTCAACAAATATCTCATAACATCAACAGTTCGTGCACTCTCAGATTCCATTATCTGACATCATTTAAAAAATAGATACATGGTCAATCAGATTTTCATTTTACTTCCTTCTAAGAGACATGGATATATGCCAGTTATGAGCTTTTTGCTTAGGAAAAAGGCTAATTGAGGTATAATTCATAGAGAAATTCTAAAGTATCAAATTGTCATTTGATAAAAATCAACAATCAGTTGAGTTTCTTCAATTTAGCACATTTTGATCAATTTCAAGTTATATGGCAAAAAAATCGGCAAAATTAAGTCATGCGTAGAAAAAAGAGTGATATGACTGATATATCATATCCAAATCAGCCAATACTGTAATATATATTGACTTGACCTCTTCATCTTACTTGATGCAGTGCAACGTGACTCTTAAGTCTTATCTAAGAAATAAATCATACACAAGAATTTAGAAGCAGTATAATTTATTTATTTATTTTTAAGAAAGGTAACAAATTGACTCTTCTTAACTATTGAAATAAGTTAAAAAGAGTCTCAAATAATATTGGATATAAAAATAGAATCCCACCTACTATTACAAATTTACTGTGTTATTATAGCTAGATTAGCAAGTCTATGAGCAAAAATATCAATAGATGTATGTTTCCGCATCATAACTCAGAGCTAAGGCCCATTGCATCACGTGACTATTTCAGATTCTACAAATGAAAATACATAGTGGGCCTCAATTTTCCATTTCAACAAAGGCAATGGGAAAGGCCAGGTGCCGAATATCTGAAGCAGTGATATGAATATATGATATAATTTTCAAATCAGCATTTAGCAGTTAACCTTCCACACTTCAGAAAAAACCAAATGACTAGCATGCAGAAGTTTTACAGGCTGACAAGTGCAACAGAAACTATTTTTCAAGTATTATGTTTATCTTGTGCCACAAAACTTACATTAGGCCTGACAGCACTTAAGAATGACCGCAGCCTCCTCGCTGAATTTGCACCATTCTTAAACAGACTTGGTGAACTATTCTCCACAATAATCTCAATATTCTTCTTTGTCAGCGTCCTAATAAGCCAATCAACAGGAAAAACATATAAAATACTCAGTAACAATTTGGTGCGCAGTGCAGACTGTTTAACGATAAACAAGCACAGACCTCAACAAATCCGGCCTGTCTCTGGCAAAAGAAAGGCAAGCTTGGGCGGACTTCACAAACTCCTCTGTTAGATCTTCTTTGGACAAGAAGGAATCATCATCCTCTCCAACAGCTACGGCGACTGTCCTATCATAACAACCTCCGGCGAGAAGATAGTCAACAAGCTTGGACCATTCCGGCCAGGGATGGACGAAACCGGCGGAGGAGGTCGGCGCCGATAGCACCGTATCGCCAAATCCCTCCCAAGCGCAGGCCGCCTGGCTATGGACCTGATTCGAACTTCCAAATAAGAAACCCAACTGTAGGCGGTGGGGCAGAAAGAGCAGGAAGTGGCAGCTGTGGCGAGAGGAAGCAGCGGACAGGGCGGAAAACGGCACGGCGGCGTGGCGTGCGAAGCGGAGGGCAGAGAAGCGACGGGAGGGAGTGGCGAGGAGCGTGAGGAGCTTGGAGGCGCCGCCCATCGCAGCGGATTCCGGCAGACACGGAGAAACCCTAGCGTGCGCGCGCGCTCGCGTGAGAGAGGGTTTTAGGAGACTGGAGAGCTATAGACGGCTCTTTATCGGATTCGCTCCTGCTCTCATTGCGAATCCGACCCACTCTCAAATGTTTATATTTAATTTCACATAATAATTGTTAAAAATTTACAATATTTCGTAACTTTTTATGCACACTTTCAGCTTAATTTTAAAGGATTAATTCTACATCGGGCTCTAAAAATGTCATTGGAAATTACACTTTTCATAAATGGAGGATAATTCTTCTCTAGAGCCAATACTAATACTAAAAGGACATGAAAATAAAAGATGAATTTTAATTCATTAATTATTTAGTCCATATATTATAATAAAAATAATAATTAAATAATATAACATTAATATTATATTTGATGGACATCAAACTTTAAAAATTATATTCAATACTATCTTTTATTTGTTATTATATCTTATTCAATCCAATTGAGTGAAGCAAAACAAACTAAAACACCTTATTTGCATTGTCTTCGGGTAATTCCGTTGATTATCAACTACTATTTCTCTTCACCAAATCATGTTATTTACTTCAATTGGCACAAACCTTTAATTACTTGCTATTATTGATTTGCTTCTTTTTATCTATTTGATTACACTCATTTAGTTGAGTTCATCGACTTACTCTTCGGGTTTACGCATTTATATAAACTCGATAAACCCGCACCAACCCAAATGAGTGGAATTAGCCTAGCTAGCTGCAGTCATTTTTGGTGCATTAATCCAGACTACAACTAAGTTTATTTTCCATTCACTACTATAATATACCACATCAGTCACGGGAATCACCGACGGCCGCCTCGGCCATCAGAATCATTCACGGTGTTTCGACGATCGCAACGGTAGTGGTTGATGTAATCAAATCAGCTGTGGCTTGCACATGATCGCCTAAGGCTGTCGCTCATAGTTGATGGCGCGCACGGGGCGTGAAATAAAATAATTTATTAGCCACGACTTAGCGGGGACGAGGGAGCCGTTGGTGATATGAATAAGTCATTAGCCACGGCTAGAATCGGTCGTCGCTTATTAATTAAAGGTGTGAACGCAACGCGAAAATAAAACACTCTTCACCAACGGCGTAGAGAGGGTGAACCGTCGGTGATATTAAAATTACGTATTCACGGTTTTCTGACGGCTGGCGAGCTATCTGTGAAAATCCTTTTTATTTGTGTTCGTGCCCGACCCTTCTTCTTTCTTCCTCTTTCTTCTCTGCTCCCGCCGCTGTCACCTGTTGTCGCCGCTGTCTGTGACTGTCAGTTGTCGTCTGTCACTGTGTGTTGCCGCCGCCGCCAGTCGTCATCGGTGTCCCTCTCCATGTCGGTAAGCATCTCCTCTGATCCTCTCAATCCCCATCTCCCCTCTCCGCGCCGACGTCAGTCCGCCCCTCTGCGTCGACGTCTACATGTCAGCGCCATGATTTGGGGCCGATTACCATCAGCCCCAATTCAATGCAATAGTAACCAACAGTGATGCCAGCTACTATTGATGATTAGGGTTAAATTAACCCTAATCAATTACTTGATTATGGTTTAATTAAACCTTTTTTATTGTTAATTATTAGAAATTAATTGTTAATTAGGTAATTAATTAGTTTGGTTAATGTTAATTAATGGTTAATGTTGATTAGGGTTTAAATATTTTTAGGTTATTTAATGAAATTAGTTTAATATTAATTAATTAGTATTAACGGAATCGTCCATTAAGGACTCGCGCCAGAATCGTCCACTGTGGACTCGGCCCAAATCGTCCACTTTGGACTCGCGTCGGAATCGTCCATAATGGATGGACTCGTGCCGGAATCGTCCACTTTGGACTCGCGCATCGATGAGTTGATATGTTTCTCATGCGCATCGACGAGTCAAGTTTTAATTTTGCAAAACCTTAGATTCGTTCGGGGGTTGTATGTTCGTGTAAACGAAGTAAATGATCTTTTATATGACGTACAGCCCTTGGATTGTCCCTAATTAGACAATTTGATAACATAGTTATTTATATTGCACTTAGTTTATTTCTTTTAATCATTAATCATTTTTAAGTTTTGGCTTGTATCTCCCTTGTTCTCCGATATGCGCCCAGATGATATGTGTATTCGGAGAACTATAGGGAGATGCTGCCGAAATTTAAAATGAAATTAATGATTAAAAAAAATTCTAAGTGCAATATAAATAACATGAATCCCGAATGGAATAGGACCATCCCATCTAAAGACATTACCTAAAGATATTGCCAATTTTTTGACAGAACATGTCGAGCGATCGAAGTTGGATATACCGACGAATTCATCGTGGAGCTATAACAGAGGAATTTCAAGTAGGCGTAACTTACTTCTTAAATTTCGTCTATTCAAATCAAAAATTCTTTAGTGGTGATAAAATATGATGTTCGTGCTGGAAATGTTCGAACATAAGATTTTTGCACCGGGAAACTGTCACAATGTATATGTATACAAAAGGATTCACACCAAGATATTTTCTATGGAATTGTCACGGGGAGTCATGTCAAGTTAGGACGTCGAGCAATCCTGTTGTCCAAACTCATGGTGAATCTTCTTCTACTGGTGTTTCTTCTTTCAATCCACCTAATCTTTATAGAACAATAATTTTGGATAATCTTGGAGGACAATTCCATTTAAATGATAATATTGAGTCAGTTACTGAGACGGTAGTGCCACCAAATACTACGACAGTTGAAGTCACTAAGGAATAACCTGCGATACAAATTAAATTGTCGAATAAGAAGGCTGTAAAATTTTACGAGATGTTGAAAGCTGCTGACGAACATTTATATGAGAATTGTCCTAGTTATACATGATTTTCGACAATGACCCAACTCCTGAACATCAAGTCCGATTGTAATATCAGCGGGGTTGTGTTTGATCGGATTGCATGCTTTATCAATGGTATGCTACCTCCAAATAATAAGTTTGAGCCAACTTTTTATAAGACAAAAAAGTTGATGAGGAAATTTGGGATTGGGTACAAAAAGATACACACGTGCTCAAATAACTGCATTTTATATTATAAAGAAAATGCACAGTTGGAGCAATGCCCGGTATGTGAATATCCTCTTTACAAGGAGAAAAATTCGGTCCGTCAAAAAAATATCTCCTTTAAGGTGCTTCGGTATTTTCCACTGACACCGAGGCTTCAAAGGTTATTCATGTCGGAAAAGATTGCCCCCTATATGAGTTGGCATGCAAAAAATCGTGATGATACAGTAATAACTCATCCATCCGACAGTGAAGCATGAAAATATTTGGATAGATGTTATCCTCATTTGCTAGGGATACTAGAAATATCATGTTGGGATTGTGCACGAATGGTTTTAATCCGTTTGGTAATTCGGCAACTCCGTATTCAGTATAGCCAGTGTTGTTAACAGTTTATAATTTACCGCCCTCAATGTGTATGAAAGATGAATTTATCTATCTTTCTATGATTATTCCGAGTCCTAGGGGTCCTCGCAAAGAAATTGACGTGTTTCTCCGACCCCTAATTGATGAACTGAAAACATTGTGGGTTGAAGGAGCTGTCACTTATGATTGTCATCGAAAGTAAATTTTTACTTTACGAGCTGTTGTATTGTGGACAATCAATGATTTCCCGTCATATGACATGTTGTCTAGTTGGAGCACGCATGAGCTACTCTCTTGCCCGTATTGCAAGGAATACTCAAAATCCTTCAGTCTTGAGAACGATCGGAAAATTTTCTTCTTTGATTGTCATCGCCGGTTCATACCGTCTAATTAACCATCAATATTGAAGGAATCATGACAAATTTACCAAGGGTAGAGTCGAAAAAGATGAGCCACCACCGATGTTGTCTGGTGAACAGATATTAGCACATGTTTAATTGCTTCCGGATATTACTTTTGGTCGGAATGTAAGAGTTTTAGGTTTTGGTCAAATACATAACTGGGTGAAAAAAATATCTTTTAGGAATTGTCGTATTGGAGTTCATTATTGATTCGACATAATTTGGATGTCATGCACACCGAAAAAATGTGTTTGATAATATTTTTAACACTGTGATGAATATTTCTTGCAAAATTAAAGATAATGTGAAGACCCGACATGATGTGAAAATACTTTGTAAGAGGCCTGAGTTAGAGTTGCAAGAGGTCAACGGACGACTTCATAAGCCAAAGACGTCGTATGTGTTAAATAAACAACATATGAAAGATATGTATCAATGGATCAAAGAACTTAGATTACCCGATGGATATGCCTCAAACTTATCTCGATGTGTAAATATCGATGAATGCAAAATATCGGGGATGAAGAGCCACGATTGTCATGTATTCATTCAGAGATTGCTTCCGGTCGTGTTTCGAGATCATCTGCATGATAAGATTTGGGGTCCGTTAACAGAATTAAGTATATTTTTCAGAAATATTTATGCAAATGTACTTCAAGTCAAAGATATGTCAGCACTTGAAAATAATATTGTTGAAATCATATGCAAGCTGGAGAAATTTTTTCCTCCTGCATTTTTTGACTCGATTGAGCATCTACCGATACACTTGGCATACGAGGCACGAGTTGGTGGCCCCGTTCAATACCGGTGGATGTACTTATTTAAAAGATACATGAATCGTCCGAAGAAAAAAGTAAAGAACACCGCCGCAGTTGAAGGTTCCATATCAGAAGCGTATATAATTCAAGAAATTTCAACATTATGCTCATTTTATTTTGAATCAACCATCAAGACAAGACTTAATAATCTTCCATGGAACAACGACAGGGGAGCTCGACCATCAGATGGTTGTTTAAATATCTTTTATTACCCCGATCGTGCTTTGGGTTCTCGTCTGTCTCGATTCTTAAACGACGAAGAGTACCATTTGGCCTACTTGTACGTTTTACTAAACTGTTCAAAGATTGAAAAATTCATTGGAATATTTGACATTGAGATGGTGAAAAAATACCCAATTTACAGCGATGAGGAATTAGAAAGATTACGGAATCGTGAGTTCCCTAATTGGTTTCAAGCTTACAGCACATAACACAGAGGCGAAATAGATAACCAAATCTTTGAGTTTGCTAGTGGACCGGCACGACTTGTACAATGTTATAACAGTTATTTTGTTAATGAATATAAATTTCAGTCACTTGAATATTCATATACAAAAAAGACTATGAATGTCGGGGTCTGTGTCAAAGGGACAACGCATGCTGAATGTGATGTTGACTTTTACGGAGTTCCATTCATTTTTTGTAAGAGAACTCTTGTTCATGTTCACGCCGGAGTGTTGAGCCCACCATTGAAGTCAGAGTCTGGGTGTGGGCCCGCTTACTAATACAACCAAATAGGATTCCGAATGATAAAGACCAAAAAGTTCTGCGTTTCGTTGGTAGAATCAATGCCAATATCATATTGACTCTCTCTCGTTCAATAAAAAGAAAATGAGGGTTTTCGAGAGTGACTTTCAACACTTCAAATTCTCTCCCTTCCAAAGCTCCACAAGGTAGGCAAAAAGAAAGAGTAATAGGACAACAAGCAATGTTGCTTTCATTTTTTTTGAGTTCTTTCTTTGTTGAGATTGAAATCGACGTTCTTTGAAAAGGGGTAGGTAGTTTGCACGCAGGCAAAACTTCTTCATGAAAGGAGTTCCTTACTTTTCTTTCATAGGTTTCTTAATGACTAGTCGTTCGTTTGAAGCCTTAAGAAAGCAGCCATTTTTTTTCTTCCGAATGACGTTATTTCGAGACTATTGGAAGAAGTTATAAAATTGTAATTTTTCGGATGTAAATCAGTTGCTCTTTTTAAATGTCATTGGTTCGATACAAGCGATAGGGGCATGAGAGTTCATCCAAAGTATAAACAACTAATCGAGATCAATTACAAATCAAAATTGGCTTCAAATGAGCCATTTATATTGGCATCTCAAGCTGAACAAGTATATTATATGCAGTATTTGTCTCGAATGAAAGATAGGGCAAATTGTCGTGTAGTCTATAAGACTAAAGCCAGAAGAAAAATTAACCCGGTAGTTGAAGAGAATGAGCCAGCAGATGACTTCTATCAAGAAGATGATCCTTCCGAAGTGGAACGAGTTAGTCCAATACTCGAGGATGATGGCACAGAGTTAGTTCAATTGGAAATAGAATATGTTGATTACGACGATAATGAAGTTGAGGAATGACATAATGATGATGAGGGAGAAGAAGAAGAATTTTAAGATTCTGATACAAAAGAACAAGAAGAAGAGTATTACACGGATGATGATAATCACGATGATGAATAATTATAAATGTGAAGTGTATATTTAATTATTAAATATATCTATTAATCTATTTATATATAATCTAATTATATTAAATTTTTACAGTTATGGTTCGAGATATCAGTTCCAGAGGAGGCATTCCTCGTGGGATCCCCCGACGATTACCACCTGCCCGACCTGTACCGACTGACCCTTCGCCTTCCACCACCACCCCCCACCTCCGGACATCATCCCCCCACCTCCAGCCACCATCCCCCACCTGATCCGTTCACCGTTCCCTCACCTGATCTGGCCACCATCCCCTCACCTCTGACTACCATCCCTCCACCATCCTTTGCAGATCCAGGACCATCATTTTCCAGACGTAGGCCACGAGGGCCTAACAGAATTCTCCCCCCACCACCCGAGGGAGAACTGCGCAGAGCAGTTAGTGTGCGCGAAAGATGATAAGTATATGCATTAATTATTTCCTATAATTTATTTATAATTCAAAATATCATAATATGAATTTATATTTGGTGCAGATTTGAGCAAGAGGACGTCCCCCGCACGATAGTGGGGACGATCCGAAAGTTTATACACGGGGCGTGGCCTACATGGTCTCACGTGTCCCGTAAGCATATGGATTTATTGTGGCAAAAGTTCTCGATAAGTATATTTATTAAATTAATGTTAATATTAAATATTGATGGGTAATAATAATTGGTTTCTTTTTCGGGCTCATTATACATGGCCGAAGAACCATATCACTTTTGTTGAGGCTGCATGGGAGCGTGTTATCCGCGCTCGTTATAACGGGCTACTTCAGCAGGCCCGTCAGACCGTGATGAGACGGTTGAGGGCCACACAGATAGGGCAGACTCGGGGACACACCCCTGAGTGGATTCCTGGCCCTGTGTGGGACCAGCTCGTTGAGCGGTGGGACATGCCTGAGTGGCAAGAGGTCTCCCTGATTGCGTCGAGAAACCGCATGTTCGGGGGGACGGCACGGGGGCGCGCCACACTGGTGGCTCCGTGTCTTTTGTGGTTCATGTGTGTCGCATGGTATGTATAATTTAATTATTTTTAATTAAATTATATATTGTGTATAATGATATTAATGTATTTATTTTCTAATATAAGACGCGTGTTGCGGAGGACGGCACCGTTCAACGCCCGTCGATGATGGAGGTGTTTGAGCGCACCCATCGTCGTCGACGAGGAGCGGGGGACTACGTTGATAGTAAAGCCTCGATCATAATGGTAAGTATTTATGTCTATTTGATTTACACAATATTTATTTATAGTTTTTTTAAATATGATTGAAAATAGATTGTAGTCTATAAATATCATTGTATACAAGAATTTATAAAAATTTTATTTTTTCAGTTACAGGAGATACTTGTAGCGACGGCTTACCAACGAGCGACCATCACTAAGCCATGGCTGAAAGCTTATCTCGTAAATGGTTGATGGCGTGGGCAGCACCAAATATCACGATTGCTAATAGTATCACCGACGGCCTGAGGTAGTGGCTGATGTGTTGGTATTAGTGACAGTTGCCTACAGTCGTCATTGATGTGTTTAAATCAGCGACAGCGCCCTCGGCTATCGCCGATGATTACTTGTGACGGCGTCTCTCAACCATCATAACTTATCTGAAACGCGCATATCAGTGACAGTATTTTGCCACGGCTAACGTCGTCTGTGATAGTTATCACTATCGGTTCATCCACGACTTGAGTCGTCGGTGATGACGATAATTCTAGTAGTGATTTCATCATGTCACTACAACAAATATCTATTTTATAGACGGAAAAAAATTGATGCCAGCTAAAGGCGTTGAAACGTAAATACACACAAAAAGTAACGTACGTACATTTCGACACCTATTGCGTGGCAGCGAAATATACCGGCATCTTAGCCGGTATTCGCAATGGCACGATAATTGAGTGCGCCAACTCGCGTCCGCGACGCGCGAAAAAAACTTATATGGGCAGCCTACTCATATAAATCTCTATGAACGAGTGGATATGGACTTTAAGCGACCGAACATGGATAGAAAAAGAATTAATATGCATGTTCATATACATTCCTTTTATATCCATATTCATATTCATTCTTTTTTTTATTCATGTTCAGTCGTTTAAAGTCTCTATCTATTCATTCATATGTTTTCTATTGGCAACCTGCCCATAGAAGTTGCATCCACGATGAGCCATGCGGGTACATGTTACCTGGGTCATGTAATATTTTTTGTTCTGACTTCTCTATGCTTTACGACGTCAAGGCCTTCTTGCGTAGTTAACGTCAAGGTGTTCTCCATATGCTCGTTGAGATGGAGCAGCGCATCGCCGACGTCAAAGGTCTTCTCTACGCTCTGTGTTGCCTGGGTGCACACACAGGGGCATGCCCAAGATGGAGCCCAACACATCGCCAAACTCCAGATCGGCGAGCAAGTAGGCAAGCAAGAGCGCAAGAACTGCGAGCTTGAGTCCTCGCTCCTCCTGCGCAAGGGCCTCGTCGGGAAGAACGTCGCCACCGTTAGCATCGAGGAGGCCACCAGCCTCTGGTCGATCGACATCAAGCTCAAGCTAGGTGACGCCGCTAAGGATGTCGCTGCCGCAGCTGAGGATGTTGTCGTCGCAGCTGAGGATGATGCTATTGCACGTGGAATTCATTTTCCGCCGAGCAATTCAGAAATCTTGCTTTTTTTTAATAAAAAAAAAATACATAATAACGTCTGATTTAATTTTTTTACTCTTGCATGTTCACACCTGTCGTAGGCACTGATATGTTAGTTAATTTCTAATTTGAAATTTGCTATTTTATCCACTATTGTCGTATTTTTTTTTTTAATTTTTAACAAAAATAGTGTATACTAGAATTTGAACATCAAATCTCTAAGAAACATACAAGATGTTATTGCTTTTATTTTGCTACAACTTATAATGAATATCAAAATGCCCTAATTAAATACAACTTATCAACAAACTCAAGCATTAATAATTATAGTTTTATTAAAAAATGTACATTATATCGTAAACTAAATTAATGAAAGTCCACCTGATATGTTCGCTTCATTGAATATGATAGGATAGAATTGGATAAACAATGGAGATAATATATTGGATATGAATCTTTTTAAATTCGGTGTACATCGAATATATATCATATTAATTTTATATTATTCTAATCATATTTTTTCTAATCAACACTACTAGAAAAATGGTCATCAGCAACGGCTGATGTCGTTGCTGAGCCGTTGCTGAAGAGAATCAGCAACGGTCGCGCCGTTGCAATAGAGCCGTGACAGAAAATCGCGTTGCTGATGACTTAGCAACGGATCAGCAACGGCCGCTCGGGCCATCGCTCAAAACATTATCAGCAACGGCCGCTCGGGCCGTCGCTAAAAACATTATCAGCAACGGTTTTGCCACAGACCCGGAGCCGTTGCTGATAACATTAATAGCAACGGCCGCTGAGTCCGTAGCAACGCCGTTAGTAAAACCTCGTCGCTAAGCCGTTGCTGTAGGTCATCAGCAACGGCTTTCGATACACTTTTAGCAACGGCTTTCCCACGGACGGCCGTGAGAAAGCCGTTGCTGATGACGCATACCTGGGAACAGAAAAATTAAAAATTTCAAATTTCCATTGATACATTATCTGATACATAACTCACACACCCATACCCTCATACACACATTCATTCACACATCACAAACACACCAAGATATACATCAAAATAATTATATTTATATTGATAATTATCCACGATAGTATAAAAACAATTCAAATGCAAAATTGAAGTATCAATATCCAAACAAAATAAGTTAAACAAGTTCAATATCTCAGTAACAAGTTCAATATCCAAACAAAAAATCTCACGATCACGATGGAGGATGGTCTGGATCATATGGTGGGGTCTGGAGTGCTTGAGTGTACACCGGCGTGGACTGACTCGAGGACGATGGATTAGATGATGCCGAAGAGATGCCTGCTTCAGGATGACCTGACATGTTGCGTAGCATAGCTTGTATATCCGCCATCATCTGACTTTGGTGCTCCATTATCTCAGTCTGACGCGCGACCGTGTCCTCTAGAGTCCTTATTCTGCTACTATAATCATAACTGGATCTAGAGGTGGACGGCCGCTCACCAGCGACCGGAGGGGTCGGTGCCCCAAGTGGCCCTAGCACGGCTCGCGCATGACCACTATCTGCGAAGCCATATACGCGGCCATGGTCCCAGCCACCTGCGGCCTCGACCCACGATGCTGCGTCAAAGTCCTCGGGGGTACCCCCGCGCTGCACCACCGTCTGGCTGTAGGTCTCCTACTCGAGTTTGATTTTTTGTTTAATATTTATCATAAAACTTAAATTATAAATATATAATGAATAATTTAAACAAATATATAATTACCATAATGTATGCAGCGCGGTTGTGGATGTACTCCCCCGTCCCATGTGCTCGACGGTGAGTCCGCTCAAACACCGCCATCGGGGAGGGTCGCTGGACAGTCCCGTCATCCGACACCGTCGTCTACATTTACAAAATAAATACATTAATTAGTACACATAGTAACAAATAAAATATATAATTAAAAGATATACTTACCATACGGTTTGCGTGCACTGCAAATGCAACAGAGCCGCCGGTGTGACGCGCTGCTCCCCCCGACATGCGATTTCTAGCCGCATTCCGAGAAACCTCCTGCCATCGATCCGTCGACCATATCTCCACGAGCTGGTCCCATATATCCGGAGTAATCCAACCGGGGCCGTATCCCCGAGTCTCCGCGATGTTAGTGGTCCCAGCTCGGGCCATCGCTTGGGACCGAGCCTGCCCCAGCTGCCCGTTGTACCTTGCCCGGGAAATAGCCTCCCAGGCAGCGTAAATGAAGGGCCTCTGGTCCTCGGCCCATGTATAGCGAGCCTGTAAAATAATAATATCAGTACCAATATTAATATATCATCATGCATGTAAAAAATAATAATAATACGTGCCTCAAACTCGCGCCATAATATGTCGACGTGCTCGCTAGGCACGTGAGACCACGTAGGCCATGCCCCGTGCATGTATCGTCGAATAGTAGAAGAAATGCTCCTCGGCACTTCTTCTTGCTCGAACCTGCACAACAAAATTAAATTTTAATATTATATTATGATATAATGAATTTATAATGATTCATAATTCATGATATATTACCACTCCCCAATCACGCTAATCAATCTACGTGACTCTGTGGCTGGTGGAGGCTGCCACTTGTTCGGCCCGCGTGGCCGCCTGCGTCTGGATGTACTAGCCTCGGCAGTATCATCCTCATGAGGATCAACAACAGGAGGATCAGCAGCATGAGTAAGTGCTGGAGTCTTACCGATCGGAGACTCCGAAGCTCTCCTGCGTCGATAACCACGACCAGACATATCTGTCAAACAGACATATAATCAGATTATTGTATAAATAGTAGAGATATATTTAATAAAATATATACTTTACAATTATTCCTCATCATCTGAATAATAGTCTTCGAATTCTTCTTCTTCTTCTTCCTCTTCTTCCTCTTCTTCATCTTCTTCATCTCCAGCTTCCTCAATTTCATGATCGTCATCATCAGCATATTCAACTTCTAATTGAATTGACGTTGTGTCTGCATCCTCGAGTATTGGAATAATACGATCCACAGCAGGAAGATCATCTTCTTGATAGAAACCAGGAGGATCATTTTCTCCTACTATCGGATCAATTTTTCCTCTACCTTTTGTCTTACAGACTACACGCCAATCTGCTCTATCTTTATTTCGAGCTGGATACTTCGCGTAATATACTTGTTCGGCTTGTGATGCCAATATAAAAGGCTCATTTGCTGCCAATTTTGATTTGTAATTAACCTCAACAAGTTTGTATTTTGGATGAACTTTCATGCCCCTTTCTGTTGTATCGAACCAATGACATCTAAATAGGATCACTGATTTCAAGCCGAGGTAGTGTAACTCTATCACTTCTTCCACCAGTCCATAAAAATCCATATCACATTCAACATAGGTTGTCCCTTTCACGCAGACCCCAGCATTCATCGTCTTCTTTGTAAATGAATATTCAACCGTGTGAAATTTATACCCGTTAACAAAATATCCGCTATAGCACGACACAAGTCGCGACGGTCCACTAACAAACTCAAATATTCTTTCATCTATTTCAACTCTGTGATCTTTGCTGTAAGTCTGAATCCAAGTAGGGAAATCACGATTTCGTAATCTCTCCAATTCTTGATCGTTGTGAATAGAGTATTTTTGCACCATCTCAATGTCAAATATTTCAATGAATTGTTCAATCTCTGGACAATTGAGTAATACATACAAGTGTGTCAAATGATACTCTTCATCGCTTAAGTGTCGAGATGGACGACAACCAAAAGCACGACCAGAGTGACAAAATATATTTAAACGTCCATCTGAATGTCGAACACCCCCGTCGTCGTTACGTGGAAGATGATCAAATCTTGTCTGTACTGTCGATTCAAAGTAAAATGAGCAGAATGTTGAAATTTCTTGGATGATATACGATTCAGATATTGATCCTTCAACAGCTGCGGTGTTCTTTACTTTTTTCTTCAGACGATTCATGTATCTTTCAAATAAGTACATCCAACGATATTGGACGGGGCCACCAACTCGTGCCTCGTATGCCAAGTGTATCGGTAGATGCTCCATCGAGTCAAAAAATGCAGGAGGGAAAAACTGCTCCAGCTTGCATATGATTTTAACAATATTATTTTCAAGTGTAGACATATATTCGACTCGAAGGACATTTGCACAGATGCTTCTAAAAAACATACTTAATTCAGTCAACGGACCCTAAATATTATCAGGTAGAAGATCTCGAAATGCGATCGGAAGTAATCTCTGCATGAATACATGACAATCATGGCTCTTCATCCCTGATATTTTGCAATCATCGACGTTCACACATCGAGATAAGTTTGAAGCATATCCATTAGGTAATCTGAGTTCTTTTACCCATTGACAAATATCTTTGATCTGTTGTTTATTTAACACATATAGGGCCTTCGGTTTCAGATATCGTCCGTTGACCTCTTGTAACTCCAACTTTGGTCTTTTACAAAGTATTTTCAGATCATGTCGGGCTTTGACATTATCTTTAGTTTTTCCAGAAATATCCATCACAGTGTTGAAAATATTATCAAACATATTTTTTTCAATGTGCATGACATCTAAATTATGTCGAATCAATAATGAACTCCAATAGGGCAATTCCCAAAAGATACTTTTTTTCACCCAGTTGTGTGTTTGGCCAAAACCTGACACTCTTTCATTGCGACCAAATACTATATCTGGAAGTGCTGAAACACGTGCTAACATTTGTTCACCAGACAACATCGGTGGTGGCCCATCTCTTTCGACTCTGCCCTTAGTAAATTTATTACGATTCCTTCGATATTGGTGATTAACCGGTAGGAATCGACGATGACAATCAAAGAATGAGATTTTTCGTCCGTTCTGAAGACTGATTGATTTAGAGTGTTCCATACAATACGGGCAAGAGAGTCGGCCGTGAGTGCTCCAACCCGACAACATATCGTACGCGGGGAAATCATTGATTGTCCACAAGACCGCGGCCTTTAAATTGAAGTTTTGCTTCTGATGACAATCATAAGTGACAGCTCCCTCAGTCCACAATGTTTTCAATTCATCTATCAAGGGTCTGAGAAATATGTCAATTTCTTTTCGCGGACCCTTAGGACCCGGAATAATCATCGAAAGATAAATAAATTCATCTTTCATGCACATTGACGGTGGCAAATTATAAACTGTCAGCAGCACTGGCCAAACTGAATAAGGAGTTGCAGAATGTCCAAACGGATTAAAACCATCTGTGCACAATCCCAATCTGATATTTCTAGTATCCATAGCAAATGAAGGATAACATGTATCCAAATGTTTCCATGCTTCACTGTCAGATGGACGAGTCATTACTATATCATCACGACTTCTTGCGTGTCAACTCATGTAGGGGGCTGTCTTTTTCGACATGAATAATCTTTGAAGCCTCGGTGTTAGTGAAAAATACCGAAGCACCTTAAACGGGATATTTTTCTGTCGGACCGATTTCTTCTCCTTGTAACGAGGGTGTTGACATACAGGGCATTTATCCAACTGCACATTTTCTTTATAATATAAAATGCAGTTATTTTGGCACGCATGTATTTTTTCGTACCCAAGCCCCAATTTTCTCATTAGCTTTTTAGTCTTATAAAAAGTAGGCTCAAACTTGTTATCAGTAGGCAGCATTCCATTAATCAATCCAGCAATCCGATCATACGCAACTACGCTGATATTACAATCGGCCTTGATGTTTAAGAGCTGTGTCATTGCTGAAAACCTAGTGTATTTAGGACAATTCTCATACAAAGTTTCATCGGCAGCTTTCAACATCTCGTAAAATTCTGCAGCTTCTTTATTCGGTAATTCAATCTCTACCGCAGTTTGTACTTCTGTGATATCAACCGCTGTAGTATCTGGTGGGACTGATGTCTGAAGATCTGGCCGATCAACATTATCATTCAGGTGGAATTGACCCCCAAGACTATCAAGTATCATAGTTCTATAGGGATTACATTGACTGGATGAAGAAGCACCAGCAGAGGAAGATTCACCATATGTCTGAACGACAGGATTGCTCGACGTCCCGACTTCGCGTGACTCCCCGTGACAAATCCATAGAAAATATCTTGGTGCAAATCCTTTGGTATATAGATGCAGAGTGACAGTCTCCCGATCCAAATATCGTCCATTTGAACAAATGCGGCACGGACATCGGATTTGATCACCCATGCTAACGAAATTCCGATTCGAATAGGCGAAATTTAGGAAGTACGTTACGCCTAATCGAAACTCATTCGTTAAAGCTCCACGAGCAAGACGTCGGTACATCCAACTTCGATCAGCCGACATGATTCTGTCAATCAATGACAATTTCTTTGGTTAATGTCTTTAGGTGAGATTGTCCTATTCCATTCGGGATTTATGTTATTCGTACTGCACTTACGTTTTTATTTTAACTGTTAACTAATTATTCTAAATTTTGACAGCATCTCCCTACAGTTCTCCGAATACACATATCATCTGGGCGCGTATCGGAGAACAAGAGAGATGTTGCCGAATTTTAGAATAATTAGTTAATAGTTAAAATAAAAACGTAAGTGCAGTACAAATAACTATATTCCCAAATTATCCAATCAGGGACAATTCAAGAATTGTACGTCGTATAAAAGATCATATACTTCTTTTACACGAACATACGATTCCCGAACGGATCTAAGGTTTTACTAAATCATATCCGATTCGTCGATGCGTACGTGAAACATATCAACTCGTCGGATGGATGATTATTTTCTAAATGTTTCGAGACAGTTCGAGTCCATATTGGACAATTTCGGCGCGCGTCCGAAGTGGACGATTCCGGCGCGAGTCCGAAGTGGAAGATTCTGGCGCGAGTCCGAATTGGACGATTCCGGCGCGCGTCCGAAGTGGACGATTCCGACACGAGTCCGAATTGGACGATTCCGGCGCGCGTCCGAAGTGGACAATTCCGGCGCGAGTCCGAATTGGACAATTCCGGCGCGCGTCCGAAGTGGACGATTCCGGCACGAGTCCGAATTGGACGATTCCGGCGCGCGTCCGAAGTGGACGATTCCGGCGCGCGTCCGAAATTAATCTAAATCCTAATAATTAATCTAACAAATTAAATAATTAATCTAAACAATTAATTAACAATTATAAAACAATTAATTAATAATTATCAAACAAAATAAAAAATATATATAATTATAAATTCCGGCGCCGGAGTCCACCCTCCGGCGCCGGCGTACAGTGGCCGGACACACTGTCCGGCCACTGTAGAAGGTCCGACGGCGGCCATCGGTCGCCCGCCGCCGGCCGAAACCCTAGAAATAGGGTTTCGGTCGGATTGATTCCCGTCGGCCGCAGGGAAGAGATGGTCGGCCGATCAACATACCTGAACAAGTCAGCAGCAGCGGGAGGAAGAAGGGTCGGGCGCGAGAGCGTGCCCTATATAAACTTATCAGCAACGGCTCACTCGCCCGTTAGAAAGCCGTTGCTGATAAGTTATCATCAGCAACGGCTCACTTATCAGTTAGAAAGCCGTTGCTGATAATTAAAATATCAGCAACGGCTCGCCTTTCCGTCAGAAAGTCATTGCTGATAATTAAAATAATCCGCAACGGCTCGGGTATCCGTTAGAACGCCGTTGCAGATACAAATATCTGCAACGGCTCGGGCGGCCGTAAGAATACCGTTGCAAATAGCAACGGCTTGAGCGGCCGTTGCTGATAGCCGTTGCTGAAGACCAAGTTTCTAGTAGTGCAATACACTAAACAAACAATATATTCAAATCCATATTTTATCCTATCTTCCTTGATCAAGCAAACAAGCACTTATGTCATAATACTTGTGGTATTACAAGATCATGAGATGATTTCACCTTGTTGATGTGAATTCAAATAATCACAATAAACTATCTATGAAATGTTTTAGTTTCATCCTAAACTTTGTGTTCTCGTTAGAAACTTTATTTTAATTTTATTCGAATAGTAAGTATAATTAAATTAGTGATTTTGTTCGAATAACAGTAAAATCATGAGATGGTTTTATTTTGATTTTTGATGATTAAATAACTTGATTGGTGACTAGCTAGTTGAGAAATAAGAAAGAACAAAAGGGAAAACTTATATAGAAAAATATCTTAAATTTATAAAGCATTTTAATATTTTTTATTACATAGAAATTTAGATTATGCTAGCTAATTAACTATATATATATATATACAAAATATTATATATGACTTAATTATATATAAAGGAACATGCTAAATTAATTGGGAGGTCCTATGTTATAATAATACCAATAAAGAATAATGTATGCATAGCAACTCATATAACTACTAATTAATTAAGTACTTGTACGATAATAATTAAAGTTGACATCTACAAAGAATTCTCCATCAAGCCAGTAAACTCCTCAAAACTAATCCTTCCATCTCCATCCTCATCAAAGGCACGAATCATCCTCTCGCACTCCTCCAACCGCAATCCTTCTTGCAACCCTAATCTCCTCATCACACACCACAACTCGCCCGGACTTATGAATCCGTCCTCGTTCTTGTCGAACACGTAGAACGCCTCTTTTAGCTCTTCGAAGCTTGCTTTCTTCCCCTCCAATAGCTCCTCAATTACTCCTTCGACCAATGTAATTTTGCCGTTAGCGGTTGACATGCCGAGCCTCTCGACGACGACTTTGATATCTTTGTCACAAAGCTTTTCTTCTTCTTTCCTCGAGAAATCCATTTCTTCTTGGCCGTTATCTTTTTTGTTTTGTTTGACGAAGCGCTTGATCGACATGAAGAAAAGCTGGGCAAGTTCTCGAAAGAGATTTGTGTATGAGATGGGAATCGAGTTCGCTATGTTATCCATACTCTTATATATATATATATATATTTATTTATTTATTGTTCTAACTAATAGCACTAGATCAAGTGAGGTGAAGAGAGGATATATGAGAGGATGTTGAAGCATGCGTACGTATATATATGAGAGAGAGAGAAAGATTATGGTGCATTGGGTATATGCTAGCGTACTACGTGATGAATTATTCTCGTTCCTTTTTCCTTAGTAAAAAAGAAGATGAGTTATTAAGTGCATGCAAGTGCATGGAAGCTTCAAGTGTCTCATCTTCTACCATATTTCTATTGGGGAATAATAGCCCATGAAGCTTCCACGCAAATACATCGAATGGACTATACATATATATATGTAGGACAAATTCTTTTGTTTTATATTAAGTGAATATATCGACGATGAAAATATAAATATTTTTAATATAAATATATATTTATATGAAAATAAATAGTAAATAGTAGAGGAGGACGGTGAGAGTGAGATTGTTGATGGTGACGCAGGGAGGAGAATGAAATTGGTGATTGTGAGAAGAGAGTACGTATTCATATAAAAGGTGAGAGCGAAAGGAGTGCAACTTCTATCGAGCCACACCTCATAATAATTTTTATGGAGTTCCTCGTAAAAATGAATTTAATTTTATTAAAATTGAACCTAGTATAGTTCAGACTCAACCTAAAGTAAAAATGAATATGTGTTACAAACGAGTGAACCTAGTATTTTTATTTTAGATTTAGTATTAATGATTTTAGGTTTAATATTAAAAAAAATAGGTTCACTCATACATGGGGTACCACTTCGATCGAATAGATTAATTAAAAATAAATATGTCATCACACACTTAATTGGTCTGCTACTTCTTTTTTAATGCATATATAATCAAATAGGTTAATTATATTTCCATGTAATTGTAACAAAATCTTCATATTTTTCGTTGTATGGGCTGCATATTCATTTTTAATGCATATATAATTAAATAGGTTAAAATTATTCTTTGATTGATTTTTACCCTTAAATAAACGAAAATAGTTAAAAAATACTCTCAAATTATTAGAAATGAGTAAAAATATTCCTAAACTTATTTTTTGATAGATTTTGTACCATTAGACAAACGAAAATAATTAAAAAATATTAATATTTTTATCAACTTCTAAGTAAAAAAACTCTTTTTACTTTTAGACATACTGATATTTTTTAATTATTTTCGTTTGTCTAAAAGTAAAAAATTTATCAAAAAAATATTTAAGAATGTTTTTACTCATTCTTAATAGTCCGAAGAATTTTTTAATTATTTTCGTTTGTTTAAAGGTAAAAATTAATCAAATAAGAGTTTAGATGTATTTTTATCGTATTTTCAATAATTCGATTGTTCGAGGTTAAAAATCACCGTTAATCTTTTTATTTATCATAAGTGACGTCATGCCTCGAATTGCAGATGACGTGATCTCGATAGAATCTAAGGAAATCTGACCGGGTTATGACACCAAATCCACGTTGACTAGTTGGATAGATATATTCAAGTCTACGTCTTTATTTAAGTTTAGACTGCAGTGGGGTGGAAATTTCAGGCATAAAAGTGGATAATATTATAGTCACCAACTTCACGGAGAGAACGTGGATTTCTATCGGTCTGAGAAATAATATTTCATAGAAAGTTATAGTTTTTATAAATTAATTTTCTGTATATGTTTTAAAAAATATCAAAAAATATTTAGTTAGTAAAAAAATCATAAAAAACATTTTATAACATATTTGATTGACTTGAGTACTCTCTGAGAAGAAAAAAACACATCAAATGATGAGCTCGGGGGTGTTTGATACTGGACGAGCAAGTTTGCAGTGAATCCAGTGCTATTTAATTTATTTTTGCACATTTGAACAATCCAATGCTAAAAAAAACATGGCAGATCTATATTCGTTATGATTTATCATCAATGTGTTACAAGTTACAACAAGATCTTAACAAGATCTTACTTCTCCCAGTCCCAGCGAATTACAAGTTTGGGAGAGAGAACAAAGTCTAAAAGATGATGTGCCCTACTGTTCTCAGTTCTAAAATATGACAATGCCAAAATCATGACATTGGAATACAACATTTCATCTTCTCACTACATGCAACTTTACAAAATCAAACAAACAAACAACTTGCTGCAAACTGCACCTGGCGGAGTGGAAACTTTTCAATCCTTGGATCAATTTTAAGGTGGAGTTATGTGAACTAATTCTATCAGTGTTTTCGGTGATAATGATCTTTAAATGGCAACCTTCTTGACATTCTTGTCCTATCTTGTGTATCAAACTGAGCGAATCTACTCGATCTGTGAACTTTGAGCCGAATTGCAGGCACCTTCCTGGCTACTGCCTGCCATATCATTTGAACTGCATCATCTTTCTTAGATGGGTACTGATATTCAAAGAAGCCTTCAATCTCCTTGAGTCTCTTCCACCTCCGAGTCCAGTTCTCTCGACTTACACCTCTGATTAATTTAATCAGAAAACCTTTCTTCAGAGCATCAGAAGTGCGCACAAAAATGCAAAATGTGGAATAGTCGAGGATATCTTCATAAGGGAGCTCAATTTCGTCGCTGATGATGACTGGGACGCAATGGCTAGCTATGGCATCAAAAAGTCGATTAGAAGATGGAGTGTCTCCAGCAATATTTAGGCAGAACTTTGATGAATGCATCCCTCGACTGGCTGAATTCACCCCATCCTTACTGATGCTTCCAAATGAAAAATGTACATCTTTTTCATCTCTTAGTAGATAAAATAGCTCTTGCCGAATTGAGCCACCCTTGAAACCAAGCCATAAAAGTAATCAGTTTATCTTGTGAAGTATATTACTTATAAATAAGTAAATAACAAAACCAAATAAAGTATTATTTGCAATCTTATGGATCTACTTCTCAAGCGCACATCCAAATGTTTGTAAACTTTGTTCTTAGTGGTCGAGAGGTAATAAAAGCGAAAAGTAGAGAGAAGCAATGAGAAATATATACTGCGAAGTGTGAATCAGACCAATACTATCACTACCATTAACTATTGCTAAGAAAGCCAAGAAAAAAGAAATAAAAGAATAGACTGGAGCACGGACATTTGCATGCAAATTAAGATAGGTAGCATGCACTTAAGATATTCTGGGTAATCATGGAGACAATTAGTATTGTTCTGATTTATGCCACATAGATCAGATTATAACTATATAGTATTGACTAATTGAATGCTGTGGTGCCATTAGGCAATGTAAAACCTATTAATTTAAAACACCTAAGTTCAAGAAGAACTGGACCCATAAGTCAAGTAAAGTTTATGGCATCTTAGATTTCTCCAGCTATACCATACATATATGGATCATAATCATTTTTACCTATCTAGCTTTGCCATTACAGAGTAACTATGCAATGTGTTGCAATTGTATTAAGTATTAACCATTCATTCAGACTAGCAGCTTGATGTTATGGACCTTTGTTATGTCATTAGCCCTCAATAGTAGTTACCTTCTTTATATTAGTTTTAGTAAGAGTTTGTATTGGGTTGTTAATGAGTGTATTGAGTTGTTAATTTGTTATCGAGTTCTTTAGGTTGCTCTGTCGTTAGGGATCTTTGGATTCTTTTAATTCTATTTTGTAATCCTCTATATAAACGGGAGGATGAGTGTAAGATGGATTTATTCAGTGACTAATACCAATTCCTAAGTTCTTTCTTTCCCCCTCTCCCTCTCCCATTTCACCCATGAGTTTATCCTGGAGCATAAAACTTTACTGGTAAACTCAATGATAATAAAGCCAGTGCTGTATGTAGCTTTAAGAGTCATAACTCGTGTATCTTAACCTGAAGCCTACAAAGAAATTCCACTAAAAACCTTAAATACATAAATCCAAGAAATCGTTCGCAGAATCAAACCCTTCTTTAATAGCATAATCTGCAAAAGGAGAATATATTCTTGATTTGCTTTGCATATTCAACTTTTTCTACTCATTCTCTTCAAAAATTTACCCAATAAATAACTTCCATTCTATCTCCCAAAATCATCCTAATATTAGAATAAACTAGCAAACTTACAGAACTCTTTAGGTATCTAAATACCAAACTACTATCATTAAATTCTAGGGTAAATTACACGGAACCCCCATCGACTATAGTCGATGTGTGCAAGACCTACCTAAACTACCAAGTGTGCACAGAACCCCCTCAACTACATTAGTTGTTCCAATAACCCCCTCCGTTAGCTCTCCGTCAAAACAATGTCATGTGGTAGCATTCTCCACCCTCCATCTCATCCGATGGTCATCACTTCTTCTACCCATCCCTCACCTACCTACACTCCTCCCCTTGCCCTAGACTCCACCGCCGTCGTCATCACCGCCGTTGTCGCCTCCTCCAGAAGAAGAAGAAGAAGAAGAAGAAGAAGAAGAAGAAGAGGAGGAGGAGGCAGTGACGGCGGCAGCGGCGACGACAGTGGCGGCGGTGACGGAGGAGGAGGGGGAGGAGGAGGAGGAGGAGGCGGCGACGGTTGGATTTGCTTTTTGTTGTTTTCGGTTTAGGGTTGTAGAAGAGAAGAGAAGGTAAAAGAAATGGTCGGAGGGGGTTCTGCGCATGAGAGAGTTTTACCGTTAAGTTACTAATGAGCTGACTAACGAAGGGGGGTTATTGGAACAACTAATGTAGTCGAGGGGGTTCGGTACACACTTGGTAGTTTAGGTAGGTCTTGCACACATCGACTATAGTCGAGGGGTTCCGTATAATTTACCCTAATTCTATGGCCCATGATTCTTTGGGCTTACCCTAATGCTACCAATAACCATGATGACAATTCTCAGGATTCGTGAAAGTTGGTTTGTTCCTTTGCTGTCCCAATATGCAGTTGACCAAATAACTTTCTCAAAATGCAGTCAATTTTTCCAGTATTATGACAAGTTGTAATTGTTCCTAAACATATAAAAAAGAGATGCAAATTATATTGGGTTTTTCCAAAGCTAGAATGAAGAATCTGCAGCGTGAAATATACTTCACAAGTAACTTGTCTATGCCTTCAAAATAAATTAAACAACATAATAGATTTTGCCACAGGATACCATATTGCAATATTCTTTATATTTAACTTTTAAAGGCATGCAGCTACAGATCATCATCATCATCAGGTAAAGGCGTGTGGTACTTTTGGATGGGTGTATGATATATCATGGAAAGTCATGAAGAAATATCGTGGCAACTTCAAGTATACTAAAAATAGCTCAACAATCAATAAACAGGGAAAAGAAACATACACAGTAAACTATTGATTATGGTATGCATGTACAAGAGAATTTTGGTGCTACTAAGTAAAAATGTCATTTATATTGCTACTCTCAAAACAAATGCAAACTAAGATTACTACAGAAAGTTCAGTATGATGTCCCTCTAGTGAGGAATCACATTAACACATTGTTTAACCACTCAAAACTTATGGTCAATTTAAGGAGTGAGAAAAGAAATCAAGGAACAACGATGTTCTAATGAGCTGAAAATCAGCTTATCTGCAATAGTAAAATTCTTTGAATGAACTTCAACAATGAGCTAAGCAATCAGATATGCACCAACAAGGGATCTATAGAGTTGATATGAAGTTCCAAGTACTTGAAATGAAAAATCCTGCTTAACTGAATCTATCATAGTCTTTTTGTTTGGCTTCTTAATTTGAAAACTTTGTATTGCAAATGCAGGTATATAGTTGACAAAAACTGCAATTGATTCATTGTGAACTGAAGTTCCAAGTACTTGAAAAGGAAAGTCTTGCTTCAAAATTCAGGTGTTTAACTAAAATTTATCATAGTCCTTTTGTTTGGCTTCTTAATTTGAAAACTTTGTATTGCAAATGCAGGCATATAGTTGACAAAAACTGCAATTGATTCATTGTGAACTGAAGTTCCAAGTACTTGAAAAGGAAAGTCTTGCTTCAAAATTCAGGTGTTTAACTAAAATTTATCATAGTCCTTTTGTTTGGCTTCTTAATTTGAAAACTTTGTATTGCAAATGCAGGCATAAAGTTATAAAACCTGCAATTTATTCATTGTGAACTGAAGTTGGGGTTTACTTTTCTTGTTTAGATTCACATAGTTATCTCCCTCCATTATCCTTCACATGTAAATAAGGAGTTGCTTGTCCTCCATGCTGTCCATCTGGACCGAGGCAAGTAAATTATCCTCGACTTAGAAAAAATAACATGATTTATGGTACTACTACTACTACTTATACAAATCTAGAAGTCAAAGGAACTATATAACCGAATAAAGTGTGAAAAAGCAAGTTGTGATCAATCAATTGGTAATTCTAAAGTAGATGATATGCTATGAAAGAATTTATAATCATCAAGTACTATAAATGACTTACATCTTTCCTGTAGATAGCTCCTTGAAAGTACAATAAAGTAGGGCGATCATCATAGCTAGATGAGTCATTGACAAATGTCTTGATCAAATGCTTGTATGGAGCAATTACATCTTTCTCCACATTTGCTACATTGGGAATGTATCGTCCAAAATCTGCAAGAATGAACATGCAAGGCCACAGCTTTGTTCGGGCATCTAACATGCTGTTTGGGTGGTGTGCCATTACAATATGGTCTCTTCCGCCCGACCTTTTCCACTCTTTTTGAGCAGTTAAAAATTGCACCAACTTTGTTTGTAACAACTTGTTTGTGCTAATTCTTTGAGGTGGCTTGATCTTAGAATGACGGTTGTAGCTCAAAGATGAAAAAAAAGGAACAAACACAACATCAGCTTCACGTGAATCCTCAACCCTTACAGCAATGCATGGGCCACTCCTGTCAGGAAATCTGGAAGACAGAAGATCCAACGTCAGCCAGTACTCAATGCTGTGCTGCAGATTCAAGCCACCAGGATAGTCTGGAATTTTGGTCTGAATATCGGGCCACACACTATTGTCATCCCCTTTCCAACCCAAAAGACCAAAGTGAAACTCTGGAGGCAAATCATACATGAAAACCTTCAAGATTGCTTTGCTCGGATGGCACCGCTCAAGATCTACATCTTCTGGACCATTTCGATTTATGAAAGCTGATTCTGTGGATAATGAGGGCTCATCTTCATGGTCCCTTGGAGGGATACTCCGGTTACCAATCAAGGAAATTATCTTTTCTTTTGGAGATTCATTAATGATGATTGGTTTGCCGGCATAATCCAGGAAGAATAGATATGGGAGAACCAGGATTATAGCAAAGACGAGACAGAACAAGAAGAGTTTCCCGCTTGCAGGCCAGTATGATTGCATGTTCCTGTTGGCCATACGGACTAATTGAACTCATAAAAAGATACCTAATTTATCATCAAAGCATCTACTTCCATTGACCTAAGCATCGACAACAGCGGCCAAATCCAATCAAACAAATGGGAATTCTGACATAACTCAAAGAAATGAAGGGCTCGAGACCAAGAATTAGCTGGTTAAATCAAAGCCACCACCAATTGATCTCCAGATGTCGGCAGTTTTAATCGAAATCCAACAATTAAAAAGAAAGGAAATAACATCTGTCTTCCAACCTCATTCCGAACGCGCCTAAAACCAAATCGTTGTGCTTTCGCCTCACAATCAACGACGAGCTTCAAGGCGCCACTTCGACGATCTAAATAAAACAAAATAAAGCTAGAAGAAACCAAATACAAGCAAATCACACAAAAAGTGCCATTCGGTGTCGATAAATCAAGGCAAAAGAAGCTGAATTTGTTAGCTTCTAGGAGCGAAGAATGGAATGACAGGAAGAAAGAGAAAGAACCCGAAGCTCGTCTTCGTGGGGCGAGGAACTCGGATCACTCTCTCTCGCTCGATTCGCGGGGAATTCGGTCATTCGGGCCTTTCTCCGTGGAGGCGGACTCGTCGGTGTTCGGTCATACGCCCTTCAATGCTGCTTGTTTATATTTCTTATATAAATGTATAATCTAGGTGTCGTAAATTATACTTCTCCACGCACAAAAAAAAAAAAAAAGAAAAAAGAAAAAAAGAGATCATATTTAATTAACACATTTTCTATATTTTACAAAAAAAAATATAACTTTTTCAAAAAATATGACTTCATGCATTTTTGCAGATAGTAACGTACCTAAAAGAATCTAGATAAATTATTGTTGCATTTTAAAAATAATAATAATTATATCATCACATTTGTATTTAATGATAGACTTAATATATATTTTTAACATTATGAAATTAGATAATTTATAAATTTTTCATCTATTTATTTTATTTTATTTGTATTTTAAATATATATAATTTTTTATATTAATTTCAAATAAAAATTAATTTTTTATATACAATAAATTATATATTATATTAGTTATATATAAAAAAATATAATATTTTATGCACGTGTTAAAATAATAATTTATAAATAAATTTTAATTTTTTTATATATTCTAATATATATTTTATTTACAAATACTTTTTCATATATTTTAATTTATAAAAAGAATGATATATTGATCATTTGATGAATACTTCCTAGAAAGTACACATATCAACCAAACATATTATGAATGAAAAGTTACACTTCCTATTGAGAAATTTTTTGTCAATCAAATATATTTTTGATACTTCCCAAAAAATATAAGTAGAAAGTTAATTCATGAGAATTATAATTTTCCATAAAAATTTACTTTCCATGTCAACTAAACGAGGCCCTAATATTAAAAAAATAGACGGATTTGAGTAATAAAAGGGGAATACGAATTCTTTTCCTTTTTAGGTCACTATAATTTTTTATGATATTAAAATACTCCAATTATAATTATTTAAATGGTTAATTACTAAATATATTCTAATTTTTGACGTGTTTTCCAAATTTATTCCCACTGAAAGCGAAATGACGACACTAGAGGAGGGTGAATAGTGTGTTTACTAAATAATTAGCCTAAATTCACTTTTAATTGAGTTCTTAAATCGATTTAGGCAAAATGCAATTATGCGATAGTATGCGGAAGCTATAAATGATAGAGCAATAAAAACAAATAATCAAACCAATGCAAATACGCAATTTATAGTGGTTCGGCTCTAATGTCTACTCCACTACCTAAGCACTACACTTAGGATTTTCAAACTAAGTTTTATTAGATTAATTTGTTTCCCTTACAACGAGAACTTTTCCCCGGAAAGACTTCGCTCTCCAACCGAAGGCACTTCCACACCCGGAAGTATCCCGCCTTCCTACCGAGAGCTCTTTCCCACCTCAACCTAAGGGACAACTAAAACTAATCCTAGTAAACGCTAAGTTTACACATGTGGTTTTACTCCTTTTCACCAAGGATACCACTTCACCCAATTTTAGACCAAACACCTGGTCTTCTACAAACCCAAATTAAAATAGTTCAAACAACAATTAAAAGATACAACGAAAAGAGCTAAGGATAAATACAAGATTAACTACTCTTTTCAAGTCTTCAAAAACTCCAACTCGCCAAGTAGAATATCTTGAATTGAAGCCTGAGTTGAGGAACAGAGTGCGTAGGAAGAAGAACTTATGGAAGTAGCAGAGCGCAAACGTTTTGATCTTTGGAAAGCTTTGGATCTCTCTTGGATGACTTAATAAGATATGTAGAAGAGTGTGAGAGAGATTAAATAAATCATAAGAGGGTATATTTATACCCTCGTGAAGAAACGACTGCTCAACAGATAGAAAACTATCCGTTACAAGTCGCCGGTCGAAGCATCGGACGATCGGTCATTCGACCGCTCCATTTCTCCCTGTGGTCAGTCGATCGACTAATCGACCGCCAGACGCAGATCGCGCGATCCGCGATCTTCGGTTGACCCGTCAGTCGACCAACGCGGTATTGCGTCATGGCTCATATGCAGGTCGGTCGACCGCCCGAGCTACTGCCCGTTTTGGGCTTCCATCGCTCGATCGACCGAAGTAGCTCTGCTACTTTTTTTTACCTTCGATCGGTCGACCGACCGATCAATCGAACCTAGGTTGAATGTTATTTCTTAAGCCTATTTCTTCCGCGCTTCGTTTTCGGATTTTGGCTTTCAACGAGCATCATCTTGGAGAGCTTTTGACTTGATCTCTGAACTCGTCCAAGCGACTTTGGTGCACTCATCGATCTTCGAGAAGTCTCTATGACGAACTCGAGCGCGACGATCAATGTCCTTCTGATATTTGATTTCTCTGATTTATCTGATAGAGGACATCGAACGCTAGTCGATATGTAACCTGAAAGATATTCTCAATGAAATTATTAGTTCCATGTCTGTTATTATCAAAATCATCAAAGACGAGATTAAGGCTAAGGTTGAAAACCTAAAGCCAACATTCACTTTTCAATTTTTTCAATTCAGTACACGACTTTTCGATTTGTAACAAATATATCCCACCATTAACAGGACGTCACAACAGTCGTTTGGTTGCTGATGTGGGCATGCTGACATGGATCAAGAGCCCAGTCAGCATCCGAAAATATTAATAAAATATTAACTTTAAAAATACCCGCTATAACTTGAAAAATACTAAGTTAGCATCCCCACTTTATAACAAAACTATTCTTCTCTTTCCCTGACTGCACTCTTCTCTTCCCCGACAAAAACGAAGAGCTCCCCAGCAATCTATCCCTCTCCAAGTGTTTAGGTCCCAGAAATCCTTCATTAGCGCCGCCGCTCAAGAATTTATCTCCAAGGTAAGTAGCAATCGAACCTTCCTTTGTGTCGCCGGCCTGAACCTTCCTTTGAAGTGAAGACAAATGTTTGAAAACCCTAGATTTATTTGAAAATTCTAAATTTGAAACCCTTTGTGTCGCCGGCATAAAACCCTAAAACTAGATTTTTTTGCAAGCCCTAGATAGATTTGTTTGAAAATCCTAAATTTTAAATAAATATGTATGTTTCAAAATAATTTCATCTAGAATTTTCACTACCAAGTAGAAAAAATAGAGTAATCGAAACTCAATAGAAACGTATATTATCTAGTAAGGAGAGGAAGAAAAGGCGATTTTTATGTAGCAACTACATAGCAATAATGTATGTAATAAAAGTTGCTTGACTAGATATAGGTGTTTCTCTACTTTCACATATATGTGTTAAGCAGCAAATAGAGGATATTTATATGAAGATCACAATGTAACTACTATTCTTTGTTCATGATTCCAACTTGTTGAATGAATAAATGATGTGACTTGTAACCAGCAAATAGTGCAATAGCATATGTTGACTAATTTATATCTTCGATACTTTCTAGTTCCACTATGGCAATGGCATCAAAATCAACAGCAACCGAGGTTGATGAAGTTTCTATAATCTCATCAATGTGTATGCCTATTTGTCAGCATAATATTACGGCTTGCTTGCTAACATCAAATACAAAGAAAAATCCTGGAAAGAGATTCTGGAGATGCATACATTGGAAGGTAAATATTATGTTATAATAAATACTTTTAGTATGAACTAACAATTTCTCTTTGCATAGGATAAAGACGAATCCTACGGGTTTCTTGAGTGGCATGACCCCGAGTATTCTGGGCAAGTGAAGGAAATGTTACAAAAGTTAATTAACAAGCGAAAATATAGAATTGTTGAAGCATCAACCATGCTACTTCAAGAAAAGAATGATGTTCTTGTGGATAAATTATCAACTCGTGGAGATAGGATAAGAGAGCGGGAGAAGGAGAAGAAGAAGCTAGATGAAAGAATCAATAGCTATTTTTGGTTGTTAGTGGCTTCTTGGATTATTGTAGGCATGATAGCTTGGTGTAGAGTTTTTGATGGTTGATGGATTACGATGTATCTAATTTTGGAATCTGAAATGTGAATAGTCATGTATGAACAATATATTTACTACAATGTATTAAGTAGCTCTTGTATTAAGTGTGTTTATTATCATGTATGAAATGTGTTTTCGGTGTAGTGTGTTTACAATGTATTCTGTATAAAATATGTTTTATTCTAATTTCATTTTGACTCAATTGTTACAGATAGATACAATGTGTTTTCAGTGCAATGTGTTTAAATATGAAACTGAAACTTTTCATCATTGAAACTAATCTCATCATTGAAACTTTCATTCTAATTTCATCAATGAAATTGAAACTTCATTGAAACCAGCTGGTATCAGTCTGATACAGTCCTGAAACACAAACTGCAACTTCATTCTAATACAGTCCTGAAACTGAAACACAACCAGCTGCTTACTAAAATTGGGATACTGAAATTGAAACCAGAATACACTTATATATCACTGAAATTATACTCAACTGAAACCATACTCAACATGTTGATATACATAGTAGTCAAAAAAACAAAATAGTATCATGTACTCCACCATACCATAATACTGTATCTATCCATCCAAAATAGTATCATGTACAAAAAAACCATCCAAAATAGTCAAACTGATACATAGTATCATGTACAAAAAACAAAATAGATCCAATGTTCATCATCCTTGTGGAACATTTTGGCTCCCTTGTGTATCATGTTCTTGGACCCTCCGTTCATGTTCCTGAATCAAGGATCCACCCCATTTCCCTCGAGAAGAGCAAATTGATAAACTAGATCCAAGCATCTAACAAAATAAAATATTTAATTACTAATGTTATCAACTAGAAAGAATTCAAATTAATAATATATGTACTAACTTACCCTAAAATATGTAGTGTCTATCTCTTCACCAACAAAAACCCCTAACTGGTACATTCACGTGCATCTTCAAGCAAATTTGTAGGGTTAACTGGGATAGGCACCTCTTATACAAAGTTGTTATCAGATGTACCTTCAATTGTGACTGATACAAATTCATTAGTGTCACATTCATCTTCATTCAAATTTGGATCTTTACCATGCTTACATTTGTTTTTTTTTTCAGCGCTCTAACTGTCACATATTCTTCATCACTTAATTCATCAAATTCACTAGAACATATATCAGCGTCACTTTCACCAACTGTGATAGTCGATGTCTTCAAATGTCTCAATATCATCATCATTTTCTTCATTAGCAGCAGCAATAACAACATGTTGCTCAGTCCCAGCAACAAGATGTTCAGTCCATCCCGGGATATCATCAATATACAGTGTATCATCCATGTCGTTTTTATCTTCACGACTAATATGAACCTATATCATAAGATGATTAATATCAATAGCATGCCATCGTATAATTGAGTAATTAATAATATTAAATTTATACTTACAGAGGCTAAAGCTGAGTAGCTGACGATGAATCTCGTCGTGGAGGAATAATAGTTTTCCGAAGCCGATTTGAACGTCGAACCATATCAATTTATAGGGGCTATATTAGGGATAAGTAATTTAAGTGGGGATATATTATGCAATTTTTATCCAATCAAATTCATGCACTAACACTGGCCATTAGCTCTACGTGAACATTACTAACAGACAATATAATCAGAAGCACGAACATTGTGGGGAGAATACACATTCAAATCCAATCAAAAACATGGGATGGAAATGAAAACTAGAAGCAAGAACATGAAAACATAATGCATGATTAATCTTAGTTTTGGTGAATGAATATAGGGTTCCATCTTTTCAAAACAAATAAAAAAGATGAAAAGAAATTTACTAACCTTTGGTAACAGGGAGTTCGTCGGTGACGTTGGAACACTTCGCGTTGGTGGTCGTTGATTGCAGGGAGGCGATGTGAGTCGAGTTAGTGTGAACTACTTCGCTAAAAGTCGGGGATGATGCTTGTTCTTCCCGGCAAACTGGAGACGACGGTGCAACGAAGGAAGCCGACGAAGACTGCCGAATTCCAACCGCTGGACAAGAACAGAGCGGTGGTCCCGATTTTGTCGGGGATGAAGAGGCGATAATCATAACAAAAGTTGGATTTGGATTTTGTCGGGTGGGGTATAGAGTTGTTAATAGGATTTGGGTAAAAGGTTTGGTGACTGGATTTGGTGGGGCTCACAAAAAAATTAGTTAAAAAAAATTGAGGATGCTGATTGAGTATTTTTCAAGTTAATAATTTATTAAATATTTTCAGATGCTGACTGGGCTCTTGATCCACGTCAGCATGCCCATATCAGCATCCAAACGGCTATTGTGACGTCCCGTTAACGATGGGATATATTTGTTACAAATCGAAAAGTCGTGTACTGAATTGAGAAAATTGAAAAGCGAGGATATATTTAGAAAATACGTCAACAGTTGAGTAATTATTAAATCCACATCTGCCAACATAAAACACCATTTTTTTGCAATAGATTTCCAACTCAGCTATTTTTTCTTTATAAAAAAATTATTAGTCCATGGGTAATCTTTCTAGGAAAATGATTAATGATAAAATAATGTAAATTAATTAATTAATTCTATCTTATATAGCCCAACTGGAAAACTAACCTTGCCATTTGGTGGTTGATTTGTTGCAAAAAGTACAATTTTCTCATGAAATATATTCTTTTAAAAAAAATACAAAAAATAACTTATTAGATTCCACCTCATGCATTGTATTTGAAAGAGACAATATAATTTTATTGTCACATTTATATTTAATGTTAAATATATAATTTATGTTGTCAATATTATGAGATTAAATAATTTATAATTTTTCAACTTATTTATTATATTTTTTTCAATTATATATATATATATATATCCAACGAAAAAATAATTTTTTCCTATATAATAAATTATATATTCTATTAGTTATATATGAAAAAATTATACTATATTTTATGTATGCATGTTAAAATATTAATTTACAAATATATATATATATATATAACATAATGATATATTAATTATTTGATATATTTTTTATTCATGTTAACCAAACATATTCCACGTGAAAAGTTAAACTTTCTACCAAATAATTTTTTGTCGATCAAATATATATTTGATATTTTTCGAAAAATATATATAAAAAATTAATTCATAAAAATTATAATTTTTCATATATACTTATTTTCCACGTCAACTAAACGACATCTCACTATTGAAAATAATTGGGCAAAAATATGGTGGATCGAATTGGATTAATATAATATTCGTTTTTACTTGCAACCTAAAAAATACTTATTTTAGAGATGAAATTTCATCCATTTTAATAAATGAAAAAAAAATCTATCACATATTATATTTTTTAGAAATGTAATTTAAGACGTGTTAATATTTTTAATAAAATAAATATACTATGCTTCTAGTATTTGTTTTCTGAAATTTAATATAATAATGCAAAATAGCAATTTTAATATCAAGATGGAGCTCTTTAACCGAAAGTAAAAAGAATCTCACTTTTTGGCTTTCGTTGGAATGAAAAAAAGACGAAAAAGTTTGTGTTTTATTTATGCCTCGAATTATTTATTTGCATGGAGCTCCAAAGGAAAAGTTGAATTGCCATGGACCACGGTTGCTGGTTCATTTGTGACATTGCGGTCCACGCACAGAATTCAGTGTGTATGAGTACCAACTAAATCCAAAATCTACTGAAACTTAAATTTGTATAAAGTTCAAAATAAAAAATAAATAAATGATTAAAATCAATTTTAATTTTGATTTCAACATATTAGGTACCCACCGGACCGGCCCTACCACTAGGCCAAAAAGACAATCGCCTTAGGCCCCCTAAAATTATAAGCCTCCAAGTACATAGGCTCATTGCTTAATATTATATTTATTTTATTATAAATTAAAGTCTCAAATAAATTATTTAATCTTCTATAATCATATTTCTATCTCATTTTCATTAATTAGTCCACTGTACCTTCATCAATTTTCACTTTCCTATATTTTATCTCGATTAATTCAATTTTTTTACTCACTTTTCGTTAGGGTTGTTCAATGGGTCAACCCGACCCAATCTATTTGGGTTGGATCGGGTGGGGTAATCGGGTCGAGTTGGGTACAATCCGACCAAACCCGATCATAATCGAGTCGGATTTCAAATTTTAGAATTTGAAACTCGATGACTCGAGATCCGACCCCGATGACTCGATTATGCATATTTTTTAATCATTTTTAAAATATTATATTAAAAATATTTATTTTTAATTATTTTTTAAAATTTAAAACATTATTTTCAAAAACTCATTTTTACCTAAATGGGTAAACTTGACTACCCGACCCGATTACACTTGGTCGGGTCGGATCAATTTTTTCACTAACCCCGACCTGACTCGTGAACAATCATACTTTTTGTAAAACCTCATTACTCCCCATGTCAATTAAAAAGTAATCCTAATTAATTTTCTTGATTAATTTTATCGAAAAAAATTCTCTTGACTAATTGAACATTAAATGCCAATTAAAACTAATTAGGCTGAACAAACGCACGGACTTATCAAACAAAATAGGCATTTGAATTTTGACATATTTTTACTTTCATCAATTGGCATAAGGAAAAAAAAGATCAATTAACAATTATACATGTAAATTTTCAATTAAGTAATAACGCTTATACCATCTTCAATTAAGACCAACGGCCCAAGAACGACTCGTCCAGTAGGCCCAAAAGGCCTCATCTTAAAATTTCGCCTTAGACCATGATATTTCTTGGGGCGCCCCTGGGTACCTAGAATTAAAATCGAAACCAGAATCGATATCAAAAACATGTAAATGAACATGTTTCAAGAGGGTATCCGAAACTTATAAATCAACAAGTTCTAATAAAGTATGAAACCTGTAAATAAATAAGTTCCAACAAGTCACTCGGAACTTGTATCCTAAAATTTATAAATGAGCAAGTTTCAACTGAGTATCCGAAACATGTATATGGTAGGGGTGAGCATCGGTCGGGTTGAGTTTTGTCAAAACCCGACCCGACCCGAATGACCTGAACCCGAATAAGATGCCCCCTACACCACCTGACCCTACCGATTAAGAATTCGGGGCTCGATCCGAATAACCCAAAAAAGAGAGTAAAAAAAGATATTACAAATAACTCTATTAGAAATTAAACTCAAGACCTTAGATTTTATTTTTAATCTTCTAATCAACTTTTATATCAATAACATACACAAGTATATATTTAACTTACATTTCGGGTTGGGTCGGGTATATCAAGATTTTCATCCGACCCGACCCGGGTTGCTCAAATAATTCGATCCGAATTAAATTTTCGAATCAATTTTTTTGAATTATTTGTGTCGGTTCATATTTTTCTCACCCCTACTATATAGTACTCATTTTTTCCTCCTTTATTTTCTTCTTAGGATTCCTTGTTTCATATGAAAATTGAAATGGTGTAAAGGGATCGTGCCCGAGCTGCTTGACATGGCCCAAGCCTAGACAAGTTTGGTGGATACAAATTGAGATTCGTACCTATCTTAACCAGGGCCCACAAATTGAGGCCCGTTTCTTCTACATGGATTTTGTCGGAAATGAAGAGATGATAATCAGAACAAAAGTGAGATTTGAATTTTGTCGGGTGGATTTAGAATTGTTAATAGAGTTTGAGTAAATTGAATTTGATGGGGCTCACAAAAGAAAAAAAAATAGTTAAAACAAATGGGGATGCTGATTAGCTATTTTTCAAGTTAATATTTTATTAATATTTTTAAATACTGATTGGGTTCTTGATCCATGTCAGCATCCAAATGACTGTTGTGACGTTCTTTCAACGGTGGGATATATTTGTTACAAATCGAAAAGTCGTGGACCGAATTGAAAAAATTAGAAAATGATGATAGATTTAAAAAATACGTTAAAAATTAAAATATATTTAATAATTATTAAATCCACATCTGCCCATGGAAGACACCATTTTTTTGCAATAAATTTTCAACTTAGCTATTTTTTCTTTATAAAACAATTATTAATCCATGGATAATCTTTCGGAAAAAAATGATTAATGATAAAATAATATAAATAAATTAATTATTTTTATCTTATATAGCTCGGCTTGAAAACTAACCTTGGCATTTGGTTGATACAATTTGTATTTTCTCATGAAATATATTTTTTTATAAAAATACAAAAAATAACTTACTAGATTCCCCCATGCATTGTATTTGAAAAAGACAAGATAATTTTATTATCATTTTTGCATTTAATGCTAAATATATAATTTATATTGTTAATATTATGAGATTAAATAATTCATAATTTTTTGGCTTATTTATTATATTATATTTTTTTTAATTGTAATATATATATATATATATATATCCAACTAAACATTAATTTTTTTCTATATAATAAATTATATATTCTATTAGTTATATATAAAAAAATTATACTATATTTTATATATGCATGTTAAAATATTCATTTATGAATAAAAATTATATATATATATATATATATATATATATAAATAAATCATTTGATATATATTTTATAGGAATTACTCATGTCAACCAAACACATTCTTTGTGAAAAGTTAAACTTCCTACCAAATAATTTTTTATCGATCAAATATATTTTTAATATTTTTCAAAAAATATATATAAAAAATTAATTTTTCATATACCGTTAGTTTCCATGTCAACTAAATGAGATTTCACTATTGAAAATAATTGGGCAAAAATACGATGGATCGAATTGGATTAATATAATATTCTTTTTTTATTTACAACTTAAAAAATACTTATTCTAGAGATGAAATTTCATCCATTTTAATAAATGAAAAAACTTCTATCACATATTATATTTTTTAGAAATGTAATTTAAGACGTGTTAATATTTTTAATAAAATAAATATATTATGCTTCTAGTATTTGTTTTCTGATATTTAATATAATAATGCAAAATAGCAATTCTAATATCAAGATGGAGCTCTTTAACCGGAAGTAAAAAGAATCTCACTTTTTGGCTTCCGTTGGAATGAAAAAAAGAGACGAAAAGTTTGTTTTATTTATGCCTTGAATTATTTATTTGCATGGAGCCCCAGAGGAAAAGTTTAATTGCCATGGACCACCGTTATTGGTTCATTTGTGCCATTACGGTCAGCGCACCGAATTCGTGTGCATGAGTACTAAGTAGATTCGAAATCCTTTGAAATTTACTTTATGGAATAGGTTTCAAATAGATTTAAAAATTTGAGATAAAAAATAAATAAATGATTAAAATTAATTCTAATTCTGGATCTAATATATTAGGTACCCATAACTGAAATCGAAAATATAATCGATATCAAAAATATGTAAATAAATAGGTTCTAATAGGTTATCCGAAATTTATACCCTAAAATATGTAAATGATTAAGTTTCAACCGAGTACCCGAAACATATACACATGTATATGGTAGGGGTGAGCATCGGTCGGGTCGGATTTTGTCAAAATTCGACCCAAATAATCTAAACCCAAATAAGGTGCCTCCTACCCCACCTGACCCTACCCGATTAAGAATTCGGGGCTCGACCCGAATATTCGAAAAAATAAAATAAAAAGTGATATTAAAAATAACTCTATTAGGAATTAAACTCAAAATTTCTTAGATTTCATTTTTAACTTTTTAACCATCAAGCCAACATCAACTTTTATAACTATAATATACATAAGTGTATATTTAACTTACATTTCAGGTTGGGTCTGGTATATCAAGATTTTCACCCGACCCGACCCGAATAAGGGGTTGAAAATTTTAAAATTCCAACCCGACCCGACCCGATCCGAGTTGCCCGAATAATCCGATCCGAATTAAATTTTCAGATCGATTTTTTTGAATTATTCGAATCGGTTCATATTTTTCTCAGCCCCCCTAGTATATGGAACTCATTTTTTCCTCCTTTCTTTTCTTCTTAGGATTCCTTGTTTCATATGAAAATTGAAATGGTGTAAAGGGATCGTGCACGAGCTGCTTGACATGGCCCAAGTCTAGACAACTAAGACAAGTTTGGTGGATCCAAATTGAGATTTGTACCTATCTTAACCAGGGGCCCACAAATTGGGGCCCAATTCTTCTACGTGGCTACATAGTACGTAATAGAAGGAGAGCGCTAGGGTGCGATAGTGGGTAGTCGCACCATCGAATTGATGGACTCTTATCACTCAACCATCGTAAAAAGCAAACCCAATCCGCTACAACACTTTCAAATCATGCACATACTGTGAACTGAAGGAATCCAAGGAAATCTCCTCCGATATTTTACTTAGCCCCGCGGATCTTCTCTCGATCTCGTACTAGATTCATGCTAGATTTGATGTTTTGCCATTTGACTTCGTCCTACAACACATTCACCTTCCTTCTAAGTTCTAACCTCACTCATCTCAATAAAAATCTAGTAGTCTCAGTGAACAGAATCCTCCATCCACTCCAATCATGACACCTCTTCTCCTCCACGCATTAAACCCTCCCCGCCAAATCACGCGTCCCTTCCTCGCCTATCTCGTGCAGTGTGCCGCCCCTCAGAACGCACATGCCGTCCCTGACCTCTCTCGCCGCTCTTTTCCCGCACCATTTGACCACCCTCAACCCTAAATAATAAAGGAGAGAAGCTTTATTCTCTCTCTCCTTATTATATATAGTTACATACCCCACTTTCCCCTATCTTCCCTCCACACTTGCTCAGTTGCTCTCCTCTTCTCCAATGGCCAAGCTGCTCGCCATGTGCCTCTTCCTCCTTATCTTAATCCCCATGGTCTCTTGCGAGGTAATGCTAGCTAATGTAGCATCTATGTCGAACACGCACGCAACGCGTTTGTAATAATGCCTGAACCATTCTTTATTCTACATTGTCGCACTTGCAGGTCCTCCCTGAGGAAGGGACGCAATATGGGCTGTCCCAGAGCAACCAAAAGGTTACATTACTCTTTCTGTAGATCGATTTTTATTTGTTTTGAAAGGTTGTAGTAACTCGAGCGTCCTTTTGGGTGAAATGCAGAGGAGATACGGGCCTGGTAGCTTAAAAACCTACCGTAAGTTGAGATCCAAGTGAAAGTTTTTTCACTGTTTGTGTGTTGATTTCATTGTGGTGGTGGTTATGGTATTTGGTGAAACTTTTTGGTGTTTGTAGAATGCCCCGGTGAGTGCACAAGGAGGTGCTCGAGGACGCAGTACCACAAGCCGTGCATGTTCTTCTGCCAGAAGTGCTGCCGGAAGTGCCTGTGCGTCCCTCCAGGTTTCTACGGGAACAAGCAGGTCTGCTCTTGCTACAACAACTGGAAGACCAAGAGAGGGGGGCCGAAGTGCCCTTAAGGTGCTGTGTTCTCATGGTTCATGGCCTCTGGCATTGCATTTTGAGCCTTTTATTAGCTTTGTAGTATCTCCGGGTAGTAGGTGGTTTCTGTGGCTGTGTTTGTGTATTAGTATGACACAGGTAATGGTGAAGCTGCTGTGGTCATTCTGGGCTTTTTTGTGAGTGCTTTGACCATTTCTGATTTGGCTTGAGTGAGTTTGATGTTTTGGTAGAACTGATGTGGTTTAAAGATCTCTGTTTGGGTGATCTTGGATATGCTTTAATTTAGTACATGGAGGATTTGGGTTTCAAAATATTAGCTTTCCACTAATTTGAATGATAACACAGAAGGTATAGCCAGAAATGAGCACAATGATCAAAGAGACAAAGACACTTCAGATTTTGTGTTAATGAAGAACAATGGACATTGTTAAAGTCCTAATCTGCATTTTTTTAAAAAACCATTAAAGTTAACAAGCATTATGATAATAACATATTGGGGAGAAATAAAATGTGATGAGGAAGTATGATGGTGTCTGTCATGCTCAAAAAGCTCCTCACACTTTGTAGATGACATGATGACAGCTTGTAAAAATTTGCCCTTTGTTCAACCCTTGCAGTGCAAGTAACACTTGCTCAAGTGCAGGTCATCCTTTTATCCTTTATATCAAAAGGAGCATGAATTTATATCAAATTATTTGTTTAGTGCATAAATTAGAAATATTAGAAAATATAAAATTGATGTTATTTTTATGCATAATAAATTCAATTAATTTTTTTTTCTAATATTATCTAATTTAATATTCTATCCTACACAGAAAACAACTTGAACAATTAACTCCCCCAAAAAATTATTTCAAGTTTTATATATATATATAAAATCATGTTTAGCATAATTAGTGGATAGAAACTATGAACTAATAACTTTATCTCTTGAGTAAAATTTTGTAAGAACCCTAAGAATCGTCAAGCTTTTAAAAATTGCTAGCAACTTTTCTTTTTTGTTTATAGGGTTACATTTTTTAGAAAATGTTTTTTTTTCGATAAACTATTTTTTTCAAAAAAGTTAATAAAGTTATTTTTGTAATCAAGTTACATTTTTTTATAAACAAGTTATATAGGTGAAATGTGAATCAAGCATACTACTCTATTTGATCTTGATTGCACATGAATTGATTAAAGAAATATTTGAATTGAGAAAATTATCAAAAATATTGATATTTTTGACAAAATTGTCAAAATTATAATAATTATATGCAAGGTCCAAAAATATACTTGATTTTAAATTTGTTGCTGCATCAAATTTGGTCTTCTTGATGTTATGGCCTATAACTATTCATATATGAGTTATTTATAAGTTGTATTTATCTAATGATCAAATATTGAGTCTTAGTTTCTATCACATAGGTAGTTAGTAATTTTGTCCAAAATCCTTAATTTAGATCATATTCATGTTATAATATACAAATTCAAATTTAATTTACTTACTAACTATTACCTAATGATCAAAGAGTGAGACTTAGTTTCTATCATATGAACAACTAACACTTTTCTTTGAAGTTCCTAACTAAAATTATATTCATATAATAAAAACTAAAACTCATCGTTTGGTCGTTAGGTAAGCACAATTTATAAATAACTCAAATATGAATTGTAGGTCATAATATGAATGTAATCGTAGTTAGGAATATTGAACCAAAGTTCATAATTCTAATCTAAACTCCTTAACTAGCTAATAGGAATTTGGTTGAGCAATAAATTTTAAATCAAGAACATTTCAAGACTATATATAGATGTTATGATATTGATATTTATTAAAAGTATTTATGTTTTTTGATAAAATTAATTATTAAAAGTTTTTTATTTTGGAAATTTACTCAATCTACTTTCCTTGCTGTTTATTTGTTACCTACCAAAATCATGTAACAATTAATGTAGAGCATTTAATAAGGTACATAAGAAAGTAAAAAAAAATAAAAACAAGTGACAGTGTTAATGGAACCCACTGCAAACACAATAAATATGTCAAACAGGTGGCATATTTTCATCCTCATCTTCTTAAGAAGTCCATCAGCTGAGTAATTGCTATCACTTGAAATAAGTTTAGTAGTGACTTCAATATTTAGAGTTCTTGCAAAATGTTAATTCTTTATCTGATTGAAATGCAAATGTGAGATTAGGTGAAAGGTGTTTCCTGGAATGAACTTTAATTTTCAACTACATCAAGTTGAATCCTTTCATTCAATTGCATTTGCTTAACAGATGATGACTTGAACAAATATGGCCATGGTATGTGCAGAGTGCAAAGTTTAATGCCCCCTATATTAAGTGCCCTCTATCTATTTATTGGGTACAGGGCTAAGTTTTTGGATAGAAAGAAGATATTGATCATTTTATGTGCCTTTTGAACTGTAGAGGGCCTCTACAATAATAAATTGCCCATGTGTTTTCACCTTTTTATCCACTGAAAATTCTTAGGCTTCATCAATTTTCATCTGCTGAAGTGAAAAAATTAGAACAAGAAATCATCATATTATGGATTCCCAAATGCAGATCATGATACTAACAGTAACCCACTTAAATGCTGAAAAAGAACTCAAGCTCTCACATGCAAAGTTCATTGTCTGAGTTGCAATGATTCAAGCTGTCGTCTTAAATTTCTCCAGACAAGTTGCTTTTCTTTTCTCCTTTTTGGCTCAAGCATACTAAATTGGCTCATTAAATGTGAACCTTTTTGGAGTATTCAAACCCCTTTTACATACTGTTGGTTAAGAGTAACAAGAGACATCAGCAATAGGCAGTTCTTCCAAGTCTAAGCGAAGCTGGCCATGATATCAAACAACTGCCCTCAGTTCTTCCAAGTCTCGGAGTCCATCATTTTAAACAGAAACAATAGTAACTTTGGAAATGCATGTGGTAAATATTTCCGAGTTTGCTGTCTTAGCATCATCGATCCAAGTGACTCGGACATCCTCAAAAGCTTGCCTGTAGTACAGTGAGAGAAGCAAGTGGATTCAATCACACAACTCTTTCCTTCCTCAACAATTCCCCAGTGTTCTTGTTTGATCAACTTTGACACCAATTAATTGTTTTTTAATCACTATTCTAGATAAGCTAGCTTTCAGTTTAAGCATCATCAAGTGTTCCCTTGTTGACTTCCAAATTTAGATATTTCGTCTTGTGTGTGCACATCATGCCGACTGAGGATCTTGGAGATTCTTCTTCAATTCTAGTGAATTATGAAACTATCTAAATTAATAAAGTCCATAGTAAAAAACACAAGATATCCGGAAATTTAACATGGTTCGGCAATTGAACCTACATTCATATCGGTGAAGGCGAAGATCTTCACTGTAACATCACAACAACAAAAAGACAATATGAAGACAGTGCTCGGTGTATCACAACGACTCCATAACTCCAAAAGAATTAATTTGAGAAGATCTGGGCATCTATGGACCTTTCGTTAGATATACTCAGATATACTCAAAATCAGAATCAAATTGATATCAAATTCCAAGTTAAATTAACTTGAAAACCAAATGGAGACACATTCCAAAACCAGTGCATCTAAAATGTGTTCACTAATTACTCAAACTTAGATGCCAGTGCAAGATGAAGACACAGTTAAATGCTTGAGATTCCTGCAAAACTTTTGTTTTGATGCTTCAGGCTCATCATCTTGCTTAAGCATTCAACAATGGAAAACCATCACTTTTTATCAATTATTTTTCTTGAAGAGCAAAAAATCCATTACTGATCACTACTTGAACAAATAAACTTACATATGAAATTACACAGAAAACACTGCTCACTATGTTACAATTGAGGTAGAAAAAAGCTTTTGAGACTTCTTCTCTGTACATAATTTTTAGTACTAAATACTGATCCATTGTTCTTTTTTTTTTTTTTTCAATCGTGACACGATCAATCAATTAATCAATACACTCCATCTATGCAATGATCGGCTGGTGTGGTTGATATTGTCGCGAGATCAACCTGCCCTGGAGCTTCATCAAGAAGCCAATTCTCCAGCATCGCCAATGGAGGATGTTGATTGTTCTCCAATCTCTGCTGCTTTCCAAAGAATGTGGCTTCTGATGACTCCTCCTCCCATGCAATGATGCTGCTTGAGTGATCCTCATATGGAATCAATGACTTGATGAGCTCATCATTGGGGACTAATTGACAACTCTCTTCATCAACCTTGGCTTGGCACTTGATGCCCTGATCCGGGGAAGGATTAGCCCTTTGGGAGGACCTTGTCCATCCTTCAAGGAGCCTCGAGATGTTCTCTGTGCTTGAAGCATACGTCGAGGAGCTCATGTTGGATATAGGGAGAGGAGAGCTTTTGTTGTGAGTGTTGTAGAACTCATGGCACACGTTGCCGCTTGGATCAGATAAGGAATTACAGCTGTTGTCCATCGTCCCTTGACACTTTTTGATCTTCTTCTTCAGGTGCGTGTTCCAGTAGTTCTTGATATCGTTGTCGGTTCTTTGAGGAAGGTACGAAGCTATGGCTGCCCACCTGCAAATCCAGTAGTTAACAAAAAATGCATGTATCATGCTATTTGAAGTAAAATGGAAGTGCAAGAATTTCAAAGCATCATGTATTCATGTTACAACAACAACAACAACAACAACTAAAAGCTGTGAAGTTTCAACTATTTGAGGTCAGCCGCGCGCATGAATCTTTTCCTGCAATTGAGCTTCTGTGTGAGGCCAAATGAGCAATCATATACACCAACTGCATGCATCTTATCATGTGCTACTCAAACTAGATTGCAAACTCAAGAATCTTGTGGGTTATGAGAATTCCATCATGAATTGAGATGCTGTGAGAAAGAACACACTTGTTTCCTAGCATCGACTGAAGATGGATGATTAGTCCTTCTTCTTGCTGAGTGAAGTTTCCACGCTTAATTCCTGGTCGGAGGTAATTAGTCCATCTTAATCTGCAGCTCTTGCTGCATCGCATCAACCCTGAATTTAAGAACACAAAGAAGCATAAAGGACAAAAATCTCATCGAAAACAAACAAAAATTAAAGCAGCTACCAACTAACTTGAACAAGACTCGAGGGAAGAAAACAAAAGACTCAATCAAGAAAACTTGCACGTAAATCACCAGTGTTTGTGGGAACTGATCTCCAGTTTCCAGGGCCATGCTTTTGGATGTAGGACACCAAAATGATGTCTTCTTCTGGAGTCCAAGGACCCTTCTTTATGCCAACCTTATCACAACATAAGGACCTGCCCATGGAGAGAGAGAGAGAGAGAGAGAGAAGAGAGGATTCCCTTATCTTGTTTAATTGGCTAGCTTCAGTGTCTCAAGAACATATGAGAGTTTATATAGGATGACTTGTGAAGATTAATAGCTTCCATTTACCAATTCATCTACCTCTCTGACTCATTTACTCCTACTACTACTTTTTTCTTCTCAAAGCGAAGTCAGCTGGGTGTGCCCCTCCCTTTCAGTCTCTTCTCCTTGCTGTGTCACATGATTCAGCAAGGTCTGCCATAAAAGAGAAGTCATTCATCTTTTTTATCTTCTTCTATGGGCTCAGAGAACCTCCCAATTAATGCAGGAAATTATGAGCTTCACTTTCCATGATGCTGATCATCTACCTGTGATGTTGTGCGCGCAGTTGTTCAAGAACAATCTTTGGTTAACCACTGTTGGGGGTTTACAAGAACTGCTCACTTGGTTCGAAAAACTGACCTAATCTAACCCCAAATCCCAGGCCTAAATTTAGAGCTTTGATCAGACCTCGGTAGATTTGCTTCTCTCTCTCTCCACTGCAACACAACCGTGTGTTGAACACAAAATTAAAGATAAATTAAATCTTTATTTTTAAATTTACACATTTAAAAATAAATAGATATAAAATTTATTTCTAATTAATTTTTAAAAATTTATAAGAAAAATAATAATAGAGTCACTTGATTAATTTAACTCTAAGCTATAGAAACACAGTCACTTAATTGATCTGACTCAAATTATTTTTAGAGATTAATTAGAAATAAATTTTATATTTATTAATTTTTAAATGAGAAGATTTAGAAATAAAAAAAATTGACTTTAATTATATGTCTCTATAGGTCGATTGTGTTGTAGTGATAGATATGAAATTAGAAATAAAATATTTCGGCACTCAAGAACCCAAGTAAAATATTTCGGCATTCAAATTAAAGAAATAAAATTTGACTTTAATTAGAAATAAAATATTTCGGCATTCAAGTAAAAAGAAATTTCAAGTGATAGATATGAAATTGGAATCGAGAGTATACATGTCGTGCCCGTTTAAAGTATAGATTTAGGAATGTCTCGGACGATGATGCCTCCCCGAATCTTGTAAAAATATGCTCAGAATGGGTCGATGTCTATCCCGAAGATGTCAGACTTATTATTGCCGAATCCCTGATAAGCCGTCGGGTTGAGTAGTGTTTATTGGCTTAACTTAAGCTTCGTTCATGAGTGTGGACGCTTCTGAACTTAATTCGACTATACCTAAAGTACTAGTCCAGTCCATAAAGTACGCAAAACCGATCAATGCAATCAAGTCTGCTTAGTTCTTGACCAACATATTAAACCATTCTACCACATTTTTCTTCCCAAGATTTTGCTGCACTTCATCACTCATCTACATGTAAAATTAATGCATGGCAATAATAAACGCTTATATTACTTACTGTACTTGACAAACAAGAACATATCCTGTCTTAAGTCTCAGCCGTTTAGGTTGCTGCGTGGGACCAGTGTTGGCTCTGTCCATTTAATTAGATCTCTCAAGGGCCACACAGTCACATATACTATAAAGTTCATCTTTGAGGGTTCCTTCAAGTTTATGGCATTTATTTCTTACCCTGCAAAGTATGAAATCTTTTGCCACTTTCTTGTGGATATGTGTGAAATTAGAAGTTTCATAATTCAACAAGGAATATTTATTTTGAGAAAAGGGCATATATTCAGCAATGCCAAGGTTATTCATACAAGGTATATGCAATTTTGACATTATCTTTCTATTTAGATATTGTTGATGTTGCGTTAAAATCTTTCATGCTACTTCTCTCTCTCTATATAGCATATTCTATTTTGTTAACATTGTAAGAGAATTTTATTTTTTTTTCAGCTTTTCAAAGCCATGCTTTTATTAATTCTTGAATTAATGGTATCTCAATAAATTTAGTTAGAGTATAGACAAATTAAGAACCCAAGGTGTGGAGTGCATATATACATTCAACTCCTTGTTTACTACAAATTCAAATTAGGATTCAACGATAGAACAGACAAAAATCTATTTTTTAATTAAAGAAACTTATATTTATTAGGAGAGTTGAGAAATACAAGTAGAACGGTTAAAAAAGGTGCGAGAGTAGTCTGGATTATAGGTATATATATATGAGATATGTACATCACTAGGCTAGGAGGGCCAAATACAATTGAGTAGTAATGCCCCTTCAATTGCTAGTTCGTTAAACGATCGCCTCCTGCTGTTGAAGCATTTGTTGTTGCGCTAATGCCATATAACTTCCACTTCCATACCGTAATAAGAAAGTAGTTATGACGCTCGGCGATCCTCCGTCCTTGCGATGATGTTTCCCATGGCTGATAAGAGAGCTCTAAGTGGGTTAAACCTCTAGGTTCCAAGAGTTTATTCCATGTGTTCTTGGTGTATTCATAACATTGAAAGAGATGTTGGTGAGTTTCATTGTGCCTGCCGCACAATACACATGAGGAGTCGACGTGCTGATTTCGTGCTAGCGGCTTGTCTTTGGTCCACAGCCTTTGTCTGACGGCAATTCATGATTGAGGAAGCCTCTGGGTAGTACCTGTTCTAGATGTAGTTGTGTGTTTTGTCACGTACGACATACGCCACGAAGGTTGAATAGCTTGTAAAGTGAGCGGCGCACAAATGTCCATGAATTATCCATTTGCAAATTAGTTTATCTTCGCCCGATGTGTGAAGATACGGTGGCAAGTCATTGGCTAATATTACACTACCATATATATTTGTTATGGACCGGTTATCTCGCCAATAATCCATATTATTTTACTGGGAATATACTTAGTCAACCCCTACTAGTAATGTATATTACTAGCTGAGTAGATTATTATGAGCCTCCAAATTCCAAGTAATCTTCTTCAGCCAAACGTTATAATACGAGGTTTTATATATATCAGCAATATGTACTTTCATTGACAATCTAAATGTTGGTGGGTGTAATTTGCAGGTCCTCACGGAGATTCATTGAGAGTTTGTATGATGGCAATTATAGATTGTGAAAGGCCTCATCATTAAACGTTTAGGCAAATGCCTTCATCCAATCCGAGCTAATTAAATTGGCAACACCTATTATATACTTCCATCTCAATGGAAGGCCTCTCAAATGCTTGTATCAATCAAGTCTTCTCCTAGCATTGATTTTGATGGAATCGGTTGGTCGAATCTACATTTCAAAGCACTGTAGCGGAATAGGATCGTCTTTTCATTTTTCAATTTTCAAATTTATTGAAGAGTACTGTACTATTCATTTATCTTCACGTACAATAGTTGACATACATGTAGACATTTGGTGGTCTTAATTATAAAGGACAATTTTAAATGTAATCCATGGCTAGAGATATTGGGATTTAATTGTTTATCATGTGATTCGAAAGGCACGGAGGAGATCTGGACAGGCAAGAGATGTGCAAATCTGCAATATAAATAAGCTTCGTCGGGTCATTTTCTTGGCTTCTTTTAATTCAAGTTTTTAGGCATAGAGGGTCTTTGATGGCTTGGCTAGTTGGCCGTAGATCAAGTTAATTTTTAGGTTTTTAAAAATAGGGCTCATTGTTATTAAGTATTATTTAAATGAAGCCAACCCATTCACATTAATATGTATATATCAATCAAGATTGGAGGCTTATCTTTGTTGCTCTACGGGGTAATTAACTACAAAGTTAAGATTCAGTTATAGGAACTAAGGTAATTGAAGATGAAGATGGATCTAATATGACTTTATCATATACATCTTTGTTAGCTAAGTTAGTCGATACTTTCAACGTAATTCATCTATTTTCTTCCATGAAAGAGACTGAGGTCGTCTCAGTATTTATTTCACGAGCATCATGATCAATCCTTGACCTTGTTGTCACAAGGACCAATAAATAATTTGAAGTAAGTAATTTGTTTTCGCTGCTGAAAATGCTATATATTGCTATCAAAATAGGATTTGTTGTTGGTTTTTTTTCAGTGGTGAGCTCAACTCATTAATTGTGGTGGTGGTAACAGATTATTAATGGAGTCTGAGTTTTATATATATTGACAGCAAGGATCGCTTTGAAACTAGTATAAATTATTTATCACATGATGACCACGAGTTGATAAATGTATTTATTTTTCAGAAAAATGCAATCAAAACATAGGTTGGAAAAAGAATGTGACAATTAGGAATTGGAAGCGTGGTGCTACGAGAACCAATCAGGTGTCGTCTGATTTGGTGCGCCGTAATAAATAGCATCTTCAAGTCGCTCCGGCCTCCAGGCTTCATTATCTCCCTCCCAAGCGTTGTGGCCTATTTGTGGGTATGATACGGAAGATATGATTTCTAGTGTCGTTGAATTAATTGTAATTTTGGGTATTATAAATTGCTACAATAAATTGAGGAGACCACCCAATTAATTCGGAAAGCTACAGATCACCACTACGTGTCTTAAATTTTGGGGTTGGCAACTCACTCAAGAATTCAACGCAGCTTGCCATTTCCTGGGGGAGACATTGTGCACATGTTGGTCAGATTAGGTCGGGCCGGGGTTTGGCTTAACAAGCGTTCTTCCGTCAAAAATTGCTTAATCCTTTTGTAACGTAATGGGTTTGTAGTCTATCTTGCTCTTGTTTAAATATCAAGGGCACACACTCAACTGAAGTGTTTTTTTTATAAAAAAGTTGGATATCAGCATAGCCTCAAATCTTTTTTAAGTGGACAGAAAACTGACCTGCAGTAGAATTATCGTTCATGTTAATATCAGGATCTGGGCAACTTAAATTGCAGTCATGCAGTCATCTTCGGTATAATGTCCTGGTGCATCCTATTCAGCAACACCACATTGTTCTTGAATCTTGACAATAGCTCATGATACCTAACAAGCAATACAAATACCACCATCGTGAATAAGTTCTGAAAAACAATGCATAAAGTAAAAGATTTTGATTGATTGAATGTTGAATGCAGCACCGTGCTCAATCTGTGAGAAATATACTTATCAACGATCTTCACATACTCAATGAAGAAACAAGGTTTTTACTGTCATTTAGAACATCACTTATCACTTGCATTTGTTTTGGATGATTACAAAGAAGTCACACTGTTAGTAATTTTTAAACGAACTTGCAAACAAATGGGATTCAAATATCATCTAATTCAATCTCCTGTCAGTTTTTATCCAAAGGAATAATCATATAACATGACATAGAGCTAAAAACTGCTATATATTTAAAAAAATATATTTTTACAAATGCTAAAAAAATGGAAAATGAAAAACTCATATGGGCATCCGTGTAACTATGTACTGCCCCTTTTCCAGGTCATAAATAGTCTTGCACCTTGGTCTTCGCCAATTTGATACATAAAGTAATGAAAGAATTACCAACACGAGTATTGCAAACAATGAAATGAATGCTAGGGTATCATTCCCAGCAACGTTTCGGATGGTCTCTGGATCCCACTCAGGTTGAACCGCCATTTGAAGGATGAATACACCCAATGTCCAATCAAGAGGACTACTTCCAGTGGGATCTGCAAAACCTATCCTGCAAAACGTATTTGAGATGAGGACAAGATAAAGAACAATTTTAGACAATCTTTTTGCTTGAAAAAGTTTTCTTCGTTACAACATTATGATGTTTGACCAAGGAAATATTTCAACATAAACTTGTAGCAAGCCATTCAATTAGCTGTAGTCTATCTCAAGAAATTTACCGCTTTTCCTCTAAAGGAATTCCAAGACCATCATGTAATAGTGCCACCATGAAAGCAGATGAAAAACAATATTTTAGCAACTCCGTCTCATCAATGCCAAAGTGCTCTTCTTTTAGACTAACCCATTGATCCTCACAATAGTGCCGTCCAGCAGCTTCTACATCTAATAAAGAAGTCTTTGGTGTCATCCCAAACAACTAAAGAAGGTCAAAGAAATCCAACAATTAGGGGATAAAAATGCATATGCCAGTTGAGATTACATAAGTAACATAGCTATACAAAAAAAAATGAAGGTTCAGTTTTATTGACTATAACTATAACATGAAAAGCATCGTGTAATTTGAAAATGAACCGCTGCAAACCTCTGAAATGTAGAAAAATTTCTCAGAAGCAAGTGGCTTTTCTTGCAATTCCGTCTTAAATCTTTGTAAAATTCCACACTGGGAATTCGAACAGATACCTACGAGAAAATATATATTGATCAAAGATTCAAATTTGATAAGAATCTATAGTCAAAAGGTTGTAACAAATGAAACATCCAAACATAGATTTTGGGGCCACAAATAAAAACTACCTCCCCAAATCGACAGGAGTCTTTTGCAGTATATGTCCAAACTCCAAAGGCTTTTGCCCTAGTCATTGAAGACTTTGCAATTCTGATTAAATATTCTTCAAGGTTATGCCAAGGTTTCAGAAACCAAATAGGTGGTGGTGGAGCCCTAGATGTTAGTAGGCAACCAAAAAAGATGCTGTTATGGGCAACATATGAAAGCAGCAACAGCTGCCTCTGTAGGTGGTTCTGGATACTATTCCCATAGTAGCAATGACTTCTACAGAAATTGTCCAGAATGGCCAGTTTTGCTCTATTAGGTGTGTCATCATGATCAGAAACTGGTAACAAATAAAAAAGAGATAGGTTGATAAAGGTCTGAACTTTCTCATTCAGTCCTATAACTAATGTACTGTCTTCCTCTGACCTTGATTTCCCAGTTTCATCATTATGTATTTGCCAAGGCAAAATAGGGTGTAGGTAAAAAATGGAAAAATAATGGCATACATGTAAGACAATCCATCTAAAACCAACATATTAAGCAACTGAATAATGCTTGAGCATGCCACCACAGCAATGTACCTGCTCAAGAACCAAGTACTATAAAAGGATGCTGGTATTTAAGATCAGGCACCTGAGTTACGGCCCTATTCAGACACTCTATTATCCATTTCTCCAAATAAGAGGCGTGATGAAAGAAATTAAAAGTTGAAGGCCAATATAGATTAGGGGTCTTAAACAGTATAACTAAGTATTGCATTGCAATGCATTCCTTTCTAGTAATATAGGAGCACCAACTTGACACATCCTTCCTACAATGCCCATAGATGAAATGCTTCATTGTTTGACAAGCTCTCTGTAAGTGCTTCGCATTTCCTCCTATACTTTGTTCTCAACTAGTCCATTCTCTACCATCAATTTTTCATGAATTGTCAGGATATTGATCTCAGACAACTTCTATCAAAATAAGAAAATGAGTCACTAATGCATGCAAAAATGTCAATATGATGGCATAAAAATCCTGTCTCCACCAACTGTGGGTAGCTTAACATGGTCCTAGAATTAATTTTTTCAAAGAAAATATCTAAAAGAACAACAAATGCCACAAGGCCTACATCATTATGATTTGATTACCTAAAATGCTTTCTCACCCTTGATCTCTATCGTGGACAAAATCCTTGGCCAAATTAAAAGCTATCAAGTGTTTTCTAATGTCTGGTAGGTTTTTTTTAGCGCATCTACTATTGCACAACTAATCTTCACACCTCATCTAGCCAATGCATTTATAGATCCTTTTTGGAGTTCTCTATCAACTTAAACAGTTCCCTCAAGCAGTATTTCATCAGAACTATTCCTTTATTATTTATGAATACAAATATCTATTTATCAAGTTGATAAGAACTTTTTGGTTTTAAATGTGTAATTTACACTGGCATCTAGTCCAATATGCAACTTCACATTTTATGGGTTTGCAACCAGCAACGGAGAAGATTAAACAATAAGCATGAACAACAAAACTTACAAAGGAAATTACAACAGAAATTTTAAAAGAAATCAATAATCTATAGGGTCTGCCAGTGTGCATCAATGTACCTTGTCCTTGCAACAACACGTAGGTCTTTGATCTACAAGTAGCAAAGTTGCTCTCTGTTTGAACTGAGATGTTTTTCTGAAGTTCATGTGATGATTTCATCTCAATAAAGCTTTGGTTATACCCTTTAGGAAAGCATGAAGACCTGGTTGGTTCCTCAATATAACCTGAAGCATAGATTGATGAAATATACAAAGATAGAACATAAAAGAGTTTATGTGTGTAAGGCAGAGAGCAAGCAAGTATAAACAATGGTGATTGAGAGTTGAGACAATTTATAATTGAAGAAATAAAGGGGAACAGAACAGCTAATAGAGAACATTTCTCTTTGAAAATGAATTGCTATGGAAGATCAACCTAAGAAAAAATATGTCAAAATCAATGAGCATGGCCTATACAGTGTCAAATAGCAAGTATCCACTCTTAGATCCCCATTATCCAGATTGCACATACTAAAAGTTGAAATTCATTGCCTATATAGTTGTAGCAAGCATGGTTTAAAATTTCGCCCGAAACGGTATGGTAAGCCCGGTATTTACCGGTTTTTCAGGTTTCCGGTATTCGGGTATGGTATTTGAAAAAACCGGGTATATTGTGTATACCGGGCGGTATATGGCTCGTACCACCCGGTATGGGCGATACCGGGCGGTATCAAGCGGTAATGTCGTTGGCCGTTGGCAACGGGTGGCCGACAGCCCGACAGGACTATTGGCAACATGTTTCGGATTAATACCGCCCAAACCGGGCGGTGTTTGATATATACCGCCTGATATGATCAACAGTGACCCCAAACAGCTATAGAGCCGTTTGGGGCCGGGACCGCCGAAGACTTTGCGTAGTGCAACATAAGACCGTACCAACACATGGTATTCATCATCTCAGTTGATGTTGCGCTACGTCTTATGTTGCGCTACGCAGAGTCTTCGGCGTGGGGGCGCAGCCCCCGAAAATTTTTAAACATTGTATTCATGTATTTGACATTTGAATATTGATTTTAAGTATTTCTTCATCAATTATATGGTTATTGGAGATTTGAAGTTATTGTTTTTTTTTATAAAAAAAAACCCCACCGGTATGCAATTTCCGTACCGGACCGTACCATGTGTCGGTACGGTACGGTACCGGTACCGAGATTTTAAACCATGGTAGCAAGTACCATTGACTTGTATCCTGTAGGAAATTCACTCAACTCTCCAGCATTCAAGGCTAAGGCTACGTCACAGATGATATTTTGGTAGAAGAGCTAACCTGTTCCCATGGTGCTGGAGTTACGTAAGCCAATCAATGATTCCCAAGCTACACCCTGCATATAACATTAAGAGACCTTTAGTCCAAATAATTGAGATTGACATCATTCTACACAAACAAAAGCACAAGAAAATTCACTATGATGCTAGACAAGATTAATCAGTCCATCACACTAATGAATATTACACATGAGAACGTGTTGTGACTTGTGATTAGTTCTCATAGTATTGAGTAGAATATTAAGCCAACAATATGAAGCCAGATTTAGAGCATATCATTAAAGAAATAGGAGATTCATCATCATCATCATCATCATCATCATCATGTTTTCCCCAATGATATGAAGCCAGAATTAGAGCATATCTTTTAAGAAAATTCCATGACTGTGACAAGATCCTATGACAACCATTTGCCCAACAGCGGGCAAACTAATAAAACCCAAGTTCAAGGGTATATATTATATCAAAAGAACCTAATGCCTATGCCACACAATATAATCTAGCTTTAGTAGTTTCATGAATTAGTGCAATTGCTGAGAAATTATCCAATAGAGAATGTTGAATACTGCATAGAACAGAATTCATATGAAGGGTGCAAACCACCAAGAAGCAAGCAGATTTAACCTTGAAGAGTTCACCAAAGGAAAAACTATGGCTCCTTGAACATAAACTGGGTACAGTAACATAAAGTAACAATTAGCATCATTTTATACCAACTTGCTTTCTCTAAAGTTCCATGCATGTACATCAAAACCTGTCCTTGTAATACCTTCAAAAAATCATCTCAGCAAACTCACCAAAGTCCATCCACGAATTTCACCAGATTTATTTAATGAAACATTTCTCACTGGCAAACTGCAAAAGTCTGTTGATATGTTCTGTACAATGACTGTATGCTATGGTGTTAGTTATATATATGGTCAGAACTCTGAATTTTGGTTAATGCAATAATCTACAACAAATAAGTTAACTGTTAGTAGTTGCAAGTTGCAACATAAAGAAATCTCCAAGTTCCACAGGTTGAATTTATAGGATTGATAAGGATACATGATCCCGGAATTCATATGAAAAAAGTAGGCAAGAAGATCATTTGCTTTAAAATTGAATAATAAACACAAATATATTGCTTAACTGGGTAGAAACAAGACTGTATAACAGATTAATAAACTCACTGTTTCAGAGCAAAGAGGAGTTACTACTTACTACCATGTCTTACCTGACTAATTTGGTGAATGCTTTTGCTATAAAGGTTATAGGTAGCACCAGGTAGCTTAAGCATCCTTGAGAATTCCATGGGAGGCGGCTCTTCTGGAACAAATGTGATCTGCATGTCAGGATCACTTTTAGACAATTACATATGTAAAATGCAACAAGGAAGATGCTTCATCTTTCATTGCTATGACATTGAGTCGATGAGTTTTTACTTTTTAGATGTCATCTTATTGAACATATAAGAAGGATAAAGACTGTTATTAGCTTCGATACAATGCCAAATAAATCTCATCAATAGAAACAAAATCTTAGAGAAATGAGAGAAGTATGACAAAGGGAGACTGAAAGAAATCAGTAAAACTTGTATAATTAGTTATCACTAGTTAATGGCCTGTATCTTACACATTCTTATGAAAAACACTGATATGTTAGCTTTGGGGAACACAACATATTTGGGAAAAAGATAGTCTATGTTCAAATTATTTAACAGCAGAAAATAACAAGGGACATAAGAACATTGTAGCATGGCTAAAGAAGTACAAGTGACAGTACTTCAACAAAATACAGAATATATGTGCAGAGACATTGACTAATAGAGAAGACTTGCCAACATAATACTGTGAGCCATCCTTGATAGGCAAAAAATGTAAACTACCGTATAAGATGTGGTGTTCCATACATGATAAAAATTCTTAATCCCTCGGGATGCTAATTTATAAAGATTGTAAACAAATCATATTATTATAAAGCTAGTGAAGTTTAGAAGTTAGGTGGAAAATAAAAATGAGGATGTCAGAGTTCTTGGTTTTTAGCCTTGTTCTAGGTCTGGTACATTCTGAATGAAGGCTGGTTAATCCCCAATCTGGATCTGAAACCTTCTCAGCACTAGGCTGGAGCAGGTCTTTGTCCTTCTTCTTGACTAAGTTGGCTGTTTGGGTGATGATCGGTACAGAGATAGGAAAAGAAGAGAGAGAGAGATAAAAGAAAAATAGAAACTGAATTCACTTCTGAATTCAGTTACAGCCGACCCTAACTTAATATTTATAACATTTCCCACAACTTAAAAGAGAAAAGACTACTTTACCCTTCAAACCTTACAATAAGAAAAAATAAAAAATAAAACAAGGCTAACTAAACCATGCAATAAGACCAGTCAAACCCTCCTACTACTTTTTCTTCCATTTACCATGTTCAAACCTGTTGTAAACCTTTAATTCTGGATTCCTAACAGAGGAATCTCAATTTCTTCAAATAAAGATTGATAATATCAATCTATGCAACATTCTCAAGTTATTTTGATGTGATGATGTTGAAAGTAACAATGACATAATGACATGTTAGGCTATTACTACTTTACTTGTGAAGATTGCCTAATAAAAAGAGGGTAGGATGAGAAATGCTTCAAAAACTTCATTAACCTCCCCAACAAAAATTAAGAAGTAACTAAGGACAATATAAGCTCTTTCCTCCCTTCTGATACGGGCGGTACATACCGGTTTTATAACCGTATCTAGTCGGTCCCGGGTGTACCGATACATATCGAGCGGTACGCTCGGTATTCCATAATACCGCACGGTATGAGCGGTATGGTTTAAAATTTCGCCCGAAACGGTACGGTAAGCCCGATATTTACCGATTTTTCAGGTTTCCGGTATTCGATATACCCGGTATTTGAAAAAACCGGGTATATTGTGTATACCGAGCGGTATATGGCCGTATATTGTGTATACCCAGTATGGGCGATACCGGGCGGTATCAAGCGGTAATGCCGTTGGCCGTTGGCAACGGGTGGCCGACAGCCCAACAGGGCTGTTGGCCACATGTTTCGGAATAATACCGCCCAGTATGATCAACAGTGACCCCAAACAGCTATAGAGCCGTTTGGGGCCGGGTTTGGGTTATTTTGGGGGTTATATAAAGCCCCCATTGGGTACTGTTTGATACTGTATTAGGGTTTTTCACAGATACAAGAGAATCATTACATTAGAATTAATATAGGGCGACACAGGCCCACAACCCAAAGGGTCTAAAAAATTTCCAGAGGCTCCACCCCCACGCCCCTGGCAAGGGGCGCTACCCCCTTGACTCTGCGTAGCGCAACATAAGACGTAGTGCCCTATATTAATTCTAATGTAATGATTCTCTTGTATCCCTGAAAAACCCTAATACAATACCAAATGGCTTTTAAACATTGTATTCATATATTTGACATTTGAATATTGATTTTAAGCATTTCTTCATCAATTATATGGTTATTGGAGATTTGAAGTTATTTCTTAAAAAAAAAAAAAAAAAAAAAACCCACCGGTATGCAATTTCCGTACCGGACCGTACCGTGTGTCGGTACGGTACGGTACCGGTACCGACTAGTGACCGAAATCGGTACCGGTACCGAGATTTTAAATCATGCCTGGCGGTATCGCTCGGTATGTAGTATGGTGTAGTAATGTACCATTTTGTGCTGCACCATACTGTAGTATGGTGCTACTATGATGTCATTCCACCATACTCCCGGTACCGAAAATGGTGACGCACCGTACTGTATGTCGGTAGAGTACGGTACTGGTACTGAAATTTTAAACCTTGCCTCCATGCATATTGTGTGGATTACATGATGTGCCACTCCTAGAGTCTATAACTGTTCAAGCATTAAAAACCTGATTGACAACTAAAGTATCAACATGAATGTATTGCTAACTAAGAATGTTGGGAAGGCATAGCAAAACATAAGATGAAATCACCTGACAGATCGAAAGAATGTCAAGAATAAGAAGGAAATTTATTTCTATTATATTAAAATAACTACACATGCTAACCTGAGTAGAAGCATCACCAAGTTCAACTACCCCCCAAGTGTCCTGAGGATTACCTCCTAATGTCCCAAGGACATAGTTGGCAGCTAACCAAGCATATGTACCCCTGTCTTGACCTGTCAGTTTAAATAATATTACTGAAAGCAAATATATGCAGTACCAGGCAACCACATAGTAAGTAAAATGCTTCAAGAAAAATCAAAATTATAAAAGACATGCAAAACATAAAGCATAGGCATAATTCTTTCAGTAAAGGAGTATACAAGGCTCGTAAAAGTTACATAATTTATTTTGCATCAATAGAATAACACAATAATGTGCTCTTATTCACAGTTTTTTCATGTAATTACACTCCCACCTCTTGCAAGCTAGTTCCATGAAAAGACATGGTGAATCATGACTCATGAGTGAGAGCATTTTGGAGGAGGTTGATTCAAGAATGTCAAAAAAAATACTATTTTGTCTGAGGCAAAGGCAGAAATTCTTCCAAATTATTCCATTAACAAGATAAAATTAGTATACTAAACAAGAACAATAAATTACCAAACCAACTTATGAAAAAATCCAACAAAAGAATTAACCAAAATGCAGATTTTTCGTTGACTAAAATGCCTAAGGCTGGATAGTGGTTGACTTATTTATTTTTAGACCAATTAAATCTGTGATTCAGTTTAAGTACAACATAGAATAAGTTCAAGAAGTCCAAAGCATATAATTCAACATGGAAACTGGAAAGAGGTATGGCAAATTATGCAAGCAAGTGCACAACAATATAATTAGTAATCTAGTAGTCACCTAGAAGTGGGAACATGAATTTTTGCAGACAATAATGGGAGGATAAAGTCGGATTATCATGCCCAACATACATGATCATAAGTTGTTTTACGATAGCCTAGACGAATTATTATGCTCCATGATGGTCATCTAAGTTACAAAATCCTGCAATCAGCATCAGATAATCAAAAGTAACTATTAACCATTGCTCAAAGCTCAATAAATTCCAACAGAAAATGTTGGGTGTTCATTGATAAGCCAAATATGTTTTCCTCATTTTGCAATAATAATATGTGTCTTGACCATGCCAATGCTACTAATAGCAGCTTGAATACATTCGTTAACATAATTGTTTCCTGATCACTTCTCATGGACGGCTGAGAAGTTCCTCTATATGCAGAAAGAACTAGGTCTTATTTTTTAATTAACAGCATATTAAGAGCAGAAAGAAAATCCAATTATTTTATTCATTTAAATTTTTAAAGGCGTCTTTATATTTATTCTGGTTGGAACTTTTTGAAAAGCTATAACATAAAAGTCTACTTTTTACTAGTGTCACTTCAAATCTATGCTGTGGAAGCAAATACCAAAATCGTCAAACAATCCAAAGCAATAGATAAAGTGATCCAAACGAACATGAAAGAAGTAGAACCACGTAGACGTACCAGTAATGGACGAAGCCCACTCATTTCTGAACATGAATCCAGATGACCTAAGTGCTTGCCTGCAGGAGTCCAAGATTGCCATCCTCACTCGCAACGGAAATCTTCCCAACCCTCCGTTCTCAATCAACCGCACCTTCGTCGTCTTCCACTCCGCTCTAGGCACTCTCCCCTTTGCAAACTCCAGCAGCTCGACGATCGACCTTCCGGCCATCTCCGGCGCTTCTACGAACGCGCCCAACCCGGGCGTGACCTGCGACGACACCGACCCCTTACCATCGAAGCCAATGAAGGGGATCCGCCCCTCGTTGAGGAACTCGAAGACGTGGATCCGCGACATGGCGGGGCCGGCGTCAATGACGAGGCCGAAACCCTTGGGGCGGGGAGCGTCGAAGTGGGAGGAGACGTGCGCGCGCCCGGCAGCGGCGAAGAGGTAGAATAGAAAAGGGAGGATGAGGAGGCCAGCTGCGAGTATCCAGCGGCGGTCGCCACCGCCGCAAAGGGGAGGTCGGGAGCCGGCGGGAGCGGGCGAGTAGTACAAGCGGGGGTGGAGCTGGGTGCGGTGCGGCAAGAAGGCGGCGCTGGCACCGGCGGAGGACGAAGCGCGTGATTGGAGGGAGGAGAGATCCATGGAGTGGAGGAGGAAGGAAGGAAGGAGATCCGGGGATGGTCCCGGGATCTTCCTAGGGCTTCGAAGTCGTTGTCGCCGTCGTCGACTTCTTTGGGAATTGGGATAGATGGAAGAAGATGACCAACGAGTGTTTTCTTCTTCTTTTTAATTTATGAGTTGAGAGGACTCGAACTATGTATTTATTTGGAAGCTTAAACTCGAATAAAATATTTATATTAAATAATTTTAAGGCAACACATCGCATCTTCTTTTCTTATATCATTTTAGCTCATATATTTCTGTAAAATTTAAATATTTGTTCAACTTCGATATGCGTTACCAATTATTATAAACTTTAATTTACGTTGACATTCTTACAAATAAATATAACACAAAGTATTTGTCGACCCAATAATAATTTAGTGGTGAGATATTCGAGTATATTATTAATAGATTATGATTTGATCAATTGTAGTATTTTATGATATGCGTGTAATTTTAAGTCTGTGTATTTTTGTGTAATGAATATGTTATACAATTATTTTTTTTAAAAAAATTATTCAAGTATTTTAGATACTAAAAGCTACTTATATTATTTTGAAAATGTTATTCAAATGGTTAATGTTTATATCTTGGTATTTCTTTGGATGATTAGAATATTTGGAAAAATATATTTTTCTTTTTGTGCGTGGAAGGGTAACTTACAAAATTTTGGAAGAAGATATACATAAATGTTCTTTGTTATATAAACTTGAAATGTTTAAATTATTTTATTTAAAAAAAATATATCAGTTATTCATTTGATATATTATGATGCAATTAAAAAAAGCTCATTAACTTTTAGAATAATTATCTGAATATATTCTAAATTATGTATTTTTTTATTTGTGATTAATTTTAAAATATTATCAAATTATATCTGAACTTTGACATTTGTCTCAATTACATCATTTCGTTAACTTTCCGTCAGCAACCCTGTTAAGTACGTGATTTTCTAACGTGGATTAAAATAATATTTTTTATTTAAAAAATAAAATAAAAATCAATACAATTTATATTAAATAATATAAAATAATATTTTATATTTTATATTAAAGAATAACTCTCAGCCATGTTCGAAGGTGAACATAGAGTAATTTTTTAATATAAAATAAAAAAATATTTTATATTATTTTATATGATTTTTTTATATTTTTAAATTAAAAATATTATTTTAATCCACGTCGGATGCCACGTCATCGCCTTAACGATGTTGCTGACAAAGAGTTGACGAGAGGATGTAATTGGGAGTTGGGACAAATCTCAAAGTTCGAGATATAATTTAATAATATTTTGATATTAATTATAAAGAAAAAATGCATAGTTCAGGATATATTTAGATAATTATCCAAACTTTTATTTTCCAATAATGAGCTTTCTTTTACTTTATAGATTATTAAGTTTCTATAGAAGTTTATTTTACAAGAAAATTACTGATATTTGTTGAGATAAAAGATTAAAATTCACCTATAAAATAGCATAAGGAAATTATTTTAGTGATTTATTTTTTAAGGAAAAAGATTGAATTTCTAGTAAATATTCTAGAGAAGCAGCTTTAAAAACTAGGCAAATTCGATGAAAATTGAAAATTTTGTAAAGGATTTCAGTTATTACAAAAATAAACCGTCCTATAAAATAAAGAATAAAATAAGAGGAAGAGAGCGAATAATAATAATTTTTCTAGGTGAGTTATCTAATTTTTAAATATCACTCTAATAAAGGAAATAATTTCTTTTGCAACTTTACCAAGTGATTAGTTGATTTATCATACTACGCTCTTAGCAGAAATACTTATCACTAAAACTTGATACGAGAACAAAAATAATATTTCTTTTTTTGGTACTTAATCATCAACTTAAAACGATAATGATTTTTTACTTTATTCTATCCTAACATCACAAGATAAAAAGCTTGAATAGATGAGTAATTCTTCACTTGTAACTTATTTCCTCTAGTATTCATATTTTCTTATAGGAACGAAATATCTTGTATCTAGAAACTTAGGACTTGTATGATTGCTTGAATTGACGATGAATAAAAATGAACAAAGAATATGAATAAACGATGAATGAAATAGTTATTCTCTTATTTAGTTGGCATCTTGAATAGAATAACTATTTAATTATTTTGTTAGCATAAAGAATAGACACTGAATAGAGATAAAATATAAAAGTATCATTCTTAATAATATTAAATGTTATACTACTTTATAATTTAGTTACATATCATAATTTGTTACAGTAATATTATAATATTTTACTTATCTTTCTAATGATATTATAATTTATTCTAAAATGATAAAAGTATAGACAAAATAAAAAAAATAATAAATGATATTATAATTTTTTATAATCCATAATAACATATTAAAGATATGAATTTTGTAATTTTTTAAAATAAAATATTAATTTAAAAATCCAGCAAATATAATTTATAATTAATTAATTAATTTATCGTGTAATTTAAAAATATAAGAAAATAAGTATAATATAATATACATTATGTAATTAAGCTCAATTACAATGGGCAAAAATGAAAAATATTACTAGGAATAGGCAAGGAATAGCTATTCCTTGTATTTAAAACCCAACCAAATATGATAATAGGAATAGACTAAGAATAGCTATTTGATAACCAAAGTGGCCCTTAATTCCATAAGTCAATCCTCCTTCACATAGTTTGCTACCTAGCAGAAACTAGGGGTGAGCGGGTTCGAATACCCTGTAATTTTTATGATATCCGGACCCTACCCTATATAGGACCGGTTCCTATATTTTGGACCTGGATCCTACCCTGTTGGAACCTAGAATCAGACCCTACCTGGAACCACCGATTCCGATTCCGGGTACCCTATTGGATCACCTATTTAATTTTATTAGTGTGAATAGAAAATAATGAATTAATGAATGAAAGAGTTTGTTAATGTTCACTATAATTTCTATTATTGTTTTGTGGCAAAAATAGTAATATATGTAATGTAACCAATAAATTATATTGAGAAATTACAAATAGACTCCTAATTAAATATATCTATTATCTAATATATCGCATTCAAGTTAAATAATTAAATATATATAACTTAGTACCGGTTCCGATTCCTTGATTTGTTACCCGGACCCTACCCTGATTTAATTTGGGTCTACTCGGAACCTACCCGATCGGGTCGGTTCCAACCGGTTCCGGGTCTACCCGGTACCCGTGCACACCCCTAGCAGAAACATGAAACTTAGTTCAGTAGTCACTCTGGGTCAAACAAATAACTCAATGCAAATATTGTTTGATACCCGTTAGTTTGTAGTCAGATATTGCACTAAAGTCCAAAACATCCTAAAATTCTTCAAAGCTGTACATTAAATGTGAGCTTAATAAATGTTTTATCCATTCTGATTAGGGACAACCACCATGTTCCATAATCATCAAATAACTCCTACATGAAGAACTCACTCGAAATTGAAGTTCTTAGGCAGCCTCAAACACAAGGCAGAAAATAACAGGAACTTTGCATGAAAATAACAGATTACAGAGGTAAAACCCATTGCATTGGGAGCAAGTCCAGAATAGTTCAAATATACCATTCTGGCTATGATGCACATTCATCTGTATCCTCAACATCCTCATGAAATGAATGGATCACTCGCTCTCATAGTCTTCATCATCGCCAAAAGAAAAGACAGAAGCATCTGCGGCAATTGCCTTGAATTCACTCATAGTGGTAGAGTCCAAATCAGTCTTCTCCGCTGGCGTATCTTTGCTGCTCTCAATTTTCACATTGGCAGAATCAGGAGCCTTTTTAGCTTCCGCTTCATTTTTTAGTGAAAGTTGTCCAATATCTTGTGTTATGGTTGTGGTTTTCTCATTTTGTGTTTTTATTTCAGTTATTTCAGTTCCTTCAGCCGAGGCGACGGATCCCTCTGAATCACCTGCCATCCGCCTGCCCCTGGAGGACCCTGTTTCCTCTGCTTCACTATCTGAGAAGACATCATCCTTATCTTGGCTTCTGGCATCCCTTTCAACCTTAGTGGATGAACTGCTACTATCTTTGGTTGCGGTGGCAGATCCAGCAGCACTAGCCAATTCCTTGTTGGCATTTGAACTGATTTGCCGTGGAGGATTGGACCCATCATAATCCACAAGCACAATTTCAACCTGGAATCCTGGAGACGGTAACTTCCTCTGCAGGATTAACATTTGAAGGGTGAGCCATAAACATGTAAAAAGTATTACAATAAGAATAGTAAATAGCAGAGAGCTATAAGGAAGCAGGAAAAGCAACTCGATAGTTGCAACTATCATATTTAATTAAAATCCAGAACATCAGAGTACAAATAAAATACATAAAAGAATTCTCTGCTTTAGACATCAAAGAGAAAGATGGTCAAAAGACAGTGTTCTCAAAAGGTTGTGAATTGAAAATAAGGGGTTTCTGAACTTGCAATGCAACAGAGGTGATGGTTACCAATGCAGCATAATCAATTGTTTAATTTCATTTGAGTAGGACCCTTCTACCTTGTCGAAGCCATCAAGATCAGAAGTATTCAAGATCTTTCTATTCTCTGTAAATGTTGTATTCAACCAGCTACACAATGAGACAGAAAATTAGTGTCAGTTCTAAAAAAAACGAAATAATATGATCTTGACTAAAAGTCTAAAGCATAAGCAGATGAAAAAATTAAGAACTTTATTACCATAGTCATATATTTCACTTAGTGTGCAAGCACATGTTCAACTATCATATACATAAGATAACACATTACAGAAATGAAGACCAGGAGAGAGTAACATCCAAGTATGGTCATGGGTCAAAATTACAGTCAGTTGAAAAAAGTTAGACATGTGAAATAAGAACACATGTTTGCATCACCAGTAAACTGTTTTATGGAAAAGTAAAAAAGATAACCTCTAAGATGTTTATTCTTTTGAAATTCAAGCAGTTTGAATTAAACAGGATATATAGCCTAGTTTCTTATATAAAAATGTTTTCATCTTAGCAACCGAGGCTCAAGCGAACAAGTCTCTCTAGAAACAGGGGGTAAGGTTTCATATATTGACACTCCAATAACCTGCTTTAGAGGAACCACTTTTTTCTTTTTTTGTTCACTATCTTAATGAGGCATAGGGGATAACGGAATCTATTTTCACTACCTAACAATTAAATCACTCTGAAACATAGTACAATCTAACACTAATCACAATAAAAAATTTCACGATTGGTATGCCATACAACAAAGACCCTGACGTAAGAAAGTATTTAGTGAAAGCTGGCAAACTAAAACTTACGAAGTGTTCAGTCAGCTACCAAGATAATGCACTAAAGGTCATGAGAACCTAAAAGATGACAAAACGAGGAAAGCGGGCTCACCAGTAAAAATCTCCTTGTCGATCATGAAAATGAATTTTGAAATCACCAGCCACCTCTGTCAGACCAGGCTCTCCTGGCAAAGCAAAGACCATAATCCCCTTCTTTGGTGCACTAAACCAGAAGTCTTCAGGCTAAAATACATGATAATAAGTAAGGCACAGACAGAATGAAGGGAAAAAACTACAAATCCAGAAATTATATATAGGTGCAAATTGAGAACCACTACAACTAGTAACCCAAAACATAAAAGGTATACTATCAAATACCAACATATGATATGAATTTCTTGATATTGGACATTCACATTCATTTAATAGTTTTAAGAAAATTGGAAAATTTATCAGTTGTTAGGTTATGGAAATTAGCAATTTCCGAGACATCAAACATCTTGCGCTATTGCAAGCAAAATTTGCGCCCCCAGCTTTATTATGCATTGTTTTCATGGTAAACGAAAAAATGACTATTTGTAGGACAAAGCTGCCAAATTATTTGAACTCAGTTCTTAAGAGTACGATGAGAGATGTGCAATACCACAGATTGTAGCCAACTATGTACTTCAGATCTATGCAGTATGCACTTAACATCCAACACTCAGTGCTCCTGAAGTAATGAATCTTAATCTTTTATATGTTTTATCTTAAAACACCTGTTATTAAACAGCCACAATTTAGAAATCACGAATTGCCAAGAGATCACTTGGCAATTACTTGAGAGCACAAGCATATCAAAGTCATTTTATCTAAACATCCAGAATAGAAGGAACATAAATTCATAAGCAATGACATCGTGGAAGGATTGTATTGCTGCCTAAACCAACAAGACATGATTGAATTTTGTGCATCTATCAATTATGCTGCTATATTAATCAAAGCAAAACTAAAATATCTGAGAGTCTAGTTGGTTATGAAAAAAAATAATCTTGTTCATCAAAGATAATTTTCAACTCATAGCTGCAACTAACACATTCAAATTCTCTGTCCACAAATATCTAGTTTTTGCTCAGAAGTCAGAACAATGCCCTATGCAATTAGGCAATACTTCTTTCTAAATCTAATTACCTTCTGGTATAGCTCATGCTTGTAAATTAAATAAAAGCTAGAAGAAGTCTTAAAAATTTTGCAAAAGTTAAAATCAATTAACTAGTTCACAAAAAACCAGGATTTTTCCAGCTACTTGTTGTAAATGAATGGAACCTTACTAATCATTGTCTCAACTGAAGTACTGAGGCCCAAACCATATAAACATAACAAAAAATAAAAATTGATAACATCAAACACATAATAAACATACCATTAGATCTTTAGTCCTCGGATGCTTCTTTGTTGAGAAGAGGACTCCTGTTTTGCATGAGATGCATAGTGTTATATGAAGTACAAACATAACTTAAAATTTTATATTTAAGGAATAACTCAAAAATATGATCCAAAGCTTAAAGTTAAACTAGTCAGTACCATTATGATTGGAAATAGTAATCGAAGGCCGGATCCAATAAGGGCATCTATGAAGACGAAAACCTCTAAGCATGCACCTGAAAGAAGGGAAGATCCTTTGATGTCAGGGAACTACAATAAGTTTGATAATTTAATGGGAAGTATGACAAAATATCTGGTGGAAATATTGGAGTTACCTCCGGCCTGGCTGATTTTCACCATTGAAGTATGTTAATATCCGTTCGAAATATTTGACATATCTCTGAATCAAAAGGGAAAGAATGTCAGAATGTTAAGCATAAGGTTTTTTCATATCTTACAAGTTATAACTTCTACAGAAAGGAATAAACTAACAATCTGACTTGGGAGAACAAGCCCCTTTCCATCTATACACCTTTTCTGGTTGTAATATTCCATGGACTCTTCAGCAGTAGGAAAGAACTGCACAAAATGGCATTTAAATATATATATCAACAAAAAAAAGCAAGCACTAGATGACTGAGGTAACAAATTGCACTAACTATTTTATTTGCAATTAATCTTACTTTAAGATACAGAAGAAGGCTGGAAATCATTAACCCAGTCCTTGCCATACCAGCTTTACAATGAACAACAACCACATTTTCAATGTCCTCCTTTAACCATGAGTAGGCACTTTGACAGAATGAAATAATAAGTTGAATTGGAGGGCAGTTATGATCATCAAAAGGGAAGCAAGCCACCTGAGAAATAAAAAACACTTCAGATATGTAAGAGAATCATCAGTTAATCAGCATTATTCATCATATGTTGCAAATTTGAACTGGTGGTATAACATCCATAAATAGCGTCAAGTGCAGACCAAACCGAGCCTAGTTATTCTTTCATTTCAAATCAAATCATTTAGCTTAAAATCCAGGTCAAACAAACATAAAAAGTCAAATCCATTACGATCATGATCTGAAGTCATGACTTATCTGCTCAATCAGCAGTGATAACAAGAAGCATGAGAAAAAGAGAAGTTGAGACAATAATTCAACGAAGACTAATGATCTCAGGAAAGGAGAAAAAAGAAGAACATGTGTGTTCATCTTATCTCTAGATATTTATCTTCAGTGTGTGTTGGAGGGGCTTAGGCCTTTTCTCCAACTGGTAGAATTGTAGGAAGTTTGTGGTCAATGGTCTGCCTCTGCAGTGATCAACAAACCCACTCCGACTAGTAATAATCCCAAAATGGCACTTCAAGGTTGCATTAGATATCAGTGCCTGAATTGAACATTATAAAGAATGACTGGAATTTGGGAAATTCCCTGAGGTCTAGTGTCACAATTAATTGTTTAGCAGGATGAATACAAATTTGTGCAATGAAGAGGCTGACCGCTGACTAGCATTTTGTGTGAGAATTAGTCCTTAACTGGAAATCTACAATGATATACTTAAAAGAAATTAACTGAGTAGAGAATGAAATATATGGGCATGATGCATAACAACTTATAGACTGTTGATTTTGAGGAGTATAACCAAAAGTACAATAAAAATGGGATGCAATCGAACAGAACAAAAAAGAGGAAGATTATATATTTGACTTTGTTTGGAAGTAGAGAACTCACAAGAAAAAAAAGTATAGAAAAAATTTACGAAGATATGGCTAGAAGGATAGAAGCTCTTGGAAACAAAAAGAAAGAAACTTCTTTTTAAGTAAAGAAACTTCAACTTTAGTAGTGTATAATATTTGAAAGAGCAACCGCTTATCAAAGCAAATAAAACAAATTACAAATTAAGTTAAATGACACAAATAATACTCATATTTATGCAACAAAAGGAAACTATCAACTAGAATATACCTCTAAAATTATAAGAATTTGCACTATCATATTTTTATGAAGCATTCAGAACATCCCAGATACATGTTAGTATCACATGGAATGGAGTGAAAGGAGAAAATCAATATACATAGAATACCTTTCCTTCAAAAAGAGACGCATCATAAAGTCTCTCTGAACATAGATTATAAACTTTATACTTCCCCTGTAAAAACAGAATTCCAATTAGAAACATATGGGAAAAGGTCATAGGGTATTTCATCAACCAAATGCTAAACAAAAATTTCATTGAAGGAATGTGGGATTGACAAAACTCAACTAATCTTATTGAAAAATAAGCTTTGCAAAAGTGGCAACGGAAAAAGAAATTGAAATGCACCAAATTCGTTTTGAGATAGAGACAAAGAAAATGGCAATCTTGTTATCAGCATCTTGCTCTACATAAAAAGGTTCACATTACCAAGCCCTTTTGCATACTCTTAAAAGATAACATGAATTAGAAAGAAGAGTTTTAGCAATTAAGGTGGTAGATGAATCAGTGTTTTATGGTGCTATGACAAACAAGAAAAATTATCTTAACCACAAAAGAGTTGGAAACTAAAATGCCACAGTAAATATGTGACTGTGTTGTACACAACATATTTAATCTGGACCAGACCAGCTGGTCTGACAAAAAAAAAGTTCAGATTTCGTACCAAATAAGCAATTGACCAGGCTGTTTTTTTGCTAAAATGAACTGGTTCTATCCGGACCAGTTCAATAAAATTTAAATTGATAAATTCAGCTTTAAAAAAAAGAAGCTAAATTTAATTTAGATATTATAAATATTACTTAAATTCAAGTTTAATTTCAAATCAAACTCAACTAGAGCTCAACTCAATTTTAAACTTGTTATCATTATACTTTTTTGAGTTGTTATATAGAAGAGTAGCACAAGCTAATTTTTAATACTACTGATGCCGGACTAATCTTATGCCCCTTTTCTACGTGTGATTTATCTCTTGACAGATTGGTAAGCAAAAATTTTAAACTACCTATGTGAGACTATTCTTGTTTCCCTTTTCTCTGTGTAATTTATCTCGTGACAAATTGGTAAGCTAGTTTTTCAAAAGTACTTATGCGTCTATTCTTATGTCCCTTTTCTCTAATTGAAAGATTGGTGTCTCCCTGCAAAACAAAATTGTTGCTTTTATCTTAACTGAAGAAATGGATTATATTGGATGGAGATGATCTAATACCTTTACAACTATACCCATGTACCATATCTCAACAATGTTAGTTACAGGAATGACTTCAACAAAAAGCTCCAAATGATTTTAACAAAAAGCTCTTGCAGTGCTTCAAAATGAATGCAAAGATGAATCTGAGAAGAAAACTAGTATATCTTGAAACTAAATGTAGCTCTTGTGATACTAATTTTGAATGGAGCTTATTAAAACAATTATTGTAAGTTTTAATAATATTTACATAAATAATAGTATAATTTTCAATTTTTAATAACATTTATACATTTAATATCTATAAAAAGTAATATTAATATTTTTTTAAAAACCTGCAGCTAACCAGTTAACCTACTGGTTCGACAAATGAACCAATGAATCGAAATTCGATCGGGTTGGCTACCACATTGGTTTTTAAAACATTGGTCATAAATGCATAAGGTTCTGAGCTCTAGCCTTTACACGCTAGCAAGTTCTTGCAACTCCCTTACACCCTTGAGCCCAGGAGCAACCTTCTTAAAATCGCTCTAGTCTGACCATATTTTACGGGACTTGTAGGGGCCCGCAACAATAGAAACTTGTGCACCGCAAAGCAAATTATTGGCTACAATCAGTTTTTTTATGCTTAAAAGAGAGATTTATGACACAAAGACTCAAAGATGGATGAGAGAAGTGGCAGCAAGTCTATGTACTCACTCCCACTATTCCCAGACTCATTCCCTCTATGTTCCCCCCATATGTTGCCCAGGGTTTCAGATTGTTGAAAAAAGTGACATTTTTACTTAGCCAAAATTCGGCCTAAGAAAACATGTGGCTCATAGTAACAGCCATAAGATCTGTTGCTCCATATCATGGTCTACAAAACAACTCAAAACTAAGCCATTCAGCATGCCATGTTGTCACAATGAGTTTCCTCCCACACAATACAAACAATAAGCCCTGTTGTGGCACCACTGCATAAAGCAACTCTCCATTTAGCACCAGAAAGGTGAACACAACCCGAGATATTTACATATAGATAGAGAAGCAAAGGTACATGATATATCATGGGAAGGTAAACCTACAAAAGTCCCTGACAATAAATCATCAAAAAAAAAAATGTTAATGTTAGCATTTTACATTATCAGGATGTCTTCTATATTATTTTATCTAGGACCACCATGGTTCTGCAAATATACAAGCAATAAACTCCGTTATTCAAACTGAGATCTAGAGTGATAGGCCTAGAATGATTTTTTTTTTTTGAGGTAAAAGAATAAAGCAAGTATTAGAAAAGCCAAAAACATCCAAAAGATCAAACTATCAGCAACACTCAAAATAATTATAAATATGTGTATACAATCATAAATGTAAAATTATAGGATTTGGATGCCATCTAATTAACAGGATCAGTCACTTACTGTAAAAATCAATGGATTCTTTGTAACAATTACTTTGAGATTTAATTATCTGTTACCTTGGGAAAAAAATGGTAACAAAGTTACTACCATACCTTATGATGAGTTTCAAAGAACTTGATTACTTCTTCCATATGATTGCGATAAAATCCCTACAAAACCAATGTATATTATTTTATAATAGACGTGAAGAATGCTGAGATCAGTCACAAGTTAATCTAAAGTACCTCAACATATCCAAAAAAACCTGAGCTCATGTCACCTGCTGGGAAACCCATAGCAATTATATTCTCAGTAATGTATGTCATATCCAAATCAAAACCACCTTCCTGGAATAATGAAGATAAAAGGGGTGATATACATTTACAAGGAATCAGAAGATTTTTCTGGTTTTCCCTATTCTAGAAGAAAACTGGTGAAAAATATGTAGAAGGAAAAATGAAGATTAAGGTTGAGTGTCCAAGGTTACATCCATTTATACAGAAGCAATAAGTAATCTCATATAAAATATCAAAACTCAAGGGTCAGTAAGTTCATATAAAAACAAATTTAGAGAAAAAAGAAGAAGTAACTATGTGCAAAAAAAGAAACAACACCCTCAAGACAAACTTGATATCTATATCACATTAACAATTCTCCAAGACAACAAGAAAATTGGAAAAGGCAAAAGACTAGATACCCTCAAGGCCTCAACATGAATGAAAATTTCGAAACATGAAGTAGCAAAAAGATAAGGTGCAATGGTAAAACACCACTAGCAAGAAGAAAAGATGAGTAATTCTTCCCTATCGTTTGGATTAGGGCATGTAACAAAGTAGGGGGGGTTGGGTATTGGTTTTGGAGAGAGAGGGGGTTCAAGTTTGTGTTTGGTTTAACCAAGTCAAATCAAAATGAGAAGACAGGTGTGATTGTGTGACTGCACCTATCCAACAAGCAACTCACAGTAGCAGCCACTGTTTTGGGTCATGAGATCAGGCAATCATAACATCCACAAAGCAATCTTAACTTGGTAACATAAATATACATAGGCCATAGCAAACTAAATCTGGCACAACAATGATGAAATTCTAGTCATGGTCAAGTGCATACTTACCATTTATCTCCAATTAGGATTCCTAGTATTTCAATGGGTAATTAGGTGGGCATGCATGTGAATTGCAGAAATTGTGCCACTGACATGCATGCCCACCTAATTTACCCATAGAACCAATGCAAAGATATTCAGAGGGGGAACAGAGAAAAAAAGGCAATAAATAGTTAAATACTCACCAGAATACAATAAACCTAAATTGTCTAGGATGAAGGAAAACAAATATGCTCCTAATTTTTCTTTTAATATGGGAGTCAAATGCTCTGCTTCAACTGACCAGGCAGTTCATAAAGAAATTGCTTCAACATTTGCATTTAGCAAAGGATTAGTACTTTTGACATTCAGGAAATCCAAGGACAAGATGAAATACTTGTTCACTATAAGCATAACCTAATGGGAGTATTTAATTAGCAAATATTGCTTGTAATAAAAAATCCATATGTATCATGAAATGATTCTTACAGAGTTGACACAAAATACTTGACTTCTTATCTGCTATTCGAAAAATATTCTATTATATCTTTTATTTGGAGACAAATTTTGCTGCATCATATAAATATGATACTATTATATATAATGAGAACATTTCTGCCAAGGTTGGAAATTTCCCCCTAAGTAATGCGATATCTCTCAAGACTCAACTGATATGTCCATGTCACAGTTCCATTAAAGCAGATATATAATTTCCTTTCCAACAAACCTGAGTGGTCCTGATGTATCTATTAAAATGGATCATCATAATGACATTTCATTTTGTGTCACTTTTCTATTAAACATGAGCATAGTGGACAGAAACCTTAGTTGGCATTTCAAAACACGCAAGTGCCAACATAGTCATCCTATAATGAAGCCTCAAACGCATGTGTTATGATGCCCAACCATTACGCTTCTTGAATGCATAAGATCTGAATATGTTATTCTGCATGTATATTATGCTTGACAGTAATTGACCTTTCATTTTCTACAAAGAGTGACTACCAATCTATCTCTCTAATCTGCGGAACAAGATCATGGGAGCTTGTACATCAACATTATTTGCGATAGTTCCAAAATTTTAAGGCGTGTTAAGAAAGCAGTGCAAGCAAGCTAAAATATCAAGTCAGGAAGCTGATTATCACAGAATAATGAACTTGAACAGGTGACAGAAATGTAAGCCATGCCATATCAGCTACAAGCCTACAACAATACCTGATATTTTGAGACAGAAAAAAATTACCTGATATCTTCTTTTGTTTTGAGAAACCATGTGTCGAGCCTTTACTTGGACAGCTTTTACAGCACTTCTAGATGAATCAACTAAACCTTTTGTCAAAGACCCGAAAACACCAGATTGAGGATTTGTTGAGGTGTCGTCAGCAACATTTTCTTCAGACTCAGAAGCTTTTGGGGATAAACGCAAGCCAATGCCACTAGTTAAACGTGAAAAGGCTGACTTTCCTGCATTTCCAGACTGTGGTTCTTCTTGGCCTGATGCCTGTGGAAATTTAAGATTCTTGGCCCATGAGGATATACCAGAAGCAGAAAATATGGATTGTGTGTCTTGTGGAGAAGAATCTTGTCTAGCAGAAACAGATGTTTGATTGCCAGGGGATGTAACAGGTGGTGAAGATGATTTCTCAAGTTGTTGAGACTCCATTATGTAGCACAAAAGACTCCAGATTAGACAAAAATTTGCGATATTTATCACCAAATTACATGCTGCATATCTGCAAGATAATTATATTGAATAAGAAAAATAAGAAGATAAATCAAATGAAAAATTTATACACGGTACATGAAGAAAGTGGACTTGTAAATTTGGACAGTATAACCAAAACCACAGATGGGCGGGACAAGATGTTTGGCAAAAAAGAGTACCATACGTGCTCATCAATTTAGAATTTCCATATTGTAATTCATTAATTCTGTTTAGTTAAACAATGAAGCACTCGATCCATATAATTCATTTTTTAATTCTGTTAAGTTAAATAATAAAGCATTGAATCTTATTATTTCCATATTGCAGCTTCCCTGCTAGTGAGCATACATATCGCAATCTATTTTCCCTACTTCAATTTTTTTCTAATTATGGTTACTAAGGAAGCAATTTCCAGACTTCCACAAGTTTAGCTTGTGGTTGTAGTTTACATTGCTTACACGATATATTATCTTCAAATTAATTTAACAAGCTGCAACTGTGCAAGTAACAATATTGTTTGCAATTTTCATGATCTCATGAAAAACCTGGCTAATCACAATTGACCTTGTTGGTCCAAACAGTCTACTGGCCAGTGAGATAGACAAAATAGTTTTAAGAGTTTTAAATATATTTTTACAAGAACAATATTTCCATTTTTGAAAGTGTTCAAGTCTTGAAAAATAAGGCAATAATTTTTATAATAGGAAAACACAAATCCTAACTGCTTTTTCCTGAATCCTGAACATGCTGGACTACCGACTATAGAGTATCTAAAATACATTAATTTCTTATTCTTACATATGGTTGTTCTTTGTTTAATTGGAAGCACATTCCACAGATAATTTTTGTCAATCTAAAATCAAAATAGCATCCTAATGTACCTCTTAGAAGTATATAAATCAAAAGAAAAGATGCATCTACTAAAAAAATATTCATAGTGGCAGAAATCATAAAGAGGTCTTAGTGTTCAAAATTTTCAAAGTATCAAATAGTCACATCAAAATACTAATATCCAAACATATTCAAAATGTTGTATTAGCTATATTGGCCAAATAAAGGTGTTGTGTCATTATTACTCCAGATACAAGATAATCTCAGTTATAGAGTCTTACTTTTCATAGTTCTTCTGGAAGTAACTTTGGTATGCTTTGATTAGTGTCCTAGTTATTCGTTGGTGTTATGCACATTGACGTCATCTAAACTCCATGACCAATTTACATCTGACATATAGTCATGCATGCCTAACCAAATGCAGCAACAAAATTTAGCCTACAGAAATTATATTAGCAAACTAGTAGATGGTTTTTGCAACACCATGATCAATTTGATTCCCAATTCTATAACATCTTTGCTTGATCAACTAGATTTCTTTCAAAACTACTGAAACTCAGATGAACCTTGCTAGCAGCAATGAACCTTATAATTATCTATGCAATCACCCTTCCATCGAACTAGATGTCCCCATCCCTTCAGACTGAGATTATAGTCAAAATTATGCATTTTTCCTGACATTAACCACCCTCAGTTTAATATTCACAGGAGAAAAAGAAAAGAAAAAGTCAAATCGGGAAGAAAAGGATAATACTTCTCTTCTGCCCTATTCTTTCACACATTTATCATCTTCTTCGCCTGCAATTTCATTTAGTAATCTAAATGAGTTCGCTAATGCATGGACGATGAATTTCATATGCCGTAAGAGCGAAAAGTAAAACTTATGAAGGATAACCAATTGCGCAAACAAGTTTAATCATTCATCCTAGAAACCAAGCAAATTTGATTATTATTTTTTTCCCGACTTTCCACAATATACACAATAATATTATCAAAGTCGAATCACAATAGAGACAAGATCAATAATGCGACTAAAGCTGCGGTGGGAACATGGAGAAATGGTATTACCCCGAGGAAGAGATCAAAAGAACCAAAATCCGAAGAAAATAATAAGACCTGACCTCCGGTGTTGCGTTTGCGGTGCCCGATCCGGAACCAGATCTAGAGCGCAAGCTTCAATCGATCTTCAAAGATTTGTATAGTGAAGAGAGATTCAAATTACGATGCGGAACGCCGGAATCGACCGTGGGGGCACTCCGGAGTCCAGATCCGCCGGCGCGCGGGAATTGATCTCGTTATCAGGGCGATCAATATCTCGAAGACCAGCAGAGAAGAGAGCGATGCTTCGATGGGCCTCGGCGATACGCAAGCGGACGATATGAAGGCAGCCCGGTCCACCGAATGTAATGGACGGTTAGGATTTTCTCACTTAAAGTCATCTCGACCGTCGAATGACATAATGGTTTGGGTTGGCTTTGGATTTGGAATTATAAAACAAATTCAATTAAATACAAATCGATTAAAAACAAATGTGTCAATGAAACACAATTGGATTCGGATCTTTTTCCACATTGATGATTTCAAACTTTTATTCCCTGGTCCCTAAGGTTAGGAAGAAGGAATTAATTCCTTCTCGCTCGGTGTTGAGAGCATCGTTGGAAGGGGTGACATCACTAGCTTCGGGAACGAACGCTGGTTATTGAACAAACTATCCACTCTTTTTTTCGATCTATATGATGCGCATGTGAACCAACGATTCTCGATCAAAGAGTTAATCAAACTACTTACTAAACCTGGATTGGTGATTTGGAGACGACAGATAGTGCATGCAAGAGCCCTAGAACTAGCCAAACTCATCGACCAGCCCTCTTTCAAAGAGGAGGACTCGATCAGATGGTCCAGATGGTCCAGATGGAGATGGACTAACACATGATTTTTCTCAATGGCATCAATATATCGCTGGCTGAAGGAATGTGGTATAAAGAACAAGGTCGTCAAATGCACATTCATATGCCCCCTAAAAATGCACATTCATATGTGGATCCTCCTCGAACAAAAGCTCGTTAGTTTTAGTTTTCCCTTGGAAGACACCTATTGCTCCTTACGCAATCAGGACCCCGAAACCCTTTTGCACCTCTTTCGTGACTGCCAAAAAATATTGGAGGGATGGCAATCTTTCCTATCTCGCTGCGGAGCCACCACGAGCATGATGCCTCCTTGTTCTAGGAGGATTTTGTGAACAAAGATGGGTCGATTAGGGTTGGCTTCTACGGCATGCAAGAAACAAATACATCTTTGAAAATCGGGCAACTACAATCACTAGTATCATGCGCTCTGCTGAATCTTTCTTGATAAGGTTGTCCTAATTGTAACGGCGGGCTACTTGCGTGGTTGTACCTTCGATATTTCCCTCTCACACTTGTCATTCTCTTGTCTCCCCCCAGAGACGGTTTACAATCTTTTCTGTATTTTCAATTTTACATTTTTGAAATGAATTTGTATGGCGTTCTAGTCTCGCTCTTCCTTAAAAAACAAAAAAAACAAACAAACTATGTACCCAACTCTTCTATTATAGCCAATCACCAAACAACATGTGGCGTTGAGCTGGTTCATTTCTCGACCAATCATAAAGGTGCTTTCTCGTCTAGGAGCAGCGATCAAAGTAGCTACCCGATCACTCTCTAAAATTAATCAACGTATTGGATGGTGTGCCTTGGCCATTTTTTCAACAAGAAAACTAGATAGGATGAGTACTGCTCCTAGCTATTCTATTCTTGGTGATGACCTGCTTCTTCTTATTTTGCCAAACACAATCATCTTTCCTTTGCATTGCATCTCCCAACAGAGAAGTAAATTGAGCGTTGCTGATCATACCACCACTGGCACCCTCCAAAGCGTACTCGGAAGGAAAACTTTCTACTTGCAACTGCATTTTCTTCCTCTGCTGCATAGTATTACCTCGATTCTAAACAAAAGGAAAACTGTGTACTTGCAATTGCTTATTCTGGCTCTTTTGACGCATAGCGTTATCTTGATTCTGAACTAAAGGAGAACTTTGTGCTTGCATTTGCATACTTTGGCTCTCTTGCTGTGAAATATTACCTTGATTCTGAACAAAAGTAAAACGGCATATTATGGCTTTGCTCTGCAACATTACCTTGATTCTGAACAGAAGGAGCACTTTGCACTTGCAATTTCATATCTTGGCTCTGTTGCTGCCTAACATTACCCTGATTATGATCAAAAGGAAAACTTTGTACTTGGAATTGCATATTCTGGTTCTGCTGCTGGGTAATATTACCTGGATTCTCAACCCTAACATTGCCCTGATTCCGAAGCATACCATTGCCACTAACATCTAAAAAGCAATCAGTTCCAGGATTAGCATTCTGTCCAAAAGGACCAAAACAGCGCACAAGATTTTGATTCATGGAGACTGCAGACTGAATACCCTGATTCAATGCAACTGTCTGCTGAACATGATTCACCTGCTGATTAAAATTATTTATAGGAGTTTGCTGAACCAGATTCGAAGTGGAAGCTACCTGAAGATTTTGATCCATAGAGACTGATGACTGAATACCCTCATTCGATGCAACTGGTTGCTGAACTTGAACATGATTCACCTGCTGATTAAAATTATTTATAGGGGTTTGCTGAACCAGATTAGAAGTAGAAGCCACCTGAAGCAAGTTAGGGTTCATCTGCGCCTGCAAGTACTGTGGCTGATAACAGTTGCTAATTTCGACCTGGTTGGAGAAGTTTCTGTGGGCAGCGACAAAATTGACATCATATAAATTCAACAGCTCGCCTATCAACTGCTGACCACCGGCGGAATCTTCATAACGCTGAAGAGTACCCGTTATTCCCTTGCCGCGATATATGCACTGGGTGTGGTGAAGAGCTCTCATGCCTCGATCGTGAAAGCCGAATCGCCGATCATGGTGGATGCAGAGCGGATGATCGCAAGTGAAGACCTCCTGCACCTGATTCAGGATACTTGTCGCTTCCGGCCTCTTGTAAGGAGACACGGATTCGTCATTGCGAGAGAGGTTGCCCTCAGTACAAGCCTTGTTCTTTGATAGACTGAAACAGTTTGGTTCTTCATCGACGTCGTAATCGCTGATGGTGATCGATACTGGGGAAGGACCAGGAAGCACTTCGCCGTGGATTCTGCTCTCTTGATCGATCACCGAGTTCCAAAGCATGCTCTCCCGTGCGCTCATCTTCTCCTGAAGGCACTTGGAGCACCTGACGAGCCGCCTCACCTTGTCTAAGTCCGGCGCCATGTGCTTGACGACCGCCAACAGCACGCTCGCCTTCCACACCTTCTTGAGATCATGGGGCTTCCGGTACGGCGGCACCCCGTACTCCAATAGGAAGTCGAGCTGCGGCCACCACTCCTCGCGCCCGGTCGGCCACCACGACGGCGCGACGCCCCTCTCCAGCGGAAACTTTCGCTGGGGCGGACTGCAGTGCTGTATCAGGGCGGAGAGCAACGAGGCCAGCGTCGTGTCCTGCAACTCCATCAGCGTTTTGGGAACCGGGACCGCGGCCGCATCGAGCACGGCGCCGGCCTGCGGGTGTTTGAGCCGGTACTTGTGCAGCGCGGCCGGGCCGTTGCGCTCGAACCGGACCTTCTCCTTCCACCAGGCTCGGAGGCTGTCGGAGGCGCCGCTCATCGGCTTGCCCTTGTCGGGGATGATGCCGTAGACGAAGCCCTGCGCGTTGCAGACCTCGGTGAGTTTGACCATGTACCGGAGGACGCCGTCCTGGGCGCGGGCCATCTTCTTCTTCCGGGACTGCTCGTCCAGGTGGTCCTGCGGCGACTTGTGCGTCTTGTTGAGTCGCTTGTCTTTGATCCGCTTCAGGCGATCTTTGAGGTTCCATATCTTGGTTTCAATCTCGACGACGTCGATCTCGTCGTCTTCGTCGTCGTTGTCTTCGTCCTTGTGGAGGATGTCTTCTGGCATGGCAGGAGGAAGAGCGAGAGCGACATTTGAAGTGAAGAAGTCGGCATCGACGTCAAGTTCTTCGTCCATGGCTGATGATAAATTGACAACGCAAAGATGAGAGGTTTTTATATATATATATATAATTATATTTTGGTCCTCACTCCGTCTGGTCCCTCATTTTTTTTAACTTTCAATTTAATTCCTCAAATTTTTTGGTTTTTTTTTATCCCTCCCTTAACTTTTAAGGTTAAATATCAACGATAAAATACTGTCGTAGACTAAGGAGTGATCAAACCGTATAAATAAGGTATTTTAAAAAATTAGATAAAAATATATATATTAATAATCTAAAATATAACCATATATATTTTTAATAATTTAAAGCATAATAATATATAATTATATTTTTTATTATTAATATATATATTTTTTCATCCAATCTCTTAAAATATTTTTTTTTTTTTTTTCTGTTTGGTCACTCTTTAATTCATATCAATATTTCATGTTGGCACTTAATATCAAAAGTTAATCGAGGAACTAAATGAAAATGAAAATAATTTTTGATGGACTAAATTAAAAGTTTTTAAAAATAAAAGATCAAACGAAAAAAAATTATATTTGTGAAATCAAAAATATAATTAAGTTATATATATACACGTAATTTCACCAAAATAATAATAAAACCGAATAATCTCATGTAATTAATTCAACAGACAGCTTGAAGCTAAATAATAAATTGAAATCTAGCTAGCACTGTATAAGTATTAATATCATGCAATATTTGCATACTTTATGAAAGGCATAAATGTATAATTACGAGACAAATTAAAGTTCTCTAGAAAATTATGCCACGCTTGGGACCTGGTTGTCCATCTTAAATTATAATTAAACAAACAAATTAATCGACCATTTAGGCATTAATGTTTGATCATGCAAACAATAGCGGGAATATGTGGAGCATTAAAGTCGTGCGAAGACAGCTATGCATACTTTCTGGACCGTTTGACTAAGATCAATATGGTTATAAAATACTTTTAATATTTTTTTTACCAATATTAAAATATTTTTAACGTTCTCTTAATCAAAAATATTCTTACGAAATAGATTGGTACATAAATGACCTTATTGATTAATGATGTTAATGAAGTGATAAAAGAGTTGACGTGGTTGATAACTAGACTCATGATTTGGACACGTGGCGCACATGCAAATTAAAATTTATCATGTCCTAAACGTCAACAAGGGGTCTCACCACTAATATTAAAGGTACTAAAATATCCTTGACGTTTTTATTATGGTACTAAAATATTCTTGACGTTTTCACCAGAATACTAAAATGCTCTTGATGTTTTTTACCAAGGTACTAATTAAAATATCCTCATCGTTTGTTTCGAAGCTAAAATGCTCCTGAAAATACTAAAAATGATACAAAAACACCCCTAATCGTCTTGAATATACACTACAAACTCATCATCCCAAAACATCGATTCAAGCAATCAAAGAAGTTGACAATCTGCTTTTAAGCAACTATAATACTTCTGTAGATATAGGAAGATGGCTATTTTATTAGAATCTTGGACTGATCTAAAATTCAGGCATGATTGTATCTCATAGTTATCTGATTTTTAGGTGAGATATAATTTTTTTATTTTTTATTTTTTATTATGTTGGATTGATCTAAATATTGGATGATTATTTTGTTGTGAGAATGACATAATTAATTACAGTAAAAATGCAGTTGTAAAATTGCAGCAAAGTTACAAAAACAAAATGCAGCAAAATAGCAGATGAAAATTGCACTAAAAATTTGGCAACAAAATCAAAAACTCGATTATGCATGATTCTAATCACGGACTTGAATCTAGTTGTGTTCAAGTTATCAGTCTCAAACATCAAGTCACATCAACTATGTTATCCCTCCGTTAATATCATTAATCAATAGGATCATTTATGTACTGATTCCATTACGTAAGAGATATTTTTATTATTAAAAAAAATGTTAGAGATATTTTAGTAATTTTTTTCCTTAAATAAAATAAGGAGAAAATAAATATTTTATTATTTGGTTTATAATGAAAATAGATTAGAAAAGACAAGTAATAGCAATCTATATATTCTATTTAAATAATGTATTATTTCATCCTTTTATTAATAAATATATATCTCCTATATATGTAGATAATTTCATTATATTTCTATTATTTTTTGAAAGTTCTTAACAAAAAGAAAGAAAATATACACGTGTTTTTGGTTTTGGGACAATAAACAAAATTTTCTTGAAAGGAAAGTGAGGAAGAAAGTAGGCAATGATATCCATTTTTAGAAATAAGTTATGGATTAATTAATTAAATGTTATTTATATCATTTTTTTCTTTTTAGAAACTTTTTTTACTGCCAAGTTGGGTAATTCTATGCTTAGATGTTTATCCAATTGAATCTATTGCAAATTTGTCATAAAAAAATATCGAGTCGCTTAATTTCAATAATACTTGTGTGATACTCACACACTACAAGAGCCGTGCATTTGGTTAACGAAAATTATTTTGTATTTTTATTTTGAAGAAAACGAAAATAGTTTTCTATTTTTTATTTTTTATTTTGATATTTTTATTTTTTGAAACGCGTTTGGTTAACGAAAATAAAATATATTTTTGTGAAATTGAAAACTGTAAAAACTTGTTTGGTTATACAAAATAGTATTAGTTTTCAGAGGTATTTTTCAGTTGAAAATCTGAAAACTTATTTGGTTTATCAAAATAGTGAATTTGTTTTGAAATAATATATGTGTATATAATTTATGAATAATATTATAAATTAGATTATAAAATAATTTTAATAAGTTATTTAAATTGATAAAATTTTAAAGTTAAAAAATGTATTTATTATTTATGAATAATATTTAAATTAGATTATTTTTTTTCATAAATTAATTTTAAATTAATAATATTTTAATATTAAAAATGTATACACGTGTAATATTATTTATTATTATATATAAATTATGAAGAATGAATGAAGTGTTGAAAAATTATTTTCAATTTATTTATATACGTTTAATAAAGTGTTGAATTGAATTTATAATTTTTGATTAATTAGTTCAATTTGGTTAAGTCAAAATCTTCATGGCCATAAATTTGGTAAGTCATAATTCATATTCATTCTTACAACAACCACATATAATAGACAACACAAGAATATTTTGTGATATTCAAATAAATATTTATTTATTTCATGTAATCCAAATTACAATAGTAGTCAAATAAATATCATACATATAACTGCGGAAATATATTCTTATAGTAAAAATTTAAATTACAATTTTAAATAGTTTATCCTCTAACTATATCAAAGCTTTTACGATAGTTTTCTTCAATTCAATTTAGTATAACATCCTCATAGTCATCCATGTTTATTTGTATGTTGAAAAGATGAGGTATTCTGCCATAATAAAATGTAGGACCATATGATGACTACGAAGCACCAAATGGTAGTCGCCTCCCATTCAAAGCCCAACAAAAAAGTTTTTGCCCATAAACTTATAAAAAATATTATTCCAAAATAAAAAAATGGTTCAACAAATAGCAACATGAGCAATAATTTTTTAAAACTGGAGACATGTACCGGAGTAGTAGCCCCTGAAAAATATGGAGATGTACAACATCAAAGATAATCACATCATATTTAACAGATCAGACCAATAACAGAAGCGGCAACAAAAAAAATAAATAACCACATCAGATTTAACATATTTGACCAATATCAAAAGCTCAAAATAAGATCAGACTAATAACAGGAGCAACGACATTAGATGAAAAAAAGAAGCAAAGTATGAAAAAAAAAATTATGGACAAATATTGATTTAGGACTGTTAAAAGTTGCAAAACACCATTAGATGTTCGCTTTAAATAACTACCACTTATAGCAAACTAGAAATGAGCAACAATTCTGCATAATCAGTCCAACCACCAACCATCAAACCATATATAAATAAGCAATAACAGCCATCAACAATAGTCATCAACCATCAAACCATATAAAAATGAACAATAACAACCACAAACAACAACGATATAGAATTGAGCAATAACAGCCACCAACAACACCCATCAACAACAATGATGTAAAAATGACCTATAACAGCCACCAACAACAATTATATAGAAATGAGCAATAACAACCACAAATACTAGCTCACTATATATCATCGTAAGATCCATATAAATGTTAGGCGATGAAGGAAATGCACACCATCATTAATTGATGATCGCCTCCAATTCATTGGTCACACAAGAAATGACATACCCATTATCTCATTGATAGAAATACAACCATAAATACAATCATATAAGCATACACAAAATATACATAGTATTGGGCAATATTGATCTACGACATTATGAAGGAAAGTGCGCATACCCATTGATTGGGTATCGCCTCCATTTCCTTTCCGATATGCCATCAACTAACACATGTGCAAGGAAGGAATCAAATGTCCAAGTCAAACATACATAGAGTTCAAATTCAAGTCAAATATACACACTGTTCAAATCCAAGTCAAATAATATCCAACATCCAGATCTATTTATACATAAAAACTAGCATAATGACAACCACTAGTACTATCCCCTTGGTGACCAAAGCTTGAAGTTTGACTAATCCCTTGGCGACCAACTCTTGATGTTTATCTACTTTGACCACCAACATATTTAGGTCTCTTCTTAAATAATCTATTTCGCTATTACGGTTGACTTCTTCTTCACCTTCATCTATAGGTGCGATGGGTGTAAACCATCGAAAAAACCCACATTCGGGAGTGTTCTGACTTCTAACACACAGCATATAATCAGCCCAGATTATCTTTTGATTCATTGATCCTTACACCAGCTAGGTTGTCGCACGTACATCTTTTATTGACATATTTGATATATTTTCCATTAGTATTTTTTGAACTCGAAGCTGTCATTCTAATTTAACAAAATTAATATTTTGCATTAGAATATATATTACACAAAACAAGTCAGGTTACACAAACTTAAAAGCAAAGTACAAAACATCATTAAGGTTACTAATATACAAGTTAGTTACATGCCCCATTCTAATTCAATATCTATGTCTATTGGTCCAAAGTTGATATGCGATCTCTTCCCGAATCGCATGCATCACATTTTGAGATGATTCACCGTCATATTGTTGTGAATATGATGAAGAAGGGTCTTGATCTTCATCGAAATTCAATTCAGCAGTACGCCATTCATCTATCAAGGAATTTGAATTCCGATACTTAATGATGAAGTTGTGTATGACACAACATGTTATTGACATATTACTTTGCCTTGACAGTTTATAATTTGACATTTGCTTTAAAATGATGAATCGTGCCTTAAACAAACCAAAGCATCGTTCAATCACATTTCAAACAGATAAATGCATTTGGTTAAATAATTCTCTTTTGGTAGACGACCCTCCCCGACCACGAAAATCTGAACGATGGTATCGTTCACCCCTATAAGGGGCCAAAAACCCCCTTACGTTGGGATAACCCACATCGACAACGTAAAACTCATCTACATAAATAAGACATGATATTATTAGTATAAATTGTTATCCATTGAGCAAGATATACACTTATCAACTATGATACCTTCATTTGGCATGGGAAAGTTTGAATCGGCTGAGTATATTGTATGGGAAAAAATTCGAGAGTCATTTGTCGTCCCCTCCCAACCGGCCTTAACATGTGTAAACATCATGTTATGTGCACATGTTGCCATCATTTTTTGCGTGGTTGTACCTTTCCGACCACGATATAAAACTTGTTTATCGGCGAGGACACATGCCAAAATATGGGTTCCATCGATAGCCTCGATGCAATTCTAAGAAAAAATTTATTAGTAAGGAAACCCAAATAAGTTCATACCTTAAAATAAGAAAACCCACTAAGCTCACCTTAAAATAAGAAAACCAGCGAGGATTCTCTTGTATCTCAGGTTGGACTTTACGGGGTTCTCGTGGCCGTATTAGTTGAGGGGCTAGACTCAAAATCGCACGTAGAACTTTCTTAAACCATGTGTGCACGATTTCAGTTAAGTGCTGATAGCGTTTCGCCACCATTCACACATGTTCATTATGGCAAATAGTGAATAAGAACATAGCTACCACTTCTTCAATATATATCCTTTGATTTTCCAACCCAACCCCCCTAAGCCGTTGGCATAGCCTTCTAAACAAGTCAGGCTCCATCCGCAAACTTTCATAGCAACAGATGCGAGAGTTCATTAACTCTTGAGTATATTCCGCACCTGATAGTACAGATGTGCGTACAGGTCTTGGTGGTGATTGAGCGGCTTCAAAAAGTTCATCAAGTATAACCGCACCCGCGAGAATTATCCCAGCTCTAATAAGTGCATCTCTTACCTCATTGTTATCATCATTAGAACTCATTCTGAATTTAAAGTAAACTGAAATAACAAACTGAAATAACAAACTGAAATAGCAAACTGAAATAACAAACAACAAGTTATAATAACATAGAAGGAACAAATTGAGATAACAAACGACAAGTTATAATATCGTAGAAGGAACAAACTGAGATAACAAACTGAATAGTAAATAGCAAACAGAACAGTAAATAGCAAACAACAAGTAGTAACAAACTGAGATAGCAAACTGAACAGTAAATAGCAAACAACAAGTAGTAACAAATTGAGATAGCAAACTGAACAGTATATAGCAAACAACAAGTATTAACAAACTGAGATAGCAAACTAAACAGTAAATAGCAAACAAGAAGTAGTAACAAACTGAGATAGCAAACTGAACAGTAAATAACAAACCGAACAGTAGGAACAAACTGAAATAGCATAGAAGGAACAGTAGGCAAACTACTCAAACAACACTTAATGAAAGAAAGTTCAAGTTATGTTAAAGCAACATACTCAAAGCAAACTACAAGTTTAAGTACAACCCCGCATAGTTGAGCATTTAGTACAACCCCACATTATGAGTATTTAAGTTGAAAATATTACATAAAATTGGTGCTATATATTCCCACACACCACGCTGCAGCACCTTCATCGTCCAAAGCTACAACGAAACTGCGAGCATCAGCATTTTTTATTAAAAAGTTTATAACATGATTGTTAACATGAGCATCTAGGCCAAAACTCTGCAGCCTTGAAACACATGATGCGGGTGACTCGAGCACTACTTGAGGAGGACTAGTGGCACTTGTGTCCTTAACTGTGATTCCACCCAATTTATCTATTAGTGCAGCTGCAGCAGATATTGCTTGGGCCAAAAATTGAGACGAAATACCTCTTTTCCTCGATTGATGTCCACTATATAACCCCGATGAAATGTTAGGGGAGAGCCTACGCAAAAGGGGTTATGGATCACCACTTGAATCTGTCCCATCATTCTCATGTGCTCTCAATGATCATTTCCCTCGACCTATATCTCTAAACTCATTCTCAACCCGACGCTCCTCGTCTGAGTTCAATGGTGCTTGAGAAGAGGAACGAGCTAAGTCGCCCGTTGCGGACTGATTAGCAAATGCTAATTCCATCAGGTCATAAAACTTAGGTGGATCATTTTTTAACATTTTGAATGAATCTCCAAGAGTCTGCGAACCAACAAATTTTTATTTGTACATTGTCGTCATAAGACTCATTACAAGGAAAACTACTAATAAAAAATGACATATCGAAGACCGATTCCAAACAATTTCATCGGCTTCAATAATATTTGTGTCAGGATTCCAAGTTACTCCAGTATGCTTAATTAACTCTTTGAAAGATCGATAAATTCTATGAAGACGATATTTTTTTTGTCCACACTTATCAAATCCAAATTTGCCCCCAAACTTTCCGCCAACTTATCACTAATCCTCTCCCAACTTTTCTTATCATAGTTGGTGGTATCACGTTGCCTTGTGTACTCTGCCAAAATTTTCAAAAATTCTTCAGTGATAGTCTAGGCCCACTCAGCCACATTTTCTCTTGGTTTGTGGTGGCCACCCATGTTCAACTAGAACAAGAATATGAAACTAAAAATATCATACTAAACATGTTGCAATTTCATAGGATAGAACTATTCATAACTAGAACAGAACATCATACTAAACTACAAATATGAAACTGATAAAATATCATACTAAACTGAACAACATACTATATCATACTAAACATGTTGCAATTCCATAGGACAAAACTATTTCATAACTAGAACAGAACAACTTATATTTGTAAGACAGAACCATAGATATAAACTGATCTAACTGATAAATATCAGTATGCTTACAAAAAAAACATAGACTTACTTATTAGATTTCTAAACTGATTTAAACATAAACATAGTATAATATCAGTTTGAAAAAAAACATAGACAAGCTTATTAGATATCATAACTGATAAAAACTGATAACCAGAATAGAACAGAACATAGTAAAAAAATATCAGCATGCTTACAAACGAAACACATATATAAACTGATCTAAACATAGTTAACAAAAAATATAAACTAATCTAAATGATAACCTGATAACAAATATCATACTAACAAAAACATAGATCTGTAAAAAAGACAGAACAATAGATCCGTATTAACTGAAACATAGATAAAAAATGAACAAGACAGAACCCACCATAGACCAAAATGAACAAGACAAAACCCATCATAAATCAAAATGAACAAGACAGAACCCACCATAGATCAAAATGAACAAAACAAAACCCACCATAGATCAAAATGAACAGGACAGAACAATACAAGAATAAAAAAAGAATAAGAACGATCACTAATATTGTAACCATAAATCCTAGATCTGCAAAAAAAAGAAGACAAAATAATAGACCCTAGATAAAAAAAAAACACTAGATCAAAAAAACAAATCTTGTAACCATAAACTCTAGATCTGCAAAAAAAAAGACAGAATAATAGATCTATATTAACCGAAAATTAGACTAAAAAGAACAACAAAAGAACAAGAACGAAGATAAACCCCAAACCCTAGATCGGGTCAAGAGATGAAGAAAGCCAAGTTCGAGATTACCTAGCAGGAGTTTGGCGTCGATCTCGTGAATGTAGCCTGATTCGATCGAAGTTTGCCACGGTGGAACTCTCCTACGAAGAGATCCGAGTGAAGAAACCTCAGATCTGAGTAGATGGGACGAGAAAACCGAAGAAGAATGATGGGTATAGAGCTTACCTTCACCAGAGTTGCCGAAAAAAACCGAGGAGAACAGGAGTCGGTGTGGGGCGAAAAGTTGTCGCCGAGCTTTGCTAGGGTTTTGGGTGTTCGGGTTGAGTCGCGTGGGAGGGAGAGAAGTGAGCATGTATCGGGTTTTGTTATTAGAATGGAAAACAAGTTGTTTTCCGGCCACATAATAACAAGAATATCACTCCGCTCGTTTTCTATTTTTGATGAAAACACAGAAAACACCGATTCGGTATTTTCTAATTCATGTACAAATCGCATTTTGAAAAAAACGCGTTCTGGAGAAAACAATCGCCCATTTTCCGCTATTTCGCGCAACCAAACACGATTTCAGGTGCATTTTCATTTTCAAAAGAAAACCAAAACCCAAAACGGACGCGTTTTGGGTAACCAAACAGGCAATTTGTGGAGCAATACTAAATATATTCACTTTTATTACATATATACTCGAATTTTATCTAAATATATGAACTTTTTACTAAACACCGTGAGTATATTTCAGCATACATAGGGATGACAATATTAACCGTACTCGTAGATACCCGCGGATATTTACTCGACACAGGTAGAGTATGGGAAACATATTATACTCACGGGTATGAGTACGAGTATAAATTTTTACTCATTTAATAAACGGGTATGGGGTACGGGTACTATACACACCCGCGGATACTCACTACCCGCTAATATATATAAAAAATTAAATTTATACTTTTATATATTAATATATAATAGAAAGTTTTAAAATAAATCTAAATCATCTATTCATTATATTTTATTTATCCAAATATAATATATTTTTATATATTACGTCAATTCCCAATTTTAGTTGAAAGTACTTTGATTTTAAATTTAATTTTGATTTTAAATTCAATGTTGCATAAATGGTTATTGTTATTTCTTAAGATAATTTCATGGTTTAAAATTTAATTGTTGTGTAGTTTATTTTATGGATTAATATTTCTCAATCAAGTTATTAATAGTGGTGAAACGAGAATCGTTAATAGTATATTATTATAATAAAATAAATTTTTTTATCATATATTAAATGGGTATCCGCGGGTATCAATTACCCGCGAGGGGACGAGTGACAGATACCTATCACGGGTGTAGGTGCGGGTACGAGAGTCGGGTTTAGTAAACAAGTGCAAGTGCATGTGTGACACTATCCGTTCTAAATCCGTCTCGTTGACATCCCTAAGCATACAACTTATTTTCAAAAATATAACTTAAATGAGTTTTTTGTGATGCATGTGTTATACACAAATGTATGGTGTTTTATAAAATTATAATTATATTGACATAATTAGGGACTTCGGTGAAAGTTCTCGGCCCCTTATATAGGCATTTTATAGCATATAAAATATTAGATTTGACATCCTTATTAAATTAGTAGACCTAACAATTAAAAATAAAATATTAATCATAGTTATATTGACAATTATGGACACGGAGGAAAGTCTCTGATTGTCAATATAATTGTAAAATCATATTTTAAATTTTTAAATTATTAAGATCATAAATACGTGAAATTTAAAAAAAAATTATATAGTAAAATATATAAATAAACAGTTATGAACTTTTCATTTATCTCCCTAACTGTTAATATGAATATGCACGATTAACATCTTATTTTAAATTATTAAATATATTATTTTTTTAAGCACGCCATATCTAAAAAAATTTCTACAACAAAATGCATATATGCGATGTTAGGAACTTTGACCAAAATTTTTAAATATCAATATAATTATAATCAAGTAAATGAATAGAATGGAGGACAATATGGGTATATTATAAGAAATTGTGATTTTAACAAATATAAATGTTAATATATATATATATATATTAACATATAAACATGTAAAATATACGGTTAATTTACGTATATATAATATATAAACAATATATATAAAAATTATGGAATCACTTAAAAAAGAGAAGAATGTTTGGAATTGGTATTTGTGTCGAGCGCCGATTTCAAACCAACGTCAGCTAGGTGTCAATTTACATTAACTATTATATATATATATTGTATATATGAATTTGAATTTGTATTAGAAACTGAATTGGATTTGATCATATTTCAATGAGTAAAAAAAATAACATATTTTACATTTAAGTCCTTTTAATTTTAATAATTTTATATTTAAATCCTTCATAAATTAAAAAGACACATATTTTAAAAAATAATAATAATAATAAATTAGTATATGCAAATAAAAAATCAAAAGTATTTTTTTTAATATTTAATATGATTCTACCCAAATAGTCTTATATATTTTGTTATTTGAGCATTCTCTCCTGAGATTTTACCAAAGAAGAATTTTTTTCATTGGTGTTGTGTTAATTTGTAAAATTGAAAATATAAGATTTATTCTACCTTGATGGTGGTATTGGTATTGAAAATATAAGACTCTTACTCTCAATCCAACTATTTTCTCTCCAATTTTGCTCTGCTTTATACTGTGAATGCAAATATATCCTTATATCAAATTCTTACTTAGTGTCTAATGCTTTGGCGCATGATTCTAAAATTATTATTGACTTTAATTCACCACAAAAGCAAACTCAATCACCTTGGCAAATCAAAATAATATATTATCAAAAACATTCGTCATTCCATTAAAAAAATAAAAATAATAAAACTTTTACACAAGTATAGTCGATAATATGGACAAGATCAAACTAAATTAAAAAAAAATAAAAGCAATACATGTCAATAATTTTTTTTTCAAATGAATGAGACTCAATGACAGGTCACCCCGGATTTATCTGAGAGGGTAGAAGGTGCAGAGGACTGCCAATCTTGCATCCTTCGTCTTCAGATAAATCAGAATATGTTCCCCCCTTGAGAATTACACATTTTATTAGAAACTTCAAAGATGTTTACTACCATGATAATGTTGGCATTGTTGTCTGCACTGAGCTTATTGAAAAACAAAGTATTATTTACATTGCCATACTTAAGACTATTCCTCAATTGTGGACCATTAGCTTCGCAGTCAACTTGCTCCGAGATGTCATTCAGTTGACAAGAAGAAGCTTTCTTTGCAAGCAGGTGAGCCTCTACATTAAGCTCTCTCTTCCCATTGAGCCATTTGTTTACATTTAGCTGGCTACTGAGATGCCTAATGTCTTTGACAAGGTTATAAAGGAACCAAGGTGATTTTTCCTCCTTATTTAAAATGTTGATAACTTGAAGACAATCAGAGAACACCCAGATATTAGTAAGTCTTAGTTCAAAAACTTTTTGCAAGCCAAATCAGATGGCCCACATTTCAGCATTGAGTGGTGAAGGATCTTTTGAACCAACTTCTATTGGTTGCATTGCCAAACTTATCAGTTATGAAGACACCCATTCATGCATTAGTTTCATTGTCTTTCTAAGCTACATCACAAAAAATCCTTTGGCTGCAACAACTGCTGTGAGCATCGTCCAAGTTATCCGTTTCTTTTAATTCCCCTAAATTATCTTCAGAACCAAAATTTCTGCTCTTCCACTTTATACCAGCCGGAACCTTACAAAGCATGGAGTTCAACCCTATTTTGGTATTCCGAAAACAGATACTATTTCCATTTTTCCATAAGTTTCACAATGAGGTAGCAATGAGTTCAACAAACCAACCTTCAACCTCAGATTTTGCCTTAGTGTCCTCTTTGAGCCAATCTCCATTACACAAATCCTTCTTACACTTGAAGTTTAGCCCTAGCTCATTCTCAAGTCAGCACCAAAAATATCTGGCAAAGCTACATTCAAACAAGATGTGGTTTGAGCTATCTATTTCATCATTGCAGACATAGCAATAGTTCGGAGGAATCTTGTTGAATTTAGCTAAATGTGAAGAAGTTGACAATTTGCCCCAGAGTAATTTCCGGATGAAGGTTTTAATTTTTGGTATAACTCTAAAGTTCCAAACCTTTCTCCCCTTGTCCTTTGTGCACCTTTACTTCAAGAAGTTATAAGTTGATTCACAAGTTAGAAGACCCTTATCTTCCACGCTCCAAATCCACTTATCCTTGGTATTCTTATCAGAGATATGAATCTCAACTATATTGTTGAAATGTCATTCCCCAAAGAGCTCAAGCGTCTGTTCATAATCCCATCTTCCATTGTTTATCAATCGAGAGACCTTTTGAAAAATTTCTTTGACATCCATGTTGATGTAAGTAGGACACTTATTAACATGGATGTTAGAAATTAAGGGGGCCCTTAAGATGTCCACATTCATGCCAGGCCCGGCCCAATTGTTACTCTTAAGCCTTCTTTCAAATTTTGGATTGCCTCGTGCATACCCTTAAAAGCCCAGGATGTGAGTTTCTTTTCATAAAACCAAGGGTGGTAGTTGTCATACTTGGCGAGAAGAATCCTAGACCATAGGTGCTTTTCTTTATTTGGAAAGGATAAAATTCTTTTAGCATGTATGAAGAATTTAACTATACCCAAATCTTTTATACCCAAACCACTCTTGCAGTGACCTTATTCCAACCAATGAGGTGGAAACTTTTTTTCAATTTATCATTGCTCCAAATCGAGGTATTTCCTAGTTATACTTTGATATATGTTAATTGTATTGTTGTTAATTTGTGTGATGGCAAAGTTATGAATTAGAATGGAATTCGTAACATAGTTCAACAATACAATTTTACCGGCCTGAGAAATGTTCTTGTCAGTCCATCCATCAACCCTTGATAAAGTCTTGGTTAGAATAATCTCTTGGTGGCTTTTATCTAATTTTTGGGACCAATGAAGTCCCTAAATATTTCATTGGGTATATTCTTTCTTTGACTTCAAATTCGTTGCAAATTTCTCTCTCGAGGCTATTCAAATAATTCTTAGGAAAGAATACTTTTGATTTACTGTTGTTGACTTTTTGATCGGTTAATCTACAATAAAAATTTAAGGCATGCTGAACTTTTCTGTAATTTTTTAAATTGCCTTTTATAGTTATCAAAATGTCATTTGCAAAAGAGAGATGACTGACCTTTAAGCCCTTGTACTTAAAAACTTTTATGCTACTCTTCTCAATATGCTCATTTAGGATCCTATAGAGTAGCTCTTGCATAGTTATGAAAATATAGGGTGACAAAGGGTCACCTTGTCTTACTCCCTTGGAACTAGAAAAGCTAACTGATTTGTAGCCATTGATACAACAATTAAAGCTAGCCGATTCAAGACAAGCCATAATCCAACATATTACTAGTTCAGGAAAGTTCATGAAGTATAGGGTTTGTTTGACTGCTTTTCAAGAGACCTTGTCAAATGTTTTTTCAAGGTCAACCTTAAGCACTATGTAAGACTTCTTTCTTCTGGATTTATGAACGATGTTCACTATTTCATTAGCTATCGAAATATTATCATGTATTCTCCTGCCTTCAATTGCACATTGTTCATTTGAAATCAACCTTTTGATACATCACAATACAGATCAATAAATAATCAACCAAATGTCTCGAAAGAAATTAACCAACACAAGCCTTCTTGAGATGAACTAGAAAAGTCGACAACTCTTCTCATTCACTTGAACTTAAGCATCAAAGTGATCCATCGCCAACAATCTTATATATAATATATATTCACAAGGATCTTAAACGCTTAATTAGGACGACAATGCAATTGAAAGCTTGTGGATGGGCTTTTAATTATAATTCCCTCTTAAAAATCTGGCCCATAAATTTTGCTTTGCAAATATATTTCACACAGTGGATTTTTTACAATGAAACTATATATTGAAGGCTCACAATTGAGTTGCCTTTGTGGAATAATTAGTAGCAGCCAATTCACAGTAAATGGTAGGTCTTCTTCTTAATATCACGTTTCATGTGTTTCTCTCGGCACTCATTGCTGCAAAATGCACTCTCTCCTCTGCAATAAATTTAAAGAAATTAAAAAAAAAAAACAATTACATTAATTCTTGAACAGTATATTTATCTCCTCAAATTCCAAAATTTAAAAATATATGTTAATTATACATAAATTCCATGTTAGAAAAAAAAACTCCAATTAATCTTGATCAGCCTGAATCAAAATTAAATTCTAGGAAAAAAATACTTGTTTAGTATCTATGAACATATAATATGAAATATAAAGAAACTCCTTTTTTATGTATAGTATACTGAAAAAATGAGATTAATTTTTAAGAGAATTAAATAAGATGATATATATAAAAAAGCCAATTTAAAGGGCAAAATTAAATGTGTGTGTATATACCTGTAGATATAAATGTCATGTCCTGATCTCAGTGGACGTCTACAAACTCCACAAGCATTCAAGAACTCAAGACTGGTTCCCAAATCTTCTAGATCTTCATCATGAGCACTAGTGGTGGGCGATGGCTTCCTTGCAGAGGGAGAGGAAGAAGAAGAGGAGCCAAAAATGGCGACTTTGATATCGCTTTTGCTTGTTGTTCTTGATAACTTTGTGGGCTTGCGATCAAATGGCTCAGCCATTAATTATCTCTCTCTCTCTCTCTCTCTCGCTCATTCACTTGCACTACAGATGAGAAATGAAGGCTGATGATATATAGAATGTTGCAAAAGGCACTTTCTCTATCTCTATCTCTCTCACTAGTTGGTGTTATCTAATTATTGTAGTGAAGCTGAGAGTGTTGTTATTGATAGAATAAAATGATTCATGACGTTGTTGCCTTGTTGGACATATCTTTTCATTATAATTTTGCCTTTTTTTACTTGAAGAAATGGATGAGGGGGATGAACTTGGCAAATATATTAGTTCTAACTATATATGTTAATTAATAATTCATGTACATGGAAATAAGTCAAATTAATGACCCCCCATTAATCTATAAAGACTATATGTCCTTGCACTCTCTATGTATAGAATGTTAGAGATAAATATCACAATTATCAATTTAATTAGTATGTTTTTTTTAAATTAGAATTTATTATTACTTGATCGATTTCTTTAAGTAGTCAATTTCTTGCGTCTTTCTCTAATTTGATTAAACTATAAAATTTAATATGTAATCAAATTCCTTTGATTGTATCATCTTTCAAGTTATTCGTCAAACGCAAAATTTATATGGTTTCGAGCTCCATAATAATTGTATGTATGGTGGAGCTTGATCACTTGATCACTTGATGTGAATGCTCGACATGTGTCTTTGAGAATTTTAAAGTACTATGAATTAGATTAATTTTTTTATTTACAATTTGAGATCAAATATTTATTCTTTCACAAAATAAGTTCATTGTTAACCATTTTAGGTTCATTATTGATAACAAAATGTCCACTTTAAATAATTAAAGGTCGACGTATATAGCCATGTGAATCTTATCTGTAGCTTTTATTTCAAAATAAATAAGGCCATGTTTGTTACACCCGGTTTCGGGTTTTCGTTTCGCCCGAAACCGAATCGAGTGTTGAAATCGTGTTTGGCAACTAGTCTTGGGTTTGGTTTTGCGAAACTGGATTTTCGCGAAACTGGGTTTTATACATGAAGCCTGAATTCTACTCCGAGTAGAATTCGGATTTTCGCGAAAATAATTCGAAACGGGCGGTGACATACTTGTAAATGAGTGCAACTCTTCCGCCCGTTTCGTGAAAACGAACAAAACCACGCGTTCGACCACTCGTCCTCGACATCTTATCCCCGCGTTCGTTCGACCACCTATGGCGAAAAAAATCGCCCTCGGCGACAACTAGATCTGGCCCGACGATCCCGTGTCTTCTTCCCTTCCTCATCACCAGATCTCCTCGCGAGGTACTTTCTACCCTTCCTCTTCTTCTTCTCCGTCAGATATGGCCCAACGATCCCCCCTTTGTCTTCTTCTCGGCTAGATTTGGCCCGACGACCTTGGCTTCTCTTCTCGGTCAGATTTGGCCCAACGACCCTCTCTTCTTCTTCGGTTGTTGCTATGTATGAACTTTTCACACAAGGTTTTCATCGGATGTTATCTAGGATTTTGGTCTATTTTATCTGCAGTGTTATCTAGGGTTTCGCCCTAAGTATACTTGCTATTGTTCCTCGGATCTAGGGTTTCACCTTGTATACTTGCTATTGTTCATCAGATCTAGGGTTTTGCCCTAAGTATACTTGCTATTGTTCCTCGGATCTAGGGTTTCACCCTAAGTATACTTGTTATTATTCCTCGGATCTAGGGTTTCACCCTGTATACTTGCTATTGTTCCTCGTATCTAGGGTTTCGCCCTAAGTTGGCATGCTATTGTTCTCGGATCTAGGGTTTCATCCTAAGTATACTTGTTGTTGTTATATTGTTCTGGTTTTTTGTTACCGCATTCATGCTTGACTTGTTTATCTACTATTTTCTATTACTGCATTCAGACAATAAATTGTTACTTGCATGGATCTATTAATACTGCATTCTAATAAATTGTCTTTTCAAAGGTTCTTGATCGATGTTGTACATTGTGTTTCCACTAGGTTCAGATTTTAGGATTTTTACTTATTTTGTTCATGAGTTCTTGATTACATATAAAATGTTGTACATCGATGTTGTACATTGTGTTTCCACTAGGTTCTTGTTTTATTGGACTTATCAATTACTTTGATGTTCTCTTATCAGTTTGCATGTGTTACTTTGATGTTCTTTTATCTTATCAGTTTGGACTTATCAATATACTTTGAGGTTCTGTTTTGTTCATTGTTAATGTTATCTTACTGTTTGATATCTTGCATGATGTTGCTTATGGTTAGTATATTTATGTAACTGTTTTATATGTTGTTCAACTTGTTTATATTGCTTATGGTTAGTATATGTTGTTCAACTTATTTATACTGCTTATGGTTAGTATATCACTGTTGTTATCAGTAGCTTACAAATATATTTTCATGTACTGTTCTATTATCACTTTGCTGTTAATATTTTCATGTATCTATTCTATTTTATGAGTTCATCTACCATTAATATTTGTTTATTAATGGGTTGCTTTGATGGTTAATGAGTTCATCTACTGTTAATATGAGTTCATCTATTTGTTAATATTTATGAGTTCATCTACTGTTAATATGAGTTCATCTATTTGTTTGTTAATGAGTTCATCTATTTCATTTATGAATTCATTTATTAATCAGTTATCTTTTCATCTGTTTGTTCCACTCTACTGAATTATATCAATATTTAATTCGGTTATTGCTTGTTCACTGCAAAGGTTTCCATCTATGCTTCATTTTGCATACGGTTGAACTTAGTCATTATTCTGTAATATGTTGCATGTTTCTATAATATGTTGTTTGACTTCGGTTATTGCTTGTTCACTGCTAATCATGCAATCTGTTAGTAGATATATTGTTGCATGTTTTTGTAATATGTTGCATGCCTTCGATTATTGCTTGACTTCGGTTTTTGTATCAATTATTGCATGTTTATTGCTTGTTCATTGTTATTACTATTCATATTGCAATCTGTTATCACTGTTATTAAATGTATAGGGTTTCATTAGCTATGTTTATGCTTTGATTGTGTTCATGCTTTGAAGAATGGTTTTATTAAATCATGCTATATTTTATTCATCTATTCTTAGAACTGGTTAGTATATTGTGTTGTACCTATTATGCTACATTATGCTCTATTACTATTTCACTATCAATATCTGTTCAATATTACTTACTGTTAGTATATGCTGTTAGTATATTTCATATGGGTGGCCATCGGAATCCGAGGGAAAAGTCAGAGTTCTGGCCAAAGAATGTCATAGAAGAATTTTTGTACCTCTTGCATAATAGACAAGTTGAATTAGACAATCTCAAATTTGATAATACTGTATGGGAAGATATTAGTAAAAAAATTGGATGAGAAGTGTGGGACTAATTACGGGGTGGAGAAATATAAGTTCAAAAAAACACGGCTTCTTCGCTTATATAAGCATTTCCAAGAGTTGATTAACCACACTGGGGTCACATGGAATCCTGACATGGGGAAGATTGATGCCGATGAAACAATGTGGAACTCATCGGTATGTTGTTTTGTATTTAATCAATGGGGTTAAGTTAGTTGGTTTGAGAATTTTTTTTTCGTGCGCAGAAAGGAACGACAAAAAGCTATTTCAAACTCTTTAAGAACGAACCACCACCACACTATAATTTGATGAAATTGATATTTCAAAATCAATCTGCAACAGGTGGAATGGTTCGATCATCAACACAACCCCCAATGAATTCGGATGAAGAGCGTATGTTAGAGAAAGACTATTTGAATCCGAATGTACGTGGGAAGGAGCCCTTAGTGGAGGAAGATGATGATAGTGTTGAGGAGGTAGATAGACGTCAATCTATTTCCTCACGCGACAACAAAAGAGGTAAATCATCGATGAGATCAACTCTAGAACAGGAGAAGAAAAAACTGTATGAACTTATTTCAAATCACTATGCAGCCCGTCGAAGTGATGCAGCTTCAGTGTGCACATCACCCCCGGATTCATATAGCGTCCCAAATTGTGTTGGACGCATTATTAGTGTGGAAGGGCTACCTGAAGTCCACTTGTTTAAGACAATGACTTACTTGGTTGAGCACCCAGATGCTCGACCACTTGTTATGTCATTGAATGACGAACAACTCAAGAAATGGATGCAAAGTTTGCATGAGTGACACTTTATTTTAGTTTTTATGATGTCGGATTGAACAATGTGTGTAAGAATACTTTATTTTATTTTATTCATGCTTTGGTTATGAACTGAACTGAACAATTTATTTCTAATTTGTTTATTTTATGTTTTCATGCATTATTTTTTACTTAGTTTTTAATTATCGTAGAATGAGTCATCAACCTCCACATACATTTTATAGCGATGAAGAAATTTTCGATGACTTGGTATTATTACTCATGTTGGATATATTTGATAAGTTGGATGAATTAGAAAATCCAACCCCAAGAAGAGCAGTGCGCACTTCAATTTTGAGAGGTGCAGACTATGTGCAGGAGTTAATACATAGTCCTGTACGATGCTATGAGAATTTGCGTATGGAGCCAAGTCTATTCCTTAGATTATGCACCGATCTTAGGAGACTTGGCTTAGAAGATCAAAATTTATTTGTGGAGGAAGCAGTTGCAATATTTTTATATACACTTTGTCATAATGAACGAGTGAGAGTGGTTGCGGAGCGCTATCAACACTCCACTCAAACGTGTCACAAGTGGTTCAAGTTGACACTTGCAGTAGTTCTTAGGTTGGGGATAGAAATTATCAAACCTCGAGAACCTCGAACTAGTTCAACCTGAAATTGAAGGGCATCCTAGGTGGTTCCCTTATTTTAAGGTAAAATCATTTCCTAGTCCTTATGTATAATTCCATAGGATTTGTCTAACATTTGAACAATCCTTTTGTAGAATTGCATAGGGGCGATAGACGGGACACATATATCGGTATTTGTTCCCGTAAATAAGGCATCTTTATATCGGGGCCGTAAAGGAACCATTACATAAAATGTAATGACAGCATGCACTCACAACATGCTATTCACCTACGTAAAGAGTGTTTGGGAGGGAAGCGCGAATGACGCGCATATTTTCAGCCACACTATTTATTCTCCTAACTCAGATTTTCCTATGCCAATAGGAGGTAAATTTAACTCAACGTAATCACTTCCTTAGTGTTGATTTGGTTTTAATAGAAATTTTTCTTACCTTATGTTAGATGAATTCTACGTGGTTGATGCGGGATATCCGAACGTATCTGAATTTTTGGCACCTTATCGTGGTGAAAGGTACCATAGATCAGATTATCGTAGGCGAGGCCCCTCAACAAAAAGAGAATTATTCAATCAACGACATTCCTCCATTCAGAACGTAATCGAACGATGCTTTGGACTATTGAAAGCACATTTTTCGATATTAAAGATGATGCCGAATTACCCGCTAGCAAGACAAAACAATATCGTATTGGCGTGTTGTACAATTCATAACTTCATTATTAAATATCGTAATTCGGATGAATTAATCGATATTTGGAACAATAAAGAAGTTATTATTGATGATCAAGAACCATCTTCACCCCCTATTGAATCATCAGTAGGTGAATCTTCTTCAACTCAAAATATTATGCATTACATTCGGGAAGGGATTGCAAATCAGCTTTGGGCACATCGACGCTGATTGCCCTTCCATATTTTAATTAGGTTTAAACATGTAAATATAATTAAATGTCTTGGACTTGTAATAGACTTTTAATTGCTACTTAGATTTATTTTTGATAGTGTATGTTACCAACAATATACTAATTTTAGTTTCATTAAATAGTATGGCAGCTTCTTCATCCCGAATAAGCGAAACATATTTGAGATATCAAAATAGAGAATGTTTTTGCGGTTTGCGAGCCGCGGTACAAATAAGTGAAAGTGAAAAAAATCTCGGCCGATTATATGCAGCTTGCATAAATAGAGGCAAAATTGACATTCCCAGTTGTCAATTCTTTCGATGGATCACTCTCATTGCAACGACAATACGCGATGAGAAAGAAGAAGTGAACCAAAGAAGTAGGGACCTCTTTTCACTTGAGGCAAAAATGGACAAGCTCCTTGACATGAGTTGCAAGGGGTTGATAGCACTTGTTTTCATTGCAATTATTTTTTTAAAAAAATAGGTTAGATAACAATAATGATGTAAACCTAAATACTTTATTGGACTACTAATGTAATTTGACTATTTTATCTTATTATTTTATTAACTTTAGTTTTATATCGACGGGAAATTGGATGCGATAACCAAATAATGGTTATGCGCACTTTCCTCCTAAGGTAGTAAAGTAATGTTGCCCATTATCAGTTATGGTTTTATATAAATGCGTGGTTGTGCTTATATTTCATTATTTGATTGCGCTTATATAAATGTGTGGTTGTGCTTATATTTCATTGTTTGGTTGTGCTTATATAAATGCGTGATTGTTTCATTATTTGGTTGTGCTTATATAAATGCATGGTTGTTTCATTGTTTGGTTGTGCTTATATAAATGCGTGGTTGTGCTTTATACTTTGGTTGTTTTAAGATAATGAGCAAATTTTATTTTGGTGGACTATGAATTGGAGGCGATAACCAATTAATGGTGATACGCATTTTCCTTCATTGTCCTACATTTTTACCGTCAAAATTGACAACAATATTATTGATGGTGCTTGGCTGTTGGATTGTATCTATTATGCAATGCTTATCGGTGAGTGTATGAAAAAAAAGAAATGTAACAGTGCTTGATCTCGGCCGATGTTTTCCAATTGCCAACTTCCAACTCATCAACCTCAGGCGGATGCAGTAACTTGCTCAGTGTATGAAAAAATATGTTATTGTATTTGATACTTAAAAAATCTTGTATGTCATTGATCAGTGTTATCAAGTTACAATCTATATTAATAAAAATATGTTATTGTATTTGATACTTAAAAAATCTTATATGCTATTGGTCAGTGTTACCAAATTATAATATAAGTTAATAAAAATATATTATTGTATTTGATACTTAAAATTTTTTGTATGTCATTGATCATTATTACCAGGTTACAATCTAAGTTAACAAAAATATGTCATTGTATTTGATACTTAAAAAATATCATCGATAGTTAATAAAAATATCTTTGTTGCTTCAGCTGCCGTTTTCTCTGCCTCTATCTTGACAACAATAGCATCGATTTCAGCTTTCTTTAGTGTAGAGTAATAAGAAAGAATGTAGACTAATTAATATATACTTATCCAATTTTATACTATATGTATAGCTTATAGCTTATCCCCTGATCTCAAAGCAACAACTCTATCCATTCTAGTTGTGTACCCCATCTCAACTCTCAACTTGTTACACTTATGAATTTAAATTATAAGCAGAAGAATGTTAATGGAAGGTTGAGCATCATTTTATCAAAATGTCAGCCATCAGATCAATAGATCAATCTTGTATTAATATTATCATGTGTGTATAATAACTTTATATTCAACTCATGTAATTCTATGTAACTCTATTTATGTATTAATTAAATGTAACTTTATAACTTCATGAAAACTACTACATCAATAATTTCAACCATTATTAAGTTGGGTTAATTAAAGAAGTAAAAAAATACGAGTTTATACTTAGTTGATACGTAGCTCATATTTAGTTGATATTTAATTGATAATTAATGCATGATAATTAATTACAAATATTATTAATATTTAGTTGATACGTAACTTTATTAATTAATTAATTAATATTATTTACAAATATTATTTTAAATTATTTATAAATTAAAAAATATAGTAAAATATATTTTAATAATTTTTATATCTTAAATAAATAATATTCACAATATATTTATCAACTAATTAATATTATCCATTTTTTTTAATTTAAGTTAATGATTTCAAATTAAATTTTATAATTAATAAAATAGTATAACTTAATAAACTGAATCTAAAACTATGTTTGATAAACAAACATAGTTTTAATTTTCGTCCCCAAAATTATCAACGAAATCAACACAAAACAAATAAATTTTCGCTGGTTTCATTTCGCGAAATATGAAATTAGAATATGTCAAACAAACGCGTTTTCGCCAAACAGTAAAATCAAACCAAAATTTCGAAATTTGAAAATCCATTTTGATTTTCACGAAACGAAAAGTCAAAAAATATTTTCGCAAACAAACGCGCCCTAAAACTTTTGTATTCACTCTTTTAGAACAGATTGTGTTCGCTCTTAGTCACATTTGGTTCACTTGTGATAATGAAAAATTTAACGTTCACTTAGGCTATATTAGGTTCATTAATTCTTTCACAACATAAGTTCTCTCTCTGATCATTTTAGGATCACTTTTAATGAATAAATATCCACTCTTGATAATATATAGAAGATTCACTTCATGTGTTGGCTATATATAAATTCTTATGGAGTTAGGCTTCATATAAAAAAAATATGCATCCCACGATATGCAAATAACTGACTATGTACATATTGATATTCCAACAATCTTTTACGTGGTTCGATCTACATGTATGCTCCACGGAGAAAATTTCAAGATTCATTAAATGAACAATATATATGTTACCGTCAAGATCAAGAAATTCTTATCAAATACATTCAAGCCTCTTCCCCAATCCGCAAACTAATTAATTTCTTAAACATCCAATGGTCAAGCTAACATATTTTTTTTACCGAAAAGTGAAAATATATACCTTTGAATATTTCCATATATAATTTATTTATCCAAGCACCACAACAACAACAAATTTCTCGTGGCACTCGAAATCATTATAGCATAATATTTCATAAGACATTTTTTTTTCTCGGGGTGCTTGCACCCAAAATGACGCAGAGAAGAAATTTTTTTCTTTCTTTCACTCTCTCCTTAAGCAATCCCGCAATCCCTAATTTGTAGTTCTCTTCAAGGACTTAGGTGAAAACATCTTTTGATTTAACCATCAAAATCGTCGTACTTGAATTGGTTAGACCGCCTTGTGACCAGTCGATCTACTAGCCTAGCTATTGCAATAATTGAAATTATCATGTTTTGATATTAGATCAATTCTAACTCGATCATGATTCGATCATTATTGTATTTTTGCTTTAATCAATTGTATTGGAGTTGAATCCACCCATTTTAGTTACTTTGGCATATCAAGAAAATTTAAGGTTAATTAAGCCTCATGTTAGTAATATTAAATTCATTGCGTACGTAGCAAGCAAACGTTAACAACAATGACATGCGGGGCCCCAGGAAAACATGCTATCAATTCAACTTAGAAACTACTAAAAAAAGTAAAAATACTCCAAAAGATAGTACACTAGAGAGGGAAGTTTGAAATGAGAGGTTTATGGTTAATTTTCTATAATAATAATAATAATAATAATAATAATAATTGTAAACATGTGACTTGTTGAGGTAACTGGAATAAATTTTAAGTTGAAATCTCATAGAATAATTGAAATTCAAATGAAAATTATAATCTCATTTCAAATTATGTCAAATTAGATTTTAAAAAATTATTATAAAGACAATCAAATATTGGTTTCAAAAAAATTATATAGATTATATAAGAAAACATCATGATGCACGTATAATAACAGAATAAATGAAAATGAAAAGAAATGAGAGTGATTTGATTTTGACAGGCCACCGACTCCTCGATTCAAGTGGAATTGATGTCCAGGTGAATGTGACGTACGCAAAAGGGCAGACACAGGAGGACCCACATTCTATTACATTTCATGCTAACAGTTGTGATTTCCTTTTCCCTGCTCCAATCAAACTCATCTGCCATCTCTCTCTTCCATGGATTAGAATTCAGCTTTATTTTAACTTATTGATTTTAGATTCTGATTCGATCGACCATAGTAGTCTAAATAATGATGATTATATTTTTTCTCAATTGATTGACGCTTAACTGGATTCTACTGGTGTTTTTGTCCTGCCTAATCATTTTTTCAGTGAATTCATTTAAATTTGAAGTTGATATGAATGAATTGCCACTCCAACTGATTCAATTTAAACACAGTTGTCATTGGGTTAAAGAACTTCTTTGGATAGAGAAAAATTGGATCGATGACAGAAGCAAAGGATTCTTCTCTGCACTTCATTTTTTTCTTTTAGAAAAATAATTAATTATTATAAATTTATAATGTCTTTCAAATTAGGAGAGATTTGATTCATCCCCACTCTTCCCTTATTTTCTTTTCCTTTTCCCTCATTTCCCACTGTACCATATCCACCAACAATAGCAAGTCGATGCTTAAAAGATAAATGGAAATGGCTTCTGTCGATACATAATCACGGCTTTAAACCATTGCATAACCAGATTAATCGCAATTATGTTGTACTATACAAAGTTACAGAAACTTAGCTTATTCCTACCTATATAGGAATACCAATTCAGATTAATACAAAACAAGAATAAAAATTACAAGACAAAAAAGATCAACAATGTCGAGGTAACTTATCGACGAGCAACAAGTTGCAGCTCTGAGATTGTAATCAAAGCAAAGTGCATCACGTTTAACTCAGCGGTAATTCAAAGCTTAACTCCACCATTCTGAAAGTTTCATGCCTGGAGAAACAGAAGAGTCAATAGCATCGTAAATATGTGATCACAAGTATCAAAACTCCTAGAAATAGAATGCATCTAGAAGAATGAAAGACAAGTTTATTTTGTTTGGTAGTCATTGTTTGTTGAAGATAATGAAACACCACTTAAGAAATATGGACAAAACTTGCATGGTTGATTAAGCCTTATAGTTATCTATTAATTATCTCTATTTATCATATAGCTTAGTGGATAATTATCAATTAATCATCGAGTCTTTAGTTGTTATCAACTTGTCTTGTAAAGCCTATATAAGACTATTGCATTTAGGGTAATCTAAATGGATTACTGGTAATCTTAATTAAAATTACTTGGGAGCTATCAGATTACCGCGTTTGGTAGAAACAGATTACTAGTAATGTAATACCCTACTTTAGTCCCACATAGGGAGAATATTAGATGTTATGTTGGCTTATAAGGCTTGATGGGTGTGCTACCATCAACTTCAGCTCAAGCATTTTAATTAGGCCAATAGGTTAGCTTATGAAGTTAATGGGTCAGTTATCCCATCAAGCGAGGGTTGTAACAAATGGTATCAGAGCAGGACCTAGTTCTAGACATGATGAGGGAGCCTATGTGAGAAAGGGCTGTCCGGGTGATGGGGTGGAGCCGCTACTAGGCTAGGCCTCACATGCCACCGACTTGGGTGTGATTCTGGGCTATGTGTTAGACTTGAGTTGGGCCTTGACGAGGACGTCAAGACATAGGTCTATATGTTAGACTTGAGTTGGGCCTTGACGAGGACGTCAAGACATAAGTGGGGGAGATTGTAATACCCCACTTTAGTCCCACATAGGGAGAATATTAGATGTTATGTTGGCTTATAAGGCTTGATGGGTGTGCTACCATCAACTTTAGCTTAATCATTTTAATTAGGCCAATAGGTTAGCGCTTAATCATTTTAATTAGGTCAATAGGTTAGCTTATGAAGTTGATGGGTCAGTTATCCCATCAAGCGAGGGTTGTAACAAGTAATCTAGTAATGATAATCTAGATTACCACTTAAGTGGTAATCCACATTACCAAGGGAGGGGGTGGCTATGTGGATTACCAGTAAGGAGGTAATATTATATTTTTATTTTTGACAAAAATACCCCCAACTAAAATACCCTCTATTGACATAGAAAAAAATCACCACCTCATCTCATTTGCCTCATCTCATAGTAAATTGGTAATCACTATTTTTTATTTTTTTATTTTTATGTTTTTATTTTATTATATTTTATTCTTTTTTAGTTTATTTTTTATTTTTTATTTTTTATTTTTTATTTGAGGGTATTTTAGTTAAAGATATAAATTTCCTAGTAATTTTTTTTAATACCAAACAAAGTAATATGAATTACAAGCGAGATTACCAGTACATACCAAACATGATAATGTAACATTACCGATAATTTTAAAAGTGATAATCTATCTGGGTGGTAATCTAGATTTCTAGTAATCTTAAGTGGTAATGTACCAAACGCCCCCTTAGTGATTAGAGATTAAATGCATCTCTTGTTTCAAGTTCAACATTGTTGTCCTTTGATGTTTAAGACTTCTAAGGCCTTTTTACGAACTTTTCTTTCTCTACTTAACCTCCCCTCCTCTTCCTCTTGAATCCGTCATTACTCTTCGAATGGAATACAAGATTATTTTCTTCAAAAAAAAAAACTAGGCTTAAATTTTTCATTCACAACTGAGATCAAATAGGGTAATAATGATGGCAACCATAGAAGCTTTGCAGTCAAATAAATCACTATCAGTGAGTTACAAGCCACCTACGTACCAAACCTTCCATGCTTGGTGAATCGCATCAAAAGACTAAAAGAGCATTAACTTTTACAAAAAAGAATGATATGTACCTTGCTGACGATATTGCTGGAGAGCCAATCAAGCCCCTCGTACAACCCTTCACCAGAAGTAGCACAAGTGCTCTGTATATACCTGCAAGCATATCCCATATTTTCTCGATCATTAGGGCATGCAGAAAAAATGGGACAGGATACTTTACTTTAGAGATGTCTTATTCTATCGACATACCAGGAACTGTATCAACAACACATAAGAAGCATGAGAAAATGGAAATAGAGAGCATCCCAATAGGAAGGATGAAATTGCAACAACAAAAAACAATAAACTCTATGTTGTTTGGACTTTAGCAACTCCAAAATCTCCTAAGCCGACAGGAAAGCACTTCAAGGTATTATTTTAGCAGCTGATGATGGTGATCACAGAATTGTTCTCATGCTTAAAAACTAGAGGAAATTGTATAAGGGCCCCTATTGTTCACCTAAATTTTACAGAAGTAACAAAGACCATATCTACCCATCTTTTTTATCTCCTAAGCAGATAAGAGAGCACTTAAAAGGTATTATTTTAGCAACTAATGGTGGTCATGAAAGAATTCGTCTCATGCTTACTTACAGACTACGGGAAATTGTATAGGTGCCCCTTTGTTCACCTAAATTTCACAGAAAGGTAACAAAGACCATATCTACCCATCTATATCCAACAAACTCCCAAAAATTCAGTCCCACCTCCAACCAGACATAACTTTTGCCATCTTAAATGAATACTCTGAGATAGTGATATCTCAGGTAAGAAAAGCATGCACTAAATGCTGTTTAAAAGGACAAAAGCAACGCCAGAACCCTCAGGGCAGATCTGGTCTTTCACAGATCTAGTTGAATATTTTATTCAAACATGTAACAGTGCATGGTTCCATATAGGAACCATGAGACATGCATTCAGCAGCTGCTTTTCAGAAGGTTGTGCTTAGCATTCTATTTATTTGAAAAGCAATGCTACTACCAAATAGGGATCAAAAGTCATACCAGTGTCGCTGACGCAGAGAATGCAGTCCAAGTTTATCCGTAATTTCAGCTGCATTCATTGCATTGGGAAGATCTTGCTTATTCGCAAATACAAGCAACACGGCATCACGTAACTCATCCTACAAACCAATCAATGTTTGACCATATTAAAACAGAAAATGAATAGCAACCGTCAACAATTTGATCATTAAATTTATATGAAGTGACTGCAGATCCTAATTTCCAATGAAATGTAAAAAAGGGACCACAACTTGGAGCTACATAGGAAAGCAAGTTTTTTAACAACGATGGCACTCTCCTCTTGTCTGGATAGTAACCATATGTAGATATGCTCACATGTCTAGAATTCCTATTCCTCTACAGGGCAACCAAATCATTAATTGGACATATAGCACGAGTGAGCTTAGCTGGATTCCCAAGATGATATTTGAGAAATCTGACTTCTTAACTATTCCATTAAAAATGATATTTGAGAAATCTCTAATTTTTTTCTAATACAAAAATACATTCAGAGAGAACTAGAATGTTATGCAATTTAATGCTGAAGCAAGCTAGTCTGTAATGCAAAACTGATTCATATCCCCATTTATTTCTGTCAAGAAGTCAAACAAAAGAAGAAATGAGAACCGACCAAATATAATATTAAAGAATCAGATACTGTGTATTAGTTATGCACTTATACTTCATATGAAAAAATTAAACACTCAACAGCATCGCATGCCAAATATGTTATATGAATTTACTGGAACATGACATTCTTCAACAGATTCACAGATAAACCTAATTGCTTCACAAAGACTCGTGAAAGTCCCTCATGGCATGGTTCTCAGTTCAGGAATAAGTACTTCAAATTTGTTTGTGCTTTGACATGAAATAGTAAAGGTTCTGAAAAATACTAATTCATTATTGATAAGCACTAAAGTTTTGCCAGATAAAAACTTCAAACTTTTGGAAAGCTTTCAAGATCAGTTAAAATGAAATTTTAAATAAATTAAAATAAGGATCCAAAAAATCTGAGGGCCTGTTTGGTTAGCGAAACCAAGTCTGTTTTCATGGTTTCAGTTTCACTGAAACCAAAACTGCTTACGAAAACGTGTTTGGTTTAGTGTTTTCGTGAAACTGAATCGAAACCAGAATGAAAACGAAACCAGTTTTCTTAATAAAAATGAAAACAACAGAATGTTGTTTTCTGTGGTTTCGAGACTGTCGGTTTCGTTATCAAAATGTTGTGACAACTTTGTAATTATAAATATTTTTTTTATAAAATTAATTAATTTAAAAATAAATCAAACTATATCGAATTTTTAAAAATAAAAATAAAAATCATCATTTTTAACTCAAACTTTTATCTTAAATTTATAAAATAATTAAACCAATTTATATCTAATTGACTCAAACCCAAATTTTAAATAACTCAATTTTCTTAAAGTTGGTCTATTTATAATTTAATCAAACCTAATTTTAGATCATTGGACTTGTTTTTTTTTTTGAAATTTTATAATAACTATTAATTAATTTTTATATCTGATTGAACAAAAAAATCTTAAATTACCAATAACTTAATTAATTAAATCATTTAAATATTTTGTAACCATATTAACAAATATTTAATTTTGTAAACTAACTAAACATTTAATTACTACTAAAAATGTTCAAGGAAAATTAATATTATTTTTTATAATCAAATAAATATTTACTGGTTTCAACTAACTAAAACTGATGTTGTTTTTATTAACCAAACGCGTTTTCAGAAAACTGAAAACTAGAAACCAAAACCAAGTTTTCGGAACCAAGTTTTCAGTTTCACTGGACCAAACCAGAAAATAATTTTCGCTAACCAAACAGCACCTGAAGATCTCCAAACAGTTCATCTAGGCAAGTAAGGTAGTTACTAAATGGCATAGCATCAACTTTGGACCCTAACGATAACAAGTAATGCTGTCAAGCACAACCTACCTAATCAAGAATTAAAAATTCAACAGTTAAATATAGACAAAATTAAGTAAATAAAAATCAAAGCTCTTGGACATAAAAGATGAATTCACAACATTATTGTGTGCCATTGAATAGGCAACACAAACTCTAAAAAAAAAAAAAAACACAAACTCTAAAAGATTGGCAGTCCCGTTAAAATCAAGGGAAAAGGGCCAAATTTGCTCCTGAAGTATTGAAAAAGGTGCAAATTTACCCCTCAACTATGTTTTTTATCAAAATTTCCCTTGACGTTACATAATTGGATCATTTTTGCCCTTCTCGTTAACGGAAGTCCACGTCAGCAAATGGAATCCCACGTGGCAAGTGCAGCTCGGCCACATAAGATGCCGATGGAAAATGACATGTGGCAATTATGTAGTGACAAGGGCAATTTTGGCCCAAAACATATTTAAAGGGGCAAATATGAATCTTTTTCAATACTTTAGGGGCAAATTTGCACCCTTTTCAATACTTCAGGGGCAAATTTAATCATTTTTTCTTTTATATATTATTATCATTAATGTTATTCTAATTAACACTATAAGAATGATGTTGATATCATCTTTACCAAAATCAAGAAAATATAAGCTTGACAATTATACTTTGTATTGTAACTGAAGTGTTTACTCAAAGATATGAACAACTTTAGTCACTTATTATTGTAATAAGAAACCAACCAATATAGTAGGGGTTAGTTCAGGTCGGATGGGTCGAGATTTGGTATGTCTCGATCCCGTCCCAATTTTGAGTCGGGACGCAAATATGTGTCCCAGTCTTAGTCCCGAATATGAAGCATTGCAATTGTGTCCCGGTCTCGTCCCGATTTTGAATTGGGACGGGATTATCCACGAACTTTCGGGTCGGGCCGGACCAGTTACTAATAATTAAATTTAATCAAGTTTTTATTTTAGTAATTAAGAAATATCTTTTTGAATAATATTTTTGTTTCATCTTTAAAATTTATATTTCTCAAAAAATTTACTAAAGTATTTGTTCAAATTCTAAGATAGAAACCAAACTTGCAAAAATCGTGCAATGAACATAAAACAGGTTGTTTGGGCACTATATATATTTTATTCAAGGGAAACGGGCAAAATTTGCCTCTAAAGTATTGAAAAATGTGCAAATTTGTCCATGAAGTATTGAAAAGGGTGCAAATTTGCCCCTAAAGTATTGAAAAAGGTTTAGATTTTCCCCTTTAAATATGTTTTGGGCCAAAATTGCCCTTGTCACTACATAAATTGCCACATGACATTTTCCATCGTGGCATCTTATGTGGCCGAGCTGCACTTGCCACGTGGGATTCCGTTTACTGACATGGACTTCTGTTAACGAGAAGGGCAAAAATGATCCAATTATGTAACGTCGATGACAATTTTGGTAAAAAATATAGTTTAGGGGCAAATTTGTACCTTTTTCAATACTTTAGGGGCAAATTTGGCCATTTTCCCTAAAATCAATGGTAAAATAAATGATCCAAAATGAAAAATAAAAGATATTATTTTTGTTTTCATTCAACATCCCCTCTAGCCCAAACGCTGAATCCAACAGTCTTAAAGATCAATATGCAAGACTGTTACCACCCTTGTCAAGTCTTCACATGCCTATACGTCATTACTAATTTCAGATCTGAATCCTAATGGTCTTACCAAGAATAGTCACAAGCAAGAGGACAAAATTAAAACAAAGGATATCAGTTTCAAACAAGTGTTAAAACTACACTTCCATAGGCAAGTAAATACAAACAAACCTAAGAAACATCGGACAGAATCATACAGCATAGCTATGCCAAATCAAAGAACTCATTATATTTGTCAATGAACCATATTTAGGTACCTCATTAAGCATCCTATGGAGTTCGTCCCTTGCCTCAATAATACGGTCTCTATCATTGCTGTCAACTACAAAAATAAGACCCTGAGTGTTCTGGAAGTAGTGCCTCCACAGTGGTCTGATCTGTTTTAGTGAAACATCAAATAATTAGATCAACAATAAGATAGCATGATATAACCTGAAATTCTTTTATGGTGACTCAGCTGGAGAATAAGACGTATGCTATCGCATTTATGGCATCCCCATAAATTCATGGATGTTCCACAAAATCTGGACTTAAATCAAAGCTTCACCAAATAAAAAGTAGCGTGTCAAAAATGGATCCAAATTACCTTGTCTTGGCCACCGACATCCCAAACAGTGAAACTAATGTTCTTATACTCTACAGTCTCCACATTGAACCCTGAATCAAAGAAGCAGATTTGTAACTGAATGAAAGCACAACTTAACAGAAATAATAAGTTATAAATTTTAGTATCAAGTAGACTATGAATTCACAAGCATAATTTTCCCTAGCCATATGGATCAACTATTATCTTACAGATAATTATGAGTTCCTAACTTCCGAGAATAAGTAAATAAAATTTCAAAGGAGAAGATTCTGTGTGATAGTCCATTAATTAGCCAGACAAAAATATGTATAGTCCTTTTATAAAGTTATATTCTCTTTCTATATATGACTCAAAATGATTTTCCTATTCAATTTTGCATGCTTTGGACCTTTATTCTCCAACTAATATCACTCTCTCAATCTTTATAAAATTCATCATTAAAGAAAATTTCAGAAATAGTTTGAATTAATTAGTTGTAAAAATTAATAGCAGTTCATCTAGGACATTCAGACTGATCTGCAGCTTATCTCTATCGTGCTTATTCAATTAATGTGGTAAATTAAAGTAACAATCTCTGCGCCAAATAGAAACCAAAATGGTTGAGGTACCACAGTACAGATAACAACAACCAGTGGGCATTCAAGTAATTAAATCACGCCTACTTAATAAATAGCATGCCGAACTTTAATAAAGGAGATATATAAATGAGTATATGTATTTTTCTCGATAGACTCAACATGACTAGAAAAAAGTGAACATACGACTCACGAGCTTGCTACCAAAATGAGAACAAAAAACGCAAAAGCTATTGATAAAAGAATCATAGAGAAAGAAGCTAACCAATAGTGGGGATAGTGGTGACGATCTCTCCAAGCTTGAGCTTGTACAAGATCGTAGTTTTACCGGCCGCATCAAGCCCTACCATCAAGATCCTCATCTCCTTCTTCGCGAAGAGCCGGCTAAAGAGCTTCGTAAAAGTGAGCCCCATCCTTTTCACAGCTGATACACTAAAAAACCATGGAGATTTCAGAAAACCTACACAAAAATGCAATCTTTTCCGGTCCAACCGAGAAGCGAACCCCAGCAAACAGAGAATCAACGTAAAAGTAAAGATCGATCGGAAGAAAATAAAAACCAGCTTAAAAGATCGAAACATGAGCACAAAAAATAGGTGAAGAAGAGATCGTTTAAGAAGAAATACCAAAATGTTGCCCGGACGACGACGCTTCTCCTCGAGCAAGGGTTGGAGAAGGAGGTTTGGTAGCGAAGATATAGAACGACGCCCTCCGCCTCCCGCAGGTGCCCTTTTATACCTGGGAAAGAAGGCGGAATGTGATGCCATCGCGCGTCAATCTTACGCACACGTGGCATATCTTTGGTGGACGACTTCATGTGGATCCCATCTTGAGACTGGAGCGGGGCCCGCAAAAAGGAAGCTTCCCGCGTCACGTGGCGGCTGCCGTGCGCCGGATTTCGTGATACGTAGCATGAGGGCCGTCGGATCTTGTAGCGCCGCCCAGATGAGGAGGTATCGGATCCGATTCGAGCCCGCGTTTTTGGACCGTGGAAAGAGGGATGAGAGAGAATGGTCCAACTCGGAAAGGGCTACGTAATTTTGCTATTAAAACTCCGAAAAATCTTTGATCAAATCTCGAGTAGAATCGTCGATTGCGGGTACAGTTGACGATAATATATTATATATTATCTAAAAATTTAAGATTCGAACTCTAATATAATAATCTATTATAACTTTTATCTTTATTTTTTTTAAAAAATCTCGAGCAGAATCTAGTGATGCTCTTGCTCTCAATTTGATTAATGCATAACACAATTGTTTTATTTTCTAAGAATAATTATTTATATAATTCAAGAAAAAAAGAAATGCCGAGAGCAATCGCCAAGGGCAACTCTTAGGGATATCAACGGGGCGGGACGGGTACGGGGTGCCTACCCATTACCCGTCCCGCGAAATGAACGGGTACCCACTACCCTTTTATTCTCCGCGGGTATCAAAAATGGATACCCATTTAATTACCCGTGTGGGGACGAATATTCACGGGTATTGGCGGGTACCCATGATACTTTAAATATATATAAATTATAATATTTTAATAACACTTTAACTCTTCAAGTATTTTGATAACAACTTCATTTTGATAAACACACAACATTTTAATAACAATATTATCATAAGTTTTCAAAACATAAAGTATATGGATATTGAATTAAATTAGAGTTTTTTTAGTATATATATCAAGGATAATATTATAATTTATTAATTTTTGCGGATAACGAATACCCGCGGGTACGAGTACTATAATACCCGTACCCGCCCCATATAATAAACGAGTAAAAAAAATTATCTGCAAAATCTTCGCGGGTAAAAAACTACCCTTCATATCTATCATAAACGGATAAATACTCTTGGGTATCCGCTAGATGGATAATATTGTCACTAGCTCTCCCGACCGTGGAAAGCTCCCCTCGCAAATCTAGATCTTAAAGCAAAAAAAAGTCGCCGGACCTCAGCAGGGACGACGATGGGGCTCCCTCGTCCTCGTGCCAGCCTTTCAGCAAAGAGATCAACCCTGCCATTCGCAGTGTGAAGGAGACCAATCTGGTGTGGAGGCTAACGAAAGGGATCTAAAGGCTAGAGCTGCCACAGAGGGATCAAAACCTAATTCCTCTAAGGCGGATTCAAGGAATTAAGCCGAGCTCATGGGATGCACTATTCAAGGAGGCTAGCGTTCAATCGGCTCCAGCAGCAAGCATGAAGGCAAAGTTAAGGATCAAATCCATCTAGGAAAATTCCTTGGGCGAAGTATTCATTGAAGATGAACTGATGGAAATCTGCCCGGCTAAATTGGACAAACTGCTTATATGGTAAATACTTTGGAAAAACCCCTCCTCTTGCTTTGGTTCAAGCTACCATGCATAGGATTTGGAGGATTAAATTCAGTATGCATGTGATTGATCTGGCTTCTGATTTTTTCGCTTTAAATTTGCAAACATTGATGATATGAATGATGTTTTACCAAACAGATCCTGGTTCCTTAATGGCCAAGTTCTACTGCTCATTCCCTGGAAACCTAATTTCCAACCTATGTTTGAAAAAATTGATATCATCCCGGTGTGGATGCAATTTTCGGGATTGCCAGTAGAGTATCTTCAGAAAGACATCATGTTCAAACTTGCTAGCTTCTACGATAGGGCAGCCATTAAATGTTGATGAAGTTACTAATAGGGGTTTAAGAGCGAAATATGCTAGAATATGTATTCTTTGGAATCTGAACAACAAGGTTCCGAATGGCATCGGGATAAATTGTATGGGATGTAGAATTTGGCAAGCTTTGGCCTTTGAAAATATTCCCAAACTTTGATATGGATGTGAAAAATTGAGACACCTTGTTGAGTCCTTCTTTGAAACCAGTAAGATCAATGTAGCTGCCGATGCCTCAGAAGTTAGTAATGAACAAGATAAAGACAGAAGAAGGAATGATGCAAAGCTGAATTCAAATGTGGAAAACACTACCACTAGCATTCATGGGCCGTAGCAAACAGTTAGTAGAAGGAGAAGAAATGATGTTGGGAGAAATGATGCCCTGAATTCTAAGCCTACTGCTCAATATGAAGATAGAGTAGAATCAGGTAAAGCTATTGTTCAGGAAAAGGAATATGTTGCAAACGAACTGGTACCTGAGAAGATCAAGGAGATCCCAGCTCAAGTTGACAAAGAAATGGACTGGTTCACACCTAGTTTACAAGAAATAACAACAATCAGTTCAATGGAAAAATCCATTCAGTAACTTGAAGCAGTCTAAAACTCAAATTGCAAGTACAAAATCAGTTAAGTTCAATATATCCAAATCTGATGTTGTTAAAGTACCGATTGGAGTGGATAAAGAGCTTGAGGCTTTTCATAAATAAATGACAGAGGTCTTTGAGATTACTGTCAGTGAAATAAAGGGAAGTAATGCAAATGAACAGGAAGAAATGAAACAGAACAAAGGAAAAAAGAGGAGATTTTCTCATGACTCTAAAACTATCCAATCTGATGGTGACCCCTTTCATAATCAAGGGGTAAATTCTTCAAGTACTCAATAATGATGAAAATAATGTCATGGAATATTAGGGGTGGCCTTAAGGATGCTGCTTGGGATCATCTAAAAATCTTATTGGAAAATAAGAAGCCTGACATTGTCTTGTTGGTTGAAACTCATTTAAATAAAACTAATTCAAAGCTTTGTATTAGTAGATTTGGATCAAGCTGGTCTGAAATTTTTGTGGCTGGAGATGGAAGGTCTGGGGGCATCATTCTAGTTTGGAAAACAAATTGCTACGATGTTAAAAAAGTCTTTGAATGTAGCCAGCTTCTAAATGCAATGGTTTATCCAAAAAATGGTAAACCTTGGATGATGAGTGGAGTTTATGGCTTTATAGGGCTGTCTATTCGGTTCAACCCGAACCGAACCGAAATATCCCAAACCAAATTTTTTATATTCCCGAATTCCAACCCGAACCCGAACCAAACTATACCTAAACCGATCTAACCTGAACCGAAATTATTCGGTTCAGTTCGGTTTTCAACCCGAAAACCAAAATTTTAATTAATTCGATTAAAAATTAAAAATTATTTTATAATACCCATTTACTTATCTATTAAAAAATTTAAAAATATATATTATTTTTTAATTAATTCGGTTTTCGGTTCTAGTCGGTTCCCGGAATTCGGGAACCGAATCCGAATCGAAATCCAAATTTCGGTTCGATTCGGGTCAAAGAACCGAACCTAAAATGGTTGAAACCGAACCGAACCGAAAAATTCGATTCGGTTTTTCGGTTCGGTTCGGGTTGAACTGAATACTGGACAGCCCTACTAGTTTATGCTAGTAATAAGCCAGTTGATAGAATATTGTTATGGAGTTTCCTAAGTAAGCTTGACTTGGGTAATTTACCTTGGCTGCTCATGGGGGATTTCAACAACATTGGTAAACAGGATGACAAAACGGGAGGCAATTCTTTCAAATGGGGACCTTCTAACAATGCTTTTAGAGAGTTATACCTTGAGGTTCGTTTATCTGAAGTCAGATACTATGGAAGTAGATTTACATGGTGCAACAACAGAATTTGGTTTAAAAAGAATTTCAGTCAAATTAGACATGGCCTACATTAACTGGAATTGGACTAAAGTCTTTAGCAAAAACTCAGTGCATCACCTCTGCAAAATTGCTTCAGATCATAAACCTATCATTCTCACTGCTGAGAATGAAAATGGAGTTAGGAAAAAAAGGGACTTTTTGTTTGAGCAATTCTGGTTTGACTACACTGAAGTTGAGCAGATTATTAAAGATTATTGAGAACAAAGCAGGATTGAAGTAAACAATATGATGGGGACAAGTCAGTGCCTTAGTTCTTTGGGAAGAAAGCTTAATTTGTGGGCAAAGAAAAAATATAGGCTGAGTTAGAAAAAATTGACCATATGGATGAAATGGGTTTGTGTAATGATTAAGATATCATCAATATGTAATGCTTATCAAATAAAATAATGACATTGAATAGATATGTGCATACTCTTTGGTGGTCTAAGGCAAGAACAAAGTGGATGGATGAAAATGACAAGAATACCAAATATTTTCATGACCTTGCCAAATTCACTGATTATACACCCATTGCTCTATGCAATGTAATCTATAAAATTTTGTCCAAGGTCATTGTAAATAGAATTAAACCTTGCATTAATAAGCTGATTTCAAAAGAGCAATGTGCATTCATTGAAGGCAGGAGGATACATGACAATGTGCTGATTGCTAGTGAAATAATAAACACTATACACAAATCAAAAAGGAAAAGGTCTTACATTATTATAAAAGTAGACATTGAGAAAACTTTTGATAAAGTCTCTTGGAAAGCAGTCAAGCAAATCCTTCTCTTCATAAGCTTCCCATAGTCTGTTATTAGTTGGATCATGGCTTGTTTGGAATCCGCTAGCTTCAATTGTTGCATCAATGGTGTTAAGTCAGTTAGCTTTGTAGTTTCAAGGGAGTAAGGTAAGGCAGGGTGACCCTTTGTCACCCTACATATTCATCATTATGCAAGAATTACTCTCCAAAATATTGAATGAGCAAGTGGAATTGGGTCACATAAAATATTTTAAGTACAAAGATATTAAGGTAAGTCATCTTTCCTTTGTTGATGACTTGCTGATAATTGTAAAAGGTAGCACAAGCAATTGCAGGAAAGTTCAACAATATTTGAACTTTTATTGTAGACTTACTGATCAGAAAATCAACATATGCAAATCAGAGGTGTTCTTCCCAAAGAATTGTTTGAGCAGTTTAAAAAAAGATATCTGTGATGAATTTGGGGTCAAAGAGGGTGTGTATCCAATGAAATATCTAGATACCTTTATTGGGCCTCAGAAATTGGATAAAAGCCATCAGAAAATCATCTTAAATAAGGCTCTCTCTAGGGTTGAAGGGTGGGCTGGTAAGAACATCTCATAAGCTGGAAAGATAATTCTCCTGTCATGAATTCCATTCCTATTCATAATCTTGCTACCACTTGGATCAACAACAGTATCGTCACTAAGTATCAAAGTATTGCCAGGAAATATCTGTGGAGCAATGATAAAACAAAGAAAGGTTTTCACCTTATTGGATGGAACAAGGTCACTGTCAGAAAGCATAATGGAGGACTTGGTATAAAAGATCTGGGTATTGTTAAGTATTCTATTCATGCTAAGAGAATATTACCTTTCCTGAATAAGGAGAAGCATCTATGGTTTAGAATTCTGCTTGCTAAATACAGAAACTATGATCCCTGGTATTTTGACAGAAAACCTATCTCCTGGGCCTTTAGGGGTTTGCATGAAGCTATTCAAGGATTAAAAGGGGGATTAAGAATAAGAATTGGTTCATGAAGTAATGTTGACATTCTAAAGGACCCCTGGATTTCAAATTTTCCTATCAATAAGCGGTCCACTTATATTAATATGGAGATTCAAGATAGGTTTCAGAAAGTTTCTTAGCTTATAAAGAATGGAATCTGGGACTATGAATTGGTGCTTGAACTATTTGGGGAATGGCATTTCAACAACATTGTTCAAATTCATTTATCAGTTAGGAATATCAAGGACAGATGGATTTGGAATGCTGAAGATAGGGGCATTCTATCATGTAAATCTGCTTACAATTATTTGAAGGAAAGTTACAAGGAGGATATTACCCCATCTCAAAATTGGAAATTTTTTTGGAGCCTAGTTATACCAAAAGTCAAAACCTTTATTTGAAAGCTTCTATTTGGCAGATTGGTCATATCCACTTATCTAACAAAATTCAGTAACATCACTCCAAGCTGCTGTTATGTTTGTAAAAATGACATTGATGATACTGATCATATTATGTTTGAATGTAGCTTCACTAGGCATTTCTGGAGCAGAATTGAACATGAACTAGGCCTTTGTTTCAAGTACAAAAAATATTGGAATAAAGGGGACCGGCTAAAAGAGGACTCAAAAGCCTCTTCTAATGCTCAAAAATGGTCTGTTGAAATCATAGCAGCCTCCATGTGGAATCTCTGGAAGAACAAAAATAATATGTGTTTTCAAAACATCAGTTGTGGCATGAACTCTATGCTCTGCAAAACACTTGCTGATATAAACTGGAAGAGTAAGGTGTCTAGTCCTGTAAAGCAGGGTGCAAATTTTGAGGAAATATTAGTCATGAACAAAACTCTTACCAATGGCATCCTTAAAATCTTCTGTGATGCATCTTGGAAAAACAAAGGTATATATGCAGGAATGGTTATTTATATAGAAGATAAAGATGGAAGTGAAATTGTTAAAAGCTCTTACAGAAGAAAAGCCTCTTCTCCTCTAGCTAGGGGTGGAAACAGACTAGGCCAGGCTAGGCTTTTGCTTTAACAGGTCAGACCTATATGGTAGAAAATTGGCCTTGGCCTGGCCTGTGGCCTGTTATAGGCTTAAAATTTGGTCTGTTAACGAAGCCTGTTTCCAATACAAAATATTGGTCTGGCTTGTGGCCTATGGCCTGTGTTTTATTAAATTAAAATAATATTAGTTATTACATTAAAATAATTTTAATATAAATATATAATAAAATAATATTTTATATTTTATATATTTATATATACATCACATTAACAGGCTCAAGCCGGTCTATCAGGCTCAATAGGCTTTAAATTGAGCCTGGGCTTGGTCTGATAAGGAAAACAAGCTCATTTCAAAGCCTTGGCATAGTTTATTTTTTAAACTAGCCAGGCCAGGCCACAGGCCGCCTGACCTATTTCCATCCTTGCCTCTACCTATCGAAATGTGGGTTATATGGTTTGGACTGAAAAAAAATGTCTGATTTAAACTTCACCAACTTCTGATTAATTTCTGATTGTCTACATGTCATCAACATCCTCAACAAGAAAAAAAAAACCACATTGGTTTCTTTACTGTTTAGTAAAAGACATTTGGCATCTTGGCAATCAACTCAAAGTTAGCAGATGGCTTCATGTGAGAAGGGATTGGAACTCAACAGCACACCAGCTTGCAAAGGATGTATTCTCAAATTTATCAGTTGTTAATGATGAGCCTTATGTTCAGGCTCACTTTAGTAATGATTTTAGAAACCTGCAAGCAGGGATGGGTAGCAGGATTTCCATTCATTCGCATGTGCAGTTTGTAGATAACATAGAAATTAATAACTATTATGGTAGCGATGCACATTCATTTGATGATCATAATGAAATAAATCAAGTTCTAGGGGGAATATATCATAGTTTATCCGAAGGCGAGAGATGTACGACTGTCAACCCAATGCGCCCTCTATCCTCTCGGATGGACCGGGAGTGATCTGTCGTTGAGTTTCTTCTTTTGAGAAAAAAATTCTTTATATGTAATTCAAAATACTTGAAGTAGACAAAGAAATGAGCTCAAAAGGAAAAGAAATGAGAAAATAAAAATGTAGAAAAATACAAGTCAAATATAGGGTACGGTTTTTTTAATAAAAATAAAAAATCATAATATGTGATCATGCTAGAGTTTGAATACTAGATTTTTAGAAAATATTAAGATGTTATCACCAACGGTGCTACTCATGGTTGACAAAGGTAGAACACAGTTTGCATAAAATCGAGATGTTGCTTCCATCACTTAGAAAATTGCTTTATTCAAATTTATTCCCAATTTATCAATCTATTCTTAAAATATTTAAATTTTATACAGATAATTAATTTTTTCTATTTTTCCCTAACCGATTTAAAATTTATACAAATAACTAAATTTTATATTTTTCCCTAACCGCTGGCGCCGCACACTAGTGTCGTCTTTTTTTTCCTCACTATTTTTATCTCCTCTCTTTTATTTATCTTGTTTGGAAGTATTCTACGCATTGTGACATCTTAGAAGGTATACACATTTTATGATCCGATATAGTTATTTTATGATGAGTTGTACCCATCTTCTGGTGAAATATATCCATTTTATGATGAGATATACTCATTTTATGACAAGATATAAGTTTGGACATTGTTCATTGCTCACATCACTCAGCCCATGCATCTATTTTAATTTGGTTAATTTTTAGTCCATTTTGAATAGTTGATTAGAATTGGATAAATTGAGAACAAATTTGGGTGCAATCATTTTTCTGTGTTATTAAAAGCAACAGCTTGGCCTTATGATGTGTGCACAATTAGGTGTTGTTTGATTAACCAGAGTTGCACCTAATTTCTATTCGACAACCCCGCATCGTCTCGCTTCATTTGCATGGTATCATTTCACGATATTATAAATGATATCATGTTAGTAATGTTATTGCTGAGATCATTTTACTTCCAAGACCCGCTTATTTTTAATTTATCACTTTCCCTCGAAATCTCCATCCTTTTGTTATCTTTATCAAAAGTCCATCTCATTGCTCTCACTCCGTCGCTTCCTCTGGCTGATCTGTCGAGTCCGCACTTTGGGATTGCGGCGCCTTCTCTGGCCACCGCTTCTTCTCATATGAATCCGTCCCTGGGCGCGATTCTTTGTGCAGCCGGACGGTTCAGCTAGCTCCTTTCCCTCCTCAAGAAACTGAACCCCCTTGTCTCCACCCTTGCCCTCTGCGACATCGCCTGCATCCCCGGCGTGGCCGCCGACGTTGGTCACATCAATCCTTGCGCCCAGGTCTGTAGGTCTCTCTTGCTTTGTTTTCGATTCTCGCTCATAATGCGTAGACCTGAGCTGATCTAGGGTTTCAGATATGTCTTTCGATGCAGATCCTAAAAATATTCATCTCATTATTAGACAATCTAATATATAATGAAAGCAAACGGCCTCATTTAATCAATAAGAAAGAATGCTCTTTCTGTATCCGAGTTCCTGCTTGGTATTTGTTAACCTATACTCAAGGAAATGTAGACATATTAATCTTAATTGAGTTCTTTTTTCAATTTAAATGTGATATATAGACCGATTTTTGATCACTTAATTGAGCCGACAGAGGAATCCATTGATAACCAGCGTTTTGATTTTTTAGATCAACTGGATGAATTCCCTTTTGGTACAAATAGTTTATGCCATGGGCGTTAGCTTGCATAATGCTTCTTTACTCTTGTTGAGTCTTGACAATTGATTTTATATGCATATTATTTTAGTAATAAGTTTTTTTCTTATATTTTCAGTATTTTAAATATTTAAAATTTATATTTTGATATTTATTACACAGTATATTTGAAATTATATTTTTCTTACTTTTTCTTAATAACATAATGTTCTATAAGCTAAGCCACTGCTCTAACTAGTGCTATTATCCTTAGTCTTTTGTTGCTTGACCCTCTCCAACAATTAATGAGCATTAATGAATTTGAGAATCAATGACTTATAATGACCATGTTCTCAAGTTGAGTTAAATGATAAATATTATTTTGCTCTAGCTGATTAGGTAAAGGAACTATGTACTGTTTTGTTTTTATTTCACTAGAAGAAGTTCCTCGAATTTCCCTTAAAAAAGATACAGTAGTCAGGCCCAAATAGTGTTCTCTTCCTTGCACACTGCTATTGTCCAATTTTCGCCTCTAAAATGTAGGTCTTAGGTTGATTTCTATGTTTGTCTATTAATCCCTAAAAGGGAATTGTTCACATTTTGATCACATTCATGCAAAATGGAGCATTATCTAAATTATTTTGGTAGTCCATACTCATGATCATGCTTTCTTGTTGTTTGTTTGTGAATTTGATAGAAAAAATTCAAGAAATTCAAAAGAGGATTCTTTTTTCATGTCTTTAGTTTTGCAATGTTACTTCTTGGTTCTTACTTTATCTTATTTTTGGTCTATTTACATCTATTTAGTGAAGTCATGAAAATGGTGAGGAGAAAATTTAGGGTATGGTGGCCGGAGCAGTTGTTGTCCTGCATGTCCAGTTCCAATATGTTACTCTTTGGCTGGTTCATGGATTCTGTAAATTATATTGACATTGTTGTAGCCACTGGAATTCCGTCAGAGAAGATCTTGGTTTGTCCTCCTCAGATCAATCTCGAGGTAATAAAATGCTAGAACCAATTTTCTGTTCAAATATTCAATTAGCTGTTTATGTATCTTTTAGTTGAGCACATTGTTTGAACTGTGTTATTTGGAGTATGCTGTACTATAGTTATATGTATTAAATAATTTATTTGATATATTTAGAAATTTATGAGGAGCTAAAGAGGATCAAAAGCTGTGATGATGAATTCTTTACACACATTTAGCAAATTTTATTCTTGAAGTTCAGATAACTGCTTAATATGCCCAGAATTAATTTCATTTGTTGGTCTCAAGGTTTCTAAGATGCAACAACTATGGAAGTCATCAAATTATGAGTGGCTATGCAAAATTGGAATGAAACATTTTCTTAAAGGACAGAAGGATTTGTGAATGCAAACTCATGAGTTTCATAATAAAATCAATGCTCAATTTTCAGATTGTCTCTTTTACTTTTTCAGACCCTCAGTAAGTAAGCTTGTAGCCCTGTACATAGTTTTCCTTTGAGCGCTTGCTATCTCAATTTTGTCTTTTGTTCCTTGAAACTGGACATGTCTCTTGGAGCCTCTCATCAACTGTTAAATTAGCAATATTGAAATATCCACTTCATAGCATTGTACTTTAAAGCATTATTTGGTCAAAGACGTCCTCAAATGATTTCTTTAGATGAACTTCTGGCTCCTCTTTTGTCAAAGCTGCCTCCAGGCTGTTTGCTGGTCTCTATTGTTATACAGATTATAGAGAAATTAGCATGGAGGTCCAGTGCTATATTCCACTGAAAGAAAGTTGATAAATTTATTTATTTGCAAAATGCTACAACCCAGTTACTGTATGATAAAGCCATAAAGGTATTAATTTATTAGTCCAGGGGCGATCAAAGATTTAAGCAGCTAAAAAGTTCATTCCCCCCTATTTATGTTAATTTTCAGATAGTTATTTGGTTTATGCACTTTGTTCAGTAAATATATTAGAATTTTTGAAAGCTGCTTTAGTTGGTTAGCCTAGAAAATTTTATCCTTAGTGCTTGTTTCGAACCCCAAAAATAATGGAATTTGAATATGCTTACCATGGTTTTAGCAAATTCCTGTGTTTGGAATCTAAATAGCATGAGAAAAAGGAATTCCAAGTTTCCAACACCCTTATAACTAATCATTTTCAAATCTCAACAGTGTTGATGAGATTTTGCTTTTCCAACTATTTGGAAAGTTTGGGGTCAATTACTTCTAGATTTAATTATCATGATACTAATATTCTCTCACTATGACAATACAGTTAAAAAAGACTAACAAGTAAAACCGAAAAAATAAAATAAAAAGATAAGCGTGAAATAGAATGCCCAAAAAAGAAGAAAAATATACATTAGTATACAAAGAAGAAATAAAATATTGGTAAACAGAAACTTATTAGATTTACTATTTTCCCTTTTGATTAGTTTTGGATTTTCTAAATAAATTTTCATTTGTATTTAAGATATTTTGGTAAATCGCCAATTGCAAATCACAAGGAAACTTAAAATCAAAATTCAGATTAATAGGAATTCTTTTCCATGAAGGAGTTCTTGTCTTTAAGGAACTGGTCAATAGTAGCTGTTAAAGTTCTCAAGCTTTGGTTAAATAATTACATGGATGGACGTTTTGGGACTTCTTCTTAAAGTACTAAAATATCTTGCTAATACAAGTGTTTAAACTGGGTTGGGTTGCGGCCCAAATCTAACCTGACCTAAAATTCAGGTCAAGCTTTTTAAAACCCAAGCCCGGTGCCTGCCTTGCATTATGAAAATTTGACATGACGCAGTTTGGGTCAGGTCGGGTTGGGTTTCAGCTCTACAATTCATTTTCTAGATGGTATTACTGATTTTTTTCCGCATATTCCCTTTCATGTCCCTGGTATGTCTCATTTCCAGGATGTTGCACAATACCCACCACATCATTCATCATGACCAGGGCTAATTTTGACATACCAAACAGATTTTTTTTTTTTAATTTTAAAAAATGGTCCTTTCACATAGCTATGTTTGTTTGTATTGTTTACTCGTCTATTACTTGCATGCAATGGGAGAAATAAGTTTGAGGCTTTTCTTCTATTATGGGGCAAAAGTGGCGTCAGACATAGCTACTATACTTACTATTTGCCGTCAAAGGTCAGTTTTGACCCGCTCCCTAAGATCCCATAACTTATCCACATTTACTTCCTTTTCAAAAATGCACCTGTCATCCATCAATATATACTTTGCTTCCTAATTTTTTCAATTATTTCGGGATCAGGTCAGGTCAAATTGGGTTTTCATTCTAAAAACTGAACTCAGATATTTAAAAATAATTTTGTGTCGGGGTTGGATCGGGTCAGGCTAATTTCATGGTTTGGGTTGGGTTAACTGGATTTTTTGCCCACCCCTAACTCCTAGTGTGTTGGTTGGGTCCTGATGGTCCTATGTGAACTGGTAAATATTATGATAGTTTGAGAGTAAATTTTTTGCATAACATAGATTTTGTTCTTTTGGATGCTTTAGAATATGATTCTTGTATAATACTGGATAGTGATATAAATGCAGAATCTCAGATTTTTAGGTCCAAATGGTTGTATCTAACAAAATCTTATTTATGACAAAGTGATCTATTTTTGACAAAGGGTTTCTATTACTAAATTTGTTGGCACAAATAATATATAGTGCTGGCTGTTGGGAGCACTAATATTCTTAAATGGTCAAGTAGATCAATGGGAGAATCTTCTGGAAAATACTTTGGAATGCTGATTTTGTTTTGTTGATTTAGGAAATCCTTAAATCTATCAATGGGAGGATACCTGCACGATTACAAGAGTGTTCAGCATTTTCTATTCTTGGGTACTGCATTTCAGATCCAAAGAATGCCTGCAGGAGTGTAGGAGTCTTCAACTGTGGTTGTGAGGAGCTTACAGAACCTCACTGGCAATCTCTGATGAGTGATAACTGGATTCTTATCTTATGTAAGCCTCAAAGGATCCTATATAAGGGGAAGAAGCAGATTCCATTTCTTCATCATGTTCATCAATATGGTGATTTCCTGTTCCCTGTTGATGTTAACGTATGTAAGTCAGGATAATTGATGTGGTTTTGTTCTTGTTCTTATTTCTGATTAATTTTTCATCAACTATCCACAAGGTCTTAATGTCTTATCTCATTCATTGTTTTCAGATAATAATATATGAAGTTCCAATATCTGGTGCAAGTCATTTATCTTTGAACTCTTGGCATTCTCCTAAGCATGTTGGTTTACCATTAAAGAAACCAAGATGGGTAAATGAACTTCATAGGAAGCCTTTACTCCTTGATTTGGTACAATAATGAGAATTCTAAGCTTACATTATATTTTTCCTTCAATTTTCTGTTTTTTAATCCTCAACTTATGTTTTTACATCATGATCACAGGATAGAGTTCTGTTGGCACTTAATTGTTCGCATATTGCTAAAGTATTATTGGGGCAAGCAAAAAGTACTTTTAGATCAACGGTCCACATCTTCTTTATGTCAACGTAATGTCCCTTGTCCTTTCTTTTTCAAACTCAAACCTGTTTGTCATTGGTAGTTTCTTCCACTTATTCAGATTGCTGAGATTGGCATCCATGATATGGCATACAGTGGCTGCCCTTGTAGCTTCTGTCTCCACTATCATGTACATCTTCCTTCAATGCTTCCATAAACCTTTGAGTTATGGATATATGTTGGTCATAGTACCGAAGATGTTTATGCATACATGGAAAAATGTGCACATACGCAGTTGTCAATTTCTGTACTGGCCAGTTATTCTCCAAGGTACTGGTATCAGGTAAACATAAATGGTTAAGAGAAACTTTACTTTCTTTCCTCAAAGTTCTTATGTTATAGAGAATATCTTATTTGCAGTTCTCGATCAAGTGCGGAGTATTCTCAGAGAGCTGAATTAAGGAAACACTTTATGTGGTCTAATATTTTGATGGATGTTATCTTTGGGACCATCCTTGGAATCCTATTGTTGGTTAACACTGAAGCTATTTGTGGTTGTGTATTCATTACTGCTCATCAAGTAACAAACAACCTATTGCGCTCAGGTTGTGTCTGGTTAATGGGCGTCCCTGCTGGTTTTAAGTTGAATAATGAGCTAGCAGAGTTTAGTGGCATGATTTCACTCAATGCTATTCAAATTTTCTCTACACTTTGGTTCTTTTTGGGTGCTTTTCTACAGTTTTACATTCAGATGCTTGCATTATTGGGGATTGCTTTCGGCTTGACTGTACCATTGGCCGTGTGCATTGATATGCTCAAGCTTGCGACATTGCATATCTATGTTCTTCATTGCTTAATATCATGTCTCTATTCGAAACAGATCCAAGCTTTGGCTTCTTTATGGCGTCTCTTCAGGTAAGTTTTTTGCAATTTATTGCTTGTGTGGAAGATATTTGATTTTGATCTTGGGTGAGACTGTAACATGACAAAATCATGAATGCCAACTAGAATAGTTGGTTTTTTAGCATTCACTCTAATAAAAGTGATATTATTATGTCTAATAGCCGGTTGAAAGGATTTAGCACTCCCACTATTCATCAATCTGTAGATTTTTCTGAAGCAGACTCTATATTGTTTTATGCTAAATGGTGAAGGTGGGATATTGTAAAGCTTCAAAGTCATCTTGATTATGTGATTTTTTTTTCTACAAAAATAATTCCAATCATATTATTCTTTGTTGAACAAAAATGTTTTTTTTTTCCTCAGATGATTTCTAAATCCTAAATAACTTTAGGAATGAAGTGCTTTTTCTTGTGAGACTACTGTGGTTGAAATTTTTCCAGAATTCTATTGAATGCAATGCTGCATTTTCATTATCAAGTCTTTCAACATTCTGAATCTCCAAGACATAAATCACCAAATAAAACCTTGCTTTAAGTATGTGCACATTCTTAAATCATCAGGCTGAATATAAAAAGAGTTAAAAGCTCTATGGCAGTGCATCCCCTGATGGTGCACTTAATAGTACTATGAATTTATTGCAACATTAAGATCAAGTTTGTTCATTGAGCACAACATTGCAGGACAGTATATTGTGCACTGGATGATCCTTTACATATTTCATCTTAGCATTTTTTTCTTGAAGGCTAAACCTACATCACTTGTTTCACTTGCAACATGTCTGTATGTTTATAAATTATAACATAGTGTTCCCTAACTAAGACATTTTATCAGTTGAGATTTGCATGGAAATGCATTCATATATGTGGATGAATACATTGTTATTTTTTAGCTTTCAGTATAGCTATGCATTCATATATGCAGATGATATGTTTTTGTTTTTCAACAAACTGACTTTTCTTTTGAATACTGGCAGTGGAAGAAAGCGGAACCCACTTAGGCAGCGTTTGGATAGTTACGATTACACAGTTGAGCAGCATGTTGTTGGTTCACTTCTGTTTACGCCACTCTTACTACTGGTTCCGACCACTTCGGTATTCTACATTTTCTTGACCAGTTTGATCACTACCATTGTTTTCCTATGTATCATATTTGAGATCATTATTTCACTGCTTCATGCCACTCCATATGCTGAGATATTGCTATGGGTCACAAGTAGGAGAAGGTTTCCCTCTGGAATATGGTTCAGAATCTTAAATCCTAATCATGTAATTTCTGATGGAGCTTACTCACCTGCATGTTCAAGAAGGCAAAACAATTGTTTTGTTGATAAAGGCTCAGAATCATTGGTTTCACTTCTCTGCAGTAACTATGCCACCATAGGTAACCCATCAATGATCCGTTTTTATTTGATGGAAAAAAATGTAACTGTACTTATCTTGGCTTTTCTTGATCACTGTTTTCACCTGAAGCTATGATTTCATGCTTTTTGACTGTCTGCTTTATGTATAGCTTTGATAAGTTATATAGTTTGTAGCATCATGGAACTATTGGACACAACTAAATGGTACTTAGTTATCACTAAATGCATTATAGGCTTGCTTCATTCAGTATTTGTCAATATGAACTCTTTCCAAACTTTGACTGTTATGCCTATAATGCGAGAGTGAAACTATGGATTGCTAATATTAGAAATGAACATATGTGTCATTGACTAAAAGAAAGGACGCTTTTGTGCTATTCACATAAGAGATTGCAACTGTGGATTGTGGAAAGCATTAAGCTAGAGGCTATATTCTCATGGTTAAATTCTTAATATTATTGTACCCTTAGCAAGTGGAAGAGTCAAGAGAGGTGGAAGAAATTACACTTAGCAATTTCTAATCCAATTCTCAGTTCAGACATACTTTAGTTTGGACCAATATTTGTTGATTGAAATGATAAACATTGCATAAAGTACCTCTTGGGTATTTGTTTGAACCATTTTAGTGATTATAATTGGTGAGTATTCTCTCTTCCTTGCTTTGCTTCAGCTTATTCTCATTGCATTGAGCAAATAATCATATACTGAATACACTATTGCTTAACAGAAAATGGGGTCTATGTTTCTGACTTCCATCAGTAAATACACTCCAATTCTGTTTTTAGCTTACTCTCATAAGAAAAGTAACTGTTACACGAAAGAGTTTAGTGTCAAATTACATAAAAGGAAGCTTTTCTGTTTCTCTTAAGAGGTGGAGTATTCTTATTTGTTACAGAACTAGAAAGGTTCAACTTTAGAGAAGTATCACAGTACTTCAATACTTTTAGAACCAAATATGAAATCCTAATTTTGTATTACAAATAATTGCAGGACAAGTTGTTCGACCTTATTATGTAGATGTATTTTCTGGGGTTACTCCATCCTTTTTCACATCATTGGCACATGGAATACTCAGCGGACAGAGGTGATGTGGGATGACAATGCACATTTCTTACTTTTCGTTGCCACATTTTGTTATTGAGGTGCAAGGACTGAAATTTTGTATGTTCCTGTAGATTTCCATCTACATTAGGTGCTCGTCTACCCCCCACAATGCCCTGGATGCAAATTACCTGCAAGGAATATTGGAAGCTATGCTATACTGCAGTTCTTTCAATCAGATCATTGTGTTGAAAACCGGTGGAAATTTCCCAAACATCTTAACCAGATACTCAACATGACAAATATCTAATTTACTTTATCCATCTGTCAGCATTCTTTGTCACTATTAGTTTACAGTCAAACAGCTGTTTATTATTCTTTTTTAACGTTGAGTTACTAGGCGCTCTTAAGCTAGGTTTTATTTGAGTGGATAGAATGTGGAAGCCATCCCAGTTTTGTAGCTAGACTGCAACTTTTTAAAGTTTGGATAGTTGATGCCACTTGCCACCGGCCAAATTCAGCAGATTAATTTTGTGATCCACATACCACAATCATAGTTGCCCTCTTTTTGCGTTGGCTTACGCAGTCTAAATTATCTTCTCTTTATTGTTTATTTTCAGCATCTTAAAGCTGGCATTGTCGCATTCAAAGTCAATACTAGGCCATGTCTTCGACTACTTGACATTTTTATTTCCGTTCAAATTCGGTGGCTGTAACTCGATCGAATTGTGAGACCAGGATTAGAAAATTCGGCTTGGATTGGAAATGGTGGACCGATCGGATTTAAATACCTAACCCTGACGTGACCAGTTTTTCAACGACCCAGTGGGTTATCAAAATAGGTTATTTCTGTAAAAATACGTAAAGATTTTAAAAATAAATTTCTCTGTTGGATTCATTTAAATATTTGTATTTCTGTTATGTAAGGTATAAATTATATTGGCCAACTGTAATTAGCAATCATAAAGTTACTTAGAGTCTTCTTTGCATGAATTTTTCACCTCGCGTGGAACTCGTTTTTTTTTTGAAAAAAAATATATATAATTATATTGGTTAAGTTTAACTTTTAAATTGATGTTTCATATAAATTTTCGTATTTATTATACATTAACTAAATTTTCACAACAAATATATGGTTCAAAAATACGTACACTTGAAACATATAATAAGACTCCGGGCGGTATTTGATCGTATTGCCGAATTGCATATGCATATTGAGTTGATATATCATCCTTATTCTTAAAGTTATTACTTTTACCAAATTAAGAAGGCACTGCTTCAATAGGATTTGAATAGTCACGAACGGCCTCCTCAGTCCTCACCATCTCCAGAAATCCTTGTCCATTGTAGATTTGTTATATAATGCAAGGAAAATCATATTTTGATTCTCACAATTTAATTCAATTTTGATTACAATTTTTATAATTTTAAAATTTTGATTTTAGTCCTCATATTTTATTTTCGTTTAGGATTTGACCCCTACCGTCATATGAGATCATAATAGAGCTGACGTGGATAATATCTGCTGACTGGACATTACTGCAGAGACCAACTGCATCTTAGGCCATGTTGTTGTTCATTGTCGAGTTGACACTTGATACTTGTTGATCATATTGTGATTCTCCTACTCAGCATTCGCTGATCTCCGTTGTTTTTGCTTCAGATTTGCAGGGGTGAGCAGTCGATTTGTAGATCGAGGTGTAGATAGTTTTTAGACAGCTAGTAGTCAGTCGTAGATGTGGAGCTCTGATGGCGACTGCTTTTGTATTTTGGTTTGTTTTGTCATCTTATAGCTCGGCTTTGATATTGTTATTTTGGAGCTATAATTTGTAGATCAATTTTATATTTGGTTAAATATTGTATTTGATCGGACTTATGAATTGTAGTTATTGGTTTTTATGTTGTTGTTTTATTATATGTGATGATTCGTGGCTTTTCATTCCGCTGCGCGGTGTTCGGGTCGCCGTCGCGTCTCGGGTCAGGGCCGAGGCGCGACAAGTTTGGTATCAGAGCCTAGGATTAAGGTTAAGGTTATGAGTTTGGGTGTCTTGCCTTAATGATAATTCTGTAAGGTGTAGGAGGTGTCGAGGTGGGTTGTAAGTTTATTTTAGGTGCTTTGCTTGAATTTTTTTTAATTTGTGGTGGTGGCGCTGAGAAGTCGGTGTTAGTGCCAGAAGTTGTAGCCTTTGGATTTAGAGGCGTCGTGGGAGCATGTGGAGAATATCAGAGTTGTGCAGTGGAAGCGTGGTGGGCTCATAAATTTGGAGGGCCAAATTTCTTAAGGTGGAGAGGATGTTATGTCCGAGTATTAAAAAAAAAAAGAAAAAAAGTGAGAGGTGGCAGTGGGAGAGAGGTGGTGTGGTTGTGAGGGGTTTTAAAGAGGGAATGTGTGAGGAGAGGTAGAGAAGAAGAGGAGGAAGAGAGGGTGCCTGCGCGCGTAGGAAGGAGGTCGAGGAGGAGTCGGCGCGTGTCGCCGGTGGAGCTCGTCGTCGCCGGAGTCGCGAGATCGAGGTAGGAGATCTCTCCCTTCTCCTTTATCTCCGTATTTGTTTTCCGACGACGTCGACGAGGCGAGGATCAGCCGAGCCCAAATGGTGGCGATCGACCAAGCCGCGGGCGGCCATGGCGCGCGCAGGCCGACGGCCACCATTCAGTGGGAGGTGGGTTGGATCGATCGCGGAGGTCGAGGAGAGGGCGCGGGTCGTGGAGTCGCCGGTCGGCGACAGGTAGGCGGCGGCCGAGAGGGAGAGAGGAGGGGGTCCGCGGGTGAAAGGAGAGGAACGGGGAAGAGAGAGAGAGAGAGAGAGTCTCGTCAGTGTCGGAGGCCGAGGAGAAGCGAAGATGTCGGCGAGATGGTCGCCGGCGGCTTGGGGAGCCGCCCGGCGTGGATTTGAGGTGAGCAAAGGAGGCGGCGAGATCGGGTGCAGAAGGGCAGCCGGCTGTGAGTCGGACCGGTCGCGGAGGTTGGGGAGAGGGCGGCCGTGCCGCTGGGGTGATCGCCGGCGGCCGGGATGGCCGGTCGGCGTGGGTTCGAGCGGAGTAGGGAGGTGGCGTCGGGCGCAGGGGCAAGGGGCAGCGTGAGGGGTGAGGGGGAGAGGGGGAGAGGGAGACGAGTGGGTGGGATATGAATAGTGTTTAGAGAATAGAGTTGTATCATATGAAATTAGGTTGATTTATGAATTATTGAGGTATTTTTGTAGTTGATCGTAGAGTCGTCGGATCGAGTTGAGGTTAATACCAAAGTTGTAGATTTTCGCGTGCTGAACGCGATGGTGGTGTCGGATTTCAGATTGGAGATCGTTAGTGTGATTTTGATATATTTTAGTATTTTGTTGTTATTTAGTAATTGAATGATATAGTTATGTTTGAAGTTAGTTTATTTGGTGGATCTCGAGTTGTCGGTTGAAGTTGAGGTGAATAGTAATCTCGATCATTTTCACGTGCTGAACGCGATGGTGGTGTTGGATTTCAGATTGGAGATCGTTTGATATGATTTTGATATTTTGCTGTTGTTGAGTAAGTGATTGATAGTTGTATTTGAAATTAATTTAGTTGGTGGGCCCCGAGTTGTCGGTTGAAGTTGAGGTGAATAGCAATCTTGATTGTTTTCGCGTGTTGAACGCGATGGTGGGGTTAGTTTTCCGAGAAAGCATTGTTAGGTTGTTGTTTCAGTTGGTTAGTGGTTGAGGTTGTCGAGGTGTTTAAATAATAGTAAATTATTAGTCTGAGAATTTAGTCGATTGATTGGTGTGAAATAATTGTGGTTTGGAGAATGAGTTGAGCATGGGTGTTTGGAGAGTGTGCCGAGGGTGGGTTGAGCCTGCAAGTCTATTGTTGATTTGTCGTCGGAGATAAATTACGGAAATACCTTTGCTTCCATTGTTTGCTTTGATTCCTGAAATTTATTGAACTCCTGTTGCACATTATTGTTGGACATGCCATGTAGAGAAATTGCATGTGTTACATTTTATTGTTGCTTATTGGTGTTGTTTATTTGTTGAGCATGTTATTATCCTGTTGATCATGTCATAATCACTTGGAATTATTATATTGTTGATCATGATGATGTTATATTAGTAGCATGTTGATCATGTCATAATCACTTGGAGTTGTTGCTATGTTGTTGATCATGGTGATATACCTTGTTGCACTCTTGGAGTCGAGTTGCATGGTTGCTGTCGATCTGGAGGCTACAGCCTCAGAGAGGACTTCGGTCCAAGACCATTTTATTGCGGTACCCTCCAGACATGGGTGAGGGTATGGATATTGACTAGTCACTTTGGGCACCTTCGGGTGTGCGGATGTTGGATACGACGCCCGTCGGGCTACCTGCTTGGTGGGGGTAGTCGCGTCACCGTTGGAGCGGACGGTTGATGTCACTCTACGGGTGGTAGAGTGTGGGGTTTTTACCCAATGGTCCACACGCTCGATGATTCAGTTGATGTTGTTTAGGAGTAGGTGAGGTGTATTTGTTGTGTTCATCGCCTTTGACTGCATCTTAAGCCATGTTGTTGTTCATTGTCGAGTTGACACTTGATACTTGTTGATCATATTGTGATTCTCCTACTCAGCATTCGCTGATCTCCGTTGTTTTTGCTTCAGATTTGCAGGGGTGAGCAGTCGATTTGTAGATCGAGGTGTAGATAGTTTTTAGACAGCTAGTAGTAGTCGTAGATGTGGAGCTCTGATGGCGACTGCTTTTGTATTTTGGTTTGTTTTGTCGTCTTATAGCTCGGCTTTGATATTGTTATTTTGGAGCTATAATTTGTAGATCAATTTTATATTTGGTTAAATATTGTATTTGATCGGACTTATGAATTGTAGTTATTGGTTTTTATGTTGTTGTTTTATTATATGTGATGATTCGTGGCTTTTCATTCTGCTGCGCGGTGTTCGGGCCGCCGTCACGTCTCGGGTCGGGGCCGGGGCACGATATGTTTGGTTCTATTCTCTGCAGTTTCTATTGTTGACATTTATGGACATAATTATATTGCGCTATCTATTAGCAATGCTTGATTCATACTTCACAGTTTACATATACTCGAATGATATGTGTGCTTCTTTATTTCAGCTTTATTGTTACATATACTCGATGTCAGCATATGTGCTTCTTTATTTCAGCTTTATGATTCAGCCCCTATTCATATGTTCACAAGAATAGGCTTGTGAACTAATAATTTATTTCAGCTTTATGATTCAGCCCCTTTATTAGTTCACAAGAATAGGGATGCTTACACAATTAAAATAGTAGAATCTTCATCATGCTTTTCTTTCAAAAAAAGGTTATGATGAATTACTTTTTCTAGCTTATTTGTCCCAGACAATCTTTCTTATTTTCAGACTAATTAAGAAAGAACTTGCTTTGTTTTAAATATTATAAGAAGATCCTATTGAAGCCAAATCAGAACATTTTTGTCTCTTGACTGAACAAACAAAGACAGAATCTCATGCTTAAGGTAGAACTAAGGACAAGATCATTCATTGGAGAGGCTTCTTACCAGCAGCAATTACCATCCTCACAGTCTCAAATCATTATCTATCAGACAAATGGATAACAGCTGATCAACAGAGGGGCCAAATTCTTTAGGCTTGTTTTCTGACATTATAATGTAGATTGAAAATCCAGTCATATATGCTAGGCACATTCAACAAACTTAGATGGGTGCTAATCCTTGGAGCATCTCTTTACAAAATTGTTCTCTACTTTAATAAGATCTCTTTCATTACTCAGTAAACTCCTATTTACAAGGAAGAAAGGACAATAAAGAATATAGAAACCTTGGTAACTTCGTAAGACTAGAGAAAGCCTGGCTGATGTGGATTATTAGGTCATATAATTAATGCCTAAGATTCAAACAAAGAACCCACTCAAATCAACAAAGAATCATGAAACAAAATGGAAGAAAGCCAGAGCAACAATAATCAAAAAGGAGGGAAGGGAGAGCTGTCAAAGTAATAGTAGACAAGCACATCAAGCCAACCTATTCTTGTCCCATTCCTTCCTCCTTTATCTTTTCCCCCTACAAGCACAATAATGCTCAGGTACCTTTTATTGGATGTATCTGCTCTGTGGACCTATTATCATGTATTTATTGGATTATCATTATATTGTTCTTTATTAAATCTTCGTATGTTATCTGAGAAATATAGTTAGGATAATCTATTGCTTTTTTCCATGATACTCAATGATGCTAACCAAATTCAGATATTCAATGGTGAACCAAGTCGCATACATGTTTGAGTTCCCTACCATAATTAATCGGTGGTTCAGTTAGACTTGGAATTAGGAAACATGTATTATGTGTATATACACGTTGCAATTTCTTACCTTGCCCTATCAATAATGCACAATAGACGGTATGCACAATCTTCACTATTCATTGTGAAGTAGCAATAATAGCATGAAACAGGCATGCTGTTATATTGTTGTACTAAAGTAAAGTGAAAAATGAAAAGGAGAAAACCCAATAAAGTTTCAGAAGAAAAACATGATGAATTATGGAATAGCTAGGTATAGTTATTTGTATGTCATGTCGTTTGGTTCATTGTGGACAATGATTTGTTTTGGTAAGTGATAGCTGATATGTCACTACTAGAAACATGATCTTCAGCAACGGCCGCTCAAGCCGTTGCTATTTGCAAAGACGTTCTTACGGCCGCCCGAGCCGTTGCAGATATATGTATCTGCAACGGCGTTCTAACAGAAAACCGAGCCGTTGCAGATTATTTTAATTATCAGCAACGGCTTTCTGACGGAAAGGCGAGCCGTTGCTGATTTTTTAATCTTCAGCAACGGCTTGCTAACGGATAAGTGAGCCGTTGCTGATGATAACTTATCAGCAACGGCTTTCTAACGGGCGAGTGAGCCGTTGCTGATAAGTTTATATAGGGCACCAGTCGCGCCCGACCCTTCTTCCTCCCGCTGCTGCCGACGCTTCTCGCCACTGCTGCCGCTGCTGCCGACGCCGACACCTCTCGCCGCCGCTGCCGCTGCTGCCGGTATGTTGATCGGCCGGAGTATTGGTATCAATCCGGCCGAAACCCTATTTCTAGGGTTTCGGCCGGCGGCGGTCGGCCTATGGCCGCCGCCGGACCTTCTACAGTGGTCGGACAGTGTGTCCGGCCACTGTACGTCGGCGCCGGAGGGTGGACTCCGGCGCCGGAATTTTTTATTATTAATTATTGTTTATTATTTTTATTGTTTTGAAATTGTTAATTAATTATTTTATAATTGTTAATTAATTGTTTAATTTGTTAGATTAATTATTAGTGTTTAGATTAATTTCGGACGCGCGCCGGAATCGTCCACTTCGGACGCGCGCCGGAATCGTCCAATTTGGACTCACGCCGGAATCGTCCACTTCGGACGCGCGCCGAAATCGTCCAATATGGACTCGAACTGTCTCGAAACATTTAGAAAATAATCATCCATCCGACGAGTTGATATGTTTCACGTACGCATCGACGAATCGGATATGATTTAGCAAAACCTTAGATCCGTTCGGGAATTATATGTTCGTGTAAAAGAAGTAGATGATCTATTATACGACGTACAATTCTTGAATTGTCCCTGATTGGACAATTTGGGAATATAATTATTTGTACTGCACTTACGTTTTTATTTTAACTGTTAACTAATTATTCTAAAATTCGACAACATCTCTCTTGTTCTCCGATACGCGCCCAGATGATATGCGTATTCGGAGAACTGTAGGGAGATGCTGTCGAAATTTAGAATAATTAGTTAACAGTTAAAATAAAAATGTAAGTGCAGTACGAATAACATAAATCCCGAATGGAATAGGACAATCTCACCTAAAGACATTAACCAAAGAAATTGTCATTGATTGACAGAATCATGTCGGCTGATCGAAGTTGGATGTACCGACGTCTTGATCGTGGAGCTTTAACGAATGAGTTTCGATTAGGCGTAACGTACTTCCTAAATTTCACCTATTCGAATCGGAATTTCGTTAGCATGGGTGATCAAATCCGATGTCCGCGCCGCATTTGTTCAAATGGATGATTTTTGGATCGGGAGACTGTCACTCTGCATCTATATAGCAAAGGATTTGCACCAAGATATTTTCTATGGACTTGTCACGGGGAGTCGCGCGAAGTCGGGACGTCGAGCAATCCTGTCGTTCAGACATATGGTGAATCTTCCTCTGTTGGTGCTTCTTCATCCGGTCAATGTAATCCCTATAGAACTATGATACTTGATAGTCTTGGGGGTCAATTCCGCCTGAATGATAATGTTGATCGGCCAGATCTTCAGACATCAGTCCCACCAGATACTACAGCGGTTGATATCACAGAAGTAGGGTTTGCGGTAGAGATTGAATTACCGAATAAAGAAGCTGCAGAATTTTACGAGATGTTGAAAGCTGCCGATGAACCTTTGTATGAGAATTGTCCTAAATACACTAGGTTTTCAGCAATGACACAGCTCTTAAACATCAAGGCCGATTGTAATATCAGCGGAGTTGCGTATGATCGGATTGCTGGATTGATTAATGGAATGCTGCCTACTGATAACAAGTTTGAGCCTACTTTTTATAAGACTAAAAAGCTGATGAGAAAATTGGGGCTTGGGTACGAAAAAATACACGCGTGCCAAAATAACTGCATTTTATATTATAAAGAAAATGTGCAGTTGGATAAATGCCCTGTATGTCAACACCCTCGTTACAAGGAGAAAAAATCGGTCAAACAGAAAAATATCCCGTTTAAGGTGCTTCGGTATTTTCCACTAACACCGAGGCTTCAAAGATTATTCATGTCGGAAAAGACAGCCCCCTACATGAGTTGGCATGCAAGAAGTCGTGATGATACAGTAATGACTCATCCATCTGACAGTGAAGCATGGAAACATTTGGATACATGTTATCCTTCATTTGCTATGGATACTAGAAATATCAGATTGGGATTGTGCACAGATGGTTTTAATCCGTTTGGACATTCTGCAACTCCTTATTCAGTTTGGCCAGTGCTGCTGACAGTTTATAATTTGCCACCGTCAATGTGCATGAAAGATGAATTTATTTATCTTTCGATGATTATTCCGGGTCCTAAGGGTCCGCGAAAAGAAATTGACATATTTCTCAGACCCTTGATAGATGAATTGAAAATATTGTGGACTGAGGGAGCTATCACTTATGATTGTCATCGGAAGCAAAACTTCAATTTAAAAGCCGCGGTCTTGTGGACAATCAATGATTTCCCCGCATACGGTATGTTGTCGGGTTGGAGCACTCACGGCCGACTCTCTTGCCCGTATTGTATGGAACACTCTAAATCAATCAGTCTTCAGAACGAACGAAAAATCTCATTCTTTGATTGTCATCGTCGATTCCTACCGGTTCATCACCAGTATCGAAGGAATCGTAATAAATTTACTAAGGACAGAGTCGAAAGAGATGGGCCACCACCGATGTTGTCTGGTGAACAAATGTTAGCACGTGTTTCAGCACTTCCAGATATAGTATTTGGTCGCAATGAAAGAGTGTCAGGTTTTGGCCAAACACACAACTGGGTGAAAAAAAGTATCTTTTGGGAATTGCCCTATTGGAGTTCATTATTGATTCGACATAATTTAGATGTCATGCACATTGAAAAAAATATGTTTGATAATATTTTCAACACTGTGATGGATATTTCTTGAAAAACTAAAGATAATGTCAAAGCCCGACATGATCTGAAAATACTTTGTAAAAGACCAGAGTTGGAGTTACAAGAGGTCAACGGACGATATCTGAAACCGAAGGCCCTATATGTGTTAAATAAACAACAGATCAAAGATGTTTGTCAATGGGTAAAAGAACTCAGATTACCCGATGGATATGCTTCAAACTTATCTCGATGTGTGAACGTCGATGATTGCAAAATATCAGGGATGAAGAGCCATGATTGTCATATATTCATGCAGAGATTACTTCCGATCGCATTTCGAGATCTTCTACCTGATAATATTTGGGGTCCGTTGACTGAATTAAGTATGTTTTTTAGAAGCATCTGTGCAAATGTCCTTCGAGTCGAAGATATGTCTACACTTGAAAATAATATTGTTGAAATCATATGCAAGCTGGAGCAGTTTTTCCCTCCTGCATTTTTTGACTCGATGGAGCATCTACCGATACACTTGGCATACGAGGCACGAGTTGGTGGCCCCGTTCAATATCGTTGGATGTACTTATTTGAAAGATACATGAATCGTCTGAAGAAAAAAGTAAAGAACACCGCAGCTGTTGAAGGATCAATATCTGAATCGTATATCATCCAAGAAATTTCAACATTCTGCTCATTTTACTTTGAATCGACAGTACAGACAAGATTTGATCGTCTTCCACGTAACGACGACGGGGGTGTTCGACATTCAGATGGACGTTTAAATATATTTTGTCACTCTGGTCGTGCTTTTGGTTCTCGTCCATCTCGACACTTAAGCGATGAAGAGTATCATTTGACACACTTGTATGTATTACTCAATTGTCCAAAGATTGAATAATTCATTGAAATATTTGACATTGAGATGGTGCAAAAATATTCTATTCACAACGATCAAGAATTGGAGAGATTACGGAATCGTGATTTCCCTACTTGGATTCAGACTTACAGCAAAGATCACAGAGCTGAAATAGGTGAAAGAATATTTGAGTTTGTTAGTGGACCGTCGCGACTTGTGTCGTGCTATAGCGGATATTTTGTTAACGGGTATAAATTTCACACGGTTGAATATTCATTTACAAAGAAAACGATGAATGCTGGGGTCTGCGTGAAAGGGACAACCTATGTTGAATGTGATATGGATTTTTATGGACTGGTGGAAGAAGTGATAGAGTTGCACTACTTCGGCTTGAAATCAGTGATCTTATTTAGATGTCATTGGTTCGATACAACAGAAAGGGGCATGAAAGTTCATCCAAAATATAAACTTGTTGAGGTTAATTACAAATCGAAATTGGCAGCAAATGAGCCTTTTATATTGGCATCACAAGCCGAACAAGTATATTACGCGAAGTATCCGGCTCGAAATAAAGATAGAGCAGATTGGCATGTAGTCTGTAAGACAAAAGGTAGAGGAAAAATTGATCCGATAGTAGGAGAAAATGATCCTCCTGGTTTCTATCAAGAAGATGATCTTCCTGCTGTGGATCGTATTATTCTAATACTCGAGGATGCAGACACAACGTCAATTCAATTAGAAGTTGAATATGCTGATGATGACGATCATGAAATTGAGGAAGCTGGAGATGAAGAAGATGAAGAAGAGGAAGAAGAAGAAGAATTTGAAGACTATTATTCAGATGATGAAGAATAATTGTAAAGTATATATTTTATTAAATATATCTCTACTATTTATACAATAATCTGATTATATGTCTGTTCGACAGATATGTCTGGTCGTGATTATCGACGCAGGAGAGTTTCGGAGTCTCCGATCGGTGAGACTCTAGCACTTACTCATGCTGCTGATCCTCCTGTTGTTGATCCTCATTCCGATGATACTGCCGAGGCTAGTACATCCAGACATAGGCGGCCACGCGGGCCGAACAGGTGGCAGCCTCCACCAGCCACAGAGTCACGTAGATTGATTAGCGTGATTGGGGAGCGGTAATATATCATGAATTATGAATCATTATAAATTCATTATATCATAATATAATATTAAAATTTATTTTTGTTGTGCAGGTTCGAGCAAGAAGAAGTGTCGAGGAGCATTTCTTCTACTATTCGACGATACATGCACGGGGCATGGCCTACGTGGTCTCACGTGCCTAGCGAGCACGTCGACATGTTATGGCGCGAGTTTGAGGCACGTATTATTATTATTTTTTACATGCATGATGATATATTAATATTGGTACTGATATTATTATTTTGCAGGCTCGCTATACATGGGCCGAGGACCAGAGGCCCTTCATTTACGCTGCCTGGGAGGCTATTTCCCGGGCAAGGTACAACGGGCAGCTGGGGCAGGCTCGGTCCCAAGCGATGGCCCGAGCTGGGACCACTAACATCGCGGAGACTCGGGGATACGGCCCCGGTTGGATTACTTCGGATATATGGAACTAGCTCGTGGGGATATGGTCGACGGATCGATGGCAGGAGGTTTCTCGGAATGCGGCTAGAAATCGCATGTCGGGAGGAGCAGCGCGTCACACCGGCGGCTCTGTTGCATTTGCAGTGCACGCAAACCGTATGGTAAGTATATCTTTTAATTATATATTTTATTTGTTATTATGTGTACTAATTAATGTATTTGTTTTGTAAATGTAGACGACGGTGTCGGATGACGGGACTGTCCAGCGACCCTCCCCGATGGCGGTGTTCGAGCGGACTCACCGTCGAGCACATGGGACGGGGGAGTACATCGACAACCGCGCTGCATACATTATGGTAATTATATATTTGTTTAAATTATTCATTATATATTTATAATTTAAGTTTTATGATAAATATTAAACAAAAAATCAAACTCGAGTAGGAGACCTACAGCCAAACGGTGGTGCAGCGCGGGGGTACCCCCGAGGACTTTGACGCAGCATCGTGGGTCGAGGCCGTAGGTGGCTGGGACCATGGCCGCGTATATGGCTTCGCAGATAGTGGTCATGCGCGAGCCGTACTAGGGCCACTTGGGGCACCGACCCCTCCGGTCGCTAGTGAGCGGCTGTCCACCTCTAGATCCAGTTATGATCATAGTAATAGGATAAGGACACTAGAGGAGACGGTCGCGCGTCAGACTGAGATGATGGAGCGTGAGAGTCAGACGATGGCGAATATAGAAGCTATGCTACGCAACTTGTCAGGTCATCCCGAACCAGTCATCTCTTCGGCATCATCTAATCCATCGTCCTCGAGTCAGTCCACGCCGGTGTACACTCAAGCGCTCCAGACCCCGCCATATAATCCAGACCATCCTCCATCTTGATCGTGAGATTTTTTGTTTGGATATTGAACTTGTTTAACTTATTTTGTTTGGATATTGATACTTCAATTTTGCATTTGAATTGTTTTTATACTATCGTGGATAATTATCAATATAAATATAATTGTTTTGATGTATATATGTTAGTGTGTTTGTGATGTGTGAATGAATGTGTATGAGGTGTTTGTGATGTGTGAATGAATGTGTGTATAAGGGTATGGGTGTGTGAGTTATGTATCAGATAAATGTATCAATGTATCAATGGAAATTTGAAATTTTCAAATTTTCTGGTTGCAGGTATTCGTCATCAGCAACGGCTTTCCCACGGGCGTCCGTGGGAAAGCCGTTGCTAAAAGTGTATCGAAAGCCGTTGCTGATGACCTACAGCAACGGCTTAGCGACGGCGTTTTACTAACGGCGTTGCTACGGACTCAGCGGCCGTTGCTATTAATGTTATCAGCAACGGCTCCGGGTCTGTGGCAAAACCGTTGCTGATAATAGTTTTAGCGACGGCCCGAGCGGCCGTTGCTGATAATGTTTTGAGCGACGGCCCGAGCGGCCGTTGCTGATCCGTTGCTAAGTCATCAGCAACGCGACTTTCTGTCACGGCTCTATTGCAACGGCTCAGCCGTTGCTGATGCTCTTCAGCAACGGCATCAGCCGTTGCTGATGCTCTTCAGCAACGGCATCAGCCGTTGCTGATGACCATTTTTCTAGTAGTGTGTGTTCTAAATTATTAAATGATTTAATTTTCTTATAACTCTATCATCTTTGTTCTAAATCTCTATTAATGGCTACTTGATGAAGTTGCCTGTATGTTGATATATAATTGAAGCCCTTATTTTAGGTTCGTTTATCAGTTTTGGACTTTTGTCTGAACTTATTGGTGTTATTTTTACTAATATTCACTCTCATGTTTATATTGGTAACATACAAGTATAAATTGCATTCTGAACTTGCAATCATGTGGTGACTATGATTATCCTTCTTCTATCAAATTGTGCATTTGCTTTTACTCCAAATATATCTTTAGTTGTGGCATTTCTTAGAGACATTCTAATCTGCATTTTGTTACAAAATGGTAGTATAATAATCTTAGACAATGACAAATAGAGTAGTAGGTTTGTAAGACTGCACAAGCTGCTAAAATTTTCAGGTTTAAGCTTTGTATCTAGGAATCTATTGCTAAAATTTTAAGGTTGTTGCTGAAAATTACTTGATATTGTTGCTTGTTGTTGAAGTTTAAGCTTTGTATTTAGATTTCTATTGCTGAAAATTTCAGCTTATTGCTGAAAATTACTTGATATTGTTGCTTTTTGCTGAAGATTAAGTTTGTTGCTAAAGTTCAGCCGATGCTGAAATTTTTAATTAGAAATTCTATTTTCAGTTTATTATTTTTTTGGATTTGTATTGCTGAAAAAACTTGTATAATGTTCGTTGCTTGAATATATGCTTGAAATTTCAGTTTAATATGTAATTTTGTTGATGGAATGATAGTTGCATATTTTCACGTTGTTTTGCTGAAATTAGTAGTGGGATTGTTTAGGCCAATTGTTAGGATGATGCTTGTTATTTCAATTATTTTAAAATACGCTGAAATTTCAATTTCGTGATGCTTGTTATATATCGAGTAAAGAATATTTTTCATGATGCTTGTTAGGCCAATTATTTTTAATTTTCATATCGAGTGAAGAATATTTTCGTAAAAAGCAATTTAATTTTGTGATGCTTGTTACATATTATTATTATTTTGTAATTTACTTGTTAATAATATATTATCCGATTTTGTTATCCTAACCAAAACAAACATAATATATGAATTTCATATCTTATCCAAGCTTTTTGTCTTGTGTCAAAACAAATACATGATAGGATTTTAAGATATCTCATTGAATTTCTATCATATCCTTATCCACTTCGGATTTTAAGATATCTCATTAATAATATTTATTTTTATCACATCATATCCCATCAAAATTCAATCTGGCCAAGCAAACATGGCCTAAATGCACATTTCTTTCGCCGGATTTGAAGGGCGAATGAGATTTCAGATACAATAATGTTCATCTTTTATGTAGGGCGCCAAGTTTTAATGATGATGGATATAATCGAATTTAATTTTAGAAATAATTTGATAGATGTCGAAGGAGCCAGATGGAAATTAAAATCTTGAAACTATTGAAAATTGAAGAAGAGCATAATTTTTCAAGAAAAAAAATAACTTTTATTTTGAAATAAAAGATATCTTATATTGAAATAAATTCAACATTTTTTTTTATCACTGTGAAAAGAAACTTTGAAGAGATCACCCACTATTGTATCGAGAAAGTAGTATTTATGTATTTTTCATAAATTTATATTTGTGATAGAAAATTTTAATTTAATCTTCAGAAAACATTTTATCAAAATTCTCATATTATTATGTTAAAACTTAAAATTAATTATTTAACCTTAATCACATGATTTTTAGAATAAAAATGGCAAAATTAAATTTAAGTATTAATATTTGACTCCCTTATATGAAGCCAAAACAATTTAGAAATGGGACCATATCCGATAATTTTATTTCAAATCTAAATACATGTAGATTAGAATAAAATACACTTGTATCACATGAGATTTTATCCTAATTAATTCCAACTGAGTCCTATTCAATCGAAATTCTGTCATACGAAATTAATGAGCCATAAAATTATATTTTCTATATTATATGTTTTTTATGAATAAACTATCAGTGGCCCAACTCTATCAAATATTTGTAAAAAAAAATTTAATAAACAAATATTTGTAAACTAAAACCACAAGTTTTATCATGTTAGCAGTCGAACAATCAAATAAGAGTGCATCTTCATAACAGTTAGTAAACATTTAACAATGTCAAAGACAGATAAATTCTTTTTAAAAGTAAATTTTCGAAAAAAAAAAACAAGAGATGAAAAATTTCCACATTGACACCTAGGACAGATGAAAACTTACAGAATTACAAGAAACAGTTGCTTGTCTAGATCTAACACTGAACTTATTTATGAGAATAGAAAATTTTCATATTTGTTGAGATTGATACATTGATTGATTAAGGAATAATATAGAATAACAACAAATATAACAGTTAAAACTTCATGACTTGTTGCTGTGTTTGTTCAGCCTCCTTGATTCTTCGTTATACCATCTGTTTATACGAACTTTAGCCAAGAAAACCTGCAAATAATGTAGGAGAAAGAAGGGCAAAAAATGCATAAGTTGAAACTACACACGAAGCTGTCCCTAATTTAATGTTCTAGATCAGTAATTTTGTTTAATGTACCTGTTCTTCCCAGTCTGTTCTCCAAGTTATGTACATTAGTACAAAGGTTTGAACCAATGTTCCAATCAGCATTCCAATCCAAATCCCCTGTATTCATATAAAAAAGCAATGAATATATCATTTTCCTAATAAAAAAAGAAAAATGAATATATCAAACTTTTTATTCTTAATTGCATCTCAAGAGTTGGTACAATTTACGAATATTAAATACATGATCAGGGTTTTCCATACTAAATAAACTTAAGAATATCAAACTTTTTTTTTCCATATTTTTTATATTTTATAGTCTATACAATAGTAAGTAGGGCATCCAAAATTTTCAAGTTGCGAAGTTTTTATTTTTGCAACTTCAAGACTTTGGTTGCAAGTTGCAAGCATTGAAATGCCAACAAGTTGTTTGGCAATCAAATGTTCTTATCTATTTACATTTTCTCATAGGAGAGCATATGGAACATATTGCAATGAGAAACAAATGAGAAACATTAATCTTCTTACCTTGACATGTAAGCCAAGAACATAACCGAGCACAACTCCTAAAGGAATGCCGATCACATAGTAGCATGTTATGTTCACAAAAGCTACTGTGCTTTGCCACCCTGCGCCAATGGCGACACCTGTAACAAAAAGACACTGGAAAATGAATACTTGTTGCAACCTTGGATTAGGAAAGATCATCAGCAATTCTCAAGTTAGAAGAAAGGAGTCACAGAGTCACCAGTTGTAAATCTGCCTAACTCTGTTATGGTTAAAGAATTCCCTCCTTGGGAATAGAGGGATAACTTATCCCTCCTTGGGTTCTTCCCTCTCAACATTATCAAAATTTGGTTCCTAATAAGGGGCATTGAGCTACTTTCCTCTTCCCCTTTAAAATCTCTTAATCATCAAGGCCTCAGAGATACACATCTCATTGACAAGATCATGCTTCAATAAAAATCATAGTAATTCAGTAGGAAATATTTACCTGATATTACTGGTTGAATGCTGTTGAGCAATATGGAGAATGCCAACAATGGGGAAAGGTCATCGACTGCTCTTGCAACTTCGTGATCATCTGTGAATATGTAAGCAAGTCTCCCTCGGTAGAAGAGGAAGAAAATAAAGAGCACAAACCCAAGCACGAACGATTGAATGATCACATTGACTATAGCGAATTTCGCCCTTTTTGCACTTCCTGCCCCAAGCTCATTCGCCACACGCACTCTGTGACAGCAAAATTGATTATTGGAATTTGAAATGATGCTTATTAAAATGTCCAAGCCTGTCCTAATGGCAAATGCTAATATATGATCTCAAGGGTTTATTCTACGTTGGGTGCGAGTCCAGCATTGTCTATATCTTAATGAAGAGATAGAGAGATAGACACATGCTTGGGGTCAGCATACAATAAAACCTATTGGCTGATTCATATCAAAAGATTTTTAACATTTTATATTTTAGATTGAGATTCTTCTTATATATTTTTATTTCAAGTTTAATTTTAAGTAGTTGCTGTACACAAGCACATTTATGTCAGTTTTCCTAACAATGTTCATCTTCAATAAATGCAAATCGCCCGTGAAAATTGACAACATTAAAGGATAAAATTACCCGGCTGCTCCCAAGAAGCCAATGGATATCATCATCTCCCACCCATTGATGTTGAGGCTGTAAGAAAGTAACAACATGGGCATTCATCAGATATGAGGTGATAATGACTTCTTTTAGGCAATAATGACTACTAAGATGAGAATTTGAAGGTGTTAGCATACCAGATGGAAAGAGCATCAATTGCCACCTCAGCATTCTTCATGTACCCTGTCAGGAGAACCAAGATTGTGTTGTACCAGAGTTCCAAGCTGCAGTAAGAAAACAGAGTCTCCTGTAAGAAGTAGTATCATTATGTCGTAGTTTGCCTGGATTGACTTGTTCGACCTATTCGTCAGGAAATTAGTTTTAATAATAGTTTAAGATAAGCAACATAATTCTTTGGTCGAAAACGACTAAATTCAATCAAGAATCCATTAAAAATATCAGTATTCATCAGCTTTTGATGGTTAATATCAATTAATAAATTACGAGTGGCCAATCGATTCAAAGGCCGGCACAAGTTTTGCAACATCATGTTGTCATCCAATGAACAGAGGGATTCGAACCATTACCAGAGCATGACGCCGGAAGATAAAGAGAGCTTAATGATCGCCCAAAGATCCGTGAACGCGGCGAAAGAGAAACCAGTCCAGGTCACAGGGCATCCCCCGAAGAAGACGAAGGCGAGCTGACCCAGCACAGGAATCCACATCGAAAAGATCATCGCAATCATCACGCCGGCGAGCCCCATCTCGAGCTTCATCACCAAGAACCAGGAGAGGAAGACGTGCAGCGCGAGGGTGGCGAAGGCCAAGTAGGTGATGATGATGTTTTTGCTCTGCGCCTGGAGATACATTTGGAGCGTGAACGACCACACGAAGGAGAACAGGACCGGGATGAACCAGAGGGAGACGGTGCCCGACATCGCCGCGATGGATTCCTCCTGGCTGAGGAGCCTCAAGAGCGGAGTCGTGAAGACGAAGATAGGGGACAGCAAGATGCAGCACGCGAACAGGATGATCCAAGATCTTTGGAGGTATACTCCGAGCATGTGATACTGCTTCGCACCGTAAGATTGCCCGCAGAGCGTCTCCAATGCGCTCGCCATGCCGAGCTGCGAAAGGCGAGCTTTGGTCAAGCTATATTATATACACAATCGCATTTCATCAAACACCTATCATTCATGAAGCAATAGAAAGGGCTTTTGGACCGCGCGCAGTGCTCTGATCAGAAAATTTCAAAGAGAAATTTAGATGGAGGGAGAGGGGTGTGACAGAGGAAGTCGGCGCGCTTACAAGGACGCCATTAGCGAAGCGCAAGAAGACCGTGGAGACGATGGCGTATGCAGCGAGCTCGGTAGCGCCGATGTGGCCGACGATGGCCTGGCTGATGACGGTGACACCGAAGCTGGAGAAGCGGGTAAGGATGGACGGCCCGGCCACCACCCACAGCTTCTTGTTCTCATGCAAAAGCCTCCGCCCGAATCCTTCCTCTCCATCCTGCAGCGGCGGCGCACTCTTGTCGTCCCGAGCGAGGAGACTCTCTCGCTCTCCACCTCCTTCCATTTGCGTGGCTGACTCTCTCTCTCTCTCTCTCTCGCTCTCTCGTGCCTTTTAATAAATTCCAAGGCGACGACTTATACACGCATACCGATCACGTGAGGAGGGCTAATATCAGCCGTACGCGAAACCTACCCTTATTAATAAATACAAAATCGATTAGAACCTACCCGATTAAGTAGGTTCCGAATAGATTCAAAAAAAATCGAGTAGGATTCGAATAACAAATCAAGGAACCAATTAAATTTAGTTTCGGTTCTAGTTCCACCATTTCGAGTACTCAAAATTGGTATCCGGAATCGGTACTAGAACCTGTACTGAAACTTGTACTGAAACATATTAAAACTTGTTCTGAAACCTATTTTGGGATCTGTTGGAACATATTCTGGAACCTGTTGGAATATGTTCTGGAATCTGTTCTGGAATCGATTCCAAGTTCCAACAGGATAGAGTCTGATTCCAAAATCTAAGAACCGATTCTACGCAGAGTAAGATCCCGATATCATAAAAAATATAGAGCAATTATCCAAAACCATAACTTGGACATGAGATTTTTCCAAATTCATAATATGGATCATAATTTTTTCGAATCCATAACTAAATGGTCAAAGTTTCGAATTTGCCATTTATTTCAAAATATAATTTTTCTTCTTTATTAATTAAAGATTTTTCTAAAAATACTTAAGTGACTCAAAATAAAATATTTTTTATTATTCATAATATATATTTTTTCAGCAATTTATAATAATATTATAGTAGACAAAAATTTATTTAAGTAACTAATAATATTATTTTATGAATTTATGCATTAAAGACTTTTGCACTAAAAAAATATTTAAAAAATTATTTTTACTACTAAAAAATTTTTAGACACTAAAAGAAATACTACAAGAATTATTAAAAAAAATTAATTCATGTTGTATTCTACTTAATAAATGTATAATTTAAGTATTTAAATTTTTTAAAAATTTTAAAAATAAAATAATAATAATATTAACTACTAAAGTATATAAATTATTAAAAAATATATTTTATTTTAATCTATTTAAAGACATTTTAAAAAGTCTTTTATTAGTAAAAGAAGAATCATGTTTTGGAATGGACGATAAATTTAAAATTTTAACTATTTAGTTATGAATCGGACGGAATTGAGATTTCATATTATGAATTAAAAAAGATCTCATGTGTGTAAAGTATTCGAATCTATTCACCCGTGGATGCGAGACGTCTCTATTCTCTGTTTTGAAATGGCCGAAATTATTGAGTTAGTCCCGACAAATCGTGTGATGACAAGAGCTTTGAGAATTTCATGGACGTAGCATTTCACATCATTATATTGCTCCAAATATATTAATATACTAGCGAAAAACTATTAAGAAAATCCTATTTATACTCATTCTCTAAAAATACTGTGTGTCTGTCCGCTGTCATCTATCGACGACGAGCTCAAGGTTGATCATCACCATCTCAAAGGTCTTTGTGCATGCCACGTTTGCCATGACGTAAGTGTAGTTCACCTATTGACATTTTTATACGTTTGCCATTACGTAAGTGTAGTTCACCCGCCACCTGCACCCACGGCTAGCTTCTTGTTCTCCTCCCCCAGCATCCGCCGCGCAGTTCCCCTCCTCTTCCTCCGGCGAGTTCCCCTCGGCGATGAGCCTTTACTATAGTATTAGACTGCTAGTAGTGCGCCGTGCGCCGTCGGTGTCTCCCCGGTACTGATTTGACGACAAAACAAAGCTGGAAAGTCGGAAAGATGAGTAACTTTTCCTGACTTCATCTACCTTTTCCTGTGATTGGCTTCAGAATGGGTCCCGCTGGCTCGATTCGCTAGTTATGTCTACTCCTCCTCCAAATACGAGTAAGGTTTAAAAAACTACCAAAATCGTAATATGTAATTTTTTTTCCAAATCTTTGAAATACTCTCAGTTTCAAATCCATACTTTAAAAAAAAAATCTAAAACCTATTATATTTTTAAAAAATTATAGATATTATCAAATAATATACAAAATAAATTTATTAAAAATAATTTATATATTTGTAATCAATGTTATAATTGTTATGTCCGGGTATTTTTTTAAAAAAAAAGAATAAAATAAAAATAGATGGGTCTAGAGGTTGTAGGTGGCAGGTGGCAGGTGGCAGGTGAAGGAGAGGTGGTGTTGATGTTGAGGAGTTTTAAAAGAGGGAAGCTGTGAGTTGAGGTTGAGAACAGAAGAAGAGGAGAAAGGAGATGCTGCAGGTGGAGGAGGAGTCGGCGTGTGTCGCCGGTGGAGCTCGTCGTCGTCGGAATCGCGGAATCGAGGTAAGAGATCTATCCCTTCTCTTTTACTTTCGTATTTGTTTTCCGACGACGTCAACGAGGCGAGGATCAGCCGAGCCCGAATGGTGGCGATTGGCCACGCCGCGAGCGACCAGTCGCGGGCGGCCATGTCGCGCGCAGGTCGGCGGCCACCATTCGGTGAGAAGTGGGTCGGATCGGTCGCGGAGGTCGAGGAGAGGGCGGGGGTCGTGGAGTCGCTGGTCGACGACGGGTAGGCGGCTGGTCGAGAGGAGGAGATGGGTCTGCGGGTGATCGGAGGAGAGAGAGAGAGAGAGAGAGAGAGAGAGAGAGAGAGAGAGAGAGAGAGAGAGAGAGAGAGAGAGAGAGATTGGGTGTCCCGCCGACGCCGGGAGCCGCGGGAGAGGCCGGGAGGGCCGGCCGGGGTGATCGCCGGCGGCCGAGAGGGCCGGGCGGTGTGATTTCGAGCGGAGCAGGGAGGCGACATCGGGCAGGGGCGAAGGGGAGAGGGAGGGGTTTATTTAATTTAATAATTATGGTGTTTAGAGAAGAGAGCTGTATGTATGAAATGGGGTTAATTTGTAGATTATTAGGGGATTTTTGTAGTTGATTGTAGAGTTGTCGGATGAAGTTGAGGTGAATACCAAAGTTGTAAATTTTCGCATGCTGAATACGATGGTGGTGTCAAATTTCAGATTGGAGATCATTTGGTATGATTTTGATATATTTTGGTAGTTTGATGTTGTTTAATAAGTTAGTGATATAGTTGTGTTTGAAATCAATTTAGTTGGTGGGCCCCGAGTTATCAGTTGAAGTTGAGGTGAATAGTAATCTTGATCATTTTTACGTGCTGAACGCGATGGTGATGTCGGATTTCAGATTGGAGATCGTTTGATATGATTTTTATATTTTTCGATGAGTAAATGATTGATAGTTGTGTTTGAAATTAATTTAGTTGGTGGGCCCCAAGTTGACAGTTGTTGAGGTGAATAGCAATATTGATTATTTTTGCGTGTTGAACGCAATGGTGGGGTTGGTTTTCTGAGAAAATATTGTTAGGATGTTCTTTCAAGTTGTTAGTTGTTGAGGTTGTCGATGTGTTTAAATAATATTAAATTATTAGTCTGAGAATTTAGTTGATTGATTGGTGTGAAATAATTGTGTTTGGAGAGTGGGTTGAGCATGGGTGTTTGGAGAGTGGCTTGAGCATGGGTGTTTGGAGAGTGTGTTGAACATGAGTTAAGCATGCAAGTCTGTTGTTCTATGTCTGTTGTTGATTTATCATCGGAGATAAATTTCGGAAATACCTTTGCTTCCGTTGTTTGGTTTGTTTTCTGAAATTTATTGAACTCGTGTTGCACATTATTGTTGGACATGCCATGTAGAGAAATTGCATTTGTTGCATTTTATTGGTGTTTATTCTTGATCATAGTATGTTATGTTAATCCTTTGGTGCCTTGGATTAGTCATCGGGTGCATTGTATCATGTGTTATATTTGGTGTTGTTTACTTGTTTAGCATGTTTTTATCATGTTGATCATGTCATAATCACTTGGAGTTGTTATATTGTTGATCATGACGATATTATGCTAGTAGCATGTTGATCATGTCATAATCACTTGGAGTTGTTGTGATATTTTTTATTATGATGTTTTGTTATTATCTTGTTGATCATGTCATAATCACTTGAAATTATTGTTATATTGTTGAACATGGTGATATACCTTGTTGCACTCTTGGAGTCGAGTTGCATGGTCGTTGTCGATCTAGAGGCTACGGCATTGGAGAGGACTTCGATCCAAGACCATTTCAGTGTGGTACCCCCCAGGGATGGGAGAGGTATGGATATTGACTAGTCACTTTGGGCACCTTCGGGTGTGGGGATGTCGGATACGACGTCCGTTGGGCTACCTGCTTGGTAGGGGTAGTCGCGGGGATATCAGATACGTCGTCCGTCGGGCTACCTGCTTGGTGGGGGTAGTCGCGTTACCGTTGGAGCAGACGGTTGATGTCACTCTACAGGTGGTAGAGTGCGGGATTTTTACCCAATGGTCCACACGCTCGATGATTCAGTTGATATTGTTTATGAGTAGGTGAAGAGTATTTGTTGTATTTATTGCCTTTGACTGCATTTTAGGCCATGTTGTTATGCATTGTTGAGTTGACCCTTGATGCTTGTTGATCATATTGTGATTCTCCTACTCAACACCCGCTGATCTTCGTTGTTTTTTCTTCAGACTTGCAGGGGTGAGCAGTCGATTTGTAGATTGAGGTGTAGATAGTTTTTAGTCAGCTAGTAGTCAGTCGTAGATGTAGAGCTCTGATGACGACTGTTTTCGTATTTTGTTTCATTTTATCGCCTTATATGCTAATCATTAACATTGTTATTTTGGAGCTGTAATTTGTAGATCTATTTTATATTTTGATAATTGTATTTGATCGGACTTATAGATTGCAATTATTGATTTTTATGTTGTTGCTTTATTATATGTTATGATTCGTGGCTTTTCCTTCCGCTGTGCGGTGTTCGAGTCGCCGTCACATCTCGGGTCGGGGCCGGGGCACGACAATAATTATAAAAAAAATGATGAATTTATTTTTTTTATTTTGGTTCTATATTTTTGAAAAAAAATAAAATCTACTATTTTTCAAACTTTTGCAAAAGTTTGGAATCGAGTACCAGACATGAACTCGAGAGTATTTTGGTGATTTGGAAAAAAAAATATGAATCTAAAAATTTTCATATCCTTATTATAAATTTGGGAATTTTTCTCGTGCATATTATGATTTTGAAAAATTGCTCAAAACTCAATACAAGGATAATTACTTCCCTTATATTTCAATTCATACCAATTTTGTTCCTTTATTTAAATATTCTTTCAATCATGATATCTATTTATTTTGAGTAATTTTTTTAAATCATAATATGAATCAAGAAAATTCTCAGATTCATAATAAGGATCTAAAAAATTTTAGATCCATAATAAGGATCTAAAAATTCTCAGATCTATATTTTTTTTCTAAATCTCTAAAATACTCTCAGTTTTCATATTCATACTTTTGTAAAAATTTGAAATCTACTAATTCCATGCTTTTAGAAAAAAATCTGAAACCTACTATATTTTCAAAAAGTTCTAGATGTTATCAATAATATACGAAATAAACTTATTAAAAATATTGTATATATCGTAATCATCGTTATAGTTGTCAAAAAATGATAAATTTATCTTATTTGTTTCGATTCCACACTTTTGAAAAAGTTTGAAATATACTATTTTCCAAACTTTTGCAAATCAGACCCGAACTTATGAATATAAAAAAATTTCCTCATCCATATTATGATTTTTGAAAATTAATCAAAACTCAATACAAAGATAATTACTTAAAAAATAACCCCTTGTATTTCAATTCATACCAATTTTATTCTTTTATTTAAATCTTCTTTCAATCATAATATCTATTTATTTTGAGTAATTTTCCTAAACCATAATATGAATCAAGAAAATTTTTAGATCTATAATAATAATTTAAAAATTTTCAGATCCATAATTTTTTTCTCAAAATTCTCAAAATTTCCTCAAGTTAAGTTTGATATTTGACTTCGGACTTTTGTAAAAGTCTAGAAAATAGTAGGTTTCATACTTTCTCAAAAGTAAGGATTAGAGCAAGTAAGATCAATTCATCATTTATTTAATAACTATAACGATGATTACAATATATATAATATTTTTAATAAATTTATTTTGAACATTGTTGAAACATCTAGAACTTCTTAAGTATATAAGGTTCTAATTTTTTTTAAAAGTGTGAAACTTGTAGGTACAAAAGTTTCGATCAGACCGAACTCGAGGTCATTTCGGGGATTTTAAGAAAACTTATGAATTTAAAATTTTTCAAATTTTTGTTATGGATCTAGTTATTCACTCTGCTATCACCATAGTTATAAATTTATGCAGTCCATCACCAATTTTTTGTTTAAAAAAAACATAATTTTGATGAGCTCTCACTTCAATAAACACACAAATTAAAAAAATATCCAAATGTGATAATTCCAATTTTTATATCATTTTTTTGCATTGATGATTTTAAAAATTATCTCCTTGCCCCAAATTTTTAGTACCATTTTTCTTCAAAATTACTCCTTCATATATCTTATTAACAATTGTCATTATCCGTGAATAAAAGAAGAATTATGATGCTCGGAGATTTTAGAGTTTCTTTTCACTGAAAAGAATGACAAAGTTGAGTTGACTAAAGGAAGAGATGCTAAATTTATTTTATTTTTAATTTTAAAGTGCACATGTTGTCGTAGTTAAAAATATTATTAATATTTTATTTTTGAGCATGCATGGACCAATAATATTATGACATGAATAATGCCACGTATAGATGTTGTGCCAACCATATCAAAAACTAGTGATGGATAACTTATGAAACGGTGGAGCTATGTAGAGGAGAATTATCCTCCTCAAATTTTAATTTTATATTATTATATAAATAAAAGAAAATAAGTCAAATTTACCATCCTGTCATAATGAAATATTGGGTTGGACTAAATTTGGGCCACGACCCGAATTCGATTATGAAGTCCTTCTACGGTCTGTTAACCCAATTCAATTTAATGTTGATCTAAGATTAAGCAACTTTTAATCTGCTCGGGAAGCAAACTCGAGTTCGATCCGAATTGGTCTGATTCGAAAATAATACACTCGAATTAAATTTGTGTTAAATTTTACTTTTATATTTATTTTGAAAGAAATATCATTAAAAACAGGAGTGAACAGGTGGATAGAGTTGGAATCACTTTAATTTCAGTACATCAAAGATAGGAAGTAATGATGGATGGAGATGAGCAAATTAAATTAAGCTATTAATTGAGGAATCAATCTCCATCATCACTTTGTTTGATGATGATGAGATGATCCCACTCATAGTAAAGTTCAATTATATTTCACTTTTTAATAATGATGAAGGTCCACGTTACTGAAATATATTTAAATAGACATTATTAATTTGCCGCCACATGTGGCATGATGCTTTAATAAAGAACAATGTGATAGAATCATACAAGATAATTGAATCACCAATTAGGATAACAAAATGAATCATTTTATGTCCGTGTGATGGATATGAAGATTAATCTTTTAGCAACGAAGCAAAATTGAAAAAAAGAAGAGTATTTGCATGCAATAGAAATGCTACGTATCCATAATTGCTTGCAAAAAAAAAAATTGTAATTTTTTTCTAATAAAAATAAAAAATCATAATAAGTGATCATGTTAAAAATTGAATTTTAGATCTTTAGGCAACATACAATATGTTACTACCAACTGTGTTATCTACCGTTGACAAAAAAAAAAAATTGCAACTTGCATTTATAAGATTTAGTTAACCGAAACATACAATTTTCTTCAATATTCAATCAAAATAATTTGCATTTAATTATTTTAAACAGTAATATATTATATTATATCATGGATTTTAAATAATGAGATTAACTAATTTTAAATAATGAGATTAACTAATTTTAAATTTAAAAAATCATGTGAAATTATTTAAAAAAGAAAAAAATTACAAAGGAAGAAAAAGAAAATCATATGGAATGAATAAAAAATTCAAAATTACAAAAAAAAAAAAAAATTCATACGATAGTACATTAAAAATTATAAAGCCAAAAATAAAAAACATACAAATTAAAAATAGGAAAAAGTTATATGAAAAAAAAACAAAACTAAAAATATAAATAATTAAAATAATATAATGACAACATTATAAAGATAATAAAAACATATAAAATAAGTTTAAAATAATAATAATAATAATATAATACAATATTTAAATCACAAGGTATTTAATAATCATGAAAAATTAAATGAGAAAAATACATAAATAATGACATGATTTTTTACATACATAAATAAATAATGATCGTGCCAAAAGCGAGGGGGTGATCCAAATTCGATTTGGAAGACATCAGTAAGCTTTCAAATATTCCTCCAAACTGGCAAAAGGGAGCTGGTGATGAAAACGATCAAATCATCCTGCCGAAGGCCTCTATTGTTTGTTGTAATTAAAATTGTAGCAAATTTATTTACAAGCAAGTAAATTGCTCTAAGTAAATAAAATAAAATAAAATACTAAATATACACACATGGAATATAAGATTTTAAAAAATATCATTTCAAAAGCAAAATATATAATAACTCTTAATATCATTTAAGATATTAATATATACATATTATTGAATAGATAGATATTAAAGAAAATATTTTTAATACAATTATGCCGATCAAATGCTAATGAACAATGATTAATGTGAATTCCTTTCTCTTCTCAAGTTCTCATCACTTGCAAAGCAACAATAAAAAAAAACCATTTTAAATGAGTTGAGCCATCGATTTTTAAACAAATTTAAATTGATAAAAAACAACATCATTGATTGATCGAAGATGCTTCTCTATCACTTGCAAAGCATCTGAAGTTTGTCAACCTGACCGTCATTAATTCCACCGTGCCTTTATTTTATTTAATTGATGGGCAATTTAATTTATTTAAGAGAGTCATCTTTTTAAAAAAATTTAAAAAAAAAACTTGAACAATCTTTATTTTGATTTTTTTACTTCAGAAAGATCCCTTGGTGGTCCCTATAACTTTCTTTATCGTAAGGACAAAAATACCCCCTTAGTTTTAAAACTTCCAAAGACAAAATAGGAGAAATTCTTAATGTATAAAATTTTAAAGTATTTTTCTAAACCTTGTCATTGTGTCAACAACATAATTACATAAAAGGTTTTTAAAATGTTTAGTAATGTTTTTATATTTTTCAATGTTATTTTGATAAAAAAAAGATAGCAAGTGATTTCAATGATAATCCAAAATGGTAATCAATAATGTCTTACTAAATTTGGTAAATATTACATTAGTGTTTCCATGTTTATATTAAAAAAATAAAGCACTCATTCTGCAACTTTCCTATCAAAGCTAAATAAATATCATTAAATAAATATTTATTAATTTGATTATAATTATATTAATAATAAGAAACTTGGATAAAAAGTCCGTTTCTATATGCATTTTAATATATATAAAATTTTAGATTTAATATATTTATTAAGTTAATAAACTTAATAATCTAAAATGATATATTAATTGTAATTGTATTGACAACTAAAAATTTTGGTAAAAACTCTTTTAACTGTTTTTTGTATACATTTTTTACTGCATTAAAAGTCTAAAATATTTTGTTAATTACAATTATATTGATAGATTTTTGTGAAAAATCCATAATTGCTTTTGTATGAATTTTATTGTATATTAAATTTTACCTAAAAATCAATTTTAGGTTATTAGATTTGTGAATTTCATACACAAATCAAATGTGAAATCTCATATGTAATAAAATGAATATAAGATCAATAAAAAGGTTTTTCATCAAAATTCTAATGGCCAATTTAACTATAATTAATATTTTATTTTAGATTATTATATTTGTTAATTTTATAATATAATTATATATATATATATATTCGATTAGGTATTTTTTTAACCCAATTCTCCAATTACAAATACACTTACAAGTTACGATCAACATCTCATTTTAAATTATTTAATTTATAAACTTCATAAATACATTAAATTTAAAGTTTGATTGTCAATATAATTATAATTAAATTAATGAATACAATTAGAGGCTAATTTGAATATATTATAAAAAATGGTAATTTTATTAAGTAAAGTATTTATATTTTTGTCAATAAACCTTTAAAGTGTTTATAATATTATCAAAATTCTAAATATATTAATGGTCGAGGATTCTTTTGTAAATTGGCAGGTGGAATTCTTTACACGCCGCCGTTTTTTTGCTCCTCAGTTCCCTCGTCCTCGTCTTGTGACTTGTCGCCTTCATCTGCAGGACCAATTCCCTTGAAAACGATTCTTCTACTTCTTCTTCTTTCGACAGTAGGGGTTTCGCTCGAGAATTCAAAAACAGTGTCTGAAGGAATCGGAGAGATTCTCTTTCAATTCCAAACGGTAACATATCCTGATATCCCCCGCGAGATTTGATTACGTTCTCATTAATTTACGATCCAGCATTAAAATAGTGATGGTTCTCATTTCGCATTCAAATTTTCTTGATTTCTACCGTTAGTAGGCAGTGTAAGCTCTTGCTCAGGTGCCGTTCTCTTCATTTCTGGATGTCCGTCTCTCAGAAATCATCTTTGTTTTAGTTTTTTGCTTTTCGTACTGAGATTGTTAGGTGAGAACAAATGTTTCTCGAGCTCTTTAATAATGCGAAAAGAGGCTTCTTGTGGTTTTTATGCTTTGGGTGCCTCTAGGGAGATCAATTTGTTTTGCTATGTTTCCTTCTTTAATTGAATTTAGTCCAATTACTAAACTTATGTTGCTCATTTCATGAGTGGAAATCAAAATTTGTTTTTGTTATTGGACTGCGGAGCCAATTTGACATTGTTCTCCTCTTTGAAGGAAATTGATTCTGAATGAAACAATAGAAGAGAAAGAGACAGGCGTACTTAATATCAATCTTTCTGATGCTAGGTATTCTCAAAGGAAAATAAAAGCTTTCAGATGCTCATGTTCCTTTTCCTTTTTTCAGTCATGGATGGAAGTCTTTGTTCTTTTGTTTATCTGCTTTGTGGTTCTTTGGAGCTATCTGAGTTAATTGATTTTTAGGAACAATGTGAATATTTAGTAAAACGTGTTGCTTATATTTTCCTATATAAAAAAAGAAAACTTGTTGTTGATAGTAGTTCTTCTGTGCCTTACATGAACAGATGAGGAAGTTCTTTTCATTTAAATCTTCTGGATCGATCAGTACAAATTGCCATAGCGATTCTTCGCCTCCAGCTCCTTCATCTTCAAATGATTTAATCAATTGGAAGAAGTTACAGAATAGTCATTCAAAATTTTCTGTGCACGAAAAGGTCCATGATCTCACTCAAACTCTAAAAGACACCACTCTTAAGCCTCAAAATCAATGTCCTGGAAGTGAGGATTCATCCCATTTGCTTCATAGAAGAAGTCATTCATCGTCATCCTATGCCGTAAACAATTGCTTCATAGAGGGGAATGCTATTTCTTTTAGTGATATGAGCAGGCCAACATCCAGTTGTGGTAACTCACCACATCATGCATCTAATTGCCAAAGAGAGTGAGTACTACGTACCATGTCTCTTTCCTTCTTCTCTTTTTTCGTTTCTCTTCCTTTTCCTTTTTCTAAATTTGGTTCTTCAGGATTATGATTGTTTGTGGCTACCTATTGTTTGGTTGCCATGGGTTTTTTGGTTTCATATAATTGTAACAATTCTTTGTGTTGATTACTTGAATGTACTTTTTCTTAACCAATGCAACGAGATAATGGGAAAAATATCTCGGCTCATGGCTGGACTCTATTTCTTTCGGCCTTACATCAAGGTTTCTTTCCTATCACTGATCAACCTTGGATGGAGGATTATTCAGGAAGTTTGAAGGTTAAAAGGCTTAGGACAAAACTCTTATTGGTTTGGAGTTGGTCCTTATGGTTTGAAAGGAACTCTAGGGTGTTCCAGGGAATGGATTCGACTGTCTCCTCTATTTCCAGAGCTGCTTCTGCTGTCGCGTTCTATTTGTCTTCTGTGACTTGAGATTCTGTGTGTGTTGTTTGATGTTGGGATTTTGTTTCTGCTGTAGTTTCCCTTCACTTTTTGTTCTTTTCTAACTTTTAAAACTTGCTTTCTTTCCCCTGCTACTCCTGTAATTATTTCATTACTCTTGAATATATTACAGGTTTCTATTGCTAAAAAAAAAGATAATGGGAAAAATAAAATCTGAGATTTTTCTGGTGGCATGGACAAAAAAATTGTTCAAAATGATGAGAGACTACATTAATATGCCGAAGTCTAGTTTGTACTAACCACGAGATTTTTTTTTACAATTTTTCTTATACTCATGATTAGTATTTTCTGTGTATGGGCCAATGGCAGGAATTATAAATGTCAGTCATGTTTAGGAGTCTCATTGATCAATAAGCAACGAAAAAATTGCTTAAACAAGATTTTTTTAATTGGTTATAAAACTCCACAATTTATAGAAACAAGATTTCTTTAGGAGTCTCGTTGTGATTTGATGTAAACAAATGAAATTATCTTTGCTAAGTAACATCATCTTTAACAACTCTGAAAGTGTGAACAATACATATTGATATCTAGGCATCATATTTATTTGTTCCAAAGATCCAATCATGAGTGAAATCTAGCATTTGAAGCATGCCTTTTTTATTCTTCTTGTTTTGAGCTATTCATTGCTCCAGATGAAATCCAAGGATGTTATGTTCAAAGAGGTAACCAAGATAGCGCCTATGCACCTTGTTATGTGTTTGAATGTTGTCCTCTAGATGTGCTGTCAGTGGGCTTTGATATTACTTAAAGCAATGAAGTGTATTAAATAAACAAGACGGAAACCAAGTATGTTATTTCTTTCTGATATATCATATGTTTGTTTGCTTCTAGCTGAGTAGACTACTTAGGATATCATTTATCTTATAATTTTCAAACCAAATTATACACCAACAGATAGTTCTTGAATTGTGATTTTTTTATTTCTATGTATTGTCCTTTTGCAGCAGCAAATGCTCAGTTCTTTATGCTTCTACATCTTCTTGTTACATTTGTGAGTGAATTTTTGTAATATTTGTATCACACACATGCTATCATTATGAACAAATTGCACTGCTTGTGGCAAATTATTTTACCCTCCTCTTATTGCAGATGTTAAATACTGAACTAGACCTGGAGACATCTCTGCCAAAATATTTATAGTTTATTATGTATATGTTTCTATCTTTTTCCTAATTTTATTTTTTTTGTGATTTTAGTTGCCATGCACTGACACCACAAAGATGCACAAGAAGTAGAAATTGTAATCTTTTTCCATCACATTCTAACGATGTTGAGCAATACGGTTATCCTTGTTCATTGAGAAATCCTGAAATTATATCAGGAAGTTCACCTTGCAATTCTCCGGTTCCTTTAAGATGTAGTGCTGCTCGTTTATCTTGGTACCCAGAAAGGAATGAGCTTCTTGACCGTTTTATTGATGGAGAGGATCAGGAAGCTGAAACACATTCCAAAAGCTGTTTATATGAACCTGGAACTGAGTATTTCTTATCCAAGCAAACATATCCCATTGCAGGACCACAACAAGTTCAGTCTACAGCAGTGCCTTCATTGACTTACACAAATGAGAATACTAGCACAAACTTGCCGAGGGAAGAGAATGACACTCTTCATTGCGCTTCTGTGCAAAATTGGACAAAAGATTATTATGGGACAGTATCCTCATGTATTAAGAAGCCATCTCATGAGTTCCTTGGAAAATTAACAATGAATTTTCGAGATTGTGACTCTGAAAACAATAATACTTTTGAGGATATAAACACGGATTCATTTGAATCACAGCCTACTTCACATTCAGATGATATTGCAAAACATTGTTCAACTGATGACAGCCCAAGTTACAAGAAGCAAAACACTTATTTCACTGGGGACATTGTGGGGCTTGAAAAATATGACGGATTTCTAGACAATGGATCATTGAATAACAGAAATGGTAAAGTAGCCGATTATGATCTACAAGATACAGATGAAGAGTTACTAAAACAACTGATTGAGGTAGAAAATATGATTGATCTTCTATCTAAGGAGGATTTTGATCTCACAATACCTCAGAGCAGAAACATAGATATTTCACAATTGTTTCAGACAATTAGAAATACCGAAGAAGACAGGAAGCACTTGTTGTTATGGCTCTCATTGCAACTAAAGCGCAGGCTTACAGATAGGCATGTTGCAAAAGAGCATATAAGACAAACCAGGACAGAGATGAGCATTCAAACTAGAAGGCTTGAAAGGGTGAAGAGTGAGTTTCAATTTAGTTTAGAGAAAGAACTGGATAGAAGGTCAAATTATTTGTCGATGAAAATTGAAAGGAGTCTACTGGATGAACAGAGGCTTCTGGAACGGGTCAGGGATTTGGCAGAGCAAAATATATCTCTTCAGTGGGAAATTTCTTCCTTGAAAGGCATTGAAGGGAATAACCAAATAAGGATTGTGAATTCAGAAGTGGAACTAGCTAATCTGACAGCTACGCTGGAGCAGATAAGAACAGAGAACTGCAAGCTTCAGAAAAACTTGTCAGATATTCAGGAACGCTTCAATGTGACTGAAAAGGATCGGGATTGCATCAGAAGATGCTTCTGTGAAAAAGAAAAGGAGAATAAAGAGTTGCAAAAATTGGTTGTACATTTGCAGAGAATGTGTAATGAACAAGAAATGACTATTAATGGTTTGCGAATAGGATTTAGTGAAGAAATTGGAAAGAAATTGACTCGCAAATGTGATCAACTAGGTACATTGCAGATGGAGCAACTAAGGTTATCAGGTATCGAACAGAATATAAGGAAGGAATTAGAGTCTTGCAAGCATGAACTAGAGACACTCAGGCATGAGAACATTGGCCTATTAAATCGATTACAAGCAGCTGGAAATGGCCACGGTTTCTCTTCAATTAAGCTGGACCAGGAGCTTCATGCTCGAGTAGATAGCTTGCATACTGGGGGATTGTCCTTGCTCAATGACGTATTTGACTTCAATGATGACATATTAGGGGTGCTGAAGAACAAACAATCTGAACATGGACCAGAGGCCAAAAAAGACACTACTGGATATTCATTTCTTGATTATACTATCAAAAACCAAAGTTTGAAGAGAAGGTATGAAAACTACAGAGGAAGCTTAAAAACCACAGCAGAAATTTTGGATGATAAATCACATTCACAAGCTGATGGCCACCAGCCTGCAGAAGGTAGCGTGTTGAACCAATCAGAGGTAAAGTTCACATTTTTCTTTAGCTTGGCATATCTATAAAATCTGTCTCTTAATAAGATAAAAAATGGCTCTATGTCAGTCATATATTGATTATTGAAATCTGATAAGCTTTCATTATTTGTTTCCTGGACTGTCAACTCTATATTGGGCATTGAGTCCCAGGCAGGGAAACAGAAGTTATTCTGATATCTGGCACATGTGTTCTTGTTATAGTTATTATGGTTTTATTATTTTTTTACTGCAGTTGTATCACTTGTTTTTTCTTTTCTACCTAGGATGAGTTAGAAATCCAATTGAAGGCGGAGACTATCTTGACTAAATTGTTACGAGAGAAGCTGTTTTCAAATGAACTTGAATTTGAACGACTACAGGCAGACTTGGCTTCCTCCATACGGATTCATGATGTCTTGCATACTGAAATTCAGAGAATGCGGGATGAGGTATCCTGCCTTACACACAGGACGACTCAAATGGAGCTTCAGGTATAAGCTTCTATTGTCAAGCTAAACTTTGAGGTTATGTTTATGTTTAATGCGTATTGGTATATCTAAATTCTAGAATAATTGATGATGGGCATTTTCCCCATGTGTTGCAAAACCTATAAAGCTGATGCACTCAGGTTCCTCCAAGTCTATATTTAATATCACCACTAATTATGTTTCTTTTTCATATTCTTTTATAAATATATGATTCCATATAATAATGCTGGATATTTCATATCTAGTATTTTCTTAAGATGTAGATGCAGAAGAGGGGATTCACTGTGGTCTGCTAATTTGTCATAGTTTATCTAAAAGCAAGCTGCTTAGTCGGGTTTTGTCGTGTTTATTTTTTGTTTGTTCATATCTTCTTGATATACAGTGTTATATGTTCCATTTTTCCAGCTTTGCAATATTTGGCAGGTTACTGTGTATTTATGAATTTTTATTCATTTTTTAACAATTTTTTTTGGGGAAAAAGATGGAGGCCTGGAGGGGGGTTTCCACCGGTATTATATAAAGAAAATTATGTACATCTAAATATTTGCAAGTAAAAGAAGGGAACATAATAGAATTTTTGTGTACAAAATTATGACCCCTTTTAATTGTTCACATCATGGTTTAAAATCTCATACCAGTACCGATCTCGGTCTAAGGCCGGAACCGATACCATACCAACACTCAGTACGGGTCGGTACACACAAGCCGGTCTCGATATTTTTATTTTTGTTTGCTTTTTTTCAAATATAATATCCAAAACATAGTTTGAAGCTTCAAAACATGTTTTAATCTCCAAAACACACATACTCTAATCTCAACACCGGTATAGACAAGCCAATACCAGGCAGTATAGGCCTAGTATCATCGGTACCGCTCGGTACCTTCGTTACGCTTTGGTAACAACCGGTACCTTCGGTACACCTCGATAACAACCGGTATCGGGGTGTACCAATATCTTTTTCAAAAAATCAATAAATACCGATCGTACCGGGCGGTATGGTACGATACTTAAAACCATGGCTCACATACTACACATCAGATAAAAACTTCCCTTCTAAGTGTTGTTATCATATTATCATATGTAAATATATACATATACACTAGCCTAGACATTAGATCAATTGAGATGACAAAATATGATTTGTTTTCCCTTAATTATATTTTTTTGTTAGAAAATTTAATTTATTCATCCTTCAATTATGATTTGTTTGAATATCATAAAAAGCAGATTCTGCGGAAAGATGAAAGCATCAAACAGCTTGATAGCAAGTACCAGGAGTGTGCGAAGGAACTAACTGCAACCCGAAACATTCTTCTGAAGGTAGCTGAGGAGAGAAACCATATGTGGGAAGAAGTGAAGAATTCAAGAGAAAAAAATATGCTTCTTGATTGTGAAGTTCTTTCTCTCAAGAAGAAGATTGAAGAACTCGATGAAGATATTCTTACCAAAGAAGGGCAGATTGCTATCCTGAGAGATAGCCTTGAAAAGCCATATGACCTCATTTTTAGTCCTAGATCATTGAAAGAATTGTCACTGGAATAAATGAAGGTGAAGCCTGCTGGGAGTAAGTCTTCTCCCCAATTCAGTTTTGGTTTCATTTGTATTCAATTTATTTTTACAGGTTTCTTGTATGTTTCCCTGGTTAGATGGAAATTCTAGTTGTTCTTAGATACAGGCTACTTTAATACCCAAAAATAATTCATCATAATTTTTGGTGTGCACCTCCCTCATTATTATGCAAGAGTTCTGAAAATACTAGGAATTCTCTTCCACAAAAAAACACATGCCAAATCACAGGGGGACTTGATGGTACAAAAGTTAACTAAGGAGGGTAAATTACAAAAGCGGCTAACCCAAGGGGATGAAGTGAAATTTACCCTAAGTAAATATTCATGCACTTATCTATGATAATGTCGTGAGGTTCTGCCTACAAAAACATAGTTCAGCTTGATTAAACCTGAAGTGTTTGAAGGGCCATTTGTAATTCACATGCAGTCAACTTTTTCCTCCCTCCCCCCTATCTTGTTATCTTTCAACACTCTCGAATGTAATTACAGAATTTCTTTGTTTCAAAAAAAAAAATTCACATGCAGTCAACTAGCAAATCTGATTCTTGAATTAGAATATACTCAATATGTTTAGTGTTTTTGAAAACCCAAAGCAAGTCTTCCTCTGATAATATGTTGACAAATAATATCAGGAAAGATGAGGAAGTTGATAACATTCAGTTGGCTAAGTACATACACTGGGGAGAACCTTGTTTGGGATAATAGTTTACTTCAAAAAGCATGTATCCTTTGATTTTTATCCTTCACAAAGAATGTAACAACAACCCTCTTGATTTCACTTAAAATACTTATTTGCAGGGAAGTAATAATAAATAAAACCATATTTTGTTATATACACATCCACATCATATTTTAATTTCACCGTATAGATGACTGACATGAATGTATTGATCATAATAGCTGAGGTGAGGAATATGGTGAATTTAAGATTTCTTTTTCTTTTTTAAAAAAAAGTTGTCTCGAGGTAAATAAGCCTTTACCTTCTGCGTTTACTGTTTCTTTTTGCTTAACACAAAGAAAAATAGATCATAATTTATGATGCATCTTTAGCAAAAGATCCTAAGCAATAGTTCTAGCTTTGCATGCACTTCTACTTGCAAACAGAAATCTGCTTCAAATCTTTGCTTCAAGAAGACTACATGCTGTATATCCGTGTGCATGCAAATAGAAAAGGTTGACATTAAAAATGCAATGCTTAATGATTGGAAGCCACTACTTTCAAAGGAAATACAACATAATCTTTCCAAGATACAGATGTTTGTTTCATTCAAGCAAATTATAATAAAACCCTTTCCAACTAGCTGGTCTGCATGTTCCCTGCACTACTGAAATCTGCAGAAAGCCATTTCAATCTATCCAATGATGAAGGCAATCTCAAGCTCTATAAGATTTTAGTTCGGATATAATATCTAACTTTTTGAAAACTAGACCAGATTGACCCATCCCTAAAGGCTGGTCAAATGTTGATTAAATTCAAGCAAGAACTTGTAAAGTATGGTAAAGCCTGGTTTGATCAGCATTTTCTTACACTGATCGGCTGAATCGATTGGAGCAGTTGGAAAAAAACCAATGGCCTAACTGTTTCAAAGGTTATATTAGCTGATCCAGTCAAAGAAAGTGGGAGGAAAATGGTGGAATAGTAGTCTAAGACATATACCTTTATCTCTCTTCTCTGCATGTGGAAGCCTGTTGGTTTATTCATCCCTACTACCAGATCTGATCATGTTTTATTTGGAATCTTTCAGAAAAAAAGAATCCATGACTAATTTCCTGGTTTGTGTTCTTATCTTGTGCTCTGTAAAGTGTCTCACCTATCAATCTGAGTCTTAAGCTAAGCCACCAAAACTATCACCTAGATCTAAATATACTTATTTATATAATATATGGGTGCCTAATTATTCATCACGTGTACTGCTTGAAACCAGTGGCTAAGTCACATGATTTCTGTTGATAAACCTCACAAGTAGTGTGAGGGGATCAGATGGCAGGAATAGTCAAATGAGCATCACATGAGAAACCACTTCTCATTATAATTTGATAAATGATTCCTTCCTCGTAATAGCTATAGTGGAGCAAGTACTTAATGGAGTGTAGATTGAGACTGCACAAGGATGATATGGGGTAAAAAATGACAAGTTTTCTTGTAGTCTTGCAGTATTGAAAATAATGCCTTAAGCTTAATGACTGATGATCATTGCCCAAAAGGTTGCTAACTGTTTTAATTTTTGTGTTGTTTTATGGTGCATTAACTTTGTTTAACTTCTAGTTGTAAAATGACGTCAATAGTAGGGAAACTCTTTTGAAGTAAAATTCAAGATGATTCCTTTCATTTCAATATCAACTGTTTGATCATATTATCCAGCACCATTAGGTACTCTTTCATAATACAAGCACCAATGCACCATACTCTATGCAAAATGAATGTATAATATATATGGAATTAATTAGTGAATGTGAAATGATTTTTTCTTTTGCATTTATCTTCCTTTATACTTAGCATTATAGAAGCCACAATCTACATACAGTTAGTAGTTGAGACCAAGTCAAACACTCTCACAAAGATTAGAAAACTTAAGCTTAACATTACTAGCTAGTTTCAACTCTAATCTAGTTAGGCCTGGTTATATTTTGGAGTCAGTAAATCTTCATCACATACTCTCTTACCAACTGTATTCCAAACCAACTCGGACTGGCCATTTTGACCCAAAACGGTCCTAGATTTCATTGGGATTAATCCTCAGAACTGGTTTTGTCAAGACACAAAAGCTGGTCAAACCAGACCGGTTGGCCCAGTTTTCCTAAAATTTTAAAAATATTTTCTAACTTGGATGGTTGAACTGATTAGAATTTCAACTAGTGGTTCGATGTCTGGTTCAGGTTTAAAAACGTTGTGCTTAAGCACTACAGGAATGAAGTAGTGAGTGGAAGCAGGTTTTCTAAAAGACCAACTTCTCTGCACTGTTTCTGCTGATCCATGTGAACCTAATTCGGGTACTTGTGCTGGTTAGAAAGCATTGTTCAATGACTAGTTGAATCTTTTTATTTTGATGAATTTAGTTATCTCAGTTCACATGCTATGTCTTTCCCTCATTTTTATATTTCTTTGTTTAGTCAGGGTCATGAAGTGTAATTCCGCAACCAAGTACCACTTTGCTAAAGCTCCTTACAAGGAAGCTGCACAAAAGGGGCATGGAAATCTTATATAAAGGAAGACCGTCTTCTCCTTCTAATCATCCCATATCATTTGCTGCCCAAATTAATAGTCATGAAAACCGTCTGCAAAGCTGTGTCCATTCTTTCTGCTTTGCTTCTCCTCCATTTCTATCTCAGCTTCCCATCACCAGCTCCTGCGACTGAGAGTGAGTTCACAAGGGAAGGGTCTCAACCAAGGAAGATGTTGCAGTCTTCGGCAGAAGCCACCGTCAACGTGAGAGGGTTTCATGGAGCACTCAGCAAGCAGCCAGTGGTGGAAATCAATGCAAGCAAAAGGAAGTTGCCACCAAGCAGGTCAAATCCAAGCCAGAACAAGGAGAGGAATTAAAATGGAGAGGGAAGAAATAAAGAATTCTCTTCTCTCGATAATTTTGTAGTGAGGACATTTTCTTTCTTTCTTTTGATTCTTTATTTTGTGTTTGGAATTAAGGTAAGTAGATAGCGAGTCACTTGGTTTTCTGTAGCTCTGATCATGTTCTTGTGTAACCAAAGGTTTAGTGTAGATGAAATGGAAGGTTTGAAGTGTAGCATACAACAATTCTGTCAAACTACCATGCATAAAGAATGTTTTTGAATAATTTTCTTTTAGTATTAATTGCTTGAGCCAATAGGTGGGATAAAAACACAAACTTAGAAGAAAGCTCACACGATCAGGTTATATAATTGCTAAGGAGGAATTACTGCACATCTTGATCCATAATTCTCTTTGGTTAGAAAAATCCTGAATTTTTGACATGCAAATCCAACTGTTAAGTGATATTTGTATACACAATCTGAACGAGTATTGTGGAACCTACAACAGTTCATGTAAGGTTCCTTCATAGATATTGGTAAATTAAATTGCAATATTGAAAGAACAACTATCTATTCTTTGATTAGATATTTCTAGGTGCATGTCGTTGCAGAATGTCATTTCTCGCTGCATGGTGAAAACTCCAAAAAGTCTGTAACGACTTTAGCTACGGCCTTGAAATCATGGAATGGATTATTTGAGTAAGAAAACACACAGAATGCATGATTTATTTATTTTTTTAAAAAAAATCAGAAATTAATTAACTGCAGAAATTTTAAAATAAATATGATTAACCAAAACCAAAACCGATTAAATACTCGTTAATTAATCGAAACCGTTCGATTTTAAAAACTAGTATCCGAATCCGAAATCGATTAGTTTGGTTGAAATAGAACTGGTTATTGGTTTACTAATTGAATAGTCAGTTAGTAAACTAGATTTTAAAATATTTAAAAATTATCAAAATAATTAATTATAGAAATTTCAGATTCGATTATTCACGGATAATCGATAATTGAAATCAAAATATATAATCGATTTTAGTTATTGATTATCCGCGAATCAATAACTGAAATCAAGTTGAATTTAATTAAATTTTTTTTATTCTCTGATAGAAACCGAATCATAAATTCACCGTCCAAAATTAGATTTTACAATTCAATTATCACCCTTAAATTTTGGAGCGGTATTTATGGATGAGAAAGCAGGTGCACGCGCTCGCTGGAAAAGTACAATAGAAGACCCACAGAAGCCTGCCTCTACTTTACAGGCAGGTAATTATAATCATAACATATGGGCTTAGATTAGATCTAAGCATATGCATCATTTGCTAACATGTGCCATCTCACATGTCCCACTTGTCTGAATAATCCATATGACTGAATTAGTTATCTCCGAGTTTTTTTTAAGCATCTGGACCTACCCAACCAAGTCCAATTAAAGCAGGTTTTGATTGTTTGAACACTTGTTGATCAAATTGGAATAATGATTATAAATACGCAAGTTGAGTTCAATTTGAGTTCGTATTTCAGTAATTTGGAATAGCCAACTTTATAATTTTTTTCTTTTTACCATGATAGAAAATGGATTTAAATTCTAAATTTTTAAATAATATATAAGATATTATTATTAACTGTGTAACTCATAATTGACAATCAACTTTGCTACTTGCAGCGGGCAACCAATTTTGTACCGTACAAATAATATACATGATCAGATCATTATCACTTGTCAGGTATGATTTGTAGTGATATAAACCTGACATATGGACGAATTACTGGTTCAAGCTTCACAAGGTTTATACTTCGCAATTCTAAGAGCTTGGATTCAAAGTAATTTTACTAAACAACCACTATTTTAAATCCGAATCTTTTAGGCTTATCGTTTTAAACTTTTTGCTTATCGTTTTAAACTTGTCATAATATATCGAGTAAATAGATCTGATCAAGCGTTTTTCTTTTAGTTTCTGCTGTAATTATTTTTAGAAAAAGTTGAAAGGAATTTTGTGCTATTTGATTAGCGAAAATTATTTTTTAATTTTATTTTAATCAAAATAAAAATTTAATTTCGAAAATCAGATTACAGTATTTAATTTTCAATTTTCTAAAAATACATTTGATTAATAAAAATAATATAAATTTTGATTGATTTTGAAACTAATGTGTATTTATTTGATTATAGAAAATAATATTAATTTTTATTGAACAATTTTAATTTTAGTAGTAATCTAATTTTGATTAAATAGTAAATTAATTTATATAAAATAATTCATAAAATTTAATATGATTGTAGAAAAAAATTACATATTGATAAAAGTACGATAAATCATTATTTAACCCTATAAACAAATAATTAATATAAATTAGTTTTGATTAAATTATTAATAAATCATTTTTAATAAAATTGAATTATTTTAAAAATTAGATTTCAATCAATTAGATATAAATTAATTTAATTAATTTATCAATTTAAGATAATAGATTGAGTTAAAAATGATAATTTCTATTTTAATTTTTATAAATTAGATATAGTTTGATTTATTTATAAATTAATTAATTTTTAAAAATATTAGTAATCATAAATTTATTATTATATTTTGATATCGAAATCGACAGCTTCAAAACCACATGAAACGACATTTTAAACATGTTTGGTTAGCGAAATCAAGTATATTTTCATGATTTCAATTTTATTAAAACCAAAACTGTTTACGAAACCTATTTGGTTCAACGTTTTTATGAAACTAAATCGAAATCAGAATGAAAATAAAATTAATTTTCTTAATAAGAATAAAAACATCAAAATATTATTTTGTGTGATTTCAAGAATGTCGATTTTATTATCAAAATAAATGTCAATTTTATAATTATAAATATTTTTATAAAATTAATTAATTTAAAAATAAATCAAACTATCTCATTCTTAAAAATAAAAATAAAAATCATTATTTTTAACTCAAATTATTATCTCAAATCCAAATTATAAATAATTCATTTTTTAAAAATTAATTTATTTATAATTTAATCAAAACTAATTTTAAACTATTAAATTTATTTTTTAAAAAAAAATTATAATATCTATTAATTAATTTTTATATCTAATTCAACAAAAAAATAAATTATTAATAATTTAATTAATTAATTAATATAAATATTTTATAATCATATTAACAAATATTTAATTTTATTTAACTAAATATTTAATTACTATTAAAAATATTTAAAAATAATATTATTATTATTTATAATCAAATAAATATTCATTAATTTAAACTAATTGAAATTAATATTATTTTAATTAACCACATTTTTCAAAACGAAAAACTAAAATCAAATTTTCAATTTCATTAAAATCAAATCAAAAAATAATTTTCGCTAATCAAACCGTGAAAAAAATTAATTTCATTTTGATTTTGATTTCATGAAAATACAAAATCAAACACATTTTTTTTTCCACTGAAACCGAAATCATAAAACAAATAGCCCGGATGCATATGAAATGCAACTGATTTGTATACAACTTTAATTATGATTATAGTAATTAGCTCAAAAACAAAAGCACCAAATGAGGATGTATTTTGGGCTGTATCAAAGTGTATTTGACATTAACATTAAGATTAGCATCGCAGTTGCAATCATAAATCCACTTTATGAATCATAAGCACCGCATATTTCTCTAACCTCTAGGTGAACTTGGTACAAACTACAAAGATGTTAAAAAGACAAGCTGAATAACAAGATTGATCTCAAACAAGAGGTGATAGATTAAAATAACTAAGCATTATCTTTTACATCTGTGCCAAACCTAGAAGATAAAAAAGAAACCAATATGCAGATCATACGTAATAAAAGTATGGGGTTTACGGACAGGAAAAAAAATGAGGAAACGTTTCTTTTCTATTTCCTTAACTCATTGCTCGCCCGGGATGCTCTTGATGATGTCAGAGTCACCTGAGAAGGGTAGGAAAAAATGTTAGACCTGAAGCTCGCAGCATAAGCAAAAGGATACTTTTAGGATCAAGAGAGCACCAGGATCAATAATGCTGAGGCAGCATACGCGAAAGTATTTTCCACAGGCTGTTCCAAGATCAACATTATCTGAAGGGCAACAGCAATAGCAAGTAATCAATATAAAAAATGGTGAACCAACTGATCCAGGATCTACATATATATGAACATATATCTAGTTAAACAGTGTACACCAATTCATCCAGTAGTCCAGAATTTAAAATCATGTGCCTAATTCCTGAGGCCCATTCTTAGAAAGGCTAACCACAGATGGATCATTATTGATGAAAACTATGCTCTCATCTTCTGTTACTTTAGACCTTTTGGTGATTTGTATTGAAGTCTTGAAGAAAAATGGTAATACAAATGAAAGGACCAAAATGGCATAAAAATGAAAAATAGAAGAGACAACTTAATATTCCAAGAAAGAAGGCTTCTGCTACAGTAACGTGATAACCTACTTTGCACGAGCAGATAAAAGTAGAGGATGGATGTCATCACCAGCCAAAATTCTTCCAACACTTTTTGTACCCAAAACCAAAAACACTTTCACATTCACAAGGACAATATCAGGTTTGACGGACAATTAGTCAACTCATGAGTCAAATAGTACGAGTATCACTGTTTCTGATCATCCATAGTTACATACTACATTGATTTTGGGATCCACCAGAAGGATAAAGATTCCACTAGTTCTTTTCAGGTAAAAGTGACACGGAGCTTATAGCAAAGGCTTGAATTAGTTTTTTGGATAATAATATAAGCTTCAACTTTCAACAACTTTCAACAACTCACAAGTTAAAATACTGAATATGAAACCAAGAAAAAAACTTAGTCTTATATGTTTGCACTACCAGCTACTACTATAAAGACAAATGGAACATGATCAGAAGCAGCACATGGTAAAAATACTTACTGCCATTGAAGTGATGGACTCCAACTTTTGCCAGCATTGCATAATATTCAATCTCCGACTTGCGAAGTGGAGGACAATTATTAGCAATTATGATCAACTTCCCTGTTTACATTGAAGCAGTGAGATCTCAGCAAATGCAGAAATAGATATCGTATCAGATGTACTGAAAGGAAATACCACAGCACATGGTTTAAACTGCCAAATATCCACAAAGCAATTTTATGGAATAACAAAGTATCAAGATTGTCTGAGTTCAATGTTCAAACATATTGAAGATCCAAATTCTGCATTAACAGATGACCTTAGTTAAAAGAACTTGTTAACTTCAATAGCGAAGATTCTAGTATATCGGATGATTGAAACATGAGATCACCCTCAATATATTTACTGAACTACTATTTATCTTTGGGCAAAAAAGACCACATTGCAAAATTAATAAAAGATGCGCTTGTATGGAAGAACGGTTGTTACATATATAACCTAAGCGGAGGCAAATGTTTGTTTCCCATCAACAGGTAAAGCTTTTAATAGAAGTGATAATGCAAAAGTTAATATACAAAACTATGCCGTAATTACAATCTAGAAGCAGAATTAAGTTAAGCAACTCAATATCAAAATCAGCACAATGTTTTCAAGGCAAAGAAGTGCACAACACCAACCCAAATAATAGATACTTGTATATCTCGCTTCTACTTCTAGTAACTACAGTTAACACAGTAAAGAACACCATGCATGAAATTCCATATAAAATTGCATCATTGCATATATCCAGAGATGCATCATTCTATATGAAAACTCAAATCATGTTTCGCCTTCCGAACATTCCCCAGGATTTAAAAAGTAAATCTAGACGAATCAAAGAGGGAAGAAGGCCAACTTGATATCGGGAGCCGCATTCATCTCTGAGGCAAGGTGAAAAACCAAAGAGGCAAACTTCGGTCCCATATGACAACCGCATAAAAAAGGAAAAAAAACAATTCACATAAAAGTCACACCTTAAACACGATTATCAATTCACGCGACAATTTGGCCCATTTTACAAGCTTTGAGCTAAGGTGGAAGCGGTGATAGGAAAACTCAAATCATGTTTAGCCTTCGGCACATTCCCCGGGATTTAGAAAGTAAATCTAGACGAATCAAAGAGGGAAGAAGGCCAACTTGATATCGGGAGCCGTATTCATCTCTGAGGCAAGGTGAAAAACCAAAGAGGCAAACTTCGGTCCCATACGACAACCGCGTAAAAAAGGAAAAAAAAACAATTCAGATAAAAGTCACACCTTAAACATAATTATCAAATTCACGCGATTTGGCTCATTTTACAAGCTTTGAGCTAAGGTGGAAGCGGTGATAGGAAATCGCACCTTTGGAGCTGCGGAGGGATCTAAGAACGGTCTTGTACCCCAGAGTGTACTTGCCGCTCTTCATCACGAGAGCAAGCCTGTTGTTTATGCTCTCAGTGCTCTTCTTCTGCATTACAAAATCAACAAAAAGCAACACGAAAATAAGATCCAGAAAAGCTATAAAAATCCATTAAAAAAAGAGAGCTAAATCTACCGTCTTCTTGGTAGGAGCCATTGGAGAGGAACGGGGTGCAACGACGGACGGAGGAAGAGAGGCAGGTGGCCGCGAAGGAAAACCCTAGCGCTTGGAGATTGCATATATAGAAGAAAGTGATGAAATCCTGACCGTTGGTTTGTAAGTCGAATGTTTGATGGCTACCATCGCTTGAAAGGCAAAATCTTAGATCGTATCGGTATTTGATAATACTAACAAACTAACGAGTCATTCAGCGGATCAATTAAATTATTCATTTAACTTAATTAAATTAATTGCAGTGGACTTTTACATGCTGTAATTATATATTGCAAATTTAGTTGCTGCAAAGAAAATATTATAAGTTTAATTTCAGCGTACAAATGATAGATTTTTTTCGTTTTCTCTTGCTCACGATAATTTTTTTTCACTCACAATTCTCACGACAGTCTCCTCTCACTCGCGATAATCTCCTATTTATAATAACCTTCGTCTTTCTCTCATACGCAAAAGCCTCATATTGCTCACACGGCGTCACTCTTCCCCTCGCTGACAATAACCTTCCTTTCGTACGCAACAATTTTCATCTCACCCGCAACAATCATGTATTCTCTATTTACAGTCAACCAAATGCTTAGAAATAAAGGTTGCAAGTTTATTTGCAGACAACTAGATAGTAGATTGCAATTTCTATACATGTAAATATTTTTCCCAACATTTACATTTACGATGAACCAAATACCTCCTAAGTGAAGATAATACTAAGTACCCTCTAGGTAGAACAAGAAAGAAATAAAATAATTTTAAAGTAAAATATTAATTCTCCATGAATGAGTTTGTCGGTACGAATCTACAAATCATATGTCAGACTGGACCAGTACATTTGGCCTCGATCAGATTAGGCCCATAAGCATCCACACTCAAGTCAAGCCAGACGACTTAGCTCGAGAGCTCCACCTCCATCATACAAGGATACTCATATCAGCATTAATGACAAATGGATTCGTCATCACGAGCCCAACATCGTCGGGGTCAGTCTCGACTCATTCTGAGCAACATCCCTACGAGATTACCGAACGACATCCTCGCCAATCATCCCTCATCATGCACTATATATATACACGACACTCCTCATTTACACGAGATTCCAATTTCCATTACTCTAATCTTGAACACATTTTTACTCAAGCGTCGAAGTATTTTTTGCAGTTCCCCTGAAGTTGCACATAACTAGGAGATGCATCGGACCACATTCAGACAAAAACATTCGGCGCCCATTGTGGCCCGAGTAAAATCTTAGCAGTCCCACAATGATTGGTACCACGAGTCAGGCGAATGTCGTCGCACACAGATAGCAACGCTTCGACTCCGGGTAAGAACATATGCCAATTTCAGAAGAAAAATAAATTATTTTTGAAAAATAAATTAAAATTAAAAAACAAAATTAATGTTACTTAAATTACAAAATTAAATTACATTACATTACATTAAAGGTAGAAATGATTTTTTTTTCTTAGAAATGAGTAAAAATACTAGTATTTTTTAATTATTTTTCATTTGTCTAAGAGTAAAAAAATAAGTTTAGGAGTATTTTTACTCCTTTCTAATAGTTTAAAGTTATTTTTCAACTATTTTCATTTATTTAAGGATAAAAGTCAATCAAAAAGAATTTAGGAGTATTTTTATCCCATTTTAAATCACCCTTAGCCCTTAAATTTTATCTCTAAACACAAAAAAATATAAATATATTTGTATTTTCCCCATGTTATTGCAAAAATATGTTGTGTGGACACGTGGTCGGTGGATTGGACCACAAGCTCTCCCGTTTTCCCGGCCACTATTTAGAATACGCCCGTGGGCATCCAAATTAGACGTGCTCGCCTCAGATAGATTCGAGGAGCTCTCATTGTTCTCTCCCTCTCCTTTCTTCTTTCAATTTGTTCTCCATTGCTTGGGGAAGAAGAGATTTTGTTAGTTCATAACAGAGGGAAGAGCGCAGAATTGGATGCCAAATGTAGACTTTCTTTCCTCCCTAATTTATGTTTTGTTGTTGGATATTTTCTTTTTGAAATAAAAATTTGTTCATTTTCGATTTAGGAAGTTCATGCTAATGAGAATGATGCTACATTGTAATGATCTGTATATTGGATTTGTTGTCCTCATTTTCCAGTTTAGCGTGCCTGTTCTAGTGATTGATATGGAGAAGGAATTAGACAAAGTATCTGAAATTAGGGATTTTTGATGTTTCAACCTTTCGACATGTTTAGGGATCACATGTTCTTTTTTCCGGTGGAAACATTATAACAGAAATCATGATTCTTTTAAGAATTTCGTATGATCTTTTTTCAAGTGATACATTATTTTCTTTCGCTATGCATCCATTTCTATCTCTTGGTTTGCAGATGTGATGTAGTCTCTTCAGAATTGTAGTGATATTTTTTTTTGCACATCGATTTCTATGAATGATCTGGACATGATATAACACTTTCGCAATGTTATTAGTTTCAAGTGGAATTGGAATGAAATAGAAGTACTTATTTCAAAAAATCTGTACTTGGCTTGGTTTTCAAAAATCTCTACTTGGCTTTCGCAATGTACATGATATAACACATTCAGCAACCTTCGCAATGCCTACATATTGTACTTGGCTTTCATTTTTCTTTTTCTCTCTTTGGTGTGCGCATTTTCTTATGTGTTAAAGAGTAATTAATGTTCAGGTCGATATGAATTTTAAGATGCTTTAGAGATTTACCCAACACTATGTTAGATTTAAAATCATAGAAAGGATCTTGCAGATTAATTCTTATTTTTCATAAAGGGACGGGACTCAGGGCCTCCTTATCACTTAAAAAAGTGTTTGTCCGAATGCCATTGTTTACTTTTATTAGAAATTTCTTTCATTATGTAGTCATTCTGAAGAAATTTTTTTGCTCGAGTATAAGAAATAAGTCCCTTCTTCTGTAGTTTATGTAGTCATTCTGTATCCAGAACTTCCATTATTGGTACTTTGCCCTTGAGTTGCTTTTCCTACTGCATCTAATTAAAGCATCATAGTTAACGTTACTATCTCATTCATTTATCTACAGATTCTCAAAAGGAAAAATAGGAAGGAAGATAAGTGATCGAGGCTGAGGAAGTTGTAAATAAAGAAGCAGTTCTAATGTGCTCGAGAAAGATAATTCGGATATGTGCTTGTTATTATCGTCTCACTCTTGGTGTAGCATGCTGCTTGTTTATTCTCTACATGTTCTTCCCTTCTTTATTTTCTCTACTCCTGAATTGCATCCCTATTGTTGTCTGCACAACTCTTCTTCTTGGAGTACTGCTAAGTAATGGTGAACCGAACATTCCTGCAAATGAAGAAGGTAACAAGTCTGATATTTCCTCAGTTGCGAATGATCCCGGTGCCAAGCATGAGGAAAGGTTCAAAGTCAAGGCTAATGTGGGAAGTAGAAGAGCAACTAAGCGATTGGCAGTTAGAACAATTATTTTAGGCGACATCAGGCCTGATGCTAATATAGCTAGTATAGAAGTAGAAGAAAATGGGGTCAATCAGGTAGATTCTACTTATGTTTCTTCAAGTTCTTTGCTTGAGGAGGATAACAGTAAGAAGAATTTCATCAAACACAAAGAACATTCTACAGAAAAGCCAGCTGACGTTTTGCTACCAGTATGCAAATATACTGGCAGTGGTGAAAAGAATACTACAATTCTTCATGTGGATGGTGATAAAACTAAATTGGAATTGGACCAAGGTGGTGATTCTTGTTTGGGTTCTCCATGGCATCACATTGATCACAAGGATGCTTCTTCTTCAGTTTCTGAATCTGATGGCTCTAATCACTCAATGGCAAATGCTATGCCCGTGCTTGATGAGCTCGACCCACTTGTTTCCAGAGAAAATTTCGATGATGGTTCTGTAGCATCCTCACATAGCAATGCATTAGATGATGGTAGCGCGGAGGAAGATGAAATAGAAATTCCAGACGATGAAGATGATGAAGAGGCACAGGACGAGAAAGAAGATGAAAACAAAGTAGTCGTAGCATGGACTGCAGATGATCAGAGGAATCTTGTGGAGCTTGGCAATTCTGAAATAGAGAGAAACCGCTGGTTGGAGAAGGTAATCGCTAAACGAAAAGCGAGAAAGATAATTGAGAAGAATTTGATAGATTTGGATGATGATATGGAACAGATACTACAGTCTCATGGTCACCTTCCATCCATTAATGCTCCTAGAAGGAATCCATTTGATCTCCCCTATGATTCAGATGACTCAGTTCCTGGTTCAGCTCCTTCTGTGCTGCTACCTAGACCAAATCCATTCGATCTTCCTTCTGAGCAGGCGGATGATGTTGAGGAGAGTCCAAGTCATAGTTCAAGTCACAAAGAGTTTGCTGCAGTGCCACAACGTGATATGTTTGTCAGAAGGCATGAGAGCTTCAGCATTGGTTCAATCTTTGAGTTAAAGCAAGAGAGACGTGTTTCAAGGTTTAGGCCTTACTTTGTTCCAGAAAAGAGCGAAGCAGAGTATGTGACTTTTCCTGATCTGCACAGAGAATTAAGTGAAATCAGTGATTCAAAGATGAGTTCTACTCTAGAATCTGAAGCAGTTTCTTCGTCAACTGATCATGAACATGAGAATGACTTGCATCAAGACAGTGAATCTTCTACTAAAGACAATGCAGAACCTACCGAACAAGAAACTCAAACCATGGAGAACTTCATGTCAGTGAATGTTGAGAGACTTGAGAGTCAAGTGAACATAGATCATAATGATGATGGAAGTCATCACGACATAGAAACAGAAGATAATATTAGCGAAGATTCAGCAGTAAACTCATCCATTTCAGATCCTGAGAGGGCTGAAGAGAAGGATGAAGAATATGAGCCAAGGTCATCTGATCCATCTGTATACTATTCATTACTCTTGAAAACAATGCAAGTTGCTTTGGCTCAAAAAAGAAAATCTGATCCATCTAAAGCAGAAAAGAACATTCCCAAAACTATAACTTTTGAAACAACATCAGAACTGGGAGAACAAACACATACTGGCTCTTCAAAAGGCTCAGCCGGATCTGATGTTGTTTATGCAGAAGAAGAGCATGTTCATTGCAGTCATGAGATAAATGAAGAGTGTAAGTCAAGTTCCCCCAATAGATCAGAACAAGAAAAGAACAGCCCTGCCATTCTTGCCCCTGAAATAACAGCTGAGCCAGATGCACAAACGCATGGTGACTCCTCAAAAGGCTCAAGTTCAGGATCTGATGCTGTTAATGTAGAAGAAGAGAATGCTCAAGACAATCATGAGATAAATGAAGAGCGTGAGTCAAGTTCCTCGAATCCATCAGAAGAAGAAAAGAATAATCTGAAAACTTTAACAACATCTGAGAAAGAAGAAAAAACACGCGGTGACTTATCAAAAGGCTCAACTGCAGGATCTGATGCTGTGAACGAGGAAGAAGAACATGTTCATGACAGTCATGTTGTGGAACCTGTTTATGATTCTAGTCCAACGGCAACTGAAAGATCACATTCCAATTCAGCACTTGATGAAGCTTCCATGTTCTCTGGTAATGGAACAACTTGTGGCTATGTTCTTGAGCCATTACAGTCCTAAAATGTCATTCTCTTTCATTACCTCAATGAACCTCATCGTTATGCAGATAAAGGGGGATCACCACCGCCGGGTGTAGCTGAAAGAAATGCTTCATCTGATGGATCAAGAACAGAAGAAAGCCAGATATCTAACCATTACACTCCCTGGGTTCCACCTCCAAGCCTGGCATTTGTAGAGCAAAATGAATCAGTATCAAGGGAGATATCAATCATCAAGGAACTTGATGTGATTGGAGATGAATTGTCCAGAGTTCATGAAGATGAGATATCAATCATCAAGGAGGAACTTGATGTGATTGGAGATGAACTGTCCAGGGTTCATGAAGATTTAGGTAACCCAATTTTGCCTGTTTTACCAGAGGCAGAATTTAGGCAGTGGATGCCTGAACCAAAGTTGTCTTCTGTGGAGATTACATCAAAAGAAGATAGTTAATCCATTACCGAACTAGGGTATCAAAACATAGATTCTTATTCAACTTCATATTGCATTCATCGTGGCATTTTTCCCGGACCAATGCAAACTGTAGAATATTAGATCAAAATCATTCGTGTCATTATCTCAATAGTCACAAGCTCATTTTAAGGGTTTTTAAAATCTTTCCTACAACTGAATCAACTAATGAAAATGCTGTCATGTTTGAAGTCTTTTCTAAAAAGAGAAAATTAGGATTTTTTAATCTTCTTTTTCAATTTTTGAATTATATATATTAATATGGCTTAATTATGTTTTTGGTCCTTCCAAAATATCATATTTTTTTCCGTTTAGTCCCTCATTTTAAATTTTTTTCCGTTTAGTCCCTCAAAAATTATTTTCGTTTTCATTTGGTCCATCCGTTAACTTTTGATGTTAAGTGCCAACATGGAATATTGACATGGACTAAAGAGAGATCAAACAGAAAAAATAAGATATTTTAAGGGATTAGATGAAATATATATTTTTTAATAACCTAAAATATAACAATATACATTTTAATAATCTAAAACATAATAATATAAAATTATGTTCTAGTTTATTAAAAAAAAATTTCATCTAATCTCCTAAAATATTTTATTTTTTTCGTTTGGTCTCTTAGTCTATGTTAGCATTTCATGTTGGCACTTAATATCAAAAGTTAACGGAGGGACCAAACGGAAAGTTTTTAAAAATGAGGGATCAAACGAAAAAAATATAATATTTTAGGGGACAAAAAACATAATCAAGCCTATTAATATATATACATATTAACAAAGTTAGAGCGGAGTCAATTGCAGTGGGGTTGAGTTAAATTTTTTAGTTTCTTTAATATTTTTCTAGATATTCCTTTTTGTGTTTTTTTAAAAAAATAAGAGTTTGGTCATTTTAGTTCCTATCTTTAGATTTTTGAAATAGAAAATCCAATGCACAGCTTGAGATACCAATTTCAAAAACTAAAAACTGAAATAAGAACAAAAGATCTTCAAGAGTTGCGGTGATGTAATTTTCAGACCCGTTGAATATGATGGAAATAATGTCTTCATTCAGATTGAGTCTCATTACATTCAATTTATGGGGTGGTCATTCACATCGTTATATAAAAATATAAATTATTAAAAAGAACATATGACGAAACAGGATGCCATTAATAATGTCTTTTATTTCTCATGTTAACCAAATGAATGTTTTTACAAAAAAAAATATATATTCTTCCATGTAATGACTTTAAAATTCATAAAATAATGAATATAAAACTTATTGAATATTTTTTATAATCATCTTAATCATTTTTATAGTTGAGAATTATAGAAACAGATTAATTAAAAATAAATCATATTCAATAAATGATAAAAACCAACGAAAAATATTAACGTATGATGGAAGTACCAATATAAAAATTCGACATAGCAACCGATATTTTTGTCTTTTGAGATAAATGCTTAAATATCATGTTACTTTATTGTAATAAATGAAAACTAAAATTGCAAAAAAAAAGGGTCTCTTGAACAAATTGCCTCTTTTTATTAAATGTTTTCTTTAGCTTTTTCTTTTCTCTTCTTTTTATTATTTTCCTTTTCTTTTGCTACTTGACTAGTGTAGATGCTTTCAATATTGAGAAAGTAAATAAAGAAATACATCTGATTGAGTGTAAAAGGGCATTATAATGACAATTTTATCCCTGAGTATAATTGTTCAACAACTAATCTAATGTTTGATAAGTCCAATTCGAGCTTACTAGAATCTTAAATTGATTCTTAATAAGGTTTTTGTTTTTATTTTTAAAAATGCTATTCGTTTTCAATTAATTTATATATATATTAATTTAGTAAAATTTTAGTTAAAACCCCAAATTAAAAAAAAAACATGCCACTAAATAGTTTAATTCTTTAGGTGTCATTTAGTTCAAGCATGAAGTAAGTTCTTTCTATAGATTGTATTTTCCATTAATTTAATTTCCTTACATACTAATTGGAAAATGCTAAAAACACATTTGGTTAATAGCGAGCGACTTAGAAATTTGCATGAATTAACTTCATATATTTTGTTCGTTCAATTATTACTTCATATGGATTAGACTTAAAATGACTAATATGCCCTTCATTTATAATAATTATACTAATTACAACAATATCATATGAATACAATATGAAATTATAATTATATATATTGCAATATTTTTTTGTAATATAAATAACACTTTTCTGTTTACAATTTCAAATTTTATTGTATAATATAATAGATGTTAGTATATATTTTAATACATCTTAGTTATACAATACAAATTAATTAATAAAAATTATAATCACAATTTTCTAAATATATAATTTTGTTCTTTTAAAAAACGAAGTCAAACTTATTTAGAATGCCGTATTATTTGTCGCGTGCATGCTTTTCATGTTTTATGATGAAGAAATAAAATTTTCTTTATTTTTATCAGTCAAATGATAAAAAAATTATTTCTATAAAATTATATTTACCAAACAATTTATTGTGAATCAAATGATTATAGTTTTCAGCGTCAGTTACACCTTCCACCGTTAACCACTTCAAATAAAAAAGAATTAAAAAAATCATTTTAGGCATATATATAATAATTTTATAACATATTAATTACAAAGCATAAATATACATGATAATATACGCACAAAATTTATATATAGACACAAAAGTAATCGCATAAAATACTACAACTAGAGATTGAATTCATAATCCATTAACAATATACTCAAATATCTCTTAGATTTGCAATCCACAATGCTCTTCCACCCTTTATCGTGGAAATTGACAAATTTTTTTTGATGGATGTACTTAATAATGACTTACAAATCCGGTCCATCTCTTATTTTGTCTCTGATGTTTTGTTGTCCGATAATATATGTAATATGGTTAATTTATTATTATTATTATTATCGAGAAACAAATAAAGTTGTTATAACAAATAAAATAAAATTATATAAGGATGAATTAATTTGATCCTCCATCCACCCAGGAGTTGGAGGCTATTCTGGCGGAAGACATTTTGGGACACGACTCTCGCCGGCTAATAATACAAGTATCCTAATTTTTGGCAAAAAAAAAATAAGTTACCAGTGGATCAACCATTTTAGACATATTTACCCACCAAATTAAATTAAATTTGAGGCCAGAATATTTATTTTACACTAACGCAACAATTTGTTGTGATTGAAATAATTTATAAAAAAGAATTACAGAATAAATGATAATACCAATAAATTCTATTTAATTGTTTTTTAAATAAGCGTCAAATATGGTAATATGCGGCCGCCTCGCTTTTTGTCCAACGGTAAAGACCGGAGGCTTACGAGAGGCTTTTCGCCGGTGTCGCTATCCACCGGCCGCACTGGTTGCGGCCATGGCGGCGAGGACGGTGTTCGGGCAAATGACTGGTTTATCCTTTACTTCTCGCGCACCATCACTCCGTACTTTTTTTTTTCTGCGAAGTATTTATTATATAGAATAGTTAAAATAAAGCCGAGTTGAAAGCCACTCGCTTTTGAGCTTTTCCACTCTTTTCCAGCCGACCAAAGCAAGAATAAATTGGATGAAAACATGTTTTGGCTCCTTTTACACCCTGTCGGAGACAGATAATCCCTCCCGACTCTGATCCGTCCCGTCTCCTCCGATCTCATTCCAAGCCTCCGTCGATCTGATCGTGATCCTTTAGACATAATCAAAAAGAAAAAAAAAGAAGGTTCTTATTTTGATCGCTCCATCGAGGTGAGTTTGCTTGTTCTTCCGAACTGGTTTGATCTGTAGGTTTCTTTAAGGATTTGGAAGAATTCTGGTAACGAAAGGTTGGGCTTTTGCTTGGTTTCTGGAGTTAAATTAGTTTGATTTAACATCTGAGAGCGTTTGCTGCTGAAACCATCCTATTTTATATGGTAGTGAAGGGGGGTTATGGGGGCTTTATCATACTGATCCATGTTTCTTTATTCTCTGGCTTTAGAATTCTTGTTCTTGTTCATCTGGTGTAGACAAACTTTAACTTTTATATTTCATGAACGACAATAACAGAAAATTAATGTGCAGCTTTGCGAGTTGAATTACTTAATTAGTCGCCCAAAGTTAGCTTTTCTAGCTTTCATGCTAGAAATTTGCTTAAGCTAAATGAAATATTGCAGAGGCTTGTTTAAGATCTTTCTAGTGATGATATGGATGTGCTTAGTTAATCTCCTTGTTATTTGACTATGTGATAATATTGATAAGTACTTTAGAATAAGCTCATATTTGCTTTTCTGGTTACACTGATTTGGTAATTGGTGAAGCTTGCTTGAGTTTTTAGTCTTCATCATCTGGACAATGCTATATCTCATGGATGTTTCAATTAACTATTTGTGGCATTTAGTGATATGCCTAATAATAGATCTATAATATAATTAGCAGATCTACACAAGTATCATTAAAGTGAAAAAAATGGTATTTTTTCTAACTTTCTTTAGTATGCATTTGTGCTGTTATTATTTCTTTTGGAGCATGAAAATATTATCTTACACATCATTTTCAATTTCATGATTTTCACTTGGATAATTATGCCTATCATTTTTCTTTTGCTGCCAGATCGTTAGAGAAAGGCGAGAGAGAGAGAAGATATGGCAATCAAGAGAAACGAAATTAAAGTTCATTTTGAAAAAGTGATGATATTATGCATCCGAACCATTTACAGATCTGCTCGCTATCACCCTTTTGTTTTTAGTCTGGTGTTATTCATGCTTGTATTATATAGATCTTTTCCTTGTCTGTTTGCTTTTCTGGCATCTTCTTCTCCTGTCATTGTCTGCACCACTCTTCTCCTTGGACTCCTCCTCAGCTATGGAGAACCAAATATACCTGAGATTGAGGAAGATAATAAGAGTACTTGGGAAGTTTCTTCTATGGAAATCGACAGCCCTACCAATCATCTGTATATGAAGGAGGATGGGAACTTATCAGTAGAGAACCACGTAGAGAACAGAAATCTTAGTGAGGAAATTGAACTGAAGGAGAAAATTCAGCATGAAAAAGAGGCCATTGCAGATGTTTACATATATCAGGCGACTGAACAGTATGAAGGAAACAAGATTGATACTATTATGAAAAAAATTAAATCGGGCGAGAAAGTGAAGAACGAGAGTAATAATGAGGATGAAGTGATTCAACATGAAGAATATCAAGGTCAGGCCATTTCCAAGGATAGAGATCTTTGTGTTGGGGAAATAGGCGGTATCACACAAGTGACTGAAAATGCCATTTTTTTTTACACTGCAGATAAACAAGAAACTGAGGATCATAAGTTGGAGATGGCTGAAGCTGCATTGGATCACCATTTTGGCTCTTCTCTAGGATTGCCACAGCGGTCAGTTGATCATCATTCTGATTCAGATACTGAATCAGATAGGGCGGAGAGTTCCTCTCCTGATGCTTCTATGGCTGATATAATCCCAATGCTTGATGAACTTGAAACTCTTTTGAATTCTGAACATCCTCAACATGTTTCTATTTCGAAGTCTGATGCAGACTCTGAAATGTCGTCGGATCATGAAACAAATGATAATAGTATTGATGAAGAAGAGGAAAAAGATGGGGAGGAAAAAGATGGAGAAGCACAAGAGGAGAGAGATGATGGTACTGAAGCTGCAGTGAAGTGGACAGAAGATGATCAGAAGAATGTAATGGATCTTGGTTCTTCTGAATTGGAAAGGAACCAGAGGTTAGAAAGTTTGATTGCAAAGAGAAGAGCAAGGAAGAATCTGACATTTAGGTTGGAAAGAAATCTTATTGACTTCGATGCTGATGACTCTTTCCTTAGCATGGGCGAACTATCACGCTTCCGTGTCCAAGTTCCACCAAGGAGGAATCCATTTGATAGTCCCTATGATTCAGAAGAAATATTAGATTTACCGCCAATTCCAGGCTCGGCTCCCTCTTCCCTGCTACCCAGAAGAAATCCTTTTGATATTTTCTATGACCAGCAAGAACAAGATAGCAGCCTTACAGGTGAAACTTGGGGCCACCAGGATTTTGTGTCAGCTCCACATCGTGAGACACCCTTTAGAAGGAATGAGACCTTCAGCTCAGCAAGAAGGGAACTTCAACAAGAGAGACACCCTTCAAGGTTGAAACCCTATTTTGTTGCAGAGAAGATGGATTGGGAAGAGAGAAGTTCTACTTTCCAGAGACAATTCAGTGACAGGAGTGAGTCAAAAGTGAGTACTATTCCAGAATCTGACACAATTTCTTCAGCAACAGATCAAGAATATAAGAGAGAGCTAGAAGAACAGGAAGTTCTTTTGGAAAATAAACTGCCATCTCCTGGTAAACATGATGCTGATGCTGTGGATTCTGAAAGTCACACTTCTGAGGAAGTAGAGCCAATTCATACTGAAGAAGAGAAGACTGAACATCTAACTAATGATCATGACTCCCATTTAGATATTAATTCAATTCAAGAAAGAGATCAAGTCATTGAAAATTTTGGAGCTGTAGAAGAAGACACAAGAGAAGAAATGCACCGAAATTTGTCTATTTCAGATTCTGAGAAATTTGAAGTGATTGAACCAAAGCATGATGAGCCAGATCCTTCTTCATCTAATCTGGGCTTCAAAGCATCTGTTTTGGAACAGTCATCTAATATGGAGCAAACAATTATTCTTGGAGAATCGGATTATTTGACAAGGGTAGGCCATAAATTTGCAGAACCTGTCCATGATTCTAGCCTACCAGCAGATGGAAAATTTGTATCTGAACAGTCAACACTTGATGAAGCTTTGCTCGATGCAGGTATATGAACTCTCTGTGATCCAGTAGCAATGGATTTTGGTTGTTTATTATAATGATTTTTTGTTTTTGGGGGAGATGCAGGTGAAAGTGGTAATGCTGATTCTTCAGTGGAGTTTGACATGGAGAGGGAAGCTTCCAAAATAGCTTCTTCTCCAAGGACATTGGAGGTCAAAGCTACCTCAGGAACTGGATACTTGATATCGGCTGATGAAACCGTGGAAGAGTTGGTATCTGTCAGCATAGGGCCTGTCACATCTTTCCAGAGTTGCCTTTCCATAGATGAGAAAATATCAAGGTCAAGGGAGATCAATGACAGTAGTGAATATGATGATGTCAAAATTGGAAAATCAGTTGTTCAAGAAGAGTCCAGTCATTTGATTTCATGCATGACACAGGAGCCAGCGACAGCAGACAATGCTAATCAGACAAGAGCATTTAATCCAAATCATTTGGATGTGAGCAATGGCAAAGAAGGAGAAGAGATTGTCGAAACTTCATCATCTTCTTGTTTGGATGTGTTATTAGTATCTGCTGGTTCAATTGTATATGAATTTCAGCAAGCATCACCATCAATGGAGAAGCATAGTTCGCCTTCTGATGGCACTGATATTGTAGAAACTCACAGCACTTTGGACCTGCCTTCAAATTCTGAAGAGAATCAAGAAGATTTTAAACAAAAAGAAGATCATCCAAGCTGTATGAATTATGATCAAGTTGTTGGTTTAACTGGGTTACAGATGAATGAAGATGTCAGGGTTCTTGGATCTGATATTGAACAAGATGCTCCTTTCTTTCCAAACCCTAGACAGGAAGTTGATAACATGGATGATAATAGGGAACTTTTTCACAAGCCAAAAGACAGCACCTCAGATACCTTTCCTTCATTTCCTATTCAAGATGGTGGTTTGACTGGTTTACAGTTGATCAAACTGACACAAAGCAAGGACTCAGAGATGATGTCTGATATCCCAGTCCATCCCATAGATGATCTATCTGAATCAGGAGATGCAATCAAGAATTCACTCCTCACCAAGCATGCAGTTGGTTCTGTGAAGATGGTTGATAGCTCTGATGAGGAATCTGAAGAGATACACCCTCTAGTCTTGGAAGCTGGTGAAATTGACGAGAGTTTGCCAATAGATATGGATGGAGATGTGGATTTTCACATACAAGAACTGTCATCTAATCAGCAAGGTTTGGACTTGATTTTTCAAAAGGATGGCCAATCTGAAGATAATGCTTCTACCTCTAGAAGTCAGTTCCATGAGGTTCACTCAGGAATAAACCAACATAGCATTGTAGAATCAGATGTTTGGTCCTCATTTGATTCTAATGGTAACAGCGAGCAGACTGTTTACAACCCCAAATTTCGTGTTCTTGAGGCAAGCATGGTTGAAGAGGTTGATTCAGGATCTAATCAGCTCCTTGAAAAGGCCACAACATCTACTGTACCAGAGACAGACCTTCACAACCCAACAACAGCAGAACTTGTTCTTGAGTCCAGTGAAATATATACAAGTCAAATAAATATGAATCCTATAAAGACAGATTCAGAGCTCCTGGTTGTTGAAGCAAGATCTGTTGAAGATATCCACTCAGCTTTTAAACAAATTAGTCAAACAAGCCTTGACAAACCATTGTGTGATGAAGTTGGATCTCAAAACTCACCTGTTAGTGCTGTTCTGGATGCTAAACAGATACAATCCGACCTGCATGTTGTTGAAGCAAAATCTATTGAAGATATAGACAAGGCTTTTAGCCAGCTTTCACATAGCACCGGCAAGAAAGCCCCAGAAGTAATGGAAAGTGAGGTTCTTGAAGTGCATAGTCCTGATATAAGTTTGGTATTGAAGGAACCTTTTGCAAGTGAAACCAGCTCAAGCATGGAAATATTTGGTGAAAAATCAGAAGCTGAAAAAGCGGCTGATAAGGAGCAAGAGAAAGAGAATTTTAGGAATTCCATCTCCAGCTCAAGCTCAAGTTCTAGCTCAAGTGATTCTGATGTCTCTAAAAAATAAACAACAAGAAGATTAAGGTACTTAACTTCTTTCTTCTCTCATGATTGCCTTATTGAGTGTCTTTAAAATTTATTTGTTTTACCTGGCTAGATGTTTGAATTTTCAGGGAAACACAGGCATGGTGATGAAAATTTTTTGGGCTCTTCTTCACCTTTGAGATTCTACTGCAATTGATTTCTTTATGGATTGTCTTCATGAGGTCCTTGTATAGTTTGATGTCTGAATAGAAGTTTATGATTTGGCTGATCAATTAAGCGAGTTTTGCTATGTAAATTTCTACTAGTTGGGATTCCCAAATCCCTTATAGGCATTTTACCTCTTGACATTAGTCCATGATAAGATTATTGTGTGATTCTTTTTTTTTGTTTCTTTTGTGTACATTGATTTTCCACTATGCAAATACTTCAAAGGTTAATGAGTGATGTTTCATGGACTGATACAAGTTTCCAGAGCTTCCATTATTTATGTTCATAGACGTGCTTTTGTAGTTTTATCTATAAAAGATTTTGTTCACATCTCTTTGTTTTTTTTCACCTTAGCTAGCAATCTATGTAGATTGCTAGCTCTTAATGATACTGAACCTATATTTTTTTCACCTTAGGTGCCCTTAGTTGATCCGGAACACCTTTGCAATGTAATATCTCATGCCTAAAAGAGGTTTTGAATAACACATGGCAATCAATAGTATGGTCTTTTGTTTTTCAAGATTTTGAGGGACAATACTAGATAACTAGATTTGTTCTGTGTTCCTTTTGTAAATGTGGTTTATGAACTAAATAAAAAGCTCACTGATTATTTTCTTGTTACTAAAATATGCAGTAACAAGAAACTTGTCAGACCCTATATTTTGTTGTTAGTTTCAGAGTTACTTTTGTTTTTATTTTTTTGACAGAAATATTCTTTTAGCTGAACGGTTCATGAGAGTGGTCATCGTGTACCATTTCTTTCTACATTTATCTTAATTCTTGTTGGAAAAGCTGATAATTCTCTTCTGGACAAATGGATATGTAAGTAGGGTAAAAGTTTGTCATTTTTTTTCTCTTGGAACTTGGAAGAAAAGAATTTATTATCCAGATTCTGTTTTGGTTCATCCAAGATTAAAATATGAGTGAAGGGATTTCATCGATTGTGGAATGTTTTCAAATTCGAACAGAACTTTGAATTGTTTAATCCATCGTAAGATTTTTTTTGGCAAAATCATATTGGTATGTTTGCGGATAAGATAAGATTGGATTAGATAATAAATGATGGAGGATTGAGTGTAAATTTTTTATATCCGATGTACATCAGATATAATATCAATTTTATAATTTTTTATTCACATTTTTTTTTCTAATCCATGCACTAAACAAATAATGTATATTTATCAATTTCTTATCCTATCATCCCTTATCTAATGAAGCAAACAAACCCTGTTTGCTTCGATGGATTAAGGAGGTGGATTGGATTTTAAAATCCAATCTATTGTTTGCCGCAACAATGGATATGAGTCGGGCCGGATATTGTGTGGATTTATTTTGGCTCAAATTCACCGCTGGCCTGATTTAGAAATCCTAAGGAGTGGGTGGGTTTAAGGCCCACCAAATCCACAGGATATGAATTTTCATATCATATCCATGCTTTTTATCCTACGCCAAAATAAACATATGATAGGATTTCAAAAAATTCTCTTGGATTTCTATCCCCCCTTATCCACATTAAATTATATCTCATCCAAATCATATCTTGCAAAGCAAACATGGCCTAATAGTTTATGATTTTTAAACAAAAATATTATAAATATATTGGATGTGGTGTTGATTTATAAGAATTGATGAGCGTGCTACTATCAATTTCATCTTGAGCATTTTAATTAGGCCAATAAGTTCGCCTATATGTTGGCCTATGAAGTTGACGAATCAGTTATCCCAGCAAGCAAATTATAACAAATGGTATGAGAGCAAAATCTACTTCTAGGCATGGTGAGGGAACCTATGTGGGAAAGGGCTGTCTAGGAGATGGGGTGGAGCTGCCTACTAGGTTAGGCCTTATATACATTCGACTTGGGTGTGATTCTGGACTATGTGTTAGACTCGAGTTGGGCCTTGACGAGGACGTCGAGATATAAATGAGAGATATTATAATACTCCAGTTTAGTCCCACATCGGGTGTATATTGAATGTGATGTTGGCTTATAGCTTGATGAGTGTGTTATTATCAATTTCAACTTGAGCATTTTAATTAGGCTAATAGATTGATCTATGAAATTATGGGTCAGTTATCTCATTAAGCATATCGTAACATGTAATAATTAATTACGATGCATTTGCTTCAATGGATATATAATAGAATATGATATCAAATGAGAGAAAGAATTAGATAAAAAATTTATCCAATGTATAGCGGATAACACATGAAATTGATGGGTAAATTAGCTCATCAAGCGGGTCATAATACATTTATATTCTTCTAATCTTACGCATTTATCTAATATGTGCCATTGGATTGGAAAGAAAATCGAAACATTGGGTCATAATACATTTATATTCTTCTAATCTTATGCATTTATCTAATATGTGTCATTGGAGTGGAAAGAAAATCGAAACATTAAAAAAGAATGAACATGCTACAATGAGGGAGTGTATATGGTCAATTAAATAAAGCTTAATCATAAGGGCATATGTTAGAAAAATACTTACCTTTATCTTTAGGAGATGATTAAGAAGATAGGAATTGTGGGAGCAAGATTGCACGCATATAATTCTCATTTAGATTTTAAAGGGGAGTAGATGACTATTTCGGACTTGCCAAAATAATATATAATATATAAATCTGACCTAGCATTTTAAACTCCTTGATTTAGAATTAATGAAGTCATGGACATAATAAAGCTAAAAAGAAACTTGAACTCATCTAATTCTTGATTAGGCTTATAAGTATTTAAGTATATGTGAGTATATAAAAAGCAATGTTGAGTTGCTTGTCACACTGTTTTTTGGAAAGCTTCAAAGTCTAACCATCTAATTAATGAGGAATTAATTAGTGATGCTTATCCTACACTATTGATTGATTAGTGGAAATGGCTCCATTTAGACAAACAACTTGGATATTTTTAATAATTAATTATGCCATTTTTGAAGGAGTTGTGTTTGTGTTTCTTTAGGCTTGTTTGGATGAGATGAAATATGATTTAATATATGGTACGATATGATATTATATGATATGATACTATAATTATTTTTTTATTATTTGGAAAGATAGTATGATATAGTACAGTTAAATGGTAGCCGCTCGGAGGAGAACGAAGTTTTGGCTAAGTCGATTAAGAACAATAAGTAAAAGTCTAATTTGATATAGGTAAATAAAGGACATAAGTGAAATTATAAATTTTAATTGAGGGTATTTTAGAAATAAAATTTCATTAAATCATGAGAAATCACCAAATTTATAGTTTAAAAACTTGGTCAAAATTCATGATTTTCAAACAATGAGTTTACCATCATAAACCATGACCATCGTTTGGAAGTTTTTCCAAATAAGAAACTGATATAATTATATCATGTAAAATCATGTCTTACCGAAGCAAACAAAACCTTAGTTGAATGATTTCTTTTAGTATTTAATTAGATAGTTGAATTGATGTATGCTTGGAGATTTGGATTTGTGTTGCCTTCTACCATTATTGTTCTCATGCATTGCTTTCAGCATGTTAATTTACTATAATTAGAAATTAAATATGAAAACCCACCAATCCCTGTGTGATTTATTAGATAACAATTTACAAAAATATAATTATGTTGTTATAAAATATAGATTAATTTATCTATATATTTATGAACAAGAGGTATACTTCTTTTAAAATTTGCTAAGTAAAAGGTTATTTTGTCAACTTAAAATTAAAAAAGAAGAGTCTAATTAATAAGTGACAAATATCATCATGCTACATAAAATTCAAATATATATTGAACGGAAAAATAAAAAAATAAACTATCTAAACTCAAGAAAAACCGATATACTAAGTTTTACTCCATCCACTATGCAATTCTTACAAATCAAAAGCAAGATAGATAAGTGAGTTTCCTCTTGTACTATCGTGCAACTAGAAGTGGCTCCTCTTGCCCACTCAAATAAGGACAACTATCGTAAAATAGCTCACCCAAAGATTGAGATGTGCGATCAAGCACAACTTGTCGCAAAGGTTGTAACCACACTCTCTTGGCCAAAGTGCATCCGCGCACCTTGCCCCAACATTGCGTGCGGCGATTGCGATCGTATTGCAATGGTGGCAACGATTGTTGTAGTGATTGCTCACAACATTTTCTTTGTGTTGCAATCGCTTGCTGCAATCGCATGCCAACAACAATGTTGTAGTCACACACAATGCGCGGCCGTTACTTGGTGTCTAGCAACAATCATACTTCATTGCCTCCATGCCCCATACACTCTCGTTCATACGGGTGAGCAAAATTCTTCGATTCACCGAAACCGAACCGAAACCGATCGAATCGAAATCGATTTAACTGAACCGAATTAGGTTCAGTTTGGTAAATTAACCAACGGTTCGGTTAATTTACCGAATTAATTGGATATATATATATATAATAACAATTATATTAGATGTTGGTATTTGCCTTAGTGGTTAAGTGTAATGTTAACCTTTCCACCTGGGTTTGAATCCTAATGTTGTGTAATATTTTTATTTTACATTCAATTATATATATAATATGTGTTAAGATGATTGGAGAGGTAGAAATTAAAGTTTGGTTGCCAATTGCTTGAGTTTGAGTCTTAGCATATGTATATTTTTTGAAAAAAAATTTAGTTTTTTTAATAATCTTTTCGGTTAACCGAATCGAACCGAAAATTCGGTTAACCGAACCGAATTAACCAAATATTTTCGATTTGGTAAACGGTTAAAAAAATTTCTTTGGTTCAATTCAATTTTTAATCGAACTGAACTGATGCTCACCCCTATTCATTCATGACGAATCATATTGGAGACATGCTATTATCAAACAAGAAGCATGACAAGAAGAAGGATATATATATGAGAATCCTACCCGAAAGCGTACACTTCTTCTTAGTTTGAAGTGGGGAAAGAGTTCTTTCACTTTTTTTTTTTTCATAAAAATGAATTTTTATGAAAACATATTTTATAATTTTATTGTATATATGTCATCAAATCTAAAAACTAAAAACTCAAGTGAGAAGATTTTTTTAAAAAAAATCCTTTTTAAATTACCAAATGTTTCTTTAGTGTTTACATATCATTTAGATTTTAGAGCTTGCCCTTCTCTAATTTTAAATGGTCAAATTAATTATATATTTTCATGAACATGTATAGTTACATTTTTTTATTTTATTAGAAGACTTGATAACTTATCAAGTGCTTTTGCTTCAATTACACACATCACTAATACTAATACTACAAATTATTATTGTTACAATAATCATCATTATCTTTTTTGCTTTTGGTTTTTTAATAGTCATTGTCACTATCATTTTATAATAAAATAATTCATGTAGAATATAATTTCTTTAAAAAATGTATTTTTTTCAATAAATATAAAATTGTTATATTATTTGTACACGCACAATAATATGTCATCATCTCGAATTATAAATCCACTTGCAATTATTTCTAAAGACTTAATTAATTATAAGTGGATTTGCTCCAAAGTGGATCATTGTCCATATTAATATATTAACAAATTTTTTTAACCAAGTGGTTATAAATGAATATTTTTAAACCAAGTTTGACTCCATTAAATAGATTTCAACAAACATTTTACTGAAAAAATAATAACTCAATTAAACTATATAATTACACCATTTTGCATAAGATTTAAGTGATCAAAATTAGGCTTAATTGGTAGAGAGAGAAAAAAATCAAATTCAACCCACGAACTCCTCGAGGATAATCATTAGAGTGCGTTTGATATAAGATAATCTATCTACATTATTAGTAATATATCTTTTAAATACTTAGAGCCCACATATTAGCATATCTGGTTCAGACACTTTATCGATAATCCTGATTACTTTGATAATTCAGGTGGTGTACCACCAAGATGATAATGTGGATAGCCTCATGGAAGATAGGTATGTGAATTATTAGTTTACCATTCAATGATAATTCTAAATTTCAATATTACTTTTCTTTCCTATATTCTTTTTCATGCAAGACATCATTGTATATAAATTTTTTTTGATAATTTTTTGTGATGTTAAAAAATACAAAATTAAGATTGTCATCTATATTGATCAAATATGTCAAACGAGATAATATTATATTATCGATAAATCGAAGATATCAATCTATCTTATAATAATATGAATTATCGTTATAATATTATCCAGCAACGTATCGAACACAAACTTTGATAATATTTAGGTTTGTGAATGGAATTCACAAGAATAAATATTCTCAATGACATACATAGAATAAAATAATATATATTTGAAAAAGATTATATTTATTTTCAAGTATTAACACCGAATTTTATAGGTATAATGGTCTAACGAAAGGACTAACCGGAGATGATCTCTACGAACTACTAATGAAGTAGAGGAAGTTCTCAAAATATTTTGAAGCGAAGATAGATCTTACGAGAATAAATCTTCTCAAATCAACGACGTACAGAAATAAAATAATATATATTTGAAAAGATTGTAAGAGCAAATTCTAAATATCTGATTTGATAGGGATGTTATTGTAATATTGTTCATTATACAATGGACGGATATGATTAGTGGATCTCTGACAAACTTCAGAAACTAACGGCGTCAACAACGACGCACTCCTCCAATCACGTGCCTCGACGGCGCCGTTAACTCTGCCTTTTTCTCTACTGCGGTAGGCGAAAGATTTATGTCAAAGAGTGAGTAGAACGAAGCTACCCCCCGTAGCGAGAGAGATCAGAGAGAGAGAGAGAGCAATACTTCCCCCTCAATAACCCTAATTTCTTCTAAGAAAGCTATGTTTCCCACTCCAGTTGCTAGATTTCTTTAGGGGATTTCTCTCTCGTGCGAAGCACGATCGACGTGCTTCGGATCGACCTGGTTCTGGGGCTTTTGCGGACTCGGATTTGGTGGTTTTTCTGGACAGCTTTCTGACTCAGCTGGGAGCGGGAGAAATCTTGGATTTTGGAGTAATAATTGGGTTGCTGGCCAGGGATGAGCTTATCGGTCAGACAGAGCGCTGCTTCCGGCGAGGGATTGGGTTTGGAGGATCATAGTTGGTGATGGATCTGTAGGTAATGTTTTATCTCTGCTAGAAACCTCTTCGATTTATGTTCCCGTTGCAGATCAGTCTACGAGATTGCTTTGTTGATAGTTTTCGTACAGCTAGTGTTTGTTTTTTTTTCCCACGAAATTTGGTGATTTTACCGAACTCGTGGTTTTCTGGTAACTTGAAATGTTCATTTTAGCTTCGTTCCTTCCGAATTGAAGCATTTTTATTCTACAGCTATTTCGGATTTGGAGCTACTGATGCGGCTTTTTTTCCCGATCTATGTTTACTCGTGGAATAGCTGTCCTAATTAGCTGTTACTCTTCATCATGTTCTTCAGACCATTGCTTCAGCTGGGAGTACAATTCCTCACCCTCAGTAATAGCTAAATGTATGACTTGGGGAGTCCATAATCTGTATCACAAAAAACTTGTAGTGTTGTGTAGTTTACAACATTGGATTCAGTAGGCATTGGCAGCTGAAATTTTAAGAATTGCAGTATCTCGAGCTTCAAACTTTAAGCATCTCATCTACACTTGGAAAAGGTTGGCAGAAAGCCTACACTTTGCTTGTCTCTAGCTGGTCATTGGGAAGGATCTTCCATTGAGAAACTAATTCCAAAAATGCAACCAAAAGCAAGAGTCTATGCTGACCCATCCCCTGATCTGGATTGTTTTGACCTCTTGCCTGACTCAATTGTCCTCCTCATCTTCAATAAGCTTGCAGATGTCCGATCACTAGGTCGATGCTCAGCTGTTTCAAAGCGGTTCAATTCACTTGTTTTCTTGGTCCATGATGTCTATATTAAGATCGACCGTGTGGTCACTGTGGATGGTGATTCTGATGATCCCTTAAGCCCATCGTCTCCCAGGCAGCGGCACCTTTTCTCCAACTTCCTAAAGCTGATGCTCTTTAATCTCCTAAAACCCTTCCACAATCTTCGCAGCACTGGTGGAGGCAACAAACCTGTATTCCCACAACTCTCCCATCACTCCCCTGCACAAGTCCTCAAGGACTTTATCCATGTCCGCAACCTCAGGATTGAGCTTCCTGCTGGAGATGTTGGAACTGAAGACGGAGTTCTTTTAAAATGGAGAGCTGAGTTTGGTAGTACTCTCCAGAAATGTGTTATCTTAGGCGGTACAAAGGTTGATCGGAAGCCAGTCTCTTCTGAGCTTGAATCATCTGTAGAAGACAGTGGAAGCATTCCTGAATCATTCTACACAAATGGAGGACTAAAGCTTCGTGTTGTATGGACAATCAGCTCCTTGATTGCTGCTTCTACAAGGCATTATCTTTTACGACCTATTATTAAGGACCATCCAACTTTGAAGAGTTTGGTCTTGACTGATGCTGATGGGCAGGGAACCTTAAGCATGGGTGAAGAACAGCTGAAGGAGTTCAGGGAGAAACCTCTGGCACCCTCAGCATCTTCAAACAGGACACAAGTTCCAGCTTCAAATATGAAGTTGAAATATGCTCCCTATTTGGAACTCCCTGGTGGAATGGCATTGCAAGGGGCCACTTTGGTTACCATTAAGCCATCATCGGATGGAAGCGGTGCCAGCAATACTACTAGGAGTGAGACTGATGCCTTTATTTCTGGAGCATTTGATGGCCCGTTCAAGGCTGCAGTGAAGACATTGCTGAAACGACGAACCTACCTTTTGGAAATGAATGGTTTCTAGATCGCTGACCTCACATCCATTTGACACTGCTGAAATTGAAGATGCATCCTTTGAACTTTCCTCATGAAGGTGCAAATTGCAATCTCGCCATGGTCAAGGTGTGCCCCTGTTATGTGTTGTACTCTGTTGCTTGTATCTGTATAGCAATAACAGCTGTCCATGTAGAAGTTACATGAGATAATATCTTCTTCCGTGTAGTTCACAAAGTTGTGCGAATTTAATTTTGCTGATACTAGTAGTGTGTTTCAGTCCAGCTTTACCCATTAACTTTCTTTTGATTCTGAATTGTGGTGCGAAAATGCCTGATATAACATCTGTTTTTGTGGTCAAGCACGCAGTTGCTAAATATCCTCCGAAATTTTACTATGATTAGCAAGCTTTGGAAAATGACTGAGTCGCAGATTGAAGAATTATCTATAGGGCATGTTTGATTGTGCTGACTGCAAATAGTTCACAATGTATAAAGAAAATTATCCATTTGCTGGTTTTTTTACCAATGCATTTGCGGCATAGGCATCAAAGCAGTATCTTTATGCATCTGATGGAACAACTTAGTTCATTGTTATTTCTGTCATCCTGTGAACTATTTTACCACTGATACTATGTGATGGCAAATGTTTGATGGAAGGAATATTTTCATATTGATTTCATTGTAGTTTGGTATTCCTATATTTTCCTTTGACGATTTTATAGAAGGTACAATGTTGCAGATTCCTCTCATTTGCAGGAACCACGATTAGGAGTGGAGCAGTAGGATTCAAGCTTAAGTTTTCAATGTGTTGATCCAGCAAGGTCACTGAAGGTTATGGGATTTACCTGTAATGTGATTATTAAACAACATAATTAGATCATTTCATTGACTTAATTGAAATGAGAAAATCCTCTTGCATGGTTAGCTCTTAGCTGGCAGTAGTCCCTAACCACTACCAAATAATGACTAATAAAACATATGGAACCAAATTAGTGATCTCCATTTATTGGATAACCTTTGTTACTATCTGATACTTATATTCCTAAAATAATGAATGAATGAGTTCTCTTCTATAAGTTTCAATAATTAATCATAGGGGAAGTTCGAATTATGTCAGATACCACTATATTTAAAGAGCTTCTCAATTTCATGATGGTGGGATACAAGCGTTGAACCTATATTTTGAAGGTCCATGAGATAGTGCAGATCTTGTCATTTAATAATGTTTGAAATCAAAACGGTTTAACAAAAATGACCCACCTATTTATTTATTGTAATCTTGGTACTTGGTGAGCTGTTATATTTAAAATATTAGCACTAAAGTCTCAATTAGAATTTTGGATAAAGATAGCAGAAGCATTCAGAGGCGTCTCATATTGGTTTGGTTTAATTAAATTAAAAAAAATCCATGTTGGCTTGTTTCATTTAACGAAAGATTCCAAACCCGTTCGAGCTTAAATGAAATCATCCACAGCTCTTCAAATGACATGCACGCAATCCAGTGGAATGAAACAGCTTCATGTTTGCATCAATGATCCCAGAAGCAAAATTAATGTGATTAAAAACAATTAGATCAATTAAGGTCCTCGACTTACAGAAATAGTCAGTAGCCTTAGGTTTAGTAGAATGCCAAAACCTGTTCATGAGTAACCAGCAACATAATCAGTGTAGGAAGATTGAAAAATGATTACATATATGCTTCCAGCTTCCCTGAAACGTGAAGCAGGTAGCAAAAGCAACAAAAGGCTATGTTTAAATACAAGTTGGTAGGGAGCAATGGTACGGCAATTAGACTAAGCAGGGTTGAATATTCAGATTCTAATATTAGAGGGTATAGTTGATTACTGGATAGAGAGATTCTGATTACATTAAGCACGGTTGGATCTACGGGTTCTAATATTAGGGGGTACAGTGGATTGAGAGGTTTCGTTTTCAGTTCCCACTGATTCCGTTTTGCAGCTCCTAAGCCTCCTCCTGGTTGCAGGACGTGAAGAGTCTTCCTTTTGAGTTTCACTCTGGGATCGAAGTGCTTCAACTGCTTCGGCTTTAATATTCCTGGATCTCTTTCTTGAAGCAGGATTAGTTGAAGTTGCCTGGGTTTGGTCTGGCAAATCTGTATAATCTACCTCCTCAAACTCGGATTGGGGCCATGGACTACTACAACCAGGACAATCCCTCGAGCCCTGATGGTTCATATGAACCGACCAGAAAAAACAATGGACATCAGAAAGAGGCATGCAATACTGCAAAGGAAGATATTCTCCTCTTTCGAAACAATGACAAGATGGGCAAGAAAAGTTCAAACCTTTCGTTGGGGAAATTTCTTCTTTAAACAGTAATAATGAATTCGGACAGTGCATCCTTCATTGGAACAAACAGAGGCCTGTAGACCATAGCTAAACAGTTATAATGATTGAAATAATGAATTGCATAAAACAAGAAACCTCTATCATACTCTCCACTCGATCCCAATTGGTTTATTTGGCCATAGCAGGCATATTCGAACCTATGAAATCCCAGCTTCTTTATATTGAAGTTCAACTTTTAATCATGTTTCAGTTTTTCCTCCTATTGCTCCTAGAAAAAACTCTGTAATTTTGCATGCCAAAACAAAATACTATTCCATTTTGTTTTAGAAACAAACTTCTATACTCTATAAAGATCTCTATACTGTTTGATTTCTTTTTAGGCATTGTACAGCACACTTACAAAGCAAAAAAAGATAACCAAGAAATTATAACTTGTGAACATCATGTGGAGAATAATTAAATTAGTGAGTGCTCAGTATAGAGTAGAGACAAACCTTCACCCCAGCTTCATTGCAGACCTCACATGATGGGATAACATTATTGTGAAACCAACTCCGAAGATCAAAGAATGATCTTATGCCAAGGCCTATTTTCCCATTGGAGGTGTAGCACAGCCATTGGTCCTTTATGAGATCATTAAGAGTTTTCTCCTTCTGGGACATTGTGAAAGTCTTGAATGCAGCAGGGACTCTAGGTTGACCATCCTGTGAACTTTGCTGAAACCAAAAGAGTATTATGTAAGTATGGTGGCTTAAAAACAAGTATTATCTGGCTAAGCAAATATATGTCTAATCAAGGTTCATCTGATAAAGAGTCAATAATAGTAGTCATGTAGACTAGCACCATAACACAAAGCAGCAAAGTAGAAGCTCAGATAACCTGCCAAAATAATAATACATTAATATAACTAAACCCAATACATAAGCTCTGTAAATGTCACCTTCAATAACAACTTCTCATGAACCTTATGCAAAAAGCATGACAGTTTAAATCATTTTCTACAATCTCTAAACCCGAATACTTAATTTGGTTATCTTGTAAGCTGCAACTGAAATTGCAAATAGTCATTGTTCTTAACACGAAAGGAACTTAATTTATGTATTGCAAGCAGACCAGACGAGTAGACACTTATTCAGGTTTGTGTATGTTTGGATTGGATGAGAAGTAAACCTGAACTAGGCTGCACCAGTGAACTTCCGAACCAGATATGTTGGTTATTACAATCATAAGAAATGGATACTCGAAATGGGAGTATCTCAGGTTGTTCTAGTGTTTTACAGCTACCAGAGTTACTAACCTGAAAACCCACACCTTGCATCTCACTTACCATTCTTCAATTACATTGTTCCGAATAATAAGGCATGATACAACTAATTAGGGTTGTTCATGGGTCAGGTTTAGAGGAAAAACTGACCCAACCAAGGTTGTTAAAGGTGCTAGGCACACTCAAGGCGCAAAGGTCCCATAATCGCCTGAGGCGCAAGGCACAAAAAAAGCGTGCGCCCGACCGAAGCAAGGCGCACATTTTAAAAAATAGTATCTATACTATTCTCAAGCAATAAGAATATCATATGCAATGTAAGAATTAAATTATATGCACACCATTGCACCTATAACATCAACAATTTCAACGAATAATTAAAACGTCGCATATTTAACACAAAGTTAGTCACCCTCCTCATCCCTATTCCTTATACATTATCCCTGAGTCTCCATCACTAAAATTATTATCAGTTTCATCATCCCCATCTGACGTGTATCCTCCAACTTCATTTTCTGTTTCAAATGAATCAGCCTCACTCTTCAAAGTCACGCTCAGTTGAGTCATTTGAATTACCAACACTAGAGCTTGACTACGAGCTGGCTTGACTTGTTTTCTAGTGAATCTAGTGGGTCCTTAGCCCTAGTTGCTCTAGCTATAACACCCCATGTCAAGCCACCTTCATCATCACTAAAGACGCTAGGGCTCTAGCTATAACGCCTGACTGAAGGGCTCTAGCTAGGGCTGCGCTAGGGCCTGTGGTCGCCTCGCCTGGTGCGCCTAGGCGACCAAGCGAGCGCCTTTGACTACACTGGACCCAACCTGACCAAGTGTAATTAGGTCGGGTCGGGTTCAAGATTTTTCACCTCCCTCAAACCCGACCCGATCTAGTTCAGATCGGGTCGGATAGTCAAGTTTACCCGTTTAGGTAAAAATGAGTTTTTAAAATTATTTTAAAAATTTAAAATAATTATTTTAATATAATATTTTAAAAATAATTTAAAATATAAATAATTGGGTCATCGGGGCCCAAGACTTGACTCAATTATGGTTGGTTATATTGTACCTGACCCGACCCAACCCAACCCAAATAGTACGGATCGGGTTCTCGGGTTCATTGGGTTGAACAACTCTACAACTAATAACAATGTTAAGCAGATGTTTTTTTTTTTGCATTCTGCAGCTTTTTATGAACTGAATTACTGAACCACTAACAATTTTGATGATTTTACAGCATAAACACAAGTACCCTACTGTTGTTTACTAAATCATCTCCATAACCCGTATCTAAATTTTGTCCCCTTGCTGAATTGGTCACTTGGATATCTATATCAGATTGTCATGCCTATGACAATGCAATTCTACACTGACAGAATCATCTACAACTATATGATTATCATATAGGCTTTATAATATTACTTTCCAAAACATAAATACTAGAAATCAACTTAAGTAGCAGAGACAATCAAAAAGCATATTATCAAACTTAAAATAAACCAACAATGAAAGAACAAGATAGGGAGACTGCAGTCAAATAAACACGAAAGAAAAAATTTAGGAATATTGGGCCATCTAAATATAGCTGAATAGAGTTAAAGATGAGAAAAACCTGACTTTCCAACTGAACATGAAGAGCATCAATACTACTTATGCATCCTCCAGTTGCTGTATCCTGAACAATTGCTTCTATCTGCAACCATCATGACCATGAAAGGATATCAAAATTCTAATATTATAATGATTTAACTTCTATATACATATTGATGCAAAATGATTGATGAACAAAGAAATATAAGCAAATACTTTTTATTATATTTAACAAGATATATGCTTTCTAGCATTTGCCCATGGTCGAAGAGAAAAATCTAGTGATAAATTACCTTGACATTTTAGGAAAAAAATAAAATAGAAAACAGGATATATGAACTTTAGTTGCTTCAAATTGAGTGAGGTAAATGGCTCAAAATCCTAAATAGAGACAAAAATAAAGGTATTTTCTACAAGTAGATGCTAAAAACATTTTTCTGCATATGAAAAAGAAAAGCAACAGTTGGTCAAATGTCCAATCAAGTTTCAGATTCCATATCATATTCAAAGGAGCCCATAGTTGCTTGTGAATAACATTGAATAACTGAGCTGTGTCTTGTGCAACAAATAGCTATCTAGATTAGCCATACAGCTCAAGTTTCAGAGAAAGAAAATATCCAGTTCCAACAGAAAAGTTCTGTCAGCAAAAGTTTTGAACCAAGTAATGAAACTGTTCATATAGGATTTTCGTATCAGTTACTTGGTACTTTCTCCACAATAAAAATAACAAGGCATTTCACATAGTTGTTCAGCAGTTTCTCCAATAAAATAAGATTTTCTCAATTAGGAAGCAATTTACAAATCAGAAGTTATATATATGAAATTTCTGAAGTATCACAAAATAAGATAGCACAATAAAAATTAGATTGAGCTGAAAAACATTCTGACATAAGCAGTGGCTTGAAAGTTTCTTTGAGGATAATAAAGAGAGACTGTAGTTTGAAGTTAAATTCTCAAATTATGAGTAATGTTTATTACTGAGTGTCTGATACCCCCAAAAAAAGAAAAATAAAACAGAACCCATCCCATGAACTTATCGAACAATACATGACAGTTCAATGGACAAACTAGCCTTACCTATACCACAGCTAATTGAAAAATATGAATTGCCCAATAAAGAATATTCAAAAACATACATATCCGACTGACTTCCATACTCCTCTTTTCTACAATGCAGACTTGTATGGTTTTATTCACACAAAGACAAACGAAATATTTCCAGCATTTATATAATGATATTAAGATAGAATCTTCAACTCAGAACTATTGGAGATGAAAAAGAATTACAGAGTTCATCATTAAGTAAAACATCAAATAACTCAATTTCATGAGCTGAAAGACATACCACTCCCTTATAGAATGCAATCTGTGGAACAGAATACTTGGTTCCAAGCTTTGCTTGCTCATCTGCAACATTGTTAACCACACCATAGTATACCTTGCCATCATATTGGTTTTGACACGCTCGTAGCTCAAATTGCACGTAAGCAAGCTCTTTGTTGATCTTGAGAAGAGTATCATTAAGTACTTGACGATGTGTAGCTGCAGATTATTGCATAATTTATCAGTGACTACTGCATAAGACAGGCATAAGCCGGTGCTTCTATATAGCCAGATAACAAGCATAAAAATAATGAATCAATCATTCAAAAAGCAAGATTGCTGAGAAATACAAGTATTACGAGCGAAGGAAAATCTTCAGAAACATCCTGAACACCTCCACGGACTGTGACAACTTTTTTATGCTAATATATAATAAATAAGAGGTGAAAATAGGATAGGAACAAGATTACATATTAAAACCTAAATAAATTACTGCATGTTAGGGGACGTTTATAAAAAAAAAGACTCCAGCACTACACATCGAAATATAAACCTGACCTACTAAGTCACTAACACAGTTAGCTAATCACTATATCCAAGGAAGAGAAAATACGAAATACCTTAATTTTCAGTTTAAAAAAACAAACCTGGATCTTTCCCACTGATGCCGCTGAAGACTGAATAGAAGTCATTTTCCGTCATCGGGCCACGGGAGAGCAAGGCTTGTATAAGGGCGTGATGCTTCCAGCTAAGCGCCATTGTCCCAGAGGTGCACGAGAAACACTAACAAGGGGTATCGCTTCAACTGAGGCTTTAACGAGGAGCAACGAAGAAAATCTCATTAACTCCTCAGGAGCCCTAATTTCCAAAAACAAGGGGAGCGATTTTTTCGCCCTCTCTATCGGCGGGAATAGGAAGCGAGCGGGAGCGAGGGCAATTTTTATCGACCTCTATTGAATATAACGGGGCAATATATATCGGCGAGCCGTTATGAAACTATAATGGGCCGTGTTTGATGTGAGATGAGGACACGTCGGGAGATGGAAAGAATAAACGGCTGATATGTGAGGTAAGCGCCACTTGGAGGATTTAAATTCCTCGTATGGGTTGAAGAGGATCCCAATTCCCAACTCATTTTTGCCTTTTATTTCCGGCCAAACGAGTCGAGCATTTCAACTCGCTCTCGCTCGTCGCGCCTGCTTCTCGATCCACGGCGATTCGCTGCAAACCTGTGATCTCTGTTGCTAGATCGAGGCTAGGAGGAACATAATAAGGAATCCTGGTTGGTTATCGTGAAATGTTAGCGTTCCCTCGGTAGGATCTGTAGGAATTTGAGGGTTTAGGTTTGGAGATGGATACCTTCAGCGCTCAGGACCTATCCACTATCGGAGGGATCGCAACCGTCTCGCTGCTGCACTCCTTTATTCCCACTCACTGGCTTCCCTTCTCCGTCGTCGGTCGCGCCCAGAAATGGACTCTCACGCGCACTCTCCTCGTCAGTGAGTCGCAGCGAACGCTTAAAGATCTCTGCTTTCTTATTTCTTTTTGCTTGTTTAGGTCGTGCTATGCTTCCCTTTATTTAGACCATGATTTATTTTTCTAATTCGGTACGTTTCGTTTACCGAGCAAATTGGTAATGCGTAGTTGTTGGTATGACGGCTTGGCGTATGGTTTATTCTTCCTTGATTAAGGATAATTGGAACATATTTACTGACGCAGAAGCGGTAACTTCATGATTTCGGGTCACTAATTCCTCGGTTACAGTGGTTGCATTTTGTGACTGCTTCAAGTCCTTTGTCAACCTCTTTTTTCACATTTCCTGTAGGAAACATTATTTGAAATAGGGATGTCCGTTGCACATGTTACTTTTAGTTTTTTTACCTATGAAATGCTCTCTGTCTGCGAGGGCCTATGTGTGCTTGCAGTCATTTAATAACTGGATATTGGCTGGTTTGAAGAGTGGAGCGGTGTTTTTTTTTTTTTATGAACTAGAGCATGCATAGACTAGTGTGGCTTTTAGTCAGTCAATATACCTCTTTGCATATTTAATGCCATATCCTTATTTTGGTTAAGATCTTTACTAAGACACAGTATTATGATTTGGGTAATAATGGAAGTTGATCCTTGGACAGGTGCAAAATTACCTGAGATGAACACCATCTTCTGGTAGGAATGTTAAAAAATAGTGATACATAGGCCTGACCAGTTTTTATTCCCTTGCCTCATGCATTGACTGAACTTTTAGGAACAATTGAATCATTGTTATCTCATCAAACCCGGAACAGATCCTTATATATATTGGAGTCACACATTATTTTGTTTCCATAAACCATGGTGGTTTGTTGTTGTGGGATTGTGTCCATTTAGAAATTATAAAGCCAGGGATTCAATAGTGAGCCTTATAATGTTTGTTAGGCACCAAATACCTTATGGTATGATTAAGATATATCATACCATATAAAAGCTTAAGTTGTTAAATGACACATGATATATTTGTTTATGTTCTTAAGAATCTTAACATCCTCCCCACGTGAAAGGCAGGAAAACTTAATCAGATTTGGTGGTCTAGGCCTAGAACATGAAATCTGACTTAATTGGGTTTCTTCATGAGCTAGATATGATTCAAACACAATTTTTTGCTCGACTTCACTTCATCTAAAAGCTTAAGCCATTAAACAAACATGATCAATTCAATTATATTCGTAACATATTACAAATGGTTCACAATTTAATGTTAATATTGTTTTTCATTTATGCACATTATGTGTGCTAGATTGGCCTTTATGTACTTGTAATAAATATCTGTGTAGAATATCTCAATTCTCAAGGTTAAACAGTTTCTGAATCCTTCACTTAGCAAAATCTTTATATGGGGTACCAATTTTTACCAATCCTACTTGCTATTCTCTTTGTGCTTTTTACTAAAGCTCATATGAATGTTTTGCTAAGATTCTAACAACAATAGGATTGCCCTTATATTACATTCAATATTTAACACTTAGGTGAGATCCTCAATTAAGCATAATAGGATTAGTTTGAAGTTTGGATATCTATGTTTCATACTGAGGATCCAAAGATTCCCTAATTAATTCACTTTGAGATTTTTATATATTTAATTGAATGAGGATGAGGTTTATACAAGAGTGCGGGATCTACCATAAGTCACCTGGCACATTAGAGCTTATATGGCAGGCACTACTTAATGCCAGAATAATGAAAGTTTATTTATATATACTTTACATCTGCATTTGAGAGAAGACAGTAAAATGAAATAAAATGAGAAATGGAAAATTCAAAGTGGAACCTGTGTTTGTACTTTGTAAGAGGAATGGTAAACTAAACTTTTCTGCTAAAGGCATCTTTTTTTCTCCTACCTATTCTTGCTGCTTATGTAAAAGATATTTTGTCAACACCAGGAAGTCGATGATAACAGGAAATTTTAAATCTTAGAACCTATGATCTAGTACTCCATTTGTATGATTGACATGGTTATTAATCAGCTTTTCATGTGCTAATATTTGAGAATGAGTACCAGCTAAGAAAAATGAGTGTTTTGAATTTTTGATGTCGGTCTCTGGTTGTGGTCATTCTAATCCATCCTGAGGCACAGACTGTTTTCACCTAGACTTGTTTATTATTGACCTTATATGGGTAAACAACTAAACATGGATGTCTTCTGTGTATTATTATCAGCTGATTTGTGGTTATTTTACTTGAGTGGCAAATTTTTCTTAATGTACAATGCCATTAAAGAATATTTGAATTTCCCTTTCCTGAACAGCTGTATTTGGAGCTGTTTTGCATGTGATTTCCACTTCACTGCTAGGGATTGCTGCCATCACAATGGCTAATACCATTGCTGGTGAAGAGACTGTGCACAAGCTTGCTTCATTGTTGCTCATAGTTCTTGGAGGAAGTTATGTTCTTCTGTCTTTATTTGGTAAGGGAGGACATAGTCACTCACATAACCATTCCATGGAGAAGATGGCTGTGGCCGGGCTTATTCTAGTACCTGCATTGTCTCCTTGTGCTACAACTCTTCCAGTTTTCCTTGCTGTTGGCAACTCATCATCTATGTTGGTTCTAGCTATCATCGTGCTTCTCTTTAGGTAAGCTATTCTACTCAATCTTTTCACATTAGGTTCAGAAATCTAAAATATTTGCAATCAAGTAAAACCACTGTTTTAAGATCAGTGTGCAATATAATATATTTGCCAAGTATTAATGAAATATATCATAAATATTTTGACTTTTGGTCCTGGTAAGGTTCCCTCTGTTCGGAGTCTGATGAATCACTACACTGGTTAGCATGAGCTTCTAACCACATCCTTTCTAAACTTAAAATCCAGATATGATGTTCCAAATCCAGGAGAAGAATCTTTTTATGGTTCATTAAGCTTATGTTACAAATGGTGTCTTTGTCCTTGTTTCAATTTTCTATCATTGCCATTAATGCACTAATTGCCTGAGGCATGGATGAACCAATATCCTCAGTGTCTGTTCAATTATTTCCATTTCAAAACCGGAGGTCTTGATAAATCTACATCTAGAACTAAGGAAGATTTGAAAGTGTCCATGCACAAATTTAGCAATTGTAACATTTAATTTAGAAAGACAAGGGAGGCAAATGGCATAAAAGAGAATTCATCTACTTGCATGTACCTTTTGGGGTTTAAGTTGCTGTGAGAAATCTATTGTCCACATCTTGTTTCGGCAGTTTGATCTTGTCACTTTTTCTTTGTGGTTCTTGAACACTCAATTTTTATTTTCATGAACTCGCAGCACAATCACTGTCATGACATCTTTGGTGGCCCTCTCATTTTATGGTGCTAGCCAGCTGAAGTTTCATTGGGTGGAACGTAATGACAAGCTTCTCGTTGGCTCAGTGCTCGTCTTGGTCGGAATACTTACACTGCTTTTCCATGACCATGATGGCGAAACACATTTGGAATCCGAGCACATTAACAGGAAGCTTATTGTATTGTGAGTGTTGTAGTATTGTCATACTTTTTGTAGCATTTTATGATATTTGTCAACCGATAGAGGTAATAGGATATTCTCCGTCACTGCAAGGATAGAGGTGATATGCCTTGTTCTAAAAGTAAGATTGATGCACTTGTATGATAAATGCCATATGCACACTGGATCAGACAACGAGAGTTCATCCTGCAATATAAGATTTATCAATTCATTGTTTTTTTTTTTCTGGTACCTTCGTTCTTGTGACCTCTTCTTCTCTTTTACCTACTAATTTTTAAGAAACAAAAAGAGGATTATTTTACTTTCCTGCTACAGTTGAAATAATTTATTAGATCCTGCTTTGGTCGATGCTTCTCATCATTTTCGTATCAAACTAAGGTTGAATGTATGGCAACCTTGGCACAGCAGGCCAAGCTCAGTCAATGTTCTTAAAATTGGACTGGATTCTCTCACTGGTTGAGCCACAAGTTTCTGAGTCTAGATAGTTTGATCAGTTCAACGGATTTAGGTCAAAGAAAAATAAAAGAAATTTGTAAATAATAGCTTATTTGAGGATATTTCAGTAAAAGACACAAGTTTTCTGTAATCATAAATGAGCTAGGTAATGTGAAGTATTGGCAAAATTACTCGATCACGGTATGAATATGAACCGGTAATTTATGTGAGTGAGAGAATCTAGATCCTAATAATTTTAAATGATAATACATCAAACGCCACCAAAGATTAATTTATACGTATAACATTATAACTTACACAATACACATTAAATATATTAATTACTCAATTATGAATTTAAAATAAATTCCAATAAGTTTAGATTTATCAATAAGAAAATCTAATTACATTATAATTTGTGTGTCAATTCTTTTATTTCAAATTTTAAATCAAGCAATAATACTTTGCAATTTTAACTTAATTTATAAACTTGTAATATAACTTAAACATACTCATGTGTATGTTATAATTAATTTTAACTAATTATTAGGATTTCATAGAACAAGTTTGACAACAACTATCCACTATTATCTGTTATCATAAATTTTGTACCATACAAAAGCTGAAAACCAACTAGAAGGATGATAATGTCCTATATAATCAATTCTATATAACAGCCTAACAGGCATGGAAAAAAAATGATATGTTCTGAAAATGTCACCAGTTCTCTACTTTTACTTTGTTATTCTTTTTTGAGCAAACTAAGATCAAATTTGCAAACATTATTTTTCAAATAACATTCAAAAGGACACACAAACCCAATCTAAAACCTACATAAAGCAAGACATTTTGTTTTTGCGTTTCAATTATAAATATTTTTCCTCAATTTTTCATTAGTTTCTTTAAAAAATTACAAACTTTTGCAGCGGCTTTCCGGCCAGAGGCAGATCTGCTGTGAGGAGTTGGTTGGGGTTTTAGGATGAAGATGAGGGAGGCATGTAAAATTACAAAAATTACACTGATGACTCAACAGCCTCAGCCTACCTTATTAACGCCTCCAATATCTATCCATATATGATTCCTTTTTCTGATAGCAAAATAATAATAATAATTCCACCAGATTTCGCTCATGAAACATTCAAAATTAAGAACTTTTGAGAAGCATTCATATAGAAAGTTGTTCCTACCTGATTTAACAAACAAGAGAATCGAACTTGTCACTGTCACTACTGGTTAAAATGAAACTGGACATACATTTACATGAAAGTGTTTTTGAAACTGGAGACGCCCAAAGGATGAAAGTTCCAAAGAATTAACCGAGCCAACCACAAATCAGTACAGCCTTACAATTTCTCAAGCACTACGATATGATGGAAACAAATGAAGGAAGAAAACCGACGTAAACAACACGGTGAGGAAGAGAATAAAAAGAAAAGAGCAGAAGGTTGTTTGAGAAACTCCCAAAAGTCCACCCAAGCAGAATGATCTGATAACTTGGACAAAAGCTGGTGCTGATTGAAACAATACAACATTTCAAGCAAACATGTAAAGATCCAGTAGGACCACGGATGAGAATGGAACATCCGCAACCAAAAAAACTGAACAAGGTAACCTTCTTTCATCAGAAAACAATTATCCTACAGCTCCCTATTATCAACTTCGGCAAGAGAGTTGTATAAGTAACACTGAAGAAGATGCGCAACAGCACAGATCAACTTGCTCTTCTAACTCATGCACCCGTTTTAAATTGAAAATTGAAGCTCTAACATCTTAGAGTGGCCAGTGGTTTATGAGAAATCCTAATCCAATGACATCAGATGATGCCACTACTCTGCGGAATGCAAGTACTCTATCCAATTGCTTGCCATAAGAATTTAGTGTGAAGAATCTATTTGCTTTCCGTGATCTTCATTAATGCTTCTTCGCAACCTTCTCAACCATATGTCATAATCTATAGGATAAGGAGTTCTACATAACGTATCAACATAATCAGCAAAGGCTTTCAGCACGGCTGAGATATCCCCAAGCTTCTGCTGTATGACCCTTTTTGATAAAGACATTTCTCTCCAATGAAGTGCTGCTTCAACTGAATCTAGTTCTGGGAACTCTCCACCACATGAGTAGTATAGCAAGTAAATGAGCGACTCTGCATCAGATGCAGCACAGAGCTTTCCTTCCTGAAGAGCATATGTTGAAGAAAAGAAAAGATTCATTGATGGACGATCCCGATCTTCAAGAACAGCATGACCCCAGCCAATCAAGACAAAAACTGGATGCTTCCCATCACTGCTTACAAGGATGACATTCTCTGGACGGATGTCACCATGCCTAATTCCAGCAGAGGATGAAATTGCAAGAGCAGATAAACAGTCATGACAACATCTGAGAGCTTCTTCGGGACCAAATAAACCATTTCTTATCAAATTGGAAACAGTCTCACCCACAGGAGAAGTTACCAGGATCGGGGTACCACACCAAGGATGACCACAAGTTCCACTGGAAGCTGCTTTATTGCACTGGCCAGGGTGAATCATCCGTCCGGATGCAACTATTTGAGGAAGATACTGGCTAGCTAAACCTCTCTGTTTCATTAGAGTCAATACCTTAGTTTGTCTTTGAACCTGGTACCAAAGATCCATATCCTCCCAAGCAGATTCCAAATGAGAAGGCATGGATCCAACATAGAGCATCAGTTTCTTTCCTGGTTCTTCTACAGGGGTGACAATATAAATTTGAACATCACTATCACTTATTATTTCAACCATCTCAAAACCCTTCTGGCAGGTTGAGTCTTCCATCCAAAAAACTGATCCTTTCTCAAGCTTCAGAGTTTCTGCAGAATTAAGCTTTATGGATTCTTCTTGGACTTCCACAATTTCAGGGGAACGACTTTGTTGCTGGAAGCGGAACACACCAGTACCATTAACATGTGTATCTACTAATTGTCTTTCGGTTCTCCGATTCTGAAGACGGGAACTATGTCCTGTCACCAAATCCTCAAGTAGATATTTAGGCATACCACAAAACTGAACCATACAATGGAAGGTTGCCAGAAGAACCTGTAAAGTTCCAATATCACCCCAGTTGGCATTCCCAAGCTTGTTCCAGATCCGTTCAATTGTAGAAACTGAGACTTTGGCATGTTTCTGGATCCACTTGGCAGCACATTCATAGACATCATGACCATCAAAATCTAACTTATTAACATCACCTTCAACTTTTACAACTCCACCATATTGTGAATCAACAAGAAGCACAAATACACAGTTCGAATTGTGGAACACAGTGGATGATTTGCTAAGGCTTCTGGCTAACAACACGCGGAGAGCAAAGAAAAGTGCTTCTCCAAGAACAGACGTCGAAGGCCGCTGATCATTCTGCATTGACGTCCCAACATCAGGCCTCAACAAAGCTAATTCAATAATTTGATCCCATTTCCCACGGAAATCCCTACTACTTTTCAGTAATATGGCAGTAGCGCAAATACCTTCAAGCTTTCCTCTAGCAATAGCTTTTTCTGCAGGATAAAATTTCGAACTTGTGCTGTGTATACAGGCAACTGAAAAAGGCACAGGTTCATCCTGACCCCAAAAGGTTTCCCATAATCCCTTCACACTAGCATGTAAAAAGTCTTCGATGGCAAGATGGGCAGTTGCTTCCACAGCATCTGATATTGATGCATAAAGAGCACTAGGCATCCGTATCAACTGTTGAAAAGAAACACCTTCCAGTGCATAATCAAAATTCTGGAGTTCTGTAAGTTCGAAAGGAACATGAAAAGTAGGCTTCTTAAATTCTGATTCCTCAGATATTCCTGAAAACCAATCTTCAAGGTTTGCTGTCAAAATCTCACTATCCACAAACTTCCGAAGGAAATCCTTGCAACTAGAAGATGATGAACCCCGTGTTCGAACTCTTGATGACACACTAGACCTTTTTGGACCAGACACAATTGAATTAAGGTCTGGCTCTGGGTCTGGGGACCAACCTGGACAACTATAAACTATTAGAAATGCACAGGCATTAAGTGAAAGGGGGAAACTAGTAATCCAAATATGTAAAGAATATGGCTTGTAGAGTAAGAACAGTAAATAATACCTAATAATATCAAATTACAGAAATCAAGAGATCTCAACGGCATCAGAATAACATCTATTATTACCCCAGGAACCCTTAAGCAGTTAGAAAAATTGAGGACAGAAAAAGCCTACTAAAAGACAAATGAGCATATCAACTTTCCTTCCAGATGCATTTATTTCACTCTGTATCCATATCAAGGTTGAAATAGAAGAATTGAAGGTGTATCCATATCAACTTTCTTGTCTAGCTTAATGTGGATGGTGAACAAACATGAACATAGGTACAACAAACAAATTTACTCATTGAAGGTGTATTCAAGACCCAATCGAGAATGGACTATCCCCGCATTACGAAAAACATGAAGGACTAACAAATAGGGCCAGATGTGTGTGTATGCATGTATAGGATAAGAGACAAGAGACAGGCAATGCACATTTCTAGTCAAAATATCCAATATGATGAAAACCTCCCTGACATGGACTTTGATTCTGGTAAAAAGAGTGAAATGTTTCTTAATCTGTCATTTGTTTGTGCTTCAATAAATTCTTAATATATGTTGTCAATCCAGAAAAAACTAACTTCTTCCATCTTACTCAAGAAATAACTCACTGGTCTCTTTCCATCATGTTCCACCAAACTTAATCAAAAAATAACTGTGTTGCTCTCTGACATCAAAACTATTTCACTGTAGATTTCTTTGTTTTTCTAATAAGCCCTACACTAATTTATGCAAACATAGCCTTCAAATATATGTTGCCAATCCAGAAATAACTTATTTCTTCCATCTTACTGAAGAAATTATTTGTTTGTCGCTTTCCTTCAAGTTCCACGAAACTTCACCAAAAACTCTGTTACTCTCAGACATCAAAACTATTCTCTGTAGATTACTTTGTTTTTCTAACAAGCCCTAAACTTGTTTATGCGACCATAGCCTTCAAATAACACAGATGAAGAGGTTCCTCGGGAAACATTCTTGTTTCAAATCCCAGTTTGTGACTGTACTTAATTGTGGATTAGCAACAGCTCAATTCATAAAAATCTTATTCCATGACATTTGCAGTTCAAATATTTATTAGTAGATGAATGCAGATTAGCAAGGGCAAGCCTTGGCACAAGCCGCACAACAACAAAAGTTCTCCACTAGTCCACTATGCCTTGGAGTAGGTGTGCAAGTGAGTCAAGCTACTCACGACTCGGGCGAATATTCGAACTCGACTCAACTTTACATGTTATTTTTGAATATTTATATCTACGAGCTCTAATTGAGCTTGAGCTTAAGTAACTCAAGTAGCCAATTGAGCCAAGTTTAAGTATCACGATACTCAACTTGAGTAGCTCGCTAGCCTAATCGAACTTTTATATTTCTAATATATTTTAAAAAATCAAGTTCAATCAAGCCTAATCTGGTATCACATGCACAAATTTACATGTTATTTTTTAATATTTATATCTACGAGCTCTAATTTGAGCTCGATTTGGCTCAAAAAAAGTCAAGTCAAGTCGAACTTGAGTAGTTCAAATATTTCGAGTAGAGCTCGAGCTCAAAAATTAGAGCTTGGTCGAGTTAGAGCTTTGAGTTTTCAAGTTGAGTTCAAGCAGTGCACTACTCGACTCGGCTTGATTACACCCCTGCATGGAGGCCACAAATCAAGTCACAAAAAAGATATGTGAGTTTGTGCGTATTGACCCTCCCATACCAACAACACTTATTTTTCATACATGTTGCTTCTAACTTCCAACATTGCAATCCATAAAGTGTTGCTAGATTTTAACAATTATGAATTATCTTTCTTTTTCTTTAAACTTGAAGAATGATGTTTGAAAGTCCTGATAGCTGAAGAGATCACTTCTTTCTGTTGAATAATAGATCTAATGTATCTAACGTATCTAATTTTTTAATTTGTAGAATCCTCTTAACCACCTTTCTTAGTTGTATTCTCAATTCTTATCCCCGTATTTAAAGTAAAAATTTTATTAGATTTAGTTAAACCCCTAGCTTCCAACTGTTATCTCCAACAGGCAAGCACATATATAATTAATTTCAACACAACTGCAATTGACTCAAAATAGCAAAAAGAGCAGCCGATAGTCAGTGAAAGAACTAGATATCTCAAAAATGGATAACCCCAGTGCCCCACCTAGCTCATGTACATGAATCCTACTTAAAGGGACTTCAAAATCAATCAAAAGAACTACCAAAAGAAAGATGGAGTTCAAGTGCATAGCTGAAACAAACTAACTAAATGTCATTCTATTTTTAAGAAAATGTCACTCAATCTAAATTGGCATAAACCAAGAATCAGTTCATCCAGTCAAAAACAAAATAAGATATAGTCTACACTCAATCTAGCAGAAGGCATCACCATACACTTCATTTCATTTGTCTACGAATAAGTCTATTAATATTTTCATTTTTCTATGCTTGACTGTTTCTGAGATTCTATATCAAAATTATTTTTAAAGACACTAATAAACATACCTATTAGTATAAGGAGCCATAGATTGTAAGAACGATTGTCAATCAAACACCATTCACAAACAAGAAAGCATTTTGAAAAAAGACTGGTTTCTTTGGTTCACAGAGGAAGTAAGTTCCTGAAGCTAATTCCCTTATAATCTTTTCAGGAAATGGCAAAAACACATTTGGTTGGCACTAAGTGAATTAGAACTTCCTATGAATTAACTTCCTAAGTTTTGTTTAGTTCAACTATCTACTCCTAATGAAGTAGACTTAAAATGACTAGAATGACCTACCTTTTAACTATTATATTAATTATAATACCATCATATTGATACAGCATGAAGTTATAATTAGATCATGATAATATTATAATATTATAATATAAACAACACTATGTATATTATAATACTAAAATTAATAATATAATGGACTATAATATTATCGTTATATTATATATTAGTTATATAATATAAATTGATTAATGAAATCATAATCTTACTTTGCAAAAAAGAGTAATTTTGAACTTTATTCTATAAAAAACACAAGTAGATCATCCTTAGGAAGTATGACTTCCCTCAACCAAACAATAGGAAAAATTCTACTTGCTCAAAACTCGTGCTTCTTTGGAAGTTGTACTTTCCACATAACTTTTAGCCAGCCAAAGAACCTCTATATAGGGGTATAAATCCATCCTAGTTCCTAGGGAGTTGGGCAAGGTATAAATCCACTTCCTTGAATGAGTAGCATGTCTCCTTCCAAAGGATAGACAGCTGGATGTTTGCTCTGAAATCCATTAAATAGAAAGGCAGGGTATCCAGCCCATAAAAAATATACATGTTTTGTTACTATCGTAAGAAGAAAATTACATACTGAATATTCATTAATAAATATTAATATGAAACATATTCATCCTCTATCATGGTCATTTCTGAAGATTGTGGGAATTCTTCTTTACTAATATTATTCCCGACCTGATAGCATTCTTAAAAAGAGATGGAAGATCTGGAATGAGACAACTACTACAACTAAACCTTAATCACAATCTAGATGGGGTCGGCTATATGGATTCTCTATTTTCAAATCCTTTTGTCCAAGGCTAGATCCACCTAAATGTAGATCCTTAGGCACTATTTCTCTCCGTGTGATCCTAGGCCTACATCTACCCTTCTTCCTATCTTCTACTACTAAATTATCACATTTTCGAACCGGAGCATCTAAGGTCTCCGTAGCACATGTCCAAACCATCTTAAACGACCTTCTCTTATTTTGTCTCCAATATGTGCTACATGCACCTTTTTATCGAATGTATTCTTTCTACCTTAACATCCGCATTTCTGTCACATTCAACATGTGTATATGTTGAACTTTAGGCCTTATTTGTTTCATGGTAAGGTATGGTTTTACATGGTATGGTATTGTTCACTTTCTTGTTTGGGAAGACTTCCAAATGATGGTCATGTTTTATGATGGTAATCTCATGGTTTGAAAACCAAGGATTTTGGCCAAGTTTTTAAACCATGGATTTGGTGATTTCTCATGGTTTAATGAAATTTTAAAAACATGACCAAGCCTTTAAATAGTATGAGCAATCCTGGGCGTGATGGGGGTGTGTTAAAGTCCCACATTGGTTAAAAATATGGCCAAGTAGCCTTTAAATAGTTTGGACAATCCTCTCCTCATGAGCTAGCTTTTGGGGTGAGTTAGGCCTACTAATTTCTTAACATGGTATTAGAGCCAATTGTGTGGTTGATATTGCGCCACCGGCAGATGTTCAGTCCTGCAAAACTCCATGCTCCAGATGTCTAATTTTGGGCGTGAGGGGGTGTGTTAAAGTCCCACATTGGTTAAAAATATGACAAATGTAACCTTTAAATAGTTTGGGCAATCCTCTGCTCAAGAGATAACTTTTGGGGTGAGTTAGGCTTATTAATTTCTTAACATGGTATCGGAGCCAATTGTGTGGTTGAAATTGTGTCACCCATAGATGTCCAGTCCTGCAAAACTCCACGCTCCAGATGTTCAATCTTGGGCGTGAGAGGGGTGTGTTAAAATCCCACATTGGTTAAAAATATGATCAAGGTAGCCTTTAAATAGTTTGGACAATCCTCTCCTCATGAGCTAGCTTTTGGGGTGAGTTAGGTCTTACTAATTTCTTAACAATTTCTAAAATACCCTCAATCAAAATTTATAATTCATCTTATGCCCTATATTTACCCATATTAGATTAGATTTTTAATTATTGTTCTTGATCGGCTTAGCCAAGACTCCGTTCTCGTCCAAGCTACTACCATTTAACTGTATCATACCATACCACCTTCCCAAACAACATAAGAATAATTACAGTACCATACCATACCATACATTACTAAACCATGTTGCACCTCATCCAAACAAGGCTTAGTTGCCCAATACTCGCTCCAGTATAGAATGACTGGTCTAGCCGATCCCAAGCTCGGAAAAGGAGGGGGGGTTGCAGTAGGTTGACGATCAGCATAAAACTAATCATACTCTATGATATGGATTCTCTGCCATCACGAATGAGACAGATTGCATATAAATTTTTAAGACAGATAAAATGTCCCTCAATGAATGTTTATTACAGTTTCCCCATTGCACAGATTAATTAGACTCATTAGAGCAAATCTGACTTGAGAATCTAAGAAGTACAAACTCTGTTGTCCCAAAAGTATTTTCTCAAATAACAAACAAAAGAATTAAAATTTATGTAAATGTCACTTGAACAATTCATAGTGAGCTTTAGTATCACAAATTTTCTGTTACAAAAGTCCATTATATTCCTCCATCACTCCAAAAGATCATCACGTGTTACCAGGTCTCTCCTATATGTTGCATTTATTTCTAAGCTGCTTCTGCCATTCTTGTTTTTGCTATCACATGTCCTTAATTCTTCGTTCTCCTCTCCAGTTGCATCCCTTTTTATTTTCTTCTGCAGCAACGGTGTTCAAGTCTCCATATTTTGGATCAACTATTAATTAGAAATTGTGTTTTATTATCTTGAGTGTGCCGATGTGTTTGTTCCAGTTACTTTCTCATTCATTGGCCTATCTGGTCCATTTTCAATACTATCCAGAAAGTATAAGCTTTCTTCTTGATGTTATTATGGATCTTGTCTGCTAAGCGAGATTATCCTTCTTGACATAAGGTTCTTTTTAGGTCTGCGATTCTTCTCATGTACTCTCTTGATATGCGGGTTCTTCAAAGGCCTGTGGATGGCTCGAGTTGAGAAGGCATAGTAAAGGCACAAATTAGGAAGGGAAAGGAAAAGTGACGTGTTAAATCCCGTAATGAAGTCAATGGGGGAAAAAACCCTAACTTCCGATACCAGCAACCAGTAGAAATACACTCAAGTCGAGCCCCAATTCCCTAATGGAATCGACAAATTTCCATCCCAAACTATAATGGACCACCAAAAGACGGAAGGATCAAGGGAAGCCAGCGGATCTAACAATGACCTAAAATTTCCCCTCAAAAGTGATACAATTGAAGAGAAAGAGCGAGTGCTAACCTTCCATTTAAGAGGAGCAGTGTAAAAGAAATGCGTGATTAGGGCTTCTGTCGCGGCAGATAGGAGGAGGAAAAGGAGAGCATTCCTCGCCGCCCCCGTGGTCGCCAAAGCAGTAGGAGTTGCCGGTGTTCGTCCTCTTCCACTTCTTTAAAGAGCCGCTCTCCTCCTCCTCCTCCTCTCTCCGTCTCTCTCTCCCCTTTACTTCCTCCGTCGAAGACCGTCGTCTACTGTTCGGTTGTACTTGTTTACTTAAAAATATTTAGTTTAATTAATCCTCTACATGCTCTCGCTTTGCTCTCAGCGCGTTGAATTTATACGCACAAACTACCTTTTCTGGCCGCACCCGGCACTCAAACCCAAACCACTACCTGCCTTCCCATTGCACGCAATTTTTTTAATAACAGAGATCTATGCGGGTCCCACAAGGCCGAGCCGGGTAACCGCGGTACGGTACGTAAAATCCATGACCCTTCTGCGGGACCCACCTTTTCCATCCAATGAGATGACAGGTAGAAGGCCGCGCAATTAAGATGGGCAAGCGTGAAGGATTATCAATGTCCGCAAGGGACGTGATGCAATTGACTCTGAAGTGACCCGCCTATGGCCGACGCCTACCGAGCGGGTCCCCCAGGAGACCACCAGTCACGAGAATGGAATAGTTCCACCCAGAGGAGGATGCGGTAAAAAATCGACGACTTCTCCCGACACGCCGACAAAAGAATGGTCAAAATTACACGTAAAAAGAACGTTCCAGCTGCAGTTTGACTCCCCTCATCATTTCCAGGCCCCTTTTTGCCCAAAAATTAAAAAAATGGTCAATTATTCACAGCATTATTGCACATGTAAACATCTTGATTTCTACACAGGGGAGGTATTATTAATAAATATACAGCAATTTAACCCCAACCGAATTTTGAGAATAAAAAAATTTTCAAAACCGAAATTAACGTTGGCAAATTCCCAAATCAAAAATTAAGGTGCTATTTGATTAGCGAAAATTATTTTCTGATTTAATTTTAGTGAAATTAAAAATATAATTTTGATTTTTAATTTTAAATTATCTGAAAATGTGTTTGATTAATAAAAACAACAACAGTGAATTTTTATTTAGTTATAAAAAATAATATTAATTATCCTTGAATATTTTTAGTAATAATTAAATATTTAGTTTATTTACAAAATTAAATATTTGCTAATATGATTATAAAATATTTATATGATTTAATTAATTAAGTTATTGATAATTTAATATTTTTTTGTTCAATTAAATATAAAAATTAATTAATAGTTATTATAATTTTTTTAAAAAAAATAAGTCCAATGGTCTAAAATTAGTTTTGATTAAATTATAAATAGATCAACTTTAAAAAAATTGAGTTATTTAAAATTTGGATTTGAGTCAATTAGATATAAATTGATTTAATTAATTTGTAATTTTAAGATAATAGTTTGAGTTGAAAATGATAAAAAAAAAATTATTTTTAAAAATGAGATAAACTTTAATTTATTTTTAAATTAATTAATTTTATAAAAAAAATATTTATGATTACAAAGTTGTCACTGCATTTCGATAACGAAATCGACAGTCTTGAAACCACAGAAAATAATATTATGGTGTTTTCATTTTTATTAAGAAAATTTGTTTCGTTTTTATTCTGGTTTCGATTTAGTTTCATGAAAACGTTGAACCAAACACGTTTTCGTAAGTAATTTTGATTTCAGTGAAATTAAAAATCATGAAAACAGACTTGGTTTTGCTAACCAAACAGGTCTTAAGTGATTCAATATTGATTTTGTCCTTGACCAGAGCAAAAAATTAAAAAAATATATAAATAAATATAAATAATAATTTTAATTTATATAAAAAATATGTATAATAGAAATAAGATGTTAAATTTTAAAAAATATATTTTCAAACTCTCTAATCAGTTAGATACTTTGGTTAAAATTATATATATATATATATATATATATATATATAATATTTTTTAAAAGAGGTATAATAAAAATAAGGCGTTAGATTCTAAAAAATATTTTTTCAAACTCTCTAGTGATATAGAAATTAGGTGTTAGAGTTTAAAAAATATATTTTTAAACTCTCTAAATCATTAGAGAGTTTTGCACCAAGTCTATAAATCCAAATTTAAATTAAAAATTATAAAATATTTTTGATATTATAGACTTTGAGCAAAAGTCTCTAATGCATTAAATTTTATTTAGAGACTTTTGTCTAAAGTCTATATATATTTTTTTAAATTATGATGTTAGTGAAATATCTTTTGTCCAAAATATTTTGATAGACTCTAGCATATCTTTTATATCACATATATTTTTTTGTGAATTAAATTTTATTCTTTATAATTATAAAATTACTATAAACAAAAGTCTCTAACCCATTAGAGACTTTTGTGCAAAGTCTATAATAGCTTCATAAATTTTTTAAAAAATATATTTGAATTCATAAAATAACTTTTTAATGATATAAAAGAGAAATTATGATTTAAAAAAATATTTTACATCAAAGTATTTCATAATTTTTAATTTAAATTTAAATTTATAGACTTTGTACAAAAGTCTTTAATACATTAGAGAGTTTGAAAAATATATTTTTTATTTTCTAATATATTATTTATATCATAAAAAGTATTTTATAAATTAAAATTATTATATATATATATATAATTTTTGGCCAAAGTCTCTAACTGGTTAGAGACTTTGGCCAGTGGCAAAATCAATATTGAATCCACTCAATTCTTTTTTGGAAAATTCTCCAATGTTGATTTCGATTTTGAGAATTTTTCATTCCCAAAATTTGATTTGGATAAATTGCTGATATATATATATATATAAGGTTAAATATGCTAAAATCTTCTTAACACTGTCGACGGGTACTATTTTGTTCCTATAATTAATTTTAATTTAAAAATATTCTACTTCATAAATAGTTACTAAAATGCTCTTGTCGTGATCAATATACACTAAAATGTTTCTACATGAATGAGTGCTTGAGTGTCGTCCATGCGGAGAAGCTCTAATCATGTTAGATTCCATGTGTCACGTCACTCGGTACTCATCCATCCACTAAATTCCCTCTTCCATATAATGGATGTGAAAAATTTATCCACATGGACGACACCTAAGCACTCACTCATGTGTCACATAAGTTCAAAGCACGTCAAATTCAATGTGTCATGTCAGTTGGGACCCGTCATCCATTAGCTCTCTATTCCACATAGATGGGTTCCAACTAACGTGGCTCTGACATGATAGAAGCTACTTCACATGGACGACACCTAAACACTTACTCATATTGACGATAAGAGTATTTTAGTACTATTTTCTGAAACGACAGCAATATTTTTGAATTAAAATTATACGTAGAAATAAAATAGCATTCGTCGACAAATTTTTGAAGCATTTTAGTACCTATTACCTATTAGGATGGAAAAGGAAACGATGATGCAAGAATGCCTTTGTTTAATGCAAAAAAGTGAGGCAGAAGGAGCTCTCGCTGTGAACAATTTGAGGCCAATTGAATTGAATGAAGAAATGCAAGTCCCACTGAATTCAATGAAGAAATGCGCGCATTTATTGAGAAAAATCAGATTAATAATGGGGAGACATTCTTCACGGATGATGTAATCTGCTATTCCATACTTTGTCCTCACTAATAAATCAATGGACATATGTTATTCATGGATGTTAATTAAATATGAAGTTATTGCCCAAGAAAAGAGATAATGTTCAGTTTTTGAACTTGCAAATAGTGACTCATATGCTGCATGCTGCTCATAAAAAGAGGTTTGGAACTTTAAAAGCCACCAGTGCACATCATGTTGTTGGCAAATGGCAACATTAATACAACAAGTAGGCCTCTTGTTACTCCAATCATGTCGCCATGGTTGCAATGTATTGATGGCGATGCTTTAATTTGCAGTCAATTTGGATCTAATGATGGCCATCGATACTACCCTCTTATAAAGATATGTATATCAAAGACAAGAATGCCTTGTAATTGAAGTAATTACACTCATGTTCGCGTATGACCCAACAAGTGGTTTGATTAATTGAAGTCTCTCTCGACAAGTAATTAAAGCGATTAGAATATGTTATGGTACTTTTTTTCTTGTCAAATTGATTTCAAACTTGCATAAGTGAATATGGGGAAGGTGGGTTCATCAGGAGGCCCATTGGACCAGGCCCAGTGCCTTATAGCCCGGCCTGGGAGAATGAAAATAGCTACCACAAAAAGAGGCCACTCTGATCCCTCACGTGGGTTCGACGGGCCTATCGCCACAACCTAGGCCCGACACAAAAGGACGACGTCCCTCTTGGGACCGTTGTTGAATACATGAGCGGCATATGTTGACGACGCGCGCAACATCATTTCAAGAAGGCTAAAACCCTCTTAATCAATCATAAAATTGCCTTTCAAGAGCCCTATAAAAGATGTCTCCCATCCTTTTCACTCGTCTCCCTTAAGTGTATTGTTCATTTGTTCGTGATGACTTCGTCTTTCGGCCATAGTTCAAACTATAATGCTAACTTAATCATCAAAAGGCCGGTGTCCTCGCGGGCTCAACCTTAGGGGGATACTTCTGCAAGTACGAGTTGGACCTATCGGTTTCGGGTACATGCAGGTACCCTTTGTTGAAGGTCATTTGAGCTTTTCGTGGGAGTATGGCATAGGTTACTTCCACGTCGTAGCGCTTGGTACTCAGACATTGGCTCGGGGCATTTCCTCTACCCCTTCTTACCCTGAAAAAACAAGGTCATCTTGCGTCCTTGAACCGATAACCATCTTTCGGCTAACCTAACCTCCTCCGTCCCTCGGGACCAACAAGGGATAGTACAAGAATATTCACATGTTGTCCATCGACTACGCCTTTCGACGTGATCTTAGGCCCTGACTAACCTTTTGTGGACGAACCTTGTGGAGGAATTACCCTTACGTTTTCGGGGCATTAGATTCTCACCAATGTTTGACCGCATCGGCCCAACTCCATCGAATTAATTTCATGAAGATGACCCAATCCATCATCTATTTGCGGAAATAGACCTTATCAAATTATCATATGCAATCTTAAGTTAAAAAGCCTTGGAAAATTAAATGAATAGAAGCCAAATCTTTTACAAGCAAATTAAATGTAAGTTGATTATTTACATTTTTTGTTTAAACCGATCATATATTTTTTCCAAGAAATTAACAGCCATATTTTGTGCACATGCGCGCGCGAGTTGAATTGTAAAACCATGCATGAGAGCAGCACATTGGCTCAATTAAGTACACAACATCTCAGATTTGCTTCAAGTTCTTTCGCCAGTTCACGTAACATTACGAGAGAAAGGTAGTATTGCCTACTTGTAGGCTCAAAGTAAAAGTAACAATGACTTGCCACTCGATCGAGCATTATGTCGAACAGGTGGCGTGCATCAAGAAAGAAACCAGTAGTCAGTAGGTCTAATTGACGAGCATTTCCAAAGCTAACTCAGCTGCAGCTTTCATCTACGTACCTAATTAAATTTCATCTTCTCACTTTCTAAGTAAGAAACAAAGACATGATTCATTCATTAATTCTCGTAGGACCAGATGCACAACTTAATTTGGCAGCTCTTTTGGATCCAACGAATTGATTGAATGGTTTCATTGTTTTGTGTGGATTAATTGACACAAGAGTTGGATCCAACAAATCTGATTTGACTTTGATTTGATTTCGACCCATCTCGTATTTCAAATAAATTGACATCAAAATATTGCATGTTTTAAATAATTTCTAACGCCTAAATTAATTACTAGCTACTAAGTGCAATGCGTGCTCGAGTTGAAGTCGATAATAATGCACTCATCGAATATAGCTTCCCCAAGTACTCTCATGTGGGATTAATTAAAGTGATTTATTGCAATCTCTTTCAATTCAGTGTTGTTGTCATTATGACTCAAGTTAAGTTTAACGGCATCCTAGTCCACAACATATGATGCTTAATTAATTAGTCTAGTAGATTTATTTCATATCCGGATAGTCTTTTTTTCATATATACACTCTCTCATCGTAATGCTTGTAGGTCATATGCAATTTCAATCGCTTACTATTATTAGTTGTGGGGGGTGTTACGTCATGAATGATGTTTCCACAAGATTGGCAGCTTGACACTTTGTTGCTCTAACACTTTAGAGCTATGCAGTCTACCCTCTATTTGATGGTCAGTCGACCGACCATGAGAACTCTCATTAATCACATGTACAAGTTCATTTGGAGCTTATTTTTAAAAAAAATTTAAGCTTGTTTCGAAATTTAGGATTCACCTTGATTTGAGTTAATTTTGGATGGAGAGTCGTTTTTCTTGAGCTGTGGGACTTAGTGTGTGTTTTTTGTGATAAAATCGCTATAGTCAATCTCTATTTGCCGATGGCAATAGCGAAAATGAGTTTGAAATCGATCGTTGTTGTGCGACCAAGTGTTCAAATTTTTAATATACATGTGCGACAAAAAGATATCTATTGATATATTTACTTGCATTTTTTTGCAAATAATAATAATAATAATAATAATAATAATAATAATAATAATAATAATAATAATACACGTTGCAAATTGCAAGAAAATATGCACGTTGCAAGTTGCAAATTGCAATGCAAAGTGAAGAAAATATTCTATGTGACTATAATTTTGTCATTAAGATTTGATGCATCAATTTACTTGAATTGATAATTGATAAAAAAAAAGTCTGGGTTTCAGGAGAGTGGCGATCCTGGGCGATTTTGAAGGGGGAAGGCGATCAATTCGTCGACGGGGATCGATCTAGATCTGCTGACAGTGAATGCTAGTTGCTGGTATTAAGTGATCGACGATTGGGGAAGGCTTGATGGCGAGCGGCAGTGGAGAACGACGCCTGGTTGAGGGCAATGCGGCGGCTCGTTGAGACCAAAGCGGCCACCAGATCCTGACGTGTGGAGGTTTATACCACTCGGGTCCAAGGCGAACCTGGCGACATCTCTTCCCATGAGTAGGGACTCATCTGAAATAGGTATGAATAGACGAAAAACTGATTTAAATATAGATGAATATGTAGTTGTCTGTAATCCCTTGTTCATTTCAAATGCTGTGGATGTGAATTCTGTGGGGAATAACGGAGGTACAGAGATGAAGAATGCAGAGAATAAGGAGGTATTGCAGTCGAACTCAGGGAAGAAAACATGGGAAAATGATTCAGGCTCACAAACAGGGGGGAGTGTGGAGTTCCAAAAAAATGTTAAGCAGCCTAACTCGTGGGCTGCATTATTTAGGGAAGCTCAGATGGAGGACAGGGTACCGGAGAAGACTGTGTTGAATGAGAAATTTAAAAAAATACAAGATGATTCAAATACTGAGGTGGTAATTGACGAAAGGTTAATGGAGGCAACAAGGTTTGACTGGGCCAATAGTCTCTACAGGAAATTTTACAGAAGAACTCCACCATTGAATGTTGTACGGAGGGTGATGCCAAGGATATGAAAAACTAAATGTAGTATACAAATTGTGGATTTAGCAGCTGGGTTTTTCTGCTTTAAATTTGCAAGTGAAGAGGATCTGAATAGTGTGTTGACTGGGGGTCCATGGTTTCTGGGTGGACAAGCATTGCTGCTGATTCTGTGGAAAGCCAACTTCCAACCTATGATGGAGAGAATTGAAACAATCCCTGTGTGGGTTCAACTGCCAGGCCTTCCTGTTGAATTCTTAAGGAAAGAAATACTTGAGGTAATTGCTGAGTCCATAGGGCAGCTGGTAAAGATTGATGGGATAACTTTAAAAGGGCAGAGGGCAAAGTATGCTAGACTTTGTATTTTATGGAAGATAAACATGAAGGTGCCTATAGGCATATGGATTAATGCCGGGGAAGAAGGTTTTGGCAGACAATTGCTTTTGAAAATACATCAAGACTATGTTTTAAATGCGGAAGAATTGGGCACTCGACAGAAAAATATTTCATTAACAGTGAAGATGCTAGTGTTTCAGTTGTAACCGAAGGTAAAGTTATTTCAGATAACCAAAGGATGCAAGTGGGAATAAAGGAGGTAGGTGAGACTAGCAATATCTTTGGTCCATGGCAAGTGGTGAATAGAAGAAAGAGGGGACATGTTAAAAAAATGAGGGTATGGATAATAAAAACAGGAACAACTTTCAGGTACTTAATGACAATGCAGAAGAGGACATGGAATTGGACAGTGGACAGAATGATAAAAAGGTGGAAATAAGGGAGCAAAGGAAAAAAGAGGAGGATATGCTTAGTGGAGGTCTTGCTTCAAAGGGAAGGGAGGTGCTTTCAGTAAAATCATTGACAGAAAGAGAAGGGGAGGCTAGAAAAAAGAAGGAAAATGATAAAGGAATTGTGTTTGAAGCAGTCAGAAATGAACCTATTGTGGTTCAGGTGGATGTGGAAAAGGATCTGAAAACCATTCACAGAAAGTTAACCGATAAGTTTGCCATTACACTGACCAAAATCAAGGTTAATGATAATGAGGTTCACGAAGGAATGGACATGGAATTGGTAGGTGAGGAGACAGGGAAGTGTGGAACGATCAGAAAACCAATATCTCAGAATATTTATGAGGGTAGATTTCCTTTTAATGTGAGACAAAATAAGGCCAAGAAGAAGAAGTATTCAAAATATAAGGGCTGATAGCATCAGATGGTGACCCTGGTATTGAGGTAGATAGAGGGAAAAGGAAAATGATGTCAGAATGAAGATTCTTGTTTGGAAAATCAGAGGAGGTCTAAAAACAGCTGGTTGTGACTTCCTTAATGTTATGATCAAAAACAATAAGCTGGATATGGTGCTTCTGGTTGAAACACATCTTGAAGAAGAGCAATCTGATATTTGTATCAGGAAGTTTGTATGAGGAAGTTTGGGAAGAAATATCATGCTCAAATTTGAAATCACTTGTACAATCCTTTCCATTGAAATTCACATTATTTTTCGTGTTTTCATTTTCATCTCTAATTTTTGAAATCTTAATTAACAACTCATCATTCTCAATTTCTAATTCTTCATTTCTATGTTTCAAGTCCTTAATTTCAAATTTTAAAACATTATGGCAAGAATCAAAAGTGCTAGTATTCAATTTTTCATTTTCTAATTTATGAACATGAGAACTAAGCCTTAAATTTTCCTTTTTTAATTTCTTATTTTCCTTATTCTCTTTCATGAACAAGTCATACATCTTTTTACATTCTTCTAGTAGTTCTTCATACGACATATCAAAGGATTTTGAGCTACTAGAATCATTATCATTAACATTTTGAACATGACTAGAAGATGGAGAATATACCTCATCTCGAAGACCCATGAGGCAAAAGTTTGATGTAGCTTCATCGTCATGTTTAGAAGTTGTTTCACTTGATTTGGATGTGGATGATGAAGCACAATTCTTCTTTTTGGATTTCTTCTTCTTGTGTCCCTTCTATTGGCAAATGAAGCACCTAAGTTTTATTTTCCGATTTTTGGTGTTCCTTTGACTAGATGAGCTTTGGGCATCAAAAACTTCAATAGGACTAGAGGTATGACAATTGACATCACCTCCTTCATTGAAAGTAATAAGCTCCTCAATTTTTGCATAATCGTAAAGCATATTTAAACAAGCCCAAATATCAAATGCAGATAAATAATGCATAACTTTTTTAAGTATATCATTTGAGAATGAGCAATATAGAAAGTGCGTTGTTTTAGCATTCAATTCAAACAATCTAATTTGATCTTGAGTCCAATCATTTATGTCAATGGTGGGCTCAACATATTCATTCTTTAGCATGCACAATAGATCTAAACTTTGTGTTTTAAGAAAAGTATACATCCTACTCTTCCAAACACCAAAAAATTTCTCATCAAACCTAGGTGGTGCAAATGCTATACTCTGTAGTGCCATTTTTTGGATCGAGGCAAGATGTAGACGAGATGGTGAAATCTCAATCCACGACCCGCTCTGATACCAATTGTTGGATGAATTGGCCAAACTAGAGGGGGAGTGAATAGTGGGTTAACTAAATAATTAGCCTAAATTCGAATTTAATCGTTTCTTAGATTACTTAGGCAATTCACGAATCGAGAAGTAAGCGGAAGCAAGATATATAAATGATAAGCAATAAAAAATGCAAGGAACACAATGCTAACACAATTATTTATAGTGATTCAGCCCCAATGCCTACTCCACTACTTAAGCACCCCGCTTAGGATTTTTAAACTATGTTTACTAGATTAAAACATTTCTCTTACAAAGAGGACTTTGACCCGAAGAGTCTCTCTCAACCTACGGTACTTCCACACCCGGAAGTCTCCGCCTTCTTACCGAGAGCACTCTTCCACCTCAACCCTAAGGGACAACTCAACTAATCCTAGTGAACTAAGTTTACACAAGTGGCTTTACACCTTCTACACCAAGGTAACTACTTACACACAAGACCTAACACTAGATTTTCTTACAAGTTCAAATACAAAGAAATAAACAAGAAAATACAACACTAAATGGAGCAATAAATAATACAATAAGATACTTAGCTCCACAACAAACTCCATAGTCCTCTTGATGCCTCAAGGTGATGAATGATGAAGCTTTGAAGGCTATATCAATGAATGAGATATCAAACTAGGGTTTTTCCAAGTAATGACTCAATGGAAGCTTGGAATTGATCAAGGATGGCTCAATGAAGTATATGAGTGATAAGAAAAAAAAAAAATCTTTAAGAATCAAAATCTAGTTTTTGGGGTCTAGTACAAATTTTCCGAAAACGAAAATTTTCTAATCTTTCGGGTCAAGTATGGGTAGGCTAAAGGCTTCCAAAAAATTCTTAAAAATATCTCGTTATCTAGTTTTAATCCAAGGAATAATTATCGTCATTTTTTATGTCAAGTAAATGTCTAGGTCATATAGCCCTCCAAGGAGCTCCCTAGACTTAGTGATTTTTAGGGCGATTTCCGGGTTTTCATATTTTGAGATTCGGAGATGGTTTTTGGGTTCTTATGCATCATCATGAGGATTTACAACATAAACTAGACACCCTAAACCTAGACTCTATCTTTTCGACGAATCCGAGCGCGTCGACCAACGTCCTTCCGATTTCTCGATTTCTTCGATATTTCTGATCGAGGACGTCGAGTGCTAACCGATACGAAACCTGAAGTATTTCTCAATGAAACATTAGTTCCATATTTGTTATCATCAAAACCAAGATTAAGATCAAGATTGAAAACCTTAAACCAACATCCACTACCCCCATACTTATTCATCCTTCAACAGGAGTTGTTATCAAAACTGATAAAAAGAGAAGTGGATAATGGGCGCATCAAAGCATTTAAATACAAAGGCTTAAAAGTGAGTCATTTATTTGTTGCAGATGATATAATATTGGTGATAAAGAGCTGTGAGAGGTCCTGTGCTTATTTAAAGGAGATATTGAGGTTCTATGGGATGGTAACAAATCAAAGAGTTAACTTTGACAAATCTAATGTATACTTTTCAAGTGTTATAGAAGCTAAAAAAAGAGAGGCTATCAGGAGATTGACTGTGATAAAAGAAGGCAGTTTACCTCTTAAATATTTGGGGACTCAAATAGATAAGGGAAGGCTGCCAAAAAATATTCAAAGACAAATAATTGAAAATGTTGAGAAGAAACTTGAGAGCTGGGCCAACAAGGAGATATCTCAAGCAGGCAAGATAACTTTGATCAATTCAATGATCAACTCAATGCCTTTGCACTCTCTAACAACAATGTGGATTAATGAAGGGGTGGTGGAGGAGCATGAAAAATTAGTCAGGAATTATTTATGGAAATTAGGTAGCAAAAAGAAGGGCTTTCATCTGGTGAAGTGGAAAAAGATCTCTCTATGCAAATCTAGAGGGGGGCTAGGGGTGAAGGATCTTAGTATCTTTAAAATTACTATTCATGCGAAAAGAATTCTTCCTATTCTGAACAAGAAGGACCAACTGTGGAATAGATTGGTGAGTGCAAGGTATGAGGATATGCACCCATGGGGAAGGAGGAAGAAAAGAATCCGCTGGTCTATGAAGGGTATTATCACAACAATGGAAGTGTTGAGGGGTAGAGTATGTCAAATATACATTTCAAGAGAGAATAATGAAGATAGATGGGTTTGGACACTGAATAAAAAAGGCAAACTAAACTGCAAAATTGTTTATAACTTTATGAGAAGCAATGATAAGGAGGAAGGGGATAAAAGCAGGGACCGGCAGTAGATATGGAATATGAAGTTGATTCCTAGGATTAAGATGTTTATGTGAAAGTTTGTTCGGGGTAAGTTACCTACTACTAATATATTAGCAAGAATTAGCAAAGTGGAGAAGAGCAGATGTTTTGTTTGCAAGGAGGAGGGGGATAAGTTTAGTCATATCTTTTTCAAGTGTAAGGTAGCTGAATTATTTTGGAATGCTATGGAGAAAGTAATCAAATATAAATTTGAATTCAGAGATAATTGGTGCAAAGAAAGATGGCCGGAAGAGGGCAAGAATCTGAACAAATCAACTAGGAATGTTCTAATTGAATGTTTGGCTGCAGGATTTTGGTATTTGTGGAAAAACAGGAATGAATCATGTTTCAAAAATAAAATCAATAGTATTAATGCGATGGTATATAAAGCTTTGGCTGAAATAAACAACAAAGAGCTAAGTTGGCAAGGTGAACATACTCAGATGAGGACTGACAGGGATACATGTGAAGAGCAGGGGGTGGATCAAGGGGAAGCTGATACTGAGGGGTTTGTGGGGATAAGGGTTTTTTGCGATGCTACTTGGGATGCCAAGTCACACAAGGCTGGTTTTGATTTTAAAGTGGAGAATGAAATGAATGAAACTATTGTAATGGGGAATGAAAGTTCATTTAACAGGAATATGCTATCAGCTGAAATAGAGGCTATATGGATGTGTTTGATTAAACTAAAGCAAACAAATCTTAAACACATTGAGATTTTTTCTGATTGCAAAAGAGCCGTGGACATTTTGGGTGGTAAAATAAAAGCACCCTGGTATTGAAGGAGCATGTAAAAGATATCTTAATGGTGGGTAAGAAAGTTATTTTGGTGGAATGGTGTCATGTTAATAATAATAATAATAATAATAATAATAATAATAATAATAATAATAATAATAATAATAATAATAATAATAATACACGTTGTAAGTTGCAAATTGCAATGTAAAGTGAAGAAAATATTCCATGTTACTATAATTTTGTCATTAAGATTTGATGCATCAATTTACTTGAATTGATGATTGATAAAAAAAGTCTGAGTTCCAGGAGAGTGACGATCCTGGGCGATTTTGAAGGGGGGAGGCGATCAATCCGTCGACGGGGATCGATCTAGATCTGCTAACAGTGAATGCTTGGGGAAGGCTTGATGGCGAGCGGCAGTGGAGAACGGCGCCTGGTTGAGGGCAATGTGGCGGCCAGTTGAGACCAAAGCGGCCACCAGATCCTGACGTGCGGAGGTTTATACCACTCGGGTCCAAGGCGAACCTGGCGACATCTCTTCCCATGAGTAGGGACTCATCTGAAATAGGTATGAATAGACGAAAAACTGATTTAAATATAGATGAATATGTAGTTGCCTGTAATCCCTTATTCATTTCAAATGCTGTGGATGTGAATTCTGTGGGGAATAAGGGAGGTACAGAGATGAAGAATGCAGGGAATAAGGAGGTATTGCAGTCGAACTCAGGGAAGAAAACATGGGAAAATGATTCAGGCTCACAAACAGGGGGGAGTGTGGAGTTCCAAAAAAATGTTAAGCAGCCTAACTCATGGGCTGCATTATTTAGGGAAGCTCAGATGGAGGACAGGGTATCAGAGAAGACTGTGTTGAATGAGAAATTAAAAAAATACAAGATGATTCAAATACTGAGGTGGTAATTGACGAAAGGTTAATGGAGGCAACAAGGTTTGACTGGGCCAATAGTCTCTATGGAAAATTTTACGGAAGAACTCCACCATTGAATGTTGTTCGGAGGGTGATGCCAAGGATATGAAAAACTAAATGTAGTATACAAATTATGAATTTAGCAGCTGGGTTTTTCTGCTTTAAATTTGCAAGTGAAGAGGATCTGAATAGTGTGTTGACTGGGGGTCCATGGTTTCTGGGTGGACAAGCATTGCTACTGATTCTGTGGAGAGCCAACTTCCCGCCTATGATGGAGAGAATTGAAACGATCCTTGTGTGGGTTCAACTACCAGGCCTTCCTGTTGAATTCTTAAGGAAAGAAATACTTGAGGTAATTGTTGAGTCCATAGGGCAGCTGGTAAAGATTGATGGGATAACTTTAAAAGGGCAGAGGGCAAAGTATGCTAGACTTTGTATTTTATGGAAGATAAACATGAAGGTGCCTATAGGCATATGGATTAATGCTTGGGAAGAAGGTTTTGGCAGACAATTGCTTTTGAAAACACATCAAGACTATGTTTTTAATGCGGAAGAATTGGGCACTCGGCAGAAAAAATATTTCATTAACAGTGAAGATGCTAGTGTTTCAGTTGTAACTGAAGGTAAAGTTATTTCAGATAACCAAAGGATGCAAGTGGAAATAAAGGAGGTAGGTGAGACTAGCAATATCTTTGGTCCATGGCGAGTGGTGAATAGAAGAAAGAGGGGACATGTTAAAAAAATGAGGGTATGGATAATAGAAACAGGAACAACTTTCAGGTACTTAATGACAATGCGGAAGAGGACATGGAATTGGACAATGGACAGAATGATAAAAAGGTGGAAATAAGGGAGCAAAGGAAAAAAGAGGAGGATATGCTTAGTGGAGGTCTTGCTTCAAAGGGAAGGGAGGTGCTTTCAGTAAAATCATTGACATAAAGAGAAGGGGAGGCTAGAAAAAAGAAGGAAAATGATAAAGGAATTGTGTTTGAAGCACTATTATGGTTCAGGTGGATGTGGAAAAGGATCTGAAAATCATTCACAGAAAGTTAACTGATAAGTTTGCCATTACACTGACCAAAATCAAGGTTAATGATAATGAGGTTCACGAAGGAATGGACATGGAATTGGTAGGTGAGGAGACAGGGAAGTGTGGAAGGATCAGAAAACCAATATCTCAGAATATTTATGAGGGTAGATTTCCTTTCAATGTGAGACAAAATAAGGCCAAGAAGAAGAAGTATTCAAAAGATAAGGGCTGATAGCATCCGATGGTGACCCTGGTATTGAGGTAGATAGAGGGAAGAGGAAAATGATGTCAAAATGAAGATTCTTGTTTGGAACATCAGAGGAGGTCTAAAAATAGCTGGTTGTGACTTCCTTAATGTTATGATCAAAGATAATAAGTCGGATATGGTGCTTTTGGTTGAAACACATCTTGAAGAAGAGCAATCCGATATTTGTATCAGGAAGTTTGTATGAGGAAGTTTGGGAAGAAATATCATGCTCAAATTTAAAATCACTTGTACAATTCTTTCCATTGAAATTCACGTTATTTTTCGTGTTTTCATTTTCATCTCTAATTTTTGAAATCTTAATTAACAACTCATCATTCTCAATTTCTAATTCTTCATTTCTATGTTTCAAGTCCTTAATTTTAAATTTTAAAGCATCATGGCGAGAATCAAAAGTGCTAGTATTCAATTTTTTATTTTCTAATTCATGCACATGAGAACTAAGCCTTAAATTTTTATTTTTTAATTTCTTATTTTCCTTATTCTCTTTCATAAGCAAGTCATACATCTTTTTACATTCTTCTAGTAGTTCTTCACACGACATATCAAGGGATTTTAAGCTACTAGAATCATTATCATTAACATTTTGAACATGAATAGAAGATGGAGAATATACCTCATCTCGAAGACCCATGAGACAAAAGTTTGATGTAGCTTCATCGTCATGTTTAGAAGTGGCTTCACTTGATTTGGATGTGAATGATGAAGCACAATTCTTCTTTTTGAATTTCTTCTTCAAGAGTGGACAATTCTTCTTCTTGTGTCCCTTCTATTGGCAAAGGAAGCACCTAAGTTTTATTTTCCGATTTTTGGTATTCCTTTGACTAGATGAGCTTTGGGCATCAAAAACTTCATTAGAACTAGAGGTATGACAATTGTCATCACCTCCTTCATTGAAAGTAATAAGCCTCCTCAGTTTTTGCATAATCGTAAAACATGTTTAAACAAGCCCAAATATCGAATGCGGATAAATAATGCATAATTTTTTTAAGTATATCATTTGAGAATGAGCAATATAGAAAGTGCGTTGTTTTAGCATTCAATTCAAACAATCTAATTTGATCTTGAGTCCAATCATTTATGTCAATGGTGGGCTCAACATATTCATTCTTTAGCATGCACAATAGATCTAAACTTTGTGTTTTAAGAAAAGTATACATCCTACTCTTCCAAACACCAAAATTTTTCTCATCAAACCTAGGTGGTGCAAATGCTATACTCTGTAGTGCCATTTTCTGGATCGAGGCAAGATGTAGACGAGATGGTGAAATCTCAATCCACGACCCGCTCTGATACCAATTGTTGGATGAATTGGCCAAACTAGAGGGGGGGGATGAATAGTGTGTTAACTAAATAATTAGCTTAAATTCGAATTTAATCGTTTCTTAGATTACTTAGGCAATTCATGAATCGAGAAGTAAGCGTAAGCAAGATATATAAATTATAAGCAATAAGAAATGCAAGGAACACAATGCTAACACAACTATTTATAGTGGTTCGGCCCCAATGCCTACTCCACTACCTAAGCACCTTGCTTAGGATTTTCAAACTAAGTTTACTAGATTAAATCATTTCTCTTACAAAGAGGACTTTGACTCGAAGAGTCTCACTCTCAACCTAAGGCACTTCCACACCCGGAAGTCTCCGCCTTCTTACCGAGAGCACTCTTCCACCTCAACCCTAAGGGACAACTCAACTAATCCTAGTAAACTAAGTTTACGCAAGTGGCTTTACACCTTCTACACCAAGGTAACCACTTACACACAAGACCTAACACTAGATTTTCTTACAAGTTCAATTACAAAGAAATAAACAAGAAAATACAACACTAAATGGAGCAATAAATAATACAATAAGATACTTAACTCCACAACAAACTCTCTAGTCCTCTTGATGCCTCAAGGTGATGAATCGATTAAGCTTTGAAGGCTATATCAAGGAATGAGAGATCAAACTAGGGTTTTTCCAAGTAATGGCTCAATGGAAGCTTGGAATTGATCAAGGATGGCTCAATGAAGTATATGAGTGATAAAAAAAAATTAAAATCCTTAAGAATCAAAATTTAGTTTTTGGGGTCTAGTACAAATTTTCCGAAAACGAAAATTTTCTAATCTTTCAGGTCAAGTATGGGTAGGCCAAAGGCTTTCAAAAAATTCTTTAAAATATCTCGTTATCTATTTTTAACCCAAGGAACAATTACCGCTATTTTTTATGTCAAATAAATGTCTAGGTCATATAGCCCTCCAAGGAGCTCCCTAGACTTAGTGATTTTCAGGGTGGTTTACGGGTTTTCATATTTTGGAATTCGGAGATGGTTTTTGGGTTCTTATGCATCATCATGAGGATTTACAACATAAACTAGACACCCTAAATCTAGACTCTATCTTTTCGACGAATCCAAGCGCGTCGACCAACGTCCTTCTGATTTCTCGATTTCTTCGATATTTCCGATCGAGGATGTCGAGCGCTAACCAATATGGAACCTGAAGTATTTCTCAATGAAATATTAGTTCCATATTTGTTATCATCAAAACTAAGATTAAGACCAAAATTGAAAAGCTTAAGCCAACATCCACTACCCCCATACTTATTCATCCTTCAACAGGAGTTGTTATCAAAACTGATAAAAAGAGAAGTGGATAATGGGCGCATCAAAGCATTTAAATACAAAGGCTTAAAAGTGAGTCATTTATTTGTTGCAAATGATATAATATTGGTGATAAAGAGCTGTGAGAGGTCCTATGCTTATTTAAAGGAGATATTGAGGTTCTATGGGATGGTAACAAATCAAAGAGTTAACTTTGACAAATCTGAGGTATACTTTTCAAGTGTTATAGGAGCTAAAAAAAGAGAGGCTATCAGAAGATTGACTGTGATAAAATAAGGCAGTTTACCTCTTAAATATTTGGGGACTCAAATAGATAAGAGAAGGCTGCCAAAAAATATTCAAAGACAAATAATTGACAATGCTGAGAAGAAACTTGAGAGCTGGGCCAGCAAGGAGATATCTCAAGCATGCAAGATAACTTTGATCAATTCAGTGATCAACTCAATGCATTTGCACTCTCTAGCAACAATGTGGATTAATGAAGGGGTGGAGGAGGAGCATGAAAAATTAGTCAGGAATTATTTATGAAAATCAGGTAGCAAAAAGAAGGGCTTTCATCTGGTGAAGTGGAAAAAGGTCTCTCTATGCAAATCTGGAGGGGGGCTAGGGGTGAAGGATCTTAGTATCTTTAAAATTACTATTTATGTGAAAAGAATTCTTCCTATTCTGAACAAGAAGGACCAACTGCGAAATAGATTGGTGAGTGCAAGGTATGAGGATATGCACCATGGGAAGGAGGAAGAAAAGAATCCGATGGTCTATGAAGGGTATTATCACAACAATGGAAATATTGAGGGGGGGATTAATGAAAAAGATTGGTAACAGATTGAATACCAATGTTTGGACTGACTCATGGATAGATTGCATCCCCATCTGTTTATGGCCTACATATGTTAATATGGACAGAGTTCATGAGGTGTGTAAAGTGAATAGCTTCATAAAGGAAGGAGCTTAATTGGGATACCAACCTGGTAGAAGGAATCCTGGGCAAGGACTTGATGGGTAGAGCATGTCAAATATACATTTCAAGAGAGAATAGTGAAGATAGATGGGTTTGGGCACTGAATGAAAAAGATAAACTAAATTGCAAAATTGCCTATAACTTTATGAAAAACAATGATAAGGAGGAAGGGGATAAAAGCAGGGACTGGCAGTGGATATGAAATATGAAGTTGATTCCTAGGATTAAGATGTTTATGTGGAAGTTTGTTCGGGGTAAGTTACCTACTACTAATATATTGGCAAGAATTAGCAAAGTGGAGAAGAGCAGATGCTTTGTTTGCAAGGAGGAGGGGGATAATTTTAGTCGTATCTTTTTCAAGTGTAAGGTAGCTGAATTATTTTGGAATGCTATGGAGAAGGTAATCAAATATAAATTTGAATTCAGAGATAATTGGTGCAAAGAAAGATGGCCGGAAGAGGGCAAGAATCTGAACAAATCAACTAGGAATGTTCTGATTGAATGTTTGGCTGCAGGATTTCGGTATTTGTGGAAAAACAGGAATGAATCATGTTTCAAAAATAAAATCAATAGTGTTAATGTGATGGTATATAAAGCTTTGGAGAAATAAACAACAAAGAGCTAAGTTGGCAAGGTGAACATACTCCGATGAGGACTGACAAGGATACATGTGAAGAGCAGGATGTGGATCAAGGTGAAGCTCATACTGAGGGGTTTGTGGGGATAAGAGTTTTTTGCGATGCTGCTTGGGATGCTAAGTCACACAAGGATGGTTTTGGTTTTAAAGTGGAGAATGAAATGAATGAAACTATTGTAATGGGGAATGAAAGTTCATTTAGCAGGAATATGCTATCAGCTGAAATAGAGACTATATGGATGTGTTTGATTAAACTAAAGCAAACAAATCTTAAACACATTGAGATTTTTTCTGATTGCAAAAGAGCCGTGGACATTTTGGATGGTAAAATAAAAGCACCCTGGTATTGAAGGATCATGTAAAAGATATCTTAATGGTGGGTAAGAAAGTTATTTTGGTGGAATGGTGTCATGTTAAAAGAGAAAAGAACCCGGTGGCTCATCTACTAGCTAGACAAGGCTTCAATGGGAATCAAATTCAAGCTGAGGATGCAGGAAAATGAGATGTAGAAGAGTACAATCTTAGTGAAGGCATGAGATGGTACATACTTATAAGCAAAGATGCAATGACAAAAAGGAATGATAAATTGAATGAGAAAAATGAAAATGTCATGGGATCAGATCGAGAGTGTTATTGTAGCCGATGAGAATAGGAGGGTTGTAATAAATGATGCATTTGACTGTGTTGAGATGAATAAAATTTATCCTTCTTGGGACGATTATGGTGGTGCTCAAGGAATTGGTGAGAAGCGCATGGTTGATTGCCCTCTGCCTTTTCTATCCGACACTTTAGTACAACCTCACTTCTCAAAAAAAATTTACTTGAATTGATAATTCAAATAGCTAATTTATAGCTCAAATGACTTGACAATTCATGCAGAACACTCAACCCGAAATTTAAATATCGTAGTAAAAAATTAATACGGCCACCCAACTTGATGGCATTTGACCAAAGTGAACAATTTTTTAGTCAACCGATTCAAAAATGGCAAGAACGTATATATTATTTTGACTTTAAACCGTATTTATCTAAATTATAAGATTAAACCAAATGTGTGGATGAGAATGCATGTACTATTTTGAAACATTTAATTAGCATCTTAATAATACTTCATTTGACCAACTCACATTAATAATTAGTCAACAGTGGTCTAGTTTTGACGTACCTTTCAAAAGTTGATTCCCAGGTAAGCATCAATCATTCTCCCCTTTTATTTTACTCGGCAGATAAGAATACATTGAACATGGTTGGCCTAATCTTAATTAAACAAATTAAAAGCCAATCAATCGACTCATCTTCGTAATTGATTGGGAGTTAATTATATGAATTATTTAAGCACACACGTTTTGCACTCTTGCATAATTGCATTTAATATTGCATAATTGGAGGCAAATGATCGAATCTAATACATGCCATTAGAAAATGATACATTGATTAAATAACTAATTTGCTTGTCAATTCGATGAAAGAACAAGATTTGGAAGCTCGATCAGCAAGTGATTTGTTTTTTTGTTGGAATGACAATCTAATTGGATATATTTTAATTAATTGGCGGAGTTAATTGGATTCATGCCCGAATATATGTTGGAGTAATCTGAAATTAATGCTGCATGCACAATAATTATTAATTAATTGGAGTGGATGAGATTAATTTGTGCGGAAATGGTCAGATTAATTTGGTGGTTTGTTTTATAATCTCTTCAACTCTTGGAATAAAATTATTGAATATTATATTACTATGATTTTATCTATATTCAAATATAAATTAGAGAAGCCTTTGACTAATATCCCATGCATGCATGATTTCTCATTTTCTCATTGGATATTCTCTCTCCTTGTGCTGGGTTGGATATTCCCTTGCCAACTTGGCATCCCATTCTTCAAGTTGGATAAGGATCAAAAAGACAATGACCGGAGGTGGCTCATGAACCGGATAAGACTGATAAGATCATCATCATCATCATCATTATTATTATTATTATTATTATTATTATTATTATTGTAATAAATTAATAGAGTATATTGACTTATTAATAGGAGGGTTTTTTCATACAAAAAAAAAATCAACCCTACCAAGTACCAATTAATAGGAATATCAATATTCAAAAAGAGAGATAGTACACCAACAGAGACATTGAAGATTGAATTAATTATTTTGACTTTTGAGCAATAATGAGCTAATTCTTTGTCCCAATTATGCATTTTAAACATAAAAAACATGAAACTCGATTATTTAATGACAGCTAATTAATACCCAGCTATTTTTGATTTTAGGATTGAATATGTGAATGATTTCATATCAAACTCTCTCCTTCCTACTTTATTTTTCTTTTTTTATCTCCACTTTTTCTGTATTTTCAATGAGCTTGGTGCACACACCGGACAAGAAAGAACAAATATACAAGATTGAAAAATTAATTGTAATACATAATTTAGTCATCATCAAGAGTATATTAGATTTTTTTTTTTACACATAGTATATTAGATATGATATTAGGAGTGTGCTACTGAAGTTGATGCATCAGTATATGATATTTTCGGCCCCAATGCCTACTCCACTACCTAAGCACCCCACATAGGATTTTCAAACTAAGTTTACTAGATTATCTTGATTCCTTTACAATGAGGACGTTTTTATCGGAGAGTACGTCTTCGTTCTCACACCGAAGACACTTCTACACCCGAAAGTTTCCGCCTTCCTACCAAGAGCACTCTCCCACCTCAATCCTAAGGACAACAAGAACTAATCCTAGCAAACTACATTTACACCGGTGGATTTAAGCCTTAACACCAAGGCAACCACCAACTCAATCAAATCTAGCAACCTAGGTTTACACGAATGATATACAATGAAATAACAAGAAAATACAACACAAAATGGAGCAATAAATCAAACAATAAAATAATTAGCTCCACAACAAACTCCCTAGTCCTCTTGATGCCTCAATGAGATGAATCGATGAAGTTTTGAAGGCTATATCAAGGAATGAGAGATCAAACTAGGGATTTTAAGAATTGTCACGCAATCAAGCTTAGAATTCATCAAGGATGGCTCAATGAAGTGTATGAATGATCAAAAGTTATTTAGGAAGGCTTAGGCTTGGGTATTTATAGAGCCAAGAAGAAATGGAATGAAACGGTCGGCTCAACGGGTGAAAAACTAGTCATTTTCGTCGTTCGGTCACATGCCGGTCGATCGTCGGTCGACTGATCGATCGATCGCCTAGCGATCGCTGGCTCTCTATGAGTTATGTGCACTATTCGGTTGACCGATGGGTTGATCGAATGAATCGCGAGATCAGCGATCCGCAATTCGATCGACCTATCGATCGACCGAAGCGCTTCTGCCAAGTCGCGATTCTTGCGATCCTCAATCCGATCGACTGATCAGTCGATCGAAGACCCTACTACCAATTTTTGGCTTCTGTCGGTCGACCGAACCTGGGCCGAACAGGGCAGTCTGCTATTTTGCTTGGATTTTTCTACTTGTTTTGGTTCCGTCTTCGCTAAGTCTACTTATATAATATTTAATAACTCTAAGTTAATAACTTTAAAACATAAATATTATATAAAGATTACCCCCATTTGGATTCAATAAAAATATCTAAAATATCAAAATGCTTAAGAATCAAAATCTAGTTTTTGGGGTCTAGTACAAATTTTCGGAAAACAGAACTTTTCTAATTTTTCGGGTCAAATAAGGGTAGGCTAAATGCTTCCAAAAAATTCTTAAAAATATCTCGTTATCTCATTTCTACCCAAGGAATAATTACCGTCATTTTTTTATGTCAAGAAACTATCTAGGTCATATAGCCCTCCAAGGAGCTCCCTAGGCTTAGTGAATTTCAGGGCGATTTTTGGGTTTTCATGTTTTGAGATTCGTGGATGGTTTTTGGGTTATTATGCATCATAAAGAGGATTCACAATATAAACTAGACACCCTAAACTTAAACTCTACTTTTCGAAGAATCCCGAGCGTCGATGAGCGTCCTTGTCGATTTCTCCGATTTCTTCGATTTTTCCGATCGGGGACGTCGAGTGCTAACCGACTTAGAACCTAAAAGATTTCTTAATGAAATATTAGTTCCATGTTTGTTATCATCAAAACCGAGATTAAGACCAAGGTTAAAAACCTTAAGCCAACAATCTCCCCCTTTTTGATGATGACAAACATCCTTAAAAAAATATATCATTCAAGCATAATGGATATCAAACATGGGATTTCTCCCCCTATCAACATGCATATCTATGAAAATAAACTCCCCCTATCTATATGCATGGTTTTCCTATATATTTTTCCCATTTACCTATATTTTTCTTCCCATTTTGACATTAATCAAAAAGGGCAAAAAAAGTCAACCTATAGTCAAAGTTGAGACTTCTAAAACTATTTTTCATGAAACATGAAAATCTCAATCAAATGGATGAAAAACACATTTGATATGAGACTAAGTCATACATGATATCGTAAAATGATAAATGAGATCTTTTACTTAGAATCATGTATGCACTCAAATTTGGATATTTTCGTGAATAAGTGAATCTTTCATGACATTTTCATAGTTCATTCAAACTTTCAAAATATCAAATTATTATGACTGGAAGGGAAAGAGTGTACCTCATTATTGGTACTCATGAGACAAACTTTTGAAGTAGCTTCATAGTCATTATAAGAGGATGCTTCATTTGAATGGAATGATGATGTAGAAGCTTTTGACATATTCTTAGCCTTGTTTTTTGTAGTAGGGCAATTCTTCTTCACATACCCTTTTTCTTTGCACAAGTGGTAAATTATCTTTCTCTTCCGGCTTTTAGAGTTGCTTCTTTGACTAGAAGCACTATGGGCATCAAAACTGAGATTAGTAGTAGGTGAGTGACCATTGTCATCACCACCTTCATCACAAGTGTCAATCTCTTCGATTTTGGCATAATTATATAAACATTTAAAGTTGCCCATAAATCATAAGCCGAAGAGCAATGCATGATTTTATCTAGGATGTCATCTGGTAATGTGCAAATAATATAATTCATGGCATCTCCATGATACTTAAACATTTTATTATCTAGTTCACTCTATGCATGCATGCCAACCTTAGGTTCAATGAATTCTAAGTGTAACATGTTAAAGACATCAAAACCTTTAGTCTTCAAATATGTGTACATCCTATATTTTCAAAGACCAAAGTTCGAGTTATCGAACCTAGGATGTGAAGATGCTACCAATTCTAGTGTCATTCTCGGATCGAGACAAGGTGTAGAAGATATGGTGAAATCTCAAGCTATGGACCCGCTCTGATACCAATTATTGGGTGAAATAGCCACACTAGAGGGGGGGGGAGGGTGAATAGTGTGTTAACTAAATCAATTAGCCTAAATTCAATTTTAGTCGTTTACTTAAATCACTTAGGAAATTCACAAATCGAGTAGTAAGCGGAAGCAAGATATAAATTATAAGCAATAAGAAATGCAAATAAAACAATGCTAACACAAGTATTTATAGTGGTTCGGCCTCAATGCCTACTTTACTACCTAAGCACCCCGCTTAGGATTTCCAAACTAAGTTTACTAGATTATCTTGATTCCTTTACAATGAGAACGTTTTTACCGGAGAGTCTCCGCTCTCACACTAAAGACACTTCCACACCCGAAAGTTTTCGCCTTCCTACCAAGAGCACTCTCCCACCCCAATCCTAAGGACAACAAGAATTAATCCTAGCAAACTACGTTTACACCGGTGGATTTAAGCCTTAACACCAAGGCAACCACCAACTCAACCAAACCTAGCAACCTAGGTTTACACGAATGGTATACAATGAAATAACAAGAAAATACGTACAACACAAAATGGAGCAATAAATCAAATAATAAAATAATTAGCTCCACAACAAACTCCCTAGTCCTCTTGATGCCTCAAGGAGATGAATCGATGAAGTTTTGAATGATATATCAAGGAATGAGAGATCAAACTATGGATTTTAAGATTTGTCGCTCAATCAAGCTTAGAATTGATCAAGGATGGCTCAATGAAGTGTAGGAATGATCAAAAGTTATTTAGGAAGGCTTAGGCTTGGGTATTTATAGAACTAAGAAGAAATAGAATGAAACGGTCGGCTCAACGGGCGAAAAACTAGCTGTTTTCGTCGTTCGGTCGAATGCTAGTCGATCGTCGGTCGATCGATCGATCGACCGCCCAGTGATCGCTGGCTCTCTGTGAGTTATGCGCACTATTCGGTCGATCGAATGAATCGCGAGATCAGCGATCCGCAATCTGATCGACCGAAGCGCTTTTGCCAAGCGCTTTATGTTAATAACTTTAAAACATAAATGTTATTTAAGGATTACCCCACATTTGGATTCAATAAAAATATCTAAAAAATTAAAATCCTTAAGAATCAAAATCTAGTTTTTGGGGTCTAGTACAAAATTTTGGAAAATAAAACTTTTCTAATTTTTCGGATCAAATAATGGTAGGCTAAAGGCTTCCATTTTTTTAAAAAAATATCTCGTTATCTAATTTCTACCCAAGGAACAATTATCGTCAGTTTTTATGCCAAGAAACTATCTAAGTCATATAGCTCTTCAAGGAGTTCCCTAGGCTTAGTGGATTTCAGGGCGGTTTTCGAGTTTTCATGTTTTGGGATTCGTAAATGATTTTTGGGTTATTATGCATCATAAAGAGGATTTACAATATAAACTAGACACCTTAAACCTAAAGTCTACTTTTCGAAGAATCCCGAGCGTCGACGAGCGTCCTTGCCAATTTTTTTAATTTTTTCGATTAGAGACGTCGAGCGCTAACCGACTTGGAACCTGAAAAATACTCAATGTGGTTCAAAAATACTCGAGTCAACTTGAAAATCTTATTCAACTATATATGATATGATTAGATAATAAATAAATATCTCATATTCTTTTTATAAATTTGATGTTCATAAAGTATAATACAATTTTATACTTTTAATCATGTTTTTTTATCTTATATATATATATTGAAATCTTATAATATTTTTTTATCCTATAAAATAAGCATAATCCTTCGTGATCTTATTTTGGAGATAATTGGAATCTCTTCTCGGCTCATATTTATCTGACTTGGATTTTAAATTTTCTTTTCTGAACTCATAAATAAATATTAGACAATATTAACGAATATTTCGGAATCCAAAAGATGATTCGGATTTCCACGCCATCACTTTCAAAAATAGCGAATATTCATCTTTAACAAGTATATTAATTTTTTAAAATTTAAATTGATGGGAATAAAAATGGAAAACTTGACTAAAAATGGTAATATATTTTCTTCTATTTAAATTGAATTTTCTTTTCCCCCACTGCAATCCAAAAATTATGAAATAAAAGAAAATCGTACGCCCTTACACAGCGGAGGAAGTGCAATAAAAAGATGAAAGAGATATCGACAAGACTCGCATCTTATTTCGATCTCAATTTTTGATGAATTGATAGACAATTAATTTCATGTCATCAAATGGTCAAAACAAACAGAACATCTTGTAAGTGTGGCTAAGAATTCGTGTAAAAAATAAAATTATTAGATATTAACTTGAATTGGGTCCGAATTGAATCCAATTTTAAATTTATTATTTTAGATTGATAAAAAAAAATAAAAATGAAAAGAGAATGTTGGCGTACTCAAGGGCGAAGCTAGTAAATTATTTTAGAATGGGCAAAATATAAAATCGCATCTTATGAGGACAATTACATGATAAAAAAATATTTTTAGGAGAGACAAATATAATTAAATATTAATATATATAATATATATGATAGTATACATGTAATGGGGGACCAATGTGAGGGAGGGCAATTGCCCCCCTACCAAAACATTGGCTCCGCCCTTGGGCGTACTCATCATGCTCTTTTGGGCCCAGCGGGCGAGCCGAGCCCGCTGCATTAGGGCTGATTGGCCGAGCCTGCCATTTTGGGTCTAGTGAGCGGGTCGATCCCGTTGCACTAGAGCTAGTGAGCTGAGCTCGTTGCACCAGTGCTGGCGTTCTGAGCCTCCCCCGTTTGGCCATGCGAGCGGGCCAAGCCTGCTGCTAGGGCTTGTGCTCGCGTGCGAGGTACGCGGGTGGCCAAGCAGACACGTCTCCTCGCGTGCACACGGACGGAGGCATCTCTAGACGCCAATCTAGCTTTAAATGTGAGCCAAATTTCTTGGTCAAAATCCGGAGATGTTTTGATTTAATTTTGACCAATTTCGAACAAATTAATTCATGTGCATAGATTTCGAGCACTCTCTCCACATGGGCAGGCAATCACAATACAGATTTTAACTCCATCCCAAAATGTTCTCTCTCCGGATCGACTCAATTAATATTTTCAATCCCCTCGACTATAAACAGAGATAGTTCCTTCCAAATAGGGGAAGATAAACATAACAGAGATCCATAAAATTAAGAGTATCGCTATCATCCTTTTTCAACGAGTGCCCCTTCCCAAGTTTCAGCATACATAAAGCAGAGGAATTTAGTTTCAAGGTAGAGATTACAGAGACAATGTCTCTACTCTATAATGGTTTCAGGTTCAATTTATTTGAAATAGTGTGCTGTATTTTGAAGGAGATTCACTTTTATTGACACTTTTATTATAGTTCTTTTTTGGAATTAACAAAGAAGTCTCAAATTCTCCCCGTGGACATAGGACCGGCACCCCGCCGAGTTCGAACCACGTTAACTTCGTGTGTCTTTTATTTTTTGCAATTTCGATTTTGAATTTGACTTTCCATTTCTCTCGTCGAGTTCAGGTTTTGTCGATTCTGCATGAAGTTTCTATAATTTTCTAATAAAAATAAATACTTGAAATTAGCTAGTTCGATTAAAATAAATGGAAGTGTGGATAAGATGGATAATGATGAAGGGACTTGTCAAAACCATGCTATTCAAAGGTACAATGTAATTCCCATCCTACCATAGTGACTTGGCAATTCCGATTGCATGATTTGATTGCCTCTTGTATTTTACCGAAATCGATTGTCAAAATCGACGACTCTTCCCATTTTTCACGTAGTGCATTTTAAATTCATCCTATATTTTCTTCTTCCAGGAATTTTCCAGCATTTTCCCGACTCATCTCTATCAGAGTAAGCTCACTCAGTATATGCTGAGTCGAACTCAAAGAATTTTCCACATATGAATCAGGAATGCATTTCATCAAATTCGATAATCGAAGAAAAATGTTTTATTAATTTTGGTAAAATTAATTTTTGAACTAAAATGGTGCTTCTATTTGTCAACCGATTAATTAAACCATTACTAGTCCCACGAGCGATCCAACAAACCAAGATCCTGTCAGAAAACCCATGCCAAGGTCAAACACCACGCAAAAGACATGATTAGCAGTGTCTGAGCGATGGTTACAAGTTGTAATCAGATTCGCATCAGCTACGCGACTGCATGATCTGTATCGAATCGGAAATCTGAGCTACCGTGACTCACTGCGCATCAGCAGAGCCATGTAGATAGTTAATTGCAGTGCAATATTACACTTCACGTGAGTAGAAAAGAGGTTGCGAGAAGAGACAGCAGGCGGCCATGTGGATGACATCATTTCCACGAGCAATTCAGCGAAGAATGTCCGCCACTTTTCTTGAATCTAATGTTTAGAAATGAAGCCAGCCAAACAACTTGAATGCTCGAATAATGTACTGTTTAATAAAATAATTGATCGATTTTATAGAAATCAGCCAGTTGAGAGGTCGAATTGCATATTTAAAACTATTATTTAAAGGGATGAACAGTGCGCAGGGGCTTCACAAGAATAGAAAAATGGGGGACGACAGCCATGTGGATGAAGCTGTTGTGGAGTGGTACCAGAACCGGAACTTAGCATGGTTTACCATGCAGTGAAAAAAATGGCGATAAAGAGGTATGCAGTTTACACTGTAGAGTGAACGAGGAAGACAAGTCTCTGTCGCTTTGTGGACTAATGGCCATTGGTGGAGAAGCTCTGGGCTCCACCACTGCAGGGAGCGAGTTGGTCTCTTCTACTTGGGATGTTGGATGACCATCATATGTTTCAACCTCCTCCCTGCATCTTCTTCAACTGCTGCTATTAATAGCCATTGCCGCTGTCTTTGTACCACCTTCAACCATCGGTTCTATTTTCTTTCCTAATTCTACTGCCCCTTGTGTGCTGCCACAGTGTTTTGTCCCATAGAGCACCCAAAAGCCATTTAGTTTTGATCGGCGGTGAGGCCAGGTGCTGTTGCTCCGCGGATCTTGTCGAGAGGATTCTTAGTTCATCATTTGTGGTTAAGTAAGAAGGTTGGCTCGGCTCCTCTTTCTATCTGCCCTTGTCCCGTTTGAATTAATGTCACAGAGAAAAAGAAAATCTGCCTTCTTCGTTGTTTGATGGTATAGATTTGTCATTGTTGGGTGTTTGGTATTTTGTAGCAGCAGCTGCCGAGGTCAGAACTTTCTTCTCTTTAGTTTCGTGATGCTATATATTTTGTCTTTGGGGATTTTCGTGTTTCCGACATTGTTTGTTTATCCGGTAATGCGGATATATGAGAAGAACTATTTCTCATGTATGGTTTGGAACTTTATAGCTTCTTTGACAAGATCTTCGTGGTTTTTGGTCTTTGTCTCTAATTTCCTCTTCTGATACGGCTAAAATAACCAGTCTTGAAGTTTGAAACCTTTTTGTCTGGTGACTGTTCCTTTTAGCCAACTATTTTTCACGGACTGATTTTTCTACAAATTTGTGTTGGTTTTAATGTTTCTTCTGGGAGTTGTTCTATTTTCTGCTTGTTTTATGTTTAATTTTTTGCAATATCTTCTGTTTGTTCTACTAATTAGGCTAGTCTTTAACCATTTCCAACACTTATTTCTTTTGAATTCTTCTCCATTTCATAAGGAGAGTTGTTGTTTATAGATGCATATGGATTCTCTGATATGAAATTTTGCTGGACTAGAGAACTCTGAGAATCGATTGTGGTGGAATTCATTACATTCATTACCTTTGGGTATTGTTTTAATTATCTGTAACACCTTCCTTGAATAGCTGATTTTTCCTTTGCATGAGTGTGTTACTCTGGAGCAATTTCATGAATCTTAGAAAGCTTTTTAAGTGTTTATGTGGGTTGAATATTAAGTAGTTAAAGCCTATTGCTTCTAGTAAACATTAAACATGATATAGTTATCAGTACCAAGATATTAGTTTCTAAAGAAAGTAGAACACTGCATCTGAATTTTGACTTCTATTTTCCAAAACTGCTCCAGCATTCACTTCGATTCTAAGATAAAGATTGCATACACTGGACTACTGGAGGAAGAATATCCTCTGAGCACCTTGGTTATCCACTTAGAATATTGCACAAGAGATAAGGAATGAGTACAAATAAAGTGAAGCGAAGAGTTGGTAAATATGAGCTAGGACGCACAATTGGGGAAGGAACATTTGCAAAAGTTAAGTTTGCAAGAAACGTGGAAACCGGGGAACCTGTCGCTATCAAGATTCTTGACAAGGAGAAAATTCTCAAGCACAAACTAGTTGAACAGGTCTGTAAGTTTGCTTAATACTTTATTTCTTTTTCACATATAGATTTCTTTGTTTTCAGTGTCCTTAAAGAAAATGCCTTTGAAGTTTCACTTAGTTTAAAACTAAATGTAAGAGCAACAGAAAATAATGAAATGTGTTTCTATTAAGTGTGAAAGAGGCTTTATCCATCTTGACATATTTAATCTGGTTCCAAATTCCTTAGCTTATTCTGAACAACAGAGAAAAATTCTGCAGATCATGATACTGTAGCTAATGTTGCAAGATTTTGTGCTAGTTTAAGGCATTGGTGAATCTAGTCAATCCACCAAGTTGAAAATTTACATGATCTATTAATATTTCTGTTTGTTGCCATTCTTCTTGTAGTTTCATGTATCTTTATTACAAGGAAAAAGAGGGTGTCCTATTATTTTGCATACAATTAATATTTACCTCCTAGTAAATCACTTCTTACTAATGTTAAGTTCAATGTGCAGATCAAGAGGGAAATTGCCACTATGAAGTTAATAAAGCATCCTAATGTTGTTCGCATCTATGAGGTTGTCTTCAAAGTCTTTTTACATAACATCAAATTTCCTTTGGTGCTGCACTTCAATGGTTTTGTCATATGTCATTTATAAGCAAAAGAAATGTATTGCTAGTTTCACTAAGCCATTTCTATTAAAAAAAAAAACTAAGTACCATTTTAACAAATATCATTGTAGTTAAAAATGTGGTACTGCTGAACATAATATGTTTTGACTTTGTTTTTCTTCCTCCACCGTGCTCTCTTCATGTCACATTTTACAATCATGTTTCATCATATCAACTTATCATGTTCAAAATCATCTTTTATCTCTCAGTGATAAAGCTTAAGCTCTTAGGAAAGAGACCAACGTCATCTTTTATCTCTCAATGATAAAGCTTAAGCTAATAGGAAAGAGAGAAAGAGACCAATCTATGCATTTATATTCTTAACACTTCCCTCACTTGTGGATGGGTAAACTTGAGAAGACTACCCAAGCCCAACAAGTGGGTCAACTTAATTGAGGTAGGGGGTTATTTATTTTTAAATACTGATGTTAGGAAGCTTAGAACTTAGGACGTCGTGCTATCATACCATATTAAATTTGATTGGATGATCAATTTTCCCAAAAGCTTAAGCTGTTAGGAAAAAGACCAATCTATGAGTTTTTTTTTCAATCAAGATTTATGGCTGCTTCCATGCATCAAATGATAAAAAACTGGTGCTTGTACTTTTTTGGCTCATTCTTTATATTTACTTACTTTGCTATTGTTGCACTCTCCCTAGACCTAGACTCAAATTCTGAAGAAAGAGGAAATTAGAACTTCTGTCAATGTTTTTCTTTGAAACAGTATTAGTATTCACTTTTAGCTAATGAATACTTTCTTATTTCAGGTGATGGGGAGCAAATCAAAAATTTTCATTGTACTAGAATTTGTTACAGGAGGAGAGCTCTTTGACAAAATTGTAAGTTGGAACTGTTGATTTCATTTATATTTTTCACTCTAGCCTACTATATTTTCCATTGTTTTTCTTCTCCACTAATGTTGCTGAGAATCCAATATAAAGGTAAACCATGGCCGGATGCGAGAAGATGAAGCACGAAGATATTTCCAACAACTAATCAATGCTGTTGATTATTGCCATAGCAGGGGAGTTTACCACCGTGATTTGAAAGTAAACTACTTGACCAAAGATATCCTTATGATGAGAAACTCATTGAGGCTATGAAAAACATTGATTTTGTCAAATGCATTTATGCAGCCAGAAAACTTGCTCCTTGATGCTTATGGTAACCTGAAAGTTTCAGACTTTGGATTAAGTGCACTATCTCAGCAAGTCAGGGTAATCACATTGTAATTAGTTGATTGTTTCTTAATCTCGTCGTGATTTATAATTATTGCAATAACATCAGATGCTTTTGACATATTTAGTTATCCTCCCATCTAATTTTATTTTGTAAGAGCAATTAGGTCTAAATTGGGAACATTTATATTCTGGAGGAACATTGCCAACCAATACCAAGCACTGCAGGTTCTGCAATGCTCATTGCTGAGTTTTGGGTTTTAGATCCCTTATAATTATGTGCACACCATGAAATTAAAACATATATCACTAGATCTAAAAGTAATTTCTCTTGCACTGGCTACTTTTGTGGTCCTAAATTCCCCGGATCATGTTAGTTTTTTTTTTTGACTGAAAAGCATTGTATTTGATTCATGAGTAAGAATGGAATACAAGCGGGAGAGGAAGAGAGGGTAAAAGTTACAATCTTAAATAAAAAATAAAATAACAATAACAATAAAAACAGGTCCAGAAATTGGACCAACATTATAAAACAGAACTATACGACCCCATGAACATCATGTTAGTTTTGGTAGGTTCTCTTGGATTATAGCAAATATTAGTTCCCAAGATTCTTATCTGAACTTCAAATCTCAATTGTATTTCTTCCAGGGTGATGGCTTGCTTCATACTACTTGTGGCACTCCAAATTATGTTGCTCCAGAGGTGGAGATGATTGTCTTACATTAAATGTTTTACCCTAGTTCAAAGGATTTTTTTATATACTAAAATAGCTTTTCTCTTCTTATTAGGTTCTCAACGATAGAGGCTATGATGGAGCAACTGCAGATTTATGGTCATGTGGAGTCATCCTATTTGTACTGTTAGCAGGTTACTTGCCTTTTGAGGATTCTAACCTTTTGACCTTGTATAAGAAAGTGAGAGTTACACTGTGCATAGGGTTTCTGCACCGCATTGCATTGTTATCGTTGTTTGAAAAAATTACGAATGTTCATTTTATCTGCAGATTTCAGCTGCAGAATTTACATGCCCATCTTGGCTTTCTTTTAGTGCCATGAGATTGTTAGCAAGAATCTTGGATCCAAATCCAATGACTGTAAGTAATTTCCTCACAACCTTAATGGAACTTTGTATACATGTGAAACTTTTGATGGAATAAATGGGTTGTCATTCAATATGCATATGAACCCAGATCAAAAACCAAGCCTACCAAATTTGATTTTTGTTTTCATGTTGAAGAAAATATTCTGTTTAGATCAAAACTTGTGTTTTACAAAACAGATCTTTAAGTTGGACGATATTGTTTCAGATTACATAAATTTGCATATTTATAACTGACCAGTTTGGGATGAAATAATGGCAGCGTGTAACTATACCAGAGATATTGGAGGATGAATGGTTCAAGAAAGGCTACAAGCCTCCAGTATTCGAGGAGAAATATGAAGCAAATTTAGATGATGTGGATGCTGTTTTCAAGGACTCGGAAGTGAGTCAAAAACAAGCTTCACCAATAATTCTAGTAAAAGCTTTTTCCTGTTTTTGTCAAAGTCATAAGGGGTTTACAATTTTGCATCATATTGAGCACTTTTTAAACTTCAATTACCAGGAACATCATGTGACAGAAAAGAAGGAAGAGCAGCCAACAACAATGAATGCCTTTGAACTGATCTCTATGTCGAAAGGGCTTGATCTAGGCAATTTGTTTGACATGGAGCAGGTTAAGATACTAGACTTCATTTCATTGATCTTGCATTGCATAAGCTGCATTCCAGCAAGTGAATTTGTCAATTTTTTTCTTCTTAGTTTTTGTGTTGGCCTATATAGAAATTCCTCAATTCTGAATCTTGCCTGGCAATAAGTTGCTTACATATAAATGGTGTCATTTGTTGCAGTAGACTCTGTTGTTTAATTTGAAGTTTCTCCTTTAACAGGAATTTAAAAGGGAAACAAGATTTACATCAACTTGTCCAGCTAAAGAAATTATTACCAAGATCGAAGAAGCTGCAAAACCACTTGGTTTTGATGTTCAGAAAAAGAACTACAAGGTGTGTCATGTCAAGCATTTTGGGATAGCGCACTGTTGGTATTTTATGGCATTATTGTTATTGTCATTATGTTAGTGATCTCCTGAATAAGTTTCATCTCATACCAAGGCAGTATAGATTAATTTTTTTAAAATCAATAAGTTTTTCATTCACCAATTTTGCTTGTTCAGATGAGGCTAGAAAATATAAAAGCTGGGAGGAAGGGGAATCTCAAAGTTGCTACCGAGGTACTTGAATTCCAAAAATATGCATAGTTTTTGAAAGAGACTAGCACATTGCAGTTTGCTAATGCTTGTTCCATAAACTTTACAGGTGTTTCAAGTGGCTCCATCTCTTCATATGGTTGAGGTACGAAAAGCTAAAGGCGACACTTTGGAATTCCACAAGGTACTATGATAAACCTGCACTGACAAAGTTTCTAACATCTACACAAACTTGAAGAAATGTAGTGGTGGCTGTACATGGCAAACATGCAAAAATAACTTAATGAGAAGAAACTTGATTCTGGACCTTCACAAAGCAAAACACCTAGGAATGGTCCAAGTTTCCAATGGTGATTGGCAAGAGTATAGACCAGAACAGAAAGCATTAAGTTTCACTGAAAACATAGTATCACCAGAATGCTAAGCTTGAACATTTCAAAAGATTGGTCGGAGTGGTTCAGCACTGGGATCATGTCAATCTTGATGGCTTAAGCTTTTAGATAGATGGAATGTCATTGATGAAAAGCTTAAAGATAGGGTCAGTGTTTCTGCATTTGCATCTTGTTAAGCTTGGTATGTTACCGATCCATCAACTTCATAAGTCAATCTATTGACCTAATTAAAATGCTCAAGCTGAAGTTGATGGTAGCACAACCATCAAGTCTTATAAGCCAACACCACATCTAATATACTCTGGATGTGAGGCTAAACTAGGGTATTACATTGACATTTATGTCTCCTCACTCAAACAAGAAGGGGATGATTAAGAAAATAAATTAACAGATCATGCCTTATCTATTGGGTTAAGCTTTTAGATGGGATTGGTGGCGATAAAAAACTTAACATAATTATTTCTTCTTTTTTTTCTTTGCTTCTTCCTCCAGCAGATTAGTTGATTATCGTACCATTTTTCCATTTGCAGTTTTATAAGAATCTCTCTAGCAGCCTCAAGGATGTTGTTTGGATATCCGAGGAGGACGGGCAAGAGCAAGTCGACTAAAAACTAGACTTCCATGAGAAGAATCTATTCTGCTATATAATAAGCATTCTACTTTGTGATTTCTTCATCATTTTTTCTTTTCTTTTCTTTTTTTCCCCCTATTCTCTAGTTGCAGTCGATTGTAATAAACTAGTCCTGAATGCTATCCATGCCCTCTGTAATTCTTTTATTGCATTTAAGTCCACTAACGTTGTCAATGTTGATAAAGAGTTGGCCCTATTTTTGGTTTGTTTATCCTAAAATGGTTCCTTCCTTTTTATTGTTCGAGGGAGGTAAGAATGAACAAAGTTGTATTCATGGATCTGATTAATAAAGACATGCACTGCTTTCATATTATTTGTCAACTCATATTGTAAATTAATTTTTAAAGGAATGGTATAGTTTTATCAATCTTCTTTCTTCTAAAGCGTGTGGGATGCTCCAACTAAAGTGGAAGAAATAATTGGATCGAACTTTTTAGTCGTCATATCTCTAGAAAGCTAGAAATTTACAACGTAGTTGACTCGTTGGGCATCTAAACCCAATGAAAAGAATGCACGGGGAATTATGATAAGTTCCCGTGGACTTTTCCTTGAGAAATGACGTGGAGGGATCCATCACGGCATTAATTGAATACTACACTTGCAGTTGACAATTAGAATTGTGGTTAAACTTACGCCCAATCCAATTGACAGGAAAACAGTGTGTATTAATTGGCTGAACAAATGAACGTTAGATTATTTATTTAATAATTTATTATGATCTAATATTTATCTGGTGATTACGCTATCAATTTGATTGACTGATTAAAAATGATCTGATAAAATTTATTATAAAGTTACGTATCATTTCATAATTATAGGATTAATAATATATGCACAGATACCATAATGGTATTATTATAATTTTATGATGGGTGAAACGGTAAATTACCAACCTCTAATTTTCTCTCTATATAAAAAGGTAATGATCCCCAAGTCACATGTGAAGTTTCTAGCCTTTGAAATCATCATCTCTCATTGTGCTTTTGTAAGGACTAACGTGTTGACTTGAAAATCCATTCCGTCTTTGGAATTTAAACGATGGAATCAAGTACGCTTTCGTTCTTATTGTTCTTGATGATTTAGCATGAACGATTTCAATTTTGAATTTAATTTTTATTTAGAAATTTCATCAATTGGTATGAGAGTCATTCATGCTTGAATCATTGAGACATTCTTGTTCGAACATCATGCTATGTGGATTAAATCTGCTGTTTATTCATATGGTGCATGATTTTTGATCTATTCATACAGTTCATGCACATACAGTCTTCTGTTCATGCATATACATGCTTAAGATTTTTTTAAAAAAAATTGCTTCAGATGCGGCAGCCATGAAGGCTGCCGAAGGATGCATCTCTTCTTCCTCTTCTTCTTCCTTTTCGTATCTTCTTCTTCGCTGCGGAAAGCACCCCGCATCTTCCACGTCGTCTCCGGCCTATGGATATCCGCCCGACGCCAGCACAGTCGTTGCTGGCGTCGCAGGAAGGGCGGCGTTAGCGTCGAGGGGTGGGAGATGCCACCTACTGCCAACGCTCGATGGGGGCTGGCTGCTTCGTCTTCTCGTCGCCGCTCAACGTCGGAGTAAGGTTTGTCGGCGTCTCAGGAAGGGAGAAATCGGGCGGGCGTGTAGCGGCGTCGATGCGTGAGGGGCGCGTGAAGATGGGATCGGCGACGTCCGACTCCTTCTCTCCTCTGGGTTTTCCTCATTTCACCTCAGCTCTCTTATCACCAGCCGACTCCAACACATCATGGTGGTCGGCGTCTTAAGATGGCCAGTGTGCGAGCAGTTGTCAGCAGGGGGTGGACGAAGCGCATGAGGACGACCGACGTTGAGCAGTCCGGTGTAGGAGCGGGAGATGGCTCGGAGAGATGGATTCCGCCCGCCACTTTCCTCCTCCTGTCGCCGCTTCTCGCCGGCTTCTTGATCGTCGGCGTCTCTGGTTGGGCGGCGTCGGCGTCGACGTCGAAAGGGGAAGGAAGATCCGCGGCATCTGGTTCGGTGCGAAGAAGGAGGCGGCGGCGGCTGTGAGGAGAAGAAGAGAAGTTAGGGTTTGGGTATTAGGGTTTGTAATCGGGTCGGATCCGGGTTTAAATATATTAACCCAGATCCATTAAGAATTAAATCCGATCCACCTTATTTAAACCAAACGGGTCAGATCCGAGTTAAGACTTGATAAATCCGGATCCGTTAGGAATCAAACCCGACCCAATAATAAATTAAAACCCAACCCAATAATAAGTTAAAACCCGATCCGTTAATATTTAAATCAGTTTAATTGGATCCGGTTCATTCCAATTTCAACTGGTTTATTTAATTGGACTCAGTTCAACTTAATTTCAACCGGTTCACTCCAATTAGGGTCTTGTTCACTGAAATTGGGTCCGATTCAATGTAATTGAACTCGGTTTAGCACTGGTCTAGGTCGAATTTCCCCGGTTTAACACTGGTTCAAGTCAATTTAGACCGGTTCATCACCGATTCAGGCCAATTCAGACCGGTTCAGTGCAAATTTTAAGCGGTTCATTAGGTTTCTTGACTGGTTCAATGAAATTAACATTTGGTTCAGCTTAATTTCAATCAGTTCAATAGAATTAACATTAGGTTCACCTTAATTCTCATCAATTCAGCTTTGGTCCAGCTCAATTAGGTTTAGTCCATGTTTAAATTAATCTAATCTTGATTGGTTCAACTCAATTTTGATCGCTTTATACTTTGACCAATTTAGCATGAAATTAAATAGTGGCATATTTATTTATATGTCTAATATTTTGAAGTATGGTAGTTTGGCACAACATGTCGCCAAAGTGATTTCTCTTGTGTTAAATTAATATATTTTTGAAATATATAAGATGAGTGCATGTTTGTAATTCATGTGAGTAATAATCGGCCCAAAGGAAGGTTCCTACCTGACCGAATTCCTTACATGCATGTGGTAATAAATACGTGGCTATCATAAAATTTATCATGTGAACACGAGTCAGTCCAAAGAAAGGCTCGTTGTTTGACATGCCTAATAGTCAGTATTTGATTACTGCATCGAGAGTATCGCTTACAAGTTGATAATTTTATCCAAAGATGAAATGTCAATGTTGTGTTTGGTATCTTGTAATGGGGACTGCCATTATTTATTTCTTTCTGTTACATGATTAATTGCATTTTATTTTTAAGTTGCTTATAATATCATGTTTTGTTTTGTTCTCTTTTAGTGAATACTTCCGCTACTTCAATTGCTACTAGTGTTAACTTCATCCCTGTGCTAATTGACACAAACTTTACAGCATGGACAGTGAACGTTATGATTATTCTCGGATGCATGGATCTGAACTTAGCATTTCATATGGATCAGTCTGTTGCTCTCTCAGCTCAAAGTTCCCATGAGGAAAAGAGAGCATTTGATCAGTGAGATAAATCCAATCGCTTAAGTCTAATGATCATGTGGCGTGCAATTCCCGAATGCTTTAGGGGTGCCATGTCACTAATGCCAGATCGTTCCTTGTTGCCCTTGAAAAGCGTTTTGAAAGAAATGAAAAATTTGAGACAAGCATGTTTTTAGCAAGCCTAATCTCAATGAAGTATAAAGGCAAGGGGAACATCAGAGAGTATATTATGGAAATGTCAAATATTGCTTCAAAATTAAAGACACTTTAGTTAGACCTATTTGATGATCTACTGGTGCATATAGTTCTCATCTCTCTTTCTGCACAGTATAACCAATTTAGAATCAGTTATAACTGTCAAAAGGAGAAATGGTCGCTCAATGAGCTCATTTCTCACTGTGTGCAAGAGGAGAAGAGATTGAAGCTTGACAGAACTGAGAGTGCTCATCTGGCTATTGCTTTCGAAGGCAAAGGCAAGAAAAGACCTAAATCTAAAGAAGTTGCAAGTGTTCCACAGAAAAAGAAGCAAAAGGAACAAGATAAGGGTATTACTTGTTTTTTTCGCAAGAAGACTGATGGACACATGAAGAAAGATTGTGCCAAATATCACGCATGACGTGCTAAGAAATGTACACTTCTTACTTTGGTTTGTTCAGAAGTTAACTTAACTTCTGTACCCCAAGACACTTGGTGGGTAAATTCTGGTGCTACTACTCACATTAGTGTGTCTATGCAGGGTTGCCTGAGTTGCCGAAAGCCAACTGATGTTGAAAGATTCATCTACGTACGTAGGCGATGGCAAATCTATTCAAGTTGAAGCAAGCTATAGGCAATTTTCGGTTATTATTAAGAACTGGTTGTTATTTGGACTTGAAAGAGACCTTTATAGTCCCGTCTTTTCGACGGAATTTAATTTTTGTTTCTGTATTGGACAAATTCGAATATACTTGTTCTTTTGGAAATGGAAGTTTCAATTTATCTCTTGGTTTAAATATTATTGATACTGATTCTTTATCTTCTGCAGATAACCTTTATATGCTTGATGTATTAGCTTCATTTACTGAAACCTTGCACACTAGTTCACGAGGTACAAAGAGAAAGTTAACTGATGAGAATTCCGTCATCTTATGGCATAAGCGTTTAGGTCATATATCTAAACAAAGGATACAAAGGCTTGTGTCAGATGGAATTCTTATCCTCTCTGATGCTACGGACTTTAAGATCTGCATTGAGTGCATTAAAGGGAAACAGACAAACATTAAGGGATCAGGTATTAATAGGAGTTCAGACGTCTTAGAACTAATACATGCTGATGTATGTCGACCCTTCCCTATGGCTTCTTGGAATGATCAACATTATTTTATTACATTCATAGATGACTACTCTAGATATGGTTACATATACCTGATTAAAGAGAAGTCTCAAGCACTGGATGTGTTCAAGTCCTATAAGGCCGAAGTTGAAAATCAACTAGGCAAAAGGATTAAGGCTGTCAGGTCTGACCGTGGCGATGAATACTATTGCAGATATGATGGATCAGGTGAACAACGTCTAGGACCTTTTGCTAAGTTTCTAGAGGAATGTTGTATCGTCCTATAGTACACTATGCCAGGAAGTCCTAGCATGAACGATGTTGCTGAAAGGCAAAACCGAACTCTTAAGGATATGGTGAGGAGCATGATTAGTCATTTTACCTTACCGGAGTCACTCTGGGGAGAAGCACTTAAGACTACAGCTTACATCCTTAATATGGTACCAACTAAGGCAGTATTGGAAACCCCTTATGAACTTTGGACAGGCAACAAGCCAAGTTTAAGGCATTTAAACATTTGGGATTGTCCAGCTGAGGCTAGGCCATATAGGCCAAGTGAAAATAAATTAGACTCTGAACTAGTTAGTTGTTATTTTGTAGGTTATCCTGATATGTCTAGGGGGCATAAGTTTTATAATCCGACAAATAGGACATTCTTTGAAATAGGAAATGCCCGATTCTTTGATGATGTAGAGTTGGGGGGGGAGATAAAGTTAAGGAAGTTGTCTTTGAAGAGGAGTTCATCTCTCTTCCTTCAGTAATTGTTCATAACATTGATCAGACAATAAATTCGAATTTACAAGACAACATTGAGGTACTCCCCATTCAACCTCAAGAGTTTACTCCTGAGGTGCCTACCCCTATAGAGCAAACTCGACAACCTCAGGAACCAATGCCATTATAACCTATGACATTAAGAAGGTCCACTAGGGAGAGGAGAAGTGCAATTTCGGATGATTACGTTGTATTTCTTGAAGAGCACGAGGCTGACATTGGTATGATGGAAGATGACCCAGCCAACTTCTGTCAAGTCATGCAAAGCTCTAACTCTCAACAGTGGATTGATGCCATGAATAAAGAAATAAGGTCTATGCAACACAATGATGTTTGGGATCTTATACCATTACCTGAAGGGGCGAAACCTATTGGTTGCAAATGGATATTTAAGACCAAAAGGAATTCAAAAGGTAATGTGGAAAGATATAAGACCCGTCTTGTTGCAAAAGGCTTTACTCGAAAGGAATGTATTGATTATAAAGAGACTTCCTCTTCAGTTTCTTCGAAAGACTCTTTTAGGATTATATAAGACCCGTCTTGTTGCAAAAGGCTTTACTCAAAAGGAATGTATTGATTATAAAGAGACTTCCTCTCCAGTTTCTTCGAAAGACTCTTTTAGGATTATAATGGCACTTGTGGCTCATTTTGATCTAGAGCTACATCAGATGGATGTTAAGACAGCGTTTCTCAATGGTGACATTGAGGAAATGATTTATATATTGCAACTAGAAAACTTTGTCTCTGGAGATCTAAAGAAAATGATTTGCAAATTAAAGAAATCCATCTACGGGCTAAAACATGCTTCTCGTCAGTGGTATCATAAATTTCATCAAATTATTATCTTATTTGGTTTTGAGATAAATCCGGTTGATGAATGTATATACCATAAGTTCAATGGGAGCAAGTATATTTTCCTGATCTTATATGTCGATGATATCTTGCTAGCTTGTAACGATATAGGCTTGAAGCACAAAACCAAGATATTTTTATCGGACAAATTTGAAATGAAAGATCTTGGGGATGTCTCTTTTGTATTAGGAATCCAGATACATCGAGATCGCTCTCAGAGTATCCTTGGATTATCACATGAGAGCTATATCGATAAGGTACTTGCTAGATTCGGCATGAAAGATTGTAAACCTACTAGTACCCCTGTTGCCAAAGGAGACAAATTTAGTCTCAATCAGTGCCCCAAGAATGAATTTGAGCACAAAGAAATGCAGAAAATTCCCTATGCATCTGCTGTAGGGAGTTTGATGTATGTTCAAGTATGTAGGCGTTCGGATATTGCGTACATTATTGGGATATTGGGTAGATATATGAGCAATCTCGGAACTGATCATTGGAAATCAGCCAAACGGATTATGCGGTATCTACAGAGAACAAAGCATCACATGCTCACTTATAAAAAATCAGATCAGTTAGAGATCATTGGGTATTCTGATTCTGATTTTGTCGGATGCCAAGACAGTCGTAGATCCACTTCTGGCTATGTTTACTTGCTTGCCGGTGGAGCTGTCTCTTGGAGGAGTGCTAAACAGACACTCGTTGCAACTTCAACTATGGAAGCGGAGTTTATAGCTTGTTATGATGCATCCAATCATGGAATATGGCTGCGCAATTTTGTCACTGGGCTGCATATTGTTGATGGTATTGAAAAACCACTAAAATTATTATGTGACAATAACTTAGCAGTGCTATATTCCAATAACAACAGGAGTTTGTCTAAGTCAAAGCATATTGATATTAAATTCCTAGTTGTTAAAGAAAGAATCTAGAGTGGTCAATTATGTATATAGCATATTGGTACAGCTTCCATGAGGGCGGATCCGCTTACTAAAGGATTACCACCCATGGTCTTTCATGAGCATGTTGCTCATATGGGTGTTTTATCATGTAGTAATATGATGGTTTAGTGGGAGACTGTAATTAGTATTATGCTTTATAAACTTTTCTGCAGAATAAAGTTTTTTTGTTATATTCACTCTAAATATATGGTTTTGATCTCACTAAAGAATAAAATAGGACCAGTTGGAAATAGACATATTTTGATCACATTACATGTAATTTCCATGTTGTGCATCCATATTTAATCTATGTCGTTGAATGTATTAACATTGTGATCATTGATGGATTTAGTCATGATAAATGTGATAAAAGTCGCTTTGGTTCTATGTTAGTATGATCGATAGACCAGATTGTTGAAATGATTGGTAATGATAGCGAAAATGAGTTCATAAAGTAACTTTGGTACACATTATCATATGATGATATTTATGTTGTCCCAAGTGGGAGATTGTTAGATTATTTATTTAATAATCTATTATGGTCCAACATTTATCTATTGACATGTGGTTACGCTATCAATTTGATTGACCAATTAAAGGTGATCTAATAAAGTTTATTATAAGATCATGTATCATTTCATAATTATGGGATTAATAATATATGCACAGATACCATAGTGGTAATATTATAGTTTCATGATGGGCGAAACGGTAATTTACCAACCTTTAGTTTTCTCTATATATAGAGGGGTAATGGTCCTCAAGTCACATGTGAAGTTCCTAGCCTTTGAAATCCCCATCTCTCATCGTGCTTTGGTAAAGGCTAACGTGTTGACTTGGAAGTCCATCTCGTCTTTGGAATTTAAACGATGGAATCAAGTACACTTCCGTTCTTATTTTTCTTGATGATTTAGCATGAACGATTTCGATTTTGGGTTTAATTTCTATTTATAAATTCCATCAATGAAATTCGAAGATGGTTCAGTGGGTGATTTTTGCCCTCGCACTATTGAAAATATGATAAAAATACTCGTAAACTCTTCTTTGATTGATTTTTACCCTTAAATAAACGAAAGCGGTTGAAAAATGCTCCTGAACTATTAAAAATTGGGAAAAATATTTTTAAATTTTTTTTGATAAATTTTTTACCTTTAGACAAACGAAAATAGTTTAAAAAATATCAATATTTTTACTCATGTCTAAAGGTAGAAAGAGTTTTTTCCATAGAAATAGATAAAAATACTAGTATTTTTCAATTATTTTCGTTTGTCTAAAGATAAAAAATTTATCAAATAATAAATTTAAGGGTATTTTTACTCATTTCTAATAGTTCGATGATATTTTTCAACTATTTTTATTTATTTAAGGATAAAAATTAATCAAAAAATAATTTTAAAATATTTTTAGCTCATTTTCAATAATTCTAGATAAAAATCATCTTTAACCCAAAAATCCATGAGAGGAGTAGGCAGTTGTCATAGTCGAATTAGTCAGAGTCTGGCTCGGCCCGGCTGTGCTAAGAAGACGGGCTGGGCTCGCCTTCTGGGCACGCGGGCCGAGCACGGGTGGCCTGGCGTGCGTCGAGCCTAGGTCGGCGCTGCCAAACGTAGGGCGACCTAGGTCTGGCACGCCCCATACGTAGGTCGGCCCGAGCCAAGTCTGGCTCGGGCCAACGAATATTTTATATTAAAAAAAATTCTATAAATACCTCCTCTCCTTCTTCATTTCTTCTATCTTCATCTTCAACTCTTTCTCTCAATTCTCAACTCTCATTTCTCAACTCTCAACTCTCAACTCTCTTACTCTCAACAATCAACAATATTTTAAGCTCATCAAGAAGCCAAGGATTCAAGATTGTTGTTAAATTGTTTTAATCTCTTCAATTTATTTCATTTATTAGTATAATATTTATACTTTTTATATTTTTAATTTTTACTAATGGCGGATGGAGATTTTTTAGGTTATACTCCACAAATTGGATCAAATATGTTAGAAGAAATGTCTCCTGCTACTCCTACCACTCAATAAAATCAAAACATAGAGATAAGTCCATCTACTAATTTATGTCCATCAGGTAGAAAAAAAAGTATGGTTTGAGAATATTTTGAGAAAATTATTGAACCTGATGGCACCATAACAAAAGCCCGGTGCAAAAAATATCAAAAAATTCTTTCGGCTTCAACAACCGGAGGAACTGGTCATTTATTATGTCATGCAAAGGGTCATGACACTAAGGTTGCACAAGCTCAACAAATTCTTAATTTATCTTCTTCTGGTTTAACAGCTTTTTCGTATGATCATGATTTTCAACGTCGAGAACTTGCAAAATTAATTGTTCAAAGTAGATCTCTTTTTAGTTTTGTTGATCAACCAAGATTTTCTAGTTGGATTCAAAATACTTTACAACCAAAATATAAAAAAATTACTCGAAATACAATGAAAAGTGATGCTTTAAAATTATTTTTTATATATAGAGAAAATATAATGACTAGTTTTCAAAATAATAAATCAAAAATTTCTTTAACATCTGATGTTTGGTCTAGTCAACGTACTACTAATTCTTACATTTGTGTTACTGCACATTGGATTGATGAAAATTTTATTTTGCAAAAAAAAATAATTAGTTTTAAAGTTTTTGAATATCCACGCACTTCTGTTATCATTTTTTCTGCTATTAGATTTGTAACATCTTTCTATAATATAAATGATAAAAAAAATTCGATTAGTTTTGATAATGCTAGTAATAATGATGTTGTTATCCCTCCCCTTATACAGTTATTTAAACCAGTATTAGAAGGTGAATTATTTCATGTTTGTCATGTTCTTAATTTATGTGTACAAGATGGTTTAAAATAAGTAAATATACATGTAGAAAAAATAAGAGATGTTATTAGATATATGCGTTCTTCGAAAGCAAGAACACAAAGATTTAAAAAATTATGTCAACCCTTTAATAAACCATTTAAAAATTTTAATGGTGATGTTATTACTAGATGGAATTCAACATATCATATGCTTATGTCTACTATAAGATATCAAGATATCCTTAAAATATTTTACAATCAAAATATGTCTGGTGATCCAATTAATAATAAATGATTGGTTAGTTGTTGGACATATTACTTAAATTTTTGAACTTTTTAATAAAGCTATCGAACAATTTTTCGGTGTTTATTATCCTACATGTAATTTAACTCTTTCACATATAGTTCGTATTAGTGAAGTATTTTCTTCATATAGACATCATTCTTTATTTGCATAAATTATTTCTTTAATGGAATCTAAATTTAAAAAGTATTGGTCAGATATACCTACTTTATTTTGTTTAGCAATATGTTTAGATCCTAGAATAAAATTTATGGTTTAAATATGTTGTTAGATGATTATTATAACAATATGGAATTAGATAATGTTGAAGAAAAAAATTTTAAAATTTTGAATTTATTGAATTCTATGTTTGTATTTTACGCTTCAAAATTTGGTGATACAATTACAAATAAGACAACATCTTCTTCTTCTATATTAAGAGATGATTGTGGAAATAGTATTAATTCTCAACTTGGTCGTAGAATAAAAAAAAAACTAAATCTACTAATTTTAATGAATTATTTTTTTTTCTAGATCATAATCATTCTGAAGAAATAGATGATAATAAAATTTTAGCATGGTGGAAAAAATAAGAAAATACGTATCCTATTATTTCCATCATGGCATGTGATATACTAACTGTTCCTGTGTCTACAGTAGCTTTCGAGTCTTGTTTTAGTACAGAAAATAGAATTCTCGACGAAAAAAAGAGCCGAATGAGTGAAGAAACGGTTGAAATGTGCATTTGCTTAAAAGATTGGTTGGATGTTGAAGATAGATTACAAGATAAGGGAGGACCCACGACACTTCATCATCGGGAGAGGAGGAAGCTCAAACAAACGAAGCTGGTACTGCTGGTCCAAGTACAAGTTAAATCACCGGGACCACGGGTGATTAAAAATGTAAAAAGAACTACGTAAATTTGATCCTTCTAAAGTTAATCATTAGGGAGTACAAGTTTAGCTATAGAAGGTACGTAGACAACCTTTTAATGTGCGGTCTATTATAATATTAAAAAATTTATTTTATTATTGGATAAATATTTTTGTATTAAAGATAAATACAAATTTAATTATAATTTAATTTTTTAAAATTCTTTTTATTAATTTGTACTGCGTTACAATGTTACATATAAAAAATGTTAAAATATATATAATAAAGTTCAGTACAATGATTAAATTATCTTAAATAAAATTAGATATCCAAATTCAAAATTCATCCGTAATCATTGATTTTTAAAATTAAATTTTAAATTAAAATCGGCTCGGGCTCGGGCTGAGCTTGGCTGCCACACATTTGGCCTTGCCCGGGCCGGGCACTGCCTTATGCCACCTCTAAGTCAGATAGTCAAACGGATCCAACACGAAATCTACGTGGAAGTCGGCGCAAGCGACGAAGAACTGGGTGTGGGATAATCTGCTGCGGACGTGAAGATCCACAATGGACGTGATGGCTTCTGCTTGCCTACCTGGCAATCTGGCATTGGATAAAATTTAATTAGTTGATGTTACAACATTTTTTTCCAAATAGGTGCCAACCGTGATCGAGCAGATTGATGGCAGAGATCTAAGATTCAATATTAAATTCTAGTACGAGAATCTATTGTTATTTTTGTTAATAAAAAAAAAATCAAACAGGACCAATAACTTTTCCCAAATCGGAATATGCCTGCTAAAATTTCAGGATCCGAAAGCGATAATACTCGTTGTACCTCTCATCCGCAAAAGTCTTTAATGCTTTAAATATTTTAATCAATTTTTTAAAAAAAATGCTAAAAACTATAAAATATATTTTAATAATAAAAATAAATTTTAGGAGTCTAAAAAAAAATTTAAATAAAAAATTTCGAATATATCGAAGACTTTAGTTCTTAGTATATATAAAATTAAATTTAAATTAAAAATAATAAAATATTTTGATCCAAAATATTTTTCAGATCCTATCACCCATTTTATATCACAAACAAATATTTTATGAATTAAAATTAATTTTTAATTTTTTTGAAACTATCTAGATTTGGGGCAAAAGTCTATAACACGTTAAAGATTTTTGAACAAAGCATATAAAATTAAATTTATATTAAAAATAGTAAATTATTTTGATTCAAGACTTTAGTAAATCGAAGAATATATCGAAGACTTTAGTAAATTATTAAAAGTAGTAAATTATTTTGTTTCAAAATATTTTTTTAAACATTAGCATAATTTTTATACCACAAAAAATATTTTATAAATTAAAATTAATTTTTTTGACTTACGAAGTTATTATAGATTTTGAGCAAAAGTCTTTAATTTAAAATATTTGTTTAATTCATAACACCTATTTTTATATTATTAAAATATATTTTACGAATTAAAATTAATTTTTTAAAAAAATTAAGAAACTATTCTGAACTTTGAGCAAAAGTCTTTAACATATTACACTTTTGCCCAAATCACATAAAATTAAATTTAAATAAAAAATGAATTATTGGGATCCAATTTTTTCTTGAGCATATCATACGTTTTATACCATAAAAAATATATTTCATAAATTAATTTTTTTAAAAGAGTTTTGAAGCTATTGTAGAATTTAGATAAAAATATTTAATGCATTAAAGATTTTTATCCAAAAGGCCAAAAGTCTCAAATAATTTCATGATTTTTTTAAAAATAATAATTTTAATTTATGAAATATTTTTTATGATATAAAAAAGTTGCTAAGATCTAAACAAATATTTTGAATTAAAGAATTTTATCCAAAATTTATAATAGATTTGTAAGTCCCAAAAAATAATTTTAATTCATAAAATATATTCTTATCGTATAAAATATATGCTAGTGTCTAAAAAATATTTTTAGACCAAAATAATTAATTATTTTAAATTTAAATTTTATTTTATATACTTGGACAAATTTTTTTAATATGTTACATATTTTTATCTAAAATTTCAAACAGTTTCATATTTTTTTTAAAAAATAATTCATAAAATAGTTTTTTATATAAAATGGGTACTAGAATCTACAAAACTATTTTAGATCAAAACATTTTATTATTTTTAATTTTAATTTAATTTTATATATACTTAGGATTAAAGCCTCTAATATATTCAAAAAAATTTGTCCAAATTTTTTTAGACTTAAAATCTATAAAAAAATTATTTTTCATATTTTTCATTAATTTTTGATTTTTTTTAATATTTGGCAAAAGTCTTTAGAATGTGCATTATCAAAATCTGATTTCAAGTCAGGGAATTTTAGCGTCCATGTTTTGGTTTGGAAAAACTCCAATAAATTATTCCTATTTCGAAAAACTCCTGTTGATGTTAATGTTAAAGGTTTTTTTTTTGTTGATCCAATGTTAAAGTTGAAAAATATTGGTTTAACTGATAGTTTGACATTCCTTTCAATTCTCCTATTTAGGAGAAAAGTTATATAATATGGAGGAGAATAGGAGGAACCTATTTACAAAAGTATATCTCTAATAATTTTCAACCAGTTTAATCCAGGATCAAAAATATTATGTGGCCAAACGCAGCTTGGGTCTTGAAATTTAATTGTTGAAGTATAATTGTAAATAAATTATCCAACTAATAAAAACTTAGGTCTTGTTTGATTAACACAATTTTTTAAAAATAGCCAAAAGAACTCTTATTTGGTTGATACATTTCTGCATTTTACAACAAGTACAACTTCTTCAGTAAGTGCAATTTTCTGCAAAATGTATGAATGTTAAGTCTCACATTTGTATTTAATGTAGAATTTATAATTTTTATTGTCAACATTACGAGATTGGATAATCATTGAATTCTTCACGTATTTGTTTTAGTTTAAGTTGTTTTTAGCAAAAATATGTATTTTTTCATATTAATTATAAATAAAAATTATTTTTATATAAAAAGTATATATTATACTAATTATATATGCCAAAAATATAATTTACAAATAAAATTGATCTTATTTTTCATATATACTAATACATATAAATATTATTGGTCATTTCATATGTACTTCCTAGTAAGTACTGATGTCAACCAAATATATTGTAGATAAAAAGTTACAATTACTATAAATTAACTTTTTGTCAACCAAATATTTTTTAAGTAAAAAAATATACATGAGAAATTAATTTATGAGAATTACAATTTTCTGCATCAAATTACTTCTCGTACCAACCAAACGTAATCTTAGATTAATTAAATGATTCGAGTTGGCTGATTGTTCCTTTTTTTTATAACTCATTCATATATGTCTAGGTCATATTTCAAAATAGAGATCTTCACGTATTTACTTCTTTTAAATTCGAAATTGTCATATTTATTAATTTGAAATTTAATATTGCATATATCCTATCAGATGCTAGATATTCCATAAAAACCACTATAACATCTAATGAGGAAACTTAAGATAATCCTAACAAATTATATTTACCAATAAATAATTAAATAATTTCTGTAAATTCACATATTAATATCTAAACGCACCTTTATCCTACTCCTCTGTGCTATTATATTCTTTTTCGTTCTATTGTTGCACTTATTCTCTTCCATAACGTCCGAAATAAGAATGCAGTAGTCTAACTATTGCAAAATCAATTAAAAAGCAAAACAATAAAGATGATTATAATGGATTCATTCAATAAGTAGTTTCTGATGTGTATATCCAATATTTGGCGCTTTCATGTCAATGCTATGGTGGGATAATTGACAGATTAACTTAAGTAACTTAAATACTTAATCCAATTAAAAGTTATAAGCTCATTAAGCCACCATATAAGCTAATGCGCTTGATCATTATTAGACTCCAAGTGCAGGACCATTATAGTGCAATCTCTTCTACTTGTGGCTTGATGTAAGACTAAGATAACATCCCAGTGTAGGATAGCATAAAATTGATTCTAATTGGGGCCTTGTTAAGCCCTGCGACACATCTCTGTACAACTCTTTTATACGTCAGCTTCCTCATCAAATTTGGGATTAGATATATCTACAACGATATATTTACAAAAAATGCAAAAAGCCTAAGATGAAATTAACAGTAGTAACATACAAGCTTTTAATATCCAATGTGGAAGTAAATAAGGCGTTACAAAGAGTTTAAAACATATTATATGTTTTGAATTTGCAAGGATACATAAATTGCTTCAAAACATACCATATAAAGAAAAATCTGACGTAGCTCCTATTTTAAAAAGCGGTCAAAATTGACGAATGTATATCACTACTGCCAAGCTAAGGTTTCATACTATTTCACTACAGAACGATTACAGCAAAGTACATATCTAAGGATCAACTGCAGGAATGAAAAGTCAACTGAATATCAAAAGTAGGGAGAGATTTATCAAGTGGTCAATAATGAGCAAGAATAAAACACACAGGAAAAAAAATAATGAGCAACATGTGCTGCATGGCATGCAAGTTCCAATAAGTAACATTCAGCACTAATTAGATTGGAGAAGTTATTTTAGGTATTATGCAAAATAAGGGAGTAAGGAGAAATCAGTACAATTACAATGAACATGTGATGATTAGATTAGACACCGGAATGAAAACCAAAAAAAAAGTTAGTGGAAGAAACAGTCAACTACTATCCCATTAATCAGTGGGAGTTGAAAAAAAATTGAAATAAAAATGGGGCACTCATGTCAGCTAACCATACTATAAGAATGACAGAATCATCCAAGAAACTTCAGGTCCTCCGTAGGCCACATCCAGTCATCAATCCAGATGAGTATCTTCATGATTCAATCGATCTATTAAGCTTTTTTTTTCCAGTATGATTGCAACAGAATTTACATCAAGTTTAAAAGCCATCGGGGTAGCAATATACAAAGAGTAAACCAGACAACGAACAAGTGCAGCTCCTGGACTTTTAATTATAAGGTCATTACGAAAATTGTAGTGAGTTAAGGCATCTACCTTAGAAAAAAATTCTAGGGGGGGCACCCCGAGGATATTTGCTTCAAATAACTACATGGAGAAAGATACTAGCTGACCTTGGCACGTCCATAAACAAATATCTAAAATTTAGAGCATTTGACACAATAATTTTACTTTCAACAACTTTACAAAACAATAATTCAGGCGTGCAAGTCTTCTGGTAGGGTTCAAAAGAAAGGTAGGGTATTCATAAAAATTCAAGCACAAAGAAAAGAACCAGACGCACAAATTCAAAGTAGCAGCAGTATGTGGTCAAACAGTCGCCAAAGCAAGGAGAAAGTAAAGAGTCTTTTCTGACACCTACCCATAACCAAATAACTACTACCTACCAGGAATGAAGAAAATCACAGTACATTACATATCTGACATGCAAGTCTTGGATTTTATAATAAAGTCATTTGTGGGAGTTTCCTCACTTGGCCATCATGACTTTAACAAACTCATCATAGTTGATCTGCCCATCGCCATCAACGTCGGCTTCACGGATCATCTCATCAACTTCCTCATCAGTCAACTTCTCTCCAAGATTTGTCATGACATGGCGAAGCTCAGCTGCAGAAATGAACCCATTCTGATCCTTGTCGAACACTCTAAAAGCCTCCCTAAGCTCCTCCTCCGAGTCGGTGTCCTTCATCTTACGGGCCATCAGATTAAGGAACTCGGGGAAATCAATAGTTCCATTGCCATCTGCATCAACCTCGTTGATCATATCTTGTAACTCTGCTTCTGTAGGATTCTGCCCCAATGACCGCATCACAGTTCCAAGTTCCTTAGTTGTGATGCAACCTGTTAAAATTTCACATAAGATGCACAGTCAACAGTAATGACAGAACTTTCTTAGTCTAGAAAACGTTAGATTGAATACTCAGCAATCTTAATTTTCAAACAACACATTTCCAAAAGGAACAAAATTGAATAAAAAAGAAGCCCGTCCACCGTAGCTGGACACAGTCATAATTGAAGCATCACTAACACCCAATAACAACAAATAAAATAAGAATAGACTACTGAACTACTGATCACAAAATCATATTAGTGAGCTTATGGAATTCAAAATTGATAGACATTGCAGATAGCAAAGCCAAATTAGACTTCAAGCATTCATCTATACTAATAAAGCACAAGATAACATTCCATGTGACGATTTCATTAAATGACCACCTTAAAGTGAAAATTTAGTAAATTCGCACTGAAAAATTACTCGCAAAAACACAGTAGAGTTTTGCATGTTTACCTATATTTTCCACTAACATACCTTTCCACATATGTTGTGCATTTTATTTATTCAACTAATAGTTTGCCCTCAACTTGACACAAAATGAGCACCAGTTCCCTTATGCTGCCCATTCATCTACTGGTTCACTTAGAGCATGTTAAATTGGTTGATAGTAGTTCATGGATGGGCCAGAAACATAGGTGAACCAGTGATTAGTCGTCCAATTCGATATTGATGTGTAAAGTTGATGACAAAACATAATATTATTTTAATAAAAATATGGGACATGCAGGAGGGATGTTGCTGGAAAAGGAGAGTAAATACAGAGGTGCTGATGGAGTTAACCTTAGGTACAGGAGTGTCTATGCATTTATCTAAACTTAAAATAAAGATAAACAGTAAAAAAATATAAAATTCCGATATTAGGAAAAGAAAGAAAGCACTTCAACTGTTCAGCTCTATTTAATAGAGGCAAAGAAAAAAAAAACTGACCAAATAAAAATCTAGGAGTACCAACTTCCTAACCTATTTAACCAAAACAAAGACAAATCCAATGCACAAATGCATAAAGCTGCTCCCAACATGAGGGTTCAGAAATGGATAATATGTTCAGCCTTACCCTTGGAGAGCAAAAGGTTAATCCCGTATTCAAATGCTGGTCATTCTTTCACCTAGGTCATGATACAGTGCCCTAATTAAATACAACAAATTATTTAAACAAAAGCTGCATTTTACGTTTTTAAGTTTCATTTCTTTTTCTAAATCTTCACCAAGTTCAACTTTCAAACTGTACCAACTCGACTAGATGAAAATTGAAGATGTACAATTCAAATTCAAGGCAAAACAATGCAAGAAATGGGCTCTCTCGTCCAGATCACTCAATCTTCATTCCTTTTCTGTTTTCCAATTTTTTATCCTCTACAGGCTAATTTTGAGTCCAACACCGACAAAAAAAATCAAGGGTTTCATTAAACAATATCAGCTATCATAGATTCTCAGGCTATATCTGATGTCCTTTGATGTCCTTTGCTGACAAATAGGCCCTAATTCACAATAACCACGGACAAAGTAAAAGGAACACACCATACAGCATTTTACAAAGCATAGAAGCAATGAAGAACATAATTGGTGGTCCACGTACATATAATGCTATCCTAAAATAAACTCAAAAGTAGAGTAGCAGTCAATAGAACTTGGCATAATGACAAAATCTAGAGGTCTGCAATTAGTTTGACATGTACTGGTGATAAGAGCAGACCATAAATAAAAGAAAAAAAAATGGACCACACACGAATTAAGGCTAGCTAATTATTCCAAGACACAAGAACCACAAATTTGCCAATGCTTCAGTGAGATCTTGTCGTGTCAACAGAACATGGTTTAGGATGGAACTCCTACAGATATGAGATTATCTTCATTATTCCAGTTAAGCAGTAATATCAGTCTACAAAACGATAAAGCTTGTCTATCTGGATCGTGCTGTTAATTTTATCACCTACCTAATTATCATCTTAATCATCAAACATCACAAAAAGGTAACTAACATCATCAAACATTTCTCACAATAATTTTACAACGAAAGGAACACAGACATGAAAATATTAAGACCAATAAAGAAAAATGGAAATGGTCACAAGCCAATCCGTCAACGCGGATAGATCAAACAGTGAAAACCACCGATCTACCACGACGGAGACTAAAAAAACAGCTAAACCGCCGATAAATCTGCCAGATCGAAGGAAGCAGCGAAAACCCTAACCAACAGAGACCCAGGTTATCAAGCAGCCAACGAAAACTTGAATCCGGTCGACGCCACCGAGACAAAGACGCCGATCAGGAGAGAGGAGATAAGGTGAACAGCGAAGGAAAAAAAAAAAGAAAGAGAGGAAGATCGAGAGAGGAAACGATCAAGATAAGGGGGGTAGAGGGAAGATCTGACCGTCTCCATCCTTGTCGAAGAGGCTGAAGGCCTCCTTGAACTCCGCGATCTGGTCATCCGTCAACTGCTCCGCCATCGATGATCCTTGGATTTCAGCAGAAAGAAGAGATGAGAACGGCGAAGGGATTTGCAGTGGATCGAAAGTGAAAGGTGGAACGAATTGGGGAAGTAATTCTAGTTTTGTAGTCAAGGCGGCGGGGGCGGCTTCATCAGTGTTGACAAATAAGCCATTTTTTTAAAACATTTTATTTTTTTATTAATTTATTTAGCACAGTGAAAGGTACATGAACGATAGAATTCGCTGTCTTTATTTATTTTTTTAATGTTATTTCCCGATATTGCCCTTTTGTATAAGGATGTCAAATCGATTCGACTCGGACTAAAATTGGACCGGATCAAGTAAATCAAATTGAACCGGAAAAATTAAACTAAACAAACTTGATACAGTCATTTAAGTGTTTTTTTTTTACAAAATCATTTGTGTTATTGGAGCCCATGATTAGAACCAAACAATTGGAATAATAGCAATTACTAACGCTAGTCAGAAATCGCGCTTTGGGCAGATATATCTAAATATAATTTTATTATAAAAAGTTTAAACATAAATATAAATATAAATATTTTTTATAGTAAAAAAATAGTGATATTATTGTTAATTGATAGACTACCTTTGCCGTATGACATGCACTCATAATAAATATAATAAAAATTTATAAAAGTAAATAACCATTTTACTAACAAAAATTTATAGAATTCGAATCTTATCCGATCATATATTTTCGGTAGACATTAATAATAAATACAAAAGTTCTTAGTAATTTAATAAATTAAGAAATGAGCAAGTTCATAATTTGCAAACACGCATAATGATATAATTTTTAATTGATTATTATTTTAATTATTTTTTATAAATATATAAATATGACACATTTATAGAAAATCAAACAACAATAATAGATTGAATAAAGAAAACTATTAATTATATAGTTAATTAATCATAGACAATAAATAAGATTTCAATAAACGGTAAGATGAACAATTGAATATAGTCAAATATAGATACAAAGTTCAAGAGCTAAAAGGATAACAAAATTTCATGAGATGATAAGATGAAAAATTCAAAATAAAAAACAATGTAAAAATTATAATCGAGTAAAATATTAATAAAATATAAATTTTGAATCAAGACTAATATTTTTAAGAGAACAAAATTTAACATCACAACATAAATAATGCTTCGTAAGTAAATTTAATAAAATTTATTATGAAATTTAATATAAAATTTAGTCATTACTTATAAAGTATATTTAAGATTTAATATGAAATTTAATGACATAACAATTAGCATTTTGAAATTGAATATTTTTCTACAATAAATGAAAAAAATATGAAGAAATATGGAGTACATAATAAACAATAATTGATTAAAAAATATTCAATGAGAATTAAGTGTGAATTAAGACTAATTGATTGCATATATAACATTAATTGATGAAACAAATATATGAAATATATGGAAAGAAAAGATTATAAATAAAATATTTAAAATATCTAAATTTCATAAATTCAAAATAAAAAATAAAAAGATTATATAACTTAATTGTGAATCTAAGTATATCTCATAAAATCCAAATTTGATCGATATCAAATGCATTAATGCAATTTTAAAACAATGATTAATTTAATTAGCACAATTATGAAAGTAACCACCACCTATCATAGAGTTGAGAAAAAAATAAATTAGCTACTTAATCTTTAATAATTTTCCTCAAACAGTGCATGTGAATCTGAGGGGTTCTTCTTACCTTTAATTTTATAGAAAAATTAAAATTAAATTAGATTTAAGAAAAAAAATTAAATTAGCTACTTAATCTCTAATAACTTTCAACTAACAGTAGTACATAACCTTATGTGTTCTTTTAACTTTATTTTTATAGAGAAGCTTGTTTTGAATTCCCAGTCGATAACATAGTCATGCATGTCTTTGTTATATGTATTATACCATAAATAAGCTCGAACGATGACCTCCGCCTTATCTCCCTTATCTATACTATATCAGAAATAAATTTATGCTATTGTCTAAAGAATTTAAAATATTACTTACCATTTGTTGGGAAATTCATAATCGGTGTGCCGCTAGTGGCGGAGCCATAAACTAAATTGGAGGGGGGCAAGACTCTCAAATGAACAACGAGAGAAGAAAAAAGAGCACACGACTAGGAATCGAGATCAGAAGATAAGGGAAAGGAAGAGGAAAAATAATATAATTTTAGGACATGAGATAATTTTAAAATTTATGAAGGATAAAAGGTAATAAAGTTCAGAATGTAGAGATGATTTTTTTTAATTTTGTAGGAGGCAAATGAGGATAAATCTTAGAAATATAAGAATAATTCTTTTAAAAAGGGCAAAAATTTTATTCACCATATATAAATAATAAAATTTTAAAATTGATGGGAGACAATTACCTCATTCCCTTCCACCTCCGCCCATGTGTGTCGCATGACAAGTTGCGAGCATAGTGCTCGAACATGCAGACAACATTCGAGAGAATGATCGACTTCCCACTACTAGAAATTAGGTCTTCAGCAACGGCTATCAGCAACGGTCGCTCAAGCCGTTGCTATTTGCAACGGCCTTCTTACGGCCGCCAGAGTCGTTGCAGATATGTTGTATCTGCAACGGCGTTCTAACGGATATGCAAGCCGTTGCGAATTATTTTAATTATCTGCAACGGCTTTCAGACGGACACGCGAGCCATTGCTGATATTATAATTATCAGCAACGGCTTTCTAACGGACAAGTGAGCCGTCGTTGATGATAACTTATTAGCAACGGCTTTCTAACGGGCGAGTGAGCCGTTGCTGATAAGTTTATATAGGGCACCAATCGCGCCCGACCCTTCTTCCTCCCGCTGCTGCCGCCGCCGCTCCTGCTCTCGCCTCTCGCCGCCGCTGCCGCTGCTGCCGACGCCGACGATGCCTCTTCCTCCTCCTGCTGCTGCCGACTTGTTCAGGTATGCCTCGCCGGCCGGCCGTCTCTTCCCGTTGCGGCCGGCGGGAATCAATCCGACCGAAACCCTATTTCTAGGGTTTCGACCGGCGGCGGTCGGCCGATGGCCGCCGCCGGACCTTGTACAGTGGCCGGACAGTGTGTCCGGCCATTGTACGCCGGCGCCGTAGTCCACCTGACTCCGGTGCCGGAATTTATAATTTTATATATAATTTATATTGTTTTATAATTATTAATTAATTGTACAAGGTCCGGCGGCGGCCATCGGCCGACCGCCGCCGGCCGAAACCCTAGAAATAGGGTTTCGGTCGGATTGATTCCCGCCGGTCGCAACGGGAAGAGAAGGCCGGCCGGCGAGGCATACTTGAACAAGTCGGCAGCAGCGGGAGGAGGAAGAGGCGTCGTCGGCGTCGGCAGCAGCGGCAGCGGCGGCGAGAGGCGAGAGCAGGAGCGGCGGCGGCAGCAGCAGGAGGAAGAAGGGTCGGGCGCGACTGGTGCCCTATATAAACTTATCAGCAACGGCTCACTCGCCCGTTAGAAAGCCGTTGCTGATAAGTTATCATCAGCAACGGCTCACTTATCCTTTAGAAAGCCGTTGCTGATAATTAAAATATCAGGAACGGCTCGCCTTTCTGTCAGAAAGCCGTTGCGGATAATTAAAATAATCCGCAACGGCTCGCGTATCCGTTAGAACGCCGTTGCAGATACAAATATCTGCAACGGCTCGGGCGGCCGTAAGAAAGTCGTTGCAAATAGCAACGGCTTGAGCGGCCGTTGCTGATAGCCGTTGCTGAAGACCTAATTTCTAGTAGTGCGCGAACCGTATGGTAAGTATATCTTTTAATTATATATTTTATTTGTTACTATGTGTACTAATTAATGTATTTATTTTGTAAATGTAGACGACGGTGTCGGATGACGGGACTGTCCAGCGACCCTCCCCGATGGTGGTGTTTGAGCGGACTCACTGTCGAGCACTTGGGACGGGGGAGTACATCGACAACCGCGCTGCATACATTATGGTAATTATATATTTGTTTAAATTATTCATTATATATTTATAATTTAAGTTTTATGATAAATATTAAACAAAAAATCAAACTCGAGTAGGAGACCTACAGCCAGACGGTGGTGCAGCGCGGGGGTACCCCCGAGGACTTTGACGCAGCATCGTGGGTCGAGGCCGCAGGGGGCTGGGACCATGGCCGCGTATATGGCTTCGCAGATAGTGGTCATGCGCGAGCCGTACTAGGGCCAACTGAGGCACCGACCCCTCTAGTCGCTGGTGAGCGACCGTCCACCTCCAGATCCAATTATGATCATAGTAATAGGATAAGGACACTAGAGGAGACGGTCGCGCGTCAGACTGAGATGATGGAGCGCCAGAGTCAGATGATGACAGATATACAATCTATGCTACACAACATGTCAGGTCATCCCGAAGCAGGCATATCTTCGGCATCATCTAATCCATCGTCCTCGAGTCAGTCCACGCCGGTGTACACTCAAGCACTCCAGACCCCGCCATATGATCCAGACCATCCTCCATCGTGATCGTGAGATTTTTTGTTTGGATATTGAACTTGTTACTGAGATATTGAACTTGTTTAACTTATTTTGTTTGGATATTGATACTTCAATTTTGCATTTGAATTATTTTTATACTATCGTGGATAATTATCAATATAAATATAATTGTTTTGATGTATATCTTGGTGTGTTTGTGATGTGTGAATGAATGTGTGTATGAGGGTATAGGTGTGTGAGTTATGTATCAGATAATGTATCAATGTATCAATAAAAATTTTCAATTTTCAATTTTTCTGTTACCAGGTACACATCATCAGCAATGGCTTTCCCACGGCCGTCTGTGGGAAAGCCGTTGCTAAAAGTGTATCGAAAGTCGTTGCTGATGACCTACAGCAACGGCTTAGCGACGAGATTTTACTAACGGCGTTGCTACGGACTCAGCGGCCGTTGCTATTAATGTTATCAGCAACGGCTCCGGGTCTGTGGCAAAACCGTTGCTGATAATATTTTTAGCGATGGCCCGAGCGGCCGTTGCTGATAATGTTTTGAGCGACGGCCCGAGCGGCCGTTGCTGCACCGTCGCTAAGTTATCAGCAACGCGAGTTTCTGTCACGGCTCTATTGCAACGGCTGGGCCGTTGTTGATGCTCTTCAGCAACGGCATCCGCCGTTGTTGATGCCCATTTTTCTAGTAGTGTCCCATTGGGGGCGCCGACGATGTACATAGGCGTCGATGAACGTAGTGTTGGCCGAGCAGTGGAGCCCAGGCAGTCGATCATTGGCTCCACGGAAACGCCGCAGAGGTCAAAGCCGAACTCGTCAGCGTCCAGGAAGGTCTTGAAGCACCACTACGTACTCGGAAGGGTCCATGTAAGGCACAAAGAGCTATAAGAGAAATCCCATGTGGGGTACTCATCAGAATATTGGTGAAGAAAGGGTCGGAGGAAGTTGAAGAGATGTGGATGGTGAACCAGAGAGAGAAGAGCATAATTCGAGAGAGAGGGAGAAGCATTAATATGCATATAAGAGAGACATTAAATCGCATGAGGGAGAGAATTGGGATGGCAACGGTTCGGTTAATCGTACTTTTGGGGGTTAATTGAAACCGAAATCGATTTCCAAATCCGCTAACCGAAACCAAAACCGGTCAGTTTCAAAAGCCTATATCCGAAACTGAAACCGGCTCAGTTTCGATTATCCGCGGATAACCGAACACTACTAGAAACTTCGTCTTCAGCAACGGCTATTAGCGACGGCCGCTCAAGCCGTTGCTATTTGCAACGGCATTCTTACGGCCGCCCGAGCCGTTGTAGAAAACTGTATCTGCAACGGCGTTCTAACGGAAACCCGAGCCGTTGCTGATTTTTTAATCTTCAGCAACGGCTTGCTAACGGATAAGTGAGCCGTTGCTGATGATAACTTATCAGCAACGGCGTTCTAACGGGCGAGTGAGCCGTTGCTGATAAGTTTATATAGGGCACGCTCTCGCGCCCGACTCTTCTTCCTCCCGCTGCTCGCTGCTGCCGCCGCCGCTCCTGCCGACGCCACTCGTCGCCGCTGCCGCTGCTGCCGACGCCGACGACGCCGACCGCTGCTGTCGACTTGTTCAGGTAAGTCTCCCCTGCTGCCGTCTCTTCCCTGCGGCCGGCGGAAATCACCCGACCGAAACCCTATTTCTAGGGTTTCGGCCGGCGGCGGTCGGCCGATGGCCGCCGTCGGACCTTCTGCAGTGGCCGGACATTGTGTCCGGCCACTGTACGCCGGCGCCGAAGGGTGGACTCCGGCGCCGGAATTTAGTATATATATATATAATTTATATTATTTTATATTTGTTAATTAATTATTTAATAATTGTTAATTAATTGTTTAGATTAATTGTTTAATTTGTTAGATTAATTATTAGGGTTTAGATTAATTTCGGACGCGCGCCGGAATCGTCCACTTCGGACGCGCGCCGGTATCGTCCACTTCGGACGCGCGCCGGTATCGTCCAATTCGGACTCGCAACGGAATCGTCCACTTCGGACGCGCGCCGGAATCGTCCAATTCGGACTCGCGCCGGAATCGTCCAATTCGGACTCGCGCCGGAATCGTCCACTTCGGACGCGCGCCGAAATCGTCCAATATGGACTCGAACTGTCTCGAAACATTTAGAAAATAATCATCCTCCGACGAGTTGATATGTTTCACGTACGCATCGACGATCGGATATGATTTAGCAAAACCTTAGATCCGTTCGGGAATTGTATGTTCGTGTAAAAGAAGTAGATGATCTTTTATACGACGTACAATTCTTGAATTGTCCCTGATTGGACAATTTGGGAATATAGTTATTTGTACTGCACATACGTTTTTATTTTAACTGTTAACTAATTATTCTAAATTTCGGCAACATCTCTCTTGTTCTCCGATACGCGCCCAGATGATATGCGTATTCGGAGAACTGTAGGGAGATGCTGGATTGATTAATGGAATGCTGCCTACTGATAACAAGTTTGAGCCTACTTTTTATAAGACTAAAAAGCTAATGAGAAAATTGGGGCTTGGGTACGAAAAAATACACGCGTGCCAAAATAACTGCATTTTATATTATAAAGAAAATGTGCAGTTGGATAAATGCCCTGTATGTCAACACCCTCGTTACAAGGAGAAGAAATCGGTCCGACAGAAAAATATCTCGTTTAAGGTGCTTCGGTATTTTCCACTAACACCGAGGCTTCAAAGGTTATTCATGTCGGAAAAGACAGCCCCCTACATGAGTTGGCATGCAAGAAGTCGTGATGATACAGTAATGACTCATCCATCTGACAGTGAAGCATGGAAACATTTGGATACATGTTATCCTTCATTTGCTATGGATACTAGAAATATCAGATTGGGATTGTGCATAGATGGTTTTAATCTGTTTGGACATTCTGCAACTCCTTATTCAGTTTGGCCAGTGCTGCTGACAGTTTATAATTTGCCACCGTCAATGTGCATGAAAGATGAATTTATTTATCTTTCGATGATTATTCCAGGTCCTAAGGGTCCGCGAAAAGAAATTGACATATTTCTCAGACCCTTGATAGATGAATTGAAAACATTGTGGACTGAGGGAGCTGTCACTTATGATTGTCATCGGAAGCAAAACTTCAATTTAAAGGCCGCGGTCTTGTGGACAATCAATGATTTCCCCGCGTACGGCATGTTGTCGGGTTGGAGCACTCACGGCCGACTCTCTTGCCCGTATTGTATGGAACACTCTAAATCAATCAGTCTTCAGAACGGACGAAAAATCTCATTCTTTGATTGTCATCGTCGATTCCTACCGGTTCATCACCAGTATCGAAGGAATCGTAATAAATTTACTAAGTGCAGAGTCGAAAGAGATGGGCCACCACCGATGTTGTCTGGTGAACAAATGTTAGCACGTGTTTCAGCACTTCCAGATATTGTATTCGGTCGCAATGAAAGAGTGTCAGGTTTTGGCCAAACACACAACTGGGTGAAAAAAAGTATCTTTTGGGAATTGCCCTATTGGAGTTCATTATTGATTCGACATAATTTAGATGTCATGCACATTGAAAAAAATGTGTTTGATAATATTTTCAACACTGTGATGGATATTTCTGGAAAAACTAAAGATAATGTCAAAGCCCGACATGATCTGAAAATACTTTGTAAAAGACCAGAGTTGGAGTTACAAGAGGTCAACGGACGATATCTGAAACCGAAGGCCCTATATGTGTTAAATAAACAACAGATCAAAGATGTTTGTCAATGGGTAAAAGAACTCAGATTACCCGATGGATATGCTTCAAACTTATCTCGATGTGTGAACGTCGATGATTGCAAAATATCAGGGATGAAGAGCCATGATTGTCATGTATTCATGCAGAGATTACTTCCAATCGCATTTTGAGATCTTCTACCTGATAATATTTGGGGTCCGTTGACTGAATTAAGTATGTTTTTTAGAAGCATCTGTGCAAATGTCCTTCGAGTCGAAGATATGTCAACACTTGAAAATAATATTGTTGAAATCATATGCAAGCTGGAGCAGTTTTTCCCTCCTGCATTTTTTGACTCGATGGAGCATCTACCGATACACTTGGCATACGAGGCACGAGTTGGTGGCCCCGTTCAATATCGTTGGATGTACTTATTTGAAAGATACATGAATCGTCTGAAGAAAAAAGTAAAGAACACCGCAGCTGTTGAAGGATCAATATCTGAATCATATATCATCCAAGAAATTTCAACATTCTGCTCATTTTACTTTGAATCGACAGTACAGACAAGATTTGATCGTCTTCCACGTAACGACGACGGGGGTGTTCGACATTCAGATGGACGTTTAAATATATTTTGTCACTCTGGTCGTGCTTTTGGTTCTCGTCCATCTCGACACTTAAGCGATGAAGAGTATCATTTGGCACACTTGTATGTATTACTCAATTGCCCAGAGATTGAACAATTCATTGAAATATTTGACATTGAGATGGTGCAAAAATACTCTATTCACAACGATCAAGAATTGGAGACATTACGGAATCGTGATTTCCCTTCTTGGATTCAGACTTACAGCAAAGATCACAGAGCTGAAATAGATGAAAAAATATTTGAGTTTGTTAGTGGACCATCGCGACTTGTGTCGTGCTATAGCGGATATTTTGTTAGTGGACCGTCAGACTGAGATGATGGAGCGTCAGAGTCAGACGATGACGAATATAGAAGCTATGCTACGCAACTTGTCGGGTCATCCCGAAGCAGGCATCTCTTCGGCATCATCTAATCCATCATCCTCGAGTCAATCCACGCCGGTGTACACTCAAGCACTCCAGACCCCGCCATATGATCCAGGCCATCCTCCATCGTCATCGTGAGATTTTGTTTATATTGACTTTGTTACTCAGATATTGAACTTGTTTAATTTATATTGACTATGTTATTGAGATGTTGATACTTCAATTTTACATTTGAATTGTGTTTATACTATCGTGGATAATTATGAATATAAATATAATTGTTTTGATGTATATATGTTGGTGTGTTTGTGATGTGTGAATGAATGTGTATGAGGTGTTTGTGATGTGTGAATGAATGTGTGTATGAGGGTATGGGTGTGTGAGTTATGTATCAGATAAATGTATCAATGTATCAATGGAAATTTGAAATTTTCAAATTTTCTGGTTGCAGGTATACGTCATCAGCAACGGCTTTCCCACGGGCGTCCGTGGGAAAGCCGTTGCTAAAAGTGTATCGAGAGCCGTTGCTGATGACCTACAGCAACGGCTTAGCGACGGAGTTTTACTAACGGCGTTGCTACGGACTCAGCGGCCGTTGCTATTAATGTTATCAGCAACGGCTCCGGGTCTGTGGCAAAACCGTTGCTGATAATAGTTTTAGCGACGGCCCAGCGGCCGTTGCTGATAATGTTTTGAGCGACGGCCCGAGCGGCCGTTGCTGATCCGTTGCTAAGTCATCAGCAACGCGACTTTCTGTCACGGCGCTATTGCAACGGCTCAGCAACGACATCAGCCATTGCTGATGACCATTTTTCTAGTAGTGGAAACCGAATTTTTTGATTCGAATAGAATAGGTTATCCGTTTATTAATCAGTTAACCAGTAGTAAGCGGATAACCGATTCAAATATTAGTAACAAAATCGGTTTCGGATACCGATTAATCGTAAAAAATCGATAGTAAATGGATAACCGGTTCAAAGATTAATAACAAAACCGATTTCGGATATCGGTTAACCGTAAAAAATCGGTAATCGAAACCGAATATATAATTGGTTTCGGTTACCGGTTAACCACGGCCCGATAATCGAAACCGAATCGATTTTAAACGATTTTTGATTTTTACTATCCGAAATCGAACCGAACTGCAAATTACTATCCAAAACCGGATTTTATGGTTCGATTAATCGGTTAACCGCGGTTAACCGATTTGAATTGTCATCCCTAGGAGAGAAAGTATTGAACCGCATGGGAGAGATAAGCATTAAAAGAGAGAAAGAAAGGAGAGAGAAGAGAAGCATTAAATTGCATGGGAGGGTGGGAGGAGCATGAAACGACGTGAGGGGAGAGAGGTGTAAGTGGGTCTAATTAAATCATATGAATGTGGTACACGGTAATTTTGAATGTTGATTATATATATATATATATATATATATCCGAATAAATATAATTATTATTATTTATGAAATAAAATATTAAAAAATAATAAAATAATAAATAATACTAATTAAAAGATAATACACATAATTAAATATAATCTTACTTGAATAATAATAAATAATTTATTTAATTTAATATAAAACTAATAATTACATAAAAATTCTCGCTCAAATACAATCTATCTAAATAAGCATATTAGAAAAATGCTAAATAAAAATATATAAATAAAACAATAGCTAATACTAAATAAATTATTATTATTATAAATAAATGTAAAAAATAATATAATAAGTAGTAGTTGAGAGAGAAATCATTAAAAGAAAAAAATTAAAGAGTGGGAGTTGAGAGAAGGAGAAGAGAAAGAGATATTAAAAGAAAAAAAATTATTAAAAGGTAGAAATGTAGAATTAAGAGAGAGAGGAGAAGAGATAGGTACCGAACTTGTGTGTGAGAGAGAGGAGAGAGGAATTATTAAGAGTGTGTGTGTGTCAGTGTGTGAGTTAAGGAAGAGAGAAAAATTATTAAAAGCGAGAGAGGAAATCATTAAAAGAGAATTAAGAGATAGGGGAAGTGGGAGAGAGAAAGTTAATTTTTTTTAAAAAAATAAAAATTCTTAAATTATCATGTCAATCTATCTTGAGCATTAAAACAACGTATGATAATTTTATATGTTGTTTATATATATATATATAGATTATTGAATGAGTCATAAATGTCATCCATTGTGTTTGATGTTTCTAAAAATGGAAAAGGTAAAAAAATGTCATTGACATTTTCTCGCCGATATTAAAATACTCCTAATGTATTTTTAAGATCAAAAATACCCCTCACGTTATGAATTGGGTACAAAAATATTCCTATAGGTAAACGATGTTAGTTGAAAGATAACGGAGCTAACGTGGCTGATGATTGAGACTGATGACATGGATATCTGACGCGTATGCGGGCTAAGACGTTTTCTCACCGGTATTAAAATATCCATGGCGTTTTCTCACGAGTACTAAAATGCCCCTAACATTTTCTCACATGTACAAAAATACCCCTAACATTTTCTCACGAGTACTAAAATACCCCTAACGTTTGTTTTGGACCTAAAATACCCCTGAGGTTATTGAAAATAGTACAAAAATGACATCATGCTAACTTTTGTTATGTGAGACTTAAGGAAGATATCATGGATGCTAATAAAGATATTGACTTTACACGTGACGCATATGTAGAGAAAAATTTGTCACGTAAGAGACACTTAATAAATTGAAAATTGCAAAATTTGGTTCGGTTTCAAATCAGTTTTTTAATTAACCAAATTTTTTATTTTTTTATTCACCCATACGATTGTGTGGCAAGTTGTTCTCTGCATATGCACCACGTGTAAAGTCAACATCTTTGTCAGCATCCATGACATCTCTGTTAAGTCTCACCTAACAAAAGTTAGTATGATATCATTTTTATATCATTTTAAATAACCTCAGGAGTATTTTATATCCAAAACAAACGTTAGAAGTATTTTTGTACCCGTGAGAAAACGTCTTGGCCTGCATGCGTATCAGATGTCCACGTCATCAGCCACGTCAACAGCTACGTCAGCTCCGTTATCTCTCAACTAACACTGTTTACTTATAGGGGTAGTTTTGTACATAATTCATAACGTGAGGGGTATTTTTGATCCCAAAAAAATGTTAAAAATATTTTAGTACCCGCGAGAAAACGTCAATAGTATTTTTGTACCTTTTTACTTTAGAAATTTAAAAATGTTAATTGACAATGTTTTGGCCTTTATTTCTTTTCCGTATATGAAAGGGTAAAAAAAGGGCATTCCAAGTCGCCAACTTGACAAGCAGAGCTTGTCATGGTGCTCATGGAGTGCTACACTTTGACAACTAATACAAATTTCTTAGGCACATAATATAAATTGAGGCCTAAATGAATATATATATATAAAAGCAAGCATAAGAAAAAATTTAAGCAAGCATTTTCCGGATAATGAATACCTCTTTCCTAAGATTGAATCGAAGCTATCATTTGGCTTTGTTTTGAGCAATTAATGGACAACTTGGTGCATCATTTTGTCTATGTTATTGGACTAAAGTAGTACTATTAGGCCCGATCGAATTAGATCCAACAGCGCCCTACAACCCAAATCAAGTTGAAACCAAACGGCTTCGCTCGCACGAAGCCCCACCCTATCATACAAGGACATCCACATCATTTATTATCACGAGGGATACACCATTATAGATCTGTTATCTTCGATATCAGTCTTGACTCATTCTGAGCATTATTCATGTAAGATTATTAGCTGATGTCATCACATTCACCTGCAATAAATACAAACGTGACATGCCTCAGGTAACGAAAATTTTATTTTCATTACCTCTATATTGGAGTCCTACTAATTTGAGCGTCAAAATGTCTTTTGCATGTTCCTCCACCACCGGAGTTGCATTTGACCACGAGAGACACCAAGCCAGACCAGACTACTTTAATCCTCAGGCAAGAACAATTATTTAGCTCTATCGCCATCACATTTCAATGCAAATAAGTACGGTGAAAGGAACGATGATATTTATAGCATAGTTATCACATTGATAAGTATGAAAAAGTGATTGATCATACCCATGTCTTAAACATGCATGTAGAGATTATATCGAAATTAGTACACAATGTTTTTTTCTAATCTAACTGAGAAATTCCTGTGGGTACGTATACGATTAGATAAGAAAATTTGTCGAAAATTAAAAAAAAATGCATTTAAATGCCTTGTATTGGAGAAAGTCTTTTTATATAAATTTTCGGACTGTTTACATATATGTAACACTCTATACTGAGTAATATACAAATAACAAAACCATAACACAGTAATAATAATTGAAAACTTTTGCTAAGGAAATTAACAATTAATTAATGTTAGTTGCATTATGATTCTTTTTTATTTATTTATTACATCACATGGAGAATATATCATGTGATAAAGTGTTGCATGCAAGTGTTTTCCTTATATTGGATGAAGATAATTATCTTACACAAATGTCAAAGATGAAAAAATTGGACAGATAAATGATGGAATTACTTACATCGAGCATATATACATAGTGCTGAAGGAATAATGACCATCACATGTTGCAATCAGCTGGCAAACCTAATTGGTTGTTCAGGAACAAGATGATTAATGGCACATGGTGGACCAAAATGAAACTCCAAGTCATTTTACAATATATAATTCTAATTATTCAATAATTATAATACTTTGAGAGGTAGGGCCATGAAAGCCCTTAGGTTTAATTCAAAATTGTTTTTATTTGAGATTACAGGTCATAAGATTCTTGAAATGATGAATTATGAGGATTTTAGAACTAGGGACTAGACTATTTAAATTATGCAATTGCGGCCCATTAAAGATTTTAAAAACTAGTAGAAATTGGTTTGAGATTTATGCTACATGCAGTCCAAGTAACATTTAAAGAATGAGGGCAAAATGATCTATTTGTTGTTAATTATAAAAGACTTGGGTTAAGTTCCGCCTTTACTCTATTAAAGAAAACAAAAATTTCCTGCAACTTTTGATAGTTTACTTCATAATAAATGTGCAATATTTGACTAATTAAATCTATCTTTTAAAATAATGTTCTATCACGAAATGTGCTAGCACATTTTTTTCTGCACCTTGAGCAAGACAGAACGATGTGACCAATGGAAGTTTAGCTAATAACTTGAATCAACCATGAAAAAGGAATCCTTTGCTTAGCGCATGATGATGCAAATTTTGAGAATAATTAAATAAACGCAAATAAGAATCGTTATCTTGTATTATCCAAACATTTTAGTGGAGTAAAATGTTGAAGCATTCTTTTCTAAAACAAATATTGTTCTAGTATAATACAATGACATATCTAAAGTTTTCCTAGGAGATCTTGCTTTCCAATCTAAAGCAAGACATGAAATTTCATATATTGTAACTTGCAAAAAAAACAAAAACAAAAAAGTGAAAATTAGCAACTCATATAGTCATATGATTCTAGATGTCATAAAGATGTGTAAGGGCCAAGAGAAACACAAATTAAAAAGGACCAATTTCAGATTGGTCAATGTAATTTTAGCTTCTAATAATTTGTCTCATTTGGTAATTCTGTTTTCTTGTGAAATCATTTTATTAAGACTCTTACAACATGCAAAGAGTTTGCAACTCCTTTCATGGCACAATTATTTTCATCTAATTCCATCATGCGCCTTGAGTGCAATTAATTAAACAGTTTTTATTTCTTTTATCACTATAATTACATCATCTAAACTTTATTCGATTGCATATGATTGGTTGGTTAAATGACAGCCAAAATTTGCGCCTCCAAAGTATGAAGTATGAACTGTATGAAGTAATTGCATTGATAGAATGATAAACTTGCCCTCTGTATTTGAAACTGTATGCAAGGCACAGAAATTTGAAACAAAAAGAAAACTACATGGTAAATCGAGACAAGAAGTGTTACGTTGAAACAAATTTGCAAAATACAGGAGTCAAACTGACACAATATAAACTACCATGCCAAATTGACAAAAATATGAAACTATAAGGGTCAACATGAAATTAAAATCAGGGTTTAATAATTTTCATGAATGAAGGCAGAAAAAGAATATGGTCATAGTTAACTCTGCTGTCTCTCAGTAACTATCATGTATATCATTTAACAATAAAGAAAAATAACACCTAGCAAAATGAAAGACTTGTTGATATTTACAGAAGCAGTTTCATTGGCTAAAAGTTTAATTTGGCAGAAAATGGCCTATTAGAGCAACAACAGTTTAGGGATTTGATCTTAGCCAATATGACGTACCAAGGAGTAAATCAGACCACAAGAACTTTGGCATTTCTTGAGATGATCATTGGATTGAATAATCAAACCAGGAAATCTAACCTTACAGTAACCCTTCTGTATATTAAGACATTCTTCCATATAAAGACTTGCAGTCTCGTAGAGGATTGTGGGAATCTTTCAAAAGCATAGATAACGATGACATCTTAAAGATAAAAAATGACTAGGAGAGGCATGCCCACAATGTATACCATCTATACATTTGCCTCTGAAGAAACAAGTGTCTCAAGAACAGTGCATACCTCAAGCTTCGGACAACAAGTCCATGTCAAAGGTCTTTCCACACATTGTAGTCTGTAGTTGAGCCATTTTTCATTAAACTGTCTTGACAGCCAAGGACAAAAGTGGGCCGCACACGGTCTACATTAATTATAGCATGTGCAGTTCCACTTGGACTCGCAGCTAATACAACTTCATCATATCCAAAAGTGACTTCCGCATAGCCCTTGTCTTTCACATTAGCATTTTCCAACTGTGTGAGAGATCAGAATAAGATAGCTTCTTTGAAAAGGGTAGAGGTTCAGTCAGTTTATGTTAACTCCAGTTCTATTTATTCAACTGCATCATGGAATATGGATTGTAGCAGAATAAGGATTACCCTAAATTTTGTGTCAGCACCCCAAAGGATAAATGTTTCATTGCAGGTGTGATGACGATGATTGCCTCTTACACCACCTGGTTGGATCTGACCCACATGGACTGAAGCACACTTTAATGCCTGTCCTGTAAGTTGGTGCTCCAATTGGTCAGATAGAATATCATATTAACTTGTTAATTCAGATCTAAGCAATAAGGCATGCAAATAAAATTGAAGAAAGAACCAAGTAAATTAAAAGGATCGAAGATCTATGCATATTGCACATTGAACTACTTAATTATTTCAGAAACAATTGGAGAAAATTATAACTGCTGTATTAGCAACAAAAGCAAATCTGCAACTCCCAACAATAACTGATGCTTCATATCAGATGTAAAGAGGATGACAGAAATATGAACAAAGGTTTCCAAAATATGAACAAAGGTATAACTATTATGGTCGCTTCAAGGATAACCTTCTTAACACTTTATTGCTTGGTGAAGGAAGTACTTTGGAGTTTGGATCACAGAGCACATGTGACAGTGCAACTTGACTAATTAAAAAGCAGTGGTAATGAATTCTAGATCTGAAATTAAGACAAATGGTTCTAGATCTGAAATTCTGCTATAGTTACAGTAGATCATTGTTCTAAACGTTACTCCGCAAGAAATGATGAGAAGTTTGTTGGTGAAGTGGATATTGAAACAACTAAAGAAATTAAGTAGTTCAGTTCTTTCCCGAAACAGTAGAATCATTTTTCAAAACCTTGCTACAACTGGACTTTGGAACCGTGCTTCAAGATACATATTTCAGTAGCCTAATGGTACAGTTCTTTCAAAACGAGTCAGCTAACTGAGTTTATTGACCAGAAAAAGAAAAGGGTACATAAATAGTTTGCACAATTTCCAAAGTTTAAATACAGTAAACTGATATATATATATAAACACTGACTTCACTGGTCGGTCCTAGTTGTCGTAAAAAGATCCTTCACATCAATAACTACTTTAGCAAACTTGCCATACAATTTCCTGTCAAAAAGATCTAAAGATATTATGATCAACATTATTCAAATTTGAGAGATACAAATGCACATTACTTTTAGATACAAACCTCTATGGTAATTCACATGAAAGCAATGAACAAATGCACAATTACTTTTAGATACAAACATGTAATACTAAAAATTCATTCAGCTGGACGATGAAAACTTAAAGAACTAGTTTGGCGATCTAACCATTTACGCAGAAAACTAGTTTAATCAGTTTATCAGTTAGAAATCATGAAAACAGTTTTCAGATGTTCTAGACCAGAACACATAGAAGGATAAAGAAGAGGGTTCACTGAGAAAGAGAATCAAAATGAAACTATCTGGTTGTGCAACTAGATGCTTCAAAAAGATTAACAACATTTAGTCTAGAGCCTTTAGTCTCCTATAGGTACTCTAGGAAAGATACTTCAGCCAGATCTCTCTTGAAGACACAGCATTACAGAGACTTTCTATCATCAGAAACATATAGCATAAGCATGGTTGCTCAAGGGTCTAAAGTCATTGCCTCATACTTGAGGTTTTCAAACATTTATGTAAACTATCCGAGTACAAGCTAAGTATGGTGCAAGGACCTGTTCAAAGTACCAGAGAAAATAGATGTCAACCTACAACTACTGAAGAGAAATTTTCAGTTGCAAAATACATTCAACCTTGAAAGTTTTGCAATGATATTTTTCTACTGCACTGACAGGTTTAATTGACTAATACTGTAGGGAGATGAGTGTCTAAAAGTTCTTGCATTTTCCTTGGCTGCTGTTAGCTCAAGTCAGAATAAGAGAATTTCAAAGGTGAACTCAACATTGAAGTCCATCATTAGTTTCCATCAGGAGATCATATCAATAGTTTAGACACCAATATGTCAAAAGAAATAAGAGGAATATAAATACTCTTAATGTTCTATGGCTTTGAATTGCTATAAAGGCAAAAGGAGAATAGCTTCTGATGCTTCTTTTTAACTTTTCCAGAAAAGCACGAAATTAATGTTATTAAAGCAAGCGTCGATAAGCCAATGGTGACAATCATAGACTCCGACTGAAAATTTTTGGTCCTCAACACAAGTACATCTCAAAAAGAAAGATAATAAATGGATAAGGATTAAGGACTGAACTTACAACTTACAGAAAAGGAAATAGTACCAAATGAGCTCATTTGAATGATGTGCCAGGTACAATGTGCTCAAAATAAATGCTGAATAGCATCAAAGTGAAAATTTTCTATTGTCAACTTTTGTGAAAATAATTATAATTGGTTTAATGGATCAACCTACGGAGTATCAGATGAAATAGTTACAAATCAGATCACAATGATAATTTACTAAAGGAATTGAACATCAGAATGCCAAGAGGTTACATGAGGAATTATAATTGTTTTGTTCAAGGAGCTTTCATCACCACATTAACAAATTTATCTTAGATACATGATTTTGCAAGCTCCCGCGTCTCGGAGAATAAAGTGTGCTCCAAAATATATGTCCTTTCTCTACAAAAGGAAGTTTAGATGCAAATAACAATAATCTAGAGTATAAGTAACAGTCATATTAACGATGAAGAACATAAAGCACGAGAATATATACACAGAACTAAATCAAACAACACAGCAATGAAGGATACAGGCAAAAATTAACAACAATGTCAAGCTTAGAACCACTAACCACGGAGTCCAGCCTCACGGGCAGCCTTAACAGGGTCCATCAACCACCCCCGCCAGTCCCTAGCGATCCGCGAGGGGATCTCCACAGCACTGAATCTGACAAGGTTAGCCTCCGAATCAGCCCCATTGAGCGAACGAGCCGCGGATTGAGAAGAAAAAGAGGAAGAAGACGTGGAGGAGGAGATATAGGAGCGGAGCCCGGGGGAGACCGGGTGCTCGAGCCGAAGAAAGAGCCAGGTGAGGAGGACGAAGACGGAGAACAGTAGGGGAAAGGCGGAGGGCCGCTTCAAGAAGACGGCAACGGAAGAGAGGGCAGCGGCTGCGGCTGCGGCCGAGGAGGAGGGGGAGGAGGAGAGCGGCGGCGGAGGCGGAGGCGGCAACGAATCGGCGATGTGCTGGGATTGGAGTCCGAGTGTGATCCTTCGAGGGTTGGCCATGTTTCGGTTCGAATCAGAAGATTTCATTAGTTTTTAGCATGTGCAAGAATTCACGTGTCTCTTTTTATTAAAAACATATTTGATCCTCACAGTTTCCTCCGATTTTAATTTTAATTTTTATAATTTTAAAATTTTAATTTTAATTCTCACATTTTACTTCCGTTTAGAATTTGATCCCTACCGTCAAATAAGATTTAAACGATGCTGACATGGATAATATGTGCTGATTAGATAATGCTGACGTGGAGCCTGCAGGGATCAACTTTATAAATTATAAGGACTAAAATCAAAATTTTGTAAACTATAGGGATTAAAATTAAATTTTAATTAATTATTTTTCTTAATAAATATAATATTTTTTAAATTTATTTATAAATAATTATAATATTTAAAAATATTAAAATTGAGCAAACTTTTTACCGATTAAGATGATTTATTTTGAATTTTATTTTGAAAAGAGCGAAAACATGTTTATATATTTAGTAGAGGTGAGCACAGGTCGGGACGTCTCGACCGTCCCGGTCCGGCCCGACCCGAAAAGTCGGGACAAATTCCGTCCCGATTCAAAATTGGGACGGGACCGAGACAAATATGCTTGTCATGATTAAAAATAAGGAGGATACAAAAAAAATCAAAATTGTCCTGTTCCAGCCCAATTTATAATATAAGTAATATTAAATATATAATATTATTTTTTAAAAAAATATTAATTATTTTAACGGATATATTGTTTTTATTTTATAAAAAAACAATATTAATAAATTTGGAACGTCCCGGTCCGATCCCGGATTTTTCAAAGCGGGACAAAATCGGGATGCTTCGTATTCGGGACCGGAATCAGGACGCACATTTGCGTCCCGATTTTGAACCGGGACACATATTTGCATCCCGATTTTGAACCGGGACGGGATTTGTCCCGACTTTTTGGGTCGGGCCAGATCGGGATGTCTCAACCCGTGCTCACCCCTACTAAATATATAAATATGTCATCACTCTTTTCAAAATAAATCACTTTAATCGGTAAAAAGTTTGTTAAATTTTAATATTTTTGAATATTATAGTTATTTATAAATAAATTTAAAAAATATCATATAATTTTTTATATTTATTAGAAAAAATAATTAAATTGAATTTTGATTTTAGTCCTTATAGTTTACAAAATTTTGATTTTAGTCCTCATAGTTTATAAAAATTTAATTTTAGTCCATATGGTCCATGTAAGGCACAAAGAGCTATAAGAGAAAGCCCACGTGGGGTGCTCATCAGAATATTGGTGAAGAAAGGGTCGGAGGAAGTTGAAGAGATGTGGATGGTGAACCAGAGAGAGAAGAGCATAATTCGAGAGAGAGGGAGAAGCATTAATATGCATATAAGAGAGACATTAAATCACATGAGGGAGAGAATTGGGATGGCAACGGTTCGGTTAACCGTACTTTTGGGGGTTAATTGAAATCGAAATCGATTTCCAAATCCGCTAATCGAAACCGAAACCGGTCAATTTCAAAAGCCTATATCCGAAACTGAAACCGGCTCAGTTTCGGTTATCCGCGGATAACCAAAACCGAATTTTTCGATTCGAATAGAATAGGTTATCCGTTTATTAATCAGTTAACCAATAGTAAGCGGATAACCGATTCAAAGATTAGTAACAAAATCGATTTCGGATACCGGTTAATCGTAAAAAACCGATAGTAAACGGATAACCGGTTCAAAGATTAATAACAAAACCGATTTCGGATATCGGTTAACCGTAAAAAACCGGTAATCGAAACCAAATATATAATTGATTTCGGTTACCGGTTAACCACGGCCCGATAATCGAAACCGAATCGATTTTAAACAATTTTTTATTTTTACTATCCGAAATCGAACCGAACTGCAAATTACTATCCAAAACCGGATTTTGTGGTTCGATTAATCGGTTAACCGCGGTTAACCGATTTGAATTGTCATCCCTAGGAGAGAAAGTATTGAACCGCATGGGAGAGATAAGCATTAAAAGAGAGAAAGAAAGGAGAGAGAAGAGAGAAGCATTAAATTGCATGGGAGAGTGGGAGGAGCATGAAACGACGTGAGGGGAGAGAGGTAGGGCTGAAAATCGAACCGAACCGCTCGGGCTTGATTCGGATTCGGCTCGGAATCGAACGAGCGGGACTCGGATTCGAAATAGATCTGAGCCGAATCCGATCTCGGGTTAGGGTTCGATCAAGTTAACGAGCCGAATATGAGTTGAAAGGTACTCGACTCGTTTTCTCCTCAAACTACTCGACTCCTCCCGAGCTGTTCGCGAAGGCGTCGCCGCTCGAAATCGCTCGAGCAGTTCGAGCGGAGATCTGATGCAGTTCTGCCGACTGCCGACTTGCCGAATGTCGAGTGCCGACTGAGTTAGCCTGACTCCGAGATCGAGACGCCGACTGCCCTTTCTCGTAAGCGGTAAGTCTTTAAATTTTTTGCCCTAATCGAGTAGAAGTTGAAGCGATAGACGCCGGATCGGCGATTTCCGAATCAATTTGATGTTTTTTTCTCGGTTCCAAGAAGATTTATTCGCATTATTATCTCCGATTTTGTAAGTTTCAAAACCCTAAATTTACTATTTGCATGATTCATTGATTTGCATCGCACATCCGGATTTATCTGATGTATCGTGAGTTCGTGACTTTAATTCTCTATAAATAGAGGTCATTTGGGCTCTAGTTCTTACTTCTTAGCATTGAGCAGCTGTCTTCTCCCTTAATTTGAGCCATTGAGCATTTGTGAGTCCGTCGACTGTCTTCTCCCGTCTCTGTGCGAGTGTGAGTCTTAGCAATTAACATTGAGCATTTGATTCGGTACTGCACTACTGCCATAGGCCATAGCAATTAGCAATCTGCCATTTTAAAATTTCTCCCTTACTATGAGTCTGTGAAGTGTCAACCTCTGCGGCTCTACTTCAGTACTTCATGTCTACCTCTGCAATTGAAAATGGTAAACAGTTTAATATGTTCTTTTATATATTTGATTTGTTTCATTCAATTTATTATATATTGTAACTATAATGTAATGTTTTAAGTATGTGATTAATCAGTTGTGTTGCTTGGGGATGATACAAACACAACCCCAGGACCACAATCTGAAGCAGGGGAAAATTCTGCCATTGTCAATTCAAGCCAAGAGGCTCCTGACGAAGGACAACGTAATAGTACAAATACAACAGAAACTACTATGAATGGTGATACTGATCCCCCTGAAAAGAAAAAAAGAAAGACTTCTAAGGTTTGGAATGAATTTACAGTGGTATCATTGAAGGATGGTATCAAAAAAAACCAATGCAACTATTGTCGTGCTCGTCTAGCTTATCAAAACACGGGCTCAACAACACATCTAAATAGGCATATGCTCACATGTGCAGTTAGGTTGGCTTCTATTTTCGGAAAAACTCAACAGGTATTGGCACTCCCTACTATGGAACCTGATGGTAAAATAGGTAACTTGACATCATTTAGATACGATAAGGAAAAAATTAGAGATATACTTGCAAAAATGATTATTGTCCATGAGTATCCTTTTAGGATGATTGAGCATGCTTTTTTTCAACTTCTCATGAAAATTTTGAATCCTAAATTTGAAAGCATGTCAAGAGTGACTGTTAGGGCAGATTGCATGAAGATATATGCTTTAGAGAAGAAAAAAATCAAAGCTTTGCTTGGTAGTGTTGATAGGATAAGTCTTACTTCTGACTTGTGGACTTCTAACCAAACTATTGGTTATATGTGCTTGACTGCACATTTTTTAGACAATGATTGGAACCTTCAAAAAAGAGTTTTGAATTTTATAAGCATGCCACCCCCTCATACTGGTCTCATGATCAGTGATAGTATTTTTTCTTGCCTAAATGATTGGGGCATTGAAAATAAAATTTCAACAATCACTCTTGACAATGCTTCTTCAAATGATTTAGCTGTTAGACACTTAAAAGATAGTTTCACTTTGAAGAAAAATCTATTTTTTGGTGGAAAAATATTTCATGTAAGGTGTTGTGCTCACATCCTCAACATCATGGTTCAAGATGGATTGATTGTAATTCATGACATTATTTCTAAAGTTCGTGAAAGTGTTAAATATATAAAGGGGTCACCTGCTAGGCTTCACAAGTTTAATGAAATTGCGAGGCAATTACAACTGTCCTCTACCAAAAGACTTGTATTAGATGTTTCTACTCGATGGAACTCGACTTATGCCATGCTTGAGTCAGCTTTAGAGTTTAAAGATGTGTTTCCGAGATACCATGAAAGAGATCCTAACTACAAGTCAGTTCCTTCATACGAGGATTGGGAAAAAGCTTCCAAAATTATGGAATTTTTGGAGGTTTTTAATGAAGCCACTAATGTATTCTCTGGCTATGAATACCCGACTGCAAATCTTTTTTTACCTGAAGTTTGGAAAATAAAGCAACTGTTGGAGTTAACTGTAGTTGATGATTGTGAGTACATGAAGGCCATGGCTTTCAAAATGAAAGACAAATTTGATAAGTACTGGGGTGAGTGTAACTTATTAATGATAATTGCATCAATATTAGATCCTCGATACAAGATGCAATTAGTCATTTTCTGCTTTTCGAAAATATATTTGAATGAGTTTGAAGCAAAAATGAAAATTGATGTTGTGAAAGATGCAATTTATGATCTTTACAACTATTATGTTGAGATGCATAAGTCACAACAACCTTCTCAAACCAACATGGACAGTGGACCCAGTGGTTCTTCAAATAACACTTCATTGCTTGAAAAAAATAAAACAAAGAGCAGGAGTGAATTTGATATGTGGGCTCAAAGTGTAGAATCTATTACACCTTCTAAATCTGATCTTGATGCCTATCTTGAGGAAGGTAGATATATTTGTACTAATGGAGAAAGTTTTGATGCTTTGCAATGGTGGAAAACAAACACTTTGAAGTTTAAAATTTTGTCAAAAATGGCAAAAGATGTACTCTCAATTCCTGTGACCACAGTGGCTTCAGAGTCCACATTCAGTGCTGGGGGTCGAGTTTTGGATCAGTATAGAAGTTCTCTAAAGCCAGAAACTGTCTAAGCTTTGATATGCACCGCAGATTGGCTGAAAAATGATTACAAAATTATCAACTATACGGTAAATTTAGACTATTTAGTTAATAATGTTTTATGTTGTTTCTATTTTTATCTCTTAATTATTATGACTAATGCTACTGCCTTCTGATATTGATAGGGTGAAGAAGAAAATCTGGAGACTTGACTACTTGAGTGCTGTTTTGAAGACTTCTTTTATGCTACTTATAAAATATCTTTTGTTATGGATACTGCTATTTTTATTACTGATGAACTGCATGAGTAACATGCTGTTTTGTTGAATTGATGAACTGCCTGTTTTGTTTGAGTTCATCATTCATAAACACATCTTTAGTTTTCTACTAGCTGCTGCATTGATGAACATGTTGTTTCTGTTTGAGTTCATCATTCATCAACAAGACTTGTATGAATGTTCACTGTTCAGGTAAATTGATGAACTTGTTTAATTTTTACTGAGTTCAATATGTTTAATTTTTTTTGATGAATTGATGTTTGTTGCTGCTCAGACTACTGCTGTATGAGTAAATGATACTTGGTTAGTTGGTTTATGAACTTGTTTCAGCCTTTCAGGTATTGATGAATTATTGTTCTTTCATCCTCATTTTGGATTTCTTTTAATTATGATATATATGTTGAATACTTGAATTTGCAGCAGACTGCTTTTGATCCTCATATATCTGTTGAATTTGCAACAGTGTCCGAAAGTTGCAGCAGCCAGCAGACTTGAATTTGGGCTATTTCTAAGGTAACATGACTCTTGAATTGATCATATTCGTTTATGATATTGTGTGAAGATTCCATGACTAAAGACTTCTATTCTAACCATCTCTATTATTCCTTAAAGCTCTTTTCAATTTTGATATTGCTGGATAAATTCCTATTTGGAACTTGGATGTGCAGGCTCCTCTTCTTGTTGGTTGTGATGTGCGAAATATGGCAAATGATACTTTGACTATTCTTAGCAACAAGGAAGTGATTGCTATTAATCAAGGTATGACATTTGTAAGTAATCCTGTTGTGTTTCTTAGTAAATAAAATACAAATATAAAAGATTGTAACACAGGACATTTTATTTGACTTAGAGAGTTGTCTCAGCATTACATTTTCTCCCTTGTTAGAATTCTGTTAACTTCAGTTAGTTCCTCATTTTGTACTCATGCAGAAAATGGCCTATTAGAGCAACAACAGTTTAGGGATTTGATCTTAGCCAATATGACGTACCAAGGAGTAAATCAGACCACAAGAACTTTGGCATTTCTTGAGATGATCATTGGATTGAATAATCAAACCAGGAAATCTAACCTTACAGTAACCCTTCTGTATATTAAGACATTCTTCCATATAAAGACTTGCAGTCTCGTAGAGGATTGTGGGAATCTTTCAAAACCATAGATAACGATGACATCTTAAAGATAAAAAATGACTAGGAGAGGCATGCCCACAATATATACCATCTATGCATTTGCCTCTGAAGAAACAAGTGTCTCAAGAACAGTGCATACCTCAAGCTTCGGACAACAAGTCCATGTCAAAGGTCTTTCCACACATTGTAGTCTGTAGTTGAGCCATTTTTCATTAAACTGTCTTGACAGCCAAGGACAAAAGTGGGCCGCACACGGTCTACATTAATTATAGCATGTGCAGTTCCACTTGGACTCGCAGCTAATACAACTTCATCATATCCAAAAGTGACTTCCGCATAGCCCTTGTCTTTCACATTAGCATTTTCCAACTGTGTGAGAGATCAGAATAAGATAGCTTCTTTGAAAAGGGTAGAGGTTCAGTCAGTTTATGTTAACTCCAGTTCTATTTATTCAACTGCATCATGGAATATGGATTGTAGCAGAATAAGGATTACCCTAAATTTTGTGTCAGCACCCCAAAGGATAAATGTTTCATTGCAGGTGTGATGACGATGATTGCCTCTTACACCACCTGGTTGGATCTGACCCACATGGACTGAAGCACACTTTAATGCCTGTCCTGTAAGTTGGTGCTCCAATTGGTCAGATAGAATATCATATTAACTTGTTAATTCAGATCTAAGCAATAAGGCATGCAAATAAAATTGAAGAAAGAACCAAGTAAATTAAAAGGATCGAAGATCTATGCATATTGCACATTGAACTACTTAATTATTTCAGAAACAATTGGAGAAAATTATAACTGCTGTATTAGCAACAAAAGCAAATCTGCAACTCCCAACAATAACTGATGCTTCATATCAGATGTAAAGAGGATGACAGAAATATGAACAAAGGTTTCCAAAATATGAACAAAGGTATAACTATTATGGTCGCTTCAAGGATAACCTTCTTAACACTTTATTGCTTGGTGAAGGAAGTACTTTGGAGTTTGGATCACAGAGCACATGTGACAGTGCAACTTGACTAATTAAAAAGCAGTGGTAATGAATTCTAGATCTGAAATTAAGACAAATGGTTCTAGATCTGAAATTCTGCTATAGTTACAGTAGATCATTGTTCTAAACGTTACTCCGCAAGAAATGATGAGAAGTTTGTTGGTGAAGTGGATATTGAAACAACTAAAGAAATTAAGTAGTTCAGTTCTTTCCCGAAACAGTAGAATCATTTTTCAAAACCTTGCTACAACTGGACTTTGGAACCGTGCTTCAAGATACATATTTCAGTAGCCTAATGGTACAGTTCTTTCAAAACGAGTCAGCTAACTGAGTTTATTGACCAGAAAAAGAAAAGGGTACATAAATAGTTTGCACAATTTCCAAAGTTTAAATACAGTAAACTGATATATATATATAAACACTGACTTCACTGGTCGGTCCTAGTTGTCGTAAAAAGATCCTTCACATCAATAACTACTTTAGCAAACTTGCCATACAATTTCCTGTCAAAAAGATCTAAAGATATTATGATCAACATTATTCAAATTTGAGAGATACAAATGCACATTACTTTTAGATACAAACCTCTATGGTAATTCACATGAAAGCAATGAACAAATGCACAATTACTTTTAGATACAAACATGTAATACTAAAAATTCATTCAGCTGGACGATGAAAACTTAAAGAACTAGTTTGGCGATCTAACCATTTACGCAGAAAACTAGTTTAATCAGTTTATCAGTTAGAAATCATGAAAACAGTTTTCAGATGTTCTAGACCAGAACACATAGAAGGATAAAGAAGAGGGTTCACTGAGAAAGAGAATCAAAATGAAACTATCTGGTTGTGCAACTAGATGCTTCAAAAAGATTAACAACATTTAGTCTAGAGCCTTTAGTCTCCTATAGGTACTCTAGGAAAGATACTTCAGCCAGATCTCTCTTGAAGACACAGCATTACAGAGACTTTCTATCATCAGAAACATATAGCATAAGCATGGTTGCTCAAGGGTCTAAAGTCATTGCCACATACTTGAGGTTTTCAAACATTTTTGTAAACTATCCGAGTACAAGCTAAGTATGGTGCAAGGACCTGTTCAAAGTACCAGAGAAAATAGATGTCAACCTACAACTACTGAAGAGAAATTTTCAGTTGCAAAATACATTCAACCTTGAAAGTTTTGCAATGATATTTTTCTACTGCACTGACAGGTTTAATTGACTAATACTGTAGGGAGATGAGTGTCTAAAAGTTCTTGCATTTTCCTTGGCTGCTGTTAGCTCAAGTCAGAATAAGAGAATTTCAAAGGTGAACTCAACATTGAAGTCCATCATTAGTTTCCATCAGGAGATCATATCAATAGTTTAGACACCAATATGTCAAAAGAAATAAGAGGAATATAAATACTCTTAATGTTCTATGGCTTTGAATTGCTATAAAGGCAAAAGGAGAATAGCTTCTGATGCTTCTTTTTAACTTTTCCAGAAAAGCACGAAATTAATGTTATTAAAGCAAGCGTCGATAAGCCAATGGTGACAATCATAGACTCCGACTGAAAATTTTTGGTCCTCAACACAAGTACATCTCAAAAAGAAAGATAATAAATGGATAAGGATTAAGGACTGAACTTACAACTTACAGAAAAGGAAATAGTACCAAATGAGCTCATTTGAATGATGTGCCAGGTACAATGTGCTCAAAATAAATGCTGAATAGCATCAAAGTGAAAATTTTCTATTGTCAACTTTTGTGAAAATAATTATAATTGGTTTAATGGATCAACCTACGGAGTATCAGATGAAATAGTTACAAATCAGATCACAATGATAATTTACTAAAGGAATTGAACATCAGAATGCCAAGAGGTTACATGAGGAATTATAATTGTTTTGTTCAAGGAGCTTTCATCACCACATTAACAAATTTATCTTAGATACATGATTTTGCAAGCTCCCGCGTCTCGGAGAATAAAGTGTGCTCCAAAATATATGTCCTTTCTCTACAAAAGGAAGTTTAGATGCAAATAACAATAATCTAGAGTATAAGTAACAGTCATATTAACGATGAAGAACATAAAGCACGAGAATATATACACAGAACTAAATCAAACAACACAGCAATGAAGGATACAGGCAAAAATTAACAACAATGTCAAGCTTAGAACCACTAACCACGGAGTCCAGCCTCACGGGCAGCCTTAACAGGGTCCATCAACCACCCCCGCCAGTCCCTAGCGATCCGCGAGGGGATCTCCACAGCACTGAATCTGACAAGGTTAGCCTCCGAATCAGCCCCATTGAGCGAACGAGCCGCGGATTGAGAAGAAAAAGAGGAAGAAGACGTGGAGGAGGAGATATAGGAGCGGAGCCCGGGGGAGACCGGGTGCTCGAGCCGAAGAAAGAGCCAGGTGAGGAGGACGAAGACGGAGAACAGTAGGGGAAAGGCGGAGGGCCGCTTCAAGAAGACGGCAACGGAAGAGAGGGCAGCGGCTGCGGCTGCGGCTGCGGCCGAGGAGGAGGGGGAGGAGGAGAGCGGCGGCGGAGGCGGAGGCGGCAACGAATCGGCGATGTGCTGGGATTGGAGTCCGAGTGTGATCCTTCGAGGGTTGGCCATGTTTCGGTTCGAATCAGAAGATTTCATTAGTTTTTAGCATGTGCAATAATTCACGTGTCTCTTTTTATTAAAAACATATTTGATCCTCACAGTTTCCTCCGATTTTAATTTTATTTTTTATAATTTTAAAATTTTAATTTTAATTCTCACACTTTACTTCCGTTTAGAATTTGATCTCTACCGTCAAATAAGATTTAAACGATGCTGACATGGATAATATATGTTGATTGGATAATGCTGACGTGGAGCCTGCAGGAATCAACTTTATAAATTATAATGACTAAAATCAAAATTTTATAAATTATGAGGACTAAAATCAAAATTTTGTAAACTATAGGGATTAAAATTAAATTTTAATTTATTATTTTTCTTAATAAATATAATATTTTTTAAATTTATTTATAAATAATTATAATATTTAAAAATATTAAAATTGAGCAAACTTTTTACCGATTAAGATGATTTATTTTGAATTTTATTTTGAAAAGAGCGACAACATGTTTATATATTTAGTAGAGGTGAGCACAGGTCGGGACGTCCCGACCGTCCCGGTCCGGCCCGACCCGAAAAGTCGGGACAAATTCCGTCCCGGTTCAAAATTGGGACGGGACCGAGACAAATATGCCTGTCATGATTAAAAATAAGGAGGATACAAAAAAATCAAAATTGTCCTGTTCCAGCCCAATTTATAATATAAGTAATATTAAATATATAATATTATTTTTTTAAAAAAAATATTAATTATTTTAATGGAGATATTATTTTTATTTTATAAAAAAATAATATTAATAAATTTGGAACGTCCCGGTCCGATCCCGAATTTTTCAAAGCGGGACAAAATCGGGATGCTTCGTATTCGGGACCGAAATCAGGACGCACATTTGCGTCCCGATTTTGAACCGGGACACATATTTGCATCCCGATTTTGAACCGGGACGGGATTTGTCCCGACTTTTTGGATCGGGCCGGATCGGGATGTCTCAACCCGTGCTCACCCCTACTAAATATATAAATATGTCATCACTCTTTTCAAAATAAATCACTTTAATCGGTAAAAAGTTTGCTAAATTTTAATATTTTTGAATATTATAGTTATTTATAAATAAATTAAAAAAATATCATATAATTTTTTATATTTATTAGAAAAATAATTAAATTGAATTTTGATTTTAGTCCTTATAGTTTACAAAATTTTGATTTTAGTCCTCATAATTTATAAAAATTTGATTTTAGTCCATATAGTTTACAATGTTGGTCACTGCAGACTCCACGTTAGCATTGTCCAGTCAGCACATATTATCCACGTCAGCGCCGTTTAAACTTTATTTGACGGTAGGGAACAAATCCTAAACGGAAGTAAAGTATGGGGACTAAAATCAAAATTTTAAAATTATAGAGACTAAAATCAAAATGGGAGAAAAATATGGGGACTAAAAAGTATGATTTTCCCTTATTTTATTTTCAAATAATCAAAAATGTTAAAAATTCAAAAAAAAAATAAAAAAAATATAATAACTGAGGGACAAATGAGAGAAAAATTAGACTGAATTTTTTAGCCGGTGTACCTTAAATATACTAATTTTATGTTTTTTAATTCTAATTTTTTTAATGCAAACACCAAATAAACAATGAATTAAATTCATGTTTAATCTTAATTTAATACAATATTTCTAAATAAAACAGGAAGGAAAGCAGGTCAAGTAGTGGATAAAAGAAATAAAAGATTTTCCTACTTTTAAATTGACTTTAAAATATCTTTCCGATTTTTCTTGTCAATATTAATTGATGCATTTCAAGTTTATCTCTAAATTTTTTTGTATTATAATTATTACATTCTAAAATAATTAAAAAAAGTCAATAACTAAAGTTACTAAATCTAATACTTATTATCCTCGTTTGGATCATTTTCTCTCTTCACATCTTAGCTCCATCCACTTGTGGTTGCAGTCTCGCCCCCCAAGCATCTAGACCTCTCTTATGTTCTTGGGCCTCACAATGCAACTTAGCTCATCAACCATCGTTACAATATCATCAATGCATGAAAACTCGTCTAATAGAATTATATTTTTTCAAACATTTAATACTTTAAGTTATATTTAATACTTATGAATTATATATGAATAATACTTCAAAAATGATATCAAGCGAAAAGGAACTCTTTTATTTCTCCCGCTTGTTAATTATCTATCAATAAAATATTTCCCAGTAAAGCGAAAAGTTATTGATTTATACAAAGGAACTCTTTTATTTCTCCCGCTTGTAATTTTTTCTTATCAACCATTAATTGGAGTATTCCAAGTAGGTATAGTTATTTATAATACAATTGTTTTAGTTATTTTAAAAAGATAGTGCCAATACTTTAAAACTAAAGAAATTTCGTCTTAAGTTTAAAAATGACAAATGCCCTACATTTTTATTTAATTTTATAAATTAATATGTTTTCAATTTTAGAGTTAATTGTTAAAATCGCTTATACTTATCACGAATTTTCATTTTTAATCCTGAATAGGACACTTGTAATATAATAAGTAATCATTAAGGTGAGTAAGATTGAACTATTATACTCCCATTTCAATCTGATACATTTTATTCTAAAATTATTAATATAATGTCATATTCATTTTAATAGAAATATCATACTACGCCTATTTTCTAGATTTTCTAAATCTCATATTATTAATAACTAAAGAAATTGACTTTTTACGTGATATAATTATTTTTCAATAAAATAAAATAATTATTAATTCATTTCCTTTAAAAAAAATAGTGGAATTCATTTTTAAAATGGAGCAGAGTTATGGACAATCAATCGAGTAATAGACAGAATAAATATTTAAGATTATTTTCACATACGAAAGGATCAAAGTAAATATAATCCCACACAAAATGAAAAATACACATTAAATAATTATAATGGCGGTTCAAACATGGGTATGTACATGATATATCACTTGTGCTACAATGAACCAACACATGATGCTTAATTTAATTTTGCATTATTTTCACTTTCATCCATAAAACTTACATTAATTTTCAGTTTGGTCTCTAAATTCATTTGCTTCTCAGATTTAGTTTTAGTTTCATTTGTCTTCTAATATTTAAAAATCTCACTTTGTCCTGCTATATTTATTTTGACTGGTTAAATTAATTTTACTTCATTTTTACCAAAAATTATTAATTAGTTGGTATATATTAAATAAAATTTTTATGTACCCAACATGTTGCATTGATTACTACACAATAAACTCATACTTGTGTACATTAACAATCATGTTGATAATTATTATGACAAAAATATTTTTTCTCTCGTTAAATATGTGATTTAAGATTAAATCTCACCAATTCTCATAGAAACTTATGTATTAATGAAAAATAATTTAATATCTTATTTTAAAGATTGGTTTTGATTAATTAAGAAATAAATATATAAATTATTAATCTAAAAATTACAAGGCCTTAAATGAGAATCTAAACTTATGAGAGACCAAAGATACTTTTTAAGAATCAAAAGGAACTTTAAAAAATCAACGGCACTCTCTTCAATTTCTACCCAGGTAAAGTAGAATTTGCTGCTCCAACAGCAACATGTCGAGTTCGGTAAAACAAAAAAATCTCCATACTAATAGTATGTGGTAAGATGTACCTAAAATTATTGCAAAATATATCAAGATAATAATGATACTAGGACTCAATGGCCTCGGTTACATATTGCTCAATTGGTACTTCCAAAATATTTAATCACGTCCATTATATAGGCACACATGAATTGATCAAAGGTGGTAGATTACATCATTAAGTAGGAACGACAAATGCCTCCACCAGCTGACTCAAAAGGTCACCCAAAATTTTATGTGAAGGATTGAAGAAATCGATATCGTAGCTTTCATGCTTTAAGGAGCGATTCAATCCACATAAGTACATGCAACCAAGTAGAAGCCAATATTCTATTTACTGCTTTGAATTAGAAAAGGTTTGAAGGAAAGGAGGAGTCCGATGAACTCAACAATGTTCAAGGCGAAGAAAACCATCTGATCACCTGCAAGTAGAAAACAAAACAAGTGAATAAGAACATGAATGAGATTTTTTTTTAAAAAAAGGAAAGAACAAATAAATGGAGTTCACACGGAATTGAGATTAGTATAAGAGCATGTAGAGGCTGCAATTGAAGGAGGACTCTTGCTAGATGACCTCCTTCCTCCTAGTTGATCGCTTTTGTTGTTTCTGTATTTTTGTATATTTTTCGTTTCTCTCACCTCTCCCCTCTGTTTGTATTTTCAATCCTCTTGATAAATACAAACATTCTTTTCTCAAAAAAGAAGAGGCTGGAATAGTATGGCATAAGAGGTGGAACATGCCCTTTTTCTAAGTGATATCATTGGCTCATTGCATCAGTCAGCACACTGAATTCTCTATTAAAGTAATGCAAAAGAAAAATAGTGTCCAAATATTATAGATAATTCAGCCTTGTACAATCTTAAAATTAAAGCTGCTGGAGGAAGACCAAGGCACACAAACATAATATTATTTTGAGAGCCTTTTTTTGTTTGTCCAACTCTAGAATAAAAAACTTTGACTATATTGTCAACACTAGGCACTACCTAAAATTGGAAATTGTAAGTGCGTAAACTAAAGTAAAGAAAGATAATTTAATACGATGGTGAAACACCACCAATCTAGGTGTTAAGCCTGAATGAAAAAGGATTGGTGGTGCCAAGCCTGAATGAAAAAGGTGAAGGGTTGTGCTAGCTAGGGGTGGCAATTTTATCCACATCCGCTAACTAAAAACTGCATCTGCACTGTATCCGATCCATATCCGCAAGTAAACACGGATATGGATACGGATACGGATTTAGAAAATCTATATCCGTGCGGATACGGATGACTGTGGATCCGCACCGTATCCGCACCGCCTATCCGCGTCTTTGAATTACTATTTTGCCCATATAAGTTACTAATATATATAAAATCTCTATGGTAATTTCATGTCAAGATGAATTTTGAAGTATATTATATATTTTTTTTGGATATCAATGAATTGGTAATTTATTGATTTTTTAATTAAATATATTATTTTAATATTTTTTTATTAAATACGGTGCGGATACGAATGCAGTGCGGATATCCCATTTGAAGCGGTGTGGATATAGATATCCATATTCACATCAGCTACGGATTGTTAGAAAATCAACATTGGACCTAACTCCACCCCAAAAGCTAGCTCAAAGGGTGAGGATTATCCAATCTATTTAATGGCTATCTAGACCACAACCTCAACCAATGTGGGACTTTAACACACCCCCCTCACGCCCAGGATCCATATCTGGAGCGTGAAGTTCTGCAGGTGGCCCACTCTCAACCACATGTTTGACTCTGATGCCATATTAGAAAATCAACCTTGGACCTAACTCCACCTCCCATATATGGGATGCGGTGCGGATATGGATAATGCAATATCCGCACTGTATCCGATCCGTTGTCAGCCCTAGTGCTAGCCCTTTGACAGCCGGCATAAAACATATGTAAAATCTCATGATTATGGATATTCTAGTCCGTCTTCATCGTAAGGCAAAATCATCACCCACAATATAACTAGAAATTTTGCCTTCCATATACCTCAATGGCATGAAATAGATGCATGTACATGAACTCAAATATTTGGGACTTAACAGTTGTACTGTAATATTATCATGGATTTTTAGGTTAGCTATACTTACCTGGAAAGAAAGAAGCATCTTGCCGCTTTTGAGCCCAGGAAAATCTAAAATCACAAATAGCCAATAAGTATAGAAAACAGATGTATTGGTTTACTTTCATGAGTCATTTCTAATATATATTGGTTTGTTTTCATGAGCTAATATGGAGAAATATCTACAACTAAGATTCAGCAGCAGCACAAATCACGCACCAGCAAGTAGCTTCTGGCAAGAATTTAACACTTACATAATACCAGCAGCAGCTGGAGCAATTGCTTTGAAAATGGACATTCCAGTCATAGCTATGCCATTAGCAGCTCCTCTTTGTTCTTGAGACTGCATTTATTTATAATGATGTGAGATTATGGTTAAACAATTAAACAAAAACTTCAATGCTATGATGTGATAGCTTGGAAGATTAGCAAAGAATTGAAATTAAAAAATGAATATGTAAAGAACAAAGTGAAAATTACCACAGCGTTGTTTTGCAAAATGAACAGTCCAATTATGATAGAAATCTGATCAAACAAAGAAATACTCAAGAGTCAAGAGTATTAGATACAAACGAAACTGATCTCATAACTATATATCCAAGAAACTATGTGAAATGTCAAAGGATATCCATGGAATTAAATGAAAAATTACACTGTTGCATTTACAAATATACCATGTGAAGTGAATATATAGAAATTTATCTTCATTTAGCACTAGCAATTGAGCTGGGCAACATGGGGGTTTGAGATGATAAATATGCTCAACAATATGATCCTGGACTATTATAAATACTAATCCATGAAAAGGCTTTCAATGCCAGGGTGATCAGGTGAAGAAGAATGGTTTAGATGAAATGAAATATCACAAGACATCCATTCTGGTATGTATATACAGATGAATATATTCTCCACATCCAAAGGACAACAGTTTGCAATCATAAATGATCAACATGAAAAAAAACGTGGAGGATAGTTTTGATTTTTTTTTCCCAACTAATGTAGATAACTAAGAGTTTTTATCACTCAGTTTATATTATACTCACTGAGAGAATATTCTTCAGCAAGGATGCACAATTCACTATCAGTATGAGTACACGTCCTGATAGGTTTGTCATATAAGGAAAAGCCACAAGCAAAGGAATAGATAAAACCTGCATAAACACAAAATAAAACAGATGAACAAACAAGAGAAATATCAACTTTTACTACTGATGCAAAAAAAGAAAGAATCAGGCCTTACTGCAGCAACACGCATTGATCTGATGGGTCCTAGGAATCTCTCAATTGAAGGGTAAACAATAATTTGGTATACAAGAAGACCAACCCCTAAAGATAATACATTTCAGACATCATGTTAACACATATTGCATGGAAACTTCTTGATAATTGAAAGAAAGTCGTTAGCATTGAAAAATGTTGGCAATAAAATTGCCTACCATAAGCCAGCATGTTAAGAAATACAGCAGATTTAAAGCTTCTGAGGTTTTTACCAGTACATTCAAATTGGCCAGGGAAATAACATGAAATGATGACCAATCACCTTTTATTTATATGGTTGATGTTACAGGATTTCCACCCAAAACAACAGCAATCCTCTTGGGAGTTGAGTCCTAATAATTCAGTCAAAAGAGTTTTCTAGTATTATATTTGAGGCAACTATTAGGCAGTGGAGCAATGTTGGATGGTACTTAAAAGATCAAGGTTATGGTTAAATTTTGGTATATATCCAAGTAACTATGGAACATAGTCACGTTAATATCATTTATAAGTTTTCAAAATGAGGGTTAAAATAATTGCTTCCTATTTATATCTTGGAGGTCCCCAGAAAAGAAAACAAATTATTTCTCTTCCTCTATGACTTCATTTTGCAAGTTCACGAAATAAGGGATGAAAATAATTGTAGGAAATGTTCTATTCCAAGTGGTTATGTCATAAGCAAAATAGCAAGAAAAAACTTTTCCTATCAGCTTTCTTTAAGAACTTTAGGCAATTCCTTCTTTACAAGTAGAGAGCCTTGATGTTAGGTGAGTTGATTAATGATTAGAACAATTGTTCAAGTTAATGGACATAGGATGTGATGCAACACAATTAGGCATAACTCATAGGAATGTATGGCAAGGTTTAAAATTCCGGTACGGGTACGTACCGTACCGTACCGTACCGACACACGATAAAGTTCGGTACCGAAGTATAGTGCTGCTGCACCATACTACATTACGTGCACTAAGGTGCTGCTGCAGTATTAGTATGGTGCAAGCTTGCACCATACTACTACTACAATAAGTGCAGTATGGTGCATGAATTTTTTTCGGTTAATTCAGTTTCGGTTCGATCGGTTTTTGTACATAAAACTTAATATGATTGTAGAAGAAAATCGCATATTGATAAAAGTAAGAGGAATCATTATTCAACACTATAATTTGGACTACAAATAACTAAGTAAAATTAGTTTTGGTTAAATTATAAATAGATCATCTTTAATAAAATTGAGTTATTTTAAAAACTAGGTTTGAGTCAATTAGATATAAATTGGTTTAATTAATTTGTCAATTTAAGATAATATATTGAGTTGAAAATAATGATCTCTATTTTATTTTTTATAAATTAGATATAATTAGATATATTTGTAAATTAATTGATTTTTAAAAAATATTAATAATAATAAGTTTGTCACTATATTTTGATATCGAAACCAACAGCTTCGGAACCACATAAAACAACATTTTGGTGTTTTCGGTTTTATTAAGAAAACTGATTTCGTTTTCATTCTGGTTTCGATTCGATTTCATGAAAACGCAGAACCAAATACGTTTTCGTAAGCAGTTTTGGTTTCAATGAAATTGAAACCATAAAAATAGGCCTGGTTTCGCTAACCAAACAGGAAGTAAAACTCCGATAAATACCGAGCGTACCACCCGGTACGGTACGATATTTAAAACCATGTCGGGCGATATTATGAAATACCAGGTGGTACATGCTCCCGATATGTAGCGGTACACCCAGTACCTACTAGATATTGGTTTTTCCAAAAACCGGTACATACCACCCATACCGGGCGGTACGGTACGGTCTTCGAAACCTTGATGTGAGGACTTATATCATGCATGAAAATATCCCATGTGAAAAAATAAGAGAGCCCATTTGACTCGTATTAAATAATCTCTCAGTATTAGTTCAACCTCCTACAGAACAACCTTGATAGATAAGAAAGAAACAGCTCAGGAAAAGTATTTTAATTACATGGTGTTAAATTTGATAGACAGGTTGGTAGATAAGTTGCACAAGACTGATGATCGAAAGTATTTTAATTACATGGTGTTAAATTTGATAGACAGGTTGATAGATAAGTTGCACAAGACTGATGATTGAAAGTATTTCAATTACATGGTGTTAAATTTGACTAGACAACTAAGTAACTAACTTTCCCAAAAGCTTGAGTCATTAGGAAAAAATTAAAACAACTTATGCATTTTATATTCTTAATACTCCATCTCACATGTGGACGGGTAAACTTGAGTAGATTGACTCAAGCCCAACACGTGGATTGACTTAATTTAATTGAGTGTATTTTTTTCAAAAAAAAAATACTGATGCTAGGAGAATTCGTACCTCTTGTTAAATTTGATTGGATGATCAACTTTCTTAAAAGCTTGCTCTTACGAAATAAACCAATTTATGCATTTATATTCTTAAGACACGGCAACTACTTTTTCATTACATGAAGTACTAGGAATGTGCTTTATGTCAAAAATGCTCGTCAGGCATTGTGTTAATTTAATATACTCTTAAGTCTTAACATTAGCTTCATATGCTTCAAATACAAACAAAAGAATCATCTTTGCTCTCCTGTCCTGAATGTTGTTCCATATGGTATTTAGGCATGCATTTGCTATTATCTCATAGTGTGACATGTTGCATCAATTTTTGCACCATTTCCAACTAAAGCCCTGCTGCACAGATAAATATGCATCTCATAAAAGACAGAAGATTCAAATTTACCTGAGACAGCAAGAACCTCCCCAACTTCTTGAGAAGAAAGACTCAATCCTCCATAGCTTTTATCGCTTACAGCCCATAAAGAGAATATCTTGCAATGATAAGCAATTACAGGTGACACCATTACACCAAAAAAAATGAAAAACAGCAATATTCAATCAAACCTATAAATAAGGTGCCAACTAATAGTATATAATGCTAATTAGTTTGGAAAGAAGTTAATTACATGATTTGACAAAATGATCAATACTTACAAAAGAAAAACGAAACTCATCCTTGTAACAAAACAAGAGAAGCAAAAAGAACCAATTATGCTAGTGTAAAGAGTTTGGTAGAGATGGGCTTTAAATCTGTGGCTTTGTGCTCAAAGGCATATGTCATAACCAGTTAGTTTGGTCAGTGGGCATATAGAGGTGACTTGTAAAAATTGATAACATAGTGGAGGTATAGTCCAACCATGATTGCAGGAAGGATATTGGTTATTCAAGAGTAAAAAAAGATAATAAATCTTCCTAGCTGAAAAGGTAAATTTTCTGACTCGGAAATTAGTCTTTTTTGGTTTAAACATGATACATGGTTTCCTTGATCACTAGTTTGGTGCCAACTAAGGAGGGCTGATTCAGTTGTGAATACTTCCAATGGTGATATATTCTTTCCTATTTTGGATAAACTAAACTTAACCAAGCTGCTACTTTTTAACCTCTAGGTTTCTGAAAGATAAAACAAGCAATTGATTGCACAAGATCTCAAAGAATAAATGGAAGTTCTGCCTTCATATTTGAAAATGTTGAGTGTATTCAAAATGGAATTGCCTTTTGTAATGAAGAACAGGCTTGAAACAAATATTTTGTGGGGAACTAACCATTGTAAACATGGTCAATTGCCCATGCATCATACACTGTAGTATTTCAGTTTGCATGCAAAATCATGGCACATCATGTCATGGGATATTAAAAATTTTAAAATATAGGAAAATGTCAAAGAAAATGTTAAACAAAATATATACCTCAGTGTAAGCCATATCATGAAGAGAAAAAATACAATAAACAATGACGGATGACATTAATGGCCAATTTTTAAATAAGTTCTCTTTTGGAGGTGAATCCTTTTCTTCATATTCATCAGCACATCCTTTTAAGTCAGATCTGTATGAAGGAGTTTCCACATCTTCACTTGTTGAACCGCCCAGTTGTTTTGAATTGTGTTTATGCAAGGTCTCCTACATAATTTTAGAGGAATATACCACTTCAGAGAACAAAAAAACAATACTTCACAGTTCACACTAATACTGTAGTGAATAAGTTGATAAAACAAACTAAATTAGCTGAAAGAGAAGAAGATTTAATTTGGGAATTGGGCCTCTAAGTTTATAACATGAAGTTGGAGAGAAGAAAATGGATGAACAATTTGGTAAAGTATATCTAAATAAATCCCTTAATATGTGGTGATGCAAATTACATTTGAGATAGAAATAGAAAGCAAAATGGATAAACAAAAAGATCAAAAGTATGCAACTGATCATTGAGTCCATAAGAGTACCAAAGCTCTTCTAGTTTCAGGATATAATATCCTATGAGAGCTAATTTTCCTCATACACTTATGGCGCGTTTGTTTCACAGGATAAGATTTCAAACGGATAGGAATTCAATTGGAATTAACTAGGATAAGAATCATGTAGGATAAGATTATATCCTATCTAGCGTTTGCTGAAATCTTGGATAAGAAAATAAAAAAAAGATAGGATTTTGAAATCTTATGTTTGTGTTGGCTCCGGATAAAAAAACCGGATATTAATAATTTAATACTTAATCTTTGATTTTACCAAATTTTCATTTTAAAATTATGAAATTAAATTTAAATAATTATTTTAACATGATGATAATAATAATAATAACTGACAAAATATTCTTAAATATTGAATTAAAATTGACTTATTGTAAATATACAATTTAAATGACAGGAGAAGAAAAATCTTGGGATTTTAATTCCCAACCCCCTCGAGAGGATATCTATATCTCATTAGAACCGGATTTGGATCTGGTCATATCCAACTTAAATGATATTTGATGCTCGAAGCAAATGGAAGATAGGATTTCCTATCCACTAGTCATGTCCCGTGAAACAAACGCGCTATTAAAGAATAAGAAGAAAATGAGTTTGAGAAGTAATGAAATGACGATTTAAAGTCTGCCAACTTCCCTATATGAGATTGAGATTTCATGTTGAAGGGTTTCAGACTTTCAGCTGCTTCTTGGATTCCAATTAGTAGATGATATGGATTACATGTGATAATCAATTATCATTAGCGGCATACATGCTCCATCATAGAGAAAGTAAATGTTTCATATTCTAATGTAGCATAAAGTTTGGCCATCCTGGAAGGTTTAGTTCACTGAAGTCAGTGGTTGTCATGATCTAATCTTATAAAATGATTTGCTGTGCTGATATAGGTTGTCCCTAGTGAAGCTATGAATTTATTGTTACTGGTCCATGAATTAAAACAGCAGAAGAAGGTTTCAAGAAGATTCAGTATATATCTCTTCATCCATTGTCGCTGATAATTAAAATTTTGTTTGGATATGCTGAGGCTTTGGCAGATAGCAGGTTACTAATGATGAAGTAGGTAAATAATGCAGTTCCATTATTAATAAAAGAAAGAAAAATAATGAAGGACACTCCTATATTGCTTATGGTCGTTATGACAACAAAAGATTGTCCTATAGGAAATGGCCCAAGAATAGAGTTAAAGAGCCTCTACCATATGAACATATGGACAGACATGCATAACATTGGGGCTAAACCAAAATGAAATACAGAAGATGTTTGAAACTCCAGAAATTACCCAATACTACTTGAGATCCCCAACTCACAGGGACCGGTTTATCACCTCTGATAACATGTAAATGAAATTGCATAAATATGGTTATTCACAATTTTTTACAGTATGCAAGGACCAAAACCCCTAAATTTCAAGAGCTATAAATGAAATCCCCTAGAAATAGACAAATAGAACACAAAGATTTGTTATCCATATTATAAACATCCACATAAAAGGGAAAAAAGGAAAACATCAGCTGATAATGAAGAATCCAGAAGTAAATCTATATGGATTGTGAATCATACATCACAAACAAACAATTTACAAAAGTATAAAATGTTACTGTTAGTAATATACCAAACACCTTTATGTTTATCAACCCATTTTCATATAATATAGAAAGGCATGCCATCCCATTGATAAAAACATAGTTGAACAAGTGTAGTTTAAAGGACAAAAATCCAATCTTGATTGATTTATTTTAGTAAATATTAGATAATGATAAATTGCACTTTAACATAGGATGATGGGGAAAACATAACAACAGAAAAATAACATATTTACAGTAACAATAAAATATTTTTTCTCTGAAAAGAGCAAGAAAAATTGTGAATTTGTTAAGCAACTTACAGGAATCCACATAGAAGCTATAAAGACACCAACTGCAAAGACCGATATACAAAGACAAGGCAAGAAGTATGGGAACCTACAAATTGTTAGATTACTAAAAAAATTTAGTATAAGCACAAGGATAAGCATATTTAACTAAGAATAAACCAAAAGTTGTACCTTCCAAAGAAGGAATCTTGAGAAAATATCCCAGGATATTTTTCTGCAGGCTGACACAACAACAAAATTACCAACTAAGAAGTTAAGTAGACAGTGAGCTGAAAAAAAGATAAGAATATTGTGTGAAGCATGGTTTCAAATCTCGTACCGTACCGGGCGGTAAGCCCGGTATTTACCGGTTTTTGAAAAAACCGGTATACGAGATACCCGGTATGGGTAAATACCGGGTATCTCGGTAAATACCGCCCGGTATCCCCGGTATTTATCAAATATCGGGCGGTATTTGCTATCATACCGGGCTATACCGCCCGGTATGATATTTTACACTGTAGCAAAATATCGATATTTTAAAAATACCGGTATACCGATAAATACCGCCCGGTATGCTCCGGTATTTAGCAAATACCGGGCGGTAAGAGCTTTGATACCGGGCCGTATCGCCCGGTATCACCCTACCCAACGGCTCTTTTTAAGAGCCGTTCGGCTGCTACAGTGCCGACAGCCAGCACTGTAGCACCGACAGCCCAAACGGCTCTTAGGGTGTTTTTGATCATTTTTGGATGTTTTGATGGCTATATAAAGCCCCCAAAACACCTCTTTTACTCTCACTCACCCCCTCTACTCATCTAAACTCTCTAAACTCTCAATCTTTCTCAATCTCTCTCTCTACTTTCTTAATTTCTACGTTGAAATTCTGCTCAAATGGCGCCGAAATCTCAAGCCGACCCCGCATGGAAACACGGTGTTCGGTTGGAGAAGGCTAACCACTGGCAATGCATCCATTGTAATATGATTTGTCGTGGTGGAGGCGTCACCCGATTAAAGGCACACTTGGCCGGAACATCCAGCGACGTCATCAAATGCACCAAAGCACCGCCAGAAGTCCGACAAATGTTTAAAGATATGCTCACCAACAAGAAGGAGCAGGCGAGCAGCGTCTTAAAAATGCAGCTCAACAAGCCGAGTTCGACCGACGAGCTACCCAAGAAGTCGGCGGTGGCCATTATGAGGCTCGGGGTGGCGGTGACGAAGAGGATCCGGAACTTGAAGCCGGCATCCGAGCTTCATTGGAGTATGCTGCATTCGAACGAGATCGGATGTACTATCCCGAATCTCATTTTGAGTATGGCGGCGGCAGTGGTAGCGGTGGCATAAGCAGTGCCGGCTCGACTTCGGCTGCCGAATCAATGGACCGAAGTGGTTCAGTTCCCTCCGGTCCTCAAATTGGCCGGAGTTCTAGCATGAGGGTACCTCAAAGCAGAGGAGGCAGCAGACGAGGCATTCGTGGATTCTTCACAAACCTCGGAGCAAGTGGTAGGAAAACTAATATTAATGTTTCTGATCTTGATCCAAGGGCATTTCCTCCTCCATCAGCAAAGCAACCGCGTATAGACGATGCTTGGGGCAAGACGAAGAAGTGAGAGTTGGGGAGAGCCATCTCCAAATAGTTCCACTTCAGTCGGATTCCCGCAAATGCAGCCAACAACCCATACTACCGAACCATGGTGTTTACCATCCAAAAGGTAAGCCCAGGTATTGCCCTCCAACTCCCTATGAAATTTCAGGTCCTTACCTAGAAGCGGAGGTCGATGAAATAAAAACCTGGATCGATGGAATCAAGCGACAATGGGGGGAGTACGGATGCAGTTTGATGTGCGATAGCTGGACCGGGCCAACCCGAATGAGCATCATCAATTTCCTCATCTATTGCAACCGGAGAGTTGTTTATCACAAGTCGGTGAACTCGTCCGATGAAATCCATAACGCTTACTACATCTCAAAGCTGATGACGGAGGTGATCGAGGAGATTGGACCTTGGAACCTTGTTCAAGTTATAACCGACAACGGAGCCAATTTCAAAAGAGCAGGTGAGATAATTGAACAAGATTATCCTCACATATGTTGGACTCCATGTGCAGCCCATTGTGTAGACCAAATGATGAAAGATATCGGTGATATATCGATGGTGAAGTTGACGGTAAAGAAGGCGCAACAAATTACCCGCTTCATCTACAACCATACATGGGTACACGCCCTAATGAAAAAAATTTACAGAAGGTAATTTATTAATTTTTAAGTAATTTCTAATATTTATTTATTAATTAGTTTATCATAAATATTTACTAATGATAATTTCATATTTTAGGTGAAATTCTTCGACCGGGAGCGACTCGTTTTGCAACCAACTTCATCGCATTAAGGTCACTCCAACAAAAAAAGGCGGCCCGTAGAACCATGTTTACAAGTGAGGAATGGACTTTATCAAGATATGCTGGAAAAACCGATGGAAAACAAACAGAGAAGTTCATCCTCAACACGCAGTTCTGGGATTGCATCGCAGAAATAGTTGTCGCCGTAGAACCTTTGTACAAGGTTCTACGACAAGTGGATATGGAAAAGACGCCTCAAATGAGTCATCTCTACCACTACATCCACCAAGCACAAGAAGAAATCAAGAGGGTTACAATTTCTCCTGCCAAGTATGAACCATTCATCAAAATTATCTCCGAGAGATGGGATAATCAAATGAGCCGTGACATACACATCGCAGGTATTTTTTATTTAATATTCAAAAATTATTTAAATTTAATTCATTATGCTTAATTTTTTATAGGGTATTATTTAAATCCTTCATACCAATACCGATATAATCTTGGAATGGTCGATAGTTTGTTATATCCCCTCCGCAAGGTCATACAACGAACGTCGGGATCCAACCGAGAAGCGGCACAAGCTCTCAATGAATTAAAATGGTTCCGCGATGCAACTGGCAATTTCAGAGATTCATTTGCAATCTCCACCCGAGATAATATGGATCCAGGCAAATAGATTTTCTTTGTCAATTTATTTATCAAAGATAAAATCCCGTTACTAATATTAATTTTAAATTTGCTGCAGTCGAATGGTGGTTGCAATTTGGAAACGAATCTCCAACTCTTCGAAAGATTGCAACACGCGTCCTCTCGCAAACCACATCATCAAGTGGATGCGAGAGGAATTGGTCGACCTTTGCCTTGATTCATACGAAGCCGCGCAATCGCCTTTCGTACGCCCGATTAGAGAAGCTCGTATATGTTCATTATAACATGCGACTTCGAATGCGGGAGTTACAGAACAAAGAGAAATTCTACATGTAGATCCGTTCGATGTCGAGTTCGTCCAAGGCGATGCAAACTGTGAAGTACATAACTAGAGAGAAATTCCATACTGTATGAGAGAGAGAGAGAGAGAGAGAGAGAGAGAGAGAGAGAGAAAGAGAGAAGCACAATGCTAAAGAAAGCTGCATGCTTGAAGAGTAATATAATAGTATAATACCAGTCTAGATAGTACCGGTATACCATGAGATATACTGACCAATCCAATACAGCACAACTATAAAAGTATATGAGTATTGATCCTTGGTTGGACTATAGCCAGTACGTAACTTGTCTAACAGGTATTTGAAAGTTGAAACCTCATCAAGTAACATTCTGAGTGTACAACAGATTATTGACATTTTTTCATCATAATCAATTTGCCATCATAGGTCAATACCAAGCCATTTAATGCAAAACAAGTTTAAAGGGGCATGTCATTGATCTACAAAATTTTAAGTAGGTATGACCAACATTTTTTTGACTCCCAAATTCAAACAATGCGGCAAGTTTATAACCATGTTTAGTAGAACTTGTCGGTTTCATTAAACCAAGGACCATAGTTTTAAATATTGTACCATATCCGGCAGTACGGTCGATATTTACAGGTTTTTGAAAAGAAACTAGTACCAGTACACCTTGATACAGCCCGATACCAAGGTGTACTAGATGTACATCCCAGTACAAGCTTCTACCAGGCATACCGGGTTGGAATCGCTTAGTACAGAGCCCATACCGGGCTGTACATTGCCAATGGCTGGTTTCCGGTCATTAGGCATGTTTTGTACCGACCCCAAACGGTTTTTTATTGTTTGGGGCTATATGAAGCCGTCAAACCTCTCATTTACCCCTCACTCTTAATCTCTCGAATCTCTCTAGTTCTCTCTCAAAACTCTCATTTTCTTTACTTTCTTAAAGGTCACCCCAATTAGGTATTTTTTAATAATGTATTAGTAAATTATGGTGTTTTTTCATCATTTCAATGACAGAATAAGGTGTTTAGAGCTTAAATTATGTTTTGGAGATTATATTGAAAAAAAACTGAAAAGATCCAATACGGGCTTGTTTATACCAGACCATATCTTGTGTCGGTACGGTGTCGATGAATGATCAATCTCGATGAATGATCGGTATCGGTACAAGATTTTAGACCTTGCCAAGGATGTTAGTTTCCTTAAAATGATGCAAGTCAACGACAAGCTTTACGTGATGTCCCAACCATATAGATTAAAACCTACTGGTTTTTCAAAAAGTCAGTACTAATACACTCTAGTACAGCCCAATGGTTTTATTTTTCCGGCTGTTGGACATTTTTTCTTCCTGCTCCAAATGGCTCTTTGAGTCGTTGGGGCCAATTTTTTATGCTTTTGGGGCTATATAAAGCCCTCAAACCCTCTCATTTACCCCTGACTCACACTCTAGCTATCATACTCTCTCAAATCTCTTGTTCTCTTTCAAATCTATCTCATTTTCTCTACTTCGATATGCCTATTTTCTTTGACAGATGCCACTCTTCTGCATTTTAGGTATATATTTGTAATTTTTTTCATTGTAATTTAAAGATTAAAATCATATTTTTAATGTATTGGACCATGGTTGAGAAGTTTGTGTTTTTTCATCATGTCAATGATAAAATAATGTGTTTGGAGCTTAAATTTATGTTTTCGAGCTTAAATTGAAAAAAAAAAAAAAATTGGTACAAGCTGGTACAGGCTAGTTTGTACTGACCGATACAGTATGTCGTACGATACTCGTACATACCGTTACAAGTCAGTTGCCGAGAACGACACCAGTATGAGATTTCAAACCTTGGCTCCGACTTGTGTGGAAATGGAACTCTAAGCTTAACATGTGAACAATTTAACTGGGAGAATATTCTTTTTGTTAATGCATGTCTTTACTCTTTAGTAGGATTTGAATGCAAGGCCTCCTACTTTGATGCCATGTTGAATTTGATTGGGTGTCCACTTGTCCCCAAAACTTGGGCTACCAGGAAAGAACTCAGAGCAATTCGTTAGTTTAGGTTGACATTTTCTAAACTTAGCTTTAATTTTGTTTAATTTTTTTTTATTTTGAACCAAGTTGAATTAAAAACTAGTTTTTATATCTTTTCTTTTGTTTTGTCTAATTATTATTCAAACAGTAATAATTTTTTAATAATAAAACTATCACAACATGATTGAAATTATATAGAATCAAACTAAATTGGTGAATTCTTGTTATTAAGTTTGGTTTTGAAGGTAATTCAGTTATTTTGACTAATAAAAATTTGGCCAATGATGGCTTAAGTTGGTTTTTTTTTAACTCGTCAAACTCTCAGTTTTAGTTCAAGATATTTTCAAGACATTTTGATTCAATTTGACTTGTAAAAATTTAGTAAATCAATTTGAACCAGTTTAAACTCCCTCCGCCTTAAGCATAAAACCCTAGGTCCACCATTGTCTTGAACTAAAATGAAAATGATATGATCTACTATTAAGTACCCAATGACATGAGAAGGATTTTATAGAACTTCATAAAAGGATCACCTGAGCAAAGAAACCTCCAATAGCTGGACCAATAATCAAACCTATGCCCCAAGCTGTGGTCACCTGAGATAAATATTAACCATTATCACTTTCTGAACCATGTGTTACCAATCAACCTTAGTGACGCAAGAAATATGTGAAGGAAATACCAGCGATAATCCGATAGCTTGATGTTCTTTTCTACTAACTTCTATAGAATAAGCCTGTGGAAAAAAAAAGTGAGATATGAGTGTTTATATTTGCAAAAGTCATCTTACTTGTTGCCATTAGTATACGTTAATGCAGCATTATTGCGTGCCTTTATTGGGCCAAGTAGACCATTTAGCGATCCAAGAAGCAACCTTGTTGTAATCGCCATCCAATAACTTGTACTCAACCCAAACAGTGTGTTGAAAATTATACTGCAGTAGGAACATTAAACAGTAAAGAAAATGCTGGGAATGAATAAAAAAGATATCCCACAAAAACGTTTCAAAGTTAACAATGATCAGCAACGAAAATATTAAGCATTACTAACACTGAGAATATGCCAATCAATATAACAGGTTTCCTTCCATATCGATCAGCAATAACTCCCCAGTGAAAGGAAGTCAAGGCTCTCCCAAGCATAAATGAAGCTCCTTCAATTCACAGGACAAATTTTTCAATAACATCAAGTGAGATTCAAAGAAGATGCATCCTCAAATTGTTAAGTAAACAAATAATTCCAATGCATTGTACAATTTCTTGTGCTAATTACAACATACTCACCGACAAAACCTGCATAAAACCCAATATCTTCCTCTCTTTTTGCAATGTGCAAGTCCCTTATCTAAGAGAAGAAATGAAATATTAAAGAAAGCAAACCTAACTAAATATTATTCACAATTATAGCAAAATAGAATGTATACTGCATAGAATTCATAACTTCAACATCCTTAATTTATTCAATTGACCTCATCCCAGTGTTCCAATCCCCATTTACTATCATGTTGTGAACACATCAAGCCTTCATATATCACAATAAAACAAGGATCAGAGAATAAAGAAACGGATATGTCACTGTTCATTGATTAGAGTTTATTAAGATCTAAGTACTTAGTTTTTAATTGCACTACAGATGTGTTGATTATGTTGTTACTGGTTCGTGTATTAATTTTACATTGTGCGCTGCATGAGATTCAGTGTGTTTATGTATTTTGTGACTATTTCTGTTGCTCATGATTAATGCATTTTTTTGTGGTGTTGCTGGACTTTCTATAAATATTGTGTCACTACTTTATGAGTTTTGTGATGAAATTATTATTGTGTATCCGAATGATCTAAAATCGCCATGAAAGAAAGTGTAAAGACATTTACTATTGCTCAATCGTGATTTGATTTATGTTTGAGTGGCAGAATCAGCAGATGCTTCTTATCTTACTAGTGCACCACTAGCTGGTTCCTTAGTAGCAGATAACACATTAATAGATTGCCTTAACATTTAAGTTAGGATGCCAGATTGTAATATATGTAGTCGTCACTTGTATTATGCATATGCATACATCAATTTTGAATAGTCAGTAACTGTACATAGATGTCCTTCATTTCAATTCATTATTCTCAATATTTGTCCAATTGAGGGTTTAAGTGGCTTGGGATTCTATTCTAGTTTGACCTGAGTAATACTTTAGTGCTGTCTATCCATTCTCATGAATCCTTTCTCGCATATCCACTATCTATATATTGGAGCTGAGGGGTAACATTGTCTTTAGCCTTCCATGTTCTATGGTGTCTTATGTCAGTTTGTTGTCCCTTGTGTCTCTTACCTTCACCATAGAAGATACTTGCCGTGTATCGGTGTATGTCATTATAGTTCCAACCATGGTTCAAAATCTCGTACCGTACCGGGCGGTAAATCCGGTATTTACCGGTTTTTGGAAAAACCGGTATACGAGATACCCGGTATTGGGAGATACCGGGTATCTTGGTAAATACCGCCCGGTATGCCCGGTATTTATCAAATACCGGGCGGTATTTGCTATCATACCGGGCGATACCGCCCGATATGACCTTGGGTTACTGTAGTAAGATACCCGGTATTGGAAGATACCGGGTATCTCGGTAAATACCACCCGGTATGTCCGGTATTTAGCAAATACAGGACGGTATTTAATGTCATACCGGGCGGTATTTGATGTCATACCGGGCGATACCGCCCGGTATGATCAAACGGCTCTTAAAAAGAGCCGTTGGGTACTGTACTAGGGTTTTTCATAGATACAAGAGAATCATTACATTGGAATTTATATAGGGCGGCACAGGCCCACAACCCAAAGGGCCCAAAAAATCTCCGGGACCGCCGAAGACTCTACGTAGCGCAACATAAAAGGGTTAGGGCAAATCAGTCGTCACACATCCCAACATACAGTGTTGACCTTAGTCGTGTATATCCCAAGATATGTACGAGTACGACGAACGTCATTCATCCGCATTTTAAACATTGTATTCGTGTATTTGACATTTGAATCTTAAATTTAAGTATTTCTTGATCAATTATGTATTGTTAGAGTTATTTTTAACAGCAAAAAAAAATGTCCGGTATGCATTTTTCATACCGGACCGTACCGTGTGTCGGTACGGTACCGGTATGTCCGGTATGCATTTTTCATACCGGACCGTACCGTGTGTCGGTACATACCGGTACCGGTCAATGACCGAGATGATGACCGGTACCGGTATTTTAAACCTTGGTTCCAACCCAACTTTAAACATTAGTCGGAGAACTACTTTCTTTGTAAAAGTTGTTAGTATCTGTAACAGAATATGTAACACTGAAGAGAATCAATGGTCCTAGAACAAAATTGTAAAGAAGCAAAGGACAAGCACAGCTACACAAGTGATTATTCTGCTCTTTTGCATTTTCACTTGTACATCTATTAGAAAAGAAATAAACATGCTTGAAACAGAATATTTGAATGATTATGGAAATATTTGTTGAAAGCATAATCTAAATGAATAATAGCATAGCTACGACATATGAAAGGATTTATATATCCCCATATTACTTTAGAGCACATACCATGAAATATATAAATGGAAAGAGTGATGATATCGGCAAAGCTGAAAAGGAAAACAATGAAAATGGAGATTAATTATTATAAAAATGCTTGAAAATACACAATGAAGCTACTTAAAAGTAGCAATTTTGCAAACATAAGGGCATACAAGGTTTAATTGACAAAACAAGATCCATATTTAGTTGACAAACACAAACTAAAGATCTGAGTTCATCAATGACCAATTTTCCAGGTATGAACACAATATATTTGAAGATCAAGAAAATTTAGAGGAAAACAAAGTTTGTTAGAGTACACCACTACAAGAAATGGAAGGATCAAGTCCTATATATTGCAAGATAAGAACACCCAGCACTAGGTTTGACATGGAAGTTTAAAATTGATGTATTCCCCATCCTTCATGTTTAAGACAGGCAGTTTTAAAAGATTAGATAAGCTCAAGGTTTTTATACAAATATGATATAATAATCTGCATCACAAATCTTTATTTGGGCAATCTCCTTCGCTGCTACACTTCAAAACAGGTTGCAGTTTTACCTAGATTGACCGTAGAAGTCTGGGGCATGGCCAACTACGAATTAAATAGTAACAACTTTGGCTTGGTAGACTCTCAAAAAAAAAGCTTTGGGTTGGTAGATTGAGGTGCAATCAAATCAATGGGCAAAAGCAGATAAGTCGAACTTCCTCGCTCAAGTGCAAAACATGGCACTGAATCAAGTTTTGCTTTCTACTCATAACTGTTCAAACAATTGACAAACTATTAGTTTACATAATCAACTCTTTGATCATCCATCAGCAAGCCATGACTGCAAGATATTGGGTCAACAGAACTACCATGTAGAATTTATGAATGTATGTATGCATATTCTTCCCGTCTAAGACAGGCATATCTCTTTTACAGCTTTTGGTTTCTTATTGCTTGGTTTCAATATTCTAATGTTCAAAAGACTAGGCAAAGCAGCCAGCGTCAGATGATGACATCAAGAATTGGTGATAAATGCTACCAATACTAGGAAGTCGTCAAAAGAACAAGAACTATTTATTCCCTAATCATGCACTAACTCAACCAAGAAACCATAATGGCATGAGCAAACCCATGCATACCTCTGCAGAGAACAATGACTTTAAGAAAATGCATAAGAGAAATCAATCTAAGCGAACAAAAAAAACAATCTTCCCGCTTATCCCAGACCATCTCAATCGAGAAACCACGCTGTCGTGAACAAGCCCCACGCATACCTGTGCAGAGGGTGACAATCCATACATAGAAGAACTCTTTGTAGGGGATTCCACTGTTGGCCTCCTTCCTCCTATCTTGTTTGCAACCGGGGCAATTCTCGAAGTACGCCTTCCTCAACAAGGGCACCGTGTTGTCTGCCATGCCCTCCAAGAAACACACGCAGCGGCCGGCGGTCCCGCCTTCAGGCCGAGCTATTCCTCGTGCTCCAACCCCAACGAGCAAAAACAAATGCAAACGAGATCGGATCGAACGGCAATGCTTTATAACAATTTTTTTTAAAAAAACTGTGAGATAAAGACAGCGGCATCTTCCTCTCTCATTTTGTAAACTCTGCTTCGCCAACTGATATACGACAGAAGTCTGATGCAATATTGCAATCCCTTACCTCACGGCGTGCGTCACGGCAACTCTTGGTCGCTCAAAAGAGCGGGGGAATGCAAGAGCAGCCTTTCGTCTGCTTCTCTCCCTCTCCACTCGAGCGGTCGAGCCTCGAGCTAAGCGTTCGATGGCTGAGGAATTCATACCCTCGCGGTGGAGTGTCGGGGAAAAGGACGACCGGGGGGTGACCACACCGCGAGGGATCAATTATTTTAGTTCTCTTTTAGGATATATTTTTTTATTATATTAATCTAGAAAAGCTATGACAATAAAGATCCCTAAAAATAAGATACATCAGTTCCGGAGTTTGTTACAAGACCAATATAGATTGATTAACAGATATTTACCCTTACTTGCTGTCCAATAGACAATTTTATTACATTCATGAAAAGCAAACTCAAAAACTACAATATTACAATCAATTGATAAAAAGTGAATCTGCCTAACTAGATTCTTCAAAGGAGGTAGAGTCGGATGATGGTTGTTTAAGACTTCAATAAGAAATTTATTATCAGATTCAACAAGAACACGCTGGAGCTTAACCTTGGATGCATAATTGAGGGTCATCCAAACTGCAAATGCTTCACAAAATAAGATAGAACATAACTGTGTGAAAGTCATTATAGAATTCAAGATTATAAAATTCAAGAGATAAGAAGGGAAAAACTGCCTACTAGTGTGCAAATTTTAATTTCTAACGTGCCAGAAGAATCATAGAGAGTTGGTTATTAAGGCTTTGTGATAAGACAATGAAAAAGATGAAGAGTTTGAACAAAGCCAAAGACCAATCTCTCAGTCCATCCTACTAGAGAGATCAACGTACAGAATTTGTTCTAAAAAAGCCCAGAGCTGGGAAGCAAAGGGGTCGCATAAGAAGAGAGGTTGAATAATTCTTTTAGGATATATGATAAAAATAATATTCATTTATCGTATTTATGTATCAAAATATTCCTAACTTTATTTTGGATATATTAATTAGTTAGTTAGTTAAGTGTGGTTATTATAGTAAATTGTTTATATTTACTTTTAACTCCAAATTAAGAATAAATTAAAAATATATAATGGGAATAATAGGTATGTGTCTCTTTTTCATTTCAAAATAAGCCAGAAAAGTGTATGGACAGGAGAAAAAGTAAAGATAATAGAATTATGTAAAAAAGAAAAATGAATATATTATTTCCATTATTCAGATAGAAATCTATTCTTCTTGTTTGTTAGGAAGAGGGTAAGGAAATGATTGAAATGAAATGAAATAAAGAGAGGTTTCATTTCCCCCACGACTCTATTGTTATAGATAAAAATGAATGTTTCTTTAATTGTTTCCTTTTCTATTCATTTTAATTGATTAAATAAAAGGAACTTTTTAGTCTCCTTTTTCTTCTATAGTCTCCTTTTTTTTTTTTATCTTTCTTCTTCCCTTCCATATTTTTAATTCAAACAAAGTATTAGGTTTCATTTTTAATTCTCACCTTCTTTGATTTCATTAAAATATAAGGTAATTATACTTTCATTGTTTGGGTAATTAATGACAAGCGATTTTAGATGAGTAATAATTTGATTGTTAATTTTTATCGAGGAGAATAATCACTATTAATTGTCATGGAAGTATTTCTGTTTTTAGTTTTACTCGAATATTTTTTTATTCTGTAAGGAGGGCTGTGTTTTGATTGTAAAATTATAACTATTTTGAACATTAATTAAATAGAAGTGTAAAATATATTAAAAAACAGTATGCCATAGAAGTAAATAGTAATAGTAATTAGCTTATTCAAAATATCATGTAAAAGAAAAGCTTAAATTATATATATATATATATATATATATATATATATATATATGGTGGTCAGATAAAAAATGATTAGGTATTGTGAATGAGATAAATTAAGTCAATTTTAATAATTAGATTGAAATTAATATTCAAATTGAATTTGTCTTTCTTTAATTCACGCCACTCTATACGAAGAAGTGTTCAAATTGAATTCATCTTTTTTTTTCTTCATGTAATGTTACCAAGCATTATAAATAAATGATGGTGATATTTTTTTGATGTAAGATACTAAATAAAACCCGAGAGATAAAATTAGAAAGCTTGGAGTATTTTATAGGAAAAAAAAATATTAAGTCATTTATGTGTTTATCTCTTGTGTGTATTTGAGAGTTCGTAATTTATTCACTTGATAAAATAAAAATTTTATTTTTTGCCAAAAATATTTGTGTCAATTCAATATTTTTTAACTTTAAATTTTAATTGTGTTATAACTTTCATGTTATAATAATGCAATGCAATTGTTAAAATAAATTTCAAACTATTAATTGATACGTGCAATAATAATTAATATAGAATCATATTGTCTTTGGCAAGTAAGTTTGAGAGCATCAAATTCCAACACGTAAGTAAGACATGGAAACTAATCAACATATTGACTTGTTAACTATTATAAATGATTGTTTTGATGTCTGTAATTCCTAGATCTATAGTTGTCTGTTGTAAAAATAATACTAAGAACACGAAAAAAAATTAAATAAAATGTTTTACGTTATTTGTACATAAATATCTTAACCTAATCAAATATGTGAAAAGAATTAAAGCCTAACGTAAAGTAAATTACTCAATTCTTTTTTTAAAACAAATAGGAAGAGATTAAGAAATTGTAAAAATAAAATAAAACTGAAGGGACCAATTTGCTAAAAAGCCGAACGCGGTGCAGTATGCCGCGCTTCTTTGTTTGCAGAATCAGAATGTATGCGAACAGCGACGAGGGACGGCATGCGGACGAATCTGGAAGGTGCTTACATTCCGTGGGGCCCGGATTGAGGACATGCGACGGCCACATGGCTTCTTATCTTTTATGTCGACTAAGTATTTGAAATTGCGCCCACGTGGTTTTCGCAGGTTGGTCAAATATGCGACCGCGGATCAAATTAAGTTAATGCTAAGAGAAATAAATAACTAGGAGCCCATGAAAAAGAATCGAACGGTCTTGTTCAAACCAAGCTGGCTTTGACTTGGTGTTCAATTAGCAGTGTTCATGTTTGCTAGAACTATAGAAAAAAATATAGTAGGTATATAGACTAACACTATATTTTAAATTGGAATCAAATAGGTCAATCTATATCATGACAATTACAAAATGTTTTAAAATTCACAATAATTATAAAATTGGTTGGATGATTTGATTTTTCGTCTGAACAATCAACCACATTGTTTAATTTTGATAATTTTGAAAGAAATCATAAAAACTGATATTTATTAAAATCATAAAATTTTATAATATATTCAAATTACTTTCATTTTGTTCCATTTACATCATTATAATTATATTAAGGGTTGGATTGTAGAATAAGAAGGGATAAGGAGGGATGAAGAATGGTGGGTTAATTATTTCATATTTAATTTTCGATTTTAGAAGAAAGGGGAGAGATTTGGAGGAATTTCTAACTCTAAATATCCACTAAACTTCTCAAATTTTTATTCCACCAAAATGATAGAATAAAGAGAGATAATATATTTGAAATATTTTAATATCATCAAAAATATTATTTTGCCTTTCATGAAATCAAAAAAATTCTCTTAATTTTTTTTAATTATTTAATTTATATAGTTATCTTTCACTAGATTGAGTTGACAATTTTTTGCCCGATCCAGCCTTGCGTGATAAAATCAAGCTTGAGTCCATCCTTACCGTGCCCAAGCCGTTATCGGGCCAACCTGATAAAGCCTGAACAAATATCAAGTCGGGCCGAGGCCAGGCAGTGTAGCCCCCCCCCCCCCCCCCCCACTCGATAAGATTTTTTATTCATTATCAAAATATCGAACTATCAGACCCCGAATCATCCCAAATCAACTCAATTATGATAGTATGGCTCGAGTCTGATAGCCTGATTTTAAATTTTTTGTTCTTGTGCTAATGTATCGGGCAGGGTTGACCCATTTACTATTCGTGTTGTACCAGGCCCGGGATCCCGAGCCCTGAACTTTATCGGGTCGAGCCGAGCCGAACACGATTTTTGTTCAGGCTGATCGAGCAGGACTAGCCCGACACTACTAGAAAAATGGTCATCAGCAACGGCTGATGCCGTTGCTGAGCCGTTGCCGAAGAGCATCAGCAACGGCTGAGCCGTTGTAATAGCGCCGTGACAGAAAGTCGCGTTGCTGATGACTTAGCAACGGATCAGCAACGGCCGCTCGGGCCGTCGCTCAAAACATTATCAGCAACGGCCGCTGGGTCGTCGCTAAAAATATTATCAGCAACGGTTTTGCCACAGACCCGGAGCCGTTGCTGATACCATTAATAGCAACGGCCGCTGAGTCCGTAGCAACACCGTTAATAAACCTCCGTCGCTAAGCCGTTGCTGTAGGTCATCAGCAACGGCTCTCGATACACTTTTAGCAACGGCTTTCCCACGGACGCCCGTGGGAAAGCCGTTGCTGATGACCTATGCCTGCAACCAAAAAATTTGAAAATTTCAAATTTCCATTGATACATTGATACATTTATCTGATACATAACTCACACACCCATACCCTCATACACACATTCATTCACACATCACAAACATCTCATACACATTCATTCACACATCACAAACACACCAAGATATACATCAAAACAATTATATTTATATTCATAATTATCCACGATAGTATAAACACAATTCAAATGTAAAATTGAAGTATCAACATCTCAATAACATAGTCAATATAAATTAAACAAGTTCAATATCTGAGTAACAAAGTCAATATAAACAAAATCTCACGATGACGATGGAGGATGGCCTGGATCATATGGCGGGGTCTGGAGTGCTTGAGTGTACACCGGCGTGGACTGACTCGAGGATGATGGATTAGATGATGCCGAAGAGATGCCTGCTTCGGGATGACCCGACAAGTTGCGTAGCATAGCTTCTAGATTCGCCATCGTCTGACTCTGACGCGCCATCGTCTGACTCTGACGCTCCATCATCTCAGTCTGACGCGCGACCGTCTCCTCTAGTGTCCTTATCCTATTACTATGATCATAACTGGATCTAGAGGTGGACGGCCGCTCACCAGCGACCGGAGGGGTCGGTGCCCCAAGTGGCCCTAGTACGGCTCGCGCATGACCACTATCTGCGAAGCCATATACGCGGCCATGGTCCCAGCCACCTGCGGCCTCGACCCACGATGCTGCGTCAAAGTCCTCGGGGGTACCCCCGCGCTGCACCACCCTCCGGCTGTACGTCTCCTACTCGAGTTTGATTTTTTGTTTAATATTTATCATAAAACTTAAATTATAAATATATAATGAATAATTTAAACAAATATATAATTACCACAATGTATGCAGCGCGGTTGTCGATGTACTCCCCCGTCCCATGTGCTCGACGGTGAGTCCGCTCAAACACCGCCATCGGGGAGGGTCGCTGGACACTCCCGTCATCCGACACCGTCGTCTATATTTACAAAACAAATACATTAATTAGTACACATAGTAACAAATAAAATATATAATTAAAAGATATACTTACCATACGGTTCGCGTGCACTGCAAATGCAACAGAGCCGCCGGTGTGACGCGCTGCTCCCCCCGACATGCGATTTCTAGCCGCATTCCGAGAAACCTCCTGCCATCGATCCGTCGACCATATCCCCACGAGCTGGTCCCATATATCCGGAGTAATCCAACCAGGGCCGTATCCCCGAGTCTCCGCGATGTTAGTGGTCCCAGCTCGGGCCATCGCTTGGGACCGAGCCTGCCCCAGCTGCCCGTTGTACCTTGCCCAGGAAATAGCCTCCCAGGCAGCGTAAATGAAGGGTCTCTGGTCCTCGGCCCATGTATAGCGAGCCTGCAAAATAATAATATCAGTACCAATATTAATATATCATCATGCATGTAAAAAAAAAAAAAATACGTGCCTCAAACTCGCGCCATAACATGTCGACGTGCTCGCTAGGCACGTGAGACCACGTAGGCCATGCCCCGTGCATGTATCGTCGAATAGTAGAAGAAATGCTCCTCGGCACTTCTTCTTGCTCGAACCTGCACAACAAAAATAAATTTTAATATTATATTATGATATAATGAATTTGTAATGATTCATAATTCATGATATATTACCGCTCCCCAATCACGCTGATCAATCTACGTGACTCTGTGGCTGGTGGAGGCTGCCACCTGTTTGGCCCGCGTGGCCGCCTGCGTCTGGATGTACTAGCCTCGGCAGTATCATCCTCATGAGGATCAGCAACAGGAGGATCAGCAGCATGAGTAAGTGCTGGAGTCTCACCGATCGGAGACTCCGAAGCTCTCCTGCGACGATAACCACGACCAGACATATCTGTCGAACAGACATATAATCAGATTATTGTATAAATAGTAGAGATATATTTAATAAAATATATATACTTTACAATTATTCCTCATCATCTGAATAATAGTCTTCGAATTCTTCTTCTTCTTCCTCTTCTTCCTCTTCGTCATCTTCTTCATCTCCAGCTTCCTCAATTTCATGATCGTCATCATCAGCATATTCAACTTCTAATTGAATTGACGTTGTGTCTGCATCCTCGAGTATTGGAATAATACGATCCACAGCAGGAAGATCATCTTCTTGATAGAAACCAGGAGGATCATTTTCTCCTACTATCGGATCAATTTTTCCTCTACCTTTTGTCTTACAGACTACACGCCAATCTGCTCTATCTTTATTTCGAGCCGGATACTTCGCGTAATATACTTGTTCGGCTTGTGATGCCAATATAAATGGCTCATTTGCTGCCAATTTCGATTTGTAATTAACCTCAACAAGTTTGTATTTTTGATGAACTTTCATGCCCCTTTCTGTTGTATCGAACCAATGACATCTAAATAGGAACACTGATTTCAAGCCGAAGTAGTGCAACTCTATCACTTCTTCCACTAGTCCATAGAAATCCATATCACATTCAACATAGGTTGTCCCTTTCACGCAGACCCCAGCATTCATCGTCTTTTTTGTAGATGAATATTCAACCGTGTGAAATTTATACCCGTTAACAAAATATCCGCTATAGCACGACACAAGTCGCGACGGTCCACTAACAAACTCAAATATTTTTTCATCTATTTCAGCTCTGTGATCTTTGCTGTAAGTCTGAATCCAAGAAGGGAAATCACGATTCCGTAATGTCTCCAATTCTTGATCGTTGTGAATAGAGTATTTTTGCACCATCTCAATGTCAAATATTTCAATGAATTGTTCAATCTCTGGGCAATTGAGTAATACATACAAGTGTGCCAAATGATACTCTTCATCGCTTAAGTGTCGAGATGGACGAGAACCAAAAGCACGACCAGAGTGACAAAATATATTTAAACGTCCATCTGAATGTCGAACACCCCCGTCGTCGTTACGTGGAAGACGATCAAATCTTGTCTGTACTGTCGATTCAAAGTAAAATGAGCAGAATGTTGAAATTTCTTGGATGATATACGATTCAGATATTGATCCTTCAACAGCTGCGGTGTTCTTTACTTTTTTCTTCAGACGATTCATGTATCTTTCAAATAAGTACATCCAACGATATTGAACGGGGCCACCAACTCGTGCCTCGTATGCCAAGTGTATCGGTAGATGCTCCATCGAGTCAAAAAATGCAGGAGGGAAAAACTGCTCCAGCTTGCATATGATTTCAACAATATTATTTTCAAGTGTTGACATATCTTCGACTCGAAGGACATTTGCACAGATGCTTCTAAAAAACATACTTAATTCAGTCAACGAACCCCAAATATTATCAGGTAGAAGATCTCGAAATGCGATCGGAAGTAATCTCTGCATGAATACATGACAATCATGGCTCTTCATCCCTGATATTTTGCAATCATCGACGTTCACACATCGAGATAAGTTTGAAGCATATCCATCGGGTAATCTGAGTTCTTTTACCCATTGACAAACATCTTTGATCTGTTGTTTATTTAACACATATAGGGCCTTCGGTTTCAGATATCGTCCATTGACCTCTTGTAACTCCAACTCTGGTCTTTTACAAAGTATTTTCAGATCATGTCGGGCTTTGACATTATCTTTAGTTTTTCCAGAAATATCCATCACAGTGTTCAAAATATTATCAAACACATTTTTTTCAATGTGCATGACATCTAAATTATGTCGAATCAATAATGAACTCCAATAGGGCAATTCCCAAAAGATACTTTTTTTCACCCAGTTGTGTGTTTGGCCAAAACCTGACACTCTTTCATTGCGACCGAATACAATATCTGGAAGTGCTGAAACACGTGCTAACATTTGTTCACCAGACAACATCGGTGGTGGCCCATCTCTTTCGACTCTGCCCTTAGTAAATTTATTACGATTCCTTCGATACTGGTGATGAACCGGTAGGAATCGACGATGACAATCAAAGAATGAGATTTTTCGTCCGTTCTGAAGACTGATTGATTTAGAGTGTTCCATACAATACGGGCAAGAGAGTCGGCCGTGAGTGCTCCAACCCGACAACATGCCGTACGCGGGGAAATCATTGATTGTCCACAAGACCGCGGCCTTTAAATTGAAGTTTTGCTTCCGATGACAATCATAAGTGACAGCTCCCTCAGTCCACAATGTTTTCAATTCATCTATCAAGGGTCTGAGAAATATGTCAATTTCTTTTCGCGGACCCTTAGGACCCGGAATAATCATCGAAAGATAAATAAATTCATCTTTCATGCACATTGACGGTGGCAAATTATAAACTGTCAGCAGCACTGACCAAACTGAATAAGGAGTTGCAGAATGTCCAAACGGATTAAAACCATCTGTGCACAATCCCAATCTGATATTTCTAGTATCCCTAGCAAATGAAGGATAACATGTATCCAAATGTTTCCATGCTTCACTGTCAGATGGATGAGTCATTACTGTATCATCACGACTTCTTGCATGCCAACTCATGTAGGGGGCTGTCTTTTTCGACATGAATAACCTTTGAAGCCTCGGTGTTAGTGGAAAATACCGAAGCACCTTAAACGGGATATTTTTCTGTCGGACCGATTTCTTCTCCTTGTAACGAGGGTGTTGACATACAGGGCATTTATCCAACTGCACATTTTCTTTATAATATAAAATGCAGTTATTTTGGCACGCGTGTATTTTTTCGTACCCGAGCCCCAATTTTCTCATTAGCTTTTTAGTCTTATAAAAAGTAGGCTCAAACTTGTTATCAGTAGGCAGCATTCCATTAATCAATCCAGCAATCCGATCATACGCAACTCCGCTGATATTACAATCGGCCTTGATGCTTAAGAGCTGTGTCATTGCTGAAAACCTAGTGTATTTAGGACAATTCTCATACAAAGGTTCATCGACAGCTTTCAACATCTCGTAAAATTCTGCAGCTTCTTTATTCGGTAATTCAATCTCTACCGCAGCCCCTACTTCTGTGATATCAACCGCTGTAGTATCTGGTGGGACTGATGTCTGAAGAACTGGCCGATCAACATTATCATTCAGGCGGAATTGACCCCCAAGACTATCAAGTATCATAGTTCTATAGGGATTACATTGACTGGATGAAGAAGCACCAGCAGAGGAAGATTCACCATATGTCTGAACGACAGGATTGCTCGACGTCCCGACTTCGCGTGACTCCCCGTGACAAGTCCATAGAAAATATCTTGGTGCAAATCACGATTCCGTAATGTCTCCAATTCTTGATCGTTGTGAATAGAGTATTTTTGCACCATCTCAATGTCAAATATTTCAATGAATTGTTCAATCTCTGGGCAATTGAGTAATACATACAAGTGTGCCAAATGATACTCTTCATCGCTTAAGTGTCGAGATGGACGAGAACCAAAAGCACGACCAGAGTGACAAAATATATTTAAACGTCCATCTGAATGTCGAACACCCCCGTCGTCGTTACGTGGAAGACGATCAAATCTTGTCTGTACTGTCGATTCAAAGTAAAATGAGCAGAATGTTGAAATTTCTTGGATGATATACGATTCAGATATTGATCCTTCAACAGCTGCGGTGTTCTTTACTTTTTTCTTCAGACGATTCATGTATCTTTCAAATAAGTACATCCAACGATATTGAACGGGGCCACCAACTCGTGCCTCGTATGCCAAGTGTATCGGTAGATGCTCCATCGAGTCAAAAAATGCAGGAGGGAAAAACTGCTCCAGCTTGCATATGATTTCAACAATATTATTTTCAAGTGTTGACATATCTTCGACTCGAAGGACATTTGCACAGATGCTTCTAAAAAACATACTTAATTCAGTCAACGAACCCCAAATATTATCAGGTAGAAGATCTCGAAATGCGATCGGAAGTAATCTCTGCATGAATACATGACAATCATGGCTCTTCATCCCTGATATTTTGCAATCATCGACGTTCACACATCGAGATAAGTTTGAAGCATATCCATCGGGTAATCTGAGTTCTTTTACCCATTGACAAACATCTTTGATCTGTTGTTTATTTAACACATATAGGGCCTTCGGTTTCAGATATCGTCCATTGACCTCTTGTAACTCCAACTCTGGTCTTTTACAAAGTATTTTCAGATCATGTCGGGCTTTGACATTATCTTTAGTTTTTCCAGAAATATCCATCACAGTGTTCAAAATATTATCAAACACATTTTTTTCAATGTGCATGACATCTAAATTATGTCGAATCAATAATGAACTCCAATAGGGCAATTCCCAAAAGATACTTTTTTTCACCCAGTTGTGTGTTTGGCCAAAACCTGACACTCTTTCATTGCGACCGAATACAATATCTGGAAGTGCTGAAACACGTGCTAACATTTGTTCACCAGACAACATCGGTGGTGGCCCATCTCTTTCGACTCTGCCCTTAGTAAATTTATTACGATTCCTTCGATACTGGTGATGAACCGGTAGGAATCGACGATGACAATCAAAGAATGAGATTTTTCGTCCATTCTGAAGACTGATTGATTTAGAGTGTTCCATACAATACGGGCAAGAGAGTCGGCCGTGAGTGCTCCAACCCGACAACATGCCGTACGCGGGGAAATCATTGATTGTCCACAAGACCGCGGCCTTTAAATTGAAGTTTTGCTTCCGATGACAATCATAAGTGACAGCTCCCTCAGTCCACAATGTTTTCAATTCATCTATCAAGGGTCTGAGAAATATGTCAATTTCTTTTCGCGGACCCTTAGGACCCGGAATAATCATCGAAAGATAAATAAATTCATCTTTCATGCACATTGACGGTGGCAAATTATAAACTGTCAGCAGCACTGACCAAACTGAATAAGGAGTTGCAGAATGTCCAAACGGATTAAAACCATCTGTGCACAATCCCAATCTGATATTTCTAGTATCCCTAGCAAATGAAGGATAACATGTATCCAAATGTTTCCATGCTTCACTGTCAGATGGATGAGTCATTACTGTATCATCACGACTTCTTGCATGCCAACTCATGTAGGGGGCTGTCTTTTTCGACATGAATAACCTTTGAAGCCTCGGTGTTAGTGGAAAATACCGAAGCACCTTAAACGGGATATTTTTCTGTCGGACCGATTTCTTCTCCTTGTAACGAGGGTGTTGACATACAGGGCATTTATCCAACTGCACATTTTCTTTATAATATAAAATGCAGTTATTTTGGCACGCGTGTATTTTTTCGTACCCGAGCCCCAATTTTCTCATTAGCTTTTTAGTCTTATAAAAAGTAGGCTCAAACTTGTTATCAGTAGGCAGCATTCCATTAATCAATCCAGCAATCCGATCATACGCAACTCCGCTGATATTACAATCGGCCTTGATGCTTAAGAGCTGTGTCATTGCTGAAAACCTAGTGTATTTAGGACAATTCTCATACAAAGGTTCATCGACAGCTTTCAACATCTCGTAAAATTCTGCAGCTTCTTTATTCGGTAATTCAATCTCTACCGCAGCCCCTACTTCTGTGATATCAACCGCTGTAGTATCTGGTGGGACTGATGTCTGAAGAACTGGCCGATCAACATTATCATTCAGGCGGAATTGACCCCCAAGACTATCAAGTATCATAGTTCTATAGGGATTACATTGACTGGATGAAGAAGCACCAGCAGAGGAAGATTCACCATATGTCTGAACGACAGGATTGCTCGACGTCCCGACTTCGCGTGACTCCCCGTGACAAGTCCATAGAAAATATCTTGGTGCAAATCACGATTCCGTAATGTCTCCAATTCTTGATCGTTGTGAATAGAGTATTTTTGCACCATCTCAATGTCAAATATTTCAATGAATTGTTCAATCTCTGGGCAATTGAGTAATACATACAAGTGTGCCAAATGATACTCTTCATCGCTTAAGTGTCGAGATGGACGAGAACCAAAAGCACGACCAGAGTGACAAAATATATTTAAACGTCCATCTGAATGTCGAACACCCCCGTCGTCGTTACGTGGAAGACGATCAAATCTTGTCTGTACTGTCGATTCAAAGTAAAATGAGCAGAATGTTGAAATTTCTTGGATGATATACGATTCAGATATTGATCCTTCAACAGCTGCGGTGTTCTTTACTTTTTTCTTCAGACGATTCATGTATCTTTCAAATAAGTACATCCAACGATATTGAACGGGGCCACCAACTCGTGCCTCGTATGCCAAGTGTATCGGTAGATGCTCCATCGAGTCAAAAAATGCAGGAGGGAAAAACTGCTCCAGCTTGCATATGATTTCAACAATATTATTTTCAAGTGTTGACATATCTTCGACTCGAAGGACATTTGCACAGATGCTTCTAAAAAACATACTTAATTCAGTCAACGAACCCCAAATATTATCAGGTAGAAGATCTCGAAATGCGATCGGAAGTAATCTCTGCATGAATACATGACAATCATGGCTCTTCATCCCTGATATTTTGCAATCATCGACGTTCACACATCGAGATAAGTTTGAAGCATATCCATCGGGTAATCTGAGTTCTTTTACCCATTGACAAACATCTTTGATCTGTTGTTTATTTAACACATATAGGGCCTTCGGTTTCAGATATCGTCCATTGACCTCTTGTAACTCCAACTCTGGTCTTTTACAAAGTATTTTCAGATCATGTCGGGCTTTGACATTATCTTTAGTTTTTCCAGAAATATCCATCACAGTGTTCAAAATATTATCAAACACATTTTTTTCAATGTGCATGACATCTAAATTATGTCGAATCAATAATGAACTCCAATAGGGCAATTCCCAAAAGATACTTTTTTTCACCCAGTTGTGTGTTTGGCCAAAACCTGACACTCTTTCATTGCGACCGAATACAATATCTGGAAGTGCTGAAACACGTGCTAACATTTGTTCACCAGACAACATCGGTGGTGGCCCATCTCTTTCGACTCTGCCCTTAGTAAATTTATTACGATTCCTTCGATACTGGTGATGAACCGGTAGGAATCGACGATGACAATCAAAGAATGAGATTTTTCGTCCATTCTGAAGACTGATTGATTTAGAGTGTTCCATACAATACGGGCAAGAGAGTCGGCCGTGAGTGCTCCAACCCGACAACATGCCGTACGCGGGGAAATCATTGATTGTCCACAAGACCGCGGCCTTTAAATTGAAGTTTTGCTTCCGATGACAATCATAAGTGACAGCTCCCTCAGTCCACAATGTTTTCAATTCATCTATCAAGGGTCTGAGAAATATGTCAATTTCTTTTCGCGGACCCTTAGGACCCGGAATAATCATCGAAAGATAAATAAATTCATCTTTCATGCACATTGACGGTGGCAAATTATAAACTGTCAGCAGCACTGACCAAACTGAATAAGGAGTTGCAGAATGTCCAAACGGATTAAAACCATCTGTGCACAATCCCAATCTGATATTTCTAGTATCCCTAGCAAATGAAGGATAACATGTATCCAAATGTTTCCATGCTTCACTGTCAGATGGATGAGTCATTACTGTATCATCACGACTTCTTGCATGCCAACTCATGTAGGGGGCTGTCTTTTTCGACATGAATAACCTTTGAAGCCTCGGTGTTAGTGGAAAATACCGAAGCACCTTAAACGGGATATTTTTCTGTCGGACCGATTTCTTCTCCTTGTAACGAGGGTGTTGACATACAGGGCATTTATCCAACTGCACATTTTCTTTATAATATAAAATGCAGTTATTTTGGCACGCGTGTATTTTTTCGTACCCGAGCCCCAATTTTCTCATTAGCTTTTTAGTCTTATAAAAAGTAGGCTCAAACTTGTTATCAGTAGGCAGCATTCCATTAATCAATCCAGCAATCCGATCATACGCAACTCCGCTGATATTACAATCGGCCTTGATGCTTAAGAGCTGTGTCATTGCTGAAAACCTAGTGTATTTAGGACAATTCTCATACAAAGGTTCATCGACAGCTTTCAACATCTCGTAAAATTCTGCAGCTTCTTTATTCGGTAATTCAATCTCTACCGCAGCCCCTACTTCTGTGATATCAACCGCTGTAGTATCTGGTGGGACTGATGTCTGAAGAACTGGCCGATCAACATTATCATTCAGGCGGAATTGACCCCCAAGACTATCAAGTATCATAGTTCTATAGGGATTACATTGACTGGATGAAGAAGCACCAGCAGAGGAAGATTCACCATATGTCTGAACGACAGGATTGCTCGACGTCCCGACTTCGCGTGACTCCCCGTGACAAGTCCATAGAAAATATCTTGGTGCAAATCACGATTCCGTAATGTCTCCAATTCTTGATCGTTGTGAATAGAGTATTTTTGCACCATCTCAATGTCAAATATTTCAATGAATTGTTCAATCTCTGGGCAATTGAGTAATACATACAAGTGTGCCAAATGATACTCTTCATCGCTTAAGTGTCGAGATGGACGAGAACCAAAAGCACGACCAGAGTGACAAAATATATTTAAACGTCCATCTGAATGTCGAACACCCCCGTCGTCGTTACGTGGAAGACGATCAAATCTTGTCTGTACTGTCGATTCAAAGTAAAATGAGCAGAATGTTGAAATTTCTTGGATGATATACGATTCAGATATTGATCCTTCAACAGCTGCGGTGTTCTTTACTTTTTTCTTCAGACGATTCATGTATCTTTCAAATAAGTACATCCAACGATATTGAACGGGGCCACCAACTCGTGCCTCGTATGCCAAGTGTATCGGTAGATGCTCCATCGAGTCAAAAAATGCAGGAGGGAAAAACTGCTCCAGCTTGCATATGATTTCAACAATATTATTTTCAAGTGTTGACATATCTTCGACTCGAAGGACATTTGCACAGATGCTTCTAAAAAACATACTTAATTCAGTCAACGAACCCCAAATATTATCAGGTAGAAGATCTCGAAATGCGATCGGAAGTAATCTCTGCATGAATACATGACAATCATGGCTCTTCATCCCTGATATTTTGCAATCATCGACGTTCACACATCGAGATAAGTTTGAAGCATATCCATCGGGTAATCTGAGTTCTTTTACCCATTGACAAACATCTTTGATCTGTTGTTTATTTAACACATATAGGGCCTTCGGTTTCAGATATCGTCCATTGACCTCTTGTAACTCCAACTCTGGTCTTTTACAAAGTATTTTCAGATCATGTCGGGCTTTGACATTATCTTTAGTTTTTCCAGAAATATCCATCACAGTGTTCAAAATATTATCAAACACATTTTTTTCAATGTGCATGACATCTAAATTATGTCGAATCAATAATGAACTCCAATAGGGCAATTCCCAAAAGATACTTTTTTTCACCCAGTTGTGTGTTTGGCCAAAACCTGACACTCTTTCATTGCGACCGAATACAATATCTGGAAGTGCTGAAACACGTGCTAACATTTGTTCACCAGACAACATCGGTGGTGGCCCATCTCTTTCGACTCTGCCCTTAGTAAATTTATTACGATTCCTTCGATACTGGTGATGAACCGGTAGGAATCGACGATGACAATCAAAGAATGAGATTTTTCGTCCATTCTGAAGACTGATTGATTTAGAGTGTTCCATACAATACGGGCAAGAGAGTCGGCCGTGAGTGCTCCAACCCGACAACATGCCGTACGCGGGGAAATCATTGATTGTCCACAAGACCGCGGCCTTTAAATTGAAGTTTTGCTTCCGATGACAATCATAAGTGACAGCTCCCTCAGTCCACAATGTTTTCAATTCATCTATCAAGGGTCTGAGAAATATGTCAATTTCTTTTCGCGGACCCTTAGGACCCGGAATAATCATCGAAAGATAAATAAATTCATCTTTCATGCACATTGACGGTGGCAAATTATAAACTGTCAGCAGCACTGACCAAACTGAATAAGGAGTTGCAGAATGTCCAAACGGATTAAAACCATCTGTGCACAATCCCAATCTGATATTTCTAGTATCCCTAGCAAATGAAGGATAACATGTATCCAAATGTTTCCATGCTTCACTGTCAGATGGATGAGTCATTACTGTATCATCACGACTTCTTGCATGCCAACTCATGTAGGGGGCTGTCTTTTTCGACATGAATAACCTTTGAAGCCTCGGTGTTAGTGGAAAATACCGAAGCACCTTAAACGGGATATTTTTCTGTCGGACCGATTTCTTCTCCTTGTAACGAGGGTGTTGACATACAGGGCATTTATCCAACTGCACATTTTCTTTATAATATAAAATGCAGTTATTTTGGCACGCGTGTATTTTTTCGTACCCGAGCCCCAATTTTCTCATTAGCTTTTTAGTCTTATAAAAAGTAGGCTCAAACTTGTTATCAGTAGGCAGCATTCCATTAATCAATCCAGCAATCCGATCATACGCAACTCCGCTGATATTACAATCGGCCTTGATGCTTAAGAGCTGTGTCATTGCTGAAAACCTAGTGTATTTAGGACAATTCTCATACAAAGGTTCATCGACAGCTTTCAACATCTCGTAAAATTCTGCAGCTTCTTTATTCGGTAATTCAATCTCTACCGCAGCCCCTACTTCTGTGATATCAACCGCTGTAGTATCTGGTGGGACTGATGTCTGAAGAACTGGCCGATCAACATTATCATTCAGGCGGAATTGACCCCCAAGACTATCAAGTATCATAGTTCTATAGGGATTACATTGACTGGATGAAGAAGCACCAGCAGAGGAAGATTCACCATATGTCTGAACGACAGGATTGCTCGACGTCCCGACTTCGCGTGACTCCCCGTGACAAGTCCATAGAAAATATCTTGGTGCAAATCACGATTCCGTAATGTCTCCAATTCTTGATCGTTGTGAATAGAGTATTTTTGCACCATCTCAATGTCAAATATTTCAATGAATTGTTCAATCTCTGGGCAATTGAGTAATACATACAAGTGTGCCAAATGATACTCTTCATCGCTTAAGTGTCGAGATGGACGAGAACCAAAAGCACGACCAGAGTGACAAAATATATTTAAACGTCCATCTGAATGTCGAACACCCCCGTCGTCGTTACGTGGAAGACGATCAAATCTTGTCTGTACTGTCGATTCAAAGTAAAATGAGCAGAATGTTGAAATTTCTTGGATGATATACGATTCAGATATTGATCCTTCAACAGCTGCGGTGTTCTTTACTTTTTTCTTCAGACGATTCATGTATCTTTCAAATAAGTACATCCAACGATATTGAACGGGGCCACCAACTCGTGCCTCGTATGCCAAGTGTATCGGTAGATGCTCCATCGAGTCAAAAAATGCAGGAGGGAAAAACTGCTCCAGCTTGCATATGATTTCAACAATATTATTTTCAAGTGTTGACATATCTTCGACTCGAAGGACATTTGCACAGATGCTTCTAAAAAACATACTTAATTCAGTCAACGAACCCCAAATATTATCAGGTAGAAGATCTCGAAATGCGATCGGAAGTAATCTCTGCATGAATACATGACAATCATGGCTCTTCATCCCTGATATTTTGCAATCATCGACGTTCACACATCGAGATAAGTTTGAAGCATATCCATCGGGTAATCTGAGTTCTTTTACCCATTGACAAACATCTTTGATCTGTTGTTTATTTAACACATATAGGGCCTTCGGTTTCAGATATCGTCCATTGACCTCTTGTAACTCCAACTCTGGTCTTTTACAAAGTATTTTCAGATCATGTCGGGCTTTGACATTATCTTTAGTTTTTCCAGAAATATCCATCACAGTGTTCAAAATATTATCAAACACATTTTTTTCAATGTGCATGACATCTAAATTATGTCGAATCAATAATGAACTCCAATAGGGCAATTCCCAAAAGATACTTTTTTTCACCCAGTTGTGTGTTTGGCCAAAACCTGACACTCTTTCATTGCGACCGAATACAATATCTGGAAGTGCTGAAACACGTGCTAACATTTGTTCACCAGACAACATCGGTGGTGGCCCATCTCTTTCGACTCTGCCCTTAGTAAATTTATTACGATTCCTTCGATACTGGTGATGAACCGGTAGGAATCGACGATGACAATCAAAGAATGAGATTTTTCGTCCGTTCTGAAGACTGATTGATTTAGAGTGTTCCATACAATACGGGCAAGAGAGTCGGCCGTGAGTGCTCCAACCCGACAACATGCCGTACGCGGGGAAATCATTGATTGTCCACAAGACCGCGGCCTTTAAATTGAAGTTTTGCTTCCGATGACAATCATAAGTGACAGCTCCCTCAGTCCACAATGTTTTCAATTCATCTATCAAGGGTCTGAGAAATATGTCAATTTCTTTTCGCGGACCCTTAGGACCCGGAATAATCATCGAAAGATAAATAAATTCATCTTTCATGCACATTGACGGTGGCAAATTATAAACTGTCAGCAGCACTGGCCAAACTGAATAAGGAGTTGCAGAATGTCCAAACGGATTAAAACCATCTGTGCACAATCCCAATCTGATATTTCTAGTATCCCTAGCAAATGAAGGATAACATGTATCCAAATGTTTCCATGCTTCACTGTCAGATGGATGAGTCATTACTGTATCATCACGACTTCTTGCATGCCAACTCATGTAGGGGGCTGTCTTTTTCGACATGAATAACCTTTGAAGCCTCGGTGTTAGTGGAAAATACCGAAGCACCTTAAACGGGATATTTTTCTGTCGGACCGATTTCTTCTCCTTGTAACGAGGGTGTTGACATACAGGGCATTTATCCAACTGCACATTTTCTTTATAATATAAAATGCAGTTATTTTGGCACGCGTGTATTTTTTCGTACCCGAGCCCCAATTTTCTCATTAGCTTTTTAGTCTTATAAAAAGTAGGCTCAAACTTGTTATCAGTAGGCAGCATTCCATTAATCAATCCAGCAATCCGATCATACGCAACTCCGCTGATATTACAATCGGCCTTGATGCTTAAGAGCTGTGTCATTGCTGAAAACCTAGTGTATTTAGGACAATTCTCATACAAAGGTTCATCGACAGCTTTCAACATCTCGTAAAATTCTGCAGCTTCTTTATTCGGTAATTCAATCTCTACCGCAGCCCCTACTTCTGTGATATCAACCGCTGTAGTATCTGGTGGGACTGATGTCTGAAGAACTGGCTGATCAACATTATCATTCAGGCGGAATTGACCCCCAAGACTATCAAGTATCATAGTTCTATAGGGATTACATTGACTGGATGAAGAAGCACCAGCAGAGGAAGATTCACCATATGTCTGAACGACAGGATTGCTCGACGTCCCGACTTCGCGTGACTCCCCGTGACAAGTCCATAGAAAATATCTTGGTGCAAATCCTTTGCTATATAGATGCAGAGTGACAGTCTCCCGATCCAAAAATCGTCCATTTGAACAAATGCGGCACGGACATCGGATTTGATCACCCATGCTAACGAAATTCCGATTCGAATAGGCGAAATTTAGGAAGTATGTTACGCCTAATCGAAACTCATTCGTTAAAGCTCCACGATTAAGACGTCGGTACATCCAACTTCGATCAGCCGACATGATTCTGTCAATCAATGACAATTTCTTTGGTTAATATCTTTAGGTGAGATTGTCCTATTCCATTCGGGATTTATGTTATTCGTACTGCACTTACGTTTTTATTTTAACCGTTAACTAATTATTCTAAATTTTGACAGCATCTCCCTACAGTTCTCCGAATACGCGTATCATCTGGGCGCGTATCGGAGAACAAGAGAGATATTGCCGGAATTTAGAATAATTAGTTAACAGTTAAAATAAAAACATAAGTGCAGTACAAATAACTATATTCCCAAATTGTCCAATCAGGGACAATTCAAGAATTGTACGTCGTATAAAAGATCATCTACTTCTTTTACACGAACATACAATTCCCGAACGGATCTAAGGTTTTGCTAAATCATATCCGATCGTCGATGCGTACGTGAAACATATCAACTCGTCGGAGGATGATTATTTTTTAAATGTTTCGAGACAGTTCGAGTCCATATTGGACGATTTCGGCGCGCGTCCGAAGTGGACGATTCCGGCGCGAGTCCGAAGTGGACGATTCCGGCGCGAGTCCGAATTGGAGGATTCCGGCGCGCGTCCGTAGTGGACGATTCCGGTGCGAGTCCGAATTGGACGATACCGGCGCGCGTCCGAAGTGGACGATACTGGCGCGCGTCCGAAGTGGACGATTCCGGCGCGCGTCCGAAGTGGACGATTCCGGCGCGCGTCCGAAATTAATCTAAACCCTAATAATTAATCTAACAAATTAAACAATTAATCTAAACAATTAATTAACAATTATTAAATAATTAATTAACAAATATAAAATAATATAAACTATATATATATATACTAAATTCCGGCGCCGGAGTCCACCCTCCGGCGCCGGCGTACAGTGGCCGGACACAATGTCCGACCACTGCAGAAGGTCCGGCGGCGGCCATCGGCCGACCGCCGCCGGCCGAAACCCTAGAAATAGGGTTTCGGTCGGGTGATTTCCGCCGGCCGCAGGGAAGAGACGGCAGCAGGGGAGACTTACCTGAACAAGTCGGCAGCGGCGGTCGGCGTCGTCGGCGTCGGCAGCAGCGGCAGCGGCGGCGAGTGGCGTCGACAGGAGCGACGGCGGCAGCAGCGAGCAGCGGGAGGAAGAAGAGTCGGGCGCGAGAGCGTGCCCTATATAAACTTATCAGCAACGGCTCACTTGCCCGTTAGAAAGCCGTTGCTGATAAGTTATTATCAGCAACGGCTAACTTATCCGTTAGCAAGCCGTTGCTGAAGATTAAAAAATCAGCAACGGCTCGCCTTTCCGTCAGAAAGCCGTTGCTGATAATTAAAATAATCAGCAACGGCTCGGGTTTCCGTTAGAACGTCGTTGCAGATACAGTTTTCTGCAACGGCTCGGGCGGCCGTAAGAATGCCGTTGCAAATAGCAACGGCTTGAGCGGCCGTCGCTGATAGCCGTTGCTGAAGACGAAGTTTCTAGTAGTGCGATAACTTCGGCCCCAACATGATTTGTCAGGTTTATCTTTCACTTTTTTCAATTTTTAATATTTGTTAAATTTTTTTAAGTTTGATAAAAATTAAAATTTATATTTATATTTTAATTAGTTTTGTTAACAAAATTATTAAAAAATATAAATAAATTAACTTTTCATTTTATGTGTAAATATGCATGGATGGTTAAATAGATCTTTTCATTACAATTATTATTCTTCGCACTACCATTTAAAATTTCTACCCAAATAAGAAGATGGATATGTGATGGCACCCTTCCCCACAAACATTTTAATTACTCAATCTAAATATGAGATTAACTATTCTTCCGCATCCATCCTCCCTCTCCTTTGTATCAAAACAAGCCTTAAGAGTTAGGAACTTTGATTAAAGTCTCTAACTACTCAGGTATGTATTTTATTGCATAATTTTTTTTTACATTTGACATGTTTATAAAATTAGTAAATTTAACAACTTAAAATGATATATTAATCGTAATTATATTGACAATTAGAGACTTTGTTAAATCAATATATTAATAATTATATTGGTGAAAGTCCATAACTGCTAATATAATTATAATTATAATTATCTTTTAAGTTTTTAGATTTATTAATGTCACAATTACACAAATACGTGAAATTTATAGCTTCATTCATTTGTAGTAAAATATATATAAGTAGTTAGAAAATTTTCACTAAAATTCTTAACCATTTGTAATTATCAATATAATGATAATTAAATAAATGAATATAATTGAAAATAATTTGATTATATTATTATTATTATTATTTTTAAAAAAAAATTACCATAGGTGATCATACTAGAATTTGAACCCTAGACCTCGAAATAATATATTGCCAACTATGAGTAGCATAATTGATGACAACATATTGTATGTTGCTTAGAGATTTAAGATTTGATATTTAATATGATTTTTTATTATGATTTTTTATTTTTATTTAAAAAATAATAATTTAATTATATTATTAAAAAGCTATATATATATATAAATATAAATTTAACAAATATCATAAAGTATTTTTATTTATCAATATAATTATAATTAAATGGAAGTAATTTGAGTATATTATAAAAAATATATATGTAATTGATAAATATCATAATAAAGTATTTATGAATATAATAATAAATCATAATTATTTTCTTTAAATTCCCTAATTACAAAGAAAAGGTACACTCAACGCGTGACTGGTTTACTATAATATAACATAAAGCAAGTAGGCAAATTAACACAGTGAGTCGAATCAGACAAATTTCCTTTCCAGCTCAAGTGGTTCAATTCGCTTGCCGCTTAATCGACGATACTAATTTCCATGGGCGTGGAGTGACCAGATGACATTAATAATTAAATGACGTGTCGACACGATATATATATATATATATATATTCTTTTCATACGTCAGTCAAGGAACGTGTGATTTATCGGCATCTGGCACTCGACGCATAATTTCAATTTTCACGCATGCATATATGTCCGCATCAACAGTATTCCATGAAATATGAATTGATTCGACCTCACTTTTGTTGCTAAATGATAAAGCTAGTGCACATTAATTCCAAGTATCCAATTCCAGTTGGAGGAGTCATCATCATCGCTTGAAATCTTTCCCTAAATTTTGGTTTAATTTATCCCCCAATCAAAATATGCGAAAATTAAGGATGATACGTATATAGTTTGCAAGATTATCTAAAGCATTTTGACGATGTGTCATTTTCTAGCCCACTCAACCGGATTGAGATCTACATTATGAAACACATCAATAATTTCTGCTATTATATAACGCTCATATATAATCTCATGATAATTCATTAATCGATTTTACAATCTCGAACCACTGATCTAATTATAATAATTAAGTCTGCATCATGTCTACGACCATATATTTGCTCGATGTGACAACTAGTATATCAACTTCGTATAATTTAATCATTAATTTAATTAAAATATTTAAGTTGAAAATAATACTTTTTGATACGTGACTATATTAGAGTACCAAGTAAACAAGTTTTGAGCTTTCAAAAAAAAAAAAAAAAAGTTACATAAAGAGTTAGTCATTTGATCTCCATCAAGATCAACATTGAAGCCTTTACAAGTTACAAACTAGTGGGCGTCACTACAACAAATCGGTTGGATTTTGACGGCAACTTATAAATAAATTTCGACGTCTGCGGAAGTAAATATTTATATATTGACGGCGATAAATCCGACGAAAACAAGTGTGAAATGAGAACCGCTAAATTCTACGTATTTGACGCTTGCAAAGGCGTCAATATGTTCAAGATATATTGACACCTTCAATTAGGCGTCATCTGCCGTCGAAAATTATGCCTCGTACCGTCAAATCGTAAATTACATATTGACGCATGTGACGTCAATTCACTGGCGTCAATACGCTGGCCATATTTTTTAAAAAAAACATCAAATTCAGGCATCAATATGGTCGGCATATTGACGCCTTCCCAAGCATCAATACGCTGGCCATATATATATATGAAATTTCGTGAACCGGTAATTAATATATTAACGGTGCAAATTTCGATCTTTAGCTAATTAATTTAAAGTTAATAAATTAAAATTTCTAATTATGATCAAATTAGGCATAACACTACATTGATAATCTCGTTTCTCTTAACATTAACGTAATCAAAGAATTGATTACAACAATAATGCAAGATTATCGACCGTCGACCCATCTAGCCTCTGCAGGTCCAGCCACCACCTTCTTCTCGTCCACGGAGATGCTTAGCTCCGAGCCCTCTTCGCTCGCGCCGTCCCCTCCCGCCGTTGCCCAACGCAGCCTTGGTGGCGTACGCCGCACCTGCTCCATCTTGTTCATCGCCGAGCACTCCGCGGTGACGGGAGGCGGCGCGGCGCCCTCGAATGTCCTCCTCACGAGGAGGCCCTCAATGTCTCGCTGCTGCCACCTTCCACGACGCCCACACCTGGCTCAGCACCGCGCTCACGAACTAGGCCACTTGCTCGAATAGCCTCGAGGCCGTCCAGGCCGACGGCAGCGATGCCCTTAGCGCGCGAGTGCAAGTCTTGGCGGAGCACATCAGCAACTCGCTGGCGCTGCACAAGAAGGTCGCGGACAAGATTGAGGAGGACGCCGTCGCTGCCTCCCGTCGGTGGGTTCCTCGAGTGGCTGTCGGCGGGAGACCGGAGGCTCCTGGAGGCCTCGCCGGAGGAGATTCAGGCCAACGCGGTGGTGGCGCAGGACGGCAGCGGGACGCACTCCACCATCGATGAGGCGATCGCCTTCGTCTCCTTGGCGTCGAGCAGCGACGGCACGAAGGTGATATATGTGAAAGTTGGGACGTACAAGGAGTACGTCAACGTGCCGACGAAGCAGAAGAACATCATGTTGATGGGAGACGGGAGGGGCAATGGTGAGCGAAGCACCCGGCGAGATTTCTCATTCCGCGAAGAAGAAGAAGAAAAAGATCGAAGAGGAGGCAGTGAGAAGAAATCTGCAGACGTCAGCAGGGAAATCTCCAGATCGTGAGAAATTATTATTTTTAAAAAAAATAAAAAGGAGCAGGAGGCGTAAGATTGTAAATCTCCTGCCTCCTGCCTGGGCGCGCTCGCCCGCTTACCCATGATCTGGCGCCATATTTTGGCTCCTCTGGCAGCAGGCGCCAAAATTTTTTTTGGCGTCTGCTGTGGTGTTTTGACGTCTGCTCTCAGGCGGTCGAAATTTAAGAGTCGAAAAGTTGATGTCAGAACAGGCGTCGAAAAATTTCGACGTTGAAACGCCACAGCAGACAAAAAAAAATTCGACGTCTTTAAGTTGATGTCAGAATAGCCGTCGAAAGATTTTGACGTCTGTTCTCAGACGTCGAAACGCCACAACAGACGAAAAAAAATTTCGACGTCTTTAAGTTGACGTCAGAACAGGCGTCGAAAAATTTCGACGCCTTCAAGAGATGTCGAAATTTATCGTATTAAAATATTTTAATTACTTTACATTTCGACGCTTATAATAAGCGTCGAAAATTTAACGTCGATATATAAGGATTTTGTTGTAGTGTGTAAACAAATAATACATCTAATATCCTTCCACTAAAATGAGTTGTAAAATGAGTTGGAAAACGAAGATACATGGCCTAATCTATGCGTAACTTCTTAAAGTATTTTCCATACAATGGGTGATTTTTTTCGAATTTTACTATAATCCACGTTGATGTAATGAAAGTGAAGGACATATGACAATGACGGAATATATGTTAACCAAGCAGAATTTAGTAAAATATTTTTCATTTATTTTTTGAAAATGATTTGTACGCTTTATTAGGACGATGGATCGTCGGGTGTCGGTCGATTTCATGATCAAGGTAGCATATATATAATCAATGTCCAATGAAGAAGGAAATCATTTACCACGTGCATGCATTTCATTTCCCAGGACGTGAAGGGGAAATGGTTGTCCCACATGTATTGGACCACGTGCACATTATTTTGGAGAAGGAAAAAAAAAAAACCCTGCCAACACTCAATAAAAAAGCTAGCCTGATGTAATGAAAAGTAACAAAAGAACATACAGGCTGCATATGTTTTTGGATAAAATTTTGAAAATAATAAAATTTTATTGTTAATTATTAAAATTATAAAACATTTTTAAAATATTCTAAAACATTATAATATTCTTTACAAAAGTTTCAAAATGCACTTGAATATTAGGTCCCTATCACCAGAGACTTTGGACTAAAGTCCACAATTCTTAAATGAATAACATTTTAGACTATTTCATAACTAGTTTTAAAATAAATACATTATAATCTAAAGACCAAAAGGACAATAATGATTTTATTTTATGACTAATTCTAAATTTTTTCAAGCATGTCCACATCAACCCAGGTAGAGAAGTAAATTTTTTCTTCCTACCATATATGTAATAGGAATTGATTCGACCTCGCTTTTGTTGCTAAATGATAGAGTGCATATTCAAGTATTTTGTCCCTCAATCAATGTATGCGGAAAGGAAGATATCAAGTTGCAAGATATATTATGTAAAGCATTTTGACAGATGCTGAACCGATGATCACAAATGAACTAATTAAGTTGGTTCAGCAATAAAATTATTTTTTAATGCATATTTTAAGTTGATTGTCGGTAGGGTTAACTGTGGGTAGGGGTGGCAAAACGGGCCGGCCCGCTAACTCAATGGGCCGGAAATTCCAGGCCCGGCCCGGCCCGCAATATTTTGTGGGCCGCCCGGCACGACCCGCGAGCCCTCTTATTAACTAAAAAATTTCTAAAAAAATTGTAAAAAAATAATTTAAAATATTTAAGAGACTAAATAAGCATCAAATATAACATTTCACATGAAAAACTCCATAGATTAACTTCACATTCAATTTTAAAGCACTAAACAAGTCCTAATCTAGACTTAATTTTTTTTATATATGTTTAGCGGGCCAAACGGGCCGGGCCGGCCCGATAAGAGCCGGCCATGTTTGGCCGGCCCGGCCCGATAAGAGCCGGCCCGCGTCAGCCCGCAATGTTATCGGGCCGGCCCGGCCCGATAAGCTTATCGGGCCAAATTTTTTGGCCCGGCCCACAGTTATCGTGTCGTGCTCGTGCCGTGCCTATTTTTGCCGCCCCTAACTGTGGGTGGCTGTCTATATATTTAAGATTCAAATCTTAATATAATCGTATATAATATTTTTTATCTTTTTTTTAAAAAAAAGTTGGCTCGCGATAAAGATAGCATATCAATGTTTCAATGAACAAGGGAATCATTTACCATATGCATGCATTTCATTTCCCAGGATGTAAAGGGGAAAAAGGTTTTGCCACATGTATTGGACCACGTGCACATTATTTTGGAGAAGGGAAAAAAAGGCTGCCAACACTCAATGAAAATTGAAAAGTAACCATACACATTTTAATTAGAAGCATTATTATTAATATTATATATATATATATATATATATATATATATATATATATATATATATGAAAATTGAAAAGTAACCATACACATTTTAATTAGAAGCATTATTATTAATATTATATATATATATATATATATATTACAATTATCCAACGGCGATTTCCTAGGAATAAAAAATACTTAGGGCGCATTTGTTTACGAAAATATTTTGAGACTTTTCATTTCGTGAAAATTGAAATAGATTTTCAAATTTTAGAATTTTGATTTTGATTTTTTTGTTTGGCGAAAATACATTTGTTTGACATGTCCAAATTTAATGTTTCGCGAAATGAAACCAACGAAAAATTATTTGTTTTGTGTTAATGATTCGCGTTATCAAATATAGTTTTAGTTTTAGTTTATTAAGTTATACTATTTTATTATAATTGTGAATATTATTTATTTAGGGTATAAAAATCATTAAAATATATTTTATTATATTTTTTAATTTATAAATAATTCATAATAAAAAATTATTTGTAAATAATATTTATTAGTTAATAAAAATATAAGCTAAGTATTAATATCAACATGAATTAATTATCAATTAAATATCAACTAAATATGAGCTACACATCAACTAAGTATGAACTCGTATTTTTTTACTTCTTTAACTAATCCAACATAATAATTATTGAAATTATTGATTTTTATAAATATATTTAAATTATTGAATTATTTAAATTATGTTACAAATATTTTTTTTCGATTTGATAATTTGTGCTACGTGAAAAATAGTGAAGTAAAAATACTTGTTCAATACAATAGATATTAGCAATTATTATTTAAGTATCAATTCACACAGATTATTGATCTATTACTTGCAAGATAAATTCCACTTTTTTATTCATGATGTAGCAGATTAATTGTGGGCTCGAGCTTAATATAGGTTAAGATTAATATTGAAGATAATGTTGGTCAACGTGCAGAAGTCAACTGAGAATAAATAGACTACTGAGACTTCAACCCGGTGATCTTTTTCTGGCAAATGATGCAGGGATCGAACAACAGAGTGAAAAAAAATGCACTCACTAGACGAGAGAAGAAACGAGTTATTTTTTTATTACTTATTAATATCTCTAAATTGAGCACTGATCCATGACATCAAAGTAATGAAGTATCAATTCACACACAATGATATTAATCCATTCACACAATAAGTAAATGAAGTTAGTATCTACATCTAAAAAAAGAGCAAAATTGCTATGAATAGCACGATACAATGACATATGTTTTATTAAGTATCAAAGACAATGACATATGTTACTGCATTCGCCTGTGGAACCAAGGACATGCCATGGAGGTCGATGAGCCAATGGAAGTTGTCAATCGAAAAACGTCGGCCGGCATCAAGCATTGCTACGGTTTTTTTTTCCATACACTCGCCGATAAGCATTGCATAATAGTTACAACTCAGCAGCCAAGCACCATTAACATAATAGTTACAACCCAACATTGCATAATAGTTACAACCCAACAACCATGCACCATCAACCCAGCAGCCTTGTCCATCAACAATTCTCACAACATCAATTATGACGGTAAAAATATAGGACAATGAAGGAAAATGCGTATCACCATTAATTGGTGATCGCCTCCAATTCATAGTTCACCAAAATAAAATTTGCCCATTATCTTAAAATAATCAAAATATAAAATCAACCACGCATTTATATAAGCACAACCAAACGATGAAACAACAATGCATTTATATAAGCACAACCAAACAATGAAATATAAGCACAACCACACATTTACATAAGCACAACCAAACAATGAAATATAAGCACAACCACGCATTTATATAAAATCATAACTGATAATGGGCAATATTATTTTACGACCTTAGGAGGAAAGTGCACATAATCATTGATTGGTTATCGCCTCCAATTCCCCGCCGATATAAAACTAAAGTTAATCAAATAATAAGATAAAGTAGTCAAATTATATTAGTAGTCCAATAAAGTATTTAAGTTTACATCATTATTGTTACCTAACCTATTTAAACAAAAAAATAATTGCAATGAAAACAAGTACTATCAACCCCTTGCAACCCATGTCAAGAAGCTTGTCAATTTTGCCTCAAATGAAAAGAGGTCCCTACTTCTTTGGTTTACTTCTTCTTCCTCATCGCGTATTGTCGTTGCAATGAGAGTGATCCATCGAATGAATTGACAACTAGGAATGTCAATTTTGCCTCTATTTATGCAAGCCGCATATAATCGGTCGGGATTTTTCTCACTTTCACTTATTCGTATCGCGGCTCGCAAACCGCAAAAACATTCTCTGTTTTGATATCTCAAATATGTTTCGCTTATTCGGGATGAAGAAGCTGCCATACTATTTAATGAAACTAAAATTAGTACATTGTTGGTAACATACACTATCAAAAATAAATCTAAGTAGCAATTAAGTCTATTACAAGTCCAAGACATACAATTCTATTTACATGTTTAAACCTAATTAAAATATGGAAGGGCAATCATCGTCGATGTGCCCAAAGCTGATTTGCAATCCCTTCCCCAATGTCATGCATAATATTTTGAGTTGGAGAAGATTCACCTACCTATGAGGAAATAGGGGGTGAAGATTGTTCTTCATCATCAATAATAACTTCTTCATTGTTTCAAATATCGATTAATTCATCTGAATTATGATATTTAATAATGAAGTTATGAATTGTACAACACACCAACACGATATTATTTTGTCTTGCTAGCGAGTAATTCGACATCATCTTTAATATCGGAAAACGTGCTTTCAATAGTCCAAAACATTATTTGATTACGTTTCGAACGGAGGAATGTCGTTGATTGAATAATTCTCTTTTTGTTGAGGGGCCTCGACTACGATAATCTATCTATGGTACCTTTCACCACGATAAGGTGCCAAAATCCAGATACGTTCGGGTATCCCGCATCAACCACGTAGAATTCATCTTATAAAAGGTAAAAAAAAATTCTATTAAAATCAAATCAACACTAAGGAAGTGATTACGTTGAGTTAAATTTACCTCCTTTTAGCATAGAAAAATCTGAGTTGGGAGAATAAATAGTGTTGCTGAAAATACGCTCGTCATTCGTGCTTCCCTCCCAACCACTCTTTATGTAGGTGAATAGCATATTGTGAGCGCATGCTGCCATTACATTTTGTGTAATGGTTCCCTTACGACCCCGATATAAAGATGTCTTATTTGCGGAAACGAATGCCGAGATATGTGTCCCATCTATCGCCCCTATGCAATTCTACAAAAGGATTATTCAAATGTTAGACAACCCCTATGCAATTATACACAAGGACTAGGAAAGAATTTTACCTTAAAATAAGGGAATCACCTTGGATGCCCTTCAATTTCAGGTTGAACAGTTCGAGGTTCTCGAGGTTTGATAATTTCTGTTCCCACGTACATCCGGATTCAAATATTCCTTCTCTAACATGCGCTCTTCATCTGAATCCATTGGGGGTTGTGTTGATGATCAGGCCATCCCACCAGTTGCGGATTGATTTTGAAATATCAATTCCATCAAATTATAGTATGGTGGTGGCCCGTTCTTAAAGGGTTTGAAATAATTTTTTATCGTTCCTTTCTGTACACGAAAATATATATTCTAAAACCAACTAACTAAAACCCTATTGATTAAATACAAAACAACATACCGATGAGTTCCACACTGTTTCATCGGCATCAATCTTCCCCGTGTCAGGATTCCATGTGACCCCAGTATGGTTAATCAACTCTTGAAAATGCTTATATAAACGAAGAAGTCGTGTTTTTTTGGACTTACATTTCTTCACACTGTAATTAATCCCACACTTCTACTCCAGTTTTTTACTAATATCTTCCCACACAGTCTTATCGAAATTGAGATTGCCTAATTCAGCTTGTTTGTTATGCAAGAGGTACAAAAATTCTTCCATGACATTCTTTGGCCAGGACTCCGACTTTTCCCTCGGATTCTGATGGCCACCCATATATTCAACTTATTATATCTATGGGGAAACATATTTGTAAGCTAACCATAAGCAACATATAAACAGTTACATAAATATAAATGAAATAGTAAGCAAAATAAATGATACAGAGCATATAGATCATATAGATCATATAGAGTATATAGAGCATATAATTGATAACAGAACACGATGAAAATAGATATGGAATAGATGAACAATACAGAAAAATGAATCAGGAAAGTAATGGAATAGATGAACTCAAAGTAACACATGAAACAATAACATGATGATATAGCTAGCAAATAATTGATAACAGAATATGATGAAAACAAATATGGAATAGATGAATAATACAAAAAAATGAATCAGGAAAGCAATGGAACTGATAACAGCTATTGAATAGATGAACTCAAAGTAACACATGAAATAGATGAAAAGATAACTAAAATGATATAGCTAGCAAATAATTGATACAACTTGTCTATTATGCTGATTGAACATCAAAGTAATAGTAGATGAACTCATTAACAAACAAATAGATGAACTCATATTAACAGTAGATGAACTCATGCTAACAGTAGATGAACTCATTAACAAACAAATAGATGAACTCATATTAACAGTAGATGAACTCATTCATATTAACAGTAGATTAAATCATTAACAAATAAATATGATACATGATTGAACATAGTATATATAGATATGATAACAGAACAGTACATGTACACCAGCCAAAACCCTAGATTTGGCCAAGAATGAAAGCATATCAGCCAAACCCTAGAGCCGAACAACATAGATAACACATTGAACATAGATAACAGTAGATGTCATAAATTGAAAATGTTGAAGAATAGAAAACCATAGAGCCGAACACATGAATCAGTAACATGATGATATAGCTAGCAAATAATTGATAATAGAACAGGATGAAAACAACTATGGAATAGATGAACAATACAGAAAAATGAATTAGGAAAGCAATGTAACTGATAATAGCTATCGAATAGATGAACTCAAAGTAACACATGAAGCAATAATAGGATGATATAGCTAGCAAATAATTAATTGATAATAGAACATGATGAAAACAGATATGGAATAGATGAACAATAAAGAAAAATGAATTAGGAAAGCAATGAAATTGATAACAACTATCAAATAGATGAACCCATTAACAAATAAATATGATAAATGATTGAACATAGAATATACAGATATGATAACAGTACAGTACATGTACACCAGCAAAAACCCTAGAATTGGCCAAAAATGAAAGCATATTAGCCAAACCCTAGAGCCAAACAACATAGATAACACATTGAACATAAATAACAGTAGGTGTCATAAATTGAAAATGTTGAAGCATAGAAAATCCTAGAGCCGAACACCAGCCAAATCCTAGATTTGGCCAAGAATGAAAGCATAAAAACCAGCCAAACCCTAGATCCGAACAACATAGATAACACATTCAACACATTGAAAACGTTGAAGAATAGAAAACTCTAGAGCCGAACACCAATCAAACCCTATATTTGGCTAAGAATGAAATGCATATTGAACACATTGATAATGAAAATAGTCGGAAGAAGAAATCCATAGATCGAACCATAAACCCCTAGATTTGGCCAAGAAATAAATCATATTATAGATCTAGTCGTAGGGTTGGTAAGAACAAATCGAATAAATAAACACTAGTCGGAAGAACGAGGCCAACACACAAACGCCTCGATCAAGTTCTAGAGGCGAAAAATATCAAAAAGTCGAAGTTCCAAAAACCCTAGATCCAAAAATCAAACATTTTATGAAGAAAACAAGGAGATCTATATGAAGATCAGGTTCTGGAGGCGAGAAATCATATATTTTATGAAGAAATCGGGAAGGAAATAGGGTTTTTGAAGAAATTGCCTCTTGTCGCCGTAGAGCTCAAGGTCGGGGTGTCGCAAGAGATAGAAGAATAGGTTAGATGAGTCGGGTTTTGTTCGTTTTGGCGAAACATACGAAAAACTTGTTTTATTTACAAGTTTGCCACCACCCGTTTTGGGTATTTTTCGCGAAAACCAGAATTCTACTCCAAGTAGAATTCTGGTTCATGTACAAGTATAGATTTCACGAAAACTTTGTTTCGCAAAATCGATTTGAAATTAGGACTCGTTTTCGTCAACAAACGGGTTTTCAGGTCGGGTTTTCGTTTCAAACTAAACGAAAATTCAAAATCGCTGCAAACAAACAGGCCCTTATATTATAAAAAGCAAAATTCCTATTCATTTTTTAATCTAAATCAAAAAATTCATATATTCATATACCCAAATTATCTTTGGTAGACAATTTTTAACTAATTCGATTAATTTTAAATAGGTTTGAAAAAATCATCCTAAATTCACAATAAAATCATAAAAATCTATTATTAATAGGTAAATCACTTTCATAACTTGTATCACAAAAATAATTTTTTAGAGTTGAAAATCAATTTTTTTCCCATCATTTTTAACTGGTTCAGCAAATTTTAAATAAATTTGGAAAATTTATCCTAAATTCATAATAAAATCATAAAAAATCTACGGAGGTTAATTTGAGGTATATGAATATTTATTTTTTGATTTGGGAAAAAAATAAATACTGATTTTATTTTTGGGAATAAAAATATTTCTTATTTTTTTATAGGGGAATTACTGATTATTCAAAATACCCTTTAAATATTATTTAGGCTCCTATCTCTAGGGACTTATAATCGAATCAAGTGACAAGTCCCTGCGAATGCTACGTGTCCTGACATGATGCTCTCCTATCCAATAATTCATGAGATCCCGTACGATTGGTGGACTACAGTGACCCCGTGGGCGCCGACCAATAATTCGCTGCTGCAGCCTGCAGGTAATAAGCCCATGCAATGCATCTGACCATGAATTCATGCAATCTTATCTTACAATTACGTGAGTCTCGTGAAACCTTACTTTATGTCATCTTCCTTTTATAGCCCTAGATCGGGCTAAATAATTATTTTACTCCTTTCGATGGATTTGCATAGTGGCATCAATTATTATTTTTCATTAGAAGACATTTGATTGCTCATAAGTTAAAATACTTATAAATACAATAATTAATATTGTAAGTTATGTTTTTATACAATTCTATTATCTGCAGTTTAATTGCTCATAAATTATATTTTCCATTTACATTTATCAATATTTGGTTGGCTATAAAAAATAACAATTAATAAAAAAATATATCACTAATTTGCAGTTAACATTTTTCACTTAATATATTACAAACTTTAATTAATCATAACTCATTTCTGTTACAATGTCGGTCTCGTTTGTTATTCGTTTATTAGGTCGGATCTAAACTTTTGGCCCGGCCCAAATGTTACCCGTTTGAAAATATTTAAGCTAACCATTGAATGCTTCGAATTATAAATTAGAGCTTAAGGTATAGAAACTTAAAAATCATTTTTGTACTACAAATAATCGCTAGAGGAAGGGCTTGAACCTTCGACCTTGTGGTTAACAGCCACACGCTCTAACCAACTGAGCTACTCCAGCAGCTTATTAATTGCCCGTAAATTAAAATATTTCTAAATAAAATAATTAATATTGCAAATCATATATATATAAATATAATTCTATTATCTGCAGTTAATTGCTCACAAATTATATTTACAATTGATATTTATCAATATTTGGTTGGCTATAAAAAATAAAAATTAATAAATAATTATATCACTAATTTGCAGTTAACATTTTTCACGTAATAATGTAATATATTACGAACTTTTAATTAATCATAACTTATTTCTGTTACAATGTAAGGAACGTTTCCGGTAAGTGTTATATATATAGCCAACTAGCCAAGCAAGAATCATCTATATGTCGGCCTCGTTTGTTAGGTCCGATCTAAATTTTTGGCCCGGCCCAAATCTTACCCGTTTCAAAATATTTGAGCTAACATTTGCATTGAATGCTTCAAACTAATTATAAATTCTGCCTGAGATGTAGAAACCTAAAAATTACTTTTACACTAAATTAATCGCTAGAAGAAGGGCTTGAACCTTCGACCTTGTGGTTAACAGCCACACGCTCTAACCAACTGAGCTACTCCAGCAGTTGTTTTGTGGGTAACCATTACTCAGTAGTAAATATAGTTTGATTAATAAATAGAGTATTTAATCAGAAAATTTTAGGTAGTTAATTAATTTCAACTCATGACGAAAAAAAAGCTAATAAGTAAATCATATATATGTCTTATATATTATTTAAGCTTGAATCAAATTCAAGCTTAATTAAGAAGTAGTTTAAACAAGCTGCATGACTTCGAGCTAATTAGCTCAATAAGCATGAGTACAAATGGACTAATTAAGCTTAACTAAGTTAGATAAGCATGAAGAATTAATAAGCATAAATTAATGACCCAATTCCAATGACCGGAGCTCAATAAGTATGACAAAACGAGCTAAACCGAGTCGAGCTTGAAATTGATAAAATTTAAAGTAAATGAAGCTTGACCTCGATCAATATTCACTAAAAAATAAAAATAATATGACATTATCCATGATTAAATCCGTTGATAATAGTCAAAAATCTGTTAGTAATATATATTTTTAAAAATATTTTAATAATCTAAAATATAATTATATATTATTATGTTTAGATTATTAAAAAGTATATGATTATATTTTAGGTTATTAGATTTTTTTTCCCATCAAGTCTCTTAAAATCTATTATTATTATTTGTTTGGTCCATCTTTAGTTCATGTCAGTATTCCATGTTGACACTTAACATCAAAAGTTAACGAAAAATTAATAAAGAGAACAAACGGAAACGAAAATAATTTTTGAGGAACTAAACGAAAAGATTTTAAAAATAAGGGACCAAACGAAAAAAATATAATATTTTGAGGGATCAAAAATATAATTAAGTCAAAAAAATAAGAATAATATAAAATATTTTATTTTAAGCCACTTAAATACTTTTAGAAAAATGTGAACCATATTTTAGAACAGAGGACAAATTCGAAAGTATTGATATTTAGCTATAGATATGGAAAAATCTCAATTCATATTATGGATTTAGAAAAATTTCTGATCTATGTTATGTGTTTGGGTAATTATTTTTTATAAATTTAATTTGGAGTTTCAGTACGTGTCGGTAGCTAGCTAGTGCTGAAAAATGTAATTAATGTTGCATTAATTTTGTGCATAATAGCCCATACACATGTGATGTGACCAAAGTAATTATTGCATATGTATGGATGGCGATGCATAATCTAGACTTTCTCTTATTATTATATATAGGGAAATCATAATTTTAATCCGTATAATTTAAGCTCATTTCGATTTTGATCCATATACTTTAAAAGTTTGAATATTGATTCATATAATTTTATTCTATTAAAGCATTAGTCCCTATCGTTACCTCAAGAATTAACGTCATTAAATTTATCTGATATGGCTAATGGACTACGTGAACACTAAGTGGAACCTTAGTTGAATTAAAATAATAGATTAAGTCTCTATACTTTATATATATTTTAATTGTAGTCCTTGTACTTTTAAAAGTTTTGGTATTAGCTAGTCCTTATTTTTTAATTAATTTCGTTAAGTCATTAATCCCTCACACGTTAACCCAACATGAAATGATATCTTATATAGATGCTTACATCAAAGATGATATTGGTTTGATACAATGATTGATGATGTACTTTATTAACTTTTAACTTTATACCGTAAGCATCCATGTAAAATACTTATTTGCCATGTTAGATATTATTAATATTGATATTGGTTTGGTACAATACTATAGAACACGTAGTTTTGTTGATTTTTGTAATGATTTTAAATATATAATAAAACCAACTTTCACATAATCATATATATATATATATATATATATATTTGTCAGGTCAAATATTATTAAGGTTGTTTGGCATTGGATTAATCAAATGAATTAATATCTTAACAAAAGGATCAATTTCAAAACTTTTTAAAATGTAAGGACCAAAATTAAAATTTATCTAAAATATAGGAATCAAATTTATAGTTTTAATCCAACTCAAGTTTCACATAAGCGTCAATGTAGACTTTTTGTTAACCATGTCAGACAAGTTTAATGTCGTTAGGTCTTGGGTAACGACAATTCTAATCTCTTAATTAAGGATTAATCTTCAAACTTTTAAATTATATGGACTAAAACAAAAATGAAAAGTGTGGAGACTAAAGTTATAGTTATATATATATATATCATCTAGAGATAAAAGAAATTTATTTTTTTACAAATTATATAAGCAAGATATATATTTTTTTTTTGATTAAAAGCATAGTATTCGATTCATGAGTAAGAATTGAATACAAGGGGAGAGGAGGAGAGGTTAAAGTTACAATCTTTAAAGTTTAAAGAAAAAAGAAAAAGAAAAACAGGTCCAGAAATTGGACCAATATTTTAAAATAGCACTATACAACCCCATGAACATCAGTGAAAGAGAGCAATGATGCAGTGAAAGCTTCAACTCCTCGCGAAGTTTCTTCAAAACACCTTAGGTTCCTCTCATGCCAAATGAACCAGCTCCAGACTATCAGTAACCTTGTTCTTTTGAGAGTAGATTGCAAGTCCGGATTCGATCTCAAATCTTCAGGCTTCCAAGTATTTTCAAAGAAGGGTATTCCCAGCAGATTGAGGTAGCGGCGCCAAGTGTCCTGAGAGAATTGACAATTATTGAAAATATGGTTGTGAGTTTCTTGCTCCAACTCACAGAGCGTACAATTTGTGTTGATATTCAACCCCCATGAAGCTAGTCGCACCCGAGTTAGCAGTCGTTTGCGAATCCAGATCCAGCCAAAGATTGAAACTTTTGGAGGAAGTTTGGTTTGCCAAATGAGCTGATGTGAGGGGTCTTCCAACCCTCGATAGTTCAAGATTCGGTAAAGTGATTTAGTCGAGAAAACCTTATCAGCCCCCCATTTCCAAAAGTATAAATCATCACCACTTGTGCCTTTTATAGGTTCCAGCTCGAGTAATAAAGCTTGAGGGAGTGCAGGGTGCAAATAGTTGTAGAAGGAAATATTCCAGCCTTCAAAATTTCCTTGATCATCCAGTATTCTAGCATCCGCAATGTTGACATTAGGATCAGTAGCAAATCTGAAGAGCTGAGGGAATCGGGCAGCCAAGCATTCACTCCCACACCACGGTTCGAGCCAAAGCTTGATTCTTGTTCCGTCTCCAATTGAATAGGAGATAGCACACCTAAATATATGTTGCAATTTGATGATATGTCGCCAAATTAGAGAAGCATGATGAATGCTCCAAGTATCATACCAGTCTGCATGACCCCTAGAACTTGCTCGGATAATGTCAATCCACTGAAGGTCAGTCCGCGTGATGTACTTCCAAAGCCATGAACCTAACCGAGCAAGATTGTGGTTATGTAAGTTGAGAATGCCCAAACCACCTTCGACTCGAGGGCAAGCGATGGAGTCCCATCTGATTAGGCATTTACCTTGAGTAGAGATATTTTCGGTCCCCACCCAAAAAATTTTCCTTCTGCGGCAGTCTATTTTTTTGATCACCCAAGAAGGCGCTTTGAATATTGATAACATATAACTGGGTCCACTAGAAATAATGCTATTAATAAGAGTTAAACGTCCCGCCCTTGAGAGAAGTTGTCCTTTCCAGCCACTGAGCTTGTTGTTGATCCGATTAATGAGTGGCATCCAATCAGCTTTATGAAGGTTGCCAATCCGTAGGGGAAGGCCAAGGTAGTTTAACGGAAAGGACCCCGAGGTGCATCCAAAGAAATCTGCAGCTGTTTGAGCCGCCACCGAATTGCCTTGTAAGTGGGTTACACAAGTTTTGTTTGAGTTCGCCTTTAACCCCGAGGCCAAGCCGAAACAGCGAAGCAGGAGCCTTAAGTTGTAGAGTGCAGCATCACAATTTGTTGAGAATAAGATCAAGTCGTCGGCGAAAAGTGAGTGAGTGACCCCCCCTGGAAAGTGAGAGCTGAGAACACCTACAAGCAACCCATTAGCCACCCCCTTTTCCAGCAGTTTAGAAAGGCAGTCCACTGTCATATTGAAGATGTATGGGGAAAGGGGATTTCCTTGACGAACCCCCCTTTTGTGTCGAAACATCGGAGTAGGCTCACCATTGACCACGAGGGAAGAGTCCGTAATGAGAAGGTTTTTAATCCATTCAATCCATCGTGTGGGGAAGCCCCGGACATACAACATCCGTAAGATGAAATCCCAATTGAGGGAGTCGAATGCCTTTTGAAAGTCTACCTTGAAGAGGAAGCCATCCTCTCTTGCTTTATGACAACCCCAAACGGTTTCATGAACATTTAAAAAACAATCAAGAGCACTGCGTCCAGCTGTGAATGCACCTTGTTGCTTGCTAATGAGATTGTCCATAAAAGGTTTAATTCTTTGCGCAAGTGCCTTGGAAAAAATTCTTATAATGCTATGTTCAAGGCTTATTGGCCGAAAGTCCACCATGATACGAGCACCTGGTTTTTTTGGAATGAGAATAATATGAGCTTTATTCACCTTTTGGATCTTGGCTGGATGTGAATGAAGTTATGAGAATATAGCAATGAGATCCTTCTTGATGGTGTCCCAAAAATGCAGGAAAAACTCATTAGGCACCCCATCTGGGCCCGGTGATTTAAATGAACCCAATTCCCGAATGGTTTGAAGTATCTCATCCTCAGTGAAGGGTCGATCCAAATCCATGAATCCCAATTGTTGATCGAAATGGAGAGAATCCCAATTAAGATCAAGCATTGGGTGAGTAGAGGTGCCTAACAATGTCTTGTAGAAGCTCCTGAATGCAGTCCTGATGTCACTTGGATCATTAATGGTTCCATTATTTGTGTCAATGATTGGAATCCAATTTGCTTTCTTTTTTATTGAGGCATATTGATGGAAAAACCGGGTGTTCCGATCTCCAAAACGCACCCATCTTTGTTTAGCTCTTTGGCGCCAATAAGAATCCTCATCGTCATATAGCTTGTCAAGACTCAGTTTGGCCTTGCGATAGTCATCCCTCTCTTGAGCATTAAGTCCCGCTGAATCAGCCTTCCTACTAAAATCAGCCACATGGTCTTCTAGTGTGATACGATTCCTTTTTGATTCCTTGAAATTAATAGCAGCCCATTGCCGAACAGTTGTCCGCAGTGTCCTCCATCTATGGATCCAGGTGTCCAGTGCCGATAAGTTGGGGAAAGAATATTCCCAGCATCTGTTGATTACTTCTTTGAAAGCAAGTTGTTTGAACCAGTGAAGTTCAAGACGGAAAATTCTTGTGCGGGTAGTAGCCTTATTCCGCGATTTGAAGTGAAGGAAATGATGATCTGATAATTTTTTCTCTCCTCCTTGGACAGTGGCGAGAGGCATCAATTGTGTGGCTGAATTAGATATAAGGACCCGATCGAGCTTTGCAAGGCGAGGAGTTGCCTGACCATTGCTCCAGGTGAATTGAAGCCCTGCTATCGGAAGGTCGACAAGGCAAGAGCTTGCTACAATTCTTGAGAATTTTTGTGAATCCTGTGAGTTTCCAATGCAATTGCAACGCTCATGTAGTCCCATCGTCACATTAAAATCACCTCCGACAATCAAAGGGTCGGCACATGAGTTGAATAAAGCTGAGAGTTCTCTAAAAAAATCATTGCGTGCCGAGTGATAAGGCGGGCCGTAAACCGATGTCACCTTGATCCTCAGTCCCGTTTGATTAAGAACCAGAGTTGCCGCAAGTAAAAATTTTCCAATGTAAGAATCCTCCATAGACCACACATCGGCATTCCATATCAAGAGCTGTCCACCCGCAAGTCCAACAGCATCCAAACATAAGTAGGAGGGATGTTTGAAACCCGAAATTTGCTTGATTTTAATAGAGGAAACTACATCCAATTTTGTTTCTTGCAGAGCAAGAATGGAGCAATTCAAATCCTTACATGTTCTCTTGCACATGTACCTCTTAGAGAGGCGGGAGAGCCCCCTCACATTCCAAAACATAATATCAAAGTTTGCAGACATAAAAAATTAGACCACCTACGGCATAGACTGATACTTGGACTCGGACTGAACACGACCCCGATCCATCCTTCATATCGTCCCTCCAACTGCAAGTTCAAGATCATCTTCCAATTGTGAAGATGTAATATTGCCTAGAAAGCCCATAGCCGCCATTTGATCCGCAAACGGCAAAGAGCGCAGGTCTTTGATCATTCTAGAAGTGTGAAGACCAAGAGTCGTAGCCGACGGAGAGGATTCCACCACGGAAGAGGAGTATCCAGTCGGCTGTTTTTCAAACAATCGAGCCTTCCTATCCTTCGCACGTTTCAGCGAGTCACCCCGAGCACCGTGTGACAGCAAGCGCGTGCTTCGGCGAAGCAAGCAACCCTTTGACGTTGAGGGGTGACCGCCGCGAGGCCGACGGCGTTGGTAGGTGATCAATTCCGAAGACAATGAAGTTGTGCAAGGGCTCGGTGGATCATCTTCAGGGGGCTGGCAAGTCACCTGCATCGTCGGGGAGGAGTCCTCAAACCGCCTCAAATGCTGGGGAGAGGAAGCGGGTTCAGACCCGTTGAACTTAAGGTGATGCCCAATAGATTGATCATGATCCACCAGGTCACTAATGGTCACGGGTCTTCCATTTGATACCCGATTATCAGCGGACCCGGTAGAGCCCAAATGGATTCGATCACAATCGGCATCATCCAAAACGGGTATAGCTTGAGGAGCACCCGTTCCCATTAAAGCAAATGGACGACATGAAGCTCTGTGTGCCCAACTCAGCAGAGCGAAGACCACCGTCCACCATGACGCTAGGGCAGCGTCGAGTCCTTTCTCGCAGGGGGGCGCTGGTCGAGCAATCAAAGCTCCGCCGGCATCAGCGGTGGTCACTGCGAGGGGACTGGCGGCTGATTGATAGTGTTGTAGGGGTAGGGAGTTAATGATGCCATAGGAGGCGGAGACCTCGAGCCCCGAGCTGCCAAATAGTGCGAGGGAAGCGTCCGAGTCAGCATCGTCCTTCGACATCGCCGGTGATCGGAAGTCCCCTCCAATCTCCGGTGCCTTCAGCCGATCAGTGTCCTTTGACTGTGATAGAGTAGATTTTAGGCGGCCAAACACCCCAGCAAGTGGAACGACGGTAGGAGAATCCACTCTCGAAGAAGGACCCCTTGGGGAACCACTACCAGAAGGCAACGAAGGCGAGGGATGGCTCGCCGAAGCCTGAGGAGTTCGGGCCGTCCATGCTTGGTAGGTCGGGTTCTCCGGCATATGAGAGGCATCAGGGCCCTCACTGTCCAGTGACAAGCCATGCGGACTAGCGTCATCGTTAAAGATCCAGAAATGCCAAGCGATTCGAATTGAAACTTTGTTGCGACAGCATTCATCATCGACGAGCACCGATAGAGGGATTCGAGCAAGATCAGAAGTGCGGATCATCACCCTGCATGCCTCAAGCTTATGCCACTGGAGAGAATCTTTGTCGACAGAATCAAGCGCGCCGAAGCTGCTCACCAGTGCCGCCAGGGAATCCGTGTTCCAATAGATCATCGGAAGCCCCCAAATCTCTATACCAACTTTGAGTTCAGGTGCTGGTATGAAGGTCGTTGGGGGTTCCGCAGTCCAGTCTTCAATTTCTAATTCAGTATCTCCCCATTGAATTCTGCCAAGCCGCAGCAGGGATGATTTGTAATAACTTTCCGGGTGCTCCGCGGTGGTTATCAAGTATCGTCCATCAGGCATCCGACATTGACGCCAGTTGCGAGCATGCACCGTGACATTCCTGAACCGGCGAGCAAGAAAACCAGCTACGTCGGCCCTCTCCCCAAGCCTGCCTCTAACCCGGACCAGAATGCACCTTGAAGCAAGGTAATGAGACCGCCTGTGAGTAGAGTCTGAGTTCGGCATGTACACCATCAGAAGTGGTGTGCGGGTTGCCATGTTAGACTTCTCAGCAATAGTGGGCGCCGATGAAGCAGATCCCACCCCCGCACCGGAGGGAAGATGTGCAGAACGAGTCGAATTTGAAGGCACAACAGGAGAAGAGGTTGGCAGTAAATTCCTAACAGCCGCGTTGGCGGAAAATGGGGATGCAGAGTTAATGATAGGTGTAATGGTAGCAGGGGATGATGCGTGCACCAGAGTTGAGTTACGTTGGGTAGCAACGTGTGAAGGTACCCTACAGGCAGCACCCAGGTGTCCCTCACCCCGACATTTGAAGCATCGAACCCGGTTCCGGCAGTGTCGATTGAAGTGGCCCGATTGGAAGCAGCGAAAACATTTACCTTCTTCCTTGAGCTGGGCGAAGAAGGTCCCAAAGGATGGTGGAGGATCGGTAGGGGCGGCAGGAGGACGCGAAGACAGGCCGCGCTTGGGACAGCTTGCCAATGGAGAGGGAGGACAATACCTTAGCGTATCAGCAAAAGATCTTCCTGATGGTATCCACCTAGCTGCGGATGGTTTCGGTGCGTCAGCAAAGGAGACTGTTTTCCGGGCACTCTTTCGACGAACGGTGATCCACTCCGAGGGAGGGTCGCTGCTCTCCATCTCTGTTTTCTTGATCGGAGTTGTCGCCTACGGAGGGAACAGTCGCAGTCGCAAGATATATATTTAAACAAACAATTTTTCACACATGGAATTATACGAAGTTTCATTCATCATAACATACACCAAACAGCATGAATCGATCAGTTAGTTATATACTTTATATTCTTTTATTTTTATTATTTAGATTCTTTAATTCTGTTGTAGAATATATATATATTCTACAACAGAATTAAAGAATCTAAATACATATACACAAAAGGCGACCCAATATGGCAATGTACCAAGCAATTTCATTTTTCACGGTCTATATATGAAAAAGATTGATGTATGCAGTCTTACTCCTGCATTTTTGCCGAGATTGTTTTGGTGATACGAACTCATGATTAAATCACAAGTGGATAAATTTATCGTTACACCAAGACTCCCTAAAGTTATACACGGGATCATAAAAGTACATGCATATATTATAACAATAAAATTAATATACAGGTGCCCATCGTTCCGTTAATTAACAAAATATAGCTACGTTACCATCATGCAATAAAAATAAATAATTTACCTAACAGATCGAGCGAGAGAGAGAGAGATATGTCGGTTTCACATTAAATACGGATTGACATTTTATTAAAACTAATTACAAAGTAATCAATGATATATATTGTGTGTGTATATATATGTATATATAAATATATCAATCAGATTATTTTCCAGTTCCATAATTCCAATCTGAATCGAGAAGACTCAAGAGAAATCCGCACACACGTTCTATCTTCATGGCAATGCATGCAAACTCAGTAGCTTTCATGAGGATAGTAGTAAAGAGGCGACGGCAAGAACTCAGGGAACCCGTCAAGCATCTCCGAGACGTCGTCGAAACCCCACTCCTCGAAGTTGCCCACCGGGCTCTCATTGCCTCCACCGACGTCGACGCAGCCCGGATTAATCACTTCGCGAGGCTCAACGTCGACGACGCCAAAGTTAGGCGACAGCGGCGGCGGAGTACTGCTACTAGCGGCCGCCATATCGGCCGTGCTGTGCTTGGAAAAGGAGGCGGAGGCGGAGGCTCTACCGGTGAGCTCCTGGACGACGGACCGGAACTCGGCCGCGCTCGCCTTGACCTCCGTGGGGTTGGAGATGTACACCACTTTGACGGGCTGCTTCTTCTTGCCCTTGTCGGCCTTGGCTTGCTTGGGACTCCTCTTCGCCCTCTGTGAGCTCACCCTCTCCATCTTCAACTGATCAACTCGGTCTTTTGAGAACCATGGCGAGCTATATATGGAATGCCGTGATTTAATCGACTTAGAGAGACAGAGAGAGATAACCATACAAATAAATGGTACCGTCCGACATGTGTGCCACGTGGAGGAAGGAGAGGGAATGGCATAGATGCTGATACGTCGGCTGGCGTTGGGAATGCTTTCTGCGACTGTGCAATATATATTTTGCCAGCAATTTGTCTCGTGGGGACAAAACTAATATGGTGTCCTATGGTGCCCGGGCTGAAGTTAATAGCACTAATCTTAAAATATAAACTTTAGAATTAATAGCATTAATTTATGCTTCTTACGAATGAACCTTCTATAACTAACTCAGATTTCCTCCTAGTAAGTTCAGGTTTACTAATAGTGGATCAGCCAAATTCCAGGTTGATACGTATTAGAGGATTTATCATTTGTCTACTTTATATAATTTTGAATGTATATAAAATTTAGATTCACTCTTACTATCCCTTGTTTCAATATTACACAATTTAGGTTCAAGGTTAATTACCTCAGATTCAATCATATTATTCTCAGATTCACCCACAAAAATTTCAAATTGATACATTTTAGGGTGTTCACCTACCGACTAGTTTCTATTTGAACAAATATATAAATTAGATTCATCATATATTTTGTTCTTTGGTTCATTGTTAGACAAATGAGGTTCAAAGTTACTCAGCTCAGGTGCACTCATATTAAGTCAGATTCACTACTCACAAAAATTTTAAGTTAATACATATTAATTATAGTGTTTAGCTTCTATCCAAAATATGTTTTAACAAAAAAGTTAGATCCACCATTGTTGTTTCTTGGTTTAGTAGTGCACAATTTAGATTCACAGTTAGTCACCGCATATCCATTCATAGGAAGCCCAGATCCACTAAATAAAAATAGAAAATATCATGTTAATATATGTGTTAACATTTTGCCCATCTTTTATTTGAACAAATATAAAATATATCTAAATTCATCATTACCGTTCCTTGGTTCAGTGTTAGTCACATCAGGTTCACACAAATTAAGCCCATATTTACTAAAACAAAAAATTCACACACGTTAATATAAAATTTGGCCGAGTGAACCTAAGCTCATTACGAGTGAACTTGAGTTAATCACCGCAGATTCATTCGTATGAAGTTCAAATTAGTGCTATTGATCTTAAAACCTATTTTTAAAGATTAGTACTATTAATCTCAGCCGAGACACCATAGGAAATACATGCATATGGTGCCAAACACTCTAGTGGTATGTTTGCTTTGTTGGATATGAAAGGATTGGATTGGATAATAAATAAGGAAGGATTGAATATGAATTTTTTAAATTCGATGTACATCAAATATAGATATTTTTCTATTCACATTTTATTCTAATTCATGCGCTAAACAAATAATGAATATTAATCCATCCCATATCGTATCTTCCTTTATCCTATGAAGCAAACATGCCCTAGTGGTATGTTTGCTTCCTTGGATAAGATAAGATTTGATTAGATAAAAAATAAGGGATGATTAGATATGAATTTTTTAAATTCGGTTCACATCAGATAAAAATATTAATTTTATATTTTTTTATTTATATATTTTTTTAAATTCAGAAACTAAATAAATAATAAATAATAATTTATTTTTTACCCTTTTTTTCCTCGTCCTGTGAAGTAAATATGCTATAGTTGTTTTGTCCGCCTCTAAGCGTTCAGGTACCAGCTTCATTTGACAAGGGTAGGTAAAATGCACGCATATTTATTATCCACAGAATCTATGAGCAACGCGCGCATTATTGGATGAAAAAAGCAATGCAGTTTTCTATATATAATTAGATCTCGTTACATAAAGTATCAACTTTCAAAAGAAATTAAAAGGTTTATCCATCGCGCGTGACTTGTAGCCACCGAGCCTTGTGCCCGGTCCGGTCCGGTCCGGTCCAGCTGTACCGGTACTAGCTAGATAGCGACCAATTTGAATAGATTTGATTCAGAAATCAATTTATAGTTATAATTAATGTCTTTTATGACCTAACAGTTTTTTAGCAACCACCTATTTATTGTCAGTGGGAAAGGATCTAACTGCGTTGAGAGAGATTTGTCGACGATTGATAACGCGTGTTCGAGTTTAGGGGCAGCTTAATTAATCAAATAAACTCTGCTGATCTTATATATACATGCCAGCAAACACTCTCATAGGGTGGGAGATATGTAATATCCATGATTTAATTAGATGAGACCGGCCATGTCATAAGTACATTAATTCTTATAGGACCATGACATCGATATGCAGGTAATTCATGGAGCAGCTAGCTAGTCGATCTCGATGCTGATGACCGTAAAGTGAATGTGAACATCCATCGCCACGGTTTTATCGATGCTGGCTCGTACCCAACGTGTGTCTATCTTTTTATCTCTCTCTATTTAATGAATATAAAGAAATGTGTATCTGTTGGGTTGTGAATCCATTGAACTCGAATCCAGCGTAAAATAAACCATCGCCACATTTGCTTGGACATCGATCCAAGCTTTAATATATGTGTGGAATTCTAAGCACCTTATACATATAGTTGATACAAACAGTGCTTCTACTTGAAACGATGGCAGCGCGCGGCTGCAACAACGCTAACTTTTGTGACCGTCTACGTAACAAATAAGCAGCAACAGGATACAAGCGCTACTACAGTTTAAACTTCTGAAATTTACCCAATTAAATTGGGAATTATATACATCTCGCGCGTGCACCAGATAACTAGTAATTTACTAGTTGGATTTCATGTAGAAAATAAAATATGTAGAAAATTTGAAAAATTCAATTACAATGTGATATATACATAGCTGATAAAATCTTCTCTGTTACCATGTTCCGGAAAATAGAGAGCCTATTTTCGTGGCTCCTCTTTCCAACTATATATAAAAGAATTAACTTTACATATGGGTCCTTGGTCACTTTATATCTAGGTACTACTATCTACAATTAAGTCCTAACAGTGTGAGATCTTTCAAATCATTACTTATTATTGGTCAGCCATTGCATTAGTGGTTTATTGGATTGACTGGTTTGAATTATGGATGATTCATTGCTTATATATTGTAATAGAAACCAATCTGCAAGGTTACACATTAATATTCAGAAACAAAGCATAGTTTCTTATGATTAAAAAGATCAATCTGTGTGTAAATTTCTGTATGCACAACTATCTAAACTTTCAGAAATATACACATAATTTAGAAGGCTATTCTGCGGATATCTGTTGGATTTGAAGTTCATAATCTCTATGGTCCATTTTATTTATTTCAAGCTAATAATTAGACTATTACCACTAAAGCTCAAGCTGTGGCTTTAGTGCGTCGAACAGGAGCATTTAAAGAAGCAAGATATGCAGCATCTGCCTTCTCTATGCCATCAAAACGATAACCAAAAGGTGGCATTCTTATGTACCTGCCTGAGCCAGGTGTAACCTTCAGTTTCCCGTCTTCCCAGACCACTCTTCCCTGTGAAATAGTGACTTCAACTTTTCCCTGCAGCAGTTGAGCAAAAATAAGCTAAGCAACGCATCAAACCATGTTGGAAGTTTTATATGAGTAATAAAACATGGAATGCAAAATTCCAGCTTTTGGATCCAACCCTATTAGGAAACCATATTGAGGTCATAATAATCACATTTTAAACATGCTAAAAAAATTGACTATACCTTTCCTGTCATCCCTTCATACACATTTGTATCAGTTCTTGAATGGTGAGAAGCAGTGGCTACCTTAAAGCTTGCATTAGGGTTTAGTATAATTATGTCGGCATCAGATCCTTCGAGAATAGCTCCTTTTTGTGGATAGATGTTGAATATTTTTGCACTGCACATAAAATGACTCTTTATTTGTGAAACACCAAACATACAATTGATTTATTTAGAAAATGAATGTTGTTGAAACTTGAAAGTAAATTTAGCTATGCAGATATTTCGATAATAGCTTCACGTAAACTGCTCAGTGATCAGTTGATCACCAACTTCATACCACTCGGTGCTTGTTACACGCACAAAATCAGTAACTGACATTTGTCCAGACTCCTAAACAATGTAAAAAAATTGAGAAAAAAATATCAGATCTTTGGGAGAATATTCCGTGGTAATAGATAATAATAGTCAACTCAGTTTTGTAGCTTACCACCATTCTATTCCAAACTAGATGCATTCTTTCCTCTATACCTGGAAATTTCAGTAACATATATATTTGTAAGAAACTCCATTTCAGCAAAAACTGAAACATTGTATCAGACCAGAAATTGCTTACAGTAGAACATACCATTGACACCATTTGGGATTTTTCTGAAATCTTCAGAACCAAAAGCTTTTTGAGTAGAGTTAAATGTGCAATGATCAGTTCCTACAAGCTGCATGACAGTGAAAAAAAATCCTAAATCTGTTCCTTATCATCTATTTTGATTTCATCACTTGATCAAAATAGGATATTTGGAAGAGAACATACACAGCATGTTTTCTAGAAGAAAATGCAATGGTAATGATATGTGGTAGCAATATTTGAGTAGTGAAGAAGGTAGTGACAATGTTGATTACTAATGGTGGTGCTGTATAGCAATAATGCTGGCTGTGGTAACAATGATGGTGATTGTGGTGGTGGTGGGATGGTGGAATGCGTCATGATCATAGTGATGGAGTGGTTATGATAATTGAACCAATTTATAATTTCATCACTTCCAAAAGCACTATTTTAAAGCCATCCTACTATATATATTCTGTCCTAGTATCTTAATCCCCATGCCTCGCATGAGTTTTGTTGTCTCATAATTATCAAGCACTATATGAAATTTGTATATGGATTTCATAGGCCCGCTGTGGAGAGGTGGCCATTACAACTATAGAGAAATTCATTACCTGCAAGACACCAGTTGAAAGGGCAGCTTGAAGAGCCTTATCATGTCCTGATTTCCTTATTGGTGGACTCATTACATATCTAGGAGAAAATAAAAGTAATTTTCATCCATAGCAAACATGAAATGTCAAAGAAAATGTAGAGAATGGAAAAAGGTATTAGGTCCTACTTTGAAGCAGTAGTGAAGTCAGTATGCCAAAGCCAAGAATCGTCGAGAATCAACCCAGACACTACAGGTTCACCAATAACCCGTTGCCCTACATTCATAAAATATGTATTAGAATAAACTTATAAAGTTCAATAGGTATTTGTTATTGCTACAACCCAGGATAAGACAGGTTTCATACAGGGAAACCAAAGCAGCAGTGCTAAAAAGAACAAGACCATAACAATTTTGTATGTTGTGTAAAATGCCTGACAAAAATAATTCAAACCTAAGATTTTGTAGAACAAAAATATCTATGATTTAGGGACAAGCAGCGATGAAATATCACAAATCAATTGTTCCCTGAAATGTAAAGGTTTTTTATTTGATCTACAACATATGCACTTCATAAAAATTATACCAAAAGGTTCTCATGTATATGAAAGCGTACTTACTGAACCAGAATATTTGGTTTTGCTATCCTAAGAAAGAAAACAGCACCAGCAATAATTATTTTAGACGAGGAAGCATAGGGTCATATCAAAATCCTAAAGCCACTAACATTTGGCCGAGAATCTGGTCCTAGGAAGCATTTTAAGCAAATATGTTATGCAGACCTTTATTTCACTTGGTATTTACCATTTCTTATGCTTTTGGAAGTGGAGAGAATTAACTTTAGTCATATCACAAATTATCAAATAAGTTTCGTCAATATTCAATTTTGTATGTCTTGGCCCAGGAGAATGTTGTGCATACATGACAATCTGTATGACTGTGAAAACATTTGTGATACTTTAGATCCACATATATGTGGATCCTAAAACATTTGAATTATTTGGAACATATATTCATGCAGTAAAATTTATAGTCATTACTCATTAAAAATAAAGCTGAAGGAAAATTATAAAATATGTTACCCGCTTTTCTGGCCTTGGCAATCTCCTCCATGGCATCAACGCTCATTACATGAACCACATATAATGGGGTATTGACAAAATTGGCCAAACGAATAGCTCTTGCAGTTGCTTCTCCTTCTAACTGTTATAGATACATGAAGAGATTTTAGAAATCTAGATAACAAGCATGGTTTAGAATCTCGGGCGGGACCTTTGTTAACTTTCTGAGATCACTGTCGAATAATACATGAAAATACCACTTGTACGGTCATTTTGTCAATATTGGACATAATAGAACAGTTTGATACAAGCGCTGTACCCAGCATTACACACCCAATGACTCTTTTTTTTTTCAAGTTCCAACGACTATTTTTAGTCGTTTGGACTAGTTTTTGTAGTCTTTTAAGTATATAAAAGCCTTACTACTCCATCTTCATCCTCTTCTTCCAAAATTCTCAACTTTCTATTACATCTCTCTCAACCTCTCATTTTCTTCCGAAAATTATGCCAAAATGATGCCTAGATATTATGATACACGCCACTTTTCAACCTTTTAGATTTCAATTTGTATCTTTTTATGGAACCTCAAGGGTTGTATTTGAATATTATGAATACTTTCAAGCATCTTAATAGAGTAATCTATGAAAAACATGATTTAGAGTATAAAATATTAAAATAAAAGATGCGAGTATAGTCGCATTTGTACCAAACTATTTGTGTTTTGCTATGGTATGGTACCAATACCGGCTAGTCACCTAGATTGGTACGAGTATGATATTTTAAACCATGGTAACAAGTAGGAAATGCGATCAGCTCAGTGACAGAATATAATGTAACATTGCTATTGTCAAGCTTTTGCAATCTTACTACACTAGAAAGTATTTCAATATTCTGATAGTGAGAAATATTCCTCCATTGTATCTGAGAAAGGGATTTCTAGATGTCTCTAGAAATGCTTGTCCAATATTTCCACCAAAAAGGAAATATAATAAAACAGGAAAAGAGAAGATATCGCCAATGACATTGTAGAGCTAGAATATATATATAAACATTATGCTAGAAAATATTTTCTGAACCAGTATGGTACTGGATTATGCATTTCTCTTGTCAGCACTGTCATGTCCAGCCATAAATGTTTTTATACATATATGCAGGCATGACCAAGATTCTTCAACATTTTGAACATGATACAGAAGTTGGACAGTTCTGTAAAGTGTAAACAACTAGAAACAATAACACTTATCCTCAAAAAGAACTATAACCAAAAATACTGATTAAGAAGTAGAAATTTTTTGCCTTTATATCTTATGTTGAAATAAATTATGATATTTTGCATTGACAAAATTTTTTTGACATAAGACTTGATGGAAACTTTCTCAAAAGTTAATAAACCTAAGTATGATATACAACTTAAGGCAACAATAGATCTACTGAACCCAACGTGTTATGACTTAAATTCATTCTTATCTTTTATAGGATAATGGACTGATACAAGAGTCCATGACAGCAGTTTCCTATTTTTGTTTATTTTATGTCCACTGTCGCACTGTAGAGAACATATTCCATCACCTAAAGGTGCAGCAAAAAGAACAAAAAAGTATATATTGCAAAAAATCAAACAAATGGAAAACACCATAGAAAATTGCATCTCCACTATCCGTGCATATACTTCTTCTCACCTTGCCAATTAGGTACTCAATATGTATTCAAATTGAACTAATAATCAAATCAAACAAAAGAACCTAACAAAAGCAAAGCCAGAGACAAAATTTAAAAAAGAAAAAAACTGATACTATTACCACTGGAGGCCTTGAAAGAGCATGTCCCTCTGGACCAGTTATCCCAAGTTCTATCATTCTTTTTTGTCCTTCAGCAACAGCATCTCCATTCTCTGCGTGAACCATGGCTATAGCACCAAGGGATTTGCACTTTTTCAGTCCTTCCAGTAAAAGCTCATCACTGATCATCAACGATCCTTTGTAAGCCATAAAGAACTTGAAGGAGTTGATCCCTGATCGTCATGCAATATGATCTTAGGTATATCCTCTTTATAGAGGCCAAACCAGGCGGACCAAAAATACTCGTAAAAAAATAAGCAACAAATAAATTTGAGAGTATTTTGTATCAGGAATGTCATGACATTCACTGACCATTTTCATTAACCATCACCTCCATTTCCTTAGAAACTCTGTCATCCCACTTGGTAATGGCCATATGAAAGCCATAGTCCATGGCTGACTTTTTTGCTTTGTTCATATATGACTCAAAACCCGCAGACAAGTTCCCGTTAATTGGTATAACAAAGTCAATATGCATCGTGGTTCCTCCTGCCAAAGCAGCAGCTTGACCAGTGAAAAAGTCATCTATGGTCACAGTTCCCATAAACTCCATCTCGAGGTGAGTGTGAGGGTCAATTCCACCTGTTATTGTGCCCAAATACATTATAACCTCCAAAATTTTTCAGGGGATAATTGATTCATAAGTAGAAATATGGGAAGTTTCTACAATGCATTGGCTGCAGCAAAATTTAAATGTCACCTGGCATGACATACTTCCCAGTCGCATCAATAACTTTCACATCATCAGCAACCTGTAATTTAGATACATATGATCATTTCATTGAAGAAACATTTGCAAATAAGAGTAGGAAAATGCATGCAGCCTATACAAACATGACAAAGTAGTTATCTCTCATTACATTTAATTTAGAAAGGTAGAAAGGAGTGGACATCACGATGTTTGAATACATTAGTCCCAAATTGGAGTGGACAGTGGCTTAGATGATTTATACAATTTATAAGAATACTGAAAGTAACTTGGCCTTAAAAACTTTGGAGTATGTGACTTCAATTTTGTTATATAGAGATACTGGGTTAGTAGATTAAATGGATTAGCTTGCGACAACCAGGAGAACCTCTGTGGACCAATACATATTGGTTAATACATGATAATGGGTGTGACCTTCTGTGGCAAGAAGAGGGTTTCTTGCACTAGCCCCATATTGGAATTCACCGGTTAACTACATAGGGATGCACAAAAACAAGAAAAGATAAGCAAGAAAGTTTCATTGGTTCACCAATTAAAATCCTGATGTAATAAATAGATATACAGAAAAGATGTGAAATTGAAAACTCAACCAACCAAATTGCAGAATTCAGAAATTCAGCTTTTTTTTCTAGAAAAGATGTGTTTGTTCATTTCCGATTGGTTCACTAAAGAAAGCTGATTTATTGAACTAAATGAGGCATCAATATGAACCGTATAAAATCCTAATTATAGTTGGATTAGCTAATAGCCCAAACCGAACACAAAGCTTTATTAGGCATAAGACTCTCAATTCTTAAGTAAAAGGTACAAACCCCTAGATTTATATTGAAATTGTTAAACACTATTTTCTCTTGAAAAAAGGTTATGACTCAATTAACACAAAGCACTTCTGTAAAGTTAACCAAGGCCTCAAATTCACATTGTCAAATTTTTACTGTCCAGTACTAATATGGACGAAAAATACCATATGGAAATCGTAAGAGTAATCAAGTAACGAATTAGCGCCTAATGCGACTCACCCTGATGTTGGACCTCACAGAGACAATGACACCATCTTCAATATACACATCGGCCACCACCTTGTGATGAGCGTTCACCACGGTCCCTCCCTTGATCAAGATCTTATGAGAAGACAAACCACAATCCGAATCGCCTCCAACAGCACAGAACTGAGAGAGCTCAAACAAATCACCGATCAGAATCCAAATAACCGGAGAGTGAGGGGAAACAAAATAGTGAAATAAAAGAACTTTCCGGTTGCCTACCCCTTCCAGCGAATGTCCTTCGGGGATCGATAGGAGGAAGAGGACCAGCACGAGGAAGGCATCGGACCGCGACGACCGCCGGTTTGCGGAGAAGGTGGCCTTCGCTGCCATCAGATGAGTTCTAATTGGTGCGGTAGCAGAGTCTACTTACTCATATATATTTGCACATTGAAGGTAGGGAGATATCATTATTACGACAATACCAGCACCAGCAATGGAGTAATTACCTAGAAAAATAGGGGTATAACAGTCTATTTAGATGGCCGATCCATTTGGACCTTCACTAATCACTAGAACAACGGAGGAATCCCGCGAGTGGGGGGAAATGTTGACTTGGGAAACCCGATTGCAGGGGTGGGTTGAGCCGTGTAAGTGTTTACTGTGGGCCTATTAAAGCCCAATAATGTCATGCGACCAGCACGAGTTAACGGCTAGTTTAGGTGTCATGCCAGGCAGCCTCTATTACAGTATTACCGGTGAGTACAAGTGAAGCATTCTCTCTATCAGGAATCCTTCCCAAACCAGATTGAAATTTCTTCAAATCAAAATATAAATGCTAAGAGAATGTTTCGTTAGCGAAACTAAATTTATTTTTATAAGTTCAATTTTACTGAAATTAAAACTGCATACGAAAATTATTTGGTTCGATGTTTTCACGAAACTAAATCGGAACGAGAATGAAAAAATATTTCGATAAAACCAATTTTCTTTATAAAAATAAAAACTTCATAATGTTATTTTATGTGGTTTCGAAGCTTTCGGATTCGATATCAAAATTCAGTGATAAATTTATAATTATAAATATTTTTTATAAAATCAATTAATTTATAAATAAATCAAACTATATCTAATTTATAAAAATAAAAATCATTAAATGTTTGTGATTTCGAAAATGCATCCTAAAAATCTTCAAAACCATTAATTAAATTTTTTTGTGATTTTTTTTTTAAAAAATTAGGATGTATTTTCACGTCAAATAATCATTTTTCAAGAGTTTCATCAAAACTCTTTAAATATTTAATGAGTTTCACTTGAAATTTTTAAAAATGATTATATGATCATGAAAATATATTTTAAAAATTTTAAATAATCACAAAAATTTGCATTCATTAATTTAGAATTTTTATATTTTTTTAAATATTTTTAAATATATTTTTTATGATCAAATGATTATTTTCACAAATTTTATTTGAAAATCTTGAAACATTTATAGGAAAAGACTTTTGAGAGCCGGAGAGCTCTCCATTTATCAATGCCTTCCTAGTCGCCGTCCGCTGGGCGCTGGACACAATTGTCCTAAGAGGGGCCTGAGTTCCGTAGCTCGCGACTTTTTCTAACAACAATCTTAAGAATAAGACCCTTCTCACGTATTTATTGGAGAACCTCTTTTCCGAAGTTCAATAGCTGTGCGAGGGCCCCATGAGCGGCCCTATCGTGAATTAATCGATGCCAAATAAGTTCCGTAAGGAAGGAGGATGTCGGAAAAGCACGGTCATCCCCAAAAGGAACAATAGGAAAGGGACTATATTGCAAAGAAAATTAAGTCCATTTTTTTTTTAAGTTTTTGTACAAGACATGAAAAAAAGGAGCAATTGAACAGTAGCTAAAATGATTTAAAGCCAATGTCTTAATAGAGGAGTACATGCATAAAAAGCGGACGAGTAACAATTTATAATATGGAAAAGAAAAAAAATGATAAAATAGTGGGCTTAGGACTGGAAAAATGGGCGACTTGGATTAAGTACAGGAGGTTGTCCGCAGTTTTGTAGGGTCATCCAGTTGGATTAAGTAAATGCAATTAAAATTTAGGGTAATCCAGTTTACAATTTAGTTCATTTTGAATTTATCTATTTGTGGTTTTTAAAGTGTTGCTTTGCTCCCCTATGATTATTCCAATTAAGATAGTTAAAACTACAGCTATGCCATGTTTTCAATCGAAAAGTGATAATTTGATATCCAATGTTATTTGGATTCATCCACTATTAAATTAAGGATAAAGTTCGCAACATCCGATCTTTCTTTTAAGAGAGAACTCAAACATTAAAAACAGAACCATCGAGAATATTGTAACATTTATCAATCCGTTATTTGTACACCACGCCATTCCAAGAATAAGGAAACACTCAGTCATTTAACAGAGACAATGATCACCCAATCCAGCAAGAAAATAAGAACCATGAAGAAGGGCAAATTGGAGCTAAAGGATCTCACAATTCACTTAGGATTCCTCATCATCTGCCAGAGGCATCAATTTTGATCTCATCCAGGCTATGAAAAGTGCCGGTATGTGCTTTAGAATTGTATATTGGTTCTCCAAGTAAGCTTTCTATCTCATCTGGGTAATCTTCCTTCCACGGGTGCAACTTGAACCTTCTTAAAGCATGCAGTCTCTCTGCTACTCCTTTCATTGCTGGCCTGTCTTCTCCTGCAACCATCAAGCATTCCTTTGCAATGTTGGCTACTTCTCCTACTATCTCCCATCCGCCTTCCTCTACCATTTGGTCATCCAGTATGTCCCTTACCTTGTGCTCCTTCACCTTCATTATGAAACTTGATGCAAGGCATCTCTTTTCACCGAGCTCATCATAGTAGATTGCCGCCTTGCCTGTGATAAGCTCCAAAAGGACAACTCCAAAGCTATACACGTCGCTTCGGTCCGTCAAACGACGGGTTTGCAAGCATTCAGGATCTAGATAACCAAAAGTCCCTTGCACAAATGCGATGAATCCAGTTTCATCCATTGGAACTAGCTGCGATGCTCCAAAATCTGACACCTTAGCCATGAAATTATCACCGAGGAGTATGTTTTGGGACTTCACATCTCCGTGAATTATAGGACGGGCTGCTCCTGAGTGCAAATAGGCAAGTGCTTCTGCAGCTTGTTCAGCCAATCTTAAGCGAGTTTCCAGTGGGAGTGGTGATTGGCTACAGTGACCTTGAAACATTACGTTAAACAAGCTTCCTTTAGGAATGTACTCATAGACCAGCATCGGGATATTAATCTCTAAACAACAACCCAATAACCTAACCACATTCCTATGGTTGATTTGAGAGAGAACAATGATCTCATTGATGAATTCATCTTTCTGGTCCGCATCAATTATCTTACTCTTTTTTATTGCAACTATTCGACCATCATATAAGATTCCCTTGTATACCATGCCGTGCCCACCACGCCCAATAACTTCTTTGTCATCAAAGTTATTTGTTGCTCTTTTAAGTTCTTCTTCGGTGAATACCTGAATTGTATCTACTTTTCTTGACACCATTTCTTCGTATAACTTGAATCCTCCATTTTTTTGGAAAAAAGAATCTTTCTCCTTTTTATGCCTCATCCTCTGGCATTTTATGATTGTATATGAAATCATAGCAGCCAATATTACGGATGTTATGCTGATACCTGCAAATTCATGTATAAGACATGTATAAATCTTTCTCCGAAAATTTTCTTAATCTACGTTATGGTTTTGGATAATTGTTTTTTTTTTCTTTTTCTCTCTTTGGTTTTGTCACGCATGATGCGTGGAGTATTTATTTCTTCATCCTGTTGGCTAAATAATATTCAACAAATTACTCAAAGCTGGAAGTAGTCAATATAGAAAAAGGAAAAACAACAAATTAAGTCACTTGTCAATATGTCATTTTATCTAAGCATAAGACAACGTGCGTAAACTTCAAGGTGCGTGCATGTTTGACTTTTACCTATAGCTAACCGAGCTTGTAATGGGATTTTTTCTCCTCCATGATCAATTGCTGTACATTTTGACTTCGTTGGATCACCATCCGTGCCTTCTGGGCAGGTGCAGTTGTAGCTTCCCGGTGTATTAGTACAAATATTTCCATAACAAGGAGGATGCTCAAGTTTGCACTCATCGATATCTGTTAAATTAACACATTGGACCATATAATTGTATTACTATTTAATATTTATGAATTATTATGATCGATAACATTATGAACATACCTTTGCATCCATCAATACCATCAAGATAAGGGTTGCCCTCGTAGCCCGGGGAGCAGTGGCATAGGTATCCTGAGCCGTTGGTCGCGTCGGTGCAGTTGCTGTTATCGCTGCGACAGAAATATCCCTCTCGATCAAGTTTAGCATCCTCACATGTCCCTTGGCGCACCGCCCAATCAAGCACAACACGAACAAGACTATTTGTCCTGCTTCCGAATTCGGTAGAGAGAACAGATTCATCGAACTGGAACCAATCTTGTTCAGCTAGAAAGGCGTAGCTGCAGGGGCTGAAGTCCGCCACCGCACTACTGTCGAAGCTTTGGTCAAAGGAGACATTAAAAAGATTAAGCCCCCTGGGAATGGAAGTTTGGCAGCAGCCCATGCCATTGCAAGTGCGCTCTTTACTAATACCCTCTCGATTTTTGCAGATGGATACGCACCCGCTCGCGTAATCTTTGGTTTGATCGTTCCTGCCGTTAATGTAGGCGAGAGTGGCGCAGCCGACGACTGTGAACTTGTTACGAGTGACGGAGAACACAGTTGCCCCATCCCCGTTGCCCAATTGTGTGCTCGCATCATGCGTCGTGCTATTGTAGCATTGTTGGGCCATATATATTTTCGCTTTTATTTCATGATCAACCAAGGAGATATTTGAGATTCTGATGTTACCAAAATAGGGCTCGGGGGGAGTGGAGGTGTTATCGCATCCGAGGTTGTATCCTGGCTTGGAGCAGTCTCCGCCGATGCCGAACGGGTAGGGGATCGATGTCAACGTTGCCGCACTTGGAGATGCATACAGTGGAATTTCGATCTGCAGCAGCTGATGCTAATACTAGTAACATCGCTGCTGCTATCTTAAGAATCATCATTCTGATCTTGCTCTCGTTTTTACTTCTATAGTTGCGCCCCTTCTCCTACTTCTCGATTCTAGATTGCAGTGTACTCCCTGGACATGCACACATCCCTCTATGTATGGGAAAAGCATGTTACTTGCTTGCCCAAGTTATTTTTCACGTAATCTTCGATCATTTTTAATTACGGGAAAAGTACGTTATTATTATTATTTTTTAACAAAAATAAAAAATTACAAATGGGTGATTATACTAAGATTTGAATGCTAAATTTTTAGACAACGTTCAACATGTTATCACCAACTGTGTTATCCACGATTGAAAAAAAGTATGTTAATTACTTGCATGTGAAGTTATTTTCTGCATAATCTTCGATAATTCTTAATTATTAAAAGTTAATTTGAACGTCATATTTATATCATTTTCAATCGTATCAAGGCCATTTTAATTCCAAAACAAACACGATAATATACCCACGAGATGTAAAAGACATGAAAAAAAATACACAAAATACTATAACTAAGAATTAAACCTAAGATCTAAAATAATATATTCGGATACTATTACCACTTGAGCACTAGATGATCCACTAAATAAATTAGGTTGACCTAGTATAATATAGTCTAGATACAAATTAATTTCGTTAACGTTAATACATAAACATAAATTTGGTTGACCTAGTATAATTTTATGCCTAGCTTTATATATAGGGTGATAGGGTCTACAAGAAATTTAATATTTTGAATAAAAAATATTTTATTATTTTTAATTTAAAATTAAATTTATAGACTTTGGACAAAAATCTATTAATGAGTTAGAGACTTTTGTTTATAATAATTTTATAATTATAAAAAATAAAATTTAATTCATAAAGTATATATATGATATAAACGATGTGCTTGAGTTTATAAAAATATTTTTGACAAAAAATATTTTATTATTTTTAATTTAAAATTAATTTTATAAGCTTTGGACAAAAGTCTCAAATGAGTTAGAAACTTTTATTCATAATAATTTTATAATTATAAAAAATAAAATTTAATTATATATATATACACACAATATAAAAGATGGCATAGAGTCCATAAAAAATATTTTATTATTTTTAATTTAATTTAATTTTATAAACTTTGGACAAAAATCTTCAATGCATTACAAACTTTTGCCTAAAGTCTATAATAATTTCATAATTCAAAAAAATAATAATTTTAATTAATAAAATAAATTTTTTATAATATAAACGAGGTGATATTGTTAAAAAATATTTTATATTTTATAATTTAAATTTAATTTATTAGACTTGGTACAAAAAAATTCCTAATGCGAGAGTTTGAATTCAGGGATAAAATAGATATTCAAAATTTTAGATTTCAAATTTGAAAATTTTAACCTCAAAATCCATATTTAGGAATTTCCCTTACTAATAAGTTGTCTTACCAATCAAACTTAAATTTGATTTATGATTTCACATCGAATAATTTGTCTTTCAATTCATTAATATTAGATATTGACTGTTAACTACTTTAGTTAAGTATGATTTAGACATCCCAAAAAAATCTTCCATTGACTAAAGTTTTCGCACATTAATTAATAGCGACTTGTAATTTAATTGAAATAAAAAATTATACCGCTAATTATATATTTAAGTGGATGGGAATTTTTCTATCAAACGTACTAGTGAATTGACAAGTAGGATGTTGATTTTTCATCAAACTTACTAGTAAATCTAAGAAAATTTAGACCAACTAATACAATGAAAGAAATATTTTTATATTTTTAGACTTAATTAAATCGATCAAAATGATTGAAGTAATTGGAGGGCCAACGAAAAATAGTTTTCCCGAGGGTATTCCTGTAAAATCCTTTAACGAAATAACGAAAAAGTCTTGTGTTCTACCGAGTTTGGAAACACGATGAAAAGTCTTGTGTTCCTGTGGTGCTTGATCGGTGTCCATTACGTGAGTATACTAAACTTGATCGAGATGGATATGCCTGTCGCAGCGACAACATGCAGCAGCTGCACTGAGGCGACCAACGGCTCAGGATATCGATCTATGCTACTGCTCCCCGAGCTATGAGGGCAACCCTTATCTTGTAGGTGTACATATGAATTATGATGTTATCAATCATAAATAGTATACTGTTACTTATATGGTCAGATGTGTTAATTTGACAGATTGATGAATGCAAATTTGGACACCCTCGTTATGGAAATTGCCCACCAGGGAGCTCTACAACTGCACCTGCTCAGAAGGCATGTATTGATCCAACGAAGTCAACAATTGATCCTCGAGAAGAAAAATTCCCATTACAAGCTCGGTTAGCTATTGGTGAAAGTCAAACACTCACTCACCTTGAAGCTTAAGATGTCTTTCCTACACCGTTAGTGCATGTTTGCTTCGTACGATAGAATAAATATGATAAAGGATGAATTGATATTCAATGATTGTTTAGTGCATGAATTAAAAGAAAATTGAGTATAAAATTAATATTATATTCGATGTATATCGGAGTTAAAAAATTTATATCCAATTCATTCTCATTTATTATCCAATCTTATCATATCCTATTCAATAAAGCAAACGTACTCTTAAAATTTCAAATTGATTAAAAATATGATCAAGATAGTCTTTAAATAATTTGGACAATTCTCTTTCCATGAGTTAATTTTTGAAGTGAGTTAGACCCACTAATTTCTTAATATGGTATCAAAACCTATCTTTTGGCTGATATTATGCCACCCGCAGATGTCTAGTCCTACAAAACTCCACGCTCCAGATATTTAATTTTGGACGTGAGAAGGAGTGTTAAAGTATCATGATTGTTAAAAATATGATCAAGATAATTTTTAAATAGTTTGGGCAATCCTCTCCCCTAGTAAGTTTGGCCTACTAATTTTTTAATCTATACAAATTGCTAGATACATGTGCTTAGATAAAATGAGACACACACACACGTGTATATATATATATATATAACTTTGTTATTTTCCTTTTTTCTATATTGCTTGCTTGCGGCTTTGAGTTTGTTGAATATTATTTAGCCAATAGGATGAAGAAAATAAAAACTCAACGCATCATGCGTGACAAAACGAAAGAAACAAAAAAAAAACACTACAAACAAGAAACAACGAATCTCTATTTCACCTTCCCTCTAATTATACCCCTCAGTCTTGGCTAATTCTTACAAGTCTTATACATGAATCAGCACAACAACCGTAATATTGGCTGCTCTTATTTTATTTACAATCATAAAATGCCAGGATGAGGCATGAAAAGGAAAAAAACATTTTTTTCAATAAAAATGAAGAACTCAAGTTGTACGAAGAAATGGTGTCAAGAAAAGTAGATACAATTCAGGTATTCACTATTCACTGAAGAAGAACTCAAAGGAGCAACAAACAACTTTGATGACAAAGAAGTTATTGGTAATGAGGTTAAGAGAAGTAAGAAGAGAGAAGAGTGGCGAGAGGAAGACGAAGATGATTTTATTCACAATAGCTGCAAGTACTTATACTCATACATGGATGATCATAGCCGTTGATCTAAATACAAATGAAATGACACTTGGCAGGAGACGTGAAATTAGTTAAAGGAACATTGTGATGTGCACGAGTTGATAAGCTGAAATAATAAGTTTTATAATCTCCACTGTTATGCTTAATGCTCGATTAATATCAGCTGCTTAGAATTTAATCCTTTATATGCCTCCTCAAGATAGGTAGTAACATTTATGATACCTATCTTGGATCTGTGTTCAAGAAATAATTTCGTAGAGACTGCTTTGGTGAGAGAGTCTGCAAGTTGCTGATCAGCAGAAACATATCTGATGGAGAGTTTGTTGTTGCGAACCTGCTCCCTCACAAAGTGATAGTCAATGGGTAGATGTTTAATTCGGCTGTTAAAAACATGGTTATTTGATAAAAAAAAGTGGCTTCCAGGTTATCACAATTGATGCTTGGAATAGAAGTTAGAGGGAGTTTTATCTCTTGGAGAAGGTTCTGAACCCAATTTGTCTCAGCAGCAGCATTAGCTAATGCTCGATACTATGCTTCAGTCAACGATCCGGCAACTGTGTGTTGCTTCTTTGAAGACCAACTAACAAGAGTACCACCGAGAAAGGTGGTTTATAGTGAAAGTGAAAGATGAGGTTTTATACTGAGAGCAAGAGATTATGTAGCTTTGAGGTATCGTAATACCCTTTTACAGGCCTGCCAATGAGAAGCTCTTGGACAATGCATGAATTGGGAGGGGCGATTAACTACAAAACATGTGTCAGGTCTTGTAAAACTCAGATATTGAAGTGCTCAAATGACACTCCTGTACTGAAGTGGGTCAGTAGGTTCAGTGTCATCAGTTAGCTTTGAAGCTAAAGGAGTTTTAACTCCTTTCGCATCAGTCATCTGAAATCTGTGAAGGATGTCCAAAATGTATTTCTTCTGAGAAAGAAGCAAACCTTTGGAAGTCTTGAGTACTTCAATGCCTAAGAAGTAAGATAGAGATTGCATGTCCTTGAGTGAGAACCTGTTCGACAACGCCAGATAAACCTCCTGATGAACGTAATGGAATAGGCCTGAGGTGCCACAAGAGAAGGAGACTGGACCATCCCTCCGAAGTATATGGGCAGGAAACAAAAAGGTGATGGTGAGATTCCAAACCAGAAGAGCAGAGAACACATGATGGGTCAGAGGAGATACCCCATCGGACCAAGCGATCGCGCGTAAGGAGCTTACGTTTAATCCAAATCCAGCCAAATAGAGCAATCTTAGGAGGAAGTTTGAGAGACCAAATACGACGAAGTTGATGATCAATAGTCCCGCGGAAGGAAAGGATCCTATAAAGACTATGAGTGGTGAAGCCTCCATGAGCCTCCCATTTCCAGGATACAGAATCTTCAAATGGGCAGTTTTTTATCATCTCAAGGTCCAGAAGTAAGGAGGCTAATGAAGTCGCATCAACAAACGAGGAAAAGGTGAGATTCCATCCAATACATGATCCGAAAGGATCGAGAATTTTGACCTCTGAGATGGTGCAGTAGGTTTGAGTGGAGAGCCGGTAGAGGTCTGGATACTTCATAGCCATGCTCTGACCAGAGCAACACCATTTATCAGACCATAATCGAGTGTGAGCACCATTGCCGACCATATAGTTGGCCCCGGCGGAAAGAATGTCTAGGTGGCATGAGATATCTTTCCATATCGGGGAAGCTCGACGGAGGGACGACGGAAGATTCCATGACCGATAATCCCCATAGAGTTGAAATAACAATCTGACCCAGAAGATGTCGAGACGTTGCATCACTTTCCATAACCATGAACAGATACGAGCCAAGTTGTGATCACGGATATTCAATATGCCCAGACCACCTTCCGATTTTGGGGATGTAATGAAATCCCATGCAACCAAGCATCTGCCCTTAGTAGATACATCGTCAGCCCCGACCCATAAGAAGCGTCTCCTTCTCATATCAATTGCTTTAGCCACCCATACGGGAACCTTGAAGATAGAGAGAGGATAAGCAGAAGAACTCGATAATGTACTGTTAATTAGACATAGGCGTCCAGCGCGAGAAAGGAGTCGGCCTTGCCAACAATTGAGACGAGTGTCCATACGGGCAATAAAATGCAACCAGTCGGCCCTTCGCAATCGACCAATACGTAATGGCAGTCCAAGATATTTCAGGGGGAAGGCTGCCGGAATATAGCCGAGGAAGGCAGCCACTCGAGAAGCCACACTAGGATCACCGGTAATGCTTGAGATCGAAGATTTTTGCATATTGACCTTCAGGCCCGTAGTAAGCTCAAAGCATTTGAGAAGAAGAGAAATATTACGCGGGCTAATGTCATCATTCAGGCATAAGAGCACCAAATCGTCGGCAAATAAAAAATGAGTGATCGGGTTGCTCAAACGATCCCCCAGTAATCCATGAATAAGGCCAAGGTTTGTCGCATGGTCAATCAACCGAGAAAGGCAGTCAGTAATAATATTGAATAAAAAGGGAGATAAGGGATTGCCTTGACGGATGCCTCGCCGGTGGTGAAATGGGGCGCCCACGATACCATTTATAAGGATGGCAGAGTCTGAATGAAGTAGGTTGGCGATCCATCCGCGCCATTTCACTGAAAAGCCGCGGGACTCAAGCAACTCAAGGAGGAAGCGCCAATCGACCGAGTCAAATGCTTTTTCGAAGTCTATCATGAGAAGGAGACCATCTTCTTTAATCTTGTGAGAAGCCCAGATCGTTTCATGAAGACCCATGAAACAGTCCAGATCGTTTCGAAGTCTGCATGGTGCAACAATGATGTAGCTGTTTCAAGTATATGTTTATGGTGCCGTTCAGATGTGCTGATTCTTTGTGGAGTGTAGGGAGGGGAAATATAATGTTGTATGCCAAAGTTTGTCAAACAATCAGTTAAGACAATAAATTCTCCACCCCCATTTGAGTAAAAATTGAGAATGGTAGTATTGAAGTGCTTCTCTACAAGTGTTTTGAAGTTAACAAATACACTAGCAACTTCATATTTTGCTTTTAGAGGAAATATCCACATGTATTTGGTGAAATGATCTACTATCAATAGGTAAAATTTAAAGCCATCATCAGAGGTAATGGGAGAAGGACCCCATACATTCGAGTATAATAATTCTAAAGGCCTACTGCTGCACAAAGTAGATTCAAAGAAAAAGAGTCCGACTCTTATTACATGAACATGCATCACATTGCTGCTGCTTGGAATTAGAAGGGTATATCAAATGTAAAGATTAGATACTTGAGTATTCTAGGATTAGGATGGCCAAGTCTATGATGCCAAACGTTGAGGAAAACTTTGTTTGGTGTGGAAGCAAAATTGGTTGAAGGTAAGGCTCCACCGGTCCATTCATAGATATTTGACTCATTTCGGCCTCAAGCAAGGATCAAACCTATCTGAAAATCCTTCACAAGAAAATGTGTTGGAAAGAATTCACTAGACACATTATTATCAGTGCAAAACCGAGCCACAAAAATTAAGTTTATGTGTATATGAGGAGCACAGAAAACTTTTTTCAGAATGAAACTATTTCAAGAATTCTGATAGTCTTACCATCTGCTATTGTCACACCTTCACACCTGAGTACTCTGAAGAAAACCGAAGTGTCTGGTTATCACTCGTAATGTTGTGTGATGCTCCTGTGTCCATTACCCAGTTCCCTTGATTGGTTTGTCGATTGATGTAATAAGCATGCACATCTTCATGGTTATGCGACTTGGTTCTGTAAGTTCGCGCAGAATGACCAACCTTGTCACATAGCTGACATTGCAGTCCGACTCTGTTGTTCTGTGGAGGAGCAGGTGGTCTCCAATTGTTCGGTCGAGAATTATTTTATTGATTTGAGCGTTGCCAGTTTGGCGATTGGTTCCACTACTGTTTCTGAGGAAAGGTTCTTCGATTCTAAAATGTATTGTGTTCTTGTTTTTGAGACAATTGAGCAGTTACTGTTGTTTTATTAGATTTGTGAATTAAGAATGCTTCATGGTAGGGTCCAGTTTCAAAATCTAGGAACCGATCCTATACAGGATAGGGTCCGGGTATCATGAAAAATACAGGGTACCCGGACCCGCTCACCCCTAGGTTCAATAGAGGCCATGATCGCGTGACGGATCAGGCCATCTTACCTAATCCAGTTTTGATGATCTGGATTGTCGATCGGAGAACAAGGAAGAGAACCATCTATATAACATGTTAGATCATACCCAAGAAGAAGTAATTCCTGTTGAGTCCTCCTGTTGAGATATATAGTTCTTGGCTTCGGTAAGTTTGATCGGCAATTGCACAACTGGGTTTATTGTGATGATCTGGGTGTTTTGAGTGATCGGGTTGATCACTCCCTGGCTTGACACCCTTTCATTGGTCTTCATGTTGATAGTGAAGAAGAAGAAGAAGAAGAAGAAGAAGAAGAGATTAGGGCTCAATGCATGGAGCAACTTATGGCTCTGATACCATAATAAGGTTAACAGAAGTAAGAAGAGAAGAGTGGCGAGAGGAAGACGAAGATGATTTTATTCACAGTAGCTATAACTATTTATACATATACATGGATGATCGCAGTTGATCTAAATACAAATGAAATGACACGTGGCAGGAGACGTGAAATTAGTTAAAGGAACGTCGTGATGTGTACGAGTTGGTAAGCTGAAATAATAAGTTTTATAATATCCACTGTTATGATTAATGCTCGATTAATATCAGTTGCTTAGGATTTAATCCTTTATAATTGGGTGTGGTGGGGACGACATGGTATACAAGGGAATCTTGGATGATGGTCGAATAGTTGCAATAAAAAAGAGTAAGATAATTGATGTGGACCAGAAAGATGAATTCATCCATGAGATCATTGTTCTCTCTCAAATCAACCATAGGAATGTAGTTAGGTTATTGGGTAGACCTCAACACAAGATTTTTTCACCATGGCCTCCATCTGAAAGAAACGGAACTGGATACACTATATAAGTACCGAACTTGGGGAGATCTCGAACCCCGACATAGTAGCTTCTCACTTATGAGAGTACTACCATAAGCTACTTGGTCGGACAAAGGAGCCACTGCTGATGTAATATCCTGGTTTAGTCCCACATCGGGCGTATGTTGGATGTGGTGTTGGCTTATAAGGCTTGATGAGTGTGCTACCATCAACTTCTTCAGCTTAAGCATTTTAATTAGGCCAATAAGTTGGCCTATGAAGTTGGTGGATCAGTTATCCCATCAAGCGGGTTGTAACAAATGGTATCAGAGCAAGACCTAGTTCTAGGCATGGTGAGGGAGCCTATGTGAGAAAGGGCTGCCCAGGTGAAGGGGTGGAGCCGCTACTAGGCTAGGCCTCATATGCCGACGACTTGGGTGTGATTCTGGGCTATGTGTTAGACTCGAGTTGGGTCTTGACGAGGACGTCAAGACATAAGTGGGGGAGATTGTAATACCCTGGTTTAGTCCCACATCGGGCGTATGTTGGATGTGGTGTTGGCTTATAAGGCTTGATGGGTGTGCTACCATCAACTTCTTCAGCTTAAGCATTTTAATTAGGCCAATAAGTTGGCCTATGAAGTTGGTGGATCAGTTATCCCATCAAGCGGATTGTAACAGCTGAACATCAATTGGAACACTCTCAACCTCCCTTCAATTCGTTCCCTGCAATGAATCGTTCACCATGGAGGAGATCAAAGCTGCCATTTTTGAAATGGGATCCTACAAAGCCCCGAGATCAGATGGCTTAACCCCAGACTTCTTCCGCAAGTACTAGGACGTCATACAATGGACATTTTTGATATCATGAATGAGCTATACTACCAACAACTGGACACGCTACTAAAAGTAAATTTTGGTCACATTTTGATGATCCTCAAGACAGAAGGTGCGACTGGAGTTCGAGACTTTTGACCGATCAGCCTAAAGAACAACCTTTAATAGAATATTCTCAAAAGTATTAGCCACGAGATTGAAGCCCTTTTTGATGAAGTTGATAACCAACAAACAAAACACCTATGTGGCCGAATTAGGGATGACAATATTACCCATTTAGGCGGGTACCCGTGAGTATTTACTCGTTTATGATGAGTATGAGAGGTAGTTTTCTACCCGCGGAGATTTTGCGGATAATTTTTTTACCCGTTTATTATATGAGACGGGTATGAGTATTATAGTACTCGTACCTATGATACTCATTATCTGCGAGAATTAATAAATTACAATATTACCCTCGGTACATATACTTAAAAAAATCCTAACTCAATTCAATACTATATACTTTATATTTTGAAACCTTATGATGACGTTGTTATCAAAATATTACGTGTTTATCAAAATAAAGTTGTTATCAAAATACTTGAAGAGTTGAAGTGTTATTAAAATATTATAACTTATATATCTTTAAAAGTGTCATGGGTACCCGTCAATACCCGTGGGTATCCGTGCCCCCGCGTGTAATTAAATGAGTACCTATTTTTGATACTCACGGGGAATAAATGGGTCGCGAGTACTCGTTTATTTCGCGGGATAGATAGCGGATCAGCACCCCTATACCTGCCCCGCCCCGTTAACATCCCTAGGTTGAAAGAAGCACCCTAAATTGTTTCACGGCAGTTCACGAGACGACATGGGCAAGCTACCGTTCCGGAGAAGAGGGATTGATCTTGAAGATTGACTTTGAAAATGCTTTTGACTCGTGGGGTGGAAGTTCATAATCGATATGTTTGCTGCCAGTGGCTTCTCGACTAAATGGAGAGCTTGGATTAATGGTCACTTATTATCCACCGAATCCGCCCTCAATATTAATGGTAGTATTGGCAAATTCTTTCGGCATAGGAGTGGAGTCCGACATGGTAACCCACAATCATTGTTCCTCTTCAATCTAGTCATAGACTGCCTCCGGACTCATTGACAAGATTGTTGATGATGGATATGTTAAAGGGGTTCTCGGGCAACAATTTAGGAATGACATGACACACTTCTTTGTTCACCGATGATCTCATCTTTTTATGCAAGAATGACTGTCAAAGTTTAAGAGATATCCTTCTAATACTCAAATGCTTCGAATTGATTGTTGGACTCAAAGTCAACCTCAACAAAACTAATGTCCTTAGTCTCAATGGTAACAGAGAGACAACTAGAAATCTTGCAAAGGAGCTAATTGTCGTGCGGCTGAACTTCTCTTGAGATATCTAGGACTACCTCTACTGTTGGGAAATCTTGTCAAGGAAGACGGGTTTACACCTCATTGCAAAAATTGATGCACACCTCAGTAATTGGCAAGGACAACTGATATCTCGAATTGAGCGACTAACTTTGATTAACAGTACCATCACCAGCTCTATGGTTTATCTACTTTCCATCTACAAGGCGTTGGACTGGGTCATCAAAGCAATAGATAAAAGACGGAAAACATTCTTTTGAATTGACACGGAAGACAAGTCATTGAAAGGGAAGTGCTTGGTGAACTAGACCTCTATCCACTTCCCAATCAGGGAAGGTGGATTGGGTGTCCTAGACTTGCGAGGGCACAATATGGTTAGACTTGGTAGTTGGTATTGGAAGTTTCTGCAAAATCATAACCTAGCATGACGAGACATTATCATACAACTATATGGAGACTTCTTTTGCTAGCATGATAATGGTTTTTTAGAGAAAGGCTTTACCAGTTTGGAAATGCATGAAATTTTTTGCTGGATATACTACCACAAAGTACCACGTTCTGCATTGGTTGAGGGGAGGCTTTGGCTCTACCTGTGGCTAAATGGATGCTCGCTGGGTGAGGAATATCGACTACTGCATGCTGAACAGCCGAACATCAACATTCACGAGGCTTGCAAAGTTAATACCGACAAACTTTTTCTTGGTTGGGAGGTTACCTTTGGCAATTTGGTGGACGAGAGAAGACTATACGTGTTACGCCCCGCCCAGGGTTATCCCTAAAACAGGGACCTCACCTAGGAGGAGCGCAACCTAAAACCAAACCACAAAAATACACCAGAGTATCTCAACATAAACAACTGAATTCATCATTTCAACTAAGAGTTTTCTACATAATGCTCCACAACAATATAAAAACAACTAAGAAAACATCTAAGTAGCGGATGATGCCTCCTCCTCCAGGACTCTAGCTACTTAACTTCAACTACCGACATACCTGCAAAACTGAGGCAATAACAAACAACATCAGCGGAAAGCTGAGTAGGAGAATCGATATGTCAACAATAAGGACATCAATCATGATGCAATGATACTACCAACACAACAACAACATATGACTCTACAATACAGTGCAACATGACAACAACCAGTCACCTTTTCATCTATCAACTAATGCAACTCATACCAATCAAGAGCGTAGTGGACAATTGGGTTTCCCCCGCACTCTCGCATCTCGAGAGTGGCACCTCAAGTCCGCTCCAACTAGAGATGCGACTATCTAAAAGATAGCCCGCCGACGTCTAACACCTCGACGCCGCACACGAGCCCGCCAACGTCTAACAGCGCGACGCCGCACCTCATGTGAAGATTTCGTGATCACCGGTGTCACCGCCCATACACCTCGGGCAATAAATCAACTGTGTCCAGGCTTGCGCCCACAATGATTATAATGCAGTATGCCATCAACAACTGACCTACGATACTGACCACAATAACTGATATTCAATGCTAACAACAATAAATGCCACAACTATCAACTGAAGATGCAACCAGAGTAATTCATGTTAGCAAGTACCACTTATGACAACACTAACAGTGTGCACAATGCCTAGCATAATATCATGCTCAATAATCATTAATGAACAACAGCTAATCAGACTCATGCAATTATCAACATGGCATGTTCAACAACATAATGCAACAGGAGATCAACGGATTTCAGAAGCAAATCAATCAAATAGAAGCAAGGGGTAAAATCGTCAATTTACCAATTCAACATTCATCGGCTACAGCAGGAGTCAACTCGCACCCAATATAACTATCCACCATCTAACATGGAATACCACTATTCTATATTATTTAATTATTTATCAACTGAATTACTAACTCGCATCTACTAGATAACACCAAAACATAGAAAAGACCTACCAGACGACCTCTGATCAGAAATCCGACACCACCACCACGTTCAGAACGCAAAAACCTACAACTTTGGTATTCACCTCGACTCGATCCGACAATCCTACGATCAACTACACAAATACCCTAATATTCTATAATTTAACCCTATTTCATGCCATACAGCTCTCTTCATAAATAACCTATTTAATAAATTCATCTCCCACTCGTCTCAGCCCCCGACCTCCGCCTCCTCTGCTCGGCTCGAACCCCTGACGGCCGGCTCTTCCATTCGCCAGCGATCACCTCGGTCGGCCCTCCCGGCCTCTCCCGCGGCTCCCGGCGCCGGCGGGACAACAAAACACACCCACACTCTCTCTCTCTCACTCGATCTCCCTCTCTCGTCACCCGACACCCATCCCGACGCCCCGCCCCCGACGCCGCCTCTACTAGCCTCCGATCCACGTCGGCCGGCCCTCTTGGCCGCTGGCGACCACTCGCCGACCCTCCTCCGGCCTCCTCCGTGACCTCCGGCGCTGGTAGGACGCCGATCCGAGGCTAGGAAGTCACTTCGGCCTCCTACAACATCATCGGCTGCTGCCCCACCGCACGGGCAGCAGTCGCCCACAGGGTGGCAGCCCGCGGACTGCCCGCGGCTACCGCTGCCCCTCCCTCCATCCGACAAAGCCGGACCTTCCTCATCCCGTCACCACTCCGATTGCCGCCGATGAACGAAGAAATAGGAACGACAGAAAACAGCGGACGGAAAACAGGGAAGAGAAGATAAGACTCCTACCTCAAAGCTCCTCCAAACTCCGGTCTTCACCGGAGTCTTCAACTGCCGACGCCTCACGCTCCTCCGTCGGCCGCCGCTGCTACAGGAATCGCGAGAGGGAGAGAAAAAGATTAGAGAGAGGATTAGGGTTAATTAAATAGGATTTAGGCACTTTTGCAATAAGGCCCCTCTAATAAAAATATTTACAACTAGGTCCTTTTATTACAGGGTATAACATCTTCCCCACCTAAAAAAAAAATTTGGTCCTCCAAATTTGAATACCTGTCTCCTGAAGATCATGCTGGTCAACACGAACATTTCCCTGAGTCTGCTCCTGGGATAAAGCGAAGACTCTGGCAGACTGCTGGGTGCTCTGCTGCGGGCCTCTCTGCCGCTGCTGCTGAGAGCTCTGGCCCCCTGCCCGCTGCCTAGACGGACAATCTCTACTGATGTGACCGGGCTGCCTGCATTTAAAGCAGATACGCTGAGGCAGTGGGCAATCTCTAGCTCCATGGGAAGCATCTCCACACTTGAAACAACGAAACTGATATCTACTCGACTGGTCCCCCTGCATAGAAGATCCCTGCGGCTGAGTCGACATCATCCTCGCTCTCTTCTGCTGAGGCTGAGAAAGCTGGATATCATCCCTGCTGCCACCCTCGTCATAGCCTCCACTCATCTGCTCCTGAGTCTGACCTGGTCGGATGGCCTCTACCTGCTGACGATCCGGGAACATCTCAACATGAGTCGCCTCCGCCCGCAGCGCCCGCCTCAGAACTCTATCATAGCTATCCAACTCCTCACTAGCCATCAACCCCTTAATGGAGTTGTTCAGTCCGTTGAAAAAGAACTCTGCCCGCCTGCTACTGGAGGTAACCAAATCTGGGACGAACATAGCAAGTGCATCAAACTGGTTGGCATACTCTACCACTCGCCTCGTCCCCTGACGTAACTGAACGAACTCCTGCAACTTCTGCCTCGCATAGGTAGCCGGATAATATTTCTTGAAGAATATCTTCAAGAATTTCTTCCAAGAGATCGCCTTCCCTCTCAGTAGCCTCTGTTGCATCTCCCACCAGATCAAAGCCTCCCCAGTAAAGCAATAGGTCGCCAAACCGACCTGATCCTCCTCTGGACAGCCCAATACACCAAAGGCCCGCTCTACCTCGCGGACCCACGACTGAGCCACTGCAGGATCGGTGGTCCCCGCAAAGCTGTCGAATTTACCTCTCCCTAGGAGTAGAAATTGATTCAGACGGTCCATCTTCCGTCTCTCGAGAGACTCAGGCTGTACTGGGTCATACCGAGCTACTGGCTGTGGCTGCACCGGTGAATCCTCTGAAGACTCTCCAGCAGATATCTCAGAAGGTGAATCCTCACTATAAGCTGAGTCAGAATCGAACTCAACATCGGCCTCAGGCTGCGGCTCCATCTGTTCGGTCTGCCCTCTCGCTCGGCCACCCCGAGCGCTACCCTGGTTGGGCCTACGACTCGAGCGTGCCCGACGCTGAAACTGAGCCAGGGGGACATCGTCCGCTAAATCTGGCTCGACTCTGGCTGGAACCGGGCTAACCCTCTGAGTCTGAGCAGCCTGCCTACCGCCTCGACCTCGACCTCGACGACCACCTCTGAAGGCCGTCCTGACACCCGCGCTACCTCTAGATTCCATATTTCCTAAAAGGAAAGAACAACTCAGATTCACATTCAACCAACAACCAACAATTAAAAATCAACTTATTATCTTACAGCAAGGTGAAATCTCATCCTTAGACCTAAACACCCAACAATCCTATGGAGGAGGACGATCCTAAGCTCTGATACCAAATTGTTACGCCCCGCCCAGGGTTATCCCTAAAACAGGGACCTCACCTAGGAGGAGCGCAACCTAAAACCAAACCACAAAAATACACCAGAGTATCTCAACATAAACAACTGAATTCATCATTTCAACTAAGAGTTTTCTACATAATGCTCCACAACAATATAAAAACAACTAAGAAAACATCTAAGTAGCGGATGATGCCTCCTCCTCCAGGACTCTAGCTACTTAACTTCAACTACCGACATACCTGCAAAACTGAGGCAATAACAAACAACATCAGCGGAAAGCTGAGTAGGAGAATCGATATGTCAACAATAAGGACATCAATCATGATGCAATGATACTACCAACACAACAACAACATATGACTCTACAATACAGTGCAACATGACAACAACCAGTCACCTTTTCATCTATCAACTAATGCAACTCATACCAATCAAGAGCGTAGTGGACAATTGGGTTTCCCCCGCACTCTCGCATCTCGAGAGTGGCACCTCAAGTCCGCTCCAACTAGAGATGCGACTATCTAAAAGATAGCCCGCCGACGTCTAACACCTCGACGCCGCACACGAGCCCGCCAACGTCTAACAGCGCGACGCCGCACCTCATGTGAAGATTTCGTGATCACCGGTGTCACCGCCCATACACCTCGGGCAATAAATCAACTGTGTCCAGGCTTGCGCCCACAATGATTATAATGCAGTATGCCATCAACAACTGACCTACGATACTGACCACAATAACTGATATTCAATGCTAACAACAATAAATGCCACAACTATCAACTGAAGATGCAACCAGAGTAATTCATGTTAGCAAGTACCACTTATGACAACACTAACAGTGTGCACAATGCCTAGCATAATATCATGCTCAATAATCATTAATGAACAACAGCTAATCAGACTCATGCAATTATCAACATGGCATGTTCAACAACATAATGCAACAGGAGATCAACGGATTTCAGAAGCAAATCAATCAAATAGAAGCAAGGGGTAAAATCGTCAATTTACCAATTCAACATTCATCGGCTACAGCAGGAGTCAACTCGCACCCAATATAACTATCCACCATCTAACATGGAATACCACTATTCTATATTATTTAATTATTTATCAACTGAATTACTAACTCGCATCTACTAGATAACACCAAAACATAGAAAAGACCTACCAGACGACCTCTGATCAGAAATCCGACACCACCACCACGTTCAGAACGCAAAAACCTACAACTTTGGTATTCACCTCGACTCGATCCGACAATCCTACGATCAACTACACAAATACCCTAATATTCTATAATTTAACCCTATTTCATGCCATACAGCTCTCTTCATAAATAACCTATTTAATAAATTCATCTCCCACTCGTCTCAGCCCCCGACCTCCGCCTCCTCTGCTCGGCTCGAACCCCTGACGGCCGGCTCTTCCATTCGCCAGCGATCACCTCGGTCGGCCCTCCCGGCCTCTCCCGCGGCTCCCGGCGCCGGCGGGACAACAAAACACACCCACACTCTCTCTCTCTCACTCGATCTCCCTCTCTCGTCACCCGACACCCATCCCGACGCCCCGCCCCCGACGCCGCCTCTACTAGCCTCCGATCCACGTCGGCCGGCCCTCTTGGCCGCTGGCGACCACTCGCCGACCCTCCTCCGGCCTCCTCCGTGACCTCCGGCGCTGGTAGGACGCCGATCCGAGGCTAGGAAGTCACTTCGGCCTCCTACAACATCATCGGCTGCTGCCCCACCGCACGGGCAGCAGTCGCCCACAGGGTGGCAGCCCGCGGACTGCCCGCGGCTACCGCTGCCCCTCCCTCCATCCGACAAAGCCGGACCTTCCTCATCCCGTCACCACTCCGATTGCCGCCGATGAACGAAGAAATAGGAACGACAGAAAACAGCGGACGGAAAACAGGGAAGAGAAGATAAGACTCCTACCTCAAAGCTCCTCCAAACTCCGGTCTTCACCGGAGTCTTCAACTGCCGACGCCTCACGCTCCTCCGTCGGCCGCCGCTGCTACAGGAATCGCGAGAGGGAGAGAAAAAGATTAGAGAGAGGATTAGGGTTAATTAAATAGGATTTAGGCACTTTTGCAATAAGGCCCCTCTAATAAAAATATTTACAACTAGGTCCTTTTATTACAGGGTATAACAATACGAGTTGGATCAAGATCTACAAGAAGTGGAGAACAACTCGGGTGAGGACAATATCTGGAGGTGGACTAAAAGTGGCATTTTCTCAACTCGTAGTCTCTACAGATTGCTGATTTTCATAGGTTTATCAGATCGCTACTATCGCCTGTTTTGGCAACCGACACTGCGTACAAAAATTTCGATCTTTGGCTGGTTATTGGTTAGAAGAAGACTGCTCACCAGGGACCGTATTGCATATTGGGGCATTACGACTACGAGGTGTGATTATTGTGTGATACACATAACGAGAATCACAAGCACTTATTTGGAAGCTGCACTTTCACCGTGGAGGGTTGGTGGATCTTCTTGTCAGCCCTGAACGAAAGCCATTTCCCTCTTCAGCTCCGTCCTTGGTTGGACGCACGAAATGGAGACCCCAATGAGGGCAAAAAGAGAACACCGCTATTACTGATTCGGAGCTGCAGGTTCGTGTGGTTTGAGAGGAACTGCAGAATATTCAAGAGAACCAGATCATCACTCTATCTATTCCACAGCTATTTCGGCAGCCTCGTATTATCACTTGTCTCAGTAGGATAGTGGCCTTGTTGTTCTGCACTTGGTGTGCGGTCTCTAGGAGGCCATGTATATCTCATTTTCTCTCTATCTTACTTCACATTAATCTTTGAATGGAATAAAGAATACAGGATTCTCATTTTTCAAAAAAAAAAAAAGGTTATTGGGTTGTTGTTTAGACATTGAGATCCCGATGATGGTTTATGAGTGCATTCCTAATGGAAGCTTATTCAACGTAATGTTACATGGTCACTGTAGCTCTCCACTCCCACTGGAAAATCGCTTAAGATTGGTTGAACAATCTGCAGAAGCACTTGCCTATTTGCACTCAGGAGCAGCCCGTCTAATTCACGGAGATGTGAAGTCCCAAAACATATTCCTAGATGATAATTTAATGGCTAAGGTGTCAGATTTTGGGGCATCGCAGCTTCTTCCAACGGATGAATATGGATTTATTGCATTTGCGCAAGGGACTGTTGGTTATTCGGATCCTGAATGCTTGCAAACCCATTGTTTGACAGATCGAAGCGTCGTGTGTAGCTTTGGAGTTGTCCATGAAAAGAGATGCCTTGCATCAAGTTTCTTAATGAAGGTGAAGGAGCACAAGGAAAGGGACATATTGGATGACCAAATGGTAAAGGAAGGCGGACGGGAGATAGTGGGAGAAGTTGCCAACATCGCAAAGGAATGCTTGATGGTTGCAGGAGGAGACATGCCTGCAATGAATGAAGTAGCAGAGAGACTGATAATCCAGATGAGATAGGACACAAAGGTTCAAGTTGCACCCATGGAAGGAAGATAATCCAGATGAGATAGAAAGGTTACTCGGAGAACCAATATACAATTCTAAAGCAGATACCTGCACTTTTCATAGTCTGGATGAGATTAAAATTGATGCCTCCGGCAGATGATGAGGGGTCCTAATTAAGTGAACTGTGAGATCCTTTAGCTCTTCTTCATGGTTCTTATTTTTCTAGCTGGATTGGGTGATCAATGTATCTGTTAAATAACCGAGTGTTTCCTTATTCTTGGAATGGCGCGGTGTACAGATAACAGATTGATAAATGTTTCAATATTCTCGTTCTGCTTTTAATGTTTGAGTTCTCTCTTAAAAGAAAGATCAGATGTTGCTAACTTTATCCTTTATTTAATAGTGGATGAATCTAAATAACATTGCATATCAAATTATCACTTTTCTATTGAAAACATGGCATAGCTGAAGTTTTAACTATGTTAATTGGATTAATCATAAGGAAGCAAAACAACACTTTAAAAACCACAAATGAGAAATTTAGAATGAACTAAATTGTAGGTTAACCTAAATTAGTTGCAAGTGTATATATCATTTGATAAGGATTTATATTTATATATCTATAGTACATCTATTCCAGTGGAAATAATACGATGTATAATTAATCTCTCTATTTCTTTAATCTAAAAGGTGATGGTAAAATTATCCCACTTGTGACCCGGATGCCATGGGTTCGAGCCACGGAAATGGTCTCTCTGCAAAAAGTAGGAGGAAGAGTACATCAACCCTCTCGAAAACGCTCAAAAGTGGGATTGCTTAATTCGTGCACTGGGTCACCCTTTTTATTTTCTTTAATCTCACTAAACTTATTCCGCATGTAAAGAACTCGAACATCCTAACTAATCTTGTATATAAAGAAAACATAACGACATTAAATGCCTTCTTGAATAAAAGAAGATTGTTTGTATTGCTATGTAACTAGAAGTCTCTATGGACTCCTCTCCTAATTTCACTTACAAGTATGTTTTCATATATGTGCTGCTTTGTCTTAATATGTAAGTAGGAACGACTCTACTGTCCTTACAATATATAGTGTATGAAACTAATGATGATTTAGATATGTGTAAAGCTACAGTTGTAATTGTAGATGGACATTTGAGAGAAAAAGTTCGGTTTTACACCCCTACCGTTTTAATGGTCAAGTAACTCATTTAGTCAGTGTTCTCCCTCTGCTAGTTGGATACAACGTTGGAAGCGGCTATGCCAAATCATTCCCCAATGAACAAAGCTTTATAAGGAGTGTAATTCTTGGCGTCTATTACTTGAATCCAAAATTGACTTGCTTTATAAAAAAATGGAGACGGTGGATCTTGATGCTACAGAATTTGATCTGTTAAAGTGTTTGAAGGCTGAACTTGATGGTGTCTACTATGCTGATGGTATTTATTGGCGCCAACGTGCAAAAAAGAGATGGATGAAAGAAGACGATCATAATACTCGTTTCTTTCATCAATGAGCTTCTTTTAGGAGGAAAGCTAATTGGATTCATCATATTTCCACTCCTTCAGGTGTTCTTAATAAGCCTGAGGATGTGGCTGATCAATTTCGGAGGTTCTACATTCAACTTCTGGGTGTGAAGAAAAACCCTTGCTTAAATATTAATTAGTTAGTCATTAATCCCCCTCTTTTATATTCTTTAGCTACTCTGGATTCTTCGTTTTCTCTTGAGGAGATTAAGGTCTCGTTTGGTTGACATGGGAAGTAACTTTTTACAAAAAGTTATAATTCACATGAATTAACTTTCCACATGTATTTTCCGAAAAGTACCTAAAAAGTGTTTGATTGACAAAAAGTTAATTCATAGGAAATGTAACTTCCCACCTACAATATGTTTGATTGACATTAGTACTTCCTAGGAAGTACATATGAAATGACCAATATACCATTTTTTATAAATTAATATTTTAATTTATATGTGTTAGTATATATATATAAATAAAATTTATTTGTAAATAAATATTGTAATATATATGTAAAATATAATATAATATTTTCATATATAATTAATATAATATATATTTTATTATATAGAAAAAATAATTTTTATTTATAGTTAATATGAAAAAATATATATTTTACTAAAAATAAAATAAAATAAAATAAAATAAAATAAAATAAAATAAAATAAAATAAAATAAAATAAATATATGGAGAATTTAAAGATTATTTAATATAATAGTGTCGACAATATAAATTATAAATTTTGCATTAAATGCAAATGTGAGGCTAATATTGACTTTTTCTTTCAATTATAATGCAGAAAATACAACTTACCTAGGTCCTCTAGGTAAGTTACTTCCTGTATTTTGCAAATGTGTTCTCTTTCCCCACGGAAATGATCGTAAGCTTACCAACTCCTCCCCCTTCCTCATCTTAGCCCATTTGCAGTTTCCCACTGCATCATCCCATTGTGGCTAACTCTTCCTCTTCCCTCCTCAACCTCGTTAGGGTTTGATGCTCTAGCGGCTCGGGATCTCGGCTATAACGGTCTCCGTAGTTGCCATTTGAGCGAATCGGAGGAGGTTAGCTCGGAAGGTGATGTATTTGCATTTTTGACCCGATTCTTCTGTCTTGTTTGATGTTTTTTCTCTTCCATTACGCCCTTGATGTGGTTCTGGTGATAAAAAGATAAATTTCGTTTCGGATTTATTGCTTGTGTTTTCGTCGGAGGGGTGATGGTTTGGAGCTGTATTAGTTATGGTAGAAATAATTAAATGTCAATACAATTTACTTCATCGTTATGCTTCTTCTCTCTATATTCTCTCAGATTTGTTATTTATCTTGCCTTAATTTTTATTCTTGACATTTACTATCCTAGTTTAGTGAATACTATTTGAATTAGTTTGACATAATGTTAGACAATCTTAGGTTTAGTTCAATCACATAGGCAATGCCAATCCAATAACAAATCCTTTGATTTCAGCATTTTATTTGTGAATTCATTTATCTATAGATTTTTTGTTAACCCAATATGTGCACTATTATCTTTGCATGGACACTATCAATACAAGTATTCTTACTAATTTTTTTTTATTACCGACAAACTTTCAAAATTATTAGAATAACTAACTTTATTAATGTTGCACCTGTGCATACAACCATTATCTTAATAAAATTGTTTCTATTGCTAGAGATTTTAGCAGCCACGAGTAATTTTGCTTTTGCAGTTATATTATCTCAAACTTCATCTATAATTTATGTACATGTTCTTCTCTCTTTATCCTTTAATCTCTTAAATTATTGCAAGAAATGCAATGTATATGGGCACATCGTTCACAAAAGATCAGAAACTAATTAACATCTCTTGGAAATATTTTCAATCTAGGTTTTTTTTGCCGTGACAATTAAGTGAACACTTATCTCGGCATTAGGTACTCGAAAGATCCACAATCGGTAGTGTGGATCGTCAATAAAAACACCTCCCTCACTACCTCCACCGCTGCACTCAACCTCACCGAGGAAGAAAATTTGGTCATGTACACCACCACCACTATCAGAAGCATCGTGTGGTCGACAGGCACGTCGATCGCATGATCTCCTCTGCTGCGAAATCTCGTGCTTACCGATCTCGGAGCTCGAAACACCACGCTGTGCCAGAGCTTGGACGACCCCTGCGACACTTTTCTCCGAAGCATGAAGCTCGGCGTTCTAACCCTCCAACCATAATGTTTCTATGCGATGACTCGTGTCATAAAAGACTTCGACTGACCCTTCATAGGGCGATTACAACTACGAGGTGGAGAATCGAGGAGTTATAGAGTTCTACATAAAGAAATGCCCTAGTATATTGTTTTGCACTGGACCAAGTAATGATCGCAATTTCAGTGAAAACCTCGATTTCGTGATGATTAGCCAGTTGAAGTATTCATTTGTGACGAACCAATTCGGGGTTTACTATTCGATCATAGCCGTCGGTACACTACTAGAAACTTGGTCTTCAGCAACGGCTATCAGCAACGGCCGCTCAAGCCGTTGCTATTTGCAACAGCATTCTTACGGCCGCTCGAGCCATTGCAAATATGTTGTATCTGCAACGGCTTTCTAACGGACATGCGAGCCGTTGCTGATAATGTTAATGATCAGCAACGACTTTCTAACGGACAAGTGAGCCGTTGCAGATGATAACTTATTAGCAACGACTTGCTAACGGACAAGTGAGCCGTTGCTGATGATAACTTATCAGCAACGGCTTTCTAACGGGCGAGTGAGCCGTTGCTGATAAGTTTATATAGGGCACCAGTCGCGCCCGACCCTTCTTCCTCCCGCTGCTGCCACTGCCGCTCCTGCTGTCGCCTCTCGCCGCCGCTGCCGCTGTTGCCGACGCCGACGACGCCGACGACTCCTCCCGCTGCTGCCGACGCCGCGCCGGTATGTGCCCTCCCTCCGGCTGCCGTCTCTTCCCGTTGCGGCAGGTAGAAAATCCGACCGAAACCCTAAAATAGGGTTTCGGCCAGCGGCGGTCGGCCGATGGCCGCCGTCGGACCTTGTACATTGGCCGGACAGTGTGTCCGGCCAGTGTACGCCGGCGCCGGAGTCCGGAATTTATAGTTTAATAATATTTTATTATTGTTTTTTAATTGTTTTTTAATTGTTAATTAATTGTTAATTAATTATTTAGATTAATTATTTAGATTAGTTATTTAATTTGTTAGAATAATTTTTAGGGTTTAGATTAATTTCGGAATTATCCACTTCGGACGCGCGCCGGAATCGTCCACTTCGGACGCACGCCGGAATCGTCCAATATGGACTCGAACGGTCTCGAAATATTTAGAAAATAATCATGCATCCGACGAGTTCATATGTTTCACGTACGCATCGACGAGTCGGATATGATTTAGCAAAACCTTAGATCCGTTCGGGGATTGTATGTTCGTGTAAAAGAAGTAGATGATCTTTTATACGATGTACAATTCTTGAATTGTCCCTGATTGGACAATTTGGGAATATAGTTATTTGTACTGCACTTGCGTTTTTATTTTAACTGTTATCTAATTATTCTAAATTTCGGCAACATCTCTCTTGTTCTCCGATACGCGCCCAGATGATATGCGTATTCGGAGAACTATAGGGAGATGCTGCCGAAATTTAGAATAATTAGTTAACAATTAAAATAAAAACGTAAGTGCAGTACAAATAACATAAATCCCGAATGGAATAGGACAATCTCACCTAAAGACATTAACCAAAGAAATTGTCATTGATTGATAGAATCATGTCGGCTGATCGAAGTTGGATGTACCGACGTCTTGATCGTGGAGCTTTAACGAATGAGTTTCGATTAGGCGTAACGTACTTCCTAAATTTCGCCTATTCGAATCGAAATTTCGTTAGCATGGGTGATCAAATCCGATGTCTGTGCCGCATTTGTTCAAATAGACGATTTTTGGATCGGGAGACTGTCACTCTGCATCTATATACCAAAGGATTTGCACCAAGATATTTTCTATGGACTTGTCACGGGGAGTCACGCGAAGTCGGGACGTCGAGCAATCCTGTCGTTCAGACATATGGTGAATCTTCCTCTGCTGGTGCTTCTTAATCTGATTATACAATAATCTGATTATATGTCTGTTCGACAGATATGTCTGATCGTGGTTATCGACGCAGGAGAGCTTCGGAGTCTCCGATCGGTGAGACTCCAGCACTTACTCATGCTGCTGATCCTCCTATTGCTGATCCTCATGAGGATGATACTGCCGAGGCTAGTACATCCAGACGCAGGCGGCCATGCGGGCCGAACAGGTGGCAGCCTCCACTAGCCACAGAGTCACGTAGATTGATTAGCGTGATTGGGGAGCGGTAATATATCATGAATTATGAATCATTACAAATTCATTATATCATAATATAATATTAAAATTTATTTTTGTTGTGCAGGTTCGAGCAAGAAGAAGTGTCGAGGAGCATTTCTTCTACTATTCGACGATACATGCACGGGGCATGGCCTACGTGGTCTCACGTGCCTAGCGAGCACGTCGACATGTTATGGCGCGAGTTTGAGGCACGTATTATTATTTTTTTTTACATGCATGATGATATATTAATATTGGTACTGATATTATTATTTTGCAGGCTCGCTATACATGGGCCGAGGACCAGAGGCCCTTCATTTACGCTGCCTGGGAGGCTATTTCCTGGGCAAGGTACAACGGGCAGCTGGGGCAGGCTCGGTCCCAAGCGATGGCCCGAGCTGGGACCACTAACATCGCGGAGACTCGGGGATACGGCCCCGGTTGGATTACTCCGGATATATGGGACCAGCTCGTGGGGATATGATCGACGGATCGATGGCAGGAGGTTTCTCGGAATGCGGCTAGAAATCGCATGTCGGGGGGAGCAACGCGTCACACCGGCGGCTCTGTTGCATTTGCAGTGCACGCGAACCGTATGGTAAGTATATCTTTTAATTATATATTTTATTTGTTACTATGTGTACTAATTAATGTATTTGTTTTGTAAATATAGACGACGGTGTCGGATGACGGGAGTGTCCAGCGACCCTCCCCGATGGCGGTGTTTGAGCGGACTCACCGTCGAGCACATGGGATGGGGGAGTACATCGACAACCGCGCTGCATACATTATGGTAATTATATATTTGTTTAAATTATTCATTATATATTTATAATTTAAGTTTTATGATAAATATTAAACAAAAAATCAAACTCGAGTAGGAGACCTACAGCCAGACGGTGGTGCAGCGCGGGGGTACCCCCGAGGACTTTGACGCAGCATCGTGGGTCGAGGCCGCAAGTGGCTGGGATCATGGCCGCGTATATGGCTTCGCAGATAGTGGTCATGCGCGAGCCGTACTAGGTCCACTTGGGGCACCGACCCCTCCGGTCGCTGGTGAGCGACCGTCCACCTCTAGATCCAGTTATGATCATAGTAACAGAATAAGGACTCTAGAGGAGACGGTCGCGCGTCAGACTGAGATAATGGAGCGCCAGAGTCAGATGATGGCAGATATACAATCTATGCTACGCAACATGTCAGGTCATCCCGAAGCAGGCATCTCTTCGGCATCATCTAATCCATCGTCCTCGAGTCAGTCCACGCCGGTGTACACTCAAGCACTCCAGAGCCCTCCATATGATCCAGACCATCCTCCATCGTGATCGTGAGATTTTTTGTTTGGATATTGAACTTGTTACTGAGATATTGAACTTGTTTAACTTATTTTGTTTGGATATTGATACTTCAATTTTGCATTTGAATTATTTTTATACTATCGTGGATAATTATCAATATAAATATAATTGTTTTGATGTATATCTTGGTGTGTTTGTGATGTGTGAATGAATGTGTGTATGAGGGTATGGGTGTGTGAGTTATGTATCAGATAATGTATCAATGTATCAATGAAAATTTGAAAATTTCAATTTCGTCATCAGCAACGGCTTTCCCACGGCCGTCCGTGGGAAAGCCGTTGCTAAAAGTGTATCGAAAGTCGTTGCTGATGACCTACAACAACGGCTTAGCGACGGGGTTTTACTAACGGCGTTGCTACGGACTCAGCGGCCGTTGCTATTAATGTTATCAGCAACGGCTCCGGGTCTGTGGCAAAACCGTTGCTGATAATATTTTTAGCGACAGCCCGAGCGGCCGTTGCTGATAATGTTTTGAGCGACAGCCCGAGCGGCCGTTGCTGATCCGTTGCTAAGTTATCAGCAACGCGACTTTTTGTCACGGCTCTATTGCAACGGCGCGGCCGTTGCTGATGCTCTTCAGCAACGGCTCAGCAACGGCTCAGCAACGGCATCAGCCGTTGCTGATGCCCATTTTTCTAGTAGTGGTACTTTGATCCTAACTCGGGCGGTGATGAACCCCTTCGGACAATACGAGCAATTGAGGTGGGACAAATCGGCAAACAAATGGGTCAATGATCGGTATCTGCTAAATGATAAATGTGATAGCTATTCACATTGTGAGGCTACTAGAATTTGTAGAGTGGATTACATAGAGTTTTTGCAAATGTATGGATAGATTTGTGGATAACGGGAAGGCTGCATGAGAAGAAAGCCTTTGAGTTGTCCGACGGACAAGTTTGGTGAGTGTTCAACGTGAAGCTCTCGGACACAATAAATGCTCTCGCCGATAGTGGTAGGAATACATATAAGAAGTGCAGAGATTGATGCTCGAAGAATTATTCTTGCATGACGTATGTGTTGGTCGGGTCGAGCGGTTGTATGACTTAGCCTAGCGGTCTTTGGGATCCCAAGACGTTCACTAAGAATGACACGATGAGATTCATGTGTGGCTAATTTTGTATGTTTTTTGCCCCATTGAAGGAAATAAAAAATTTGTGTTGGTCAAAACTATTCCTTTGGTGTTGGGATTTCTCATACTGTGCTATATATTCTGCTGATATAGATGAAAACAAGAACAAAACAAGATTTGTGTACAATATTGAACATTGTAGATTTGACAGCATTGCCTTCCAATGATTTATGCACAATAAAATTTTTCACCAATGAGTTTCAAGTATTAATAAACTTAGACAAGATGGATTTGGTATTATGTACAAGGTAATATTTTTTCTTATTACATTAATGTCATTTTTGTTAATTACTATGTATATAATATAGTTGAATTAGTAAGAAACATTCATCAAATTCAACTTTTAGATGTACAATAAATTGCTGTCAAAAAATTGTATTGAAGGAATTGAGATGATTTTCATCTTAAAATATATGAAAAATAAGAGCTTAGATTACTTCATATATGGTTAGTCTTCGATTTCTAGAGTAAATTTCTAGTTAGATTTTAATAGTACAAATAATGTCATTAGTTTTGTTACATTAATTTTAAAAATTTTGGGAGTAAAAATAATATCGTTAGTCTTATTATATTAACTTTGAAAATTTTGGAACAGTCAAAATTGAAAGTGGATCCTTGAATCGGCAAAAGAGCCTGATGTCATTGTTGGGATCGATCGAGGACTTCTCTACTTGTATCAAGACTTTAATTTACGGGTCATTCTACGCGATCTTAAACCAAGCAACATACTCTTTGACAAAGATATGAATCCAAAAATATCAAATTTTGGAATAACAAAATATTTGAAAGAGATGAAGTTCATGAGAATCAAATCACAAGACTAATTAAAAATATTGTAATTTCCAAAAATTAACTAGTATGTGGTAATTAATTCAAATGCATTTATTCGTCTAAATACGACGTGCAGGCTACATGACGCCCGAATACCTAACAAATATAATTTTTTTTATTCAAATATGATATTTTCGGCATTTGTGTTATAGTATAAAAAGTTCTAAGTGGTAAGAGGGATATAATATTCAATCAAGCTAATACAAAGTTAAATCTTTAGGATATGTAAGTATTTTATGATAAATTATGATTAATTACTTTCAAAATTTCTAATTAAATATAATAATTTTTGAATTATTAATATTTGATAAAAAAAATTTCTCGTGCATATATGATTTTACAAGCATATAGACTGTGGAAAGAAGGAAAACCAATGAAGATTCTTGATGAAACATTGATTTGCTCACATCCTCCGGCTGAAATTTTATGCTGCATACAGATTGACCTTTTATGTGTGCACGAAAATGATGATATGCCCACAATGGCAGAGGTGATGATGATGTCAGCTAGTGAAGAACAGTTGGAAGCTCCAATTAAACATCTCACTATTAAAGCGATATATACTTATATGTGAAACGATTTCACTATTTTTAACGAGATTAGTATCAACGTTACATAGATGAAAGATGTATGTTTCATCGGTCTGTAATGTTGGTACTAATCTCGTTAGCTGAAGTGAAATTCCTTCACTTGTAAGTATCACTTTAATAGTAGGTTGTTTAAGCTGAGCTTCACTAGCTAACATCATTACCATCTCTGTTATATCCAGTATAAAAAAAAAAAATTAAAATTGAGTCAATGTTTGGATAGGGGGATGACACGGGGAGTGGGAGTAGCAGGTGAAAGTAATGGAGTGGTAAGGGAGATGTGTAGTTGAAGGGTTTTAAGAAGGGGAGAGAGGGAGCTGGCGAAGAGAGTTTGAGAAGAGGAGAGGAACCTGCGAGCGGAGGAGTCGGCGCGCGTCGTGTTGCTGGTGGAGCTCGTCGTCGTCGTCGAAATCGCGAATCGAGGTAGGAGATCTCATCCTCTCCGTTCTTTATTTCCGTTGTTATCTCCGCCGATCTAACGACGAAGACAAGGGGAAGAAGTGGCTGTGAAGCCGCAGCACACGCGGGCTGGCTGCGTGCGGATGTCGCACGCAGCGGCCGCGTGTAGTGGCTGCGGACTGCCACGTCGAGGTCAGCCAGCCGGAGGGCTGCCACGCGCAGCCATGGCGGCACCGGGCAGCCGAACGCTGCCGGCGAGCTATTCGGGCCTTCGCTCGGTCGGTCGTGTGACTGGGCGAGGCCGGAGGGTCAAGGAGAGGGCGGGGCTGTGGAGTCGTCGGTCGGCGACAATTAGGTGGCTGGCGCGGGTGGGGTGAGGGGTGAAGAGGGAGATCGGGAGGAGAGAGAGAGAGAGAGAGCATCGTCGGCGGTCGGGAGGGCCCGCCGGCATGGGTTCAAGCGAAGTAGGGGGCGGCGTCGGGAGGGAGGTCGAGTGGGAGTGGAGGCGTCGGGTGGGCATCAGACGAGTGGTGAAGATATAAATAGTGTTGAGAAGAGAGCTGTATCGTATAAAATTGGGTTGATTTATAAATTATTAGGGTATTTTTATAGTTGATTGTAGAGTCGTCGGATCGAGTTGAGGTGAATACCAACGTTGTAGATTTTCGCTTGCTGAACGCGATGGTGGTGTCGGATTTCAGATTGGAGATCATTTAATATGATTTTGATATATTTCAGTGTTGATGTTGTTTAGTAAGTTAGTGATATAGATGTGTTTGAAATTAATTTATTTGGTGGGTCTCGAGTTGTCGGTTGAAGTTGAGGTGAATAGCAATCTTGATCGTTTTCGCGTGCTGAACGCGATGGTGGGGTTGGTTTTCCGAGAAAATATTGTTAGGATATTCCTTCAGTTGATTAGTTGTTGATGTTGTCGATGTATTTAAATAATATTAAATTATTAGTATGAGAATTTAGTTAATTGATTGGTGTGAAATAATTATGGTTTGAAGAGTTGGTTGAGCATAGGTGTTTGGAGAGTGGGTTGAGCTTGCAAGTCTGTTGTTCTTTGTCTGTTGTTGATTTATCGTCGGAGATAAATTACGGAAATACCTTTGCTTCCATTGTTTGATTTGCTTCTTAAAATTTATTGAACTCATGTTGCACATTATTGTTGGACATGCCATATAGAGAAATTGCATGTGTTGCATTTTATTGTTGCTTATTGGTGTTGTTTATTTGTTGAGCATATTATTATCCTGTTGATCATGTCATAATCACTTGGAATTATTATATTGTTGATCATGACGATGTTATATTAGTAGCACGTTGATCATGTCATAATCACTTGGAGTTGTTGCTATGTTGTTGTTCATGGTGAAATACCTTGTTGCACTCTTCGAGTCGAGTTGCATGATTGTCGATCTGGAGGCTACGGCCTTGGAGAGGACTTCGGTCCATGACCATTTCGGTGTGGTACCCCCCAGGCATGGGAGAGGGTATATATGATATTGACTAGTCGCATGTTGGGCACCTTCGGGTGCGATGATGTCGGACACGGCATCTGACGGGCTACCTGCTTTGTGGGGCTAGTCGTTTCACCGTTGGAGCGGACGGTTGATGCCACTCTGCAGGTGGTAGAGTGCGGGGTTTTTACCCAACGGTCCACACGCTCGATGATTCTGTTGATATTATTTAGGAGTAGATAAGAAGTATTTATTGTGTTCATTGCCTTTGACTGCATCTTAGGCCATGTTGTTATGCATTGTTGAGTTGACACTTGATACTTGTCGATCATATTGTGATTCTCCTACTCAGAATTCGCTGATCTCCGTTGTTTTTGCTTCAGACTTGCAGGGGTGAGCAGTCAATTTATAGATCGAGGTGTATATAGTTTTTAGTCAGCTAGTAGTCAGTCGTAGATATGGAGCTCTGATAGCGACTGCTTTTGTATTTTGTTTCGTCTTGTCGCTTTATAACGTTAAATCTTGATATTGTTATTTTGGAGATGTAATATGTGGAACTATTTGATATTTTGTTAAATCTTGTATTTGATCGGACTGTTTCTTATTGTATGTACTGTTAGATTTATGGATTGTAATTATTGGTTTTGATATTGTTGTTTTATTTTATGTTGATTCGTGGCTTTTCATTCCGCTGCGCGGTGTTCGAGTCGCCGTCGCGTCTCCGGGCCGGGGGCCGGGGCGTGACAATTTTTGGTATCAGAGCCTAGGATTTAATGTTAGGTTAAGGTTAAGAGCCTAGGTGTCTTACCTTAGCGATAATATTCTATGGCGTAGAAGTTGAAGTTGTAAGCTTTACCTAAAATTTTTGTTCTATTTGTAGAGAGATGACATCAAGGGGCAGTGTTGGGCGTGCGAGGGGTCTTGGAGACCCGGGTGCAGATCAAGATCGGGTGACGATTCCTCGACGAGCACGTACCACTCAGGTTACGGCTCCGACTGTTAGGGGTCGTGGTGGATGGGTGAGCCGGGGTGCTCCTGTTCATGTTCCCGTGGAGGAGGTGCAGGACTTTATTCCTGGAGCTGGAGAGGAGGAGGCAGTTGGTCAGGCCGTACCGGTAGTCCCTCAGGCCGTTGGAGAGGGCTTAGCTGTGCATATTCCTACTATGCCACAACCGCAGTATGTTATGCTTGTACCAGGACTAGAGAGAGGCTTTGCTAGCACTGAGTCATGGGAGTCCCGCATGCTGAAGTTCCAACAGTTTGGCAGAGAGCGTTTCGGTAACTTCGGGGGTGGTGCAGACCCTATGGCGGCTAGGGCATGGTTAGCTGGAGTGGAGGATACTATTAAGGCACTTAGGTGCAAGGAGGAAAAAAAGGTGGATCTGGCCACCTTTTACCTGATTGATGGGGCTAGAGTTTGGTGGAGGGCTTAGGACGCTACTAGAGGTGGAGCTGATATTTCGTGGGCAGAATTCAGAGCTGCATTCTACAGTAAATATTTTCCGATGACATTTCGCCAGCAGAAGAAGCAAGAGTTCCTTGATCTGCGACAGCGAGGTCGTAATGTGGCAGAGTATGAGGTTGAGTTTGACCGTTTGTCAAAGTTTTGTCCGCACATGGTGTCCTCGGAGGAAGACAAAGCAGAGCATTTCTTCAGAGGACTCGACTTTGCTATTCAGGATCGGATGTCTAGTCATGATGATCTGAGAGACTATAGTCGAGTGGTGGCACGAGCACTTCTGGTTGAGAGTACTCACTTGAGGATCAGCCAATTGAAGCAAAAAGATCGTCATGGTCGACCACCACTTCCGCAGGGTGCAGGAGGTCATGTTAGGGGCCAGGGAGGCTTTAGAGCTCAGGCCCAGCCATCCCAGAGTAGATCTGTTGGTAGTCATTTCAGACCGCCGAAGAGGGCAAGGACGTTTCCCACTCAGTCACAGGGATCATCCCAGCCTTCCCAAGCACCTCGAGATCAGTTATCGAGGGTCACTGCTAGATCTGGAGATCAGATGGGAGTCAGGTCTGACCACTGTTTTAACTGTGGAGACAGTGGACACTTTGCTAGGGACTGTCCTAGAGGTGGCAGTGTGTGTTATCATTGCAAGCAGCCCGACCACATCAGTAGGAGTTGTCTAGTCGGACGAGCGCAGAGGACTCCACAACAATAGTCGAGGGGGCAGAGTCAGGGTCAGAAGCAACCCATTTATCAGAGACAGACTAGTCAAACTCAGGCCCGAGTTTTTGCATTGACCCAGGAGGAGGCACATCAGGCATCAGGTTTAGTGATAAGAGGTATTATTTTAGTGTTTGATTTACCTGCTCATGCATTGATAGATACTGGTAGTACTTATTCTTTTATTTCTCCATCTATGGTTGCTAAATTGGTAAAAGAGCCTACCCCTAGATCTAGTGGTTTGTTTGTGCTCACGGCGTCAGGTGATGTGATGCGGTCGAGCCATGAGTTGAAGGGGTGTAGACTCCGTTTGGGAGATGTTGAGATTTTGGTAGACTTGCTTGTGTTAGATTTCTTCGATTTCGATGTTATCTTGGGTATGGATTGGCTTACCGCTAACCATGCTAGAATCAATTGTCGAGAGAAAGTAGTAATATTTTCTCCCCCAGGACAACCTTGCTATGAGTTTGTCGGATCAAGGGAGCAGGTGGCACCGATTATTTCAGTTTTGCAGGCTAGACAGTTGATGGACCGAGGGTGCAATGGCTTTCTGGTGTCATTAGTGGGCACGTCTATCGATGAGCGGCTTCAGATCGAGAACATACCGATGGTTAGAGAGTTTCCAGATGTGTTCCCAGATGAGTTACCAGGCCTACCACCAGAGCGACAGATTGAGTTCTGTATTGAGTTGTAGCCTGGTACAGCTCCTATTTCGAAGGCACCGTATTGTATGGCGCCTAAGGAATTAGAGGAGCTTAAGGGGCAATTGCAAGAGCTTCTAGATAAGAGATTTATTCGTCCTAGTGTGTCGCCTTGGGGAGCTCCTGTCCTATTTGTGAGAAAGAATGATGGATCTTTGAGGCTCTGCATCGACTACAGACAGTTAAATGCAGTGACCGTCAAGAACAAGTACCCGTTGCCTCGGATTGACGACCTGTTTGATCAGTTGCGAGATACTCGTGTGTACTCAAAGATTGACTTGAGATCTGGATACCACCAGTTGAGGGTGAGAGAGCAGGATGTGCAGAAGACTGCTTTCCGTATGCGTTATGGGCATTTCGAGTTTTTGGTTATGCCATTTGGGCTAACTAATGCTCCTGCAGCATTCATGGACTTGATGAACCGTGTATTTTTAGAGTACTTAGATTGGTTCGTGATTGTTTTCATTGATGATATTCTGGTGTACTCCAAGTCAAAGGCTGAGCATGAAGAGCACTTGAGGATTATTTTGGGTGTATTGAGGAGAGGACAATTATTTGGAAAATTGAGTAAATGTTCTTTCTGGCTAAAAGAAGTCGGCTTCTTGGGGCATGTGATTTCTGGTGCTGGTATATCAGTTGATCCGCAGAAGGTTGAGGCAGTGATGAGCTGGCAGAGGCCAAGGACGGTCCATGAGATTCACAGTTTCCTTGGACTAGCAGGCTACTACCATAGATTTGTAGAGAGTTTCTCGAAGATTGCCGCACATTTGACTCAGTTGACGAGGAAAGGTGTGAAGTTTATTTGGAATGACAAGTGTGAGACTAGCTTTCAAGAGCTGAAGAAAAGGCTTACTACTGCACCTGTGTTAGTGATTTCTTCTGGAGGAGATGGTTTTGCCTTGTACACTGATGCATCCATTCAGGGCCTTGGTGCTGTTTTGATGCAGAACGGGCGAGTGGTAGCTTATGCTTCTAGACAGCTTAAGGAGCATGAGAAGAACTACCCAGTGCATGATTTAGAGTTAGCTGCCATCATATTTGCCCTTAAGATGTGGATGCATTACCTTTATGGTGTCACCTTTGAGATATTCATAGATCATAAGAGCTTGAAGCACCTATTCACTCAAAAGGAGCTGAACATGAGACAGAAGAGGTGGATGAATTTTCTTAAGGATTATGACTGCACTATTAATTATCATCTTGGCAGGGCGAACGTAGTGGCAGATGCCTTGAGTAGAAAATCAGTGGGGATGTGTCAGCATCTCAGAGTTGCAGAGTCAGAGCTGATTAGACAGTTGTCAGAGCTTAGCTTGGACTTGGTAGGTCAGACTCAGAGTGGAGTGCTTGCACAGTTGATCGCACAGTCGCCGGTAGTGGAGCGGATTCGAAAGTGTCAAATGGAGGACCGTCACTTTCAGGTCTTTGCTCAGGAGGTGGAGCAGGGCACTCGTATGGACTTCTCACGAGATAGCTATCATTCAACTATTCAATAGAAAATATAGAGAAAGAGAAAGAGATCAACAGTGCTAGGCAAATCTTCATAATTATAGGAACAGTTAATTTGATTAATGTTGAACCAGCTTATACAATCATGATCATGATAAGGTTGTTTTTCTTGCTACATATTTTAGCTGTCATGAGTAGTTATGCTTTTGTCGGTATATTCTCTCAAACTTTATCTATAATTTACGTGCGTGCTCTTCTCTTTTATCTCTTCAATCTCTTAAGTCATTGCAGGAAATGTAATGTATCTAGCCACATCGTACACAAATGGTCAAAAACTAACATTTTTTGGAAACATATTCGAACTAGGTTTCCAATTACTGCCCGAGGAGGTGACCGCTGAATGTGGGATTCCTTAGATTTGCTATTGATCATGCTAGTTTAGTGAATGCTATTTAAATTACTTCGTCTTAATGTTAGATAATGGTAGGTTTAGTCAATTCACTCAGACAATGTTAGGCCCAATCCACATGATGTATTTTTCAACTACTGCCATGAGAAATTAGATGTCTGATTCAAAATACTATTGTCGTTTATTATTTAAATGATTTTCATTTCAATTTGAATATTAAACACTATATATTCGGTAGTTCATTTTATCTTTTTCAAATTTCATTACTGAGTATAGTTGACATCGTCTTAAAGAACATTAGCAAATAACCTTTGAAGAACATTACTAGTGCTTCATGAGTACTCGTTTTATCATTAGTATAATTTTTTTATACCAATATAATTTTATTTCTTCAAAAAATAATTGAACTTTGTGATGTATGTTTAACATTCTACATAGTTATTTCACATTCAAAAGTCTTTATTCAGATTGTGACCTTCATCAGATTTGTTATTTATCTTGTCTTAATTTTTATTCTTGACATTTATTATCATAGTTTAGTGAATACTATTTCATTAGTTTGCCATAGTGTTAGACAATCCTAGGTTTAGTCCTATCACTAAGGCAATGCCAACCCAATAGCAAATCCTTTGATTTCATTATTTTATTTTTGAATTCATTTATCTATAGATTTTTTGGTAACCCAATATGTACACTATTATCTTTGCATGGATACTATTAATACAACTATTCTTTACTAATAAAAAAATTAGTGCTAGAAATCCAGAGATGTTGGGGTATCCTGCATCGATTACATAAAATTTATCTACACAAATATGAATGCAAGCATATTAGCATATATCATAGTTGACCATATAGAGATGATTTATCACAATTTTTACCTCGAACCGACATAGGAAAATCCAAATTTGGCCCATATATAGTGTTTGTAAATATACGAGAGTCATTGGTTGTTCCCTCACAATCAGTTTTCACATACGTAAACATCATGTTGTGGGCACAAGCAGCCATTATATTTTGAGTGTTTGTTCCCTTTCGATCACGATACATTGTTTGTTTGTGGTGGAAACACACGCTGCAATATGGGTTCCATCTATTGCACCAATGCAATTCTACAAAGGAAAACAAGTCTCATTAAGAACTAATATACATATCATAGGGCAAAAAATGATTATTAGTATGATTGATTAAATATTACCTTAAAATAGGGATACCACGTAGGATGACCTTGTATCTCTGGTTGCACTGTCCGAGGGTATCGTGGTTTTATTATTTGTGCCCCTAGTTTATTATTGCAGCTAAGACACTCTTAAACCAATGGTGGACTATTTTCGTTGAGTGTTGGTAACGCTCTGCGACCACCCGTACACGTTCGTTGTGGCCAATTGTGTACGAGAACATCACGACACCTTCCTCAACAGAGATCCTTTGATCTTCTAATCCAAACCCTCTTAATTCGTCACATAATCTTCTAAAGAGATTTGGTTCCATCCGTAAGTTCTCATAACACCTTACTCTACTATGCATAAGCTCTTGCACATATGTCGCACCAGATAATGCAGATGTTCGTACTGGTTGGCGAAGCGAACGAGAACTAATATAATTTCCGACACGTATAGCTATAGCTACAAGACACTCTTCCAATGCATTTTCAAATACTTCATCATCATCTAAATTATTTGGTGGGTGACTCATCCTGCATGCATTCAAAACCAACATATGTATTTGAAATTATTTGCTACAAGTCTCAAGAAATTTTTTTTAACTAGGCATACCTCAAAGGCTCAAATCAGGTATATATCAATTCACAATGAGCAATTATACTATGTTCTCTATTATCTTCCATCTATATATAGAGCAAGTCTACTAATTTCCATTATTGTACAACTACCATTTTCTTGAAAATTACAGGAGTGCAATAATAATTTTACAAGTACCAATACCATATCAAAATACTCCCTCCATTCCACAATAAGTGACGTTTTAGACTTTGGCACAAATATTAAGATGTCTATTAAATAACCTAATTTTTAGCAGAAAAAAATTCTTTTGACTAAATTATCCATGGTGTGACCCTTTAATAGCTTTCAATGAAGATTCTATTAGTTGACATTTAGTATTCTCTTGTATTGATGGTAGAAGCTTTTATTGAAGGTTAAAATTGGTAAAAGAAATTTAATACTCTATTGAAAATCTAAAACGTCACTTAATATGAAATATAAAAAAATGTCTAAAACATCACTTATGGTGGAACGGAGGGAGTACTAATTAGAGATTGAAAGTTACACGAGTAATGATTACTTAAAAGAGTGCAATATTATGAAAATTACAATAGTGCAATACTAATTTTACAAGTTCCAATGTCATATCAAATTATTTCATCCATTTCATAATAAGTGACTTTTTAAGGTTTTTTTAAAATTCCATATTAAGTGACACTTTAGACTTCCAATGTAGTATTAATTATTATTTTTTACCAATTTTAATCTCTAATAAAAGTTTCTCCCATCAATGGAGTATAATAATAAAAGCATGAAATTTAAGGATCACACTACGAGTAATTTAGTAAAAAGAAAGAAAAAATTGTTAAAAATTAGGTTATTAAATAGTTTTCTTAATTTATGTGCCAAAGCCTAAAAAGTCTCTTATTATGGAACGAAGGGAGTACTAATTAGAGATTGAAAGTTACAATAGTAAAAAGTTCCAAGAGTGCAATAACATCTAAAATTAATAATTTTACATGTCCAACATAAGTTTATGAAAATTAAAACAGTGCAATATTATGAAAATTACAAGAGTGCAATAACATCTAAACTAATTTATCAAGATTTTGAACCTAATATTTCATGCGGTCCTCTGACATTAACATAAAAATAGCTCGAGCTCCAGCATCATCCTTAAGAACCATTGTTGCATTGAAATAAACTTCATCAGATAAATTGGGAGTGGTATCTAATCGGGCAATGCAATTAGGAATTGTATGTGGATCACTGCATGAGCTATTTGTTGCTGCATTCATAGATAACTTACTTGCAGCAAATGAATTTAGTGCACTAGTCATTTGATCAAACCCTTTTGCAAAAATAAGATCGATACTCTCTCTTGATTTACCTCTTTTCTTGGTTCGAGATGAATGAGTCGCACTTGGAACATGTTGCTTAGATGATAAAGTCTCCTCATCTGACTGGTCCTCAATATCTACTGTTCTTTTGCTATGCCCACCATTTCCTATGAAATCATCCTCCAACGCTCGTTCGTCGTCAAAAGTCAACGGTTGTTGCGTAGAGGATCTTGCTAACATACCATTAGCAGATTGATTTTCAAATATCATATCCATCAAGTGGTAATATTCAGGTGGGCCATTTTTTCACATTTTGTACGCTATCCCTGATTTCTGTGTATACAAAGAAAATGCATTAAAAATATCTAAATGAGAAATATGTGCAAAATATATAAACCAATTCAATATAAATTAACTCATACCGAAACACTATTCCACACTGTTTCATTAGCCTTGATTTTGTTGGTATTTGGATTCCACGTGACGCCGGTATGGTTAATTAATTCCTTGAAATTTTGATACATCCGATGAATACGATTTTTCTTCTGTCTACACTTTGCCGCCCCAAGGTTAATTTCACATTTCTCATATAATTTTTCACTAATTTCTTCCCAAATGGAGGGCTTAAAGTTTGTGGTACCATGTGCTGCAAAATATTCTTGCAAAATGAGTAAAAATTATTTGGTGATATTAGTGGACCAAGTTTCAATCTTTTCTCGAGATTTTCGATGGTCAGCCATATCTTATAGAAAGATTCACTGAAATTATAATGACAAATTTTACTAGTTAGAAAAGCTGTTCAAGCTACCATTATCATTGTGATAGTTTGGAAATTATCAAATAACATCACAATCCAATATTTACTTACATGCAATTTATATGATAAGCTTCACTAACATGCAATTTATATTCATAAGCTTATAGGAAAAATATACATATAAAACAAAAAGATACCTGCCGTGAATAAAATATTAACATTGACTAATTGAACTTAAAATTTTATTAACGAAGCTATTATATTTACAAACCGAAGTTGCTATGTTAGTAAATATTATGCTAGACTAGAAAATGTTATGGGGGAAAGTATCTGACCAGGTTGAAAATATGCCAAGTACAGAAAAATAATTAATACAACCAAAAGAAGTATGTCATCAATCATTTGACTAGGTTATTTGATAATACAGAAAAATAATTAATACAGTTACTTTTCTCCCTTCATATTGGCATATTGCTGATAATTTATAATTGGAGGTAATTTGACTAGGTTATGCAACTCTAAGTGGAAAATATATAATGGCAATCAACCCATGGAAGTAAAGATTAGGTTTATCTTAACTCAATTTATTTTTAAAGCAAGAAGAAATGCAACAAAGGTGACCATATTGGCTGCTTCATTATTATTATTATTTTAATAAAGAACACTTGTATTATACCAAAAAAGGTTACAAGTAGGGGGGAGAAGGGATACAAAAAAATGTATGTACATTGTGATAACACACCAAAAAAAACAAGAGATAGCAAGATGAAAGGACAAAGTTAGATACAAAGATTTAAATATGTTGTAGCCTCAGAAGCAAGGATAGAGTAAGGTTTTGCAGACTCGTCAAAACAGCATCGATTGCGCTCGTGCCAAATTTTCCACCTCCAAACCATAATGAGGAAATAAAGTCTCTTCTTCTGTATCAAGGGCGCACTCCCCGAACTCTGCCAACGACAGAACTCAAGAGAAAGAGCATTCAGTCCTACAATATTTAGAAATAGGACCCATCCCTCAATCGTATAGTTGCACTTAATGAGAAGATGATTGTGAGTTTCATCTTCAGCTTCACACAACGGACAAAGAGGATCTAGTTGGACGTTGTGCGAGATCAATCGGTCCTTGGTTGGTAGCCTCTTTCTGTTAATGATCTAGTTAACAATTGAAATAGCTTCAGGACAAGTACTTTGCCAAATGTATTTAGCAGAAGGATCCCTTACACCTCTAAAAGTGATCATCTTGTAAAGAGAGTTTGTGGAGAAAACCCCAGTAGAAGTCCATTTCCAAGTTAAAATATTCTCACCATTGCTTGATAAAATAGAGTCCAAAAAGCGGGCTAGATCAGCCAGCCTTCCCAAGGGCACAAGGTTATTAAACTGAATGTTCCAACCATGAGGCTCTCCAACCTCATTACTCACCTTAGCATCATGAATACAAATATTCTGATCAGAAGCGAGAAGAAAGAGCTCGGGGAATATATCTCGAAGATGAGAGCCAGAAATCCAAGGATCCAACCAAAGTCTAGTAGAACATCCAGACCCTACTTGATAAGATATGGAGCTCCGAAACACCTCCGCATATTTCAATATGCTTCTCCAAATCGGGGAGAAAGAGGGGGAGACAGTGTCCAAGGATAGAGATAGGGTTGGGTACAACGTCTTGACAATGTCCACCCAAAGATTTTCATTCCTAATCAAAAAGTTCCACAACCAAGATCCCATCCTGGCGGCATTGTGTGCATTGATGTCAAGGATGCTAAGACCGCCATCTGATTTGTGTCCAATGACTGTATCCCAATTAATCAAACACCTTCCACGAATGTCTACTTGTCTCGAGCCTGTCCAGAGAAAAGTTCTTCTCCTTCTATCTATTTGCTTAGTAACCCATTTTGGAGCTTCAAAAATGGAAAATGTGTAAGAAGCTTGGCTGGTAAGCACACTATCGATGAGGGTGCGTCTACTTGCTCTAGAGAGGAGGGCCCCCTGCCAAGAAGCCAGGCAACTATCAAATCTCACAATAATGGCCGACCAGTCCTGCTTTAGAAGTGGGCCAGTACGAAGAGGAAGGCCCAGGTAGTGAAGAGGAAAAGAGCTTTCTTAACAATTTAGAATGAGCGCCAGGTTTGAATTGATATTCGTGTCTCCCAAAATGTGAATTAGCTTTGTTTTTGCCGAGTTGATCCTGAGGCCAGAGTTTAACTAGAAACATTTGAGAAGCAGCTTCAAAGAGTTAATATAATGAGGAGAAGCCTCGCTAAACAAAACAAGGACATCCGCATACAAAACATGAATAATTCCAGGCGAAAAAGAGTTAGAAAGCGCACCCTTTAGAAGACCACAATCAGCTGCTCTGGAGATAAGCTTAGACAAAACATCCACAACCAAATTAAAGAGAAGTGGGGACAGAGGGTTACCTTGTTTTAAGCCCTTTCGGTGTGAGAAAGAAGATCCAGCTGACCCATTAATGAGGATGGAAGATGTCGCAGAGTGTAATAAATGCTTGATCCAAAGAGACCAGGAAGCAAGGAATCCTCTGGCTTTGAGAAGGTCACTAATGAAGGACCAGTTCACAGAGTCGAAGGTCTTCTCGAAATCCACTTTGATAAGGCAGGAGTTGTCATATCTGTGCTTGCAAGCCCAAACGGTTTCAAAGATTGCCATGGAGCTATGAAGGCTGCCCCTGTCGGCCATGAAGGCTCCTTGGGTACAATCAACCAAAGAGTGCATTAGCAACGCCAGTCTAAAAGCTAAGATCTTGGAAAAAAAGTTTAACAAGAGCATTCTCAAGACTGATTGGACGAAACTCATAAGGCGAACTGGCACCCTCTTTTTTTGGAATAAGAGAAATAAAGGCTTGGTTAATTCTTTTAAGGTCCGAGGGGTCCCGCTGTAAGTCATTCAAGATGGTGACCAACCCCACACCAATGAAGTCCCAATACCTCTTGAAAAACTCAGAGATAATACCATCAGGCCCGGGAGATTTAAAATTGGCTGCTTCATTGAAAATAAAGATCTAATCCATGTAATTGTAAGATACTTTTCAGTATATGTTTGGGAAGGGACTATGGAAATTGGATTCCAGCATGACAGTGCATAGATCATGAAAAGTTGAAGAATTCAACAGCACTTCTAGTCATAGACTCTTGTGTAATGTATAACAAATAACTCTAACTTCAGACTAGCTGATTCTAATAGATAAGCCTTATGAACCAGACTGCTCATTGTCAACGGTTGGTCCAATTACAAATAGCAATCTCAGGATACATCTGAAAACTAAATTCATAAGGCTATGATGAATACAATAATACGAATAATAACTGATATGCTAGGGATGTAATTCCATTCATCTTTTTATTACTATTACTATTTGCATCACAATCTACAAGATCTCCCACTTATCAACATACAGAAAGGTGCTATTCATATCAAGATTTAGACAGACTAGCTAGAAGTATAATGATCATATCAAGGATGTAACTCCTTACAAGTATAACCTGAATGGGAGTTTAAAAGATTCAGTGGGAATCCCTTTCATCTCTCTTGAAATGAATACAAGATTTCGATTTCAAAAAAAAAAAAATTCAGTGGGAAGCCACACCCCTGTGCATATCAGCTGTAATGACTCTTTGATTATTAGATCCTTTTGCAACTAGATAAAAAGTATAGCAGACCAACATTGATCCAATTCCTCAACAAGTTCTTCAAATAAAAAGAAACCTTCAAATTGAGTTATCAAAATTTTATGTAGAGAGAAGAACCACACACCGCAAAGCAATAATCAAGTGAGTCAGCTGCGAGAGCCAATATGCCTTAGGAAATCAAGTTAATAGTGATGATACAAAGAATGAATCCCATACTTAATCAAAGAAGATACAAAGAATGAATCCCATACAAAGAAGATGAGAACTTAACCAAAAAAAATAGGAATGAATCTCATACAAAGAAGATGTGAGATAGTAGCAACCTCAATGTCATCAACAAGATCACTGCCAATAGGAATTAATCCCATACTTCGACCATTCTTATGCTAGATCAGGCCGAGAAGAAGAAGGTGGAGCCAGATCTGGTCGAGAGAAGAAGGGGTCGGGCCAGATCTGGCCGAGAAGAAGAAGAGGAAGGTCGGGCTAGATCTGGCCGAGAGAAGAAGAAAAGGAGGGGTCAGGACCTAGGAAGCACGGACACTCCGTGGAGCTACCGTGTCCGCGTGTTCGACACGCCGCAGACACCGACACACGAAGACACTTGTCCGACACACGTGTCCCACGTGTCAAGAGTGTCTTGACCGGTCAAAGTTTTTTTTTGCCCGGACATGCCTGGAGACGGCCCGGACATGCCTGGACACGGCTCGAACACGCTCGGACACGGCTCGGACACGCCCGGACACGGCCAGCCATGCATCTTTTTTAAAAAAATAATAAAACAATCAAAGAAATTTAGTATTTTATCTTCTTGTTGTTGTGAAAGAAATTAGAGCACTTACTCTTTTATCTATTCCCTTAAAAGGAACAAGATGAAGCCTAAACGTGCGGAGAGTTTAGTATTTGTCCATAGTAATCTTCATCTCATTTCAAGGAAAACTCCCTAATAATAAAGGGGAAACAATAATGTGAGACGATATTAGTAATATTACAGAAAATGAATTTTTAATTGATGAAGATAATGGAATCCTTGAAGTTGCCAATCTTTCTCTTGATGAACCAGAGTTGGAGAGAGTAATATTTTCTAATGAAGAAGATAACAACAATAATTGATGAAGAAGATAGGATGACTCTACTTAATTTTTTGTTTACGTGTGGTTGTACATGACTAGTTCTACTAAGACATGCTAATTTAGAAATTTTTTGGGAGATGTCAATAGATATTGTGTCTCATGCTTTTGGAAGGGGCTAAGAAATAGTAAGTATTGACACAGGAAATTATTTAGAACGCTTCATATATTTTGAAAGGGGCCTAAGAAAAATTGAAAATTAAAAGTTTGATATCAATGAAAATATCATGATATTATTATAAATTCTTGAACTATATATATATATAAACTGTGAATTTTTTTTTAAAATAATATATATATATATATATATGTGTGTGTGTGTGTGTGTGTGTGTTATATATGCCGTGTTTGTGTCCTGTAAATTTTTGAAATTGGTGTGTCTTCGTGTCCGTGTCTGTGTCGTGTCCCGTGTCCGTGTCGATCCGTGTCGATGTTTCATAGGTCAGGACTGATCTGACCAAGAAGAAGAAGGAGAAGGAAGTAACCTGTAGAAGCTTGGAGAAGTCTCGCGTAGTCGTCGCACTTGTCGCCGCGCTCACGGAAGCCATCGATCGCCTCTCTGCAGAAATCGGGTTTTGTGTTGAAACTAAGATTTCTATTTTATTACAAGTTTGCCACCGCAGTTTCATTTTTTTGAAACCGCGTGACTTGAAACCGACGAAAACAGGTGAAGCTTGTTTCCACTTTCCTTAAGAAAAGTTGGTTTCGCATAAACCGGTTTTCCGCTCGGTTTTGATTCGGTTTCGTGAAAACAGATGACCAAACACGATTTCGTAAATTGGTTTGGTTTCGCTGAAACTAAAACCACGAAAACGGGCTCGGTTTCGTTAACCAAATAAGCCCTAAAGGTTTTAAATTTGATCTACAACATTGCACTTTATAAAAATTATATCAAAAGGTTCTCATATATATGAAAGCATACTTACTGAACCAGAATATTTGGTTTTGCTATCCTAAGAAAGAAAACAGCACCAGCATCAAGTATTTTAGACGAAGAAGCATAGGTCGTATCAAAATCCTAAAGCCACCAACATATGGCTAAGAATCTGGTCCTAGGAAGCATTTTAAGCAAATATGTTTTGTACACCTTTATTTCATTTGGTATCTACCATTCCTTATGCTTTTGGAAGTGGAGAGGATATATTGACTTTAGTCGTACTATAAATTATCAAATAAGTTTGGTCAATATTCAATTTTGTATGTCTTGGCCCAAGAGAATGCTGTGCATATATGACAATCTATATGAATGTGAAAACATCTGTGACACTTTGGATCAACATATATGGGGATCCTAAAACATTTGAATTATGCTTGTGCATGCAAATATGAGCACTCCAAATATCTTTAACGATTAATTGTGGAAGTTTGGGACATATTCACACAGTAAAATTTATAGTCATTACTCATTAAAAATAAAGCTGAAGGAAAATTATAAAATATATTACCCGTTTTTTCTAGCCTTGGCAATCTCCTCCATGGCATCAATGCTCATTATATGAACTGCATATAGTGGGATATTGGACATAACAAAAATAGTTCAGTACAAGCCAGTACAAGCCCTGTACCGAGCATTACACACCCAATGACTATATTTTCAGCCGTCTAAGTGGTCTTTTTCAAGTTTTCAACAACTATTTTTAGTCGTTTGGACTAGTTTTTGTAGTCTTTTAAGTATATAAAAGCCACAAATCCTTTATTACTCTATTTTCATCCTCTTGCTTCCTCCAAAATTCTCAAGCTTCTATTACATCTCTCTCAACCTCTCATTTTCTTTCAAAAACTATGCCAAAATGATGCCTAGACATTATGATACACGCCACTTTTCAACCTTTTAGATCTCGATTTGTACCTTTTTTTATGGAACTTCAAGGGTTGTATTTGAATTCTAGACTTGAGAAATGTATATGCTTTATTATGAATACTTTCAAGCATTTTAATAGAGTAATCTATGAAAAACATGATGTAGAATATAAAATATTAAAATAAAAGATGTCAGTATAGTTGCATTTATACCAAATTATTCGTGTGTCACTATGGTATGGTACCAATACCGGCTAGTCACCTAGATTGGTACAAGTATGAGATTTTAAACCATGATAACAAGCAGGAAATGCAACACCATCAGATAGATGTGAACAGCTCAGTGACAATGTAACATTGCTATTGTCAAGCTTTTTGCAGTCCTATTAGACTAGAAAGTATTTCAATATTGTGATAGTGAGAAAGATTCCTCTATTGTATCTGAGAAGGGGATTTCTAAATGTCTCCAGGTGTGCTTGTCCTATATTTCCACCCAAAAGGAAATATAATAAAATAGGAAAAAGAAGATATTGCAAATGACATTGTAGAGGTAGAATAGATATAAACATTATGGTAGAAAATGTTTTCTGAACCAGTATGGTATTGGGTTAAGCATTTCTAATGTCAACATTGTCGTGTCCGGCCATGCATGTTTTTAGATATATATGCAGGCAGGATCAAGATTCTTCAACATTTTGAACATGATACAGAAGTTGGACACTTTTGTAAACAACTAGAATCAATGATACTTATCCTCAAAAAAACCTAGAACCAAAAATAATCAGTAGAAATTTTTTGCCTTTGTATTTTATGTTGAAATAAATTTTGATATTTTGCATGCACAGAAAATATTTAACATAAGACTTGATGGAAACTTTCTCAAAAGTTAATAAAAATAAGTATGATATACAACTTAAGGCAACAACAGATCTACTTTGAAAAGTAGAACCTTGTAATTCATTCAAGAGGTGTGAAAGAATTACAAGTAGAGGAAAGAGAGGTTTAGGAAGCAAAAACAGGAAACAAACGAAAAAGAAAAGACAACTTCCATCACTACAGATCTGTGTTTATCTATAACAGTGAGAACAATGTTGTCACTTCCGAGGCGAGCTCCATATGAGATCTGCTCTTGTTATCGAAGATTCTGGAATTGTGCTCATGCCAGATTTTATGCCATCATATCATTATCATACGGTAACGCTTGCGTCGAGAATTAGATCTTCCAAGACGAGGGCGATCCCAGGGTTTAAAGTTCAGTGGGAAGTAGCAAATGCGGGCGAGCTCAAGGAAAAGTTTCCATCCTTCTACCGAGAAGTGACAGTCTATGAAGAGGTGGGCATGTGTCTCATCATAACTATTGCAGAGGATGCATTTTGGGCAAACCGACATGTTTCTGCTTTGAAGTCGGTCCTTTGTGAGCAGTCTCTTCTGCTCCACAAGCCAACTGTGAATTGAGCAGGCCGGTGGACATTCTTTCTGCCAGATAAACGAGCACTTTATGTCATTGATTCCTCTGTACGTCAGGATGCGATACAGTTCGTTTGTTGTGTAGTCTCTGTTGGTATTCCATTTCCATGTAATTAATTCAGGACCAGTGGAAAGGAGGTAAGGCTCCAAGTCAATCGCTAAGTTGTCAAGCATGCCCAAAGGCACAAGGTGTCTGAATCTCAGGTTCCAGCCACACACAATACCCGAGATGTCCCTTAGCCGTGCTTCATCAAAAAAAGTTTCCGGCGAGATGGCGGCCGAGAAGAGACCCGGGTATCGCTCCCGGATGGATAGTCCCTCAAAACAGGGAATGTGCCAAATACGCATGGCCACCCCCTTCCCCATGAATAGAGAGAAAGAATTAAGTCTGAAGTAGGCCCATCAATCTGCTTATGCTTCTGTCAATCTGCTTATGCTTCTCCAAATGTGTGATAGAGTTTGTTGATTTCCATCATGAAGGTCGCGCAGTTTAGGGTGGAAAGCTATTAGGAGGTCCTGCCAAGGCATTCCTCCCTGCTGAAATACCTTCCAGATCCATGCTACCAGCCTGGCTTTATTATGAGCGGGCAGATCTATGATCTCCAATCCCCCCTCATTCCTTCTAGCGGTCATAGAGTCCCAGCACACCAGACACCTGCCTTGTGCAGATGAATCCCCTTTACCTGTCCAAAAGAAGGACCTTCTCCTTTTATCTATTTGCTTGTATACCCACTGAGGGGCCATAAATATGGAAAAGAAGTATGAAGCCTGACTTGTGAGGACATTATTCACAAGAGTTAGGCGCCCAGCCCTGGATAGAAGTGCTCCCTTCCACGAAGCTAATGCAGAGTCCACTTTCATAATGAGAGGAGTCCAGTCCGCTCTAGTGAGCCCCCCATCTCGGAGCGGGCGGCCAAGATATTTGATAGGAAAGGATCCTACCGAGCAGCCAAGAATGTCCGCAGCCATGGATGCCTTCTCAGTATCTCCAAGCACAGCTCAAAACATTTCAAGATGAGCCCAAGAGTTCTGATCGATTCCTCCTCAGCTTTGCAGAAGAGCAAGAGGTCATCTGCGAAAAAAAGAAGAAGACTAATACCCTTCTCTAGGAAGGGGCTCAGTGCTCCCGTAATTAGCCCAAGCTCTGCCGCTCTAGAAATGATCTTCGAGAGGGAGTCCATTATTAGATTAAATAGGAGGGGAGAGAGGGGATTCCCCTGTCTTAGGCCCCTTCGATATCTGAATGATTTCCCTTCAAATCCATTAATCAGCAGCGAAGAGTCAGCTGTGGATAAAATATGTCGAATCCAAAAAATCCAATTAGGGGGAAACCCTCTGGCCGCTAACAGCTCTATCAGGAAGTCCCAATTGACTGAGTTGAAAGTCTTCTCAAAATCAATCTTGACCATGTAGATATCCTGATTCAATCTTTTGCATTCCCAAATGGTTTCATTTGCCGTCATGAAGCAATCCAAGGTGCTTCTTCCTTGTATGAATGCGCCTTGCTTGTTGTCTACTAGATCTCCAATGAAGGGTGTAAGGCGATGGCCAGAATCTTTGAGAAGATTTTGATGATGCTATTCTCCAGGCTGATAGGCCGAAAGTTGGATACTGTATTGGCCCCCAGGATTTAGGAATAAGAACAACGTTGACCTTGTTGATCCGTAGCATCTCTTCCGGGTTGCTTTGCAGCTCCCAGAGAATATTAACGACTTGATCTCCGATGCAGTCCCAGAATTTTGAACATAATTCCATGGTGAGTCCATCTAGTCCCGGGGCCTTATGGTTCTTTGCGTTCTAGATAACCTCGTAAACTTCCTCTGAGGAGAAGGGAGAATCCAATGACATAAGCTCAATATGTGTGCTCGGGTAGATCAACTCCCATTTGGGCCAGAGTATCGGGGAAATGGATCGGCCAAGCAAGGTTACATAAAAATTTCGAAAAGCATTAGCCACTTCTACCCTGTCGGAGATGCTGCAGCCATTTACGAGCAAATAAGATATTGTGTTGCATCTCCTTTTGTTTGAGGCACACAGGTGAAAATATCTGGTGTTTCTATCTCCTTCTTTGAGCCATCTGACTTTCGCCCTTTGCTGCCAGTACGTACACTCGCTGTTATAACATTGGTCAAGGAAAATTTTGGTGCTCCTCATCTCTTCAGTTTCAGTGGCATTCAAGGTGCCAGAGTCAGCCTTCAGATGTCGTCCTTTCAATATATTGATCTTCAGCATCGAGATAATTCTTTTTCCATTTTATCTTACGTTGTTTGTCCCAGTCTAAAATGATCCGCCTAAGGGTCTTCCAATTGTGAATCCATAGCCTTAGGTGTGACTCAACCGAAATGGAGCGCTGATTGCATAGGCCAGCCTTAATGATTTCATCAAACTATTCATACAGAAGCCAAGAGTTCTCTATCTTGAAATGCGAAGCAGTTCGTCGATTGTCAGGCTTTGTCTTGAAGATCAGTGGATTATGGTCAGAGAGTTTCCTATCTCCAACTGCTCCAAACATTTCCGGAAATGCCAATGCCATGTCATTATTGACCAGAATGCGATCCAGTTTAGCCAGCGCGAGAGGGATCTGGTTATCTGTCTAAGTGTACAATTAAGCTACCTGTGGGGAAGATGTCTAGGAGGCCCAAATCTGCAATGAACCTTGAGAATCGGCGGGAATCAGTCAAGTTGCCACAATAATTCCGGCGCTCCCCAATATGAGTGGTCATGTTGAAATCTCCACTGACAACAAGGGGCCCCGAACAGCTGGAGATGACTTGCCTTAACTCATTAAGGAAATCGTTACACTACCCCCGAGAAGGAGGCCCGTAGACCCCTACGGCTTCGAATGAAAAATCAGAGGATCTATGCTTTAGTGTCAAGTGAATGGACCATGACCCGAGATAACAATTAGTGCACTCCCAAACCACCGGGTCCCAGAGAGCCAAAATGCTACCCAATAGACCACATGCATCGATAGATCGAAAATTATCATCAAAAGAGAACCCTAATATTTGCTTAACATAGTGTCTCGAACATTCAGACAGCTTTGTTTCAGAAAGGAAAGCGACACTACAACTAGACTCCCTGATAATTTGTTTCACCATGTAACGCTTCAAGAGCCGACATAGCCCTCGGATGTTCCAAAAAAGAGTGCAAAATTTATGAAACATGACTAGCAAAAGGTCCTACCAACCACCGATGCAACTCAAGCGGAGGCCGAGCCCAAAGCTCGGATCACGCTTTCCTCCGATACAATTCTATCAAATCCCATAATGACAACCATTTCCAAAAGCGAGTTTCCCATTCCGGTACCCATGAACGCAATGGTGGGTCCAAGGTCATCATTATTCTGAGCCATTTGTTCAGCGGTGCCTTCGTAGCGAGTTGAGCCTCCCTCGTTTCTGATTGCCTTCAACTTGGCTGCCTTCAGAACAGTCGAGCCGTCTTGCTTTCCAGAGATCCTGCAGCTGCGTCACACTTGTATACCATGAGGGTTGGAGGCCACTTTCCTCTGTGCGCTTCCCCCTCCCTTGCTTCGTCCAAACTCGACCACCTGCTGCTCTCGGTTGGGGTTCTCCTCCAAGCCTAATCCATTTCCTATTATGTTGTTGACTGCATCAGTACCCATCTCTCGCCCAAATTGGCCTGCAATCTCTCGTCCAAACTGGCCTACAGCAGCGTCGTGCCCCGTGTCTGGTCTTCATCCAATCAACACTTTGCTCGGTGCGACCAGTGGAGAGCGAGTTGTCGAATTCGAGCGGACTCTCAAGCTCTTGGATATTGGGTATCAGACCCGGTGGAGATGCCCCGGAGCTAAACTTTAAGCCACCTGATATTGGCCCATCACGGCCCATAAATATTTGGCCCAACCCGCTCCATGTCTCGGATCTAATTGCAGTAGACTCGGATCCATCCGATGCTCTGAACCCAGATCCGATTAAGTTAAAAGCGGCGAGCCACAACTGTTGCACACTCGATCGCTTCACAGGCACAGTCCCTCGAAACCATGCAGCCCATAGGAGAATGCCGAAAGAGGAAATGCCTGCAGCTAAACATTGCGTTGCCATCTTCCGATTTAAAGAGGCGGATCCGGCTAACATCAAAGCGGAAAGATTCTAGAGCTGACTGACGAAAGCGGTACAAGCTTCCTTCCTCGAAGCATCCGCTGTGCCAATCACCAAAGGGGAATGTTGCTCTTTCAGAATTCGCTGCACAGGGTACGACTTAGCTAGAAGGGGAAGGGGCCTTCCGATGCCTCGGGGCACCCCCCCAGCAACGACCGCCGGCCCGGGCGAAGGCGCGGGGCCGGGAAGCAAGGCTGGACCGACACCTACGGCTGGCTCTAGCTCAGGGTCACGCCCGTCTCGGATAGCAATAGGCGGGTGCGCAAAGCTGAGAAGGATGGAGGCTCGGAGGAGTCAGAACTCACATATATGTGATCCGAGTTCCCATCTCCCTGGAACGATCCCTCCAAGGGATCGTATTCATGGCTTCCGTCCGATCCAGAGCCGTTACTAGTGTCGTCCCCGTCGTTCCTGTCCGCGTGTTGAGAATTACCCATGGGAGTGTCCTCTCCGACCCATTGCTGCCATGCAACGCCGACCTCTATGGTGAATCGGCAAGAATCTGCTTCTGCGATGATGAATCTCGGTATAAGGTGTAATGCTCGAACCTTCACCTGGATTTTGCAAGATCTGAGATCCTCCATGTCTTGAGTGGATGCCGCCATCGCCTCAAAGGATGCAAAGGAACTCGTGAGGACGACCGCTGTTTCGGAGTTCTAGAAGTATAGCGGCAGTCCACGGAGCTCCAACCCAACCTGCATCTCAGGCAGATCAATTAGCTCGAAGAATTCGTCTGCCTTCCAATCTTCAATTAGCAGGAGCACGTGGTTCCATTGGATGTGTTCCGTTCGTATCAGCCGCCTCTTGTAGTAGGAATTCAGAGTCTCCGGTGTTGTGATAAGGAGCCGACCGTCAGCCATTTGATGCTGCTCCCAGAGGTGGAGGTGGCTGCGATAGTTGCCGAACTGCCAAGCTAAGAAATCGACTACATCAGCTTGTGGATTGAGCTGCCCACGACAGTAACCAGTAGACATCGGCCACTCAGGAAGGCTTCGCGCTCAGCAGTTGCTGCAGAGTTTGGAATTATGGCTCGAGCGAACTTAGGGCGATTAGCCATGGAGTTGCGGTCCGGGAGGGATGACCCCAAGTTGCGAGCTTGAGAGGAATGGCCAACAGAACTTGCTAGGAGAGAAAGATGTATGCCCGAATTGATTGCAGGCGCAGGATGCAGAGGAATAGCAGTAGACGAGCGGCTATTTATCGACTGGGCTTGCTGCCCACTCATAAATGCATGCATGCAAAGAGGTAGATGAAGCATTTAACATCCAGTTAGAAGAAGGCAAAGCTGACCTGTCCCTTGCGCCAATATTAGATGAACCAAGAAGACCCGATCCTGTCGTCCGCCTATATGAGGTGCAACGTCTACTTAGATGTCCTTCCTTCATGCACATGAAGCACACTTGTCGGCGAGTGCAACGTCGAGCCTGATGCCCCGGTTGCATACAGTTGAAAGAGCAATCACGGGCTCGAAGCAAGGATACCACCTCACTGATGGAGAGCTCCTTTGAATCGCTAGATCGGAGAGAAGGCGAGGAAGATGCAGCTATCAGGTGAGAGGGACTCCGCAAGCCGAGACGAAGTGTCTCCGCAAAGGTCCTTCGCGACCCTATCCATGCAGATGACGAAGGCTTCGACACGTCCGCAAAGGAGACATGGCGGGCAGTTCGCCTTTTGGTGACCAACTGCCAGCCGATCTCCTCTTCTGGGCAATCGATCGCTCCTCGCTGGTCCGGGGACATCGCACCCCAGTCTCGCTAAAAGATTCCTAGCTAGAAGCAAAAGATTATGCTTACCGTACGTGAAGCCTTTGTAATCATGACCAGGATATATGAGTGTATCCTTTGGCAGTGAATAACAACAGATCTACTGAACCCAACATGTTATGAGTTAAATTATGTTTATCTTGTATAGGATAATGGACTGGCACAAGAGTTGATCCCTGATTTTCTTGTAATATGGTCTTAGGTATATCCCCTTTATAGGAGGAGGACTATTATGGAGCCCGGCTCCATAGAAAATTTTTATGGAGCCGGGCTCCGATGGTGAAACACCAATCTCAAAGCAAAATAAAAGTTGCTCTGAGATTGGTGTTTCACAGCCCGTCTCCATAATATTTTTTTCCCTTTATAGATGCCAAACCAGGTGGGCCAAAAATAGTCCTGAAAAAAAAACAATAAATAATTTGAGAGCATTTTGTATCATGACATTCACTGACCATTCTCATTAACCATCACCTCCATTTCCTTCGAAACTCTGTCATCCCACTTGGTAATGGCCATATGAAAGCCATAGTCAATTGCTGACTTTTTTGCTTGGTTCATATATGACTCATAATACTCGGTGTGCTCGGAATAAAAGCAAGGCCAAAACATTAAATTTTCAAATGCTAGTGGTAAGCTCTCTAAATTTGAAATGGATAATAGTATATCTAAACTAGAGAATTTGCTTCACACAAAAAAGAAAAGGATTAGGAAAGATAGTGATAATTTTGAAGTAAAATTTGTTTTTCCTTATTCTGATGCTAATGTTAATGCTATTTCTGCTGTTCATTCCGCTATGGAAATTATTGGTATTATGCCTTCTGGAAAATCTTCTGTTGATGGTACTGCTCAGGGTGTTTCCCTGGAAAATTAATTTGTGTTTTCTTATGAATTGCATTAGCTGGAATGTTAGTGGCCTTCGTAGAAGGTCTGCTCAAGAATATTTACGAATTTATTTGCTTAAGCATTCTGCCAACATGTTTTTTCTGCAAGAAACATATTTGTCTGATGAAATTTCTTTAGACTTTGTAAGATCTCTTGGTAGGGACTGGGAAGGTATCTCGGTTAGTTCAGATGGCGCTTCCGGGGGCCTCCTATTGGCCTGGAGAATTGCTTTGGTTAAAGTTCATGTTGTTTCTAAGTCTGCTTGTATGATCAACTCTATTGTTCAATATTTGAATAACCCCCCTTTTTTTCGGGCATCTATGTTAATACTAATCCTATAATTAGAAATAAGTTTTGGAATGATATTGGTGCTCTTGATTTGAATGATATTCCTTGGCTTATGTTAGGTGATTTAATTTTAATTGTATTACTCATGAATGTGATAAGTTTGTTGGTTCTTCTTTTGTTATTAATAAAAATGTGCTTGCTCTTAGAAGTTGCATTGCTAATTCTGATTTTTGTGATTTAGGTTTTAATGGTCCAAATTATACTGGTGTAACAATAGAAAAAACAATCATAGAATCTTTATTAGACTAGATAGATCATTTGCTAATAATTGCTGGCTTAGTTTATATGAAAATACAAAAATTACTCATCTTCCTAGATTAGCTTCAGATCACTGTCCTCTTCTTCTTAATGTTAGAGACTCTAGTAAACCTAATATCTTTAGTATCAAATTCCAAAATTTTTGGGTAGAGTATCCTGAGGTTAGAGAGATTTTTCAAACTCATTGATTTAATGGTTCTGTCTCTAGTCCTGTTGTTTCTACTGCTAGAAATCTTTTTATTCTTAGAAGTAAATTATCTTTCTGGATTAGGAATAAGCTAGGTAAAATTGAAGATAACATTTCTAAGGTCAATGCTCATATTCAGGAGTTGGAATTGAAGGATAGTTTGGCTCTCTTACTAAGTCTGATACTGTTAATCTTTCTTCTCTTTATAATAAGCTAGGCTTGTGCTTTAAATAGGCAACTCTCTATTAAATGATGGACCTTAGCTAAGACTAGATGGGTAAATGAAAGTGAGAAAAACACTAAATATTATCAGAATTTGGTTAAGACTAGAAAAAGAAAAAATATGGTTGTTTCTATTCGTACTGATTCGGTTTTGTTTCTAATTCCAATGAGATTATGAATGTCTTTGTTGATTTTTATGCTAATCTATGATGTTATCAGGATCCAATTTTTTTTGATAGTTGTTATATTCCTACTATTAATCAGATTGATCATGATGCTCATGAAAATTTAATTGCTAATTTTTCCTCTTATGAAATTGCTTTTGCTATTAAATCCTTGGGTTCTAGGAAAAGTCCTGGTCGAGATGGTTTTATTGGAGAATTTTTTAAAACGTATTGGGATATTATTTCTGTAAATCTTCATGATGCTTTTAAATATTTTTACGAGTGTGAGGCTCTTCCTACTGGCTAGAATGATACTTGTTTAGTCTTTATTCCTAAGAATGACAACCCTAAGGCCATTAAATATTACAAACCTATTGTCTTATGTAATGTTACTTATAGGATCCTTGCTAAAGTTTTAGCTGGTAGAATCAAACCTTATTTAGATAACCTTATTTTATGTAATCAATTTGCCTTTATTGCTGGGAGGTCAATTCATGATAATATTTTAATTGCTCAGAAGTAGTGCATTCAATCTATAAGTCTAAAGGGAAAAATTCTATTATTATGATTAAAATTGATCTAGAAAAGGCTTATGATAGGATTTCTTGGAGCTCCATTATTAACATGTTGCATCTTCTTAATTTCCCGGTAAAATTTATTAAATGGATTACTGAATGCATCACTACTCCTAATTTTACTTGTTGCATTAATGATATCTTTTCAAACAAGTTTAAGAGCTCCTGTGGTATTAGGCAGGGTGATCCCTTATCTCCCTACTTATATATCATAGTTAGTCATTTGTTTTCTAATATGTTGAACCATGCTGGTTCTTTAGGTAAAATTAGTCCCGTTAAAATTAAGAATGAGGTTTCTATTAATCATCTTATGTATGCTGATGACATTCTGTTATTTTTCCGTGCCAATGACAAGTCTATTAAAACCGTTTTAAAGATTTTTGATGATTTTGGAAAAAATATTAATCAAAAAATAAACTTTAATAAATATGAGATTTTCTTTCCTCGTAATACTGTTTCTACTGTAAAAAATAGGATTTGTAGAAGTTTTAAAATGAATTGTGGTTCTTTTTCTTTTGAATACTTAGGCACTATAATTGGTCCTAGAATGCTTCATGCTTGCAATTATAATTTTTTGATTGATAAAGTTAGTGTCAAATTAAATAATTGGAAAAGAAATTATCTTTCTCAAGCTAGTAAAATTGTATTGATTAAATCTGTTCTAAATTCTATTCATTTACATTCTATATGTGTTAATTGGACTTCTAATTCTGTGATTCAAAAAATTAATTCCATCTTTAAAAATTTTCTTTGGAGTTATGATAGAAATAAGTATGGTCTTCGTTTGATTGCTTGGGATAAGGTTACTCTCTCTAAAAATAGTGGGGGCCTTGGTATTAGGAATTTGGAATTTATGAAAATTGCTTTGGTTGTTAAAAGGATTATGCAATTGGTTAATAACTTGTATACTCTTTGGACTACTATTGTTAAAGCTAAATATGGTTCTTTTGACTTGTGGAATGATAATACTTGTAAAAATATGAGTGGTGCCTGGAAACTCATTTGTTATGCTGCTAGATTACTTAAATTTGGCTTTAAAAAAATTATTTCTTTTGGTTATCATACTTCTATTTTATCTGCTGCTTGGTTGTTTGATATCCTTATGAAACTCAAACCTACTTTTATGAACGTTGTATCTATTAATCATATTCTTCATGTTAACAATTTAATCAATAATCATTGTTGGAATATTGAAATGCTTGATAATTTGTTTGGTCCCTTGGGTGCGGAGAAAGTTTCAAAAATTGTGCTTACTTCTAACCCCAATGAGGATAATTTTTTGTGGTGGCCGGATAAGTATTATCTTATTAGTACTAAGTCTGCCTATAATTTTATCTCTCAATCTTTAAATATCAATCCATGTAATCCTCCTATTGGACTCTTATTTGGAAGGCTAAAGTTGGTCCTCGTGTTAAAAAAATTATTTGGAAATTGTTTCACCGAAAATTGCCCACTACGGAGAGATTGCATCGTATTGGTATAATTAACTCCCCTTGTTGCTTCCTTTGCAACAGCCTTCCAGAAAACATTTCTCATTGTGTGGAAATAGTGGTGCTCCTTTGGACCCTTGTAATCCCGTATTAGTGGCACTCTATTTTAACACTTTCTATATGATTTGGATATTTAAATGGAATATAGATGCTTCTAGTTCTGTGCATGATAATTTCAGTTCTTATTCAGCTATTTGCAAAAAATTTAATGGTGGAATTGTTTATGTTGTTGCTAGGGTTAATCATAATAACTATGTTTTAGTTAATGAAGATCTTGCTGTTAATCTAGCCATGAAATATGCTGCTAAGCTCAATATGAAACATATTATAATTGAATCTGACTCTAAACTTTTCATTGACATGTGCAACAGTTACAGTCATATTGATTGGTGTGTGTCAAAAACATCATTAATGATTAATGATATCAAATTCATTGCAAGAAAGTTTGATAAAGTAATTTTCAATTTTGCACGAAGAGAGGCAAATAAAGCTGTTGACCGGCTAGTTGTTCAGGCTAGGCATTTGAAAACGAATTTACTCTGGGAGAAAGATTGCCCCTTGATTTAGTCAATTGTAACTAGGGATTCTGTTTTGAGTTTTGTGTAAACTATCTTATTTTGTTTTTTGAATTATATTTATATATATATATGACTCATAACTTGCAGACAAGTTCCCGTTAATTAGTATAACAAAGTCAATATGCATTGTGGTTCCTCCTGCCAAAGCAGCAGCTTGACCAGTGAAAAAGTCATCTGTGGTCACAGTTCCCATAAACTCCATCTCAAGGTGAGTGGGAGGGTCAATTCCACCTGTAATTTAGATACATATGATCATTTCATTGAAGAAACATTTGCAAATAAGAGTAGGAAAATGCATGCAGCCTATACAAACATGACAAAGTAGTTATCTCTCATTACATTTAATTTAGAAAGGTAGAAAGGAGTTGACGGACATTACGATATTATTTTAATACATTAGTCCCATATTGGAGTGGACAGTGGTTTTGTTGATTGTACGATTTATAAGAATACTGCAAGTAACATGGGTTTAAAAACTTTGGAGTATGTGACTTAAATTTTGTTATATACAGATACCGGGTTAGTAGATTAAATGGATTAGCTTGTGACAACCAGGAGAACCTCTGTGGATTAATTCATGTTGGTTAACACATGATAATGGGCGTGGCCTTCTGCATGTCAAGAAGATGGTTTCTTGCACTAGCCCCATAGGGATGCACAAAAACAAGAAAAGATAAGCAAGAAAGTTTCATTAGCTCACCAATTAAAATCCTGATGTAATAAATAGGTATACAGAAAAGATGTGAAATTGAAAACTCAACCAACCAAATTGCAGAATTCAGAAATCCAGCTTTTTTCTAGAAAAGATGTGTTTGTTCATTTCCGATTGGTTCACTAAAGAAAGCTGATTTATTGAACTAAATGAGGCATCAATGTGAACCGTATAAAATCCTAATTATAGTTGGATTAGCTAATAGCCCAAACCGATCACAAAGCTTTATTAGGCATAAGACTCTCAATTCTTAAGTAAAAGGTACAAACCCCTAGATTTATATTAGAATTGTTAAACACTCTTTTCTCTTGAAAAAAGATTATGACTCAATTATTTGCGAGCACTTTTGTAAAGGGTAAGTTAGCCAAATCCTCAAGGGAAAAAAAAAAGTTAATCAAGGCCTCAAATTCACATTGTCAAATTTTACTGTCCGCTACTAATATTATTTTTTTTTGAAAATAAGAAGTCCTGAAATCTTATTCAAGAGTGTTGAAAAAAGATTACAGAAAAATGGGGGAAGAGAGGGAGGCAAAAATATGCAAAATAAAAGCAAAACAAGACCAGAGGGCGATTACAAAGCACCAAGGCAAGAGCAGCAACGAGGAAAGAAAGAAGCCGCTGACGCCGCCAACACTTGCGAAGGAGTTGATTTATTCTGAAATACTCGCACATTTCTTTCATACCAAATAAACCACAACGATACTAGTGAGAGGCGCAGTCTATAAAGATATCGAGGCAGAGGCGGCGATCTGCTGGAAGTAGACCAAACCAGTCTAATATGATCCAAATGAAGACAGGACAAGAACGTGCTCCGGCCCGATAGAGTGTAAGCACAGACCTTTTTTTAATATAAAAAAGGAAATTGTATTCATTCAAGAGGTACGAGGAATACAAGTATAGGGGAGAGAGTAGAGAAAACATAGAAAAACATATAAAGTAGGAAAGAAGAAGAATCAATCTCCCAAGCTAAACATCAAAAAACTACAAAGATTTATATATCAGTTAGAACACAAGGCATAGAAGTTAGTTGCTGACATTGCTGTCAAAATCATCGAAGAATTCTCATTTTGGAAGGCCCTCAGATTTCTTTCGCGCCAAATATACCAACACCAAATGAGGGACAACCGAGCTCTCTTTCTAGAAGACCTTGAAATGACATCAGTAGCCAACTGAGCAAAAGAGGAATAAACTTGCATTTAAGAGTAGATAGGAAGTTTTTCCATCTAGAAGTCGTATAGGAGCAAGAACCAAAGAGATGACTGTGTGTTTCCTTACCATCCAAACATAGTAGACAGGCCTCATCGTCAGTGATACCCCAACGAACCAGACAGTCTCTGGTGAGCAGCCTTCTTCTAGTCCAAAGCCAACCAAAAATAGAGATTTTAGGAGGTAGGCAGTTGTGCCAAATGAGGGAGTAAGACAAATCCGACACTCCATGAAAATTCAATAAACTGTAGAGGCTACTAGTTGAGAAAGAGCCATCTGTAGTAAATTTCCACCCAATCAATCACATCATTTCCGTAGGTGTGTCGAACTGAATCAAGGTCATTATCCAAAAGAGCAAGAATATCAGCATCCACAAGTGAAGATGAGTCTCACAGGAATTCCCACAGAGTAAGCAAACATCATCCGAGGTTACCCCCCATCGGACCAGTCGGTCACGAGTAAGTAAGCGCCTCTGGAACCAAAACCAACCAAATATAGATATTTTAGGTGGCAGTCTAAGCTTCCAAAGATCAGAGAAAAAAGGAACAGAGATATCCTTGAAAGATAGGAGACGATACAAGCTAGAGGTCGAAAACAAACCATTTTAGTTCCACTTCCGGCTGATACAGTCAGACCCAGAAGAATTTTGAACACTCGCAAGAACAGAAATAAACGAGGAGAGGATATCAACATCAATCAAGGATGAGAATGAAATATTCCAGCCTAAAAAAGAACCAATAGAGTTTCGAATTCTATCATTGGAGAGAGCAATTTTTAATTACAGTACAGGAATATAAGGCAGGAAATTTTTCAGCAAGACTGTATCCATTGAGCCATTTATCATGCCATAAGTTGATAAGAGTACCTTCCCCGATCTGAAAAGAAACACAGGAGTACATTAGGTCGAATAGCTTTTGAAGATCCCTCCATATAGGCGAAGCCTTCCATATAAGTGGACCATAAGCCTAACCCAGAATAAATTTTCTCCATGGAACACCTTCCAGATCCAACTGCAAAGCCTGGCAATGCTGTGATCTTTGAGATTCAGAACACCAAGGCCCCCCTCGCGGCGAGAAGAGGTGATACGATTCTAGTTAACAAGGCAATTGCCTTTAGAGGAGTGATCATCCAAGCCAGCCCAAAAGAAATTGCGGCGTCTGCGGTCAATCAGTTTGAGAACCCAGCTAGGAGCCTTAAATATTGAAAGCAAGTAGGCGGAAGAACTAGTGATGGAGCTGTTTATCAAAGATAATTGCCCTGCACGAGATAACAGCTTACCTTGCCAAGAACACAGCTTGGCATCGAGCCTAGAAATTAATTGCAGCCAGTCGGATTTGAGCAATCTATCCACTGTAAGTGGGAGACCGAGATAATGAAGCGGAAAAGGAGATGCTTTACAGCCCATAAGATCAGCAGCATATGCAGCAGCTGCAATATCACCATTAAGGCTAGTCACCGAAGTTTTGGTAAGATTAATGCGAAGACCAGTAGCTAATTCAAAGCACTTCAAGAGCGTAAGCAAATTTTGAAAACTAGAGTCGGTTCTTTTGCAGAATAAGATTAAGTCATCGTTAAATAAGATATGCGTAATACCGTCAGGAAAACGATGGTTCAGGATCCCAGCTATAAAATTGTTTGACACAGTTAAACCAAGTAGTGAGATAGACAATCCAAAGCAAGGTTGAATATAAAGGGAGATAGAGGATTCCCTTGACGAACCCCAGATTTGTGACGAAACGGGAGGCTCTTGCAACCGTTGACAATAATAAAGGATTCAGTATGAAGGATGTGCTCAATCCAAGATCTCCATTTGGGAGGGAAACCTATGGACGAAAAAAAAAACATATAGAAATCGTAAGAGTAACCAAGTAACGAATTAGCGCCTAATGCGACTCACCCTGATGTTGGACCTCACAGAGACAATGAGACCATCTTCAATATACACATCGGCCACCTCCTTGTGATGAGCGTTCACCACGGTCCCTCCCTTGATCAAGATCTTATGAGAAGACAAACCAAAATCCGAATCACCTCCAACAGCATAGAACTGAGAGAGCTCAAACAAATCACCGATCGGAATCCAAATAATCGGAGAGTGAGGGTGTCACGCCCCGACCCGGGCCCGCCCTCAGCGACCCCGACCCGAAACGCGACGGCGACTTGAACACCGCACAGCGGAAGGAAAAGCCATAAATCATAACATAAAATAAAACAACAATATCAAAACCAATAATTACAATCCATAAATCTAACGGTACATACGATAAGAAACAGTCCGATCAAATACAAGATATATTTAACAAAATATCAAATAGTTCCACATATTACATCTCCAAAATAACAATATCAAGATTTAACGTTATAAAGCGACAAGACGAAACAAAATACAAAAGCAGTCGCCATCAGAGCTCCACATCTACGACTGACTACTAGCTGACTAAAAACTATATACACCTCGATCTACAAATCGGCTGCTCACCCCTGCAAGTCTGAAGCAAAAATAACGGAGATCAGCGAATGCTGAGTAGGAGAATCACAATATGATCAACAAGTATCAAGTGTCAACTCAACAATGCATAACAACATGGCCTAAGATGCAGTCAAATGCAATGAACACAACAAATACTTCTTATCTACTCATAAACAACATCAACAGAATCATCGAGCGTGTGGACCGTTGGGTAAAAACCCCGCACTCTACCACCTGCAGAGTGGCATCAACCGTCCGCTCCAACGGTGATACGACTACCCCCACCAAGCAGGTAGTCCGTCAGATGCCGCGTCCGACATCATCGCACCCGAAGGTGCCCAACATGCGACTAGTCAATATCATATATATATACCCTGTCCCATGCCTGGGGGGTACCACACCGAAATAGTCCTGGACCGAAGTCCTCTCCAAGGCCGTAGCCTCCAGATCGACATCAACCATGCAACTCGACTCCAAGAGTGCAACAAGGTATATCACCATGATCAACAATACAATAACTCCAAGTGATAACAACATGAACAACATGATAATAACAAAACATCATCATGATCAATAATATAACAACTCCAAGTTATTATGATATGATCAACGGGATAATAATATGCTCAACAAGTAAACGACACCACATATATCAACATGGCACTATGCATACAATGACTAATCCAATGCACCATAGGATTAGTACAATATATTATGATCAACAATAAACACCAATAAATAATAATAAAATGTAACACATGCAATTTCTCTACATGACATGTCCAACAATAATATGCAACATGAGTTCAATAAATTTCAGGAAGCAAGGCAAACAACGAAAGCAAATGTATTTTCGTAATTTATCTCCGACGACAACTCAACAACAAACAAGGGACGACAGACTTGCAGGCTCAACCCATCACCAAAACTACCAATATTTCACACTAACTAACCCACCAAATTTTTAGACTAATAATTTAATATTATTTAAATACCTCGACAACCTCAACAACTAACCAACTGAAAGAATATCCTAACAATGACATCTCGAAAAATTGACCCTGCCATCGTGTTCAGCACGCGAAAATGATCAAGATTACTATTCACCTCAACTTCAACCGATAACTCGGGGCCCACCGATTAAATAAATTTTCTAATTATAATATAATATTAAAAAATATTAAAAAATCATACCAAACGATCTCCGATCCGAAATCCGACACCACCATCGCGTTCAGCAGGCGAAAATCTACAATTTTGGTATTCACCTCGACTCGATCCAATGACTCTACGATCAACTACAAAAATATCCAAATAATTCATAAATCAACCCAATTTCATATGATACAGCTCTATTATCTAAACACTATTCATATCCCACCCACTCGTCTCCCTCTCCCCTCACCTCCCGCCCCTTGCCCTTGCGCCCGACGCCACCTCCCTGCTCCGCTCGAACCCACGCCGGCCGGCCATCCCGGACGCCGAAGATCACCCCGGCGGCACGGCCGCCCTCTCCCCGACCTCCGCGACCGGTTCGACTCACCGCCGGCCGCCCTTCTGCACCCGATCTCGCCGCCTCCTCTGCTCACCTCGAATCCACGCCGGGCGGCTCCCCAAGCCGTCGGCGACCAACTTGAAGGCACCTCTGCTCTCTCCTCGGCCTCCGGCACCCCTGCTGGCCTGCGCGTGTTCTGGAGCGCACGGCCAGCGCGCAGCAGCGCATGCGGTGTCGCGGCGACCGCGCAGCCTGCGGTAGCTTGCGCGCCCGCGATTACCCGCTTCCAACCCCCACGGTTCGTCGTTGTCGTCGTCGGTAGACAAATGCCGAAGTAAAGGAGAAGGGAGAGATCTCCTACCTCGATTTCGCGATTCCAGCGACGACGACGAGCTCCACCGGCAACACGACGCGCGCCGACTCCTCCGCTTGCAGGTTCCTCTCCTCTCCTCTTCTCAAACTCTCTTCGCCCACTCCCTCTCTCCCCTTCTTAAAACCCTTCAACGACACCTCTCCCTTACCTCCCCATTACCTTCACCTGCTACCCCCACTCCCCGTGTCATCCCTCCTACCCAAACATTGACTCAATTTAAAAATTTTAAAATTTTTAATTTTTTAATTTTTACTGGATATAACATCCTCCCTACCTTAAGAAATTTGGTCCTCCAAACTTACATACATGATGAGCTAAACAAATGGGGGAATCGTCCTCGGATATCCTCCTCACGCTCCCAAGTCGCCTCTGCATCTGAATGGTGTTGCCACCCCACCTTGACTAATGAGACGACCCTGTTGCGAAGATGATGCTCCTTCCAGTCAAGAATCCTCACTGGCAACTCCTCATAGCTCACGTCCTCTCTAATCTGCATGACTGGCTCCTGCAGAATATGGGAAGGATCGGACACGTACTTCCTCAACATAGAGACATGGAAGACGCTATGCACTCCTGCCAAAGAAGGTGGCAATGCTAGCCGATAAGCGACCGCTCCTACTCTCTCCAAGATCTCGAAAGGACCAATATAATGCGGTGCAAACTTTCCCTTCTTGCCAAACCGCATCACACCCTTAGTCGGGGACACCTTGAGGAACACATGATCCCCAACCGAGAACTCCAAGTCCCTTCTCCGCCGATCTGCATAGCTCTTCTGCCGACTCTGAGATGTGAGCAACCTCTGCCTAATCCTCTGGACCAATTCAACGTCCTGCTGGACCATCTCCGGTCCCAAAAGACGTCGCTCACCCACCTCATCCCAAAGCATTGGGGACCGACACTTCCGTCCATAAAGAGCCTCAAACGGGGCCATCTGAATAGTTGAATGATAGCTATTATTATATGCAAACTCCACCAAGTGTAGATGACTCTCCCAGCTGCCTCCAAAGTCCAAAACACAAGCACGCAAAAGATCCTCCAATGTCTGAATAGTGCGTTCGGACTGTCCATCAGTCTGCGGATGGAATGTTGTACTAAACCGAAGCTCAGTACCTAAGGCCCTCTGAAGACTGCCAAAACTGTGAAGTGAATCGAGGATCTCTGTCTGAAATGATGCTAGCAGGTATACCATGCAACCTCACCATCTCCACGCAATAGAGCTGAGCTAATATGTCCAAAGAAAAAGTCTTCTTAACCGGCAAAAAGTGAGATGACTTTGTCAATCGATCCACAATCACCCATATCGAGTCGTGTCCCTTCTGCGTCCTCGGAAGTCCAGATACAAAGTCCATAGTGATGTGCTCCCATTTCCACTCAGGGATAGAGAGATTTTGGAGCTTCCCGGCCGGTCAATGATGTTCGGCCTTTATCTGCTGGCAGACCAAATATCTCGCCACATACTCAGCAACATCTCTCTTCATCCCACGCCACCAATAAGACTTCTGCAAGTCCTTATACATCCTCGAACTGACTGGGTGAATAGCAAAACGAGACATGTGAGCCTCCTCTAACAACTCCTCCTTCACTAGGTGCTTCTCAGGAACACAAAGTCTGCCACGAAACCACAAGGTACTATAGCTATCTCGTGAGAAGTCCATACGAGTGCCCTGCTCCACCTCCTGAGCAAAGACCTGAAAGTGACGGTCCTCCATCTGACACTGTCGAATCCGCTCCACTATCGGCGACTGTGCGATCAACTGTGCAAGCACTCCACTCTGAGTCTGACCTACCAAGTCCAAGCTAAGCTCTGACAACTGTCTAATCAGCTCTGACTCTGCAACTCTGAGATGCTGACACATCCTCACTGATTTTCTACTCAAGGCATTTGCCACTACGTTCGCCTTGCTAGGATGATAATTAATAGTGCAGTCATAATCTTTAAGAAAATCCATCCACCTCCTCTGTCTCATGTTCAGCTCCTTTTGAGTGAATAGGTGCTTCAAGCTCTTATGATCTGAAGCTGCTCGTCGATAGACGTGCCCACTAATGACACCAGAAAGCCATTGCACCCTCGGTCCATCAACTATCTAGCCTGCAAAGCTAAAATAATCGGTGTCACCCGCTCCCTTGATCCGACAAACTCAGAGCAAGGTTGTCCTGGGGGAGAAAATATTACTACTTCCTCTCGACAATCGACTCTAGCATGGTTAGCGGTAAGTCAATCCATACCCAAGATAACATCGAAGTTGAAGAAATCTAACACAAGCAAGTCTACCAAAATCTCAACATCTCCCAAACGGAGTCTACACCCCTTCAACTCATGGCTCGACCGCATCACATCACCTGACGCCGTGAGCACAAACAAACCAATAGATCTAGGGGAAGGCTCTTTTACCAATTTAGCAACCATAGATGGAGAAATAAAAGAATGAGTACTACTAGTATCTATCAATGCATGATCAGGTAAATCAAACACTAAAATAATACCTCGGATCACTGAACCTGACGCCTGATGTGCCTCCTCCTGGGTCAATGCAAAAACTCGAGCCTGAGTTTGATTAGTCTATCTCTGATAACTGGGCTGCTTCTGACCCTGACTCTGCCCCCTCGACTGTTGTTGTGGAGTCCTCTGCGCTCGTCCGACTGGACAACTCCTGCTGATGTGGCCGGGCTGCTTGCAATGATAGCACACACTGCCACCTCTAGGACAGTGCCTAGCAAAGTGTCCACTGTCTCCATAGTTAAAACAGTGGTCAGACCTGACTCCCATCTGATCTCCAGATCTAGCAGTGACCCTCGATAACTGATCTCGAGGTGCCTGGGAAGGCTGGGATGATCCATGCGACTGAGTGGGAAACGTTCTTGCCCTCTTCGGCGGTCTGAAATGACTATCAACAGATCTACTCTGGGATGGCTGGGCCTGAGCTCTAAAGCCTCCCTGGCCCCTAACATGACCTCCTGCACCCTGCGGAAGTGGTGGTCGACCATGACGATCTTTTTGCTTCAGCTGACTGATCCTCAAGTGAGTACTCTCAACCAGAAGTGCTCGTGCCACCACTCGACTATAGTCTCTCAGATCATCATGACTAGACATCCGATCCTGAATAGCAAAGTCGAGTCCTATGAAGAAATGCTCTGCTTTGTCTTCCTCTGAGGCCACCATGTGCGGACAAAACTCTGACAAACGGTCAAACTCAACCTCATACTCTGCCACATTACGACCTCGCTGTCGCAGATCAAGGAACTCTTGCTTCTTCTGCTGGCGAAATATCATCGGAAAATATTTACTGTAGAATGCAGCTCTGAATTCTGCCCATGAAATATCAGCTCCACCTCTAGCAGCATCCTGAGCCCTCCACCAAACTCTAGCCCCATCAATCAGGTTAAAGGTGGCCAGATCCACCTTTTCCTCCTCCTTGCACCTAAGTGCCTTAAAAGTATCCTCCACTCCAGCCAACCATGCCCTAGCCGCCATAGGGTCTGCACCACCCCCGAAGTTACCGAAACGCTCTCTGCCAAACTATTGGAACTTTAGCATGCGGGACTCCCATGACTCAGTGCTAGCAAAGCCTCTCTCTGGTCCTGGTACAAGCATAACATACTGCGGCTGTGGCATAGTAGGAATATGCACAGTTGAGCCCTCTCCAACGGCCTGAGGGACTACCGGTACGGCCTGACCAACTACCTCCTCCTCTCTAGCTCCAGGAATAAAGTCCTGCACCTCCTCCACGGGAACATGAATAGGGGCACCACGACCACGACCTCTGCCACCAGTAGTACGACCGGTCCGACGAGCACCCCGGCTCACCCGTCCACCACGACCCCTAACAGTCGGAGTCGCTACCTGAGTAGTCCATGCCCGTCGAGGAATGGCTACCCGATCCTGATCTGCACCCGGGTCTCCAAGACCCCTCGCACGCCCAACACTGCCCCTTGATGCCATCTCTCTACAAATAGAACAAAAATTTTAGGTAAAGCTTACAACTTCAACTTCTACACCATAGAATATTATCGCTAAGGTAAGACACCGAGGCTCTTAACCTTAACCTAACATTAAATCCTAGGCTCTGATACCAAAAATTGTCACGCCCCGACCCCCGGCCCGGAGACGCGACGATGACCCGAACACCGCGCAGCGGAATGAAAAGCCACGAATCAACATAAAATAAAACAACAATATCAAAACCAATAATTACAATTCATAAATCTAACGGTACATACGATAAGAAACAGTCCGATCAAATACAAGATTTAACAAAATATCAAATAGTTCCACATATTACATCTCCAAAATAACAATATCAAGATTTAACGTTATAAAGCGACAAGACGAAACAAAATACAAAAGCAGTCGCCATCAGAGCTCCACATCTACGACTGACTACTAGCTGACTAAAAACTATATACACCTCGATCTACAAATCGACTGTTCACCCCTGCAAGTCTGAAGCAAAAATAACGGAGATCAGCGAATGCTGAGTAGGAGAATCACAATATGATCAACAAGTATCAAGTGTCAACTCAACAATGCATAACAACATGGCCTAAGATGCAGTCAAAGGCAATGAACACAACAAATACTTCTTATCTACTCCTAAACAACATTAACAGAATCATCGAGCGTGTGGACCATTGGGTAAAAACCCCGCACTCTACCACCTGCAGAGTGGCATCAACCGTCCGCTCCAACGGTGATACGACTACCCCCACCAAGCAGGTAGCCCGTCAGATGCCGCATCCGACATCATCGCACCCGAAGGTGCCCAACATGCGACTAGTCAATATCATATATACTCTGTCCCATGCTTGGGGGGTACCACACCAAAATAGTCCTGGACCGAAGTCCTCTCCAAGGCCGTAGCCTCCAGATCGACATCAACCATGCAACTCAACTCCAAGAGTGCAACAAGGTATATCACCATGATCAACAATACAATAACTCCAAGTGATAACAACATGAACAACATGATAATAACAAAACATCATCATGATCAATAATATAACAACTCCAAGTGATTATGATATGATCAACAGGATAATAATATGCTCAACAAGTAAACGACACCACATATATCAACATGGCACTATGCATACAATGACTAATCCAATGCACCATAGGATTAGTACAATATATTATGATCAACAATAAACACCAATAAACAACAATAAAATATAACACATGCAATTTCTCTACATGACATGTCCAACAATAATATGCAACATGAGTTCAATAAATTTCAGGAAGCAAGGCAAACAACGGAAGCAAATGTATTTTCGTAATTTATCTCCGACGACAACTCAACAACAAACAAGGGACGACAAACTTGCAGGCTCAACCCATCACCAAAACTACCAATATTTCACACTAACTAACCCACCAAATTTTTAGACTAATAATTTAATATTATTTAAACACCTCGACAACCTCAACAACTAACCAACTGAAAGAACATCCTAACAATGACATCTCGAAAAACTGACCCCGCCATCGTGTTCAGCACGTGAAAATGATCAAGATTATTATTCACCTCAACTTCAACCGATAACTCGGGGCCCACCGATTAAATAAATTTTCTAATTATAATATAATATTAAAAAATATTAAAAAATCATACCAAACGATCTCCGATCCGAAATCCGACACCACCATCGCGTTCAGCGTGCGAAAATCTACAATTTTGGTATTCACCTCGACTCGATCCGACGACTCTACGATCAACTACAAAAATATCCTAATAATTCATAAATCAACTCAATTTCATATGATACAGCTCTATTCTCTAAACACTATTCATATCTCACCCACTCGTCTCCCTCTCCCCTCACCTCCCGCCCCTTGCCCTTGCGCCCGACGCCACCTCCCTGCTCCGCTCGAACCCACGCCGGCCGGCCATCCAGGACGCCGGCGATCACCCCGGCGGCACGGCCGCCCTCTCCCCGACCTCCGCGACCGGTTCGACTCACCGCCGGCCACCCTTCTGCACCCGATCTCGTTGCCTCCTCTGCTCACCTCGAATCCATGCCGGGCGGCTCCCTAAGCCGCCGGCGACCAACTTGAAGGCACCTCTGCTCTCTCCTCGGCCTCCGGCACCCCTGTTGGTCTGCGCGTGTTTTGGAGCGCACGGCCAGCGCGCAGCAGCGCATGCAGTGTCGCGGCGACCGCGCGGCCTGTGGTAGCCTGCGCGCCCGCGATTGCCCGCCGCCAACCCCCGCGGTTCGTCGTTGTCGTCGTCGGTAGACAAATGCCGAAGTAAAGGAGAAAGGAGAGATCTCCTATCTCGATTTCGCGATTCCAGCGACGACGACGAGCTCCACCGACAACACGACGCACGCCGACTCCTCCGCTTGTAGGTTCCTCTCCTCTCCTCTTCTCAAACTCTCTTCGCCTGCTCCCTCTCTCCCCTTCTTAAAACCCTTCAACGACACCTCTCTCTTACCTCCCCATTACCTTCACCTGTTACCCCACTCCCCGTGTCATCCCTCCTACCCAAACATTGACTCAATTTAAAATTTTTAATTTTTTTAATTTTTTAATTTTTACTGGATATAACAGAGGGGAAACAAAAGAGTGAAATAAAAGAACTTTCCGATTGCCTACCCCTTCCAACGAATGTCCTTCGGGGATCGATAGGAGGAAGAGGACCAGCAGAAGGAAGGCATCGGACAGCAACAACCGCCGGTTTGATGAGAAGGTGACCTTCGCTGCCATCAGATGAGTATTTTATAATTTTCTAATTGGTGCGGTAGCAGAGTCTACTTACTCGTATATATTTGCACATTGAAGATAGGGAGATCATAGATCATTATTACGATAATACCAGCACCAGCAACAACGTAATTTCCTAGAAATATAGGGGTATAACAGTCTATTTAGATGATCGATCCATTTGGACCTTCACTAGAACAACGGAGGAATCCCGCGAGTGGAGGGAAATGCTGACTTGGGAAACCCGATTGCAGGGGTGGGTTGAGCCGTGTAGGTGTTTGCTGTGGGCCCATTAAAACCCAATAATATCACGTGATCAGCACGAGTTAACGGCTGGTTTAGGTGTCAGTGATATAATACCACCATCGGTCGATGTATAAACCTAAAGTGTCTTTAAAGTACCAATACAAGTTGAAATATAATACTCTTTTTAAGTCTTAAGCAATCATCACAAAGAAGACACCTCAACATATGCACAAAGAGGCATTGCAGGTTAAATTTGAAACATCTAAGGCCTTTCTTAGTCCACTTGACAATGGATCACGTCAATTCACTCACCTACGGCAAACAACACCATCCTAATGATCTAACAGACATAAAACAATGTCCTAAACAATGTTGTCAATTCCATAGTTGGAGTTTCCCGAGTTTCTTGAGACGGGCTTCCCCAATTTGGAGCGTTATCAGCAAGCTCTTCGACCTGTTCCCCTCATGCTTATCCTTCAGTGTTGGAGACAGCACGATGATCAAACTCTGGACGGATAGATGGTTGGATGGTTGCTGCCTTGCAGACAAATCTTCATTCTTATTTCACCTTTCAGAGAAGAAGTTTGTCTTCATCTCCGAGGTGAAAACTCTAATGTTGATGGTCTGTAATTCTGAGGCTGGAATATCTCTTTTTCCTCACTGGTTAATGGGGATTGTCTAGACTCTTTGGCTCGTGATCTCGAACGTGTTCAGCAATCCTCCGGAGCTAATTTGATCATGTGGAAATTTTCGTCGATGGAATTTTCTCTACCAGTAGCCTCTACAGCTTGTTGAATTTTCGAGGCATTTTGGGTGGCTTCTACAAGCTCATATATATGACACAATCATCTACCAACTAAATTATCCTTGTTCGGTTGGCTTTGGATCAGACGGAGACCACCCACTTGGGATCGACTGGTTCAGTGGGGAGTCACCTCGAAGGACTCTTGTCTCCTTTGTGCCGATGGTAAGGAGACGCATCGACGCCTATTTTGTTCATGCCCATACTCGTCTACCGGGTGGAAGATTTTCCTCTCTCTTATGAAGCAAAAGTTTGTGTTGCTCTATGCCCATTTATCCGCAAGGAAGATCTCGAGATCATGTAAATTGCGAGTTAGATTGACTTTGACTTGGTGCTGGTTTGTTTGGCTTGAGAGGAACCTGAGAGCGTTTCGAGGCTTGAGGTCATCTACACACTTAACTGCAGTTTCAATGGCCAACTTTTACGCTTTGATATAGCCAGTTTGTAAACTTGTGGACCTGGATCGTAATCCAAATGTATTTTAATTATTTCTTTTCCATTTCTTACTGTTTTTATCTCCCTCCTCCACTTCCTGTACCCTTTATCACTCTTGAATGAAATACAAATGTCTTTTCTAAAAAAAGGTCCTGAACAATTGAATGAAAATCTCATCTTCAATATCATGTTTGGTTTGATGGAACAAAATATGTAATCAAGTATTACCTTGAGAAATACAATCATAATCATGTTGATACACCATGGTAAAGGCAATATGAAGGAGAGAAAAAGAGAAACGTGATATGAAGAGACAAAATCAAATCACAAGCGTCAAGAAACACTCCCAATAAAACAGAAGATAGCGTCCTACTTGCTAATGGCATCTGAAGTTGCACTGAATCACAAGTTGAAGTACATAATGGATTAAAGAATGAAATGATCAAATCTTCAAAACTATCATGCATGGGGCTACAAATTAAAGAAAGTACCGAAATTCCTTTACGGATACTCATTAAGACATGAACAATAGGGAATGGACTATATTAAAGAAGATTATTATTTTTTTTAAAGTTTTAGTACAAGATAAAAAAAGCAATTAAAAAAATTAAAATCACCAAAAATATTATATAATTCACCAAAATTGTTTATATAAATGATTTAAACAGTTTTTTTCTTGGACTCGTACACATCCATTTTTACTGATTCAAGTTGTGGACCTCATTTAATTTAGTAGTTAGAATTTCTGTTATTTTTTTATGATTCTATGATGCATTTCCTAGCTTAAATGATATATTTAAACAATACTAAAACTATTGAAATGATTTCAACAGTTTTGTTCTGGACTTGTACATACTCATTTTCATTGGTCCAAGTTGTGAACCTCATTTCATTCGATAAATTATAATTTTTTTAATTTTTTGATGTGTTTTCAAGCTTAAAATTATTTAAATAATTTAACAGATGAGACATTAAACGTGGTTAAAGTATTGGATGAGTGGTGTTAACTCCGTTACAGTAGGAGTTAATGAGATTAACGTACACGATTAATGAGGCGTCACTATCATTATGATAGTGGGAGGATATTGTAGGTATATATTGAATTTCATTTTTATTTTGAGAATGACAAGTTTCATATTGTATATATTAAATTTCATGGTTTTTGGGTTGAATACCCGAAATCATTTGTTGTGGTTCAGCAAGCCTGAGATCAGGTGTCGGACTTACTCCTTCCCCACCGTAAGTATTCCTTAGCTTTGAGCTATACTCGTTCAGCTTTATCTGCTTGGAATCGGAACTGCTTGGGTCTGATTGAAAATATGCTTAATGATACCTCTGCTGAGATTATTGTTTTAGAAACTAAAGATGCTTCTTATGGCCTTCTGATTCGGAAAATTTATCTCTTTGTATTTTGTATAAAAAGGCTGAGGCCTTGCGTAGACAAATCTCGATTAAATGGTGGGAAAAAGCTAAAGTAAAATGGGCTAATCAGAGTAACTACAATATGGCTTTTTTTCATTGCTCTATTATCATGCGTAGAAAACTTAATAGAATAAGTAGTATTTGGGGGCCAAATGGTTTGATTTCTGATGAGGCTAGCATTTTAGGAGTGTTTGCTGATGCTTACATGTCCTTATGGTCTCTGTCTGTTGGTATTAATTTTTTCGACTTATCGGCTTCTATTTTTGTTCATGTGGTTGATTCGGATTTCGTGATTTTTCTGGTTAAGCCTTTTTCTTTGGATGAAGTCTGAAGCATTGTTAAGACTCTTCCTAATGGGAAAAGCCCGGGTATTGACGGATTTATGGTCAAGTTTTACCAGCATTACTGGAGTACTATATCTGCTTCCTTTATGAACCGTGTGTTTGATTTTTTTAAAACTAGATTTCTGCCCCTGGATTGGAATGTTACTCTATTATCTTTTATTTCGAAATGTGCTAATCCGCCTGAGGTCAAGCACTTCAAACTGATAGCTCTCTGCAATCTTAGCTACTGTATTCTTGCGAAGGTTTTGGCCAACAGATTACGTTTGGTTGTTCCTAAACTGATTTCCCTTGTTCAATCGGCCTTCATCAGTGTTGGTTGCTCAAGAAGTGACTCATTCTATTTTTTATTCTAAGTCTAGGAACACTTATGTTATTGTTAAATTGGACCTGCAAAAAGCTTATGACAAGCTTTCCTCGCAAGCGGCTAGAGCCATGCTTTTAAAGTTTAATTTCCCAATGAAATTTGTGGATTGGATCAATTCCTCTATGACCTCGGTTAGCTTTTCTTGTTTAATTAATGGGGCAAAATCCTCCTTCTTTTCCTCCATTAGGGGCCTCCACCAAGGAGATCCTTTGTCTTCTTATTTATATGTCATCACTACCCTTCTAGATAAGACGATTGTTGAGGGTAAGTTAACCCCTTTTAGAATTAGGAATGGGACTCCCATTAGCCATATTATGTATGCGGATGGCATCCTCCTCATGTTTAGGGCTAATAAAAAAAATTTAACCACCGTTAAAAGGATTTTTTATCAGTATGCTCAGTTCTCTAGGCAGCAGATTAACTTTGGCAAATCTCAAATTTTTTACCCTAAAGCAACTCCTAGGCATGTGATTAGTGAGATTGGTGGTTTTCTTAGCATTAACCAGGGCACCTTCCCCTTTAAATATCTCGGTTCTATGATTGCTCTTAGGAGGCCAACCTCGAATTGCTTAGAGTTTCTTTTGGATGAGATTAAGGACAAATTAAGTCTTTGGAAGTCTAGCATGATCTCCCAAGCCGGCCGAGTGGTCCTCATAACTCGGTGCTTAGGGTCATTCCTCTACACTCTCTTAGTTACTTGGGCCTCTAAGGGTATTTTGGACTAAATTGAGGCCTCCATTCGTCAATTTCTTTAGGCTGGCAGCTCTCCTAGCTATGCACCTAATTGCTTGGGATAAAGTCACGTCGAGCCGTGAGTCTGGTGGGCTGGATATCCTCGATATCCATGTGTAGGCTGCCTCTCTCCAGGTCGGCTAAGCGCTCCTTGGCTTACTTAAACAGATCTCCTTCCCCTTGGATGGACTTGATTGAAGCTAAGTATGATAGTATCGAGTTGGCGCCTTTTTTATGATGTTATGATCTCTTTGCTGCCTAGCTTCCGAAAACTGATTTTTTCTAGAAAAGACTCGTCGGTTTTAAATGACATATGGTTTATCAACTTACCTTTTTGTTTAAAACCTACCTATTTAAATGGTTCTGCTATTAATACCTCGTATGAGCTTTGCGATATAATGCTTGATAATTCATGGAATGCTCAATTGTGCTTGGATTGGTTTGGTCCGATTCTAGGGGGGGGATGCACTTGACTTTGCTTTCCAATGATGACATCTATATTTGGGAAGACATTCAGGATGATAGAGTTATCGCTAAGTCAACGTATTGTTACCTAAGAAGCCATGACCAGTTAGAGCCGCCATCTGAGCCCTTATGGAGTTCCTTTTAGTCTCTTCCTATAGCTCCTAAAGTTAGGGTGTTTGGATGGAAATTGTTACATTTGTGCTTTCCAACTAGGGACCATCTTGCCAGGATGGGTCTTGGTTCGATTGGGTCATGTTTGTTGTGTTCTGGGACTGCTGAGTCTATTGAGCAAATTTTCTTTTGGTGTCCTTTTGCGGGGGGGGGGGGGGCTATTTGTGTCTTATTATCGGCTAAAATGGGCTTTGATTTGATGGACAAGTCTGATTGGATCTTAGGTGGGTGGGTTCTCGAGTCATCGTCTGGTCTGTCGAATCCCTTAGGTCGTCCAGCTCTTATAGTTACCTCTTGTTGGTTCATCTAGCACTCTAGGAATCGTGCGCTGCATGAGGCTTGGTAGCCTACCCCCGGATGCCTTATAAACCAGATTTTAGCTTTCGCTTCCCGACGGGGTGTGGATCTCATGTCTGGGTCAGAAGTGATCTCAATTGTACATGTGTAAATTGGAACCCCCAGTATTGGATGTTATTAAAATCAATTGTGATGCCTCATTTTTGGACGATGCATGTGGCATTGGTTATGTTATCGGGCAACATCAAGGTCGATGTATTCATGCTGGAGGGGTTTACCTTCTCGGAGATAGCCCGCTTCACTTGGAAGCTTTGGCGGTTAAGGAAACTCTAGTGGTGGCTGCTGATTTAGGTTTGGGTCCTTGTGTTGTTGAGTCAGACTGTAAAGCACCGATAGATGCTTTAGATGGCTCCTCGCCCATCCCTTGAGCATTTGTACTCTTGTTTTCGATATTTTGCACTTTAAGACCCTTGTAATTGTTTGAATTTTTATTTTACTCGTTGGAATGAGAACAAAATTATCCATTGGGTAGCAAGCTGGGCTAGGTTGTATCAGGACAGTAGTGTTTGGTCTCCGGTCAGTCCTCTTGAGCTTGAGAATATTTTTTATTGGACCTTTTGGGTTGACCTTTTGAATTAATACGAAGTAGTTTTTTTCTGGTTAAGAAAAAGAGCAGATTTCTTATTTTGCTTTGATGAACCAAATAACGATAAAAATAAGGGGCGAAACTTATTTGCATATTCAAATATATCTCTCCCGTTCGATAAAATAACGGCAGACGTGAGTATTCTTGCCGGGTGCACCCGTTATATAATCCGTGCTGGTTGATTATAACGTTTCTTTTCGGAGAAGAAACAGGAAACGGAAGCCCTCGTTTCAGATTCCATCATCGTAACACTTTTGTTGCCGTGGCCGTCGGGATTCTTCGTTGCCCGGAGGCAAGATGAACGGAGGGCCATCTGGGTTCCGTAAGCGATCTCCCGTTCCTATCCTTTCCGGACTTTGTGTTGAATTGCGATTCGATTTCGTTTTCGTTCTCTCCTAATCCCCCTCTTCTTCCTCGTCTTTTGCTTTGATTATTGCAGATAATGCTCCAGTGACAAAAACCTTCGTTGTTGCTAGCGCTTTCATGACAGTTTTGTTTGGGCTTCAAGGCCGTTCTCTAAGGCTCGGTTTGTCGTATCTGGTTCTGCCTTTCTCTTTAGATCGCACTGTATCTCCTATTTTGTTTGCCTCATATCTTTAGTTTGGTTGGTTATTCTCAGTGACGATTTACCTTTGTTGTATGTTATTGATTTTCGAATTAGGAACTGAATATCTAAGTTGAGGACCTTCGTACATTTTTAGATCTTGTTAGAGCTGGTCTGTTCTACTTTATTTCCTCACCTGGATCATAACATTTTTATAATTTTCATCATAAGTTCGGAGTGGATATGTTGCAGGAATTGCTACTGTGCCTCGTTTAGCATATGTTTTACTCCCTACTTACAGTGGATCACTTTAGCTAAACAGACACTTCATTGAACAAAAAATTATCAGTATGGGTCTATGGGAGTTTTGAAGTACCTCGTAGAGGGAGGTTGAGTTCAGGTTGCCCATTTTGTTCTTAGTTTGTTACTTTCGGCACCACATAGCCTTTTATGGAATGCAGTGATTGCCTCGAGGAAAAAAGGGACATAAATTGCTTTATTGTGTTTCAGAAAGGAAGGATTCATGCCATCTTCTGCCCTCTCCCTTATTTGTCTTTGTAATATTAGTTTGTTGTATTTTCTGGCCATTCACTTGGGTTCGTGGTTCTTTTTTTTGTCCATTCTCAGTTGTTGTAGTTCTTAATATTTTAATTGTTTCCATGTTTTCTTCTGAGGCAATTGGAATTGTTTGCTAGCATCTTGGTGACTATCTTCTTGAAGCTTATGCAGTTTTCTCTGTGTTGTGGCAGGACATCTTTGAAAATGTCCGTCTATGGAAGTTTGTCTCCTCTGTCTTTGCTTTCTCATCAACACCTGAGATGATCTTTGGTCTATATTTGCTTTATTACTTTAGGGTCTTTGAGAGACAAATAGGCTCCAACAAACACACTGTAAGTACTTTCTTATATTATAATTCCAGAGAAAATTGATGTAAATTATTCAATTCATCTATGTGTTATTGTGTTATGTTGTAAATTTTGAACTTCTTACAACTTAAGTTTATTAGCTTATTTCTAAATGTATTTGTTTAGTATTCATTGCATCATTTTATATTTCAAATGCAGGTATTCATATTATTCTCTCTCATCTTGTCTTTATTACTAGAGGTTCTAGCTTTGGCGTACCTTAAAGGTATGCACTATCAGTGAATCAATAATCACTTACTATTTGACATTTGTAGATTTTAACTTTTGTGAATAATAACTAGTTTTGGCATATCTGTTTCTTTTCTTTTGCTTGTCTTGAAAAACTTTTTTTTTTCCTGGGGAATGTCTTGTTTTCTCGCAGTTGGAGGTTCTAATGGACAAATACTTTTGACTGTTTCTTACTTTCCTTGCACACTAGCATAATACTCTTGGAAGATTCAAAGAAAGTTCGGTTCATTAGAAAACTTACATAATTATTAGAGGAAGAATATAAGCAGGGCAAGGGTGGTAAACATGTTGGGCTGTGTGTGTGGAGGTAATGAAATCTAGTGGAAGTTAGCAACTGAGAGGATGAGAAAGAGAGAAGTAGATCTTTGTATAGGAGAAAGATGGACCATAGCAACATCTGAAGGAGATAAGTTAGAGAACAATTTATCAGGGGCAAGAGAATCCTGAGTTTTAGGATTTAGTTTATCTGCTTGAATTGAGTCAAAACAAGTCTATGGTTCGTATTTTTTATTTTTTAGAGATACAGTGATAATTTTTATCATAATATTTGTTAAAATTTTAGATATATTACAAATTTAGTGAGTGGCTGTTAGCTAACAATTCACAACTTCACTTTATTGTTTAGTTTATCATTTAGGGTCTTATGTAGTTTAGTGATTTGCTCCTTATGTCAATCTTCCTATATAAATGTCTTGGTATGCTGATGAGAGCTATGTGATTGTTTTCTGATTAAAGAAAATCCTATCATAGATGCTATGTATTTGGTGCATGCTATATTACTTCTCTGCATTACCTGATATATGGTTGACCTGGTCTAAGGAAAATCATGAAAACAAATATTCTAATCTTGCTGATTGCATGAACAGAGTACTGTCAATAAAAAAATAGTTACAGAAAGCTATGTGATTGTTTTCTGATTAAAAAAAATCCTATCATAGATGCTATGTATTTGGTGCATGCTATATTACTTCTCTGCATTACCTGATATATGGTTGACCTGGTCTAAGGAAAATCATGAAAACAAATATTCTAATCTAGCTGATTGCATGAACAGAGTACTGTCAATAAAAAAATAGTTACAGAAAGGAGCAGAACTGACAGAATGCTTCAGTTAAGAAATAATACAGTAGGTTGAAAGGGAGAAAGTTTATATTAGTCCCAGTTTAGTCAACAGAAATCACACCTAATGCTGATATTTTGAATCTTCATCTAATTTTGCATATGTAGTATCAAAACCTCATATATTTTTTATTTACAAAAGTCATGACTCTCCATCACTTAAGAAGGAAAATCAAAGAACCTATCCCCTTGTAGCTAAAGGGGTTACTTTTTTATCGGTCATCTGCATAACTAGATGCAAGATATTTATATGCTTATTTAATTTGGAAACATTTTTCTTTATTAGTTTTGGATTACAAAAGAGATCCGCCTGGCGTAACGGAAAAGCTACCTACTTGTGACCTAGAGGTCATGGGTTCGAGCCACAGAAACAGCCTATCCCAGAGCCCACAAAAGTGGGAATGCTTCGTGCATTGAGTCACCCTTTCTTTTTTTTCTTTTAGCTTTGGAATACAAACCAACTTCACCCTTATTTATGCACACTTGCACACTGGTCTTGAGTGCAGTTGCCATGCATTTCTCCTTGTCAATCTATTGAACAATTATGGGAATTTATCTGGTTGGCTTTCTTTGTATGTCAGTTGTTTTTCATCTTTAGTTTTAATGTTCAAATCACTGCACAAGTAGACACTTGTTGGTCGTCGTCCGAGATCTGACAGCTGATCATCCAATTATCCAAGATTTTTTTTGAATCTTAGTTTCTCAAACCAGCATGTATGATCAATAACAATTCTCAGATTTGGCTGTCTTGAGTGCTTTGTTATTTCTAGCTAAGTCCCTAACTCAAATTCCTACATTTCTTTTTAATTACATAGTGTCATAGTGAGAAAAACATGGTTGATTAGATGGATCTTTAATCCTACCACTATTCATAATCCTACCCTAAAGAACAATAAGATCTAATTTAATAGTGCAGTCATCGTTCCATTTGCTGACACCAGACTAGAAATTTGAACAGAGAGCTAATAATCAAGACGATGCATGAGACATCTCCTAGTCCCAGGACTAGGGCATATTTCTTCAGAAAATCATTCCAGCTCTTCATCTTCTCTAAAGGCCACTTGAAAAACAAATCTTATCATAATCTGGTCGTTGGAACCCCTGTTATCTTTATTCTTTGTTGTTTTCTTTTTGCCATCTAATATTGCTCTTTAACCAAATGGCAAGAATAGGGAATCAGCTACAGCATGCAAGAAGTGTAAATGCTGTGACGATTCTGCTGAATCCATGTTAATTTTCCAAGTGGTTAAGTGAAATAAGGAAGTCAAAACTGGAAAAAGTTTCGCTTACTCTCCCCCTCAAAAATGAAAGGAAAAGAAAAACTAGTAAGTGACTAAAATCCCACCTTCAGATTTTGAGACCCATTTTTCTTTCGTTGGTTTCTTACAGCACCTATTTCCAATACATTTATTGCCACTAAACTACATCATACTCATGCCTTGTTTTTTTTATTGAGGAATATGCCTGGTGAATTGCTCTTTGCTGGTGAATCAGTGACAAGCCATGATAGTGTCTAATAATGCCCTTATTGACTGAAACTTTTACATTGCAGATCCAATGACCAAACTTGCTTCTGGACCATATGGCCTTATATTTGCTGCTTTTGTGCCCTTCTTCTTGGATATTCCAGTTTCATCTCGGTTCCGTATATTTGGCATAAATTTGACTGACAAGTCATTTGTATATCTCGCAGGTCTTCAGGTGAAACTTAATATTAAAGTTTTCATGTTATGTAGATTAGGGAACATCCAAATTCGCATCAGATCTTTAATAAATTGTTTCGGTTTTAATTTCTATTTTTAGCTTCTCTTCTCATCCTGGAAGCAGTCTGTAGTACCTGGTTTTTGTGGTATGCTTGCTGGGTCTTTATACCACCTCAATGCACTTGGTATCCGCAAAATAAAGGTACACAATGCAAAGTTTCTTATATTAATTTTGTCCTTTCTATTAGTCTTCCTCATACAATTTTGTTTATGCTTTGATCGCTGCGCGGCAAAAACTCATAAAAATTATTGGTCGAAGGAATAATTGTTCATTCTTTACTTCTCTTTTTTGGTTAGTTTTACTAACAAGCCTGGAAGGAATTCCTAGTTGTCAGTATTATTCCAAGTAGCGTCCTAATTATAGTGGAGTTCAGTGACATAAAAGTTTAAACTTTGGAGAGAGGTATACTACTATACTGTATGCAAAAGCCTATGGTTAATACCCTTTAAGAGTTTTAGGTAGCATTAATTAGGTATTTCAATGAAAAGTGCTTAGATTGGGGATTGTTAGGGTTTATATGCATCAATTTGTGAGCTTGTCGGGCAAATAGTTGGCTCGACTTGTTACATGCATGATCTGCTTCAACTATTCTTGGCATTGTACTAAAACAAAAAGATTAGGGAATATGATCAGGCTTTCGTTTTTATTGGAGTATCTTCTAAAGAATCTGGGTCAATAATATTTCATATTGTGCAAAGACTTGAAACCATCTATCCCTCTAATTTAATGATTAATTGATTATATTTCTTCAAGATGATTGATAGTGAAAATTTATAGGAAATAGCATCTTCTAAGGATTTTCTTATTCATTTTTGCCGTTCTCTCTTCCACTTAGGTCATTTAAATTTGATTTTGGTGAAGTATGATTGGGCAATATGATATTGCTGATCGTCAATGGTTGTTTTCATAAAGTGGAATTACAAAATAAAAAATGTTTCTTTAATCATTTTATTCATTTTGCAAAAGAAGGGACTTGCCATGATAGGTTATCTAGGCCATGGCTATAGTTATTAGGTTAGAGGGGAGCCTCAACCATAAGCAAGCCTCTGGTTATCTTTGTTTATGAAAAACCTAGTTATTGGTATATTCTATCTGTTGACAATATTATCTAAGATATCATTTGAAAGAGATCCTGCTATAAGATAGGTGGGAGGAGAGGTTAAGATGGTTCCTTGAAGTACAATTTTAGATTTTATCAATGCAAAACAATTGAAGGTGTAGTAAAATGGGTTGAAAAGGATTTAAATCATATATATATATATACATATGATTTAAAAGCGAGATGATGAAGATATGGACTTAAGAACTGGCAGAGACATCTATTTTGTACTTACCTACATGATTTATTCCCGTAGCTAGATTAGCAATGATTTACGTATGAGATAGTAAGCCAAATTGTCGAGATTTCATTTATTAAGTTTCAAATCTTATTATTTATCACTGTTGAATTTGAACCTGGAGAAAGTTCTTAAGCATCCTACCGGAGAAGAAAGTTCAATCAACTTCAGGCACAATGATCATTTATTATAGCTACACAACTAGTAAAAAGTGTACTTAATCAATTAATTTGGTTGACAAATGCTTTTCAGATTCTAGCTAGCATTTTGTTTGAGTTTTACTTTAAAGTTATTGTGTGACAAGTTATTATCATCTTCTTTCTGATATATCATTGTTCAAATATGGTAATTTTGCCTCCTTTTATAAAATTTGTTCAGTTTCCAGAAGCAGTTCTGTCAGTATTTTCACGGTTGTCCCGGCCATCAAGTGGTTCATCACCAGCATTGTCAAGTGGGAATATTGTAGGAAACATACATGCTTATCCTGGTCATCAAGTGGAGGTAAATCTGTATGCTTGTAGGCTTGTCAAAGTTGTACAAGTTTTTTTAAAAAATAAAATTTATTTTTAGTACTTTATCATCTGGATACATATTATAATTGTTTTGTAGCTTATGTTTTTTGAGATTCATCTTTCTATTTAGAATAAGCAATTTGTTCATCATCGTTATCCTAACCCATAGTTCTTTAATGATACGCGCCACTGAAGTCTGTAGCTTGTAAAATATGTTGAGGTTACTTGTAGACCAAATAATGTCTTTATTAAGCATGCTTCGCAGCTTATATTACAGCAACTAGATGAAAACTTTGCGGAATCAAAGAAAATATAGAGTATGACTCATATTAGAAGGCCTCAAAAGTAAGTTATCGGCAAACTGTGACCAGCTATTTTTGATATCAACCCACAAGAATTGCTATCTTTTCCAAGAAAGAGGCCTATTATAAAATTCAGGTTGGTGGTATAAAAGTATAATGTGTTGTTTCTAATTAGAGGTCAGATAAACAAGAAGGTAACATCTCAAATTCCAAGCTCGAAAGAGACTGGATGAAGTGAAATGTGACAAAATTAATGTAGGATTTGTTTTTACTCCTAAACTCTGATAAGCCAAAGAGCTATTCAAATTATATTTCAAGGTAATTAAGCTGCAAGCAAGAGATCTCCGGAAACAAATCAGATAATATTAGAAATTTAGAATATTAAAATATATGGTATGCTTGTGCAAGACACTCAATGCAATGTTTGGACCATCAAGTTCGATGAAGAACCTGTTACATTGATTGTACTCCAGGATATTGTTCTTACCATAATCCTTTGTCTTGCGGTGCTGGGAGGATATGGTTATTAGAATTCTTGTGGTTATGTTTTATTAGATATTTTCTGACATGATTCTTTCATTCATATACTTCAACAACTCAATTTCCATCCCTCTTTTTCTTAACTGCGGTGCAGGTGGGTGGTCATCCTTCTGTAGCACGCAATCTTGTTGCAGAGCCATCTGAGACTTCAGTTGCTACATTGGTGTCTATGGGATTTGACAGAGATTCTGCAAGGCAAGCGCTTATACATGCCAGAAATGACGTCAATACTGCCACGAATATCCTGCTGGAGTCACAGTCACGATGATGTTGTCTTCTCAGAAATGAGTATAGAAGATGTTTCTAACTCAAAGCTTGACGAGTGAAATAGTTGATGTTCATCGTTTTGCTCCCGTCGCATTCATTTGTGTTTGGACTACTCAAATAGAACAAGTTATTAGGATCTGGTATTTTGTAAAAAGATAAGATAGCCTAGAGAGGCAAGGCCTGTACATTCGTAAGGAAATATGCTACAAAATTAATGAAGGGCAACTAATCTTTCTAACGTTATTTCTTTAAAACAGGGTTTAGGGCTTGTCAGAGAACCGAAATCTGAGTTTTCCTTTTGTCATTAACAAACGAAACTTACCAATCCTACAAATTATTATTATCGAGTTGCACATATTGGATAGGTAAGAAAAAGGAGGGTAAATTTTACACCTTGTAGTTTATATTTGTAGTCGCCATCAATTAGTTGTTAATTATCCATCCAAAAGGTGATTAATTGTAGGTCAAAAGCACGGGAACTGATTGTTTCTGATGGTAATCCTAAGGATTTTGTAGTGTATCTTGAAGCAATTACTTTTACATACAGAAGCATCTTAAGGCAATTTTTTATTAGTGAATAAATTAACTGTTTTTTATAACGAATTTATTTTTCTCACTTTACAGTTGCACATGGGCATATTCTCCATGTCTTTCAACCACTTTTTGGTGGAATATTAACATCAATTATTTATATTCTCTATGCCTGTCAACCACTTTTTTGATGGACTCGGGAAATATTATCTCAGAAACGCTTTTATATGTGAAAGCAGCCAGCAAAAAGGGCATACTAATATATTATGCCCGCCTTTTTGATGGGCTATTAATAGACATAGTCAATTGATGTGTACAAGGAGCAAACAAAATTAACTTCTCATGATCATGCCGAACAAAGAATAAACAAAGTAACAAACCATAAGCATGACTTAAAACTCGGTCTTGAGACGCCATTCTCATTACAATGTTTGTCATACATTCATACTTCTATATAAAATTCAGTTTCTTTACATATCAACAAAAACCAGCTCTTACATAAAACACCGACTGCAAGCAACAAAAAGTATGCAGTTCAATCACCGCGAGAGCAAACAACAGCATTACTGCTTGACTGCTTCAAGTCAGAGCTCAGCAGCTAACTGTAACAGTGAATGACTGAGAATAACTGCCCAAATTCACAACATTGAAGTTATTTGATAAGGCAAGGAGCTAATAGAGTCCAAGGCTCTTCTCTCATACACGAACACCAACAGATATGCCTTGGACTTTCTCCAATATGCTCAACAAGCACTAAATCTTGCTAATATCAACTTTGCTCTTATGAATCTGGAAGGCAGGGGTAATCCAGCTGCCACAGCTGCACTGAATGCCTGACCAGTTGAAGTACCCAAGCCGTGCATCACAATGGATGCATGAAAGTTTTCCCTCCAAAGCACCTTCTTCAACTGCAACAGGATTAAGTTTCAAATTAAACACTAGATGACCAGAAAATTGGAAGTTTACAAATGATACGGACTTGGTTAAATGGAAACTGTCAGACATTGAAACAAGAGAGCATTAATATTTATGACAATATTATGAAGATCGAAAATGCAGGCAACTATATAGTAATGAGATGCTTCATGGTTAATTGGTTATAGATGGCTATAAGCAGAGTGCCACTGTTAAATATCAAATTAAGATTTTCCAATATTCTAGCACATATAATTAATTTCCAAAGAACTGAATGATTTACCTGAAGCCATCCACTTCAAGGGTTCGACAAACAAAGAAGAACACTCTTGTTCCTGAAGTCTATTCATCCCATTACCACTTTTTCGCTTTTGCCAATCAAAGCATGTCTCACCCTCACCAGGCACATGGCTAACAACATTCTCCTGCAATGCAACAATCCTTCGGCATTTCCTGCAGCGGTAAGCAATTCCGTGTTGGTTTCCCTTAACAACTTCCGGAGAAGAGTTGGAATCTACTGCCGGCAAACCAGGATCAGCACCAAATATGGAGCTATCTATTTTTTCCCCTTGTTTATAAGAATGGCCTGAAAACAATGAGAAAAAAAATTAACAGTATAACTTCAAAGAAATAGTCAGATTTCAATCTTCTAGTTAATCGTCCATCAAGATAAAGCAAAAAGAAATGACGTATCATTTATCTAATATATTCCATTTTGCAGTGAATTGTGAACTTTAAGTGTTTACCACCCAGTGCACGAAACAATCCCACTTTTGTGGGCTCAAGGCTACGTACATCAACACTCCCCTGCTTTTGAGGCTGTTTCTGTGGCTCGAATCCATAATCTCCAAGTCACAAGTGGGTAACTTTATTGTTACGCCAAACCACCCTCTCATATATAATACTGATATGATTTGTGTATATATAACAATCTGAAACTGCCTCTTTTATGGCATGTTTATAAACAGGTTGTGGGAGTACTTTGCTTTTAACTTTCTAGCAGTCACTTTGATGGTGACCAAAGCTAAAATTACTGCATCTTCACTTCCTGGTTCTTACTTCTTATAGTTTTTCACAGTTCTTCCTACTCCATCCTGTAAGCACTAATCTATAAGCAACACAATCTTCCCATCACGTTCTCGTCAGACACCACAAGTATAATCTATTCACTTCTATATTTTTTCTTTAATTTGGTATGCTACGATTAGAGACCCTAGAAATGTCATTTTTATGCAGAATTCTATACTTATCATAATTCATTATGGTAACGTCATTTTCTTAATTCAACGCTGAGTAGCTAGCATGTTAGGACATGTATATCTGGTATACTTTGCTCAAAGCACCTTCCATTCCCTTCTTACTTTAACATGCATATCTGGTATACCATATACTTGTGCACCTTCTGTTCTGTTCTAACTTAGCATGTGTACCAATATTGATTGAAATTTCTAGTTCCCAATATTAATAATGCCTGGTCACTTATGCATCGAAATAAGATATATACATGGTATCTAGCAAAAGCAAAAAGATAATCAATCTAATATTGCAATTTGTCCCAGAAGATCCTTCGAGTTTTGAAGTGGTCTTTGCAGCTTAATATGCCATGCTTAGTTTTGTAAGACTGCTACTGCTAAATGGATTTACCAATTGAGACATGTGACATGGTGGGAGGTAATATACACATCAGTTGGAAATTGTTTATATAAATAGCATGTTTTCCTGGTGTGTACCTATAAATAATTAACAAGTAAGCATTAGAATATTATTTTGAAATCATAGAGATAGTATTCACAATCACATTACATGATGAAAATGTAACCAAACAATTATAATAGGTTCTCATTTAGGCTTGATCTAAGGATCCTTAGTTTCACTAATTGACTATTTGACTCTAGTTTGATAGCCAAGTTTATTTGTTCCATACGAAAGATACATTTTCAATATAGTTATGATCCCACACATGCATGAGCCATCAGAGTATCTAATTTGCGATAAGGGCACTATAGAAACTTATGTTATTGTTGTGTAGCGGTTGTTAAATTACTTGATTCTTGGAAGAAGAGATATATATAAAGTAATAAATGATTAAATTCCATGTAATGAATTCTCCACCAAAATATGGAAGACATTGCATCAGTTTAGATTATTTAGCAATAAAAATATAATTGATGGTGTACAATCATATCCTGATACAACAAAAATGGATAAATAAGAGAAGCAAAAGGAATCTAGAAGTCTAGTATAGTTAATATGCAGTTAGCACTAAAAGAGACAAAAATGTTTGACACAGCTTATTGTGTCATTCAGTCCTCTATTAAGGATACACAATGAGAGTAAAAAACCCACCTAATACTTTTAAGCGGAATCGCTTATAGATGGGACTTTCTGTATCTACTTTGAAACCCATTTCTTCAAATAAACTCAACTGCCAGAGTTAGACAAGGATTTAGTTGAAAGTTCTTTGTCACAAGCATGACCATAGCAGCATCTGAAGTTAAACTAACCTGGTCTAGAAAACCATCATTTGGGCAGACAGGCTCACAAATTTCACGCAAGGATTCAAGTGCATCTGGAATAACACATACACCATAGTAGTATAGTACCACATTAGTAAAGAGAAGAGTACTGTAAAAGTAGTACGATATTACCTCTATTAACATGTAGCTATGGCAATATTCACATACCAAAAAGTCAGAGACAAAAAAAGCAGAAGATAGTCATTCAAACCTTCCATAGATTTCTGTTCTGTTCTCATTAAATATGCAAGTATTACAGCAGCACTGCAAAAAAATACAAAGAACCAAATATGGACATAAGCCATGCGAATATATACCATGAAAAAAAATGTATATTTAATACTTATGCTAATTTAACAAGAAAATAAATGAAGAGGTCACTAGCCAGAAGACCAAAATGCTGATTATGATAAGTAATTATCCAACTTAATACGTAATTATCCACCTCAACCTGAGGAGACTGGAGAGAGTTTACAAAATCACCTGAGACATTTTATCTTCAAATAGAAAATTAGAAAAGCCAGAAAACAGACGCATCTACAAGCCATGCAAGATGACAGAATAGAAGGTTTTGCAACATGGCTAAGAGTTTGCTGTAGCAAGTATATTGGGATGATCAACTAAGGAAGCCACTAAAGAGCACAAGCATTTCAAACATCTGGTACCTGTTCAAGGACCAACTTTTTTTTTCTTGATGCAAACACTGGTCTTTTCTTCATTAGGTGCAGTGGTGCCATTAACACCACTTGTTTAGACTCATTGGGGCAAAGATTCAACACCTTGAACAAAATTCATGACATTGCTGGTCCTTAGATTTGGTCGCAGAGAAAAATGAACACAGTAGAATTTGAGATGCTGTTCTTTTTTTGGTGTTTCTTCAAAAATTGCCTAACACAGTACCACAACTTTTTCCACTTCAGCTTATGTGTCCTTCATTTCATCAACAGGTACATAAATCTTTATTAATGAACTAATAGCGACAAAACCATGCGTCATTCAAACTCAATACATCAAAATGAAGACAAATCTCAAAGGAAAGATAAGTAGTGTACGCGTATTGCATCGAGGAATCATTTCCTTTTTTTATTGGCAACGAAGCAGATATTGATCACCAAGAGTAACAACCGAGGTTCGTCACGCAAACTCAAGAGTAAATCCGGCGTACCTTCTCGACACACCAGCGAAGCAATGCACCAAGACGGACCCCTCCTTCCTGCCCTGATCGATGAAATCCAAGCACACATCGAGGTAATCCAACAGGTCCTCGTCCTCCGTATCCCTCAACGGCACCGCCATCCTCACCATCTTCAACTCCGGCCCGGCACGCTCGAGCGAGTACAGGAGCTTCCCCGGCGCCAGCGACTTCCTCTGGGAGCCATCGGCGCCGGCGTACACCTTCTTGACCTCCTGGGTGGGGATGGAGATGTCGGGGCGCCATCCGGAGAAGAAGGAGATGGAGGCAGAGCTGAGGAGGGAGAGGACGTGGGTGATCTCAGCGCTCCCGTTACTGAGCACATCGGCGGCGGCCTTGATGTCGCCGAAGAATAGGCGTTCCCTGACCAGGTAAGGCATCGCCGCAGCGTCGCTTTCTCTGTGTTCGATCGATCGAGAGGAGAGAACGAGATTCGGCTTCCTTGGGAGGTTGATTTGTTGTGCTCGTCGCACTTAAAACCCTCGCCTTTCGATCGAGAGGAGGAAACTCCCCCGACGAATTTGTTTGTAACCGATTAGATTCCAACAGCAAATGACTATAAAATAAATTATTAATTAACTAATTAATTCGTATTCATATTCATAAAAGAAAGAGTCTTTTCATTTTCTAGTTGTCGTACAACGGATCAGATACGGTGCGGATACGAATAATTCATCTCTGCACCGCACTCCATATCCGTCCATTCGTATCCGCACCGTATTCGCTACGGATGTGAATATGGATATCCATATCTGCACCGCTTCAAATACGAATATCCGCACCGCATCCGTATTTAATAAAAAATATATTAAAATAATATATTTAATTAAAAAATCAATAAATTACTAATTCATTGATTCAAAATAAATATATAATATACTTCAAAATTCATCTTGACATGAAATTACCATAGAGCTCTTATATATATTAATAACTTATATGGGCTAAACAGTAATTCAGAGACGCAGATAGGCGGTGCGAATACGGTGCGGATCCACAATCATATCCGTATCCACACCATATCCGTGCGGATATAAGTTTTCTAAATTCATATCCGTATCCATATCCATTTTTACTTGCAGATATGGATCGGATACGGTGCAGATGTTGTTTTTAGTTAGCGGATGCGGATAAAATTGCTACCCCTAGTCGTGTTGATTCTGCACGACCGTGAGTGGAATTTTTCTTTACTTTTTTGCATTTAGATATATTCATCAATTTACTCCGCATCAGATTTAGTTTCGGCAATTTAACAAAAACCGATAATTACATAATAGGTTAATTAATATATCTAACCTAAACTACAAGCCTTTTCATAAATCTAACTTAATTTTTAATTTATATTAATTATATTCAAAACTATCAAATTGATATCAATTCTAGTCCGACGTCAAATGCTCGTGGCATCTGACTCAGCAAATTAAAAAATATTTTATTATTATTATTATTTGTGTCACGTCAACATGTAATAAAAAATATTTTAATATTATATAAATAAGAAAAATTAATATATCTATCTCAAATTTTGACCCTTGTAACAAATTTATCATAATCTTTAATATTTCTTTTTAATCTATTACAAATTTTATGATTGACAATAATTATCTCATTTGAAATTGAACTAAAATTTAGATTACATTACAATTATAATCAATCCAAAAGTTTGAATTATATTTCTCCTTATTTTTTTATTAAATTCGACGATTACATTAAAAAAAATTAAAAATTAAAATAAAACTCTTATCTTGTTAGTATATTCTTATTATTTATTAAATATTTAAAATTTTAAAAATAATTTTATAATTATCTATTGAAATTATATATATTTTTAAAATGATTCAAATTTTAATTTTCTTATTAATTTTTTATTTAATTATATTATTGCATTTTAAAGAAAATCAAAATGCCCAAATTAAATTAATAACTTTCTACGTAGTATTATTATTTATCAAAATTTTATTTTTTATTCAATTCGACTATTGCATCTTATAAAAAAAATCAAAATTTTCAATTAAACCAAGATTGTTTTGCTTATATGATTATTTATTAAATATTTAACATTATGATTATATTTTATTTTGTGTCTAACAAAATTTGGCATTTTAAATATCGATTTTTTTTATTCAATTCAATTATAGCATAAGAAAAAAATAAAAATTTGAACCAAATCAATATATTTTACTGATAATATTATTATATATCATACATTTAACATTATTTATATTATATTTAATTTGTTTTAGTATTTAATTTTCTTCATAAGTTTTTTTTATTTTACTACAATTTTTTATTTTTAAAAAATACAAAATCTGAAATGAAATTTATATATAATGATTATAAATTAATTTTGGTGAAATTAGACGTGGGATTCTTCAAGGTGACAAAAGGTTTTCGTGTAATTTTTTTAAAGAAAAAAATAATTTGGTGAAATCGGATACGAAATTATCGGATAAAGTGAGAGTTTTTATGTATTTTCTTTAAAAAAATATTTGTCTTCAAGGATTATAATTATTGTCAATCCCAAAGTTTGAGATAGATTAAGGAGAAAGATTAAAAATATTAGGATAAATTTGTTACGAGGATCAAAATTTGGGATAGATACATTAATTTTCCTATTTATAATAATACTATAATATTTTTTATTACATGCTGACGTGACACAAGTGATAATAAAAAAATATTTTTTTAATTTACTGAGTTAGATGTCACGTCAGCACCTAACGGTTGCATTGACGAATATCTGACGTCGGGCTAGAATTAATATCAATTTGATAATTCGGGATGTAATTGGTACAAAATAAAGATCGGACTAAATTTGTAAAAAGATCATAGTTTGGGCTAGATATATTAATTAACCCTTACATAATCCGAAACTTAGTTTTGAAAATTATGAGATCCAGAACCAATATTTTAATTGTTACGCCCCGCTTGATGGGATAACTGACTCATCAATTTCATAGGCCAACCTATTGGCCCAATTAAAATGCTTAAGCTGAAGTTGATGGTAGCACACCCATCAAGCCTTATAAGCCAACACCACATCCAACATACTTTCGATGTGAGACTAAACCGGGGTATTACAATCTCCCCCACTTATGTCTTGACGTCCTCGTCAAGACCCAACTCGAGTCTAGTACATAGCCCAGAATCACACCCAAGTCGGCGGGGCATGTGAGGCCTAGCCTAGTAGCAGCTCCACCCTATCACCTGGGCAGCCCTTTCTCACATAGGCTCCCTCACCATGCCTAGGACTAGGTCTTGCTCTGATACCATTTGTTACGACCCTCGCTTGATGGGATAACTGACTCACCAACTTCATAGACCAACCTATTGGCCTAATTAAAATGCTTAAGCTGAAATTGATGATAGCACACCCATCAAGCCTTATAAGCCAACACCACATCCAACATACTTTCGATGTGAGACTAAACCGGGGTATTACATTAATCTTTCCGAAATGCCCTCGTCATTTAATTTAAGACGGTTGAAATTTAGCGATAGTCAAATTAGAATCAGGTTCGGTTCAATATATTATTTTACTAAAATAACATATTGAATAACATGAAGTTTCACCAAAATAATATGTTTTTAATATACCGAGTACAAAAAAATTATAGTCTTCTCTGCTTTGCCTACGCCAACATTTATCGTTTGACATCTTTTCATTTTTCCCTTCATCGATTTCTCACAAATCTAAGTTGAAATAAAACTTCAAAATTCTTCTTCAACATTTTTCTCTCATCTCCTCTCATCTCTTCATTCTTCATTCCCCAAATTCTAGTCTTCTTGAAATACTAAAACTGTATATAATATAACCAAAAGTCCTTAATAAACTTAAATATGATATTAATTATAATTACCTTTGTAGTTAGGAACTTTCACCAAAGTCTCTAACTATAAATATAATTCGATTAAAATCTCATTTGAAGTTCTTAAATTTATTAATTTCATAAGCATGTCAAATTTAAAATTAACAATGTAATAAAATGTGCATACAAGTGATTAGAGACTTTAATCAAAGTTCCTAAATGTGAGTATAACTAATCAATTAGAGAATAATTTTCGTATATTATAAAAAAATTATGATTTTGATAAATAATATAAAATATTTATGATTTTACCAAAATTCTCAATAACATATTCAATCTTTTTATTTTTTTATTCAAAATATAAAAAGTTTCCATATCATAAAATAACAATATAATATAGTAAGAAATTTATACAGTATTAAAAATGATAAAAATAAAAAAACAGCATTAATAAATATAATAGTAATAAATATTGTAAATATATTACAAAATGAGAGCATGATAACTATTAATAAATAGGTAAATATAGTTCAATCTCTTCATGTTTAGTATACAATTGATAAGAAAAATACATCAAAATGTCTACTTTGCTTGATTCTAGCTATTTATTGTACACCTCATAAAAGTTGAAAGTTGAAAACAATATTATACAACAAAAACATTCATTCACATTTCCAAATAAAAATAGATGAATATGTCCTCATACTACTTGTGTGATTGTATCTATTTTCTTCTTAATTTTTTATTATATATAATGTTAATGATGATATACAAGTTAAAAATATAATCTATAAGTCAAAAATTTAAAAATAATGTGTATATAAAAAGTAAAGGAGTAAAAAAGTGCAATTAAAAAAAATATTAAAAGTTTGAAACCCACTTCCACTTGGACATTCAAAGGGATATTCCTTTTAGGTTTGATCCAAACCTTGATAATGATATCAGGTGATAGCCAACCAGAAAGTGACTTAATTCTGTGCAAGAATCACCCAATAACCCTAATTATTCTGGATAAAGTATTTCTTGAGGTCTCACTCCATATCCTTTTTCTAAATTAATTTTGCTAACATTAGCATTTTTTTTCTAATATCTAATGTGGTGGATTAGAAACAACAAGCACACATAAATACAAATTTTAGAGGCCACCTCATTGCATCAATTGAATAAATATGTATTGTGAGTTGAAGAAAGAGGGGCTAGTTGTGTCATGGAGCATGAAATTTGGCAGCAATTGGGATGTGAAAGGAATAGCACTTCATTAATCAATGAAGATGGAGTGGTCCAATTTGTTGGATATCCACTTGCCAATTTGTTGTCATTGAGAAGTTCAAAGTGTGACTTGAGCATGCAGCCAAAGTGGGGATAAGAAAGAAAGAAGGCAAAGCTGCTTCTTTTTGTTTTTTGTTTTTGTTTTCAAAAACTCTCCCCACACATAGAGAGACATAAAAACATGAATTTCAAAAAACTAAGCGCATAAGGTACATAATAGAAAAAGATATATTTTGAGGAAATTAAAATCTCATACGCAGTATTGAAATAAATTTGCAAAATGAAGAAGATAAATCAAGATAAAGTAAATTGTGCCAAGTTTTTTTTTTGAAAAATTATAATCATATATGGAAAATATTCAATATTATATGATACGATCATTTTCTTATAAGATTATGAGTTATCATAGGCATTTTCCACTAGGGTGGCTAGGGTTGTTCATTGGTCGAGTCACACCGAATTGAATTGAAAAATTAAACCGAACTTGTTGGTCTAGCTCGGTTTGGCCCTTGGTAGATTTTGTTCAAAATCGAATCGGAACCGAATAGGGAATAATCAATTTGGGAATCGAACCGAACCGAAAATTGAATTGTATAATTTTTTTTATTAGCTGATTAGGGATTTGGGTTGGGTGAAAATCGAATTAGGATTTTGTTCGTTTAAACATGCTAAAACAGCCAAATCCGCTGGTTCGGTTTGTTCGATTACAAAAATAATAGTCGGTTCAATTTGGTTTGGTTCATCCCATATTTGGTTCGGTTTTCAGTTTAGATTTTCATTCCCAAAAAATTTTGGTTTGGTTCGATTTATGTCGATTCAGTTCGATTTAACCAAATGGATACCTCTAGGTGTGACAATTGAAATCGATTGACCGCGGTTAATTAATTAATCAAACCATAAAATTTGGTTTCAGATAGTGAATTTACGGTTTGATTTCGATTAGATAATATGAAAAATTGATTAAACTCGATTCAATTTCGATTATTGATTTGTGGGTAACTACTAACTGAAACTGGTTATATATTTGAGTCTTGGTTATCAGCGAATAATCGAATTTGAAACCACTATAATTAATTATTTTGATAATTTTTAGATATTTTAAAATCTAGTTTACTAATTGATTATTTATCTACTAATCGATTAATCGGTTCTATTCGAACCGAACTAATCTATCGGCGAATGATTTCAATTTTAGTTTCAATTAACGGGTTTTTGATCGATTTTGATTTCGATTAACCACAAAAATATAGTTGACCGAATCGTTTGTCATCCCTGCTTTCCACGTAATGTTTGAAGATAGGAATGAATTGACTAAATTACTCTCCTTTTCTCACATTATAGATTATAGACGGAACACAATACTTAATGGTCCAAGGGCAACTTGGTACTTTTAATTTCTTCACAAACAATCAATTTCTTAACACTACCCATTTTTATAGTGAAAGGGGAGAGAATTATTCACATACAAAAATGCCCCCAAAACAGAACAATTCACGCACCTTCCAATTCTCTCTCACGCTCACACGCCCCTTTCTGGGGCAGGTCACCCAACGGCTACTTTTTACTCTGATGCACGCTCCCAGCCGTAGGATATCAATTATCGGCCTGTTGCCGGTTCGAAAAATAATCGACCGTTGGTGCCAACGCTCTCTCACCTTTTCACCTCTTTACCCCCATTTTAAACCCCCTCGGCAAAACCCAAAGACGAGATCGAAAGCGGACTAAGACGACGGTGGAGGAGTTCTGGACTTCATCACCCTGCTTCTGTTGGCCCCCTGAACTACGGTGGCTGCGGATCCGAGAGCGGAAGAGGAAGGGAAGTCGAGGGCGGCTCGCCTGCAATCGTTCTTCTCTTCTGTGTTCTCGAGTATCTTTCGTCCGTGCGAGGAGGAGGAGGAAGGAGGAAGTGACGAAGAGGGAGGAGCATACATGGCAACCAGACGCCAGGCCGTGGTCCCTCAGCCGCAGAGAGGTAATCGAGTTCGTAAAGGCGACACATTTTTTCCCCCCTCGAGAAAACCCTGTTCTTGATTCGATTCGTGGGTTCTATACTTTCTTTCTTTTTGTTCTGTTTATGTCCCGAAGATTATGCCAAAGATTTATTCTTGTGTTTTTTTCTTGGTAAAATCCAGTTTTCTTTCGACTTTGATATGGCATTACATTGATATAGTAGTACCTAAAGGAGTTCTCGCCTTCGACCTTTTGAGATCGTATGAAGAACACCCTTTGAAATTGGTTTTATTTTCTAATTCAAGAGAGGATTTTGGTCAAGAGGAATCTTTTATTTTTCTGTTGACTACTCGTTGAAATCGTGTCAGAAAGTTCTTACTCTTTTTCTCTTATGAATCACAGAGGTTCTTCTTCTTCTAAATTTCTTGTTCTCGTTCCTTTTCAACTTGTTTTTTCTGATCTCCTGCTTGATTGTGCGCGTTTTGTTTCGATGTCAATAACTAATTTTTCTTCTATCTTCGATGCAATTGTTAGGTGCGGATGTGCCAGCCGGAAAGCAGAAAAATGTCGCAGTGGAAGATGCGAAGTATCGCCGAGCCCTTGGAGACATCGGAAATCTGGTTAATCTCCGGGTCTCAGAAGGGTAAGATGATATTTTGTTTTCCATTTCCTCCTATCCTGATATTTTATTCATAGAGTTTATTCTTTTGATGACGTACTTGTATGAATTTTCACCAAACCAGGAAGCCGGAACCCCAAATCAATCGTCCAGTTACTAGGTACTCTCATTTTTCATATTATCAGTACTCTTTATCAATGCAGTTGTACTATCCTTCACCCTTATTGCAACAATCTCTAATGTTTATGATTCGCTTCTAGAAGTTTTCGAGCTCAACTCCTCGCGAATGCACAAGCTGCAGCAGCTCCTGCCAACAAGGTAATTAGGTCATTTCATTGTTATTTCCCCTGTGTTCCCAAAAGATGCCTCTTTTAATGAGTAGCCTATTGCAATTGCAGAAACCTGTACCTGTAGCAACTCAACCTCATGCAGCAGTCCGCAGAGGTGGTATAAAACCAGCCAAGAAGGTCACAACAAAAGTTGAGGATATTGATATCATTGTGATAAGCCCTGATGATAATGAGAAATGGAAGCAAGCAGCTGACCCAAATGGTTCCTGCCTCAAGTATTTCCGGAAGAAATCTTCTACACTTACATCTGTGTTGACAGCTCGAAGCAAGGTACGTGCATCACCAGTCTCAAACATCTCCACTAGATAATCTGCAGGTATTTGTTTGATTAAACGTCTGAATGGTTTCACCTCATATAAGGCTGCTTGTGGACTCGCTGAAAAGCCGAACGAGCGGGTTCATGACATCGATGCCGCAGACAAAGAGGATCAATTGGCTGTTGTGGATTATGTCGAGGATATATACAAGTTCTATAAATCTGCTGAGAACTCAAGTAGGCTTCACGACTACATAGATTCCCAGGTGGAGATCAATGCCAAGATGAGGGCCATTCTTGCCGACTGGTTGATAGAAGTGCACCACAAGTTTGATCTGACGCCGGAGACTCTCTATTTGACAATGCACATAATTGATCGATACCTTTCGATGGAGATGATTCTGAGGAGAGAATTGCAGCTTGTGGGGGTAGCCGCCATGCTCATCGCGAGCAAGTACGAGGAGATTTGGGCGCCAGAGGTTTGTACACACCCACACAGAGTTGCATTGTTTGTTGAGGCCTTTTGAACTAAATTGAACTTTTGGTTGCAGGTCAATGACTTCATTGTCATATCAGACAGGGCGTACACCAGAGAGCAAATTCTTGGGATGGAGAAAGGAATCCTCAACAAGCTTGAATGGAACTTGACTGTGCCAACACCTTATGTGTTCCTTGTGAGGTTTGTGAAGGCTGCATTATGCGATGCCGTGGAAGAACACATGGTGTTCTTCTTTGCTGAGTTAGCTCTGATGCAGTACTCCATGATAACGTGTTGCCCTTCGATGGTGGCGGCTGCTGCTGTTTATGCAGCTCGGTGCACTATGAAGAAGAGTCCTCTTTGGACTGAGACACTCAAGTGCCACACAGGGTTCTCTGAGCAACAATTGCTGTATGTATGATGTATTGCTGAGCATAAATTGGAAGTAGTAGTATTAATTGATCACATAATTTTAACGATTGTACATTGGATAATGCAGGGATTGCGCACAAACTTTGGTGAACTCGCATGCGGTGGCTCCTGTGGGAAAGCTGAAGGTTGTGTACAACAAGTATTCTGTAGAGGAATTTGGAGCTGTGGCATTGCATCCACCAGCTACCAAATTGTTGGAGGAGTTGAAAACTTCGCAGATATGAAGGATTAGTAGTTGTGTGAGTTGGTGGCTCCACGAGGAGTAACCTCTGATAATGGTGATTTGGTTGGTAGGACATGTTTTTTTTGGGGTCCTTGCTCTTTACTGAGAAGTGTGTAGGGGAAGCTGTGTGGGAACAAACCTATTGTTCTACTTTTGAAGTGTGTAAATGTTGCTTTAACGTTAAAAAGCCTATGGGGGTGACAGACTTTCAAATTTGAGCTTCTATAGAAGACTTCTGACAATCAAACACATTGCTCTTCTATAAGTTTTTAAGGTGATTCATTATTTATTAAAAAATAATTATCCTTTTCTGAGATTGAAGTAAATTGTAAAATTTCATGCGTCAAATTGAAATTAATCATATCCATTTTCAGTAGCTAAAAACATTATACCCTTCTCGATAAACCAATAAATTTTAATCTCTCATGTGACCATAAAACATTCTTTGCTAAGTTTATAATTGAAGAAATTCTTTCAACATTTGCATATACCAATATAATAGCTTGCTTAGAAACTAACGGAAAAACATGTTTTTTTTTGTGTGTAACTATTGTTATTCTCAAAATCTAAAGGAAAAATTAAAAGATCATGTATCAAGTTATTTTTTCCGAATAAAAAGAAATATGTGTCGAGTTGATTAGTAAGTTTCATAAGATATGTTGTAAAAAAAGTTTCAGGATGAAAATAGGCAAGTAGAATATGTCTCAAGTTTTTTTCGAATAAAAGGACATATGTTGTAGAAAAAAAAGAGAGGATAAGATACACTTGATAGTAATGTAATTATGTAACTTTAGAGGCCTTAAGACTCGATCTCCTGAGTGAAAGAAAAATATCTCCTATAGAGTAACAGCATTGTTCTTCTCAATAAGCGAACATTTGAAAATAAATCCTCCCAATTTTCATGTCTCGTTTTCTTAATTCTCTTTTTAGATCCATGCTCATTGCATTCACAATGTCTCGATGTTTTCTCTATAATGTGATGCCCTTAATTCATTTCAAATTATCAATACACTTACAAGAATCTAGAGAGCTCGGGGCCCAAAATAATCCATACAAACTAGTAGAGTCGAGAGGTGGTAGGCTACGAGTGTGATCAATTTCTTTGGTTGCCTCTAGACTCAAGCGATAGATGGCTGCAAGTAGAGTTGAGAGGTGGCTACGAGTGTAATCAATTTATTTGGTTGCCTCTAGACTCAAGCGATAGATGGCTGCCAGTAGAGTCATGAGGCAGCTACGAGTGTGATCAGTTTCTCTAGTTGCCTCTAGATGTGGGTCTTAGACTCTAGAGAAGAGAAAGTTAGTCTCTTCTTTCTCTATTGATTCAATTGAGACTATGAAAGATATAAGTGGTGTCGCGCCCCGGCCCCGGGCCCGAGACGCGACGGCGACCCGAACACCGCGCAGCGGAAGGAAAAGCCATGAATCCGAATAATAAATCATAATCAAGCATATTTAATAATATATATTTACAAAACTTCAAAATCATCAATATCAAATTCAGTATAAAAAGACGACAAGGTAGGACAAAAATACAAAAGCTGTCGTCATATCAGAGCTCCAGATCTACATGATGTCTATCAACTATCTACATCTCGATATATAGATCAACAACTCACCCCTGCAAGTCTGAAGCAATAACAATAGGAGTCAGCAGATGCTGAGTAGGAGAATCACAATATGATCAACAACATGAATAAGATGTCAACTCAACTATAAACAACAATATGGCCTAAGATGCAGTCAAAGGCGATAGATGTACAACAAATGCTCCACACCTACTCCTAATCAATGTCGACCAAATCATCGAGCGTATGGACCGTTGGGTAAAAACCCCGCACTCTACCACCCGTAGAGTGGCATCAACCGTCCGCTCCAACGGCGATGCGACTACCCCCACCAAGCAGGTAGCCCGACGGGCGTCGTATCCGACATCCACACACCCGAAGGTGCTCAAAGTGACTAGTCAATATCCATACCCTCACCCATGTCTGGAGGGTACCGCAATAAAATGGTCCTGGACCGAAGTCCTCTCCGAGGCCGTAGCCTCCAGGTCGACAACTCAATTCCAACAATGCAATAAAATATATCACCATGATCAATGGATAACAAATAACATCACCGGTATCAATAATATAACAACTCCGAATGATGATATGATCAAAAGAATAACACCATAAGTAACAACATAATATCATGCATCAATAATGTATATCACCATGATCAACAATAACACATGCAATTATCTACATGGCATGTCCAACAATAATATGCAACATGAGTTCAACGGAATTAGAAGCAATATCAAGCAGATCGAAGCAAAAGGATAAATCCGTCATTTCAGCCATCGATAATTCATCAGCTACAACGGGAATCAAACTCAAGCTCACACCAACCAATTACCCCTAAATCACCATTTAAAGTAATATAATATTTTTATATTATTTAATTTTTATCAAATTAAATTAATAAATATTAACCACCAAACAACACTAAAATATAGAAAAGTCCTACTAAACAGCCTCCGATCAGAAATCCAATACCACCATCGCGTTCAGCACGCGAAAACATACAACTTTGGTATTCATCTCGACTCGATCCGACGACTCTATGATCGACTAGAAAAATACCTCAAATAATCTACAAATTTATCAATTTCATACAATATAGTTCTCTTCGCTAGCTACTATTCATATCCCTCCTATCCCTTGCCTACGCCTGACACCTCCTGCTCCGCTCGACCCACGCGCGGGCGGCCTTGTTGGCCGCCGGTGACCACTCGCCGGTCCACCCCCATGACCTCCGGCCCTAGTGGACCGTCAGCAGCCGCAGCGGCAGCTGCCACGCTGCGGGCAGCAGCTTGCTGCCGCGGCCAGTGACCGCCAGGGCCGTGTGGCCCGGCATCGCGGGCAACGGCTAGGCTGCCGCGAGCGTCGCCGCTCGCCGGCCGACTCCGTCGGCCTCTCTCTCTCCCTCCGATTCCTATCGCCACCACCGATGAACAAACAAGCTATACGACGGAATGAAAGGAGGAAGATAAGACTCCTACCTCAAGATTCCGGCTCCGACGACGACGTCGCCGACCATCTGACCTCCGATTCCCTCCCTCTCCGGCGCCGACTTCACCGCCTCTTCTCCCCCCTTTTCTCACGTGATTGAACCAAACCGCATGAGAACGGCTATAAGGCGGTGGGGAGGTTATTTTTCAAATAACCCCCTACACCCCTTAAATTTACAATTAAGCCCCTTTTTTATCATTTTTTTTTTACAGAATATAACAAGTGGTTTGTAGACCGACCTAATTTCCTTAAAATTTTAAAAGTCAATTTAAATGATAAGAAAATCCCATATTTCTTCTAATGTCAAGCGATCTTCGATGGGAGGAGTGACACGAGTGAGAGAACGTGAGAAATAATCGGGTCGGGTCGGGTCGGGTCGGGTTGAAAACTTTTCATCTCTCAAACCCGACCTAGGTTGGGTCGGGTCGAGTAGTCGGGTTTACCCATTTAGGTAAAAAAAATGAGTTTTTAACAATAATTTTTTAAAATTATTTAAAAATAATTAAAAATAAATATTTTAAAAATAATTAAAAATATAAAAAATTCGGGTAATCGGGTCGGGTCTCGGGTCTTCGGGTTTTAAATATTGAAACCCGGACCCGACCCGATTATAATCGGGTTTCAAAAATTTGGACCCGACTCGACCCGATTACCCGACCCGACCCGACCCGATTGGTTCGGGTCAGATCAGTTTCTCGGGTTCATTGGGTCGGGTTTGACACATGAACAACCCTGCTAGTCTCACTTCGACTTAGTCCTGCTTTTTTTCGTTGCAAGAATTAGGGGTGAGCGGATCTGAATACTCTGTATTATTTATGATACCCAGATCCTACCTTGTATAGGATCGATTTCTAAGTTTTGAACCAAAACCCTACCTGCTGAGACCTGGAATCGGATCATACCCGGAACCTGTGGTACACTCGAAACCTGTGGTGTACCATAGGTGTTGAGTACCCTGTTGGAACCTATAAATGACATGTTCCAAGGTATAGATTCTAAATATCCTGTTGGAACTTGTTAATTTACAAGTTCCAAGGTATAGGCTCCAATGAGATACCTTGAATCTGTACCTTGGAACCTGTTCATACTGGTTTCAGTATCGATTTCGATTATGATTCTAGGTACCCAATGTGTTGGTCCCGAAATTGATTTTAATCAGTTCCTTAAATTTTATTTTGGACCCTACTCAAATTTAATTTAGATCTACTCAGAACCTATCTGATCTAATTGATTTCGGGTTTAGCCGGTACGCATGCACACCCCTAGCAAGAATCCATAGAGGTTGAAATAATCCGACTATATTTGATCGATTGAAAAAAAAACTACATGCAACTATATGGAAATAATCTGATTAGTTATTTTTTAAAAAAAAAATACGAGGGAGAATGAGCCAATTTCAAAGGATTTTTTTTTCAACATAAGAATCAATAGACAAAATTACACCCCACCATGATCCAAAGGCAATTTGGTCTTTTTAATTACTCCCCAAACAATCAATTCTTTAACACTATAAACAATTAGAGGAAGTGGAGAATTTATTCTCACTTCACAGTTCACAGTTTACATGCAAATGCCAAATGGAATACTATAAACAATTTATGCACCTTCCAATTCTCGCACCCCCTTTTGGGGCAGGTCACCCAACGGCTACATTTTACTTTGATGCTCGCTCTCAGCCGTAGGATATCGATCATCCGACTGTTGCCAGTTCGAAAAAATTCGACCGTTAGTGCCGCCGATGCTTCCCTTTTCCACCTCTTTACCCCCATTTTATATCCCTCGGCAAAACCCAAGGAAGAGATCGAAAGCGGACTGAGACGGAGGAGGAGTTCGGGACGTCTTTAGCTTGATTCTGTTGGCCCTGAACTACGGTGGCTGCAGATCTGAGAGCCGAAGAGGAAGAGAAGTCGAGAGCGGCTCGCATCCAATCGTTTTTCTCTTCGGTGTTCTCAAGTCTCTTTCGTCAGAGCGAGGAGGAAGGAAAAAGTGACGAAGAGGGAGCATACATGGCAACCAGACGCCAGGCCGTGGTCTCTCAGCAGCAGAGAGGTAATCGAGTTCGTAAAGACGACACATTTTTTTTTCTTTGAAGAAACCCTGTTCTTGATTCGATTGGTGGATTCTATATTTTCTTTTTTTTTGTTTCGTTTCTGTTCCGAAGATTATGCTAAAGATGTTTTCTTGTGCGTCCCCCCCCCCCTAAATTCCAGTTTTTGTTTGACTTCGATATGGTATTACATTGATTATAGTAGTACCTAAAGGGGTTTGACCTCTTGAGATCGTATGAAGAATGAGTCTCCCCTTTGAAATTGGTATTATCTTATAATTCAGAAGATGATTTTTGGTCAAATGATATCTTTTTTGCTCTTCTTTTTATTTCGTTGACTTCTCGTTGAAATCGTGTCAGCAAGTTATACTCTTTTTCTCTTGTGAATTACAGAGGTTCTTCTTCTAAATTTCTTGTTCTCATTCCTTCTCAACTTGTTTCTTCTGCTCTTGCGGGCATTTGCTTGATTGTGCGCGTTTAGCTTCAAGGCCGACAACTAATTTTGCTTCTTTTTCGATGCTATTGTTAGGTGCGGATGTGCCAGTCGGCAAGCAGAAAAATATCGCATTGGCAGATGCGAAGAGCCGCCGAGCCCTTGGGGATATCGGAAATCTGGTTAATCTCCGGATCTCAGAAGGGTAAGATGATATTTTCTTTTCCATTTCTTCCCATTCTAAGATTTTAGTCATGGAGTTCATCCTTTTGATGACATGCTTGTATGACTTTTCACCAAACCAGGAAGCCGGAGCCCCAAATCAATCGTCCTATTACTAGGTACTCTCATTTTTCATCTAATCATTACTCTTTATCAATGTAATTGTAGTATGTTTCTGGCAAGATTTTCTTATATTCATTATTCGCTTGTAGAAGTTTTGGAGCTCAGCTCCTCGCAAATGCACATGCTGCAGCTGCTGCTGCCAACAAGGTAATTAGGTCATTCCGTTTCTATTTCCTAAATTCTCTTTTCGGGTTCATAAAAGATGCCTCTTTAAACGAGTAGGCCATTGCAATTGCAGAAACCTGTACCTGCAGCAATTCAACCTGCTGCAGCAGTCCGCAAAGGTGGTATAAAACCAGCCAAGAAGGTGTCAATAAAACCTGAGAGTATCGAAGATATTATTGTGATAAGCCCTGATGATAATGAGAAACCGAATCAAGCAACCGAACCAAGTACTTCCCATCTCAAGAATTCCCTGAAGAAATCTTGTACTCTTACATCTGTGTTGACAGCTCGAAGCAAGGTACATACATCACCAAACTCACATCTCCACTATATAGCCTGTAGGTTATTTGTTTGATTAAATGTGTCAATGGCTTCCCCTCTTGTAAGGTTGCTTGTGGACTCGCTGAAAAGCCGAACGAGTGGGTTCATGACATTGATGCGGCAGACAAAGAGGATCAATTGGCTGTTGTGGATTATGTTGAGGATATCTACAAGTTCTACAAATCTGCTGAGAACTCAAGTAGTCTTCACGACTACATGGATTCCCAGGTGGAGATCAATGCCAAGATGAGGGCCATTCTTGTCGACTGGTTGATTGAAGTGCACCATAAGTTTGAGCTCACGCCGGAGAGTCTCTATTTGACAATGTACATAATTGATCGATACCTTTCTATGGAAGTGGTTCTGAGGAGAGAATTGCAGCTTGCGGGGGTAGCTGCCATGCTCATTGCGAGCAAGTACGAGGAGATTTGGGCACCAGAGGTTGTAAACACTCCCACAGAGTCATGCATTGTTCTTTGAGGCCTTTTTAACCAAATTGAGCTTTTCTGGTTGCAGGTCAATGACTTCATTTGCATATCGGACAGGGCCTACACCAGGGAGCAGATTCTTGGGATGGAGAAAGGAATCCTCAACAAGCTTGAATGGAACTTGACTGTGCCAACACCTTATGTGTTCCTTGTGAGGTTTGTGAAGGCTTCATTATGTGATGCTATGGAAGAACACATGGTGTTCTTCTTTGCCGAGTTAGCTCTGATGCAGTACTCCTTGATCACGTGTTGCCCTTCTATGGTGGCTGCTGCTGCTGTTTATGCAGCTCGGTGCACTATGAAGAAGAGTCCTCTTTGGACCGAGACACTCAAGTGCCATACAGGGTTCTCTGAACAACAATTGCTGTATGTATCACACTGAACATAAATTGGAAGTAGTAGTAGTAGTATTTATTAATCACATGATTTAAATGAGTGTACATTGGAAGTAGTAGTAGTAGTATTTATTAATCACATGATTTAAATGAGTGTACATTGGATAATACAGGGATTGCGCACAAACTTTGGTGGACTCTCATGCGGTGGCTCCTGTGGGAAAGCTGAAGGTTGTGTATAAGAAGTATTCTGGAGAGCAATTTGGAGCTGTGGCATTGCATCCACCAGCTACCAAATGGTTGGAGGAATTGAAAGCTTCGAAGAAATGAAGGATTAGTAGCTTCTTTTATTTAAGTAGTATCAGTTCCATGTTCTTGTGGAATGACTTGGTTGGCACTTGGCAGGACATGTTTTTTGGGGGTCTATACTCATGAATATCGTTGAGGAAGCTGCGTGGCAACACTATTGTTATATTTTCAAAGTCTGTAATTGAAAATAATTGCTTACTGTTGTTGTATTTTAAAAAATTCTTATTCTATTATTTATGACTTCATAGTTCGAGCATATCTAAATTTTATATATTTGAGTTATGCCTAAGAAGAGTTAGTATTGCATAACAGGTGATTCCTTAAAATATTAGCACTATCTTTAAAGGTTATCAGATTGATTTCTATAAGCCAATGAAATTGAGTAGATTTTTGCAAACATTTTTTTTAAAAAAAATAGATTTTTGCTAACTGGACACTCTTTTTCCATCTTGAGTTATATGCATCCTTGCAACTTGGAAGAAATGCAGGAAGGGGTTTGCCAAAAAAATGCAAGGGGCTTTTTACAACTTTGTGTACCACTAAACCGGCCCAACTTATACTTACCTCATTTGCCTAGAAAAGCCCACAGGCCTATTTATAATCGCGTCCTTTGTCCTGAAACCATCAGAGAGCCCTCAGCGTTCAAATTTTATATAAGCTAAAATTACGTCTAGGACAAGTGTAGACCCTTCTATGAAAATTAAATTAAAATAAGGGTTGTTATTGAAATGAGGAAGGGATTGAATGGGGAAGTTTTAGGATTGATTTCATTTTCATCTTTTGTTTAAGAATTTTCTGTTAAATGTGAAAACATTCTCTTTTGAAATGTGACGAGTTTATTACTTATTTTTGTTCAATATAAGTTCTGATTCATCCAAAAAGAAAATCCTCCTTTAAAAATATTACTCTTTGTTTCAAATGAAAAATCCTTTTAGTTTTTTTTTTTAAAAAAAATGATTTGACCTTGACAACTATCTACTGAGGTTGTATATGATAAAAAAAAAACCTTAAATGCTATTAGAATTTCTTACAATTTTCGTAATTTTGAATTTGAGTAAGTGATCTGAGAGCAAATAGACCACATTGAAATCAAATTAGAAAGATTTTAGAGACACATTGAAATCATGATATTTCATGGGTTGGTATTTGTTAGGCATTAGAACATAGATCTTTTGTATATAGTCCCACGTTGGTTAATTTTCTCATATAAATATTATTCCCATTATATAATTAAATATGTGGTAGAAGAGGTTTACCACAATGGGTTTATACTGTAAAGACCTCGCTTGATGATTCTGTCGATATGCTTAAGGCACGATTGATAACTAAGAGTTACATTTAGATTTATGGTGTGGATTATATAAATATTTTTTCTCTGTGACTCAAATTACTTCTATTTGTCTATTTCTTGCTATGACTGCCACTTTTAATTGACCACTTCACCAGTTGAATATCAAAAATACATTTTCCATGGCCACATTGATGAGGAGGTATTTATGGAGCAACCATCAGATTTTGTTGCTCAGGGGGAGTCGAGACTAGTGTGTCGATTGATGAAATCTATATATGATCTGAAGTAATCTCTGAGAGCTTGGTTTAGGGAATTCAGCTCTGCCCTACTTCAGTTTGGCATGGTCAGATGCGTTTCAGATCACTCAGCCTTCCACCTTAGTTTATCCTCTGGAAAATGAATATTTTTGATTGTTTATGTTGGTGATATAATCATCACAAGAGATAACATCGAGGGGATTAGGAGAACTTATTTGCATCAATAATTTCAAACAAAAGACTTGGACAACTTGAGATGTTTTCTGGGCATCGAGGTAGCTCAATCTGAAGGAAGGATATTTATGTCACAAAGAAAGTATGCACTTGATATACTCAAGGGCATAGGTATGCTAGGAGCCAAACCAGTTGACTCATCTATGGATTGGCTACTACCTGGACATAAGGGAGCCTTTATCTGACCCAAAAAAATATCGCAAGCTAGTAGGACAACTCAACTATCTCACCATTACTAGACCCGATATTTCATTTGATATTATTGTGATTAGCCAATTTCTCGAGACTCTTTGCGAGGATCATTGGACAGCAGCTTTTAGAGTAGTTTGCTATATTAAGACTGCTCATAGTAAAGGACTTATATATCATGGTCAAAATCATCTTCAAGTAACTGCATATACAGATGCAGATTGGGCAGGTGCACCCACTGATCGGAGATCTACATTCGAATTTTGTGTTCTTCTTGGACGAAATATAATCTCATGGAAAAGTAAAAAAAAATAAAATGTAATAGCAAGATCAAGCGCAGAGGCAGAGTACAAGGCTATTGATGTGTGTCGAATCCACCAAAAATAAATACACACTTCTTGAGATTTTGTAGTTGTGACAAGTAGAGTCGAATCCACAAAGACTGGTTAGTTTCAAATTCTTTCGAAACTAGAAATTAAAAAGGAGGAATTAAAAAGGGGGAGGGGGTTTGATTAGATGCAAGCTGAAATAAAAATAATGATTAAAAACAGTAATTAAGATTAAGGAGAAATCAATGAGAGAAAAATCTAGCTAAAGGTACGTTCTCGATTTCGGTTCGTATGATTGATCATAGACGTCAAGGATGAGTTTCTTTATATCTAGTAATTTAATAAATTTATGTGAATTGAACAATAATCTCACATATCATATTAATTCAAGTATTCCATTAGTTCGGATTGAACAGCAATCTCGACTAATTTGTTTCTAAATTCGGCATGGAACAGTCATACCAGAAGACTAGCTATTGTTCTAATAATCTGGTAACAGACCAACAATTAAAAAGAAACAATAGAATAATTTATGCAGGAAATAAATGAATACTAGAAAATAAAGATATTAAGCACAGAAGAATCTCACAATCCGTAGAACTGAAACGTCGAATCGTCCTTTAGCTAGAAAGAAGTGGATCAGCCACACATCGCAAACTCAAACAATTTTATTCTCCAAAAACTACTGCTGAATTCAAACTTAAAGAGCAAAACAAAAGAGAAGGCTAAAGCTAAGAATTGCTAGCCCTAAAAACTAGCCACTATTCATTATAATTTTTCTCCTCTTATAGGAGAATTCCAAACCTAACTAAAATAGAAATAAAAATCAAATCAACCCTACATAGTAATAAACTAAAAACCAAATATCTTGGTTTAATGTTTTAGACACAAAAGGAGAGTCCAAATTCGTATGGGAACATGGAAATAAAATTTTAGCCTTTAACATGGTAAATTTTGGATCTGTCACATGCATCTTTACTAAGGCGTGGGCACGTCCAAGGCAGTGTAACCAGGTCCAGCTATCTTTTCAATTTCCAACTTTCAAAAAAACGTACAAGGGGATTCTTTTTTATTTCTTTCCATCATTTGTTGCCTAAAAATTAAACAAAACAATAAACACATTTTAGGAAGTATTTAATTCGAATTTAGCATGAAAATAAGCAACAAAAGATGAAAAATAAATATGTCATTGTTGGCTTAAGGGTCTCTCTTAAGCCTCGATCTTTATTTTGATGATAACAAACATGTATTTAATCCAAGTGTGAAGTTTTGAGTTCAGGTTGAGGTTGCGATACGCATGCCAAATCCGCTCAATCAAGATGGCGGAAAAGATCGTCAAAGAAACGGAAGAAGAGGGTGTTGAAGAAAGGCTCGGGGTTAAGTCCAATAGATTCAATGTAATATGTCCTTAGGTTAGTCTATCCCAAGCCTAAAATGTAAGGTTATCCAAGTTGAAACTTGGTAATCAAACTCTTAAAATTGGCATGTAAAAATACAAGGAATTAATCATCCTCACCTTGGGATCGGTCGACCGGTCGGTCGACCGATCAAGGAAATGGAATGGCAATGCAGCCTATTCGGTCGACCGGAGATCGCAAAAAATTGGCAGAAGCCATTCGGTCGACTGAAATTGGCGAAGGCAACAATACAGGGCTGCATTGGTCGACCGATTGGTTGACCGACAGAGGCAAAAAATTGGCAGAAAGGTAGAGGTCGACCAATCGGTCGACCGACCTGAAGATAGCCTCAATCGCGACTCGCTGCAGCCATTCGATCGACCGAATGTCGAAAGAATAGTTGGTCGTCGACCCGTCAGTCGACCGACCTCTCTCAGCTGCGAGCAGCCTCACTGGCGGTCGATCCATCAGTCGACCGACTGATCGACCGGCCTTGCGATCGAACGGCTTCAACGATTGATTTTATATCCGTTGAACGACCGTTCGGCTGAGGGGTTATAAATACCCCTCACCAAACTTCATTAAATACTTTTTGCAAACTTATTTGAGCATTAAAAGTGAGCCTTAAAGCCTTCATACGAACTACACCTGCGCACGTCTCTCTGCTCCCAGTCTCAACTTCATCAGGCGTTGTTTTCTTTTGCTTCAACCTTGCTGCGTTCATTGAAGTCTTCTTCCAGTTGCAAGTTGAAGACGAGGAGGCGGTGGAAAGAAGCTTGGGTCAAATTTCTCCTTCATTAGCTCTTTCCTAAAGTTTGTAATTTGTTGAATCTTGTTTTCTTGTTAAGATAGCTTGCTAGGTGTTCTAGGAAATACTTAGGGTATACTTTGTAGAGTTGTGTTTTGCCTAGATGAATAGGATTGAGGTGTTCTCCAAGTGTGGGAGAAGGGTGTCCTTAAGTGTATTCAAAGGGAAACATAATTTCTATAAAGTAGTGTTTAAAAATCCTTGGTAAGGAGCCAAGGTAGTGGAGTAGGCGGTTGGCCGAGCCACTATAAATAATCTTGTTTGCATTGTCTGCTTACTTGCTTTATTATTGCTATTGAATTGTGATCATACCAATCATTAAAGAACACTTGCATTAAGGTTAAGATAAAATTAAGTTAAAAAGAAAAATTGTTGTAAAAGGGGATTGACACTATTCAACCCCCTCTTCTAGTGTCAAGGTTCATCCAACAGTCATCAACTATGACAATTACTACTTGTGAAGTAATGTGGGTGAAATAAATAATGACAGAGTTGAAATTTAAGCATCCTGATGCTATGAAGTTATATTGTGATAATCAAGCTGAGTTGCTTTGCATATAACTTCTAATCCAATTTTTCATGAAAGAACAAAACACATAGAAATTGATTGTCATTTTATTAGAGAAAGGGTGCAGCCTAAATAAATTACAATGTTATTTATAAGTTCCAATGACCAATTAGCCGATGCATGTATTAACAAAATCTCTTCGTGGTCCACGAATTGAGTATATTTGTAATAGGCTCGGGCTTTATAACATTTATGCTCCAACTTAAGGGAGAGTGTTATAATTTAGAACTTAAGTTTCTTGTATATAGTCCCGTATGGGTTAATTCTCTCATATAAATATTGTTCCCATTATATAAATATATAGTAGTAGAGGTCTACTACAATGGAGAGTTTTCATAATATTTTCCTCTCAACTACAGTATTAATTAACCTAATGAGTTATATAGATGAAAAATTTAACTCAATGCTCTAAAATTCATTCTAATCGGATTATTTTAGTCCTATACCAATTAATTTATGGGATGAAGAAAAAAAAACTTAAGGTGTGTTTAATATCTAATTTTTCATAACTTTTTATATGATATTTTAAAGAACATACGAAGAAGCAGTTGATGTTTTTTTAATAAAATTAATCAATTATAATTTATCATCCCAAAACAAAAGCTTTGAAGTATCTAATTTTTCTTTATATATATACTTATAAAATCTAGTCAGCCTAATGGATTGTTAGTGAAGAGCAATCGATATTTGTTTCGAAAAGATAAATACATGACAACGTATGACAATGACAATGTACTGATTGTTAGTGAAATAGTAAATTCTTGTTATAAATCAAAGACGAAAAGACTATATTTCATTATGAAATTTGATTTAGAGAATACTTACGATATAACCAACTAGAAAACCATATATAAGGTCATGGAATATATGGTTTTTAAGAGTGAAATAATACAATGGATTAAAGCATGTTTGGAGGGGGTTGTTTTCTATTGTAAAATCAATGGAGAAGTATTAGATAGCTTCAAAAGTTATAGGAGGATTAGACAGGATGACCCTATTCTTTTTATAATGATGGAAGAGTTCTTTACAACAATCATTAATGATGCAACGTAGAAGGGAAAAATTGAGCCATTTAAGATCAAGGATTTCAGATAAGTCATTCGAGTTTTGCAGATGATATTCTACCGATATCCAAAGGTAGTGAAAAATCTTGCAGAGGGTTAAAGGAAGCTCTGGAGCTCTATGGCACAATTTCGGGACAGAAAATTAATATAAACATGTCAGAAATTTACTTTCTAAGGAAATATGATCCAGGTACAAAACATGAGAATATTTGCCAATTCTTTAACTTGAAGGAGGATGTTTCCTAATGAAATATTTGAAAGCATACATTTTCCCAATTAAGAAGATTGAAGAAAGATTGTGAGATAAAATTGATGGAGAAAATGATGAATAGAATTGAGCCATGGGCAAAAAAATTGGGTGTCACATGCATAAAGGAAAGTTATCACTCTTTTATGTCATCTTGTGTAAGCGAGAAGGCGGTGAAAAAGATTACAAATGCAATATATATATTTTTTGGTTATCGGATGATAAAAAAAAGTGAGCAAAAATGATAAGTTGGAGGAAAGTAACGGCAAATAAAGGTGACGGTGGATTTAAGAGATTCAACAATTATGGAAAAAGCAATGCTTGCAAAGAGGATACTACATTGCTGAATGAGGAAAGAAATATTGGGTCAAAGTTTTATATAGAGAAGTATGGTGCGTGTCATCGATCCATGGAAGGCAAGTAGTGGAGCAAGGTTTTCTTTGACATCAAAATCAGTAATGAAATGTATGCATACTTGAAGTGATGGATTGAGAAAGAAGGTAGAAAATGGACAAGAAACTGAGATCTGGAAAGATCATTGGATTGGAGAGTTGCCTCTTTTCAAATGACCAACATATATCAATAATCCTTGTGAGCTGGAAAAATAATAAAATATTGTAGAGTTACTGACCTAATAACTGAAGATGGATGGAATATGGAAAAATTAAATGGCTATTTTGATGTTGCTTAAGCAACAAATTGTTTTGATATACAGTTAGATGTAGAAGAAGGAAAAGATAGGTGGATATATTTGAGCTGATAATTGGAAGGGTACATATATAGTCAGTAAAGGATGCATATTTTCATTTAAAGAGAAATGAGGATGGTGAAGAAAGATTAGAACTGAATTGGAGGGATGTATGGAGAATAAAAGTTTCAGAAAGAATAAAATTATTCATTTGAAAACTATTATGGAAAAGATTACCAACAGCAGGTTGGTTTTCGAAATTTTCAAATGAGGAAACTGACTATTGCCATGTTTGTAAAGAAGAAAAAGATGATTTAATTAGTCGCATATATTTTTTGCATGCAAATTTGTAAAAACGTATTGGGATCTAGTGGAGAAGAAAATGACGTTAGTATTCAATCACAAAGATAAATGGGAAGATGATGGATGGATAAATGAACCTAAGAGTTATGAAACTGATTCAATCGAAAAATTGAAGTCATTTCTAGCAATTTCCTGGTGGCTCATTTGGAAAATAGAAATATATGCAAATACAGGGCTAGGCAATTGATAATCTGTTTGAAAGGGTGTTAATTGAAACTTGGGAGTATAGTGCGGTAGAATGCAAAAGTAAAAGGATGAAAAGTTTGAAAAAATAAGCAGCAAAGGAAATCTAGTTTTGTATACAGATGCAACCTGAAAAGAGGGAATTTATGCAGTATGTGGTTACGTAGTGAAGGATGTAAATAATAAAAAAATTGATTGAAGGGAAAGAAATATAGGTAGCTGGGAATAGAGTTGTCCATTCGGTTCAATTCGAACCGAACCGAACCGAAATTAATCAAATCGAAATTTTTTTCATTCCCGATTTCCAACCCGAACCCGAACCGAATTATGCCTAAACCGATCTAATAACCCGAACCGAAATTATTCGGTTCGGTTCGGTTTTCAACCCGAAAACCGAAATTTTAATTAATTCAGTTAAAAATTAAAAATTAAAAATTATTTCCTAATACCTATTTAATTACATGGGTTAAAATTTTAAAAAAATATTATTTTTTAATTATTCGATTTTCGGTTCGGGTTGGTTTCCGAATTCCAGGAACCGAATCCGAACTGAAACCCAAAATTTGGTTCGGTTTGGATCAATAACTGAACCTGCAACCATTGAAATCGAACCAAACTAAAAAATTCGGTATGACTTATAGATAATGTGACGAAAAAGATGTTGAGTAGAGTAGTAGTAATGGTGACCCATCATGGGAAATTATTTTTGATTCCCCTTGATATTACTAATTAATATATATATAATTCTATTTGTTCTCCTAAAAATATTTTTTTTTGTCAATGTAATTGCTGCTTATGTCCATTTTTATATTTTGCCTTTCCGAAATAATTCCCAGACTTCGCCCGAATGTAATGTGATAGCTCATGAATTGGCTCAATAATTTTCCATAGAACTTAGAATATGTAAAATGTAATAGTTTTTTTGTGAATAAAAGGATAATATTTTGTTTTTTAGATAACAAAAATCCAGCCAGCCAACGTTGACGGTCAAAAATGTCGAACTAAAGCCAACGCAAATCCAAGTCAACCAAATCAATAGGTCAGAGAAAGTCAAAAGGACGTCAGCAAAGACAGACACGTCTCAAAACCACAAGAGGAGACAACGCCGCTCCACGCCGCAGCCGACAAACCCACTCACATTCCCTCGCTTCATCATGGTTTTTTACCTCCTCTCTCTATCTCTTCTTTTCACCCTCACACAGGCAAAACTACAAACACTAGGCGCGCAAGCGCAGTCAATCATTGCTCTCGAGCGCGCATGCACGTCAAAAGCGCTCCCCCCCCCCCTTCTCCCACCAACCTCCCATCTCGTCCCCCCAACCCCGAGCTTTTTAGATCGCAGCGAATGCCCTCTCCTTTGGGCGCGGGCGCACGGGGCGTGCCGGCCATTGCGCAAGCTGGGCGTCAGCTTTGGCTCTGCCGGGCCCCCCACCGGCGCTCGCAAATCATTGCTGCCTCTGACAGCGGCCCGGCACGCGCGCGCAGAGGCGCTGCAAGTGGCGTATTGGGCGCGGTGGTCCCTCGAGCGCGAGGTGAAGGCTCGACCTTCTCATGAGGGCGATCGAGAGCGCCGACAGCTCGCCTCTCTGCTGCTTATGTTGCAGACTAAAGCTGCAGTACTTTGTGTTAATTTTCAGGGACAATTGCAAAAGATGCAGCCTTCTTCATCACTTGTTGCCATGATGGATCAAGAAACACCAACATTGCATTTGGTTTGGAAGGTAAATAAAGTGAACAAAAACATGATGATATTTTGTGCTTTATTTTGTTCTGTCTGTACAACAGCAGATAATATCATTTCATACCATTATTATATTGTTATATACCACTTTTGTGTGTCAGAGTATTTTTTAGTATGTATATCTGCTGACTAATTTACTTTAAATTATCATACTATCTGCAGTTGTACACTCAGTATGATTATATTTGTTTCCATGAGAAACAAAAAGTTTTCTTCCCAAAGTTCAAATAGTACTTACATTATTTAAGTAAACCTCGCACGTTAAGCTGCATGCTATATTAATTTCTGACGGTTAAATACCAAATTAGCAACTACTTAAGGGCTCAATTGTCTCTCAAATAATTACTTATTTGGATGATCTTATAGAAACGAATTGAGTACTTGATATTTGTAGATATTATATAGTCAAAAGATTGCTTCTGATGCTACGTAGCTTATGATATAGAAGCTATCAGCCTATCAATATCATGTATAATTAATAGTAACATCCCATGCCTTAGGGTTAATACTAATTAATATAACTCACATGGAGTACACGATTGGATGTCCGCGTTACTGTTATTATAATAGCAAAGTTCTTCATCTTCTTCCTTACAACAAACAATTCTAGTTGGCACATTCACATCAAACCCTAAATCACCACAAACAAAGCATGCAATATATCAAAAGCTCCACATGACCAGGTCAAAGGAATATTATATATACCAACCTACAAGAAGAGATGTACTAATGAGAATTAATTGGACTACTAGGATGAACTCATATCGACATCGACGAGCCGCCTCCGCTTGCAGCGATCACCGGGAAGTGGTCGGTCCACCAGAGCCCTGAGAGCATCCCTCAGGAAGGCTGCACCGACGCCGGCGGTCTCCTCCTCCTCCTCCTCCTCCTCCTCCTCTCCGTCCTCGGTCTCTTTGGAGAGAATGAGAACGTTGCGGACTCGGCCGCCGAGGGTTGCGATCTCAGCTCTCAGAGTCTTTAAGTGGAGCGAGCGGAGAGTCTCGATGAGCTCGGGAAGGAGATCGGACCGGTCGTCGCAGCAGACGGAGGCCTCGAAGGCCGCTGTGTGGCCTACGATGGAAGCGGAGGAAGGGAGCACGACGATCTCGTCGGTCTCGGTGGGGAAGAAGTGCGCCTCGGCGATCTCTTCGGTGCGCTGCTTCAGATCCTTCACGCGCTCGACGACCTTGGCGAGTAGGGACGCCTTGTCGGTCTGCAGGGAGAGGGTGATGGCAGCTGATGTGAGCGTAGACGCCATAAAAAAGGAGAGGAAAGGGTACTAAAGAGGAAGCTAATTTACCCTAAAAGAAACCCTAGAAAGCAAAGCTACCTTCCATATATAAAATCTTATAGATGGGACATTTTTAGAATTCCAATCTCTAAAACCAGGAATTTATGGCTACATATTAGGAAATGAAGTTGAATCCAGGAATATATGAAAACAATTAATCCGGCAAAATATTACATGAGAGAGCTATTTCTATAAAAACTCTAGCAATTGATTCATTTTCTTATGCATAAACATTGTAGGGGTTCCCTAACTTCAACAATCGCAAACCCTAATAATTAAATTCTAACTGTTACATAGATCTTCGTGTGTACGAGAGAGAGAACCTTTGGGTCGCAGGAGAGAATGGCTCGCAGGCGATCAAGGTGGGACTTTATGCGTTCCCTCCGGCGGCGCTCTGCTTCCCGGTGGTTCCTGGAGGCGACGAGCGCTCGATCCATCGGCGCGGCGTCGGCGTCGGCGATCGTCTCCATATCGACGTGGGGGTAAAAGGAGGCCATGAAGTATGCGGGCAAGCCGCTCAACATCGCGCCCGGATCAGTCTCTTGGCGGCCCGGCGCTCCCGTCGACAGCGGTTGGTACATGACGTCGTTTAAGCTGTAGGTAACTAAAGGAAAGGTCGTCGCAGAGAGAGAGAGGAAGGTGATGGTGTATTGTATATATAAGTGGCAGATGGGAGACTGCAAAGGGAATAATACGATCGAGTCCACTTTGCCGGGTTTAACTAAAAGGGTTACTTATTGCAGTGCAAGTTTGACGAAGACAGCAATATTCTCGTAAGCATCCAGACCTAGGCCTAGTGGGTCCACTCTACACATGTGTAGAGATAGCTTATATATATATATATATATATATATGGTTTCATCTCGGTAGAAACAAAGCTTATGATCCTGTTTCTGCATGCTTTTGAATTTCTTTATACATAATTATGTAGTAGCTACTAGCTAGGGCAATTCTATATTAAATCAGTTAGGAGGTTTATAATAAATTTATAACTCATTCATACAATACTTGTAAAAAACATAGTCATTTGCCAATACGCCAATACTGACTTTGCTTGACTATGTGTCAGTGTCTAACTTATATAGTCAATTATGAAAATCATTAAAATCAAAATTCTCTCAAGAAAGTAATGCAATTATAGGTTATTAATTGATATCCGGCTTCCTTTTGTATTAATTATTTAGTTATTTTCTTTTTCTTGGAAAAAAAACAATCATATGAGGAGGCCAAAACTTCTGCTTTATTTTTGTCATATTTTACTAACCAGTAATTACTTAATCACATCAAGAAAAAGTATTGTATTACATTTAATCAAAGTATTATATTTAATCCAATTTAATTCAGTTTGGAGGAGGCAAACGTATTAAAAGTGAAAGTATATGAACCAAAGTTATGGAGATTTATCTAAAAAACCATCGGTATTATATTTAATCCAATTTGGAGGCATAGACCAGCATGTATCCCCATTATTATTGTTACTATTGGTACACTCAGATATAGATCTACATGCATAATTAACATTGAGAGCCAATATCTTAGAATTAAAAAAGAGTATCAATAGGGAATTCATAATTATTAAAAAAACTTGATTCTGAGCATACCATAGTGTAAAGGGTGTTCAAATAGAGTGTCATAGCAACCAAAGAATACTTAATTGTATCGAACTATGCACCCTATATATTGAAATGATACTCAATACATATTGAATACCGTTAAATCAAACCTCGATCATTCGCCAAAGGATCCTAGCTGACTCACAATCAAATAACACATGATATATGATTTCATGATGGCTGCAACGCTGGACACATGAGAAGTGATCAACCCAAATCTAAACAACTTCTCTGCAATGATAATTTACTATGCAAAACCTTCCAAACAAAAAAATTAACTCGAGGGACAACCAACACTTCTCAAATATTTCTCCATTTAGGAGGGGAATAAAATTATAGACTGATTTAAAATTAATAATTCGATTATTATCATGCCATCAAATCCGCTTATCCTCACTAGATTGTGAAGGAAGGGTAATGCTGGTAATTGCCTCCACCAAAGGCTTACCAAGAATCAGTAAACACAAACGTACTAACACCATTACCAATTAGTTTTCTAGATCTAGTTTTAAGTTTATCAACAATAGAACAAATAAGTTTCCAAGCATTACTTGAGTTAGTGCAACGATTACATCACAGAAAAATATGGTCATATTTAGCAGTAACAGTAGATATAAAAATGGAGTCCAAGTAATTAACAAGATGAGAAACACTATTAGGAATTTAAGGAGAATCTCATAATACTAACATTTTTAATCCCAAGACCACGACATGCCTTAGGTTTCACATCTTCCTCCCATGCTGTTAAATGAATCCCCTTCCGGTCAATTTTAGAGTTCCATAAAAAATATTCCCTATTAATGAAAGCAATTTTCCTTAAGATGCTCCCGGAATGAAGAGGAACAAAATTAATAACCGAATTGATAAACACAATGCGCCTTGCTTGGGAAAGACTATTTCTGTTCCAATTATTAAGCCTATCATTGATTTTATCAAATTATAATCCCTAGCCTTACTAAAGTGAGGGAAATATTGGTACCTAAATATCACATCGGGAATTGTCCCGCTCTCATATTAAAACACTTTAGTTTCGTTCAACTACAAGGCATTATAGATTATTTATATTCTCTGAGTAGCCTAAAATATTTTAAAAAATTCTTTTTGATGAGTTTTAAAGATGTTTAAGATTTTTGGAGCAAAAGTCTTTAGTGACTTAGTTTTTTATAAGAAACTCTTGATCATTAAAAGTTTCACTGATTGAGAGGACGTTGTAGGTTATTTGTATTTTTTAGTTGCCTAGGAATATTCTTATGTGATATGAAATAGATTTAGTGAATAAAAACACTTTTTCAATAAATTTTGAAGGTGTTCAAGAGTTTCAGGCAAAAGTCAATTTTGAACACTAAAAACTTAAAGATAATTTTTAATAAATAAAAATTTTCATATTATAAAAAAATACAATAAATGTCTATTTTTTAATTTAAAAATTAGTAAAAAATTTATCACTCGAGAATTCTAAGTCTTTAAAATAAGCTAAATTGGTAAAGATATAATCAATATAAGCTTTATCCAGCAGTTAACACTAAAAATAGAGGAAAGTGATGAAAAAGGAAATTAATAGCAGTAACAAAAGAGTTCCAGCTGTGTGCTTATATCTTTGAAATGAATGCATTATATGAATGGATTTGATATAATTGAATGCATGAAATAATAATAATAATAATAATAATAATAATAATAATAATAATAATAATAATAATACAGATTTGCAACTTCTATTTTTTAGTATGAAAAAAACCAAGCATCTACACATGATAGAGCAAACCATACGGGCACTCCAGATTGTTAGTTCTCCTTGATATAAACCATGTTGGTAAGCATTATCTCTTCATAGAGAGGGAGCTGAATGTTTGATAGCTGAGGGGGAAGGAGAAGTTATCCAGTACTCCTGCAAACAATGTGGGTGAAGAATACAAAAATAAAGTGTTCACACTATTCCACTTGTAGAAGAAGCTTTTTGCCCGAGATCTTCCAGAATGCTGATGCATTGCCTAAGCAATGTCTTTGCTTGCTCACTTTTCTCGACCTGACACAAATAAACAAGCTCGTCTTTGAACTCAATACCTTCTTTATGTCTGGATGTATCTCTGTAGAGTTTGCTCATCTCCAATAAACACTCTGAAGCAGCAACATGCACCTGAGGCAGAAAAGAAGCACAAATGACCAAAAATTGCTGAGCGATTGTGCTGATAGAAAGGAAAAAAGAATTCATCAGCTCGATGAGATGACTAGCCTATCAACTTCACATAGGCCCACCATCAACCTAATTAAAATGATTAAACATAAGTTGATGGTAGCACACCATCAAACCTTAAACCAACACATCCAATATACTTCGGAACTAAACCGGGGCATTACAATCTCCCTCACTTATGTCTTAACGTCTTGTCAAAATCCAACTCAAGTCTAACAGCGCAAAATCACACCCAAGTCGGCGGCATGTGCCGTCTAGCCTAGTAGCGGCTTCACCCTATCTCTTGTGCAACCCTTTCTTACATAGTCTTTCTCACCGTGCTTGGACTACATCGTGTTTTGATATCATTTGTTACGACTGGCTCGATGGAATAACTAGCCTATCAACTTCACATAGGCCCACCATCGACCTAATTAAAATGCTTAAGCAGAAATTAATGGTAGCACAACCATCAAATCTTAAACCAATACAACATCCAATATACTCCCAATGTGGAAACTGGGGTATTAAGTGTGCTATTTGAAATTGCCAAGGAGAACTTGGGAGGATTCTAGGCAAGACACCTGAATTTAACTTTGCATCGTGAAGTATGATTTATTTATAAATACACAACTGTATTATGCTATGAACATGAACCCAATTTGTTTCTAATTGGCAATGGTGGTTATACACCGCTTTCTACTATTAATATAATATGAATCATATATCAAAAGTGCAATTTCTAGTTCCAAGATGATAACAGATATATGAAGATTGGCTTAACTCTGGGCGTCTGGACAAATACATGGCAGTTACACTATTTCAAAGTACAGTGACAACCACTTTAACCAATATTGCTAATATCATTAATAATGAACAGGCTGCTAACAGACCTAAGCAAATTGTTTCTTTCTTAACCATATTTCCTGACCTTCCACTCCAAAATTGTTCAATCAATAAAAAGAGATTTTTATCTCACCACTTTAGAACACTGCTTAGTAGTGAGTTTGGAATACCTACATATTCTGTATTGACTTCAAACATAATGGTCAAATACTGGCAAAAACAAATTATAGATATGGCATGCCTCAATGCACCATCGAAATGTAAATTATGACTATGTAGTAACTCAGTCCATTAATCATAGTTAACATAAGTGCATATGTCCAAAGAACCTTGAAATATGAATAATCCTCAGCACTAATTCCACACTTCCTGTCTGATAGCAAATTCAGAAAACCAAACAGACTTAGCACATACTAGTATTATGAGCAGTATGCCAAGCCATACCACCCAATAGCAAACAAGAAACAATAAAATAATACAATGATGACAGCACCAATCCTTTGTGGGATCAGTATCCTAAATCTGAGTAAAGGATATCTTGTTTCACCATAATAAAGATACAAACTAGTTTGCATTAAAGCTATAACTGGTGCATCTTAATAGCTAAACATAATTTGGATATTGTAAATCTGATACATGGATATCTTGCTTCACAATATCTAGTACTAACTAGTTTGCATTAAAGCCGTATTTGGTGGATCTTAACTAAACATAAATAGGATATTGTAAATCTGATACATGGATATCTTGTTTCACCATATTAAGTAATAATTAGTTTCGATTAAAGCTATAATTGGTCGAACTTAACAACTAAACATAATTTGGATGTTGTAAATCAATGAACATTTGTAGGTTTTAAAATATGGGGAATAAATACCTGAGAAATCTTCACAACGTGAATGCATTCAACTACCTTTGGTGCCACAGAATCAAATAGCTGAAATGCATAAGAGAACACTATAATTAAAAGGAAATAACTAAAAATAAAAATTTCAATAGCCAAATGGACTAAGTTACCTCCAAAATTAATTGAGTTGATTCGCTTGAATAAATAGCATTGCCTTCTGAAACATGATGGAACTTTGAACATAACTCCTTGATTGATGAGAAAGCAGACATTTTCACTGGAAATCAAGCACCAAAAAATATAAATATTAATAAGTGCTTTTTAATTGATTATCATATATTAAGAAATGGAGATACCTGGCCAATTCAATCCAGGCGACAGAGAACATGAAAACACTTCAATTAAGTTTCTACTATTCTTCAGAATATCGTGAAGATGAGCTATACTGATGCAAGATGTAACACAATCTAAAACCTTGTTGAGAGGTACAGATGCATCTTCCATATTATCTTCACCTGTGGCAGAAAAGAAAATCTCAGAACATCTTCAGTTGCATGGCTTGATTGATGACTAAAGCTTTTTGTTAGACGATTAACTGAAATTGCAAATCCATAATGGAAAATCAAAAAACTATTCACATAATCAACAACTCATACAACTATGCCATATTAGTTCAGCAGTTTTCTTTCTTCAGAGAAAGAGAGATAATTGGACTCTTATAACATACACGTTAACATCTGCTGAAGTTAAAATTTGTGTTTCGGAAATATAGAAAACCCACTTATGCCATAGCGTAGAAGAAACAAATACCACAGCAGGTTTGTTGTTTTCTTCTCAATTTTTTTTAATAATAATCAAGTTGGCAATTCCATAATTAGGATGTGCTATCTGATCATTATACTTGATTAAAACCCAGCATCATCAGAACTTAACTCAAGTTTGATGAAGTTACAATCAAAACAATTTTATTTGGTAATAATAGACATCTTGTATAATTAACTTAACCATATAACATTTAAATCCATATTTATTATAACATTGATTCCAGCTAAATTTCAGTTCAATTTAAAACATGATTTTTATTATTGCATTTTACTTGGACATCTACAATACTAACTGATTTATTCATATTCAATTACAGAAAATTGCATTTCAATCCAACAAAACTATGCATTACCTGAACCTTTAGCATAATTAGATTAAAGTGATCTCAATTCAAATTGTTTTTTAATTCATTCAAGTAAACCTTTTGAAGCAAAATTGAAATAAATTATTATGGTAGACTATTTAATCGATTCTTAATAAAATTGACTTGAAGTGAATTTTTTAAATCAATTAACCTAAAGGTAAAGGCTTTTTACCAAATTGACAAATAAATGACAAATTGAGAATAGATATATCAAATTAGTAAAAAATAATGCCATTTCGCATTGTGTTTTGATCTTTTTTCTTAATTTTTGCTTATATCAAATTATACTTCATTTTCTTGTTGGTTCCTTTACTTTGTCCGGCCTTTCTAGTTCCTAAGCAAAGTAGCTTTTGTCGCAGATTGGTTAAATAAGAAAATGGAATTGCTAATTAAGTACTAATTAGACGAATTTTGGATATAGACATCTCGTTGTGGAGATTCAAGGAGGATGAAATTCATCCCATTTGCAACTTCCTCCCTTCTCTCCTTTTATCTTCCTCGACCCTGCATATCTCTTTCCCGCATACATCTAGCATTCCTCCAACAAATTCCTAATAGAGCTGAATCTGGCAATAGCACTAATGGAGATTGATAAAATAATGATTTTGATAATTTTAGTGAAGTTTCCCGCGACCATGCCAACTTATATTCAAATCTAAACGTTACAAAATCTTAATCAGTAACAAGCCATGGAATTATCACTGGAAGGAATCCTGTCCAATTATGTAGCATCTGCCAAACTTTTGTCAGTGTGACAGTAAGTCAACTTGATTCTTATGAATACATGTACATATCAAATAATCAGATATGCCACATGTCCATGTCATGTCATGAAGCCATTGTAAGAATCAAGCATGTTATCTACAACACTGTTAAGAAATTGGATAAACGGATGATAAGCTGGATATATTTTATTATAGTGTTATATTGACAACGGGTCGAAAACCATAATAGAGTAGTATTTAAAACCTTCACAGAACTTTATACATACATCTATGGAACAAAATAGGCATAACATACACTCCATCACATGCTAGAAACTGATTATTGGGATTTTGTGGTCACCTGTCTCAGTAGCCGAGCTATTGGAATTAGTATTCTTGGTCTTGCTTGTAGAAGATTGAATGCAAACATCATAGAGTATAGGAAAAACTTTATTGAAAAAATCTGTGCTGTTGAATACTCTTACGACCTGGAAAGTATGAAACTGTTAGGTATATGAACATAGAGTATAATTTTCTAATTGTCCATGACGATGTCCAGATTAACTGTTCTGATTTAAGAACACCATTAAAACATTGAAAAAGAAAACTTCATGTGAAAGCTCAATAGTTGCAAATATCGGAGCTCATGAATGCAGCCTCTGAAAACATGTTTTAAACTTTCAAATATATATAGAAAAGTTGAAACTTGCTAATTGCTGCTTCTTGTAGCAACATATCGCTGCTACTACTCTGATGTACAATTACCATTTTTTCTAGTTAGTACAATCTTAGTGGTATTATGGTATCATATGTAAAGATTAATCATTGAAGTACAGCACTAACTCTAGGCTTAGTAGTAGAAGGAAATTATATTGCCTAGGATGTGCTTACAAACTCAACCTTAGCACAAATGCACAACACTCTGCAGTATTTACTTATTGGAAGAATACAGAATGTGCACACTCGAACAAACTGGAACAATTGGTATAGTCAGATAAAATGCATCATGATGGCAATATGCTGGTTACCATTTTCTGGGCCATTTAATCAATTATTTTGCTGCCAATTTTCCCTAGAGAAAAGATGCAATATCTTGTGTTGTAATTTACCATCAATTATGCCGAAATGATTTATCAAATAAAATTAGCTGATGAAATAATTCGATCACTGCAGGAGTTTAATGTAATAAAAGTTCTAAGTCTACTTGCAATCATAGAACTTCTGATCATCAACATCACTATCCTTTGTATTCTAAGACTGGACCACAGGGTGACAAACGCCTCAAGCCTTCGGACCTTCAATTAATTTCCAAAATTAAAACGGTAGTACAAGAACTCCCTGATTTGGAGCTACCAGCAATTCCTTGATAAGGGTGTCCTTCTCATCATAAGGTTTCAGTGGTGCTCTTTTTATGTTGATCTTTCGTCCGAGGCAAAACCTCGAACACATGGGACATGCTGTTATAAGACATTTTCTGCAATGGGATCGCATATTCGGATTTGTGGGCTCTTTGCAAATCGTGCATCTATCACAGCCCTTGGTAACATCAGTGTTGTCTTCCCATGTATGAGGGCAATCCCTCATTTCAGCAGGTAATGTCACTGTTACTCTCCATGAGAGCTCTGGTTGATCTGATGTGGTGATGACGAACGCTGTTTCATATGGATAATTATTGTAATCAATGGCGAGCTTGGTTGCTTGCCCAGACTCGCCTTCGGAGAAGGAGCAGATTCCTTCACTATCAGGTTCGTTTAAATCGACCGAAACGACATCCCAGTCGTTGGTTAGATCTAGGTTTTCCATTACTGCAGCTCTGGCAATGTTTCCGCTTTTCCCTTTACAATCGCGGGCAAAATGTCCTTCTTCCCCGCAAATGAAACATTTGCATTTTCTGACCTTGTCTGCATATTTTCGTTTGAATATCCTAACATGGGTATCATGAGGCTTACCCTTGTAGGATGTTGACTTTCTGAGACCGTATTTCTTTTCTTTCTGGTAATACCCGGGTATGGGTATTTGAGCACATATTGAAAGATTTTTCAAACCTCTGGCTAACGCAGCCTTCTTGCATTGGTCCTCGATATAATTGTATGTGAAGTGTATCCGAGGGAATAGACCAACCTGACAGCCAGGGTATTTGGTGAAGAATGCTGTCTCTAGCTCTCTTCCTAGGAGTGGCGGCATTTTCTTAAAAAATTTATCTGAAATTTCTGTGGATATAAACAGTCTGTCTGATTTTGCAGCCAAAATCTTGTATTCATTAATATAGCTTAAGAGATCCTTGATGTTGTGACAGGAGAGTCGTTCTAAATCTTCATAAGCACGAGTCTGTTCCTCTGTTGACCCTGTGGTGGGGTCTTCCATCAAGAACAATCTTCTTACTTGTGATAAAATATTTTGGGGATCTTCAGCTATCCCTGTGATTTCATCATACTCGGCAGGGTAGGACATTCTCCATTGAATCCAAGCCTTCTTTTCTATTTCTCCGAGTAAATTCTCCACATAACACATCTTCGATTTGTTGTCGGGCCAATTTCTTTCATTTAGCAGGTTCAGTGTGATGGACTCCCATCGAGATATGACATCTGCGTACTGGCCAACGTTCTCAGGTAGTACCAAAATCGCTCCTGTGTTAATTTGAGCAGTGGGTAAGTTGTAAACTTCAGAATAGTGTTTTGAGTATCCTCCTCGCAGTTTGCCGACTCTTGAGGATATAGTTGGTATGCTTTGGGGTAACTGTGGTGCTACACGTCCCGGGGGATATTGAGCGGGTCCCATAATGGGTTCTCTGGGGATGGCTCTGATACCACAATAAAACGGGAAGCGTGCTTCTCAAATTGATCACGGGCTACTAAGAACGCTGGAACAACTTGAGGAAAAGGAAAGCTTTGAAAGCTTAAGATTAATATCAAGAGAAAGGATTACAAGAGGGAAAAGTAGAACTCTTCGGTGGTTCCGGAGTATGTTCTGCAATTCCATGAGCATGCCTATTTATAAGGTAAGGAGAGACTCTTGATGAGGCTCAATAAGTGAGTGCGGGTGTTCATTGGACCCCATCGACCACTCACTTGATTTGACCTTTACAGTAAGAGAATCTCAATTATTTTGCAAGTTACAGTGCATATAGCTGTAAAGTAATAATACGGGTCAGCTAAAGTATCCTGGTGCCATCATATCTTGCATTATTGCCGTCCTTGTGATTCTGTTGGTCGGCCTTATCTCTTCATTATTGTCGTCCTTGTGATTCTGTTGGTCGGACTTATCTCTTCGTTAGATAAGGTTGTATCTTGTGCTGGAATATAGGTTACTACTGGTGCTGCTGACGATCATCTTGTGGCATGACTCGAGATTCTTGATATGTTGAGTCAGCGGTTTGATATCATCTTCTGCGTACTTGTCGTCAGACTGTTCTAGCCTGGCCTTTTGTAAGTAAGCCATGGCCAGTAGCCCTTGTAGTTCTGATAGGACTGTTCTTGTTTGATCCTGGTGGATTTGAATTAACTTGTTGGTCCATTCATCAAGCTCCTCCAGCGAGTAAATTTCACCAAACATTACATTGCACGACAATGTTTCGACTTCTTCCAGTTTTCTGGATCCGCTGAGAACGGCCCAGTGTTGTGAAGTCATAATTGATCTCTTGGTGGAGGCATACGTTTTTCTGCAAGCGTCTGCAAGTCTCTTTAGCTGGTCTAATATCATCTGCACAAACAAAGCGAATTAAATTTAAACTAGATAACTTGGAATTTTGTGAAGGGGTTATCCTTCCCCTGCAAATATTTATTAACAAGGTTATTGCTTCCTTGGTAAATTTTGTTAACGGGATTTTACTTTCCCGGCAGGTATTTGTTAAGGGGGTTCCTGCTTCCCCCGGTCTGGTTCTGATTCGTTCAGTTGTCCTTGGAGGGACGATGCTCCCTCCGGTAGTTCTCCATCATTTCTTCGATTTCATCATCAGCTGTGCGTAATCTTTTGGTCATCCTTCTCATGGCCTTTCGTAGTATCTTTTCTTCTTCAACCCAGAGGTTGTAGTCGGCCTGGCTGTCAATAACTGGGGTGCGTTCTTCACTTCGGGCAGAAGAACTTTCAGGTTGTTCGAGACTAAGTCTTTTCATCATTTCGTCAAACTCACGATCTCGTTCAGTTTCAAAGTCCTCAGTAGGAGGTTGTTCAAAGTTAGCAAGTCGGACTATCACACCCTCTTCTTCTTCAAGTTCTCGCCAGTAGGGAATGTTGGCCCATCTAGGCCAGTCATCTGCATTTTCAGATATTTTCTGTTCAATAACTGTCTTGGCTTGAAACACTTCCTCAGTTTCTTCTTTGGTTTTTGGTATCTCTTCTTCCATCCTTCTGCGAAATTCCGTCATATAATCTTCATATTCTGGAAGTTGGCTCATTCTGATGGGTGAACCGTAATAAAAACTATTCTCTGGATAATAGTCGTAGTAGCCATTGTAGTCATAGTCTGCAAATTCCTCTAACAGGATGCTAATGGCCTCTTCATGGTCAGCTATGTCATTAGCCGTTTCCTGTGTCCAGTCTATAACTGCCATCTGTACTATTTCTTCTGATAAAGTTTGATCAATCTGAAGTACTGCCTTGCAAAGTTGTTGTAGAATTCTTTGCGGAGGATTGTTTTTCTTTGATTCTTCAAGGGCTCCTTCTAACTGTACCAGATATTGATTGACTGAGTCAGTTGGCTCCTGGACTTGGATTAGATGTACCGTAAGTCTTGAGAGCGCATCTGCTAGTGAATTCAGCTTGCCGTCAATATGTTCAAAGTTAATTTGAACTCCGGTACCTGTCACATAATCAAGAAAGTTTAGCCACCGAACTCTGGATGGCTTTGTAGAGGCAGATTTGTTGTAGAAAGAAATGATAGCCTGGCAGTCTGTTCGTAGGGTAATTTCTTTCTGATCTAAGTAATGGATCTTGAGGGCTCTCAAAGTCTCCATACATGCAAATATCTCTGCATCAATGGCTGATTTGGTGACTGGAAATTTGCCACTAGCATAGGCACAAACTCTTTCTATGCTCCGTGGGTCATTCTTCCTGGGCTTCCATTTACATACCCCCCCCCAACCTTCCATGCATCCATCTGTCTCAAGGATGATGTATGCTCCTGGTGCTGGTAGCTCCAAATCAGGGAGTTCTTGTACTACCGTTTTAATTTTGGAAATTAATTGAAGGTCCGAAGGCTTGAGGCGTTTGTCACCCTGTGGTCCAGTCTTAGAATACAAAGGACCAAGCAATGTCCCTAGATTTGGAATATAAGATCTGGCATAGTTTAACAGGCCCAGCCACGATCTCAGGCCTGTTTTACTCTTCATCTGTTCTGTATCAAAACTGACTATCTTTTTGATAATATGGGGCTGCAGTTTGATCTTGCTGTTACCGATGATTGCCCCTAGAAACTCAATCTCTCGAGTTGCTAATTTCATCTTGGTCGGGGATAAGACTAATCCCCATTTTTCACAAATTTTTAGCATAGTCTCAAGATGCTTGGCATGATCCTTTTCATTCTCAGAGAAGATGAGAATGTCATCAATATATACGGCTATAAAGTCTTCCGTGCCAACGAAGCACTGATCCATTTTTCTCTGAAAGACTGCTGGCGCATTCTTTAAGCCGAAAGGCATAACTAGCCATTCGTATAATCCACCGGGTACTATAAAGGCTGTCCATGGGATGGACTCACTATTCATGGCAACCTGGTGGAATCCACTTTTCAGGTCGAATTTGGAAAATATTCGACTGTTTCCTATCCGTTTGAGGATTGTATTAATGCCGGGTAAGCTATATTGGTCTTTGTGGGTATTGTCATTCAATGTCCGGTAATTGAAGACCATACGCTCTTTACCCCTTTCCTCCTTTCCAGTAGTTGGGTTTATTGTTGTACCTGAGTTAACTATGATGGCCATAGTTCTATGTCTGCTGGTACTTGGCCGGATTGCCCCTATCTTCAGTAGGGCTTGTACGTGTCTATTGTACTGGTCTTTCATCAGAGGGCTGATGTGTTTAAGCGGCTTATCCTGAATCGTCAAGTCTGGATTGATGATGTCAAGTTTACATGTGACTTGATTCTTAGTCCAATGCTGGGTCGGGTTCTCTCCAATAAACCCTTGTTCCTTTAGCCTTGTCAAGAGTGGGCTGAATTTTTGTTTAAAGCTTGTAGACTCTTGGAAGTTGTCATAAGCAACTGCATTTTGGACTTCTAAGTACTCTTCTTCTGACAGATTCAGTTCATCTATGGATGTGGAATTTAGAACTTCTGTATCCAATCTTGTATTTATGGTAGTGACTTTCTTGTAGAACGTCACCGTTTGTTCTTCGATCCGAACACCTCCTTGCATGGCTCGGATGAAATTACACCCCACTAACATCTGAATACCATCTCTCTTTCCCATTGGAAAGGCATACGTGAATGGTATTTTAAACTTGTTTTCTTCAATACTCATCAGTCCGCCCTTCAATCTCATCTTGGCAGTTTGTTGCGAATTAACCCCGTTGATTTGTATAGGGAACGCACTGGGCTCCAAAGACTCTGATGGAATAGAGTCCTGATCTATACAACATACTGTGGCTCCAGTATCCAAGATGGCTTGGACTTTAAATGGCTTAACACTTGGAATCTCCATTATAATTTCCATATTATAAAGTCTGTTAAAGACTCGTCTTCCTTTGTGAATTCCTTGATAAATGGAGGCAATATCTGAATCATTTATGGCTTCTAACGCTGCTTTAGAGACAATTCCTGGCGTCTTGATGATTGTTTCCTCATCATCTTCATCTACCCAGGCGGCTTTTCCTTTGTCTTTTCTTTCTTTGTTGAGATCCATAGCACCGAATTCTTCCTCAAGGGTTTTAATGTCACCAGATAGTTGTGTATCAACAAGCTCTTGTTTAACTCTTTCGTTCTCAATTAAGAGAAATGTGACATATTCTAGCAATTCCTTGATAAGGGTGTCCTTCTCATCATAAGGTTTCAGTGGTGCTCTTTTTATGTTGATCTTTCGTCCGAGGCAAAACCTCGAACACATGGGACATGCTGTTATAAGACATTTTCTGCAATGGGATCGCATATTCGGATTTGTGGGCTCTTTGCAAATCGTGCATCTATCACAGCCCTTGGTAACATCAGTGTTGTCTTCCCATGTATGAGGACAATCCCTCATTTCAGCAGGTAATGTCACTGTTACTCTCCATGAGAGCTCTGGTTGATCTGATGTGGTGATGACGAACGCTGTTTCATATGGATAATTATTGTAATCAATGGCGAGCTTGGTTGCTTGCCCAGACTCGCCTTCGGAGAAGGAGCAGATTCCTTCACTATCAGGTTCGTTTAAATCGACCGAAACGACATCCCAGTCGTTGGTTAGATCTAGGTTTTCCATTACTGCAGCTCTGGCAATGTTTCCGCTTTTCCCTTTACAATCGCGGGCAAAATGTCCTTCTTCCCCGCAAATGAAACATTTGCATTTTCTGACCTTGTCTGCATATTTTCGTTTGAATATCCTAACATGGGTATCATGAGGCTTACCCTTGTAGGATGTTGACTTTCTGAGACCGTATTTCTTTTCTTTCTGGTAATACCCGGGTATGGGTATTTGAGCACATATTGAAAGATTTTTCAAACCTCTGGCTAACGCAGCCTTCTTGCATTGGTCCTCGATATAATTGTATGTGAAGTGTATCCGAGGGAATAGACCAACCTGGCAGCCAGGGTATTTGGTGAAGAATGCTGTCTCTAGCTCTCTTCCTAGGAGTGGCGGCATTTTCTTAAAGAATTTATCTGAAATTTCTGTGGATATAAACAGTCTGCCTGATTTTGCAGCCAAAATCTTGTATTCATTAATATAGCTTAAGAGATCCTTGATGTTGTGACAGGAGAGTCGTTCTAAATCTTCATAAGCACGAGTCTGTTCCTCTGTTGACCCTGTGGTGGGGTCTTCCATCAAGAACAATCTTCTTACTTGTGATAAAATATTTTGGGGATCTTCAGCTATCCCTGTGATTTCATCATACTCGGCAGGGTAGGACATTCTCCATTGAATCCAAGCCTTCTTTTCTATTTCTCCGAGTAAATTCTCCACATAACACATCTTCGATTTGTTGTCGGGCCAATTTCTTTCATTTAGCAGGTTCAGTGTGATGGACTCCCATCGAGATATGACATCTGCGTACTGGCCAACGTTCTCAGGTAGTACCAAAATCGCTCCTGTGTTAATTTGAGCAGTGGGTAAGTTGTAAACTTCAGAATAGTGTTTTGAGTATCCTCCTCGCAGTTTGCCGACTCTTGAGGATATAGTTGGTATGCTTTGGGGTAACTGTGGTGCTACACGTCCCGGGGGATATTGAGCGGGTCCCATAATGGGTTCTCTGGGGACCCTTGTAGTGGTACTGGATTCAGCGGTAGAGAAGGCAGTTTCAGTTTTTGGGGTCTTCTCTGTCCCTTGAATCAGTTCCCTGATCATCGGATAATCAAGTTCCACTGTATATGCTGCTTGATCTTCATCTTGCCTTGTATCATATTTTTCAGCATAATAATTGTAAAAATCCGAAGGTTCTTCTTCTTCGGAAGTATCCCACTTAGGAGGGTTATCCCATTCAACTGTTTCACTGTTGGTTTCATCGTCTATTTGCAACGTCCAGAGGCTTTGAATAGCCTCTTCTTCTTCTTGTTGTGTGGGGTTGTAGTCATCATCCCAATCTTTTTCTTGCTCTTCGAATAGCCAGAAATCTTCTTCAGAACATGTTAAAACATTAACTGACTCCTGTACTAGGTCATCTTCCAGTTCAGTTAGTTTAACTGATGTGTCAGGGGCGGTTGTATAATCTGTGAAATTGAGCAAAAGAGCTCCATCAGATCTTGTCTGAACATTCGCCGCTTGTGGGTTCTGAGGGTTTGGTAGAGTTGCCGGTCGGATGATCCATTGTCTGCCTTGTAGACTTACTGTTGTTCTGGGCTGTCCTGGTATTGCCCTGATTCCTCTACTGGCAAGGTGGTCTGCTACATGCTGAACATTGTAGCGGAAATTAGTATGACTGTTGTTGGATAATCGTCCAATTAAGGACCTGGATATTAGGAGGTTGCTTTCTCCTCCTTGCCATCCTTCATAGCCATGTGTTTGTACCACCAACTGGATGTGTTCCCTGAAGTCATGGATGCTTACCGTCATGTCGGGTGCTGCATATGCTAACTGGATTCCAGTAGAAAGGTCAATCTCCATAGAGCTGATGATAGCTCTGTCGTCTGACCATCTGGTGTCTCTGATTAGAACTAGAGCATTAACTCCCGCATTTCTGCGGTGTAGGGTCTGCAGCCTTATCATCATCATCCCCATGTGAAGATGCTGAAGTCCTGCTTGAACTAGCAGGTTGTAACTCTGGTCGGTAATGAAGGGGAGCTCCACTTGTGCTCCATCTGTAGCTAAGATCCTCTCATCAGAGTAGTGCTGGTATACTCTGTGCTGTCTTTCTGCCCAGCCTGCTTGGTACAGGGTCTCGGCAGGTACCTGTTGTGCTCTCTGGTACTGAGAGATTGATAGCTCGGTTTCTGGGTCTAGCTGTGATTCTAGACTTCTGTTGTAAGTTCTTCCGGATCTTGAAGAAAGATGTCGTTGTGCAGTATGGCGTAGTCTACTGGCCAATCGGTAACCACGGATCTGGTCTTCGATTGTTGGCTGTAAGTTTCCCTGGTTGGAAATTGAGGCTCTCGGGGGAGCAACTTCAGTTCTTGAAGAACTCATTTCTTGAGTTTTAATTTTTCTTCCTCTAGAATTAGCTTAGGGTCTTTGAATACGTATAATTTTCCCTTAAGCTTAGGAAGTGCTTGTTTGGGTTGTTCACCCAATTGCAGTTTCTGAAGATCTTTCGTGAGCGAGTCAATAGAGCTCGCAAGATCGTCTGGGTTTGCTAGGCTTTTTGTAGATTTTTCTTTAAGGCTCTTGACTTCAAGTTTTAAGGAGTCAAGATCTTCCTTAATTTTTATAGTAAGCTGAATAATAACGTTCAGCTGCTTGATAATAAGTTCAGAAGGTTTTTGGAGATTTGCTGAATTTAATGAGACAAATCCTACTGCAGGACTGCCTAAGTTCTCAGTTGCTTGTAAAGCTTGTGAATATGAAGTACTGGCAGCAGTTAACTTCCAATCACTCATAAAATGGGAAATACAGAGCTCTATAGACTTAAATAAAGGACGTTTGGATTGTTTCCTCTAATTTAGCTTAAGATTACGAACGTAGCGGGATTCTTCCTCTATGTTTGAGTACTGCCACCCTCGTTATCGCCTATCTTAAGGTTGATTATAGCAAACAATTTACGTGTCCTAGTTTAAGTGCGTATAAAGCAAAGTATTAAACACAAAGTATGTGTACCTTGAAAGAGGCTCTGATACCACAATAAAACGGGAAGATTATACAACCGCCCCTGACAAGATCTGATGTAAGATTATAGTGCATATACAGTGGTTACCGATTGGCCAGTAGACTACGCCATACTGCACAACGACATCTTTCTTCAAGATCCGGAAGAACTTACAACAGAAGTCTAGAATCACAGCTAGACCCAGAAACCGAGCTATCAATCTCTCAGTACCAGAGAGCACAACAGGTACCTGCCGAGACCCTGTACCTCTCTAAAGCAGCGTTAGAAGCCATAAATGATTCAGATATTGCCTCCATTTATCAAGGAATTCACAAAGGAAGACGAGTCTTTAACAGACTTTATAATATGGAAATTATAATGGAGATTCCAAGTGTTAAGCCATTTAAAGTCCAAGCCATCTTGGATACTGGAGCCACAGTATGTTGTATAGATCAGGACTCTATTCCATCAGAGTCTTTGGAGCCCAGTGCGTTCCCTATACAAATCAACGGGGTTAATTCGCAACAAACTGCCAAGATGAGATTGAAGGGCGGACTGATGAGTATTGAAGAAAACAAGTTTAAAATACCATTCACGTATGCCTTTCCAATGGGAAAGAGAGATGGTATTCAGATGTTAGTGGGGTGTAATTTCATCCGAGCCATGCAAGGAGGTGTTCGGATCGAAGAACAAACGGTGACGTTCTACAAGAAAGTCACTACCATAAATACAAGATTGGATACAGAAGTTCTAAATTCCACATCCATAGATGAACTGAATCTGTCAGAAGAAGAGTACTTAGAAGTCCAAAATGCAGTTGCTTATGACAACTTCCAAGAGTCTACAAGCTTTAAACAAAAGTTCAGCCCACTCTTGACAAGGCTAAAGGAACAAGGGTTTATTGGAGAGAACCCGGCCCAGCATTGGACTAAGAATCAAGTCACATGTAAACTTGACATCATCAATCCAGACTTGACGATTCAGGATAAGCCGCTTAAACACATCAGCCCTCTGATGAAAGACCAGTACAATAGACACGTACAAGCCCTACTGAAGATAGGGGCAATCCGGCCAAGTACCAGCAGACATAGAACTATGGCCATCATAGTTAACTCAGGTACAACAATAAACCCAACTACTGGAAAGGAGGAAAGGGGTAAAGAGCGTATGGTCTTCAATTACCGGACATTGAATGACATATTAACAGAGAAAGAAGAAAAGCAAACTTTGGTGAACTGCATTTCATGGGGGTACTTTAATGCAAATCATATCATATCAATGTTTAGAAACCATTCATATAATGCATAATTTGATTATTCAGTAACTGTCCAGCACAGCATGGCCTCACATATGCATTTCTTATCTTGGAAGTCAGGAATGATCATTCTGCAAAATGTCTCAAGCACTGAAATGGAGAACTAGAGCCGTAATTCTTTTTAATCATATGGTCAAAGAGTGAAGAAATTAAGAATCTGGATCTATTGCCTTTCTGTTGTGTATGTATACAATTAAAAGAGCAAAACAGCCACTCTAAAATTACTAAAACTAAGTCAGAAGGACTAGTTTTATTACCTGTTCAAGGCAAGAGAAAGCTGCATCACGGTAAGATTTGACTTTTTTCGAACATGCAGATAAGATAGCATCTAGAACTAGAGAAGGCATAGTAGAGTCTTCAGCAGATATTGCTTCATGACAGGATGAACATACTGCAGTTATGCCATAAAGAATAACATCCTTTCCCTGAAAGATTATTACAAAGGGAAAAGAGGCACTAGGAATTATGACCAATAAACAAGAAAGAATATCTACTAATATTGATATATAAAGATATGCACAAAAGTACAGAACAAAAAAAAGAACTTGAAATCAGCAATTACTTCGGGGAATATTTGTTAAACTTTTAAAATGTGGAAGGTTCACAAGTTTCAAGATTTTAAGGGAAATATGCTGGCTGCATTCTTATAAACTCTTGCCAATACCTTTTCCAGAATCCTATTAAGTTCCTCCAACCAATACTCTATATCATGGTTTAAAATACCGGTACCGGTACCGATCTCGGTCGGTGACCGGTACCATACCGTACCGACACACGGTACGGTCCGGTATGAAAAGGCATACTGGCCGGGGTTTTTTTTTGCTGCTAAAAATAACTCCAATAACATATAATTGATCAAGAAATACTTAAATTTAAGGCGAATCAAGAAATAATTGATCAAGAAGTAATGTATTAGGGTTTTTCACAGATGCAAGAGAATCATTACATTGGAATTAATATAGGGCGGCATTGGCCCATAGCCCAAAGGGTCAAAAAAAATCTGTGTAGCGCAACATAAGATGATTAGGGCAAATTAGTCGCCACACATCCCAACATACGGTGTTGGGGAGATTTTTTTGGACCCTTTGGGTTGTGGGCCTGTGTTGCCCTATATTAATTCCAATGTAATAATTCTCTTGTATTTGTGAAAAACCCTAATACAATATCAAACAATACCCAACGGCTCTTTTTAAGAGCCGTTGGATCATACCGGGCGGTATCGCCCGGTATGATAGCAAATACCGCCCAGTATTTGCTATATACCGGAGCATACCGGGCGGTATTTACCGGTATTTTTAAAAACCCGATATTTTTCTACAGTGCACAAGGTCATACCGGGCGGTATCACCCAGTATGATAGCAAATACCGCCCGGTATTTGATAAATACCAAGCAAAGCAGGAAGTATTCACCGAGATACCGGTATTCTCCCATACCGGATATCTCGTATACCGGTAAGTTCAAAAACCGGTAAATACCGGGCATACCGCCCGGTACGGTACGATTTTTTGAACTATGCTCTATATGGTTAGAATATTTGGTACTCTACTACACCAGTGCATTCTTATATCAGGATAGTGTGGTCAGCACAAATGCAAAACGATGATATATATGATGTAGGGTGTTGATTGATTTTGATTGAAGAAATACGTGCTTGATTTTTTTATTTTATGAATTGCAGTATAGATAAAGAGAAAAATGTCTGTAACCAAGGATTATAGAATGAAGTGAATGTTTTGTTTTGAAATATAATATACACGGGCGCAAGACCAAGTTTCCCAATGGTACCATTGTCCATATTTGAGTCAGGTCCCATGTAATATGCTGAAAAGAGGTGCAAAGCCAAAGAGTCAAAGGTAGTCCCGTATTTATCCAAAATTTTCTCTTTCCTTCCTTGACTACTGAAAAAAAAACCAATTAGCAACTTTGTCCTCCATCATAGGCATTTTCCAAAGGTGTGTCAATTTTGAATTATGAAATTTCCAACATTGCATGCTCTTAAAATATACAAAACTTCTGGAACGTCAACACAATCATGGTCATAGTCAAACAAACACTATAGTATGTTTAGCTTAGGCTATATCAGGTTCTAGATAAACATGACATGGGTTGAAAACCTCTTGACCTGACTTTTCATTCCAACTTTTACATGCATCTAACTACACTTTTCAATCTTGAAGGAATCACATTAACTTTCAACTATGAATATCTTCCAAATTTAAGAAGAAAGTCATATTATGGCTTTTCTTTGTTTTGTTATTTATGTATTTGTTAATAGATTCATTTACGTTCTTCATGTTGGACACGCAGACCACATACTGATCTATGTAACTCAAATAACTATATACAAGCATATTCATACATTGGTAGACAACGATTGATGCAAGATTGATCAAAATAATTCATCTCGTAATTCTACTCATAGACATACCTCCCAAAAACGACCAGGTAACTCCTTGAGAAGGCATTTAAGAAGATTGTGATGATAAGAAGAAAGAGATTCACCAATTATTTCACAAAGTTTCCTAATAGCCTTGGCTGACTGTCATATCAAATAAGCCAAAATATAAACCAAGTAAATAGTGACAATAATCTTAGTGAATTGAATATTTTCAGGAAATGTTTGCATCCTCAGCCCTATAAATAACTTATCACCTTTCTTTTACTTGCCCAAGATGATGAAGCAAGGCAATCACAAAGGAGGACAACAATTTCTGCCAAGTACAATTGAAGAGTCACTCTTTCACTACTAGAGATCTCTTCCCAGAGTTCCTCAAATAAAGTACTAATATCTTTATCATCTTCGAACCTACAAAATAATTAACTATAAAAGATTAGCTGTTAATTCAACTTTCACTAAAGTTAGAGGTTCAAGGATCAGTTAATCTAGACTAATATAAGGATGCAAACTTGAAAAGCATAATAATGGAAGAAGACAATAAAAATTGCTATATCAAAAACCATGGTTGAGATTTTAATTTTGATATAACTGAGATATGTCTTGACTCTTGACAAGAGATCACTTCTAAAGGAGAGAGCATGACTTGGATCTACAAACATTATAACATTGCTTTGCCAAGAGCAATTTATTGGTACAGGGTCCAAATATACCATGATAGAAGACATCTGCCTCATTAACCCATCTATAGGTGTCAATTTATAGCTAGGCTAAATTTTGTTTCGGTGTACCAGCACAAGAATATGCCAACCAACACAGTATGGAATCATATAGTGCTAGAAAGGCACTTCCAGACCCCTGCTATATACGGATGCGTAAATTCAATTAAATCATTCTAATGTCACATAAAGTTTCAAAGAGACAAATCCTTGTATGACATCTCATAAAAGCGCAGAATGCTTTTGTAACATATAAAACATTCTAGAATATATATATATATATATATATATATATATATATATATATATATATTAACTTCTCTTTCTTTATCCACTTCTTCTTAGTCACACCAGTACTCATAATATCTTTTAGTTAAAGTAGAACTTAGAATAGCCTCTTATGCCTACAAATAAATTAACCTAATTCTCTAATTATATGCTTTCAACAAGTTAACTAGATGATATGCTATGTAAATAAACAAGAGACCATATCATAATATCATTTCTAAATAATATGTATATATATGTGTGTGTGTGTGTAAATGATGAACATTTTTACTTCAGTTCTGCACAACAAATGAACCTTATTGTATGATAAGAATATTTCATAACCCCACTTCATACGATAACTAACCTACTAACTTCACAAGCCTAAACTGCTAGACCATTGCTTAAAATGTTAATGGTGGTCCAGCTTTACCATTTGCCAACTCTAGTCAAGTGCACATGAGGTATAGCCTAGTACAGCTCTACCACATTCTTAGGCAGCCCTTACTCATCCTAATAATAGCAATTTACCACTAACTCCGGGAGTGGGACAAGCTAAAGTTAATGATAGTGCAACCATCAAGTCCTAATAATAGCAATTTACCACTAACTCCGGAAGTGGGACATAATTGAAGTATTATAGAATATGCACCATTAGGTAGTCACTAAACTGATAGTCTTAATTTAGTAGACTTTCTCAAGGTAACGCAATGTTATAATACTAGAATCAAGAAAAATGTTATAATTAACAAATCCAAATGGACATATAAAATATTTTTTTAGTCAAAATGAACATTCTTAGCAATCTTTTCCAGAGCAATATAACATTATAATACTGATAGAGTTACAGAAACAAGGACTTCCTCAAATATGCTTTTCTTCATAACAGTACAATAAAGTGAATCAGCAAGTCGTACGAAGGATCAAATAAGTTATCTACTTACCCTAAATTTGCATTTTTCATGCATTAGATGCATTCAAAGTTTACCAGATAGTAAGATCATCAATATGGGGCTTAATGCTCAATAAGGATACCAGATCAAACAAAATGAAAGAAAGGAGGGACAAAAAAAGACAGATGAGCAGGAGAAGGGAAATTGGACAGAAAGAAAAAAAATAGAGAGAAGAAAGAGAGGAGAGAGGAAGATAGAGGGGAGAAATATAGAGAAGGAAAAATAGAATACAGAAGGGAAAATGTATCAGACCAACCCCCACTGGTATTTTTTTTTGAAAAGAAGTGAGGCCAAAGGCCACACAAATCATTTCATGAGATAAGGAATGCACAACACAATTGTGGCCGTAGGAGTTCCCGACACCACAATCCCATAATAAACTGTACAACTAAAAGAAAAAAGAAAGAAATCATAAAACACAAGATAAACACCAAAATACACCCGCTAAACAACTGAAGGCAAAGGACTGGATGGTGTCATAATACAATCCCAGAACGTCATGCTAAGCCGAATCACATTTTCCTCTGTTGCTTGATGTCCCTTGAAGATTGCATCAACCCCCACTGGTATGTACTTGATAGTCTGATCTAACAAATTACCAGTACTAGCTGTACTGCCCATACCATGTGGTCATATGGTATTTAAATTTTATACCATGTCTTTTGTTTGTACCAGAGGATAAGCTCAATATACATTACTGCCTAATACACCAGTTCCATACTGCTGGGCTTGGACCAGTACAATAGGACCTAAATCTTACACCATGATAGCAGTCTAACAACTTCAATGCTGTCGCTCACAATTGTCACCTGGTGCCACTTATCCTCCACTCAATCACCACTGACTGACTTCAATGCACCTTTTGTCTTCCACATCCATTTCCACCATCTCTTCCTTCTCTTCATCTCTTTGCCAAGGCACACTATGGCAAAGTACAGTTTGGTATCGGTACCACCAATACCAATCAGCATATTGAGCTGGTTCAGCCACTGACCAGTAAACCTGATTAATACCTTATACCTTGATTAAAATAGCACCTCTAAATAGTATAATGTTATGCCTAAGGGTTATTGAAATGAAGCAACAATTATAATTATCCCCTGCCATCAAAATTTTTGAAACAAATCTATTTGTCAATCCAAAATAATGGGTTCATTATACATAAATACTCAGAATATAAATTTGTGATGACTAAAAATCCAACAGATATCTAAACGAAAACAGAGAGGATGTAAAATGTACAATCTTAATTTACTGCAAAATCACAAACCTGGAAATAAAAATAATAGGAAGAACTACAGCATGGTATCCACTAAGGATATCTGTTGCAAGACTTGAATATGCTTTGAGAAGAATAGCACAGGAAAGTTGAGCATTTCTTTCACCCAAATATAAAGCAGCAGTGTCTTCAATAACTTTTTGAACCTGAGATGGGTTTGCATGCTTTAAGATGACAGCACAAGCAGCTGCAAAAGCTCTCTTTGCAGAACCACTTTTCTCCTCGAGAACAGCATGGTAAACAAGCTTTAACAAAGTTCCAGTAAAAGTTCTAATATCTGAAGCTACTTTTTCAACCAACAATGTGATAAAACTTGCAACGCCCACCCTGCAAAACAGTAAGCAGATGCATACATCACAAAGTCAATCATGGGCCTTTGGTAATTTTCATGGATCTGCAACTATCATGAATGATCTGACATTCTATATCTATATGCTTAACTAAAAAGAAATATAAACATAAGTTCCATGAAGGCTACTCGTCATACACAACATATAAAATTTTAAAGAAGGTTGACAAAAGTGAGGAGCATAAAATAAGCAAAGGACTAAGATGGCTACTGTCTTACTCAACTGCCTTTGCATCACAAGGTTATCAGATTTAGAAGTTGATCATAAAATGCCCAGCAAAAACAGTTTTCTTCTCAGCTACATAAAACAACAACAAATATGACTTTCTTTTGAGCTACAGAAAAATAAGAAGCTGTAAAGTCCCAAATATATGGGATTGGCTATATGAATCTTTTCCTGCCACAGAGTTTTGTGTAAAGCCAATTATACCAACGGCATTGAGATCACTTTTAATTGTTTCATGCGTAAGTTTTCTTATCCTTTCTTTTCAGCAGTAGCATCTGTTTTCACTTAATTTTTCATGTGTAAGTTTTTTTATCCTTTCTCCTTTCTTTTCAGCAGTAGCATCAGTTTTTCCTCTAAGGCAAAGCTTATGTAGCCATTGGCATTTGTAATCAAAACAACATAATTAAGTCAAAAGATGCATTACTTAGTTGCTCAATGTGAAATGCATTATATATTTATCACGAGGTGACGACCTTCCAGATACATATGGAGATAAAGACCACCATGGAACTGGCTGCATATGTGGTCAAATAACTCATCAATGTTTTTTGTTGTCATGGAGGAGGCTGCAGATGGGTTGCAGCCTGCTGCATGGCAAACAATTACTAGCCCAAGTCTCCTATGGGTTAGTGATCCTATTTTGTTCACAGGTCAGACAACCTTCCTCAAGCCGTAAAGGCCGGATGCTTTATACAAAATCTGCATTGAATGGCAATCCACAAGTCATGTGATGCAGGAGCATCGCATGGAGCAGACTACTGCTCCTCTGGAAGAAGCTATATCGAGCGCGCCCAGTAATCAGCTGCAGGCTTTGGTTTAAGTTTGACACGTGGCTCATCCAACGGGTCTGTTTAAATGTTACTACTTTCTATAGTTTGTTAACACGTGTCTTAGGAAGAAATATAAATAGCTCTGTGTAAATTTGAAATGTAGTTTTTCGCTGTTTTCTTATGAACCAGTTTCATACTGTTGGACATCATTTTCTTCGATCAATGAAATAGGGATTTTGATTTGGGAATTAACCTGAATCCTTACTCCTCCTTGATTCCATAACTAGAATATTCGGTTTGCTCTACATCAGGTGGTATCAGAGCCGAACATCGCCAAGCTCGATGGTAAACCCTGAGGAAGATAAGGTTCCTCCATCGGCGACGGCGATCTCGCTGGAGTCTTTGTGGAGAGAGATTCAGGCGATGAATTGGAAGATGGATGAACTTACTCTGGAGGTGCGACATGCAGTATCTCTAACATTCCTAAGTACTGATGCCAACGCCACTTCTGCCCGATCGAGGGTTCGCGAGCCATTTCGACCACAAAATCCAGGATTTCAATCAACCAGTCGGAGGTCGGAATACCTCGATACCGAAGAAACAATATCGCATCAGCTTGGGCCCTTACCTTCTGATGATGAGTTTGAGGCGACTCTCATGGGGCCTCCATTCCACAGGAATCAACCACCACAACCTTATAGAAACCCCTCTCCTTTCAGCATGGTTTAAAAAATCGGCCGAAACGGTACGGTAAGCCCGGTATTTACCGGTTTTTGGGGATTCTGGTATTCGATATACCCGGTATTTGAAAATATCGGGTATATATGGTATACCGGGCGGTATATGGTGGTATTTCGCCATATACCGCCCTTACATACCGCCCGGCAAGGGTGGTATATGTATCATACCACCCGGTATGACGCGATATCGGGTTGTTGTTTTTTTAAGAGTTAGATATAACTCTAATAATACATAATTGATGAATAAATGCTTAAAATCAATATTCAAATGTCAAATACATAAATACAATGTTTAAAAGCTATTTGGTACTGTATTAGGATTTTTCACATATACAAGAGAATTACATTAGAATTAATATAGGGCGACACAATCCCACAACCCAAAGGGTCTAAAAAATTTCTGGGACCGCCAAAGACTCTGCATAGCGCAACATAAGACGTAGTGCAACATCAACTAAGATGATGAATACCATGTGTCGCCCTATATTAATTCTAATGTAATTCTCTTGTATCTGTGAAAAATTCTAATACAGTATCAAATAGCTTTTAAACATTATATTCATGTATTTGGCATTTGAATATTAATTTTAAGCATTTATTCATCAATTATGTATTATTAGAGTTATATTTAACTCTTAAAAAAAAACCAGTATGGTGTTTTTCGTACCGGACCGTACCGAGTGTCGGTACGGTACGGTACGGTGCCGGTTTCGGCCAGGTACCAAAACCGAGATTTTAAACCATGCCTTTCAGTAACCAATGCAGGTATAATTCGAGCATTGATCACCTGAATACAAGATGAAATTTGATATACCATTTTTCGATAGACACCTGCATATTGAGGGCTTCCTAGATTTTGGTTACATAGCGTAGAAACTTTGTTGGATTATATGAATATTCCTGAACATCAACAATGCAAATTAGTTTCATGCAAAGTGAGGGGGGGTGCTTCAGCTTGGTGGGATCAGTATCAACAAAATAGATTGAGGGAAGGCAAACATAAAGTCAAGACCTGGTCACGCATGAAACAATTGATTGAAGCCAGGTTTTTGCCGACCAATTTTGAACAAATCTTATATCAATGGTTTCATCACTGTCAACAAAGGGGAAGACCAGTAACTGAGTACACTGAGGAATTCTATAGGCTTAACTCTCGCAATAATTTGCAAGAATTAGAAACCCAACAGGTTGCTTAGTACTCCAATCCAAGAGAAATTAGAACTGAGTACTGTTTGGAATTTAAATGAAGCTGTAAACTTTGTCTTGAGGGTTGATAAGCAACTAGCTAGAAGCTCAAGTAAGATGACTATTAAATGGAAGCCTCTTGCTGATTGCTACCCTGACAAATCCAAACAAGCAGCTTCTTCAAGCCAAACAGCTATACATAGCAGCTCTCAACCTGTTTCGTTGTGATGTCATTTTGTCAACAGAGCAGGCCTTCAAATCCTTATCAAAAGCCTTTTCCACTCAAATGTTTCAAATGCAATAAGCCTGGTCATAAGTCCAGAGGCACTGACTGCCCAAGAAGGAAGTTCCAACGTAAGGTTTAAAATCTCGACCGAAACGGTACGGTAAGTCCGGTATTTACCGGTATTTTAGATTTCCGGTATACGATATACCCGGTATTTGAAAAAACCGGGTATATTGTGTATACCGGGCGGTATATGGCGGTATACCGCCCGGTATGGGCGGTATATGGTGGTATGTCACGAAAAAAAATTTAAAAAAAAAAAAAAAAAAAAACCCGTCCGGTATGCATTTTCATACCGGTCCGTACCGTGTGTCGGTACGGTACGGTACCGGTATATACAGGTACCGGCCGGTGACCGAAACCGGTACCGGTACCGAGATTTTAAACCATGTTCTAACGTATGGTGAACATATGGAAGGAGGGGATGAGCAGTGTGAAGACCATGGTTTAAAATACCGATACACGGTACGGGCCGGTACGAAAAAAGCATACCGGCCTTTTTTTTTTTGTTAAAAAATAACTCCAATAACACATAATTGATCAAGAAATACTTAAATTTGGGATTCAAATGTCAAATACATGAATACAATATTTTAAATCCGGCCCCAAACGGCTATATGCCACTGTAGCAACGGCTCTTTTTAAGAGACGTTACGTCATATCGGGCAATACCGCCCGGTATGGGTGGTATTTGATAAATACCGCTCATACCGGGCGGTATTTACCGAGATACCCGGTATCGCCCAATACCGGATATCTCGTATACCAATTTTTCAAAAAACCGATAAACACCGGCCGTACCGGGCAGTACGGTACGATATTTGAAACCATGGTGAAGACTGTGCTGGCCAGGAGTTTGACAATGAAGCACAATTAGAAGGAGATGAAAGAGAACCTCTTGTTTGCATACTACAAAAACTCCTCATCACTAAAAAGCAATATGTGTCTACACAAGGAAATAAAATCTTCAGGTACTGTGCAAGGGAAAGTGTGCAATTTAATCATTGATGGAGGGAGTTGTGAGAATGTAGTATTCAAGGCCATGGTGAAAGCTTTGAAACTATCAGTACTACCTCATCCCAATCCTTACAAAATAGGATGGGTTAAGAAGGGAGTGAAAATTACAGTGAACCAACAAAGCCTGGTTTCTATTTCTGTTGGGTCAGCATACAAAGACTAGATTACTTATGATGTTCTAAAAATGGATGCTTGTCATATCCTCCTGGGCAGGCCTTGGTTATATGATAGAGAGGTGGTACACAATGGAAGGGACAATACTTACTCTTTCATTTGGAACCAGAAGAAACTCACCTTATTACCCCTCTCACCATACTCTAACCAGGCTAAACAAGCACAGCAATCTTCTACAGATGTTCCTACACCAATTGGCAGCCCTCAAGTGTTGCAATCCAGAGATATAATTATGGCCTTAGTTCTTAAGAATCCAGGGCCAATAGTCTCACAGTATGCCAGAAGATATCAAGCCCCTACTAGCTAAGTACTCAGAGAAGAATTGCCCTTCAGAGCTACCACCCCTGAGAGACATACAACACAGCATAGACCTTCTACCTGGGTCAAGTCTTCCCAACCTGCCTATTATAGAATGAGCCCCAGAGGACATGACCTTTTGCAAGGTATTATTGATGATTTGTTGATGAAGAAACTGATAAGGCAAAGTACAAGTCCTGCCTGCCCTATTAGTACCTAAGAAAGATAACTCTTGGGGGATGTGTGTAGAGGGCTATAAACAAGGAAGGCTTATATAAATGGCTTGTTATGCCATTTGATTTATGTAATGCCCCAAGTACTTTCATGAGACTCGTGAATCAAATACTCAAGCCCTTCATTGGCAAGTTCCTAGTGGTCTACTTTAATGATATTTTGGAAGATGATATTTTGGACCAAATCTGAACATCTACAACAGGTAGAGGAGTTTCAAGTACTAAGGGATAACAAGTTATACCTTAGCATACACAAGTGTGAATTCTTAAGTGATAAGCTTCTATTCCTTGGCTTCATTATCCGTAGGGATGAAATTCACACTGACCCAAGAAAAATCAAAGCCACTTGAATATAATTAATTATGTGATACCACTTGTTATTGGCCAAATACAAAGTAATTATTGAATTATATGAATATAATTTAATTATTTAATTATGACTATGACATCGGGCAAATACAAAGTAATTATGTAAATTATATCAATATTATTTAATTATTTAATTATGACTATGACATCGGCCAAATACAAAGTAATTATGTGAGTTATATGAATATAACTTGATTATTTAATTATGACTATGAGGTCGATAATAAAAGAACAGTTGTTATTGGCCAAAATGCCAAATACAAAGTAATTATGTGAATTATATGAATATAATTATCTAATTATGACTTTGACATCGATAATAAAGAACTATTCGTTTTGAGTATTCCAAATGTCACGACTATGACATAAAGATGATGAAGACCATGATCACTTGGATCTGGATCTAGATAATGAGTAGTTCATGTTAAATTAGACTTATTATCTTTATTTCATTGGATGCTAAATTAGGAGAGTTTATCTTCAAAATATATATTTTTATGTACAAAATATATTTTATTTTTGTGCATCGCCTCATTACGGCGCGCGCCGTAACCTTGCGCCTTGTGACATGACTCCAAGAGCCCTTTGTGCCTTGGTGCGCCTCTCGGACACTCTAAATGCCTTGTACAACATTTAATTGTGTATCGATAGTCATATAGTCATCCCTCCTTCGGATAGATTTTCGATGTACTATATATATGTTTTTTATATTAATTTCTATTTGACAAGTGCATTTAGGGGTGGCAATGGTATATGCATCCGCCAACTAAAAACCGCATCTACTCCGTATCCGATCCATATCCATAAATAAAAACGGATATGAATTTAATAAAAACTTCTATCCGCACAGATGGTGCACATACTGATATGGATGCGGATCCACACCGCATATCCGCATATAAAAATTTACCATTGTACCCATATATAAATTACTTAATATATATTATATAGGTATGTTTTGTGATAAATTACATATGAAACCCCGGTAAGTTACTAATTGTGATGCATTTTAATAATGTAAGTTATTTTTTCATTAAATAAATTATTTATTAATTTTTTATTAATATTCATATCCATATCCGCAGCGGATGCAGTGCGGATAATAGAGTGTTTGCACTGTATCTGATCTGCTGTCATCCCTAAATGCATTTACATGCGATAATTATAGTACCTTTCACACAAAGGAAAGAAAAATATCTTTGTAAATAAATGCCCTTAAAGTAAGAGATAAACATGACAACTATGTTGTCTAACAAATTACCTCTATTTGGATTTCTAACATAACTCCAACTCCAACCCAAATGTAATGAAAAGATACCTTACAAAACATCTTTATGTACAATCCAAAGTTAGAAAAACCATAATTGTTATAAGTATTGGGAAGTCGTAAAAACAAGATCTCCACTGGATAGATCATATCAAAAACGGTCAGGAAAATAATTTATAATTTATAAAAAAAATTAAAAACGAAAAATATATGAATATATGAAATAATAATAATACTAGATTCATCCAAACTATAATAATTACGTTACTTTTGGTCAATAATAGTTATCACAACACATATTACTTTGTTGTCCAAAATAAACAATATTACCAATAATATTTTTCTTTGTTTTGCATAACATAAGATTAAATAGGTTCAAATTAATCCATAATAAAATTGAACTTTAGGATCAAAATTGATGAAATCATCTAAGAAGTAAGAATAATAAGAAAATAATCTAATTGAAAATTACAATAGAATGTCAAATTTTGGTTAGGTTTTTAGTAAATAACTACGATAATAATTTAAGAAAATTATATATAACAAGATCATATTATGAAAAAAATATCTTAAATAGTTTTTTTTAAATAGCTTAATTATGCATGTCAATCAATCAGGGAAATAGCTAAAATAGCACGCTTCCAATTTGGAAAGATACTGCTATCCTATTCTATTGTATATACTATGTGCAGTGTCCAGACCCCTTTTCCACCTAAATATTTAGTTGTTTCAATATTAAATTTTGTCGCGATGCTGATTGATGATAAAACTTAATTAGTTAATCTTGACAATGATCATATTGTTTGATTAAGAAGATGAAATCTCTTATCGGTTAAAAAGTTAGGTAAAAAAAGGGTCCTCACCACTTAAAAGGACAGGAACCCCACTAACATATCATATCATACATACTATCATATATTACTAATATATAATAATACATTATAAGTACTTAGAGTTTCTTAAATTAAGAAGTTTTAACCCAATCACACGGCTCACAATGGTAGTGACACGAACTTGAGCGGCTACCACATTGGACCCAAGCAGCAAGAAAGTGAGCAGCAAACGGCAACTACGAGAAAGCGAGCAGCAAACTCCTATTCTCTTTCCCGATTTTTCTACTTTCCACTCCACCTTTTACAAGGCCCAATGTTCTTATGGTTATCCCATGAAGGACTCGTATTGGCTAACCTACGCAATTCTACTAATTTTTCCAGTGACTTTGTCGACTCAAGAGGAGTTTGGACTGATTCCAACTAATCTTACTTTTCCTGACTTTGAGGTGAGTCCCCCGGTTACTTGACAAAAATCAGAGCAGCAACTGCAGATGTGGATCCAATTCAGCTGATCAGGATTGGAACCTGGACTATTTTTCCAACTATTATACAATCATCAAATACCAACTTGAACCTAGGACCAAACAATCATACAGGGAGAGTTCCCCGATTAGAGTTGTCAACTAGGATTCTTATTTGAAAGGCACAAAGAAAAGTTAGAATTTGATGGTGAATGAGCATTAGACGAATGAGCACAAGGAGGGAGCTACAATAAGATTAATTCATGAATCAGTTTTTAAATGTTTTCTTCTACTACAAAGGTTGCATGAATCAAATTTTACATGTTTTACTTCTCAACTATTGCACCTAGTTACAAGTTTGAATTTTACTGCATTTTTCAGTGAAGGCTGCCTTCTCTCTCCCTCTCGTTCTGCTCGACCCTCTCTAACTCGAAACTTTCTAGTTAGAGCTTTTGGGAAGTATGGGCAAAGGAGCAAAACTTTCGCCTTAACCTATCCAAGCCAAGGAAAGCCATCATAGGCATAGACCAATGAGACAAAGTAGTGCCCGCTTGAATTGAAGGCGTTAGGAATAGCAAAGACTCGAACATTCAAAGCACCTTCTTACACCAATAGAAAATAAAAAGGTTTAAAACAAATAGTCTTCATGATTAATCCTAATTATTTTAAATGTCTTACAAAAACCAGTAAGTACTAAGAAATTATCACTAAAAACAGTGAAAGTATCATAATGAATAAAAGAAGGTTAATGATGCTTATGTTAAAGAGTACCTTAGAAGAACTATTCACAGAAAAGGGCAGTAATTCAAAGAACATAGCTCACAAAAGAAATTGTTCAATGGATATTTACAAAGTTAAAATATTAGTAAATCATACCTGGTATTAAGTCCTACTCCTGACCTGATCAGCTGGGCTAGACGAGGAACCAACAAATCCAATGATTTTGTATCAACAACTTTCAAACACAGGTCAAGGGTTTCCCACATAGGAGAATCTTTAGCAACAGCAATTCTCAAGTTCTCAAGTTTTTCGGATTGAATTCCAACATTTGCTGCATGCAACTAGTAAGTGACAGGACAAGCAAGTTATTTGATAGAATGATGCGAGAAAACATGGCGCTTTTATAAAGAAAACATAGCAGTCTTGTAACAACCAGACCAAATAGTAAAAGCATATATTCCAGCACTTCTTGGATTTCAGGTTGAAAAAAGAAATTGGCAGTTCTAAGTAAGGTTTAAAATCTCGACCGAAACGGTATGGTAGGTCCGGTATTTACCGGTATTTTAGATTTCCGGTATACGATATACGCGATATTTGAAAAAACCGGGTATATTGTGTATACTGGGCGGTATATGGCGGTATACCGCCCGGTATGGGCGGTATATGGTGGTATGTCACGAAAAAAATAAAAAATAAAAAATAAAAAATAAAAAAACCCGGCCAGTATGCATTTTCATACCGGTCCGTACCGTACCGACATTTAAACCATGGTTCTAAGTTCTAAGAAATCATACCTCAACATAGTTAAGCCTCTGATCTTCCAAGCTCGACAGACATTCCAGCATGCAAGCAACAAGATCTGCGAGATGAGGACGAATTGCAATTCCAGCATTCTGCAAATGGCAAATTATATAATAACAGCCTCAATCAAAGAAGTAGAAGACCCTGATTGATATCAGATGAGAAGTGAGTGAAGGACATGATGTATTCACTCAACAGAAAGGATCATTAGAGTCTTTACTTTCTTATGAAGCATACTTTGAGCTTTCATGTTCCTTATTATATTAACCTAATTTTTTTCCAGTTAAGCAGCAACATCATTTGAAGCATACTCACTTAATAATACAATGACACTTGCAAATTACAAGCTTCACAGTTCAATGATAAAAAAGTTCTCCAAGTAAGATGGAGATTGGTCTAGCAAAATTTTGCATATCATATTGATGAAAAAGATTAAAGGAAGATTTTATATATATATATATATAAATATATATATATATATATATGATCAGTAAATGACAAAGTGGCATACTATCACCAAATCAAAACTATGCATTTACCTCATATTGCTTGAGATTCATAGTAAAAAAATGAAGCCTATTTATCCTTACCTCTAAATCAGTAATGAACAATCATTTTTGAAACCAATTTCTAAAATCATAGTGCATGAAAAGGTTGTATATGTCATAAAAAACTGCAATACACATAAGCGACAAGATGCCACATTCAAACAGCCACTCAACAATCATAACAAAACTGAAAAATAATAAAAACATAAGTACCAAGAATCATGGTTTAAAATACCGATACCGGTCATCATCTCGGTGGATGACCGGTACCGGTACGGTCCGGTACGAAAATTGCATACCGAGCCTCTTTTTCTTTCTTTTTTAAAAATACCGGTATACCGGTACTTTTAAAATTTCGGTCTTATGCTACAGTGCAAAATGTCATACCGGGCTATACCGCCCGGTATCTCGGTAAATACCGCCCGGTATTTGATAAATACCGGGCATACCGGGCGGTATTTACCGAGATACCCGGTATTTACCCATACCGGGCATCTCGGATACCGGTTTTTTGAAAAACCGGTAAATACCGGACTTACCGTACCGTACCGACCGGTATTTTAAACCATGCCAAGAATAATGTGAAAAGTTACTAATGAGGGCACATTCCAAGCTTGGTTAAAAGCTTTAGCTATATACTGCTAAACCTGTCAGAGTTTCATCACACATTCACACTAGAATGTGTTGGTGGATAAATTATGTTAAAAAAACATAAGATATCAAAAAAATGAAAAATCATGGTTCAAAATGCCAAAACTTAGACCCAATTCAACCCCTCACCAGGTTGGTATGGGTATTGTACAGACCCAAACCAACATTTGCTATAGGCTGGCCCGGGCTGGGTTGTGCTCAGTGTTCCTAATGCACTTAGGGACTTCCCCACAACCCTTTTTATACTATTAGTCCTTTTACATGTAAAGTTATAATTGATGTGAAATGACTTTAAGATAGTAATGTCAAAGCTATTACATAAAACACTCTCTGCAAAATTTAGTGCAGGAAAGCTAATAATAAGTGTGGTAAAATTATTAAATAAGCAGTATTTTATGTAGTTGAAGTATTTAGTAGTGGTACTGTACTGTAAAAGTGTAAATGATCAAAAAGGACATACATTGATAAATGGCAATTACTATTTATATTATTTATATTATATTATATTTCACATTATTTAAATATAAAAATAAATCAATTGTAATATTGCTCTAAATACATATCATATAATTAATTAAGAATAAACAACAAGTTGCACAACTAACATGCATATATAAAATATAAGTTACACAACAATAAAATTATATACAACTATACAAGCAACAATATGACGAAATAAAAGAAACCAGCATGAATATATAAATTGAGAGCAACCACTGTTTTTGGTATGTATCTGAATTCTAAACATTTAGACTTTTTTGGAAAATGATTCGCCCATGTAAATGTCCAACTAGTTAGATTCTTGTGACAGGTAGCAAAAGCAATGCGTGTAACCAGATGTTAACTCTACATACTAGACCTTGGCAACAAAAATATCCTTTTGAAACACATTATCCAAAATACCAGCACATATTCACTAATGCTTACCTTTGCAAGTTTCATGACCATTGCTATTGATGCCTTCTGTATAGTGGAAACTTTACTAACAATACCCTCAACAAGCAAGAATGGCAAAACAATACCCATTGCTTCACTTGCATCTGAGGCTGAACTAAGGGAAATGTCACATAACCTTGTTGTTAATGAGCTCACAGCACGACACAAGCTATCACCAGCATTTCGCACCGTTTCTTTTATGTCATCCATTGCACGGAATGCTGCAGTCCATATGCTTTTTAAGTGCTTAGAAACCTGTGTAATAGGATGGAAACAAAAACAAATAAACAAAAGGGATCACCTATTATAGGTTCGTCAGCAAGAGAATTGTAATGGAGTTATCAACTTGTTGGGCTGCTGCAGTGGAATGAATTATATTTAAAAATAATAGCTACATGGCTATCAACAGAGCAATAGCTCTCATTCACTTCAGAATTCAGATATTAAGGAATGAACTTATGCACTTATATAATCAGTACCTCACTAAATTTGCGGCCTTGGATAATGTCAGCAAGTGCAAGACAAGATGCTTCACGTGAGCGCCAAAGTCTTGATCCAGATTGTGCCAACAAATCAACCACAATCAAGTCAAAATGCTCATCAACGGTTTTCTTTGGATCTGCAACAATTGATTTCCAAATATGTCCCATAGCATCCTATCCATCCAATTCCATGGTCAAGAAAGTATCACATATATATAGAGAGGAACATACAACAAACTACAGCAGCAACCACATACACAGTTTTTTCCATGCATGCAAGCTTATTGTGAGAAATGCTCCAAAAATGAAATGGTTATGGGTCTCACATAAGAAATCAAATAGGAGTGTTTCAGACAAAAAAAAAATGCACAATTACTAGGCAGTAGATGCATGCGACTGACAACAAGAAAGGGTCATTCTCCAACCAAAACCTACACATGGGCAGGTCAACTTGCCTAGCCAATACCAGACAACTTGAATGGGACAAAACAAGTTGGTTGACAATAGGTCCACTTGCTAGGCAAAAAAAACTTTTACCTTGCAATATAATGAAAAGAATCTAAGGATGAAGTTGAGCAGAGCATTACAAACAGCTCAGTCTCTATTTCATCAGTCACCTTAAAAGGATTTGTAGTGTGATCTGCAAATGTATTAGTACGGACTACAGATACATGAGAATCATCTGCAAGTATTAGACAACTTGATAAAATTTCATTTTACTAGTTAATATTTTAAATGGCTCCATATGTTGGTAATTTTTAAAACATAAACTTATAGTTAAGCACAAGCTTCAAAGCATGGGTCTCGGTAACAGTCTTATGGAGGGAGGATCAATATGGTACACACCACACCTTACCTAATTTGGTATAAAAAGAGAAGAATAAAAAGATTTTTTTAAAAAGTCAACTACACCAATGAAAAACAAAAAACAAAATAAAAGGATTTAAGCATTGTAGCTACTTTACAAACTGTAAGTACACCAACGAAAATGTCAGTTTGATTAGGGGTGTGCACGGGTACCGGGTAGACCCGGAACCGGTTGGAACCGACCCGATCGGGTAGGTTCCTGGTAGACCCAAATTAAATCCGGGTAGGGTCCGGGTAACAAATCAAGGAACCGGTTAAAACCGGTTCCGGTTCCGGGTCCAACACGTCGGGACCCGGAACCGGAACCGGAACTGGTACCAAGTTATATATATTTAATTATTTAACTTGAATCCGATATATTAGATAATAGATATATTTAATTAGGAGCCTATTTGCAATTTCTCAATATAATTTATTGGTTACACTACATATATTACTATTTTTGCCACAAAACAATAATAGAAATTATAGTGAACATCAACAAACCCTTTCATTCATTAATTTATTATTTTCTATTCACACTAATAAAATTAAATAGGTGATCCAATAGGGTACCCGGAACCGGTGGTTCCAGGTAGGGTCCGGTTCTAGGTTCCAACAGGGTAGGGTCCGGGTCCAAAATATAGGAACTTGTCCTGTATAGGGTAGGGTCCGGGTATCATGAAAATTACAGGGTACCCGGACCCGCTCGCCCCTAAGTTTGATGATTAAAATTATTTTTCAAATAAAAAACAAAAAAGAAAAGAAAAGGGTTTAGACATGTATAGGTAGGTAGGGACTAGGCCACATTCTAAGTACTTTACAAACCCATTAAGCATGCTTAGTACAACCTTCTTGTAAGTAGAAAATTAAATACATAAAGATCCCACAATGTATTTGATTTTTTAGGCATATGGTCATCACTGATCAGGTTAAATCAACATAGACCAAGTAACCAATCTATTATGTTGTAGACTTGTAGATGTATTCTATTTATGCAGCATGTTCATAATATCAAAGCGGATAACTGATCTTATGGGCCTATTATTCCGAACTGCATCTACACATCTGTATGAGCATGATATGGTAGCTAAATTAATGATTATTTCTTAATTTTATTACATATTTTCATCATCTTCTCTAAATTTTTGGAGAATAATGTTACTACAATTATCAAAAATTTGAAGTACTAACATATAAATATAATATTGTGTGCTATAGGAATTTAGTATCTAGATTCTAGACAGCTTCATACAACACACAAATTCAATGTTACCAAGCCTCAAGAACAAATATAGATCTTTCTAGCAATTCAAAGCCATATCAAGAATATAACATGATAAACAGTTCATAAAGGCTTCAAGAGTTTAGTACCTGTACATTCTTATCTGGGTCATACTGGTATCTTACAAGCCTAGGGATCAAAGAACGCAGGTATGGCTGAAGTGCATCCCCAGCCTGCTTTGCTATTTTTGAAAACCCGAAAGCAGCACCTCTCTTGGAATTTAGAGAGGCCTGATAGTTTGCTAGATCCATGAACTTGTATATCAAGTCAGGCTGGCCCATCTCATTAGCAAGACTGCAAAGTTCTTTGTAAGTACTTAATTTCCCTCCGCTAAGAGTTTCACCAATTGCACCTTCTTGAAAAACTTCTGAATCATCCATGAGCTGCAAGAGAAAATAAACTAGAGACTCAATTATCTAAGAGAATCATGTAATCCTGTGAAAAAGAATCAGTAGAGAAGCATATTAAACATTATTTCTACCTTGATAGCTCTTTTCCTCTTCCCTGTACCAGTCAAAGAGCTTACAAGAGCATTTACAAGGCTCGCTTTCATAGACTCATCACCAAGTTCATATACAATACTCATACCTTGGGAGGCCAGCTCCTGAGTAAGATCATTTGGTTCACCAATCAGCTGTGAAAAAGCTTCCTGAAAAATTAAAAAAGTAAAAGAAAAAATGTAAGAATAAGGTTTTGCGTTAATTCCCGTTAAAACTTATATAACAAGGAGTAGTTGTGATGCACACTGCACCGTGTCAAAAACCAAGTTGGAATACTATATAATTTCTCGGTGTTGGTAAAGTAATTCAACCACATCAAAGGGTTTCTCTACTAGAAGGAAAAATACACTGCAACACAGATAAACTTTGGAACGGTGTGGAACTAGATAAGATATTAAAGAAAAACTTTTCAATAATTCAGACATCTGAAATTAAAAGCATCTTTTGCTTGCAATAGTGATAAGGTACATTCAAACGCACAAATAGCATACTTAATGTGTTTCATAACTAATCATTAGAATTTTTGATAGTTTTCTATTGCAATAAGATACTGGAAGTACTGGCCAGTTCCTCAAAAATCGTACACATTCAAATGTATTTGCTGAATCTACATTCTTATGATCAGGAAATCAGGACATTTCTTTCCATATATTTACAATTACTATTTTTAAGGGATCATTAAAATGATTCAAACAGCAAAATCAATGTACGACTGTGGAATGTAATCCCAGAATTCCCCTTACCATATTAACTTAATTGATAATCTATATCCACAATGCATGAAATATTTCAATCAAAAAAGAATAAACACATATATAGTAAAATATCCTCAAACTTTACTTCTGCTAACCCCAAGACTACCAAAGTCAGGCTTCTAATTTCAGTGACAGAAAAACAATAGAGGCAAAAAAATGGGAAAAAAACCTGATGGGTCTGGGGGAAGTTTGTGGGTGAGATCTATAACCTTTAAGGCATTTCTTCTGCATCAAGTCCTTATCATGGAAATATGGAATTAAACTCATGAGGATACATCCATGTTTGTACATCATCAACTTCGCAAACAATTAAAATAGTAAGAGTGCATACTGTCATGTGATAATACCATGCTAACAAATGCAGAACTTTAAATAAATTCAGAACAAGGCATAAATAGCAACTCAAGCAGGTTTCAACGCAAAAACTAAACATTGCTGGTGAGAATGCAGTTTTTGATTTTAGATTTTGCTATAGCTAGATGATTGTTTCCAACTTAATCGGATAAAAACCGGATTTGATTGTTTCTTATTAATTAGACAAGATTAGTTTTGATTTTCCACTAATTAATTTGTGTATGACTTAGTAAATTGACCCTTGCCTACTAGTTATGTGTATCAAGAAAATACAAATCAATGACACAAACAACAAATTTCGATGGTCATCCAAACAAGAATCTAGTTGGACCTGAATTTCAGGAAGGAGTTGCTGAATTTTTGGGTGATGCCCGCAATACATTAACAGCGATACCAACCAGACAGTTCCAGAGCACCGCTCTTCTTTTCTGCTACTGTATAAGAGAACATCAAAAAGTTTTTTGGTTATGATTTCCTGTGCCATGGCACGTGACTCTACATCCATGGCACTCTCAAGAGAACTTGTAGTTATGGACGGTGATGATAATGATAGTCCACCAGTAAGATAGCTGGAGACTTTGGAGAGGGAACTGTAGTTTGATTTAAGTATCATGTCTGCTGTTACAGGAACACCTCCCCATATAAAAGATAAAGCTTCTCCAGAAGCAAAGAGTATGTCCTCCACCTTATATTTCAAAAGTACATAATTTGGAATTAGGAAACTGAGATGTTCATAACATGCATGACCAAAATTTCTAAAGAGACAGTATACAGTGACACACCTTTGACCGGCAACAACTGAAAATCAAATCAAGGGCACAGTTTAGGTGCTCAAAAGAAGTTTCATTTACTGAAATATGACCTAATGAGATCAAAATCTTTTGAATAGATTTGATATCATCTCCAGAAAGCAGCTTTTTCAGCTTTCCGCTCAAATTAGATAGAATTCCTGCTGCATCAAAGTTTAAGAAAGGCATACATAATATAATGGTTTGTCTATCTAATATCTAATCCCAAATATTCCAGAGCATCAAAATGACTACCTTGTCCATATGAAGGCAATGAACAACGAAGGCCAATATGGCCAAGTGCTTCCATCGCAGCAGAGGCCAATTCAGAATTCTCAGACTCAACGATATATATAAGTGCATCAATAACAACCTTAAGATGTGCCTCTGATATCTGAATCAATGTAAATCATTCACATAATAAGTCACTAAAATTTGGTGTCTTGGAAGTTGGAACTAGTATTAATATGTCTAATGGTTTAAGAGATAAACTAATAAGAATAGAAAGATATCATAAAGAAAATAGTGAATTCAATTTACTAAAATAGAAATTGATGAGCACCTACAAAAAGTAAACTCAATAAGAACTTGATTAATTTTAGAAACGAAATTTACAAAGCAAAGATAAGCATTTAATGAAGAATAGGAGGAAAATAAATGAAGGTCATCATGTTCAGTTTAATTGCATTTGAATAGTGAAGAAAAACTTGTCGGAAGTCGCAGGAGAGGGAGAAGAATATTCAGCATAGCTTGATAGTTTCTTACTTTAAGTGGTTCTTTCATGCACTCAGCTGTCACATATCCTATAGCAGATAAGGCCCCATGATGACTTTCATACCTAAAAGCATTAAATGCAAACCCAAGTTCAGAAGGAGCCTAATTTGTTCAACCAGATGAACATAAAAGCTATCGAATGCAGTAACAACCTCAACGTGTGAGTATTACTAATAGAGGATGAAAGCTCAGATAGAAGAGTAGAGACTATTGAAGTAGGAAGAGCAGAACAAGCAATTCCAAGTAAGCGTGAAGCAGACTCCCGAGTATCAGTATCAATATGACCTAGCAAAGGCTGCAACCAAGACAGACGCTCTGCATAGCGAGTTGCTACCAACTGTAAAGGATCAAACTGTAATGAGTGACACAAAAGAAACTGATAGGCCAACACTAGAACACAGAGCAAAAGAATCTTAACCTCAGGTAAATTAGCAGCAATATCAACTAATGCCTTAGTGGCAGTAGCATGAAGTTCAACAGATCCTTCAAATGCCATAGCATGCTCTAAAACTGAACAGAGCATAAGCACTGGAGCACAAGATCTATCCACGGGACCGCTGAACTTGGATGAAGTAAAATCTGCCCGAAAGCACTTCATCAAAAACTTGACCATGGCAACATAAGCTTTAGATGGAAAAAGAAGCATTCCTTCTCTTAGTTCAGAAGAATTTAATAACTTCGGCTGCTGGCTGCATATGTAGTCCAGCATCATTGTCAAATCAGGATACTTCACATCAGTATTTACTTCAGATGTCTGATCTTGATCTTTCATAAGATGAAGTCCCTCAAGCGCCATTTCCCTAGTAAAAGTGAGAACATAAATGACAACCAGCACGAGAACATAAATGTCTTAATAGAAATAAATAAACAAAAAAAGGATGTGTCCAAGCCTTAGAAACCATAAAAGTTGGCTGGATGGCCTTGATGCAGTAAGCATAATGAAGGAAACAAACTTTAAAGGAAAGGTCATGAAGAGAGATTGTAACCTTATGTCAATCTTTGAGTCTGCAGCTCCAAGAATACAAATATACCGGCTAGGAGAATGACTCAGATCAAATAAAGATGTAGCCCACCTAATTGTACAAAATCGCACTTCACTTTGTGCCTTCCAAAATTAGAAAGAAGTTATGATTCCAGAAAACCTATTTAAGAGCTAATGTCCAACAAAACATCTTTGTTACAGTGGTATCATAATAACAATGAATTTTTATTCAACCAGTTATTTTAATCACCATCAAACAACAACTACAGCCACTGACAATTAACATCCATCATGGACGCAAAACAATTTATTGTTTGCATTTTACTAAGCTACAAATGCTGTTCATTGAGATCAATCATTATATTCTTACTGTACTGCAAAAGTTTCTTTTCAGTGAATGAATGTCCTTCCCAAAATCATTCAAGACGAGTTTAGGTCCATAACTGGTTTCTAGAACGTTACAGGCATGGTTTAAAATCTCCAGCAGTATGGTACAATACGGATGTACCTATCTTTTTTTTCCTTCTGAGATCGGCGTTGGGCGATACAAAAAAAATACCACTCATACCACATTACCACCCGGTATAGGGTATATATCAGACATACCGAACCAGTATAGTCGAATACAAGGCCCATAGTCCAGTACAAGCCCTTATACCAAAGCGGTACACACCTAACGACTATTTTTCAAGTCATTTGAGTGTTTTTTACTAGGGCTGATTTTTTGGTCTTTTAACTGTATACAAAGGCCTCAAAGGCTCAAACACCGTACTACACCATCTTCATCCTCTTACTTCCCACCATAGTTTAAAATCTCGGTACCGGTACCGATTTCGATCACCGGCCGGTACCGGTATATACCGGTACCGTACCGACACACAGTAAGGACCGGTATGAAAATGCATATCGGCCGGGTTTTTTAAAAAAAAAGAAATAACTCCAAGTCTCCAATAACACATAATTGATGAAGAAATGCTTAAATCAATATTCAAATGTCAAATACATGAATACAATATTTAAAATGCGGACGAATGACGTCCGTCGTACCCACACATATCTTGGGCTTCGGGACATACACGACTAAGGTCAACACCGTAGGTCTCTAATACCCATATTTGGAAATTTTCCCATGGCATAATGCCTTGGTATCCATTATACCACATTGACATTAGCGTTCTTTGTTGGGATTCCAAGAACTAGACCATGTATCATCAGTTGAGTAGGTACAGTACAGAGTAGGTTGATTCAGAAACCTCTTGCAAACTACTCATCATATCATGATGGTAATCTTGCAAAGCTATCGGTCCACCTCGACGCTGGCCTCTCTTCTCGTACACCCTCATCCAAGTTGATCCTCCGGTTCTAGCACCATGGTCCTCATCTTGGGTGGTGTGGTCAAAGTATTGCTCATTTGTCCACAGATCAACAAGTGCCGATGTTGATGGCACGACGGTGTCTTCTCCATCATCATCATCATCATCATCATCTCCTTCGTCTTGTGTGCTGCTACTGCTATGAACGGAGGGCTCGTCTTCTTCGTCCTCTTCTGCTTCTGCAATCGCATCCAAAGGATCAATTGGTCGTTTACCTTTGGCTTTGCCTTTTGCCTTTGAAGGTGTTGCCTTCTTTTTTTCCTTTGATTGGGAAGATGGAGAGTCCAATTCGAATCGGCGTCTTGCTCGCCGAATTCGTTGAGAGTCCAAGGGAGTAATGGTCATTTCTTCTGGTTGGCTCTCAGACTCAAGTGCATCAGATATAATTGGTGAAGGCCGAGGTGGTTCGCCTGGTTCATCAAGAAGAGGTTGGTCGCTCTCCATTGCACTCCACCAATCAATTATCGGGTCCGTATCGTCTTGGACGAACTCGACATCGAACGAATCTACATGTTGAATATCTTTATCTTCGTTTTGTAATGCCGGCAAACGAAGCCACATGTTGTAATGAACGTATACTAGCTTCTCTAATCAAGCATATGAAAGTCGGCTGCGCGGCTTGGTATGAATCAAGGCGAAGGTCGACCAATTCCTCTCACATCCACTTGATGATGTGGTTCGCGAGAGGATGCGTGTTGCAATATTCCGAAGAGTTGGAGCTTCGGTTCCAAATTGCAACCACCATTCAACTGCAATAGATTTAAAATTAATATTAGTAACGAGATTACCAATTTTATCATTAATAAATAAATTTAAAAAAAATTATATCTACCTGGATCCATAGAATCTCGGCACGACATTGCAAATGGATCTCCGAAATTGCCACTTGAATCTCGGAAATATCTTAATTCATTTAGAGCTTGTGCCGCTTCTCTGGTTGATGCTGACATTCGTTGTATGACCTTCCGAAGCGGATATAACAAACTATCCATCGCTCCAAGATCATATCGATACTATCGATACTGGTATGCGGGATTTAAATAATACCCTATAAAAAATTATAAATTTAATTAGTTTAGCATAATGAATTAAAATTAAATAAAAAATTACCCGCGATGTGTATGTCATGACCCATTTGATTCTCCCACCTCTGGGAGATAATGTCGATGAAGGGTTTATACTTGGTTGGAGAAATCATAACTCTCTTGATTTCTTCTTGTGCTTGGTGGATGTAGCGGTAGATATGACTCATTTGAGGCGTCTTTTCCATATCCACCTGTCGTAGAACCTTGTACAATGGTTCTACGGCGACGATTATCTCCGCAATGCAATCCCAGAAGCGCGTATTGAGGACGTTCTTCTCGGTTTGCTTTCCAGTATTTCTGGCGTATCTTGATGTAGATCATTCCTCACTTGTAAACATTGATCGAATGCCCGCCTTACGTTGTTGGAGCGACCTTAATGCGATGAAGTTTGTTGCAAAATGAGTCGCTCCCGGTCGAAGAATTTCACCTAAAATATGGAATTATTATTAGTAATTATCACCTAAACTAATTAATAAATAAATACTATAAATTATTTTTAAAAATACCTTCTGTAAATTTTCTCATAAGGGCGTGTACCCATGTGTGGTTGTATATGAAGCGCGTAATTTGTTTTGCCCTCTTCACTGTCGACTTCACCATCTATTACTGATATCTTTCATCATTAGGTCTACACAATGGGTTGCACATGGAGTCCAACATATGTGAGGATAATCTTGTTCAATTATCTCACATGCCTTTTTGAAATTGGCTCCATTATTGGTTACAACTTGAACAATGTTCTAAGATCGAATCTCCTCAATCACGTCCTTCATCAACTTCGAAATGTAGTAGGCGTCATGGATTTCATTAGAAGAGTTAACCGACTTGTGATAAACAACCCTCCTGTTGCAATAAATGAGGAAGTTGATGATGCTCATCCAGGTTGGCCCGGTCCAACTATCGCAGCACATTAAATTGCATCTGTAGTCCACCCATTGTCGCTTTATTCCGTCGATCCATTGTTTTATTTCCTTGACCTCTTCTTCAAGGTAAGGTCCTGAAATTTCATACGGAGTTGGAGGGGCAATACCTGGGCCTACCTTTTGGATTGTAGACACCATAGTTCGATAGTATGGGTTGTTGGCTGCATTTGCGGGAATCCGGTTAAAGTGGAACCATTTGGAGATGGCATTCCCCAACTCCCACTTCTTCGTCTTGCACCAAGCATCGTCTATGCGCGATTGCTTTGCTGATGAAGGAGGAAATGCCCTGGGATCAAGATCAAAAACATCAACATTAGTTTTCCTACCACTTGCTCCGAGATTTGTGAAGAATCCACGAATGCCTCCTCTGCTGCCTCCTCTGCTCTGAGTCTGAGGTGCTCTCATGCTAGAACTCCGACCAATATAAGGACCGAAGGGAATTGGACCGCTTCGGTCCATTGCTCCGGCAGCCGAAGTTGAGCCGACGCTGTTTATGCCACCACTGCCACTGTCGCCACCATATTCGAATTGAGATCCGGGATAATACATCTGATCTCATTCGAATGCAGCAGGCTCCAATAAAGCTCGGATGCCGGCTCAAGTTCTGGATCCTCGTCGTAACCGCCACCTCGAGCCTCATAATGGCCACCGCTGACATCTTGGGTAGCTCGTCGGTCGAACTCGGCTTGTTGAGTTGCATTCTTAAGACGTTGCTCCTTGTTGTTAAGTTGCGCTTTGAACATCTTTCGGACTTCGGGCGGTACTTTGGGGCAATTGACGACGTCGCCATATCCTCTGGCCAAATGTTTCTTCAATCGAGTAATGCCTCCACCATGTGAAATCATATCACAGTGGAGACATTGCCAGTGATGAGCCTTCTCCAACCGACGAACGTGCTGCCATGCGGGGTCGGCTTGAGATTTCGGCGCCATTTCGACAGAATTTCGACGTGGAAATTAATAGAAAAAAGATGTGAGAGAGAGAGTTTGAGAAAGATTGAGAGAGATTGAGAGTTTAGATGGGTAGAGGGGTGAGTGAGGGTGAAAGGAGTATTTTGGGGGCTTTATATAGCCCCCAAAACAAGCCAAACCCAGCCCCAAACGGCTATAGAGCCGTTTGGGGATACTGTTCATCATACCGGGTGGTATTAAACCAAACCAAGTGGCCGACAGCCCGTGTCAAGCTGTCGGCCACCCGTTGCCAACGGGCTTGAACGCCGTTGGGTGGCCCAACGGCTCTAAGGCATCATACCGCCCATACCGGGCGGTATATGATAAATACTGCCCGGTATGACCGAGATACCCAATATTTATCAAATACCGGATATATCGTATATCGGAAACTCAAAATACCGGTAAATACCGGGCATACCGCTCGGTACGGTACGACATTTCAAACCATGCTTCCCACAACTCTGAATGTCTTTTAAATCTTTCTCAATCTCTCATTTTGTTCCTAAAACTCCACCAAAATGATGCCTAGATATCATGGATGTACCCTATAGCTTGTTAGACTTCAATTTGTATCTCCTTATGAACCTTCAAATGATGCATTTGAATATTTAGACTTGGAAAATTTATAAGCTTTATTATGAATACTTTTAAGCATTTTAATGGAATAACCTATGAAAAACATGATTTTGAGTGTGAAATACTAAAATTAAAGAGGTCAGCACAATATCACTAGTCAATGTTATGTACAATGTGTCAATATGGTACGGTACTATACTGATATGTACTCATACTGGCTAATTGCTGAGAATGGGACTGGTTTGAGATTTTAAACCATGGTTACAAGTATTCCTTGTACAAAGGCACCACAAATAGAATACTAAATAAGGCTATAATGCTAAAGAAGCTGACCAATAATAAATAAAGCTTCAGTACTGCTGGGGCTTAAGTATAATAGCTAAGACCAAGAACAACAGCCTAAATAAGATAAGAAGGATACCATAAGTTGGACCTTAGTGTTAACACTGAACAAAGATAACCCAAGCAAATGAGTTATTACGTAATAGCCTTACCACTTGAAAGTTTTCAAGCAGCAGCTTTTCAATATCTTTCAAGACAGCCACTGGAGCATCCTGAATTGAACATTCAAAATAATTAAGATTTCAGTGTTACAAGAAATTAAGACTTAAAAGATCAATGGTAAGAATAGAGATTACAATTGAAAATATAGATGAACAAGAATAACCACATCTCTACACAAGCTTCCAAATTAACAAATTTCAAGGCACTAAAAATGAACAAGATGATCCCCAATAATGTCATTAACATCATCATAGAACTGGGATACATTCTAATAGACTAGTGTTATGTTTATGCAACGGATATTTAGGATAGTATAACAATTGCAAGCTACTCTAAGAGTGCTACACCAGACAGCTCCTTTTTGAAACAACAAGAACAATAAAGATCAGTCACACACTCACACCTCTACTAGGTTGAATCAAACAAAACATGGCCAGTATTTTTGCAATCAACCTAGCTTGGCTGCAATTAGTCGAATGCAACTATGCAAGTTCACTACCAGACATACCAATCATCACCAGCATCATCCAAGCCTCAGATAAAGAAGAACAACACTATAAAATAATCTTAATTTAGTGCAAATTATTCAGCAAGGTGAAGCAAAGGCAAGAAGATGGCACCCCACAACCATAGCCGCAACATAACGTAACAAGAAACTTAAGAGGGGACACTGCTGATGTTGCATATTTATATCAAATTATCAACACAGAAAAGAAATGCATATCAAACTGGTTATACAGTACCTTGTAAGCTATTGCAAGGGAATTAACTGAATCTTGAATAGTAAGACGCAGAGCCTGATCTTCCAACTTCAAAGCAGTAAACAGCCGAAGAGCCATGTCAATTTTTTCCCTACCAGAAAGGAATAGAATTAAAAATAGGATCCCCCTATTCATGTGAAATTTCAGTAGGCATCCGCATCACTAATAACAAAACCATAACCTGCCTGAAAAGATGAGGCATACGAGATGCAAGCAAACCAATAGCTTGGTAAGCAAATAACTTGACATCTTTGGTAGCAGCCTCTGGAAAATAGAAAAATATAGCTAAACAATAATCCTGAAGAGACATTGGAGATTGGGATAACAAAAAAGGCATGCAGCAGGTTTCCAAAAAAATCTCAACCAAAGAACAAATAAAAAATGACAAGAACATTAATAGTTTAATTTACCAGCTTCTATGTTTGGAGCATCAAGAGATCGTAAAATTCCACTTAAGATTACAGGACCCATGAGCTTCAATTGATCTGCTGCAGCCTATTAAAAAATAATAGATAAATTTCTAAACATTTAAATTAATTGTTAGTCATCTTGGGCATGTATTCTATTTACAGACAATATACAGCCTTTAAAAAATAAGAAAAGTAAAATATGATAGCCTACTTGTATATTCACTTAAAGAACAAAAGCAAGGTACAAGAAGACATATTAACAAGAAAAGTAGTACTAAGAAAACCAAAATTAAACTGTGTTTCTGCAATTATACATAGAAAACAGGTGGTGGATGAAAAGATAAATTATCTTTACATAGAAGTTGGAAGTGAAATTGTCCACTCAGTTACCTTCATTTTGCAGGTGGGTTGAATATTAAATTTCTGTCAAAACTTCTGAGAATCACAAAAATCACAGACACTAGTATAGAATCATTCTGAAACACAAGGTCAGCCAAAAATGAGAATTTGTGATGTGTGACACATGGTTTAAAATCTCGGTACCGGTACCGGTTTCGGTCACCGGCCGGTACCGGTATATACCGGTACCGGTATATACCGGTACCGTACCGACACACGGTACGGACCGGTATGAAAATGCATACCGGCCGGGTTTTTTTTTTTTTCCGTGACATACCCGCCATATACCGCCCATACCGGGCGGTATATGGCATCATACCGCCATATACCGCCCGGTATACACAATATACCCGGCTTTTTCAAATACCGGGTATATCGTATACCGGAAACCTAAAAAACCGGTAAATACCGGACTTACCGTACCGTACCGACCGAGATTTTAAACCATAGTGTGACAAGGAGCCCATCCATGGTAAACACAAGAGGTAGGAGGCAAGGAAATTATTGGAATTAAAATAGAATTTATGTGTATGAGAAATATTGAGAAAATTGTTCTTTTCTGTCAATCCTGTCGAAGTTACTATCCTTGAGAATTTTACCTAGTTTTCTCATATTTGTTAGTTTTAACAGATATTTTTAATCTTAACATTAGGTGACCAATTCAAGCATCAAAGTGCCTTCTATCATAATTTAGCAGCTCTTTTTCCATATTCAATCTTAATTTGTAGAGGAAGCAACATCTACAGGAGAGATGATAGGGAGAAAAGGAGAAAGAAATGGGCAAGGGAGAAAATTAGTATATGTATTTTGAAATATATTTAAGATAATGTCCAAAGTCTATCTTCAACCTAAATTACAAAGCTAAAAGAAAGATGGAGGGAAAAAAAGAGAAAATTTGTGTCACAATTTGGAGGACGGACAATCAAATCACTGCAGTGATGTAGTTGTTGTTGATGTATGAAGGACAGACCATGGATACCCTTCTTGCCACCACGCCCAACCCTCACATCAAAATAACGTTGAGGTTTTGGCATTTGATTTTTTTATTTTTATAATGAAAAGTTTAAGTATTAACATTGAAAATGTCATACTGAATAAATAAAAGTCAACTTGGCCTAAGGTGGAGCCCCTTATTACTCCGCCAAGACACCATCATTTCACAACTTGGTTTAGGTGCTTTGGTATAGAAGCTTGATTAATCAGATATTGGTCATTTAGATGGCAAAAGCTTGATTATTTACATTCTAGGCATGTAAATAACGTCAATATTATTAGAACAGCCTTCTATACATTTTGTTCATCATTTACCGTGCTCATATGGCCAGATTGTCCATCTTTAGGAAAATCATTTAAACAATATGTATAATGTTCAATGTTGCATGGATAGAGAAAACCATTTGGTAGAGAAGGGCATCCATGGTCAAACTTGAAAAGAAAAAGATTGTTAAATGTACTCATAAAACATAAAGAAAGATTAAAATTAGTATAACATAAAGTGCATCTATCGTATTAATATTTCCTCCAAACACTACAAAAATATTATAAGCAAAAGCATCAATTTTGATGCACTTGTTATCAATTAGGTCTCAAATTCCAATTATATGCATAAAACTCTATTTTCTATGTGGAAGTAGTGGTCCCAAAAAAGTGGAAATAAAACAAAAATTAGTTCACAATACTAGGGAAAGCACAAGAATCTCTTCTGGGTATTGGTCAATTTTTTCGCAGATAGGCATCAACTTTATGCAAAAAGTTAATTGGCAGATTTAGGGCAGTTGACACCACCAAACTTAAAACTAGTCATTGACCGGTGCATTGCATTGGGATTTTCCAAATAAAATACATCACTGATGTAAAAAAAAAATATTCTATCATCTTGATGAAGAAACAAAACTAAAAAGAAAAATGTAGAGCTTTGCCAAATAGTACCTAAAAACTCATAAAAGAGCTTTTCCAAATAGTAGAAAAAAACTCATAATAGCTGAGTAGAATCATAAGCAAATGTTCGAAAAGACTAAACAACAACAAATAACACATGGTTGTAAATGACTTAAATGTAAAATTACAAATAAAAGGTCTCACTAATACATTTGATGAATGACTAATAAAAGAGGACTAAGGTGTAAAAAATGCAATAAAAGTTGGAAAAGACCAAATAGTATCAAATGGTACATAGCCAAAAAAGACCCTATATAGAATTACGAATAAAAAGTTTATATTGACGCATTTGTTGAATCAGTAATAAAAGGGAAAAAATGTTTAAAAAAAGAAGGAACGATGAGGTGGAGAGTGTCAAATGGGTATCAAGTTCTCGGAGCAAGCCTAAACTTCTTATTTTCATTTAGACTACAAAAGAAACTCGGGCGTTGTGGTACTGACTGATCAGGGTTTGTGCAAACATTATATATCTGTAAAAATATTCTGTGTCGGGATCGATGTACAGGAAGCTTTCTATAGTTCTTAGAAATTATTTATTAAGTTACTATGATTAAAAATTGAAAAAACAAGCACGACTAATTATTACATTGAGAAAAAAAAGATTGCATGAGTTTGGAGTATAATATATTTGTAATTTGTAAGTGTGTGGTCTATGATTTAAAAAAATAAAACTTATATAGGCATCAAATGTTTAAATGTTTTTTTATTGTTTGCTTGTTTGGCTACATAGTCTATTTCTAAGTCATTTTAATGAAAAAATTGTTAGCATTCTAATGAGAAGAAATAGTTTTTGCCATTGATTTATTTATAGCTACTTTGGCTAAGTAAGACAATTTGTATATAATGGTGAAATTATTAGAAATTTGAATGAATGAAGAATAAAAAATAAAGATGGCATAAAGATGATTGTTTTTGTAATTTTTATAAGAATTAATTTTCTAGTGCGTTATAGCTTGATGGCGAAGTAAAAAAAAAATAAACCCAATAATTATTTAGAAATAACATTATAAAAAAGGATCTGGAAGTACTAAGAGAGATTTTTTCTGCATCAAACATGATATAAATGTGAAAAGGTAAATGTACTATAATTATAAGTTTGTTCGCATCAAAGCGCAACTCATTCTAAGTATGTTTAAAAAGTGACAAGAGTAAGAAGCATAAGGAATTTTTTTTTATGCAATATAGTGTCGTATATAGATTAAATGATAAAGAAATGTTGTTCTTCATAGTGTATAAAGAGGTCGTTATATATTCAAATATTATTGATTATTGGTAATCATGCTTAACAATCAACAACGGTCGAGCTCCACAGTTTAAAAAAAAAGAAGAGGGAAGTATATAATATTATTGTAACGAAGTTTCGAGATTAATATCAACAAAGCATAAAAATAAATATAGGAAATAAGAAAAAGAACATAACAAATAAAATAAACAAACAAAGAATAAAAAAGAGCTGTCCAAGTAAATGTTTGTAGAAAAAATATTTAACAAATCAAAAAATCAAAATTTTATTAGATAATAAATAATAATGATCATATAAGTTCATAAATCATAATATAAAATAATAACACCAAAACAATAAAGAAAACAAATTTATAGTAAAAATAATATATCATACATAAGAAAATATGTTTACGAAATAAAAATAAATCTAGAGAAAGAAAAAGAAATATATATATTTATATTTATATTTATACAGCATAAAATAAATGTAGGAAATATTAAAAAAAAGCAAACAGAAAATTTAAAAAAAAAAAGCTAAGTAAAAATAAATACATTTTATAGATTTAGGAAATAAGAAAGTAATAAAAAATAAAAACTAAATAAAAAACTTCAAAAAAAACTATATAAAAGAGGTCAATAAAAATAAATGTAGATTTTAAAAAAAATGAAAAATAAAGTAGGAAACAAAGAGGTCGTTATATATTCAAATATTATTGATTATTGGTGATCATGCTTCGCAGCTTCACAATCAACAACGGTCGACCTCCACAGTTAAAAAAAAAGAAGAGGGAAGTATATAATATTATTGTAACGAAGTTTGGAGATTAATATCAACAAAGCAAAAAAATATATATAGGAAATAAGAAAAAGAACATAACAAATAAAATAAACAAAACAAAGAATGAAAAAGAGCTGTGCAAGTAAATGTTTGTAGAAAAAATATTTAACAAATAAAAAAAACAAAATTTTATTAGATAATAAATAATAATGATCATATAAGTTCACAATATAAAATAATAACACCAAAACAATAAAGAAAATAAATTTATAGTAAAAATAATATATCATACATAAGAAAATATCTTTACGAAATAAAAATAAATCTAGAGAAAAAATAGAAAAAAAATTATATATAAATATATATTTATATTTATACAGTATAAAATAAATGTAGGAAATATAAAAACAAAAAGCAAACAGAAAATTATTTAAAAAACAAGCTAAGTAAAAATAAATACATAATATAGATTTAGGAAATAAGAAAGTAATAAATAAAAAATAAATAAAAAAAAAAACTTCAAAATATATATATATAAGAGGTCGATAAAAATAAATGTAGAATTTTTTTAAAAATGAAAAATAAAATAGGAAACAAAGAGGTGGTTATATATTCAAATATTATTGATTATTGGAGATCATGCTTCACAGCTTCACAATCAACAACGGTCAGCCACCACAATTAAAAAAAAGAAGAGGGAAGTATATAATATTATTGTAACAAAGTTTCGAGATTAATATCAACAAAGCATAAAAATAAATATAGGAAATAAGAAAAAGAACATAACAAATATAATAAACAAAACAAAGAATAAAAAAGAGCTGTCCAAGTAAATGTTTGTAGAAAAAATATTTAACAAATCAAAAAATCTAAAATTTATTAGATAATAAATAATAATGATCATATCAGTTCATAATATAAAATAATAACACCAAAACAATAAACAAAAAAATTATAGTAAAAATAATATATAATACATAAGAAAATATGTTTACGAAATAAAAATAAATCTAGAGAAAAAAAGAAAAAAAATTATATATAATATATATTTATATTTATACAACATAAAATAAATGTAGGAAATATAAAAACAAAAACAAACAGAAAATTAAAAAAAAGATCAGTAAAAATAAATACATAATATAGATTTAGGAAATAAAAAAGTAACAAAAAATAAAAAACTTCGAAAAACACTATATAAATGAGCTCAATAAAAATAAATATAGAATTTTTTAAAATGAAAAATAAAGTAGGAAAAAAAGAATAAACAAAAATATTATATTAAATATTATAAAAATAAAGAGCTATCAATGTAGGAAACAAAAAAAGAATAAACAAAAGAAAGAGCTATCAATGTAAATATTTATATTAAAATATTAACAAATTAAAAAATAAAGTCATAATATAAAATAATACCATCAAAATGAAAAGATTTTGTACCAAAAATAGTATCTACTACATTAAAAAAATATATGAAATAGGAATAAATCTAGAAATTAAAAAAAAATTGATTTATATATCAATGTTTATAAAGGATAAAAATAATGTAGGAAATTAAAAAAGAAAACAGAACAAAAAAATGTAGTGGGAAAAAATGAAAATATAAAAGAGCATAAAATAAATATATAATTTTAAAAAAAATGATACATAATACACATTTATATTTATAAAGCATAAAAATAAATGTAGGAAACAAAAAATAAAGAATAAGCAAAGAAATAAAGAGCTATCAGTGTAAATATTAATATTAAAATATTTAACAAATTAAAGAATCAAAATTTCAAAAAATAAAGAATAAGCAAAGAAATAAAGAGCTATCAGTGTAAATATTAATATTAAAATATTTAACAAATTAAAGAATCAAAATTTCATAATAAACAACAACAACAACAACAATAATAATAATAATAATAATAATAAAAAATAATAATAATAATAATATGTAATAATAATAATAATAATAATAATAATAATAATAATAATAATATGTAATCGTATAACGTCATAATATATCAAAATGAAAAGATTTATTCTATAATAATATCTAATACATAAAAAAATATGAAATAAGAACAAATCTAGAAATAAAAAAAGGAAAATTGATTTATATATCTAAATTTATAAAGAATAAAAATAAATATAGGAAATTAAAATAAGAACAAAACAAAGAAAACGAAATTTTAAAATTTAAATTTAAAAAACTTTAAAATGTGCTGAATAAAAAATCTATAAAAAAATTGATACACAACATAATTATATTTATAAAATATAAAAATAAATTTCAGAAATAAGAAAAAGGAAATATAATAAAAAAACAAAAACATAAAAAATGAATGTAAATAATAAAAAATAAAATTAGAAAATTAAGAAATAAAAAGAGCTCCAAAACAAATTTGAAAAATATAAAAAAGGAATCTGAGAGAGCTAGGGTGATGTGCGACAGTGGGATCCACCAAAATTAATTGTATGTAGATGTAGATAGAAGTAGATAAATGAGTGGACCTTCTCTAAGTGATCTACACTTTCCAGTGTAAGCAGCTACTCAAAAGCAAAGAAAAGGAAACCATATCCTCCCTTCTATCTCACTATTCTCTTGTTTCTTTCGGGACCCCAGACATTCCAACTGTAGATGCAAATATGCAATCACCACAAGACAACAATCACTTCATATAGCCAGTGGTGTCTCCTGATATATTGCTCTCCTCTTCTTCTCCAGCTATAGAGTCTATGTTGCCACCTACCACTGCTCTCATCCCTCTCTAATTTTTCTTTCTCCAAATATGCTTGTGGGAATAGGTCAAAATGTCAAATACATTTCAACAGAATGAAATCTTCTTCAGACCATGTATAGTACAGTCAAATATGATGTGTGTGGAGGCACATCCAGTATGCATCAATACGATGCTGACCCTCCTGGGGATGCGAATTTTATTTATGCACATAATAAAATATATATTTATTTATACACAAGTTCACAAGGTCAAACAGCCACTTCTCTTTAAAAAAAGGCCAACAGCAACTGGTTTACAAGCAACCAGCTCCAAACATCCCCCTTTAGTGGACACTAGTATCATCTAACTCCCACCTGAACATTGAAGTAGGACACTAGGACATACTAAAAAAGCCTTCTTCAACTGCATGGCAGAACATTTATTGATAGAATGATCCATCTCAAAACTTTATCAAGAAAAGTGAAGATAGTATCACTAACGACTTTCCATCTATTTAACTATGTTTTTAATTATATCAGTGTTAGAACTTAGAAACACACAAGCGTCAAAGTTTTGGTCTCAGGGCACAACTCAAATTATGGGTGAACTGGTACAGTACGGAGTGTCATACCAAAAGTTTTGACCCAAGAAACAACAAAAGAAAATAGAGTACAAGGTGAAAATTCAAGCTCCACCATTCCACAATTGCAAAGAGAGGCTGTTTAAAAAAGCAAACCAATTATGCTGGCCTGCAAACCAGTACTCTCTTGAACCAGTTCGGTACAGTCTGAGCATTAAAACCTTTTCAAGCACCCTTTCATGCTTAAAAGTGTTGAAAGACAAAAAGGTAGGGGAGTTTGACTTGATGTTGAAGTCACATTATCACTTGAAATTCCATTTTTTAAACAACAATTAAGATGAACGCTTAAAATGAAACCAGAAAAGGAAACTTAGAAAGTTAGGAGACAAACGGAAAAAAATGCTGATGCAAAAAACTAAACTCATACATGTTTAAATACCCAAACAGTAAATTCCATCCCCAGCTGCTTCAACCTTGAAGTGGTCCCGCTTCCTGTTATATTCAGAATATCCCAGGACCACAATAATTATTATAAGTCGTCAAATGATCACAATACTACGGGGGGCAAAACTGAATGCAGCTCACTCAAAGTACAAAATAAAACAAATAATAAATGAAATTGCACATAGCATAACAAAACTACATCCAAAGATGTTTATAACTGATATAAGCTGGTAAAACATGCTTGATGAAAACCAATAAAAAGGTGTGTACTCATAGAGATAGAATTACAATGAGGACAACTGCAAGTATTATCCAACACATTTTTAAACATATCCAATTAGGGGTGTTCACAAGTCAGGTTGGGTCGGGTCGGGTTTAGGGGAAAAATCGATCCGACCCGACCAAGTGTAATCGGGTCGGGTTGGGTCGGGTCGGGTCGGGTTGGGTCGGGTCGGGTAGTCGGGTTTACCCATTTAGGTAAAAAAAAGAGTTTTTAACAATACTTTTTAAAAAATAAAAAAAAAAATTATTTAAAATAAATATTTTTTAATATAAATATTTAAAAATGATTAAAAAAATGTAAATAATCGGGTCATCAGGTTTCAAATTCTAAAATCTACGACCCGACCCAATTATGGTCGGGTCGACCCGATTACCCGACCCGACCCAACCCAAATAGGTCGGGTCGGGTCGGGTTCTCGGGTTCATTTGGTCGGGTCGACCCAATGAACAGCCCTATATCCAATGGTAAGCTGAATAAAATATGATAATTGTTTTGTATTATCAAATTGGTGGTTAGGGATTTCCAAGCATTCTAAAACTTAGGAGATTTAAATGGGTGTAAAGAAAGACATTGTGAGAGCTAAATTCAAGTCAGTACAAAAGGTAAATGAACGGGAGTTGCACATGTAGTAAGTCACAGTATGCATGCCCCAAAAACCATGAAGAACTATAGTACTATCTTAAAAAATATCTGATTTATATGCCCCTGGTGAGTGCATCTCCAATTCCTCAAATTTAATGACGGAAGCTTTAGCAATTAAAGCTGCTCTTTAATATGATAAATCAAATTCTTACCAAAACATTATATTGAACTCCAGTTAAAGGTAGATATGTGCAACAAACATTTAGATCTCTTTTGGTCCATCAAGAACATTCTAATGGATATTTTTAATACTGCAGGTTCTTTTTTCTGAAATCAAGTTCCAATATGGTAGAGATGGGAGCAAATCTGCAGATTGGCTGGCAGTACACGTCAGGAATTTAAGTTCCTTCGATTGGGAAGATGAATAGCCTCCTATCTTATTCCTCTTTGTACCTATGAACCTTAATTAGTTCTTTTCTGTTTTCTTTTTGTCATATATACATGATACTAATAGACAAGAAACCAAAATTCTAATTATGTTTTTTTAATGGAAATCATTGGGGACAAATTGGCAGTGTGGCACCACATCTTAGAATTCAAATAGTCTTTATAGGAACTATGCTCCCAGTCATTCTACCAGTTGTGCTAGTTTTAATATGAGTATCTCTCAAGTTATTCGTTCGACCATAATATGACCTAGAAACAATTTTACCTTAAAAAAATTCTTGAAAGCAATTAGGTAACCCATACTTTCAGAGGATGCCATTTTCTAATATCTGAAATAAGAGGAAGAATATTCTCATGGATGAAAAAAAAGGCAAGAAAAGAGGATGAAATTCGAATTAAGTATAACAAAGTGCAGCATTTTTACTCAGGCAATTAATATATAAGAACAGCAAATTTCTATCGTAATATAAACCAATGAAGAAACAAGAGCCAGAACTGAAAGCAAAGGAGTATCATATAGAAGCACAAAACAACACACCATAAATGCACCCAAAGATACACTGCAGTGTTGATGGAAAAGAATTTGCTGCAGTGATAGACCGGCAAAAAACAGACATGAGTCGCACTCGCATCGCAACATTCACCGGAGTGACCCTGGAATCTGCAGCTATGCTTTCAACCGCAATATTACCTGATTGGTGAAATAAACTATATTCAATCTTGAGAGATAGTAATTGTACAAGAAGATGGGGAACAAACAACTTCCATGCTATTGATATAAGATGAGGTAAACAACCACAGGATTGCAGATATATAATGCATATAATGCAAGAGCGCATACACAGGCATGATAACTTTAAACAGTTAAAGTAGGTAAACAACCACAGGATTGCATATATATAAATATATAATGCAAAAGTGTCTACACAAAGTGGCTGAGCCAGAAATCAAAATGGGTGGGTGGGTGGGTGGGCACACTCAAATTGACATATCATCAAAATAAACATGTTTATCAAAAAAAATCATTATATTATATAAAAGTCAATATTATCCGTACATAATTCATAAGCATAAAACATAACTTAAAATCTTAAATTAAACAAAAAAAAAATTCTTATTGATGAATTTTAATGTGTTGATGCATAATAGTCTATGACAATATTGAGAATAACTTTTTTAACAAATATGTGACGGGGGTTGACGGGCTACTTTGTATGGCTAGGGTCGCGCACGGGGTCGTGGTCGTTCATAACGGGACCACAATCGCGTATGAGTGGGGCCGATGTGCAAGGACAATAGGTGATGGTGTGAGCATGAGGATGAGGCAAGTCAGACAGTGTCGAAAGAGGGGAAATGAAAAGAAAATTAGTAATTTTAGTTATTAAATTTTGAATTAGTTTAAGTTAAAAATAATAAAATAAAATAATTATGTTTTAAAGACAAGAGGAGGGTTTATTATATATAGGATGGGGGGCAATTTTGTCTATAAAAATAATTAGGGTTAAGTGCAGATTTGGTCCTATAAGTTTTTAATTTTTTGGACTTTGGTCCTATAAGTTTCATTTTGGTATTTTAAGTCTTATAAGTTTGCTCTGTAGTATAGATTTGGTCCTATTTGTGACGGTCCGTTAACTCTCCGTCAATGTGGACTAACGTCGTTCATACACGTTCATAGATTTGGTCCTATAAGTTTTAATTCAAAATTTTCAGTCCTATATGTTTGTCCCGTACCACATATTTGGTCTTATATATTTGCCCCGTAGCACATATTTGGTCCAATATATTTGCCCCATAGCACAAATTTGATCATATCCATGATGGTCCATTAACTCTCCGTCCACGAAAAAATAAACAGTGTTATGTCCATGTTGACGGAGTTAACGGACCGTCATGAATAGGACCAAATCTATGTTACAAAGCAAACTTATATATGTTACGGAGCAAATCTATGTTACGGAGTTAACGTACCAACTTGTCTATATGTCGGTCTGTATATAGATTTGGTCCTATCCAGTATCCACGACGGTTTGTTAACTCCGTCAACGTGGACATAACGTCGTTTATTTTTTCGTGGACGGAGAGTTAACGGATCGTCGCAAATAGGACCAAATTTGTGCTACAGGGCAAACATATAGGACTAAAAATTTCGAAATGAAACTTATAGGACCAAATTTGTCAACGTGTATGAACGGCATTAATCCACATTGACGGAGAGTTAACGGACCGTCACGGATAGGACCAAATCTATGCTATGGAGCAAACTTATAAGATTGAAAATACCAAAATGAAACTTATAGGACCAAAGTCCAAAAGATTGAAAACTTATAGGACCAAATCTGTATACAAAAGAATTCTATTTTAGAAAGAAGAGGGGGAATATTATATAGGGAGGCAATTTAGCCTTTCAAGGTAGGGGGCATGTCAATGGGCGCAACATGATTAAGATCGACGAGTGCAACACAGATAGAGTAAGAGAGTAGTTTAGGGAGGAAAATGAGGAGTTTGAGGGTCTTATATTGCCCTCAAAACCCTTAAAAACCATTCCTCGGAATAGCCATTGGGAACCAGTTGGAAAAAGTCCCAACAGCTGGAAAAAAATAGTTGTTGAGGCTGTACTGCCCAGTACATGCATTGTACTACCCGGTACAACTAGTATGGTCCATATTTTGCATGTCCAGACCTGTGCAGCACTACAGCTATTATGAAAAAATGGTATGTACCGCCCATATTGGGCAATGTGGTATGAGATTTAAAACTATGGTTGACCTATAGTGTGTATCGGTGTTGGCATGGTACATTAATATACTAGAGCATAAACCATATCAGTATGAACCAATATATTGAACCATGGTTACTAATTACTACTTCCCTTCCTCGCTCAAAATCCAGCAGTAAGTCATGTATGCATGACAACGTTAACTTAACCTGCTTGTTGAGATTAGTAGAAAGATCAAGTTATACTCAGACTTGGCAAGAGAACTATTGTATTATATAACCCCTATGCAGAGTTAAGCCGAGGATAGTCTCATCCTCGAGGACACTCAAATATTAGTTATGCTCTTTACATCCATCCTATTAACCAAAATACTAATAGTTCCACATCAGTTTTGGAAAACATAAAAATTCTGTGCAATTAAACTGCTTATATTAAGTAAATTCCGTACCGTTAAACAGCAAAAACAATCTCTTTATCAAAAATGTGTCATCCAAATTGACACCTGCAGCCTTGCGCTTCAATAGTTCATCTCCTCTCTTAGAAACAGGCTCTTGGCTAGGATAACAAAAAAAAAGTATCAGAACATAAAGCACAACAAAGAGAGAGACGTTAATTTGTTAATCCTATACAATCATATATGAATACCTATCTGAAGCAGCAGCCAAATAAAGAGGATATACAAGCTCAGGTGCTAACTGCATAGCTTCTATAACATTCAACATACCAAGCTGCACAAGGGAATAGAATGATTTACGAAACAGGTAACATCTAGAAGTAGATATAAGAAAAGTAGAAACATACCTTTCTGGACTTTAATGTTTCACCTTTTAATGGAAGCTTCCCAGTAACACGGTCTGAATGAGAAACTGACAGCCCAGCAGGGCACCCAGTACTAGTAATTAATAAGAGTTAGTTAACTTAATTCTGTGAGATATAAAAAATTCCCACTTAACATTGTCTGATGTCATACCCGGGGGATGGTGGTTGATACAAGAGTGTATGAAGGCAGAACTCTGTGAACACTTGACCATCATTAGAATTGGCAATAGCTTTGTACAATGCACCAATTTTTTCATCGACTTGACTACAATGGTGGTCACCAATCACCTGAAGCAGTTAAGAATCATAAGAGTGATGTATTCATTAAGGTGACTTGATAGTGTTTTGCGATAAGTATTTAGTTTTAACACCTTTTATTTTTACATCCCAAAGAACCAAGCAACTAAAATTCCTGAATTCTGATGTTCACACTTACAGATAGTTTCCAGACAAAATCTTAAGTATGATGTTCACACTTACAGATAGTTTCAAGAATATATATGCATAGATTGGTCTCCTTAATATTTATGAAACTCAAATTAAATTTAACGGTACCAATATACAGCCTCTACCACCCACTACATACCCAACAACTAGTTTTTATCCATTGGGTAAATATCTTTACCATTCTCCAACAATTATTTTAGCCATAAGAGCCAGTTTTGAGGGGATTTGAGGCCTATAACAGTCACTCAAATCCCTCGTAGAAAGTGTCTACATTCATTCAAATCTCTCATTTTCATCCAAACAAAGGTTTAAAATCTCGACCGAAACGGTACGGTAAGTCCGGTATTTACCGGTATTTTAGATTTCCGGTATACGATATACCCGGTATTTGAAAAAACCGGGTATATTGTGTATACCGGGCGGTATATGGCGGTATATGGCGGTATACCGCCCGGTACGGGTGGTATGGGCGGTATACCGCCCGGTATGGGCGATATATGGTGGTATGTCACGAAAAAAATAAAAAATAAAAATAAAAATAAAAAATAAAAAAACCCGACCGGTATGCATTTTCATACCGGTCCGTACACGGTACGGTACCGGTATATACCGGTACCGGCCGATGACCGAAACCGGTACCGGTACCGAGATTTTAAACCATGATCCAAACCTCTCAAACCCCTGGTGAAGGTACATTTTTTAATCATTTTTATGAAATAATATATGAAATACATTGTTTGGAGTGTGAAGTGAAAAAAAATGCACCAGTAAAGTCCAATGTGTACCAAACTGTACCAGACTACCAGACTACCAGTATTAGTCTTACTGGAACGAGATTTTAAATCCTGGTTCACACAACATCCAAGCTTTTTTTCTCTCAAGTTATTCTAAATGATAGTGGTCCAAAGTCCAAACTGAACAATAGCTTTGTATCTAGGCCTCCAATATTATCAAAGCAACATACCGCTCAAATTGGATATTGTAGTATAGAACAACAATTTGGAAATAGTATATTCATTTCGTACCTTTGCAACAATCCGCAATATAACTTCTTGATGTTGAGGTGGACATTTTGCTATGTTAACTAAAAGATCAGGTGCCATGGTCACTTTTTCCTAAAATAGAAGCAAATGCCATAAGTCAGGTGCAGTACAAGACCTCTATATATCTTTAACATGAACATAGAAACATACCTCTCCATGCAAGCGCTCAAATGACATCTCAATGTACACAATACAGAAGTTTCTGACCATTGGAGATGCACTGACTCCATTATAAATCCTCCATAACTCCAAGAATGGAAGAGCAATCTCCGGATAGTTCTTCACCCGCTTGTTTATGTGGCTTAAAATCTCCAAAACCTATTTCAACCACCCAACACAAAAATTAGAATTAGATTTAACAGAATACAAGACTGAGAAGTATCAAATCCAGGACACTTATGACTTAACTATCTCAACTATAAATATGACAAATTGATATAGCATAATAAGGTTGCGATCTCCTCAACAAAACAATCTATAATTCACAACTTATTTACAACATAAACCCTAACATAACTCCTCAGAAGGCCCAAAAACCGAATGACGAAACTTTTAACTGCACAAATGCGGAATCCTCCAGACAAGTTTCAACATTCGCAAACACTACTAGTATGATGCTTTGGTGCTATAAAACATCGAAGAACCCCATCTTCGTAATTCCAACATGCAAGCCTGAACCAATGCTTCGACCCGAAGCACGAACCAATCAAAAAAAGTAAAAAATCATGAAACTAAAGAAAATACCCGCAAGAAACAGAAGAATGGCGGTAAATTATAGGATGGGAAGGTTACCGATTTACGGATGGAAGGGGAGGGAGAGGCGAGAGAAGAGATGGAGTATGGGAGGATCTTTGCGAGCAAGGGCTGGAGCTTGTCATCGTCCGCGAGAGCGAGGCGGGTGAGAATACGATCGAGCATCTCCTCCCTCTCCGCATCGGAGGCTTCCGTTGCCGCCGGCGCTGAGGTTGAGTCGTCCGCCATTTTCGATGGCTGCTGATGCCGCTGCTTCGGCCGCAAGAAAAGAAGGAAAGCCCGATGAAATAATTAGAAGAAATGTGTGCCGGGAGGCGCTCATATTAATGCGCAGACGGGCTGGTCCGGCCGAGTGGTCAAGCGCGGTCGAACCGGTATACCTTAACCCGTTTGGGTCAGCCGGTCAGGGACATATTTTAATATACCCCCTCGCATTTTCCTCAATTCGAAAACGTCCTCTATATCTTCTTGTGGGCTCTATATGGCTCATTCGAGGCCGACATCAAGGCCCAGTGTTGTAATGCTTTTGAGTCCCTTAGACTAAAAGACACGAATGTATCTCACTTTCATAAATATTCGAAATTGGTACCTAAAAATTTATACTAAATTCATACTTAAATTTGTAGAAATATATTATATTCATATTTTTATTATTCGAGCTAACAGAAATAGACGAAGATATTAAGATGATATGACACGTCAGAATTCGCACAAGATAAAACAAATAGACAAAAAACCCTATTTATCCGGTATATTCATTAAAAATAAATAATATTTAAAGTCACATGGTAAACAATATTTTTATATATTTTATTTGACTTACGTCCGATGATAAAAATATGAATTTAAAGAATTTTGCAAATTAATTAAATATTACTTTCGAACTTTGATGAAAGTGTACGTACTATCGGTACTTTTTGAAAATGAATGTAAATATAAAAATATAATTAACTATTTTCCAAATTATTGGGCAGACGTGTTGAATGGGCGTTTGTTTGCTCTTGCTCTACCTACTGTCTGCTGCCTCTTTTTCTTTTCTTTTTTGCTTTTTTTTGCTTTTCTTTTTATCGTGCAATTTCCAAATCACACTAGGGATCCTTGTGAAATTCCCCAATTAAGTTTAGCGGGCAAGGGGGTTAACAAGCCAGCTCTTTCAACTCTTTCTTCTCATTGTTGTGCTTACTCCTTGCGGTTGTTTTGTGCTTTTCAGGATTTTGTGTTTGTTTATTCGTACGTTCTCCTCTCATAATTCAAGAAATGCATTCATACTATACTAAAGTTCTAGCCGTATGGAGTCAATCGTCGTCGAAGTGTACTGCTTGCCTATACCGAGTAAAACCAACCTCATGTATAACATACCGCCAGGTCAAAGGGGCCCACTGATATTTCTATAATATCCCTCGGATCTGATGCAAGCGACCCCGGTAGTATCTGGTAACCCGCAATGCTATTTTAATATACACCTCTCGCATTGTCGGGGCCCACCAATCAGACTTTCCGGCATCAGTGTAAATGCTGCAATTATAATTGCAGTAAATAAACTAATAAATTTATTTGATTCGCTGCAAAAAAAATATACAACATTTAGTATTAATAAATTATGTTTTTAATATCATTTGCAGGTTGCAAAAGAATTTGCAGTCCAAAAAGCTCGTAATATATACAAGATTGCTAGCTATAGATATAATAATTTAAGTATTAAAAATAATTCAATTAAGTGACTTAGAGTCGTCGGATGGAGACACGATAAATATCAAAGCTGTAGGTTTATATGTGTTGAACGTGATGATAATGTCATATTTTAGATTTGATATCATTTGATATAATTTTATATTTTTTAGTATTATATAGTAATTAAAATAATTAAATATTATACTACTATAATGGTGATTTAGAGTATAAAATAATATTATTTTGGGTCAGATTGATTCTATTGTGATTGATGAATTATTGTTGGAGTAAAATAACATATTTATCCTTTTGTCTCATTTGCTTATTACTATTTTTAAATTTCGTTGAACTCATATTGCATATTATTGTTGATCAACTTAATTGATTTTTCGACCTTTTTTCGGCTAGATCATATGTTTTTCTGCCGCCCATTGACTCTTACTAACTCATCCATACGGCAAATTTAGGCTCCTCTGTTGCGTCAAGTATTTCGGATGTCGTCAATCCTCGGGGCGACTCATCTGATGTCGTTCTACCCTAGCTTGATAAAAGTTTGGGCCTAATATCCAAGTTCGGCACGACACGAAAACTAAACGGGTCATCACATTATGGACCGTTAGCACGATTATGAAAACTAAATGACCCGCTCCTTTTCTTGACTCGATTATCAAGCTATCGGACGGACCATACCTACATCCTCTAGCCCATCACGATAACAAGGGGGCCGAGCACGATTTTTATCATGTCAGGTTACCGAGTGAGGCCAAAAATGTTAAACCTAGATATGAAGATGTAAGTTGTAAATGTAATTATTGTTGGGGAAATGACGACACTAGAGAGGGGTGAATAGTGTGTTTACTAATTCGATTAGCCTAAATTATGATTTAATCATTTTCTTGATTAGTTAAGAGAATTACAATTATGCGATTTAAATGCGGAAGCAATTATAAACAATTAAGCACAAATTAAAATCAATGCAAACATAAGTGATTTATAGTCGTTTGGCCCCAATGCTTATTCCACTACCTGAGCACCCCGCTTAGGATTTACAAATTAGGTTTTACTAGATTAATTAGAGTTTCCCTTACAACGAGGATTTTTCACAGGAAAGTCTCCGCTCTCCAACCGAAGACACTTCCACACCCGGAAGTATCTCGCCTTCCTACCGAGAGCACTTCCCCACCTCAACCTAAGGGACAACTAGGACTAATCCTAGTAATCATTAAGTATACACAAGTGGCTTTACTCCTTCTACACCAAGGATACCACTTCACACAACAAGACCTAACGGCCCTAGGTCTTTACACAGACACAAATCCAAAAACAGTTTAAATAACATATAAAATTTACAATTGAAAAGAGCTTAAAATGAAACCAAGATTTCGTGCTCTTTTGTAATCCTTCAATCCTTCAACACATCAAGTAGTGGAGCTTGAATCAACACCCGAGTTGAGGAGTAGAGCTTGTACGCTTGAAAAAAATGTCGTGGACAAAGAAGCAACGCAAGGTTTTTGGAAGGCTTCAAATATTCCTCTTAGAATTCTCAAATGAATGTTGTAGAAGTCAAGGAAAAGTGTTAAAATAATCAAATGAGGGTATATTTATACCATACTGAAGAAACGGCTGTTCAACGGATAGAAAACTATTCGTTATAGGCCGCCGATCGAATGGTTGGTCGATCGACTGTTCGACCACCAGCATCGACTGCTCCTTTTACTCTCTGGTCGGTCGATCGCCAGACGCAAATCCTCGATCCACGATCTTCGGTCGATCGACGCGATCTTGCGTCGTGACTATTCGCAGGTTGGTCGACCGCCAACCTCACTACCCAAAACCAGCAACTGCCGGTCGATCGAAGTGCCCACTGCCATTTTTCGGCAGTGTTCGGTCGACCGACCGATCGACCAAAATGGTTGGGCCTTTCTTTCTTACCCTATTCGGTCGATCGTCTGGTCGACCAAATATAGGCTGAAATTGTATTTTCAGCCTATTTCTTCCGCGCTTGGTTTCCGAATTTCGGCTTTCAACGAAATCTTTGGACTCATCCAAGCGACTTTGGTGCACTCGTCGATCTTCGATAAACTTTCGCGACAAACCCGAGCGCGACGATCAATGTCCTTCCGATTTTCGATTTCTCCGATTTTTCCGATCGAGGACATCGAATGCTAATTGATATGGAACCTGAAACATATTCTCAATAAAATTATTAGTCTCATGTTTGTTATTATCAAAATCATCAAAATCGAGATTAAGGCTAAGGTTGAAAACCTAAAGCCAACAATTGTAACTTTCATTTGCGGTCAATCAAACGCTTATAAATATAAGTTGTATTTCTGCATGAGGGACAACCAAACATTAAATTGCAAATTTTATTCAGGGGCATTTACTTTTGTATGTAAATATTATAAAAACATTTGCACTTGTGGACAACCAAAAACAAAAAAATTGCTAAGTTATTTTGGTCATATTGTATTGTACATGACTCTGTTTTAACGAACCAAACGTAAGATGAGACTAAATATCGTGTCATATTCTTAACGAATCAAATATAGTATAGCTGTTGTTATAGGACATCTGATGTCCTCTCTTTGTCCTTGTCATTATATGATGTTCTACGACGAGTAATTTACGAATCAAACGGGCCTTAATAGTTAGGAAGTTTGCATGTTGTCGTAATCATTTAAGTTATTCAATCTCTAGTACTAAGTTCCGAGAAAGACCGAGAAGGCCGCATCGTAGTGTAAAAAAGGTCAATGCCTGATTTGGTTTCCAAGAAGAACCTTTTTGAGCGCAGGAAACGGCGACATGTTTCCTTCCACATTCTTCTCTCGAGTATCGGACTCGCAACCACGTTGATGACTGCCCTCATATTTAAATGCATCATCGTCAACCTTTATTTCTGCACAAGTTATTGTGGAATAAAGAGTAAAGACCATGGGCGATATTCTAATTTAGGCTTTAGATGATGTTGACTATGCCTTAAATTTATCAAACCTGTTTTAGCTCAAGTTGCTTAATTTAAAATTCACTCGAACTTTGTAGCAGAAATTCTTGATCAAGTTCATAAAACTTATAAATTAGCCAAACTCTTCTCAAACAATGAGAAAAGCCTTATGCTCATAAATGGCGATAATGGATTTTACTCGACCAAATTCAATTAGGCGATTCATTTTTAGGGGTTTTCCGTTTATATTTATTCACTATTTTGTAAAATTCCCAACCTATTCATAACTTATAAGAAATATTTTATAGGGATAATCAAACATTGTGCTCATATCTTGAAGGTTTGGTTCCCTTCATCACATGCAAAGCACATGCTTGGACCTAAAATTTAATTGAAAGCCACCACACAAAGGCTGAAGCCAAATTGGGAGAACAAGCTTCCACATCAACGTCTTTAATATGATTGATTGGTAACCATCTGACCTAATTAAGCATTTCCATCATATACACCTCATGAGGTTTAAAAGCTTTGCCACCCTCAGATTGTCGGCCGAATTAATTTTAGTAATTTTCTTCTAATTATTCTCGATCCCATTTGAAATGAAATTATATCTAAAATTAAAAGGAGTGTTGCCCTTTGATAGTTGAGCAGTTTGATCCATCATTTTTTAAGTCTTTTATTCCTTTTGTTTAGATTTTTATTTATATTTATTTCAAATTTATCCAAATTATTTGATGTTTACTCAGATATTGAGAAAAAAAATATATCACATGACTTGTAGATGAGACTAGCTTTTGAAACCAAATGTGTAAAAGAATACAGAATTTGACATGAATTCAATTTAGGCAAATTTAAATTTAAATTAGCTATATATTGGTAAGTATTTTTAACTAGTAATATGCAATGGCATGATAGCTCAAATTCTTTACATTCATATTGTTTCGGTAAATATTGCAATATACGAGGATAAAGTGGCGCCAAATAGTAATTTTAGAAAAAATAACTTTTTATATACTTGAATGACACTAATGATTAATGATTAAAGGGATAATTTTTAGCTATTATTTGTTAATATTTATTTAATTTCTAAAATGGAGTTTTAATTATTAGGTGTGGTTGGTCAACTTATAGTTCATCTTAACTAGTTAGGTTCAATTTATTGCGATAGATTATAACTCAAAATTTAATCTATCAAATTGGATTACCATAACAAAGATATATCAAATATTATAATTATATATTTTTTTTCAAAAACAACAAGAAACCAAACTTAAGAAGTCAAGTTACACTCAAAGTTGGGTAAAACAAGTATAGAACTTTTGGTCGTGCACTTTTCGCCAATTGACCGAATGCATTAGGTTTCGTTGTTTGGTCAATAGATAAGTATAATTTATAAATAATTTAAATATAGAAAATTATACTATTTTGGCGAGAAATAGTATAATTTGATATTATTATTATTATTATTCAAATATCTAAAATCTAAAATTATAAAATCCTCAATAAAAACTGAACATAAATTTGCTCAAATTTTAATTCAATTCGACAATGTTTTGCTTGACCCGAACACTGAGCCGGCCGGATTGAACCCGCCCAAAGCGGTTCAACTTTAAATTTGCATCCCGAACTCGAATGACCCACCGCTCACTTTCTAAACCATTTACAATGATAAATATTTACCAAGTCCCAGGCACCTAATATTTATTGCACCACGCTGCAGCCTCGATTGAAATCTCTCTCTCTCTCTCTCTCTCTCTCTCTCTCTCTCTCTCTCTCTCTCTCTCCTATATGCTTCCATGTCACACAATTCCATCTCCGCCCCCCTCGCCGACGCGCCGCCCTCAGCATCCGGCGTCGGCCTCGGCTACGGCATAGCCATTGCCGTCGGCATCCTCGTCCTCGTCTCCACCATCATGCTCGCCTCCTACGTCTGCGTGCGCGTCAAGGGCGGCCCGCACCGCCGCCGCTTCCCCTCCCCGTCCCCCGCGTCTCGGCCTGCTTCAGCGGCGTCGGACGGCGGCGCCTTGGTGGTGGTCACAGCGGTGGGTCTCGACCGCCCCGCCATCGAGGCATTCTACCCCAAATTCATCTGCGGCGGCCAGGGCGGGACGCCGGCGCCCGCGGGGCCGTGCCCAATATGCCTGGCGGAGTACGAGGCCGGGGAGGCACTGCGGCGGGCGCCGGACTGCGGGCATTTCTTCCACGCGGAGTGCGTCGACGAGTGGCTCAGGATGAGCGCCACGTGCCCGCTGTGCCGCAGCTCGCCGGTGCCGTCTGCGGCGGCGACGCCAGTCTCGACACCGCTGTCGGAGCTAATACCGCTGGCATCTCACGCCCGGTGATGGGATCTCCAGCGCTGACAGAGAGGGGAGGGAGAAAGAGAGAGAGAATGGCGGTGAGGGTTGTTGAGCACCATTAATGCTTTTGACGTTATTTTTTCTTAGTCTTTTTAAAGTTTTATCTTCCTTGTCTTCACTTTATTATTAATTTTTTTTCATATATAAATACATTGTTGATATCTTAGAAATTAGAATGGCTTCTTAATTCTTATGTTTGAAATTAATATTGAAAAATTGATGATATCTGATAATTTTATATCATTAATCTTTCAAAAAGTGATCAAATTCTAGAGTTGACTTAGGTATAAAACTGCACATGAAGCAAGACTCTTGAGCATTTAAAAATAAGTCGCATTGAGTTTTACCAAAACAACAAATGCGAATGGAGTTGTAACTAAAACGGTATAAGGGCTAAAAACAAGTGGATACCAGTTTTGAAATGTATAAATCAATTCCCTCATCTCTCATAAATGTTTCCATGTTAGATTTTGTAAGTGTCGAGTTATGAATACACAGACAAGTTGATTGCTACGATCCCATCGATTTAGTCTAGAATGACCTTTGCTGCGTTTCCTTGAGCAACTGTGGAAATGGCAGCACCATTCTTGCTGGCTGATGATTTAGAAATGAGAACTTTAGATTGGATTACTAGCTAGGTCTCAGGTTGAGTAGTACAAAAGTTGGGTTATGCCACAGCCCTTGGTACGTAGTTTTTTCCGCCCAGGGTCATCATGTATGGCTAGTCTATCAATTTCCACTGGTTTTAATAGTTTTTTTTTGGAAAGAAAAGGATAATCATATGTTTGAGTTTAATCAGGCTTCACCAGGGGTTCCTAACAATATTTATTTGATTTTTTTAACTAATTTCATTTTAACGTAAAACTCTGACCGAATTCAACATCATTACATATGGAACTATTCCAATTTTGAAAACAAGCATTCGTCACGTCAGCACTGGTCCAATACTATACTCGTTATTTCAATAAAATAAATTTAATAACTATTTTAGTTGCATACTAGAGAAGAAACAGGATAATGATGGTGAATGTTGGTGCTTCAATTGTACAGTATTTTGTATGGACATTTTAGGTTCACGAAACACGTGGGATATGGATTTTAACATTATTCTAAAAAAAAATATTACTATGAATATTAAAGTTGTTGATTTCCTTCATCAACTCGAACTCTTTCTTGGCATCCAATATAACACGGGACTGTTGAAAGAATAACAAGTAAACTCGGTTTGCGTTCAGCTAGCAATGTTAACTCTAGAAAAGAAAGCATCCTCCTGTCGTTCATGCGATCGACACATTTCATGGTACTTAAGCAATTATCAGTAGTAATAACCAAAAACAGAAGAAAAAAAACCCAGGAAAACCCCCAATAACAAAGAATGAGCAACTATGCAACTCGATAATAGATCAACCGAATAAATTTTTAAATGCCAATCCAAACAAACCCTGGATACATAAGGCAAAAGAAACCATGTCAAATAGTTGCAACCTTTCCTATGAATACTTGAGAAGTAAATTTTCACTGATGATGCAGGGTACTTGAACATTTTCCCCATTCAAGAATGAGAAAGAAAAGCTGTGTTATAAAGCTGTCATCTGAATATGGAACAGATGAAAATAACTGCTACTTGTGCAGCACCCCGTTTATTAACAATGCTAATTGAAAAATATATATCCATCAAAATTTTACATTCGCCACAAAAAGGTGGGAAAATGGCAATGTTGCTCACTGCCGTTTTGAAGAAGGAAGCAAGCAATCATACATTTGCCCCATTCTCGAAGCTACAACAAGCTTGTAAGTGGTTCTCAAATCTGGCTTAGCTAGGTCCACAATATCTTGGCGCACGCTGTAGAGTAAGAATGATATTTAGACTTATATTTACTGTAAGAGGTACAATAAGAAATTTGCGAATATTGCCCTAACCTTAGCCATTCGCCAGTTTCCTTTGCATGCTTCTCGACTGCCTTATATAGACGATCAAGGGTATAAAGCATCAATCCATACATGTATCGAGCATCCTCCTCCTATTAAACAAGTTTCCATCACATATTACTGTATCCATGTTGTGTTTCATAATTTCATTGGTAAATAGGAAGTTACCAAGACTAACAATTATATGAATAGTGAAATAACCATTTCATGGACATTTACCCCCAACTTAATTATTGAGTGCTAACAGTCATAAAAAAACTAAATGTTACTTATACCAGAATAGCGAACAGATCATTTAATAGTCTCATTCTAGGAAAATACAAATTTTTAGGGAAAAAACAATTGTCAGTCAGATGAGAGCTTGACCAAAATGATGTTCTCACGAATAGCTTTTTGCAACGGGTTATAATTTGACCTATCTGTTGAACTAACATTATTTCAAGTTGTCATTAGCAATTCTATCATCATATACATATGTTTGGGAGTACAGAAAAGGCATTTACAATACAAAACCAGCTTGCAACTAACATGGCATCAGATAAGTGTTTCCTACAACTTTTAGATTTGACAAGTTTGTGGTCTTTATGGGCGTCGGGACAGCATAGTAAGACAGATTATAGGCCTATATGAACATAGTGCACCAAGAGAAATCTAGAATCAAAACCAATGTTAGCATATGGATGATGGATCTGTACCGACGGTTCAAGGACCTTGTATCTTACTACTACTTGTAAAACAATAGCTAACAACTAAACTAAGGTAGGTATTGGACAATTTCGATTATGAATGTTCTCATATCAAAGAAGCTGAGTACAAAAGCACTCAAAAAGGATTTCATACACACACATATATATGAACGAAAGAAGGGTAAATTAAAAGAAATTTGCCACTCTAAATGATCTGTGAAGTAGTTACAACTCTTTACCTTTCCTTGATCCTTACAAGCTTGGAATTCAACTAGTCTTTTCTCAACTTCAACGACAAGAAGCCTTCTTTGCCTGCGAGCAACTCGCCCTCTGCCTTCAGCACCTCTATCCTGATATTATACACATAATAAATAAAATTCAGATAGGTACCAGTAGACTTAACATTGTAATTTATAAGACTAAGACTCTGAGAGAACAAAAAATGTGCTCCCATCCACTCAAAACTGCATCAGATCAATGTCACAATAATAGCCTTGCCAGGTCAACCAATGGCCACATCAAAGGAAAATGTGGTAAAAGAAGCCTTAAGCAATAAAAGTATCTTCAAGCATAAGATTTCTGCTCAGAGTTTGCAAGATTTTGTAAATGGGATGAGATAACCAAGTAGACAAACTCTTGCTCATGCGTAAATGTATCAATGAGATGCCTACATGTTGGCATGGTTCAATTTCACACTGATTCATCATTTTAGATAAATGGGAATAAGGGTTTGAACCTGTGAATGAATTGATCATTTAAATACTTTCATTCTTTCTAACTTCTAATTTATTGAATTAAGGGTTCTGTTTTAGGGTTTTTTTTTCTTGCAACATATTTCTCTCTCAATCTTGTGCTTACCTTTCCACCAACTAAACTCCATTGCCAAGTGCTTGGGCTAAAAGTTTAAGATCTTCATATAAGGATATAAGACAATGACAGGCACAATTTTTTCATCCAAGCAGAGACTCCAGCGAAAAGAGAGCTCACAACTATAATGATTTCTTACTTGCAAATTAACTTCTAAGTTCTAACTGCTCCATCCTAAATAGTTCAACCAAGCAATAAATTACTATGAACTTAGCTACAAATCCATCACTCACGAAGATAACAGCCAAAGTTCAACAATTAGAGAACAAATCATTTCCATCATTGAGCATTGTATAAGATCACATCTTTGGTTATATTAGGGAATGCAGTAGGCCCAAGCCAAGAAAAAGGTGAATGGTTTATATTAAATGCATATTGATTTTTGATCTTCATCATTCAACAATCGGAGCATTTAGAAATTGATTTTAGATTTCTTTTCCAATTGCACGATTTTATCGACTATTTCACCCTTATTGTTCACTCTACCAAGAAGCATAACAGGACATTTGTTAATTTAAAACACATTTAGTGTAATCACAAGGTATTTCTGAAGAGATACAACTTCACCCTAGGTGGCTATCTTATAAGATTGCATGCCTGCTTTTGATGTCTCAAAATTGCTCTAAAATATATTCACTGATTAACATCAAAGACAATGAGAAAACAACTAATAAAAGCTCACAGATGAGCAAGACTTCGTCAGTCCTGAAAAGGTTTTGAACATAATTTAGATGAGATGTTAGGACTGTGAAGACAGTATACACCCACCTGCTTGAGCCATGCTCGGACAAACATAAGCAGAAGCAGTGATAGAAAAAAGGCTGGTAGAGCAGCAAGAATAGCAAAATTGATTTCATTTGCCTTGAGAATCTGATCCAGCTCCAGCATTGCCCTATTTAAGAAGAATTCTTTTAGTGTGGTCACAACATCCATAGACATTTGTGTATTCATTCAGAGTATCTATAGATGAAATGAATTAACTTACGTCTCAAGATCTAGCTTCAGCTTTTGAATCTGCAAAACCAGAGTTCATAAGCATTAATATATACTAGCCCAAAAAAATCCACATTTCTCATAGGGAAGAAATAAACCTGAATAAGCATTGCCCGAGCAAGCTCTCCACTGAAAAGATTTTGAAGGGGGTGCATCACCTCTTTTTCATATCTGCAATGAAGCATGTATTAGTTAATCTGGATGCACATTTAAAAGACTACCCAATAGCTCAAACAAGGAATAATCAATTCAGAGCCTGCAACAATTAGATGAGAATCATCTCTTTTGAAAAAACCATAGAACATCCTTAATCCAAGTAAAACAGATAGTTATCCGAACGATGGGAAAAAAAAAAGTTCCAACTCTTTCCAACTATGTCATACTCACAAGTTAGAAGTCAAAATTACATAGTATTATAGTTTTAGCTATGTCATGCATCAAAATATAGATATATTATTAAAAGTGGAAAAACACAGACTTCATACTCCATTCCATTATGTTATATGCTTAAATAATAAAGGTGTAGATGTAAGGAGAAACAAAAAGATTGCAGTCTTTGCCTGTGAAACCAGTCAAGCACCCATGATGGGTCATGCATAAGTCAGGTAAAAAAGTTCTAAGTTGCCATAAGAAACCGTTGATGTGGCAATTATAAATGCAGTTTTAATACAAGATAAATTTACCTGGACATCACAATTTCTAGCATTTCCTGATCAGGAATATTTGCTGGTAGCTTTTGACCTTTTGTTTGCTCACAGAAAGCCAACAACATCCTGGAAATTCAGCAGTGGGATTCATTAAGAATCTAGCAATCAATTAAACAAGCAACATCGAGCAATCACTACTGGAGTTGCCTACTAGGCTAACTATTAATATTTAATTGAGTGACCAATCAATTAGATTAATGGGAAAGTTGGTCATGCGATCAAATTTAAGATGGTATTAAAGTAGGAGACCTTCAGTTCGAATTTTGCTGATGTCACTGATTAAAAAAAAATGTCCCAAATTAAATTAAGTCAGTTCACGAGTTGGGCTTGAGCCAATTTGGTTTAATTAGCCCAGCCACATGTGAGAGGAGAATTATAAAAACGAATGACTAGATTGGTCTCTTTTTCAATAGAATTTATCCGAGTATTTTTTAAATTAATGAAACTAGCCAGATTCTTAAGAAATTGTGGTCATTTCTAAAACAAGCAGAGAAAAGAATTCATGATTTAGGGTAGCCCACAATACTCCGAGTCCTAGAATCCTCACCCAAAAGATTGCGGAATAGGGAATGGGTCTATGCTAAATGATATGATCCTAATAAAGTCAGTAGATGAATTGGGGAGGCACAACAAGCAATACTTTCTCAACACCAATAGCTAAGTAGGACCAGCATGACATGAAATATCTCATTCTTGCAGAAATGTACATGCCCTTCCCGTAAATTTACAATTAAAGATCCCTGTTCTCATTTCCAATATTCCTATTTCTTTTTGCAAGGTTGATCTTCCATTCAGTTTTTTTCTTAGTCTCAGAATTATGAATTCTACCATAGGTGACAGCACTGTGTATTCTGTAACGATGCAAACACACTGTTCGCTGTAAATAGTAACGATTCAGGTAATAAACTCTTTCTAGGTAACCGTTCTGAAAACTCAATAGGGAAATTAACTTGTTTAAGAGAAAATTAGTACTACAAATGGTACGAAATATTAGAAGGTGGTCGATTAAATTGCTTAGTCTCATACTAATTGTATGCACAAGCAAACTGAATAATAGAACTACTACCTGTGTAAAGATTCAGCAGTCAACTGCACCTCTTCTGTTGCCATCACGCCTTTATGTCTCCTCCTAAAGGTTTCAAAAAGTTCATCTCTGATGGCAATAAGCTGAAAATAACAGATAAAAAATGAGATAGAAACCAAGACTATATCTGATTAACAGGAGCAATCTGCATTCAATCTTAGGTTGATTTAAGGAGCTAAGCCCAGGAACTCATGTAGAAAAACAAGTAGAAAGGTTCAAGGCACCAAGGCACTAGACCCCTCAATAGCCTGAAAGGCGCTAGGCATTAAAAAAGTGCTAGCCTGTTCGAAGCAAGGCGCTAAAATCCACATGTTTGTATAATATACTTTATGAACAATAGAACAATCCATGTCATGCCTCTGATGCACTTTATGTTCTTAATTTAGGCTCAAAGAAGAAGACCGAAAAAAAGTGCAGAAATAAGAAGAAGACAACCTGAAGATTGCAGCAAAAAACAATTCAAAAACACACCAAAAATGACGAAAGTGCAAAAAGAAGCTGAGGAATGAAGACTAAAAAACCACACCAAAAACAAGAAAACTAATGAAAGAAGCGAGAAGCAGGAAGAAGAAGATAAAAGATAAAACATTGAATAATGGACTGTGTTGCTCAGCTGTTATTTGCTCTATGGACTGAGAGAGGGCTGCTGCAGGTATGGTTTTACTTGCATGAGAAAGGGGAGAGGAATAGACCTGGGAAAGCTTTAGAAGTCATCACTCTTTTGTTAAAAATCTTTTCAAATCCATGGATAGCTGGTCAGATCTACTTTTTTCTTTTATCTTTGACAAGGGAACGCATCTCTGTTTTCCCTTCCCTCTATTTTTCCCCTTCTTTTCCTTCAAATCAAAGAAGGAAAAGCATGAAACTAGCATGGATTTTAGCTGACGTGCCTTTTGACTGCACCAGACATGAGCCTAGGCACACCAGGCAACCGCCAGACTAAATCTGGCCCTAGGCACTCACCTTGATAACATTTATAGCGCATGCTCACTTGAAGACTTTACACTGGACATGGCAAATGTTACTTTGAGTACAAAATCAGTTAGATGCAGGCTTCTTTCTAAGTCTATGAAATAAGCACAGCAAAAAAAGATTAAGCAAAACGTACAAAAGAAACCAAAGAAGAATAAGAGTAATGTATTACAATCGCAAAAAGGCTCAAAAATCTGCCACCTCTAATTTCCTAAGGTGAGTGTGAACTGCAAAATATCATAATACAAGTTAAGCATGCATGAGGAGATACACCCAGATCCCTAACAAAGACAATGTACTTACCTCGGCCAAGATAGTAGCTGACCTATGGCATATTTAGTAAAAATCCATGAAGTCGACCATAATGCTATATGTTAGTTCAGTTCATCTGAATCTAACAAGATTTAATCCATCTTAACATGGAGAAATACCAGTATATGTTCCACAGAAGAATAGCACAATATGTATGGATGAATACATCACAAATAAAACAGTTAATCAGCTTATTGAGGCTAGATAAATAGAAAGAGTAAATGTGGTAAAAAAATCAATCAGTAAAACTTATGCTATAAAAATAAAATTAAAATAAATCTTAATTTTCTACTACTAATTTTCAGTAAGAAGTACAATTGCTAAAAAATAAAAACTTATGCAAGCATACCGGTTGTTCCACATGATCTTTCAAAAATCCAGCCGAAGATTCCTTTGCTTCACGAATCCAATTGTTTATGTCATTGCTCCCCATCAAACTACTATGTCTCAGGAGCCATATTGAGCATAATGAGATGCCGACTGCACCACATGTGTATTGTAACCAGTATATTGTCAATCTCGTGGGTTTTCGACAGGTGGAAAGCTGATAAGAACATATCAAAAACAATAATCATTCTTACTGTCATACAAGAATGACATAAACGAAAGTTGTAGACTTGTAGTTAGAAAATGATTACAACAGAGGGGATATGTACTATCAAATATTTTCCGGAAACTACTTTTCAGCAATATTGTTAGCTGCAGTTAAGAAAATGGGGCATATATGGTTGAAATTGAAAAACTTGCAGTTGAACTTCTAAGTTCCACTATTTAATTTACTTAGGAAGGTGGTCAATAAAAAGTCTTGCCTGAGAGAGCAATTCCAATCTGATTGGAGCTGAAGCCTCAGGTAGATCACTAAAAATTGACAAATAAGAAAATTTCCAATCTGATTGGAGCTGAAGCCCCAGGTGGATCACTAAAAATTGGCAAATAATTAAGAAGTATAAGCAACAGTAGGAGAGGAGGAAAGGGATAGAGGGAGGAACCAAGAGAAATGTTCTAACATCTTATCTATATTCACCATTGCTCTTATTTGCTTCTCCACTGCCTGTGCAAGTGTGTATGTGAGCACGTGTGCAAGCATACATTTTCTTATTTTCTATTCACTATATGTTGAATGTAGTTTCCAAAATATGACAATTTGTTGGTTGTATGTGTAAAACAAAATACTTAGCAAAATTTGATAATTTATCAGATACACGTAAAACAAAATAGACACTCGCACATCAGTCAGAACTTAGATACCACATATACATAATATTTTTTCAGTAATTAATGGAGATAAGCAGTATTATGGCAAATCATCGGCATCGCTGAATGACCACAAGATAGAGAAAGTGAACCACTAATAGTCATTGACGGAAATATAATGTCAGCTGATCAATCATCAACACAAACAAACAATGGTTTGCTGATCTCTCACCTGAATGTGGATTTTGACCAATGACCTCCACAATTATATGTTAGTCATGATCACCGGCAATTGTTAGATTAAAGAACTGAGGGAATATTAGTAGAAAGAATTTGCCATGTATCAAAAATCATGTTATTAGTGAGTGAAAACTATTGGATACAATAAACTAGAGCTCCTCTGCTGATAATTGATTATCATCAGTCACATGCTGGTTACACTTTATTTATCAGCATTCTCGGGCTTGTAATTCATTGATTATACTTGTTCATTGATCAGTAACCAAAGATGATAATCAACCATCAACTGCAGATCAACTGCTTTTCCTGACTAATGATAATCAATTCTAGTCTTTCTAGATATTGATAAGTGATAACTGCCTGGTAGACATTAAATTGTGGCCAAAAACTAATTTGCAAGAGCTCCATTTGGATGACATCCATTCTCGATGGCTCAAAGAAACTGAGGAAAATATTTTATAAGTTTGTAGGAACTTATACCACAAAGAGTTTCAATGAGCCAAGTGACTTATCTACCTATGTTTTGTACCATATTGTCAAATTTTTTCAGTTGGCAAAACACCCTAGACTTATTTGATATTCTCTTTTATTTCAGACAAGTGACAATTGCTTGGCTGCTTGCAAATTGACATTTCTAAAGTTCTAGTTTCCTTATACATCATGCATTCATGCAGAATATGGAAAAATACATTATCCACATATGGAATAGCATTAATATTGCAGAAACATTAAAAGACAGGTAGACCAAAGAAAGAAAAATAATTGATGGCATTGCCAAGATAATAAACCAGAAATTCCTGCTAGAAGTGTACTATTAGAAAGATTTCTACTTACAATGTTAACAACATATGATCCTAGTCTCTGGAGATTTTGATAGATCATATCTGTAGCATCCCTTATCTCAGTATCTGTCCATTGAGAATTTTCAAGGTCCACATGAGGTATTCTCTCAAAGTGAAATTCAAGGGAGCTCTTCTTGAGCACAGAGGCCAACATTTCACCCTATCCACCATAATTATACAAACATAGATTAAAAGACTTGCAATAAGAAGAGGAACATAAATATTAGGATTTAGGAAATACAAGCAGATAAATAGCCAACCTTGCACATTTCATGTGAATGAACAATTGAAGCTTCTAAATTTAAGAAAAGGTTATTAATGGTAATAAATACTGAAGGCAATGACTTGTCACCATCCTCGATCAACTTTCCCCCATACTTGTCAACTTCCAAGTAAACCTACAACACCAGGCAACAAAAAAGAACAGATTATAGCTGTAAAGTCCCAACAACAAAAAGAACTGATAACATCTAAATGTTCTGTAACAAATTTCATCACTTCATTACTTTTATAATAAGCATAAGGGAACTAATGAGAAAAATTAGAGAAAATGTCTAGAAGAAGAGCATATGCAATTGACAAAGATGGTTCCAAAATGTCAAGATTTTTGTTCTAGTGTCAAACCAAGGAGGATTGAAATAAAATTATGCAAAACAACGCTAATACTCAGACAATCGTTCATAAACTAAAATACATAATGCAGAAATACCTCAGCAAGAAAATTGGCCAAGAACTGTCTTAGAATGGACAAAATAGCTATATTGATAGATATCATATTGGAAGCAGCATGAGATAGATGCCGGAATGGATGTCCACCCTTGTGAAATTTGCTTAACACTTCATAAGTACCACCAACAAAGGCGCGAGGCCCCCTTTCAAAGATCATGAAGTAAATTTTCTGAGCATTTGTTCCCTGACAACAGAAGAAATTCATCAACAGAAAAGCAAGACTCTTGCTTGTCTAAAACAAAAGGTGACTAAGCAGAATAAATAAGAAAAATAAATAAACCTCGGCACGGGACTGCCAAAAACGCAAACTTTTTTCAATAGTATGCAAAATACATGTTGTGTATTTCATAATGTCCTCAAGTATAACAGAAGCTCTCGATGCTCTAGCTGCAATTCTGCAATATGGGGCTTCAAATTGGTTAGAAAACCACAAAAAAATTATACTGATTCTCAAGATCAAGTGACTATATGAGTGCTAATATGAATAAAGTGCATCAAAAAACGAATGTGGCATGGCAGATAAAATAGCCAAAAAGGGTTTAGGCTCATGAAAATTTGTATATTTCAGAAAATTAATTAGTTTGTTTGGGGGTATACATTCTACTCTAGATATTTGAGAAATGTAGACACATCATTGTTTGGGGGGATACATCAGAGATCAGTGCATAATCTTGATTAGGTGCCTAAAATAGCTTTGAATCTAGCCCACATTGTGGTTGTGCTATCTTAATGGACTTGGCTATGTCATTCCTAACAACTCAAGCTTTTGGAATGGATGACTAACACCGCCATCCAAAAACTTTGACTTTAATCTCCGAAATTGATCTACCACCACCAAGCCAATTTATCGGACAGGGAACTCCATTTTTCCCCAAATCTCCCCAAATGCAAAATAAACTCGCGACAAGTTTGCTTTCACATTGATTTCATGAAGCTAAAGCTAATCCTAGCCATCGAAACCCCTAAATTCAACTACGTTGAGAGCTACAAAGGAACTCAAATGGAGGACAGCACGAGGGACTCACAATGACTGGGTGGCGTTAGAATGAAGCGGGAGGGGGAGACAGGGCTTCCGCATGTTCTGGCAGTGCGCGGGCGAGGGTCGCCAGTAGAGGCGGGAGATTTTGGCGTGGAGGGAGGAGGGGATGAAGCCCTGTAAAGTCCTCCAAATCCGATTAGAGTAGCGAGCCACGACGGAACCGGAGTCGCCGGCAGTACGAGCGATAGGAGGGGCGGACACAGCGCTCTCTTCCGGCGAGGAAGCCATTGGAAGTTTCCGTGATTTGTGGCGGCTTCCGCGTGAAGAAATAGAAATGAGAATACCGTGACTTGGAAGATACTACTTATAACGGGGGCCCGGTCCAGACTGGGGCCCCTCCTCCTTGCAGGGTTTTTATTTATTTTATTTAGATTAATTGTCAAAAATAATTCAAATATTCGTGGTAAATTCATTTAAATCCTCTTGTCTTCAAAATAATATCATTTAGTTGTCTTTAATTATTTTCTTCCATTTTCCTTTTTTTAAAATAAAAATATAAAGTTAAAATAAATGATTATATTAAAAATCGAATCATAAATCTATAGACATCATACAATATTTTATCATCAATTATGTTATCCACCGTTTACTTTCATTTTCCTCTTTCACTACATCGATTTAATCACTTTTTATAATTAAACTAGAAAAATGACTATGTGATGCGATATTAATATTTGGAAAATATTATGTGTTGAGATGATATAAGAAAAAATTATAAATTTTTTAGAAAATGCTTATGAAGTTAAGATGATTAAGAATTGAAGAAGCATGTTAAAAAAATTTATTGTGACGTAAAAGTAATTATTGTACATGTCGAAGTATAATGTTATTTTTAATAAGCATGGATTGTTTTAGTTTTAAAAATAGAAAATTATACTCAGAGGCAATGCTTAAATGCTCATACGAGTTTGTTTGGCTAAACGATTTGTTTACGGATGAATAGACGGTATTGCAGTAAGAGGAAGTAGTTATTGCAGTTGATTTATTTATATTATTCTTTATAGTTGTATATAGTTAAGAAAAAATTAATGAAATTATTTGAAATTATTGAATTTTTAATAAATTCAATTCATACTTTTATTTATAACTAATTTATACTCAAACTTTTATTTTAATATCAATTGTATACTTTCGTCAATTGGGTGTTAAAATAGTTGATATATGCTGACGTGGACGGTACAATCAGCATAAATAAATTAATTTTTTAATCAAAATTACATCGTCATCAAATAATCCACATAAGCAACACTAGTTTAAAAAATTCCTCAATGCCACGTCAGCCCAACCTTAAAAAAAATGATATTGTTGATGTGGCATTGAAGAGTTTTGTTTTAAGGATAGGATTTTTTTTAAGGTTTGACTCACGTGACACTGAAGAGTTTTTTAATATATATTTTAAAGTTGGTGTTGCTGATGTGGATTATTTGATGACGAGATAATTTTAATTAAAAAATTAATTTATTTATGCTGACTGTGCAGTCCACGTTAGCATATAACGACTATTTTAATGTCCAACTGACGAGAGTATACAATTGATACCAAATAAAAGTTCGAGTATAAATTAGTTACAAATAAAAATATGGATCAAATTTATTAAGAACTCAATAATTCGAGACATTTTCAATAATTTTTCCTATAGCTAAATAAGTCGAACAAAGTTGTAGGAAACATAGAATGAAGATGAATAATTAAAGTAAAGATAAGATTAAAAAAATGATTTGTTTTATTAAAAGGTAAATTACACGGAATCCTCCCTCGACTATAATCGACGTGTGCAATACCTACCTAAACTACCAAGTGTGCACAGAATCCCTCTCCCACTATATTAGTTGTTCCAATAACTCCCTTCGTTGGTTAGCCTGTTAATAACTTAACGGTAAAACTCCTCCGTGCGCAGAACCCTCATCTGACCTATTCTTTTACCTTCTCTTCTACAAATCCAGTCGGCGTCGTCGTCGTAGCTGCCTCCACCACCTCCTCCTCCTCAGGAGGCAACGTCGACGACGACGATAGTGGCTACGGTGATGGCAGAGACGACGACGGTGGTGAAATCTAGGGCAAGAGGAGGAGTGTAGATAGGTGAGTGATGAGTAGAAGAAGAAATGATGATCGTCAGGTAAGATAGATGATGGAGATTATTGTCACGTCGCATTATTTTGACGGAGAACTAACGGAGGGGGTTATTGGAACAACTAATGTAGTGGAGAGGGTTCTGTGCACACTTGGTAGTTTATAAAGGTGAGTAAAAAAAACTGATTTTTCGGTTAACCGAAAAATCGGTCTGAAATCGAATCGATTTTTTCGATTAACTGAACCAGTTTTTTCGATTAATTGAATCGGTTTTTTTGGTTAATTGAACCGGTTTTTTCGGTTTTGGATTATATTTTTGAAAAATTCAATTTTCGGGTTCGGGTTCGGTCCGCGATTTAAAAAGTCCACTGGTTTCGGTTAATCAATCGGTTCAATATAATTTATTAATTTTAATAATAAATATATTAAATCATAAATCATAAATTATTAAAAAATTAAAAAATTAACCAAATTATTTATAAATTATTAAAAAATTAAAAAATTAACCAAATTATTTATAAATTATTTAAAAAATTAAAAAATTGTAAAAATTATAAAAAAATTGTAAAAATTATAAAAAATTACAAATATATATTTAATTTATATAAATTGTTAATTTGTTCATCACATTATCTTGGCTCAAGTGGTTTCACTTTTTTTTCTTTTTTTCAAATGAGAATTCGATATTTGCTTGATTTTTTTTTGCATATGTGATTTGTATAATGTTACTATGTTTGTAGGTTAAAAAAATTTATTGGTTAACCGAAAACTATCAGTTAATCGAATCGAAAAAATCAAAATCAAAATGACGGTTAATCGAAGTTAATGGACCGATTAACCGATCAATGAGTAGTTTAGGTAGGTCTTGCACACATCGACTATAGTCGAGATGTTTCGTGTAATTCAACCTTTATTAAATTATAATAAAAAATAAAAGTATAATCAAATTTAAAAAATAAATATTAAACAAATAATAATATATGGAAAAATAATATGTTCAATTTAGATCTTAAAAAATATAATCAAAAGATATTAGTTAAATTGAAGTTTTGAATTTTACCAAATATGCAATGACCTAATCTAATTAAAAATATTAAAAAACTATAAATTAAACCAAATAAAAAACTAATATGTAATAAACGAAAATATTTTTCCCAATATAATAAATAAAATATAATGATTGTGATATTAAAATGGAGAGTCAGCTCTCTACTCAATTAATGCTCAAGCATTAATAAAAATTAAAATTACTATTTTGAGTGTACGACTTTTTTTCTTGTTTTTTTCTACCAGCCCACTCCATCGAAAATGATAGAGATGCCAGATGCATAAGACAGATATAAATAGACGTAGGAGATTATATCATTAGATAAGTTTTTTAAAAAAAAAGAACTTTACTCTAGAGGTCAGATTACATTCAAGGAACCGGAAAAAAAAAAGACATTGGACCAATGATCATACTTTTCTCGTCGGATCCAAGAATGTTTTTATATTCTTCTAAGCAAATAAGACTTTTATTTGCATCAATCAAAACTATATCAGTATTATTTACATTAATACTCCTAACTAACATTTATCTGAAATCAAACTATTATAACTAACATTTCTATCTTCCTTTATTCTCCTCATCTCATAGCTGAAGTCTTTGAAATTATCACTCTTACTCAAATCTTCGGGAAGTCTTCTTATTATCATTGTCAGCTTGTATCCTCCACCATTCTTATAGCAATCCTTATAGGTTGGCATAGAAATAACACTCTATTCTTCATTATTAGCCAATTTTGGAATTCTACCATCAATAACAGCTTTAGCTATCATATGAGCATTACAATTCTTCTCCCTGTACACAAAATTCCATATGATAAAACACCAATCCTACCACCTGCATTTTTAATGACATTAACCATGTTCTTAACGTACCAAGAAACTTTAGCTTCATTGTTCAAAATGTCAATTATTTTCTTACAATCAAAAAATAACTTAAAATACTTAAAATTCATTTGTTCAAGCATGATTACAACCATCCAAACAACCTTCATTTCAGCCATCATAGCATTTGGCTGCACAAATTTGCCAAACCCTACCAAACAAGCTTCATTACTTTCATTCATCACGTAAAAACTCAGTCCAGAATTTAGATTTTGTTCTTGCCAAGAAGCATCACAGTACACTCTCAAGCCATCCTCCATCACCTTTTCCTGACCTCTCTGCCACTATCAAAATTCTTATATTTATTTATGCATCTCAGATTACTCTCCATCCGTAAAATATCAAAGCTATCTCCATCTTTACCCACTTCATTTATAACTCTTCTAAGAATAATATCATTAGATAAGTTAATAGTCTATATATCTATAAAGGCAATATTCAAAATTGTCATGTAGCATTATACGAATCAAATGTTGTTATATGTGACGAACTCTAAAAAAATTGAACCATCATTCGTTAATAATAATTTTTATTTATTTATTTAGTTATTTATTTATATTACTGATGTTGTCAATTCAATTATAAAATTAGTTTTGTCAACTATGACTAAGATAATTGGTGATAATATTTTAGATGTTTTTTAAATATCTAGGGTCAAATTTTAGTATGATTATTTATTTTAATTTTTTATCTTTGTAAAAAAAAATAGAAACTCAATTTTCATAAACAAACTAAATTTCATTGGTTATTAAAAATTCATTAATGCAATTAATTTGTGTTGCCAGATTTTAGTTGGATAACTCAGTTAATCAATTGTTAAAAGATCATTAATCATGTATTTGGCTAAATATTAATTATGAATATAATTTGAGCAGTCAAAATCTTTTAACTTTCTAATTTGTCACGTATTTAATTAATTGTATGATTTAAGTCAAAAAAGTTTTGGCAACTGACTTGTATTTATATCTCCCGTTTAAGATTTTTTTTTTTCATAATTAGCGTTGTTAAAGCTCATTCATTTTATGATATCTCTTGTTTAGAATGTATTTATAATTGACAGTGTATTTATACTTTGGGGGTTTGCATATATTCTTCCAAAGTAACAAGTGGATCTTCGAGCATCCGAGTTTTCTCCCCACCAAAAGTTACACATCATTTTACCCAATTCATCACATAACTTATTTGGAAGTTTGAAATAAACCATAGGAGATGTTTGTGCCACCGCGCACATTTAAAAAGATTTCCTTTCCTCCTCTCGACGTAAACATTTCTTTCCATCATTTCACTCTCTTCGCTATGAACAAAAATGATTTAGTGATTTAACTCATTTTTCTTTATCCAAGTTTAAGGACTAATTTGGTGTGAGATTGGACTGGATTTTAGCTATTGACCGTTTATTTTGCAAAAATAGAGAGGGATAAGATTTTAAATCATGTTCGAGGCAGGATTTTGAGTCTTTTGGTGTATCGAGAAAATTCTCAAATTTTCTCGGTGCACCAAAATAGGGTGAAGGACTTTGAGGCGAAAAGACCTCGTTACCCTCGACTAAAGACGAGTCTCTCTCGTCCTCTCCCCGATCTCGCCTCCCCTCCCCGACTTGGGAACCTAGCAAATGGCGATCGCCGCCCTCCCCCTCGATCGATCATGTTCTACCTCTTCCTCCAGCCCTTGCTCCTCGGTGGCCTCACACGTCATTGTCGCCCCCTCCGCCGGCTCCAAAAGGTCACCGACCGCTTCTGTTTCTCTTCCTTGTGTTATGCTTTGTCAGCGCTTGTGTTCGAACCTCCTCCGATGTGATTACGTAATCCTTCTCGTAACCCTCGACATCGTGAACCTCCCTTGCGATGGCCGCCACTATCGTCACCTCGGGCTCCTCGACCTCCTCCCCACTTGAAACCCTTCCTATGGCAACAAGACATTCCCCACACTCTTGCCGCCGCGCTGCTGCCTCTCCCGCTCCCCCTCTGCTCCGCTTCCTCGTTTAGTTCCAAGGATGTGCTTGCTGTGAACGAGGAGCTTGGGATCTTGGAAGGGTGGACCATCACGCTGGTCCACCCTGTGGTCAATTATGGGCAGCCTGTTCTTCTACACACTGTGGGCGGGTACTTGGGTTGGCAATGGCGGCGAACAGAACAACAACATGTTCTTCTATACGCTATGAGCATAATTTGTGGATTGTTTTTTCTTAGTTTCGCCTGTCTCTCGCCTACATAACGTCGTAGATATTTTGCTCATAAAGTTGTGAATTAGAGCATATGATAGTAAATTGCAACAAAAGCTACAGTGCAACAACAGTCGACAGTCTTTCTTTAAGAAATAATGGAGGGTAGAATGTGGATTTCAACGTAAGGTGGAATGTTACATTGATTGATTTTACATGAAAAAAATGGCACATTGTACTATAGTTAGGTTGACTGATAAAACATCTTAGGATTACAAACAAAACTTAGGAAATAGGTGGAATGTTCTTTTCAATTGCAGTATATTTTTCTTAGGAAGAAGGTGTATACAATTACATAACCCAAGTATATAACTTCCACAGATAAAATAGGATTGATTTAACCTTGTTGTTGCAGTATATTTTTGCAATTTCTGTTTACCTTCTAAATATTGCATCATCAATTATCTCAACGGATGCATCTCACTATCTCAATTAATTTTGTATGTCTAATAATGTGCATTATTGAGAAGAGAATGTAGGAAAAAAGCCATTTCTGTAATGATGGAGATAGACTTCTTCAAGAGATACCTAATGCTACTAAGGAAGATTTCATCAGTGAGCGTTTATATGCAACAAGTACAAACTGATCAAGACACTGATGATAAAGATAGGCTTCTTCAAGAGATACCCAATGCTACTAAGGAAGATTTCATACCCAATGGCGAGAGAGGAATGCCAAACTCATGGAGGAAGCAAACTCGTCGTGGCACAAGGATAGCAATACGTCTACAACTCAGGATAAGGATGCAAAGGTACGAAAAGCAAGAGCATGGAATGATTGGAAATATGACAATTAATCCTCAGTGAATAGGTAATGAAGGGAGGAGGGTAAACAAGAGCATGTATATTTTCTTGTGAGTATTTTTTTTAGTTTGGGGAGAACTATTGATTAAGGTTTTCAGCTTATGTCATTGTAAAGTAAAAGGTATCAGTAAACTAACATCCTATTAAACACATTATTCGGATCATGCATTCCTATTGTTTGTGAGATTGGATTTTCTTTGAAAAAAAAATGAGAGATTGAGTTTTATGGTATCCCCTCAAATATCTATTCTTTGGACCATGCTTTATTCGTTTTGGTGCATCTTCCTTATAACATTTACATTATAGCAAAATGTGGTTTGCAATTTAAGTTAACAAAAAAAACATTAAGTAATAATAAAAATTTTTGCAAAGTGGTTTGTAATTTTATATGAAACTTAATACTATGTATTAAGATTTTTCAATGTATTAAGAAATATATATAATTCAATTTGAGCATTAAAAATATACAATTATATTTTGGTTATTTTGTCCTATATTGTTATAGCGAAATAAACGCAGGGCAAGACTGAATATCGTGTTTTATTCCTGACGAAATAAACATGATATAACTACTATCCCATGACATCTTGTGTCATGTTCTTGTCATTGTCTGGTGTCCTGTGATGAGTATTTTACGAACCAAACGGGTCATAAGTGCTCTTATATTGATAGCTATGGACTTTAATCAAAAGTATCTAAGTAGATCATTTGCATGTTAAGTTGGGACATATTAATATCAAAAATCAAAATGATTATAAGCATATTCTATTGGAAATAATCAACAAAATAACTATTTATCAAACAAAAAAAATCAAACTATCATAAGTGTTATGATGTTATATTTAATATATTGTTAGTTATGGACTTTACTAAAAAGTTTCTAAATGTCTAAACAAATCACATATTTGGCGTGTTTATGAAATCTATCGACGTAAAAACCTAAAATTGTATGTTAATTATAGTTTTATTAGTTGTTATAAGCTTCGATTAAAAGTCTCCAAGTACTATCTTATATGCATATTAGTACTTATGAAATTTAACATTTTATATGTTTACGAAGTTCACAAACATTTTTAGGTATATCAACTTTAAAAAATATGTCAAATATAATACTTCATGTATACTAAAATGCATTGGAGGACAATTGGAAATTTTTTTGGTCAAGTCCTTAACTAAAATAATTGCAATTAACACTTAATTTTAGGTTCTATATAAATATATCAAATGTGAGTAGGGATGTCAACGGGGTGGGGCCGGGCGGGGCGGGACAAGTACGGGGTGCCTACCCGCTACCCGCCCCGCGAAATAAATGAGTACCCGCTATTCGTTTATTCTCCACGGGTATAAAAAATGGGTACTCATTTAATTACCTACGGGGGGACAGATACCCACGGATATTGATGGGTACCCATTTAATTACCTATGACACTTAAAAAATTGTAAATTGCAATATTTTGATAATAAGTTAACAACTTCAAATATAAATAATTAAACACACTTCAAATATACACACAATATTTTGATAAACAACTTCAAGTATAAACTTTTTGTTAGTATATGTACAAGGGTAATTATGTAATTTACTAATTCTCACAGGTAACGAATACCTGCGGGTAGAATATTACCCTCCATACCCGTCATAAACGGGTAAATACCCGCGGGTACCCACCTAAACGAGTTTTTTTTGCCATCCCTAAATATGAGGTTATAGTTGTTTATGTACTAAAATGCATTATAAGCACTTGGGAACTTTTCATCGAAGCGTCTAACGGGTAATATAGTGGATAGAGAACTGAAATATTCATGATAGTTTGATTATTTTTTATATAAATAGTTATTTGTCAATTAATTTAAATAAAAATATGTTTATCATCATTTTAATTTTTGACATTAATATATTTTAATTTAATATGCAAATGACATACTTAGGACTTTGATCACAACTAGGGCCAGACGGCCTACCAGGGGCCTGTGGCTTGACCTGTATTTGTCCTGGTTTGGCCTTACCTATTTAAAAATAAAATAAGGCTCAAACATTAAAATATGCATGTTTTTCTTATCAAGCTGGGCCTAGAGTTAATTTAAAGTCTATTGAGTATGACATGTCGGCCTGGTTCTGTTAAGGTGATGTGTACACTGCATATATAAATATATAATAGAAGCATGCTTTATAAATATGTCAGACTTAAACAAAAAAAAAATTATAACAGACCACAAATCAAACTCAGGTAAATTTATTATTATACAGACCTGACATGATCTATTTTCACCCCTAATCACAGCCAATACAAAGGTGCTTAAATTTTTTTCACTTTTCCAATTGAAGAAAAATAAACCAGTCTAGTTAATCAATTTTGCTCTTAGCAGTAATTTAGATAAATATATAAAAAAAATATTTTTTCACCAAAGCTAAATATCCAAGCATATAATTTATGGTTTTGCAAATTTCTTTTAAAATATTTATAGTTTTGACAAACTTCTCTAAATTTATTATATATCAATTTTTGTTAAAATAAAAATAGCATTTTTTGTATTGCCTAAATTTTTAAGAAAATCGAATTAACACCTAATCTAACTTAATATCTTGTATTATAAAAGCCCCTATATATACAAATCCCACATTTATAATGCATTATTATGTGGTTACAGAGTTGAGCACCTCTCAAACTTTTCATTCACCAGCCTCTGATTTGCCCATGCATCAAAATAAAGCAAAACCGATGTGTAGTCCACTGCTTGCTCCTTGCTGCCATACTTATCAACTTTTATTGATGCATTCCCATCCAAAGATTCACGGCAGATTCATCCTTAATTTGAATAGTAATTCAAGCTCCCAATTTACCACACGCGCACAACCAATAATGCGACATTTAAAAATCAAAATCATGCATGCTGCATCCTTAGGCACAACATGTCTTCCTGGTTGAGCCACTCGATCCTTATCTTTTGTGATGAGTACATGAACGATGGTTCAAGCTCGAGGTCAATTCGTCTGAGTTGACACATAGTCCGAGTTCACATGTCATGCGAGTCAACCAGCGACGACGAGTTGTGACTATATTTGACGCTATCATATATCTCCTGTGGATGAAGTGGGTCAACCTGTATTGCACGTGCCGAGCTGACTGGAGAAGCAGATGGACATGCTCGTCAATAATTGATGTCGCCTTTTGCAAACACAGTGCGAAACGACTCCTCAGCCGTCGATCCTAATCATCCGACGGCCAAGATCAAAACCCCGGGGATCGAGTGACCCGACCACTCGGGGTGCGACCACCATCGCAAACATCGAACGCATCAGCGCGCACCGAGTTCCCTCACTCCCCCGGGCCCCACCTGCACTTCCGCCACGTGTTCATGACCCACTCGTTTGGCCCGTATTAGGTTATGGATTTCTCATTTCTCGGTGGTCCCCACGTCCGACGCGCAGTATAAATTGCGAGCCCCGGAGAGGCCCTCTCTTCTCAGGCGAACGAAGTGAGAAGCGATAGTAGATTAGTAGCTAGCTAGTACTAGCGATCTCTCTCTCGGTTCTTCTCGCGACCTCCTCGAGCTCTTGACAATGGAGGGCTGCAGCGAGCTCCTGCGGAGGTCGAAGCCGTATATCGCCATGATCTCTCTCCAGTTCGGCTACGCCGGCATGAACGTTATAACGAAGGTCTCCCTTAGCAAGGGGATGAGCCACTACGTGCTCGTCGTCTACCGCCACGCCTTCGCCACTCTCTCCATCGCTCCTTTCGCCATCATTCTGGAGCGGTATTCATCGTTCAATCTCAAAAAGCTTCCTTTTTTCTTTGACAGAGGACGACGTACTCTAATATATGCTAAATTTGCACTTTCTGTGCTACAGGAAGGTGCGGCCGAAGATGACGAAGTGGGTATTCTTGCAGATATTTATGCTGGCACTTCTCGGGTGAGTTCTTAATTTAGTTCTTCATGCACGCAAGCGAATAACAAATCTCATGATCCTTGTCATTATCACAACAGGCCTGTGATAGACCAAAACTTTTACTACGTTGGTCTCAAGCTCACCTCTCCCACCTTCTCTTGCGCCATGAGCAACATCTTGCCGGCCATGACCTTCGTGATGGCCGTGCTTTGCAGGTACACTTATAAAGCTATGATATTTATTTTTAAAATTATGATTCACAGCACCATATATAACAATCTAACGAACGGGACAATTATTTCCATGCATATATAAAAGGATGGAGAAGGTGGATTTAAAGAAGGTAATATACCAGGCGAAGGTAGTGGGCACGCTGGTGACGGTGGCGGGAGCCATGCTAATGACGCTTTACAAGGGGCCCATAGTGGAGATCATGTCGAGCAGACACGCTGGATCAAACTCTCCGGCGGCGGCCGACGCCGACCCCAGCGGCAGGAACTGGTTTCTGGGCTCCATCTTCCTCATCCTCGCCACCTTAGCTTGGGCTTGTCTTTTTGTCCTCCAGGTATTCGACCAAACTGGTGTTCTTCTTTCTAGTGAACTGAGTGCTTAATTTGTGCGGCAACTACGTGCTCTCGCAGGCAGTGACGCTGAAGCAGTACTCGGCGCAGCTGTCCCTCACTACATGGATATGCTTTGTGGGGACTCTGCAGGCAATTGCAGTCACTTTGGTGATGGAGCACAAGCCTTCTGCTTGGGCCATTGGCTTTGATATGAACCTTCTTGCTGCTGCCTATGCTGTTAGTGCATGTTTATAAGATTAATTTTCTTTTTAATGGATTAATTAGAATTATACAGGGAGTCTAATTAATTATTCTTGACAAAAATACAATTATATGCAGGGGATTGTGACATCCAGCGTTGCATATTATGTTCAAGGGCTGGTGATAGAGAAGAGAGGGCCAGTATTTGCATCAGCCTTCAGCCCTCTGATGATGATCATAGTTGCAGTCATGGGCTCCTTCATCCTCAGTGAAAAAATCTATCTTGGAGGGTGCGGATTAATTCTTTGTTACGTATATGACTGAAAACTGAATTATATCAACTATTTTTTTGATACATAATTAAAATTTTGGGTGCAGTATTCTTGGGGCAATCTTGATAGTTATAGGACTGTACTGGGTTCTCTGGGGAAAGTACAGGGAGAACAAGGAGAAGAAAGAGAAGGAAGCCATGTCTTTGCCTGTGGCTCAAAGGGAGGGTGAAGGATGCGAGCTTGCTTCCTCTGCTAGAGAAATAATTGGAGTTGCCATCAGCAGCTCAAAACAAGTCAAAGCAGAGGAAACACTTGAAGCCTGATGCTTCAATGAAAGAAATTAAGAAGATAATAAGGGAGAGGGATTTGGTGATGAGTTAATTAAATATATGGTTTTGCCATAATATGTTTTTCCCATTTTTATTTTCTTTTTCCCTTTTTTTTTTGGAGTTGTGTGCGGAGTTGATTTGTAAGCACTCAATTAAATGAGATGATGAAATGGTTAAATGACATTAAGAGAGTTTTATAACCTCTCTTCCGGGAAATTTTGTCTTTGCTGATTCTTAAAGTTGTTAAATTATCCATATTTTTTGTATATGCAAAAATGAAAACATAAATAATTCTTTCATGCAACATATATATTAGAAATTTAATATTTTTATATGATCCATGCATGTAAGTGATATTATTCAATCAATAATAATGTAAGGGCCACTTGGTTTTGGTGGAAGAAATATAAATTGGTATTAGCCCACTACTAGCTTAGTGGTTAGACTCTGTACGGTTATGAGTTTGATTCCTAATTGTAGAGTCTTTAGGTCTTGCGAGGGCTATATTATAAAGCTTAACTTTTTATTTTAAAAAAATAAATATGACTTGGCAAATAGAGAAAGAAATAAGTGAATTATTAGCTATTAAAATAATTAAGATCAAAGGGTGTGGCTTGATGGTCCATGAGGATTAACACAAGTCTTTGTATCACTTAATTTATTAATATCTTTTAAAGCAAAATGCTCAACTTTTATATATTAAAACCTTAGTAAGGGGTGTTTGATATGCAATAATCTATCGACGTATTATCATATTTGGTTCAGACACTTTATCAATAGTCCAAATTGCCTCGTTAATCCATATTACCACCCAAGTGTCAATGTAGATATCCCACATGAGAGATTAGTATATGGATTACCACCAAATGATAATCCTAAATTTTAATATTGTTCTTCTTTTCCATACATTATTCTTCATGCAAGGCACCATCAAATTTTGATAATAATTCTTTTGACAATTTTTATTAAGTCAAAAAAAATATAAAATTAGATATATTGTCATCTATTTTCACCAAACATGTCAAACGTAATAATATTATATTATCGATAGAAAGTGATAATTTATCTTGTGGTAATGTGAATTACCATTTTTAACATTACAAAAACAATGTACAAAACGTACACAACCGTAAATTCATTTCATTCCACCAAGTGATTCAAAATCGTACAACTCATCTACAGTGTCGACAACTTGCTGACAAAGTCAACAACCCGAGACAAAGACAAAACACCCCGCACTGATATCTCTGTTGCTTGTGTGATATCTATTTGTGTTGCAGATGACTTACAAAAAATAGAAGAATTTGGTTCATGCCAAATATGATTGCATGCATGATGCCAAAGATGGATCGACGAAATAGCGACGCGGGACTGCACGTTGGCCGCGACTGATGGTCACATAAAGTTGGCCGGGTGGCGGCCACTGGCATGCACGACAACGACGCGCTAGGCTCTAGCCGCGGTGTCCCACTCGACTGCAGCGTTGTTGCAACCACTCTGGCCGCATTGGTCAGCATTGTAGGACAGCAATCTCAGCCCCAATCGACCGCCGATGGACTCATGTTGTGAGAGGAGGGTGTGGGGGAGTGGCGAGGGACTACCACTTGTGGTGGGTCCGGCGAGAAAATGGGGAACAAAGGAGGGAGACAAATGAGCAAGAAACTAAAGGAGAAAATGAGATAAGGATAAAATATATTTTTCTTCGTTCGTATAAAATTTGATCAAAAATTATAAGATGATCAATTTTAAAATTACTTAACTATCTCAAAAGAGTCTGTCCACGCAATTTCTTCATTTATTAATACCTTTTAAAGCAAAGTGCTGAACTTTTACTAAAACTTTACAACAGTGGATAAAAACATAATTCATTTCATTCCATCCGGTGATTCCAAACTAGATAAAAAATCCTTTCCACATATCCAATTATCCAACTAAAGAATAGTTGGTGACTGGGAAACAACAAAGCCAAGTGCATGTCACTTCCACTTACAAAATCAAAAATTGATGACACCAGCACTTCTGGAAGAAGAATACCCAAACCTACAACACTCATGCAATGAACTCACCGACGATTCTCCACATAATTCCACAGCTTTTACCATAAAGAAAGAACTTTGGCAATCCACATTCCTCGCCTCAAAATCCACGAGAGCAGGACAAAGTCATTTTCGTGCTGCGTGACGATATATAGTGGCTCAGCAAAAGGAAGCCCATTACATGATTTCCGAAAAGAAGAAGATGCTTCCTTCCATGTTTGCGCTGCTGATGAGTGATGAGCAAGTCGTCTTCACCCACCAAGTCAAGTTGCTGAGTTGAAGCTTCCTTGCTCGGAGAGCACACACTCTCTCTCTCTCTCTACATTTTAGGATTAAACAATATTTATCTGGGAATGAGTTCCCAATACTCTACTCAAGTGCCTCGATTCATTTAATTTGTTGCAGACTGTGTAGGATTAGCAATAACATCAACTCAGAGGAGACATTGAAGTCATTCTTGACGACATGAGCAACCAAATGGGCAAATGTCATATCAGTCGGTTCGGTTTTGATATTTAAAGTACTATTATTTTGCACACTGATCGAGTTATAAATAATGATAAGTGTAGAATATAAGTAATGGCAATTATTCCTTTCACCTAAAAGTGAAGGCTCGCTTTACAAACGTTAGGCAAGATGGGAATCGGCATACTTGTTAGTAACATGTGTCATGTGGCAGTGGATGCGACGAAACGATTAAGAATTCAATGTGACTTGGGCAGCACAAAATAATCTATGGATGAAGATTTCATTGCCTGAAATTAACTCCAATATGACATATTGCCCTTTCTCCATCTTATGTATATATTCTTCTTATCGCAATCTCTTGAACAAGAGTTAGTGGATGCGGCGAAACGAGCTTGTGATGACAAGTTTGTTTTTGAAGGAACGTCTCAACTAATCAAACTTGTCCAATATAAGTATGGATAACAGCTAGGCAATTTGAAGCATGGATTAACTTTAGGTCCCAAGTCCAATTGGATTCTGATGAACTTTTGTTTAGTCATATTTCTTTAAAGATTTAAATGCTCAAGAATGATCGGACCGGGTCTAATTTTAGGGTCTGAGCCTAGATCCGGATTCCTAATTAACTCAAAATCCAGCCCACTAAATGTTATAGGAAATACATAAAGGGGATAATTACTAGATATATCCTAATTTTTATAAATTTTCTTATATTTATTCAAACATTTTATTTGTATTAATAGGTACTGATGCCCCATATTAGTTTGAAATAAATTGAGATAATTTTGATTTATTTTTTAAGTCAAAACATATTACATCAGTATTCAAATAGTGAAATTAACACATTTTGACAGTAAAATATAATTAAAACAAATTAAAATTTGAAATACCATATTGACACGAATAAAATATTATGATAGATTTGAGAAAAATTCTAAAAATTATAATATATTTAGTAATTAATCATACATAGTAAAGAGTATTTGTATGATATATTTCCTATTTATTTCCGAGCTCTTAAGTGAAAATATCAAACATTACGAGGACCGGTTAGCAAATTCATCAAGATGTGACTCGAAGCATGAACGTTTTGGATGTAGATTGAGATGGACGACCTAACTCATCTCCTCGTCTGTCTAATCATCCAATTATTAAAAGCAAAATATTTGCTCTTTTAACTTTTTTTTCTTTATAAATAATTATTAAACATCAAATTAGCCAAGGAAAAAATTCTCCAGCATTAATTTACTGCCACAAACACCCAAATAATTTAGAAAAAATGAATGAAATGACTCGTACTTTAACATTTGAAACAAATATATACTTCAACTTTTAAAATTATAATAATAATAGACTACCGTTATATTTCTGTTAATTTATCCGTTATTTGCTGACGTGGAACGACACGTCAATAGATAAAAATTATTTTTTAAATACAAAATGCCACGTCATCCTTAATCCTACGTGGCAATTTTTAAAAATATATATATTATAAAATATTAATTAATCCACGTCAGCCGCCACACTTAAACCTAATATTTTAAGTAATAAATTAAATCTAAAAAACCGTGCCGCCCAAATCACTCGACACCCCGCCCAAATCACTCGACCTAGTTGTTCTTGTCACCTGCCATTGACGCCGGCGCCTCACCGCCTCACCTTGCCTGCCATTGTCGCCTCACATCGTCTATTTTCTCTGGCGCCTCACCTCGACAGCTTTACCATTCTCGTCGCGCCTCACCCTGAAGGTATTTGTTTTATTATTTCTTGACAATTTTTTTGATCTTTGTCGAATCCTTGCGTTCTTCTTGCAGCCCCTTTGTTGGATCCTTGCGATCCTCCTACCAAATGAAGGTTTTTTTGGATTTGAACCCTAGATTTTAAACTGTCAACGCATTGAAAACCCTAAATTTGAATTCATATCTTGATAATTTGTATGGTTTGAAATCAATTAATCTGCATTGTTTGAATTCTGTATATCATTATTGTTTGAAATAAAAATCTATACTTGTATATAGTACGTATTTTATACTGATATATATCTATATTTTATACTGATATATATCGATATTTTATACTGATATATATCGATATTTTATACTGATATATATCGATATTTTACACTGATATATATTTGTATTGTTTGAAATATGTACATCAATATTTTGATGTCGATATCATTATAACCAACTAGCATTTTACTGTACAATGGCATCAACATCAAAATCAAAACGAATATCAACGGAGATCGATGAAGTATTTATAACCTCGTCAATGTCTCCACCATTGTGTGATCATAAGCTTGCAGCCTGCTAGTTAACTTCAAATACGAAGAAAAATCCCCGAAGATGATTTTGGAGACACTACTAGAAACTTGGTCTTCAGCAACGGCCGCTCAAGCCGTTGCTATTTGCAACGGCTTTCTTACGGCCACCCGAGCCATTGCAGATATCTATATCTGCAACGGCGTTCTAACGGAAAACCGAGCCGTTGCTGATTATTTTAATTATCAGCAACGGCGTTCATACTGACAGGCGAGCTGTTGCTGATGTTTTAATTTTCAGCAATGGCTTGCTAACGGATAAGTGAGCCGTTGCTGATGATAAATTATCAGCAACGGCTTTCTAACGGGCGAGTGAGCCGTTGTTGATAAGTTTATATAGGGCACGCTCTCGCGCCCAACCCTTCTTCCTCTCGTTGCTGCCGCCGCCGCTCCTGCCGACACCGCTCGCCGCTACTGCTGACGTCGACGCCTCTCGCCGACGCGCCGCTGCCGCTGCTGCCGGTATGTTGATCGGCCGACCTATACCATTTCGGCCGGAGATGTTAAAATCCGACCGAAACCCTATTTCTAGGGATTCGGCCGGCGGCGGTCGGACTATGGCCGCCGCCGGACCTTCTACAGTGGCCGGACAGTGTGTCCGGCCACTGTACGCCGGCGCCGGAGGGTGGACTCCGGCGCCGGAATATATATATATATATATATATATATATATATATAGTTTTGAAATTGTTAATTAATTATTTTATAAATGTTAATTAATTGTTTAGATTAATTATTAGGGTTTAGATTAATTTCGGACACGCGCCGGAATCGTCCACTTCGGACGCGTGCCAGAATCGTCCAATTCGGACTCGCATCGGAATCGTCTAATTCGGACTCGCGCCGAAATCGTCCACTTCGGACGCGCGCCAGAATCGTCCAATTCGGACTCGCGCCGGAATCGTCCACTTCGGACGCGCGCCGGAATCGTCCACTTCGGACGCGCGCCGGAATCGTCCAATTCAGACTCGCGCCGGAATCGTCCACTTCGGACGCACGCCGAAATCGTCCAATATGGACTCGAACTGTCTCGAAACATTTAGAAAATAATCATCCATCCGACGAGTTGATATGTTTCACGTACGCATCGACGAATCGAATATGATTTAGCAAAACCTTAGATCCGTTCGGGGATTGTATGTTCGTGTAAAAGAAGTAGATGATCTTTTATACGACGTACAATTCTTGAATTGTCCCTGATTGGATAATTTGGGAATATAGTTATTTGTACTGCACTTACGTTTTTATTTTAACTGTTAACTAATTATTCTAAAATTCGGCAATATCTCTCTTGTTCTCCGATACGCGCCTAGATGATATGCGTATTCGGAGAACTGTAGGGAGATGCTGTCGAAATTTAGAATAATTAGTTAACAGTTAAAATAAAAATGTAAGTGCAGTACGAATAACATAAATCCCGAATGGAATAGGACAATCTCACCTAAAGACATTAACCAAAGAAATTGTCATTGATTGACAGAATCATGTCGGCTGATCGAAGTTGGATGTACCGACGTCTTGATCGTGGAGCTTTAACGAATGAGTTTCGATTAGGCGTAACGTACTTCCTAAATTTTGCCTATTCGAATCGGAATTTCGTTAGCATGGGTGATCAAATCCGATGTCCGTGCCGCATTTGTTCGAATGAACGATTTTTGGATCGGGAGACTGTCACTCTGCATCTATATACCAAAGGATTTGCACCAAGATATTTTCTATGGACTTGTCACGGGGAGTCACGCGAAGTCGGGACGTCGAGCAATCCTGTCCTTCAGACATATGGTGAATCTTCCTCTGCTGGTGCTTCTTCATCCAGTCAATATAATCCCTATAGAACTATGATACTTGATAGTCTTGGGGGTCAATTCCACCTGAATGATAATGTTGATCGGCCAGTTCTTCAGACATCAATCCCACCAGATACTACAACGGTTGATATCACAGAAGTAGGGGCTGCGGTAGAGATTGAATTACCGAATAAAGAAGCTGCAGAATTTTACGAGATGTTGAAAGCTGCCGATGAACCTTTGTATGAGAATTGTTCTAAATACACTAGGTTTTCAGCAATGACACAGCTCTTAAACATCAAGACCGATTGTAATATCAGCGGAGTTGCGTATGATCGGATTGCTGGATTGATTAATGGAATGCTGCCTACTAATAACAAGTTTGAGCCTACTTTTTATAAGACTAAAAAGCTAATGAGAAAATTGGGGCTTGGGTACGAAAAAATACACGCGTGCCAAAATAACTGCATTTTATATTATAAAGAAAATGTGCAGTTGGATAAATGCCCTGTATGTCAACACCCTCGTTACAAGGAGAAGAAATTGGTCCGACAAAAAAATATCCCGTTTAAGGTGCTTCGGTATTTTCCACTAACACCGAGGCTTCAAAGATTATTCATGTCGGAAAAGACAGCCCCCTACATGAGTTGGCATGCAAGAAGTCGTGATGATACAGTAATGACTCATCCATCTGACAGTGAAGCATGGAAACATTTGGATACATGTTATCCTTCATTTGCTAGGGATACTAGAAATATCAGATTGAGATTGTGCACAAATGGTTTTAATCCGTTTGGACATTCTGCAACTCCTTATTCAGTTTGGCCAGTGCTGCTGACAGTTTATAATTTGCCACCGTCAATGTGCATGAAAGATGAATTTATTTATCTTTCGATGATTATTCCGGGCCCTAAGGGTCCGCGAAAAGAAATTGACATATTTCTCAAACCCTTGATAGATGAATTGAAAACATTGTGGACTGAGGGAGCTGTCACTTATGATTGTCATCGGAAGCAAAACTTCAATTTAAAGGCCGCGGTCTAGTGGACAATCAATGATTTCCCCGCGTACGGCATGTTGTCGGGTTGGAGCACTCACGGCCGACTCTCTTGCCCGTATTGTATGGAACACTCTAAATCAATCAGTCTTCAGAACGGATGAAAAATCTCATTCTTTGATTGTCATCGTCGATTCCTACCGGTTCATCACCAGTATCGAAGGAATCGTAATAAATTTACTAAGGGCAGAGTCGAAAGAGATGGGCCACCACCAATGTTGTCTGGTGAACAAATGTTAGCACGTGTTTCAGCACTTCCAGATATAGTATTTGGTCGCAATGAAAGAGTGTTAGGTTTTGGCCAAACACACAACTGGGTGAAAAAAAGTATCTTTTGGGAATTGCCCTATTGGAGTTCATTATTGATTCGACATAATTTAGATGTCATGCACATTGAAAAAAATATGTTTGATAATATTTTCAACACTGTGATGGATATTTCTGGAAAAACTAAAGATAATATCAAAGCCCGACATGATCTGAAAATACTTTGTAAAAGACCAGAGTTGGAGTTACAAGAGGTCAACGGACGATATCTGAAACCGAATGCCCTATATGTGTTAAATAAACAACAGATCAAAGATGTTTGTCAATGGGTAAAAGAACTCAGATTACCCGATGGATATGCTTCAAACTTATCTCGATGTGTGAACGTCGATGATTGCAAAATATCAGGGATGAAGAGCCATGATTGTCATGTATTCATGCAGAGATTACTTCCGATCGCATTTCGAGATCTTCTACCTGATAATATTTGGGGTCTGTTGACTGAATTAAGTATGTTTTTTAGAAGCATCTGTGCAAATGTCCTTCGACTCGAAGATATGTCAACACTTGAAAATAATATTGTTGAAATCATATGCAAGCTGGAGCAGTTTTTCCCTCATGCATTTTTTGACTCGATGGAGCATCTACCGATACGTACACTTGGCATACGAGGCACGAGTTGGTGGCCCCGTTCAATATCGTTGGATGTACTTATTTGAAAGATACATGAATCGTCTGAAGAAAAAAGTAAAGAACACCGCAGCTGTTGAAGGATCAATATCTGAATCGTATATCATCCAAGAAATTTCAACATTCTGCTCATTTTACTTTGAATCGACAGTACAGACAAGATTTGATCGTCTTCCACGTAACGACGACGGGGGTGTTCGACATTCAGATGGACGTTTAAATATATTTTGTCACTCTGGTCGTGCTTTTGGTTCTCGTCCATCTCGACACTTAAGCGATGAAGAGTATCATTTGGCACACTTGTATGTATTACTCAATTGTCCAGAGATTGAACAATTCATTGAAATATTTGACATTGAGATGGTGCAAAAATACTCTATTCACAACGATCAAGAATTGGAGACATTACGGAATCGTGATTTCCCTTCTTGGATTCAGACTTACAGCAAAGATCACAGAGCTGAAATAGATGAAAAAATATTTGAGTTTGTTAGTGGACCGTCGCGACTTGTGTCGTGCTATAGCGGATATTTTGTTAACGGGTATAAATTTCACACGGTTGAATATTCATCTACAAAAAAGACGATGAATGCTGGGGTCTGCGTGAAAGGGACAACCTACGTTGAATGTGATATGGATTTCTATGGACTAGTGGAAGAAGTGATAGAGTTGCACTACTTCAGCTTGAAATCAGTGTTCCTATTTAGATGTCATTGGTTCGATACAACAGAAAGGGGCATGAAAATTCATCAAAAATACAAACTTGTTGAGGTTAATTATAAATCGAAATTGGCAGCAAATGAGCCTTTTATATTGGCATCACAAGCCGAACAAGTATATTACGCGAAGTATCCGGCTCGAAATAAAGATAGAGCAGATTGGCGTGTAGTCTGTAAGACAAAAGGTAGAGGAAAAATTGATCCGATAGTAGGAGAAAATAATCCTCCTGGTTTCTATCAAGAAGATGATCTTCCTGCTCTGGATCGTATTATTCCAATACTCGAGGATGCAGACACAACATCAATTCAATTAGAAGTTGAATATGCTGATGATGACGATCATGAAATTGAGGAAGCTGGAGATGAAGAAGATGAAGAAGAAGAAGAAGAAGAAGAATTCGAAGACTATTATTCAGATGATGAAGAATAATTGTAAAGTATATATTTTATTAAATATATCTCTACTATTTATACAATAATCTGATTATATGTCTGTTCGACAGATATGTCTGGTCGTGGTTATCAACGCAGGAGAGTTTCGGAGTCTCCGATCGGTGAGACTCCAGCACTTACTCATGTTGCTGATCCTCCTGTTGCTGATCCTCATGAGGATGATACTGCCGAGGCTAGTACATCCAGACGTAGGCGGCCACGCGGGCCGAACAGGTGGCAGCCTCCACCAGCCACAGAGTCACGTAGATTGATTAACGTGATTGGGGAGCGGTACGTAATATATCATGAATTATGAATCATTACAAATTTATTATATCATAATATAATATTAAAATTTATTTTTGTTGTGCAGGTTCCAGCAAGAAGAAGTGCCGAGGAGCATTTCTTCTACTATTCGACGATACATGCACGGGGCATGGCCTACGTGGTCTCACGTGCCTAGCGAGCACGTCGACATGTTATGGCGCGGGTTTGAGGCACGTATTATTATTATTTTTACATGCATGATGATATATTAATATTGGTACTGATATTATTATTTTGCAGGCTCGCTATACATGGGCCGAGGACCAGAGGCCCTTCATTTACGCTGCCCGGGAGGCTATTTCCCGGGCAAGGTACAACGGGCAGCTGGGGCAGGCTCGGTCCCAGGCGATGGCCCGAGCTGGGACCACTAACATCGCGGAGACTCGGGGATACGGCCCCGGTTGGATTACTCCGGATATATGGGACCAGCTCGTGGGGATATGGTCGACGGATCGATGGCAGGAGGTTTCTCGGAATGCGGCTAGAAATCGCATGTCGGGGGGAGCAGCGCGTCACACCGGCGGCTCTGTTGCATTTGCAGTGCACGCAAATCGTATGGTAAGTATATCTTTTAATTATATATTTTATTTGTTATTATGTGTACTAATTAATGTATTTGTTTTGTAAATGTAGACGACGGTGTCGGATGACGGGACTGTCCAGCGACCCTCTCCGATGGCGGTGTTTGAGCGGACTCACCGTCGAGCACATGGGACGGGGGAGTACATCGACAACCGCGCTGCATATATTATGGTAATTATATATTTGTTTAAATTATTCATTATATATTTATAATTTAAGTTTTATGATAAATATTAAACAAAAAATCAAACTCGAGTAGGAGACCTACAGCCAGACGGTGGTGCAGCGTGGGGGTACCCCCGAGGACTTTGACGCAGCATCGTGGGTCGAGGCCGCAGGTGGCTGGGACCATGGCCGCGTATATGGCTTCGCAGATAGTGGTCATGCGCGAGCCGTACTAGGGCCACTTGGGGCACCGACCCCTCCGATCGCTGGTGAGCGGCCGTCCACCTCCAGATCCAGTTATGATCATAGTAATAGGATAAGGACACTAGAGGAGATGGTCGCGCGTCAGACTGAGTTGATGGAGCGCCAGAGTCAGACGATGGCGAATATAGAAGCTATGCTACGCAACTTGTCGGGTCACCCCGAAGCAGGCATCTCTTCAGCATCATCTAATCCATCATCCTCGAGTCAGTCCACGCCGGTGTACACTCAAGCACTCCAGACCCCACCATATGATCCAGGCCATCCTCCATCGTCATCGTGAGATTTTGTTTATATTGACTTTGTTACTGAGATATTGAACTTGTTTAATTTATATTGACTATGTTACTGAGATGTTGATACTTCAATTTTGCATTTGAATTGTGTTTATACTATCGTGGATAATTATGAATATAAATATAATTGTTTTGATGTATATCTTGGTGTGTTTGTGATGTGTGAATGAATGTGTATGAGATGTTTGTGATGTGTGAATGAATGTGTGTATGAGGGTATGGGTGTGTGAGTTATGTATCAGATAAATGTATCAATGTATCAATGGAAATTTGAAATTTTCAAATTTTCTGGTTGCAGGTATAGGTCATCAGCAACGGCTTTCCCACGGGCGTCCGTGGGAAAGCCGTTGCTAAAAGTGTATCGAAAGTCGTTGCTGATGACCTACAGCAACGGCTTAGCGACGGGGTTTTACTAACGGCGTTGCTACGGACTCGTGGCCGTTGCTATTAATGTTATCAGCAACGGCTCTGGGTCTGTGGCAAAACCGTTGCAGATAATATTTTTAGCGATGGCCCAGCGGCCGTTGCTGATAATATTTTGAGCGACGGCCCGAGCGGCCGTTGCTGATCCGTTGCTAAGTCATCAGCAACGCGACTTTCTGTCACAGCGCTATTGCAACGGCGTAGCCGTTGCTGATTCGCTTCTGCAACGGCTCAGCAACGGTATCAGCCGTTGCTATGACCATTTTTCTAGTAGTGAGATGCATACATTGGAAGGTCTATTTATTTAGAAATATTTTTAATAACATTTTTTTTGTAATGACTTCTAACTTCAATTTTCTCTTTTAATAGGATGACGATTGTGGTTTCTTTGAGTGACATGATCCTGAGTACTCTGGACGAGCAAAGGAAGCTTTGCACTACTTGACTATCGATAAAGATAATCTCAAACAACATATCATGCTACTTCAACGGAAGAACGATATTCTTGAAAAGGATAACAAAAGGCTTCAAGAAAAATGCATGGTCATGAAATTCTTATTTGTTGCTTTGATTGTAGTATGCATTACTACTTATAAACTCATGTAATGGATGGTTGGTTGGGTTGTAAGACAAGCTAATATTAGTGGTCATATGTAATTAATACTATAATTAGTGGTCCTATGTATTATGTAAGACAAACTAATGTTAGCGGTTCTATGTAATTGAACCTATCAGTATCAGCATACTATTTTTGTCATATTCATACTTATGTTTTTGTCATCAGTTGTTGTGGTGCTAGAAATTCATAATGAATGTGCATTTTACATGCAAAACACTATATAATAGTATCATATACTGATATTGAGTATCAGTATCATGCTGATACTGATACTATTGTTATTAGTATCAGTATCAACTGATACTAATACTGTTGTTATCAGTATCAATATCAGTGATACTGATACTAATAACAAATACTCAACAGATCTTAGCAATTACGGATAGCAAACGAAGGCCCAGCTTAGTAGGTCAGGTCTTGGCTCATCAGACTCAACAGATCATAGCTCGAAAATAAGACTTGGAAAAGGCTGATAGTGATACTGATACTGATACTGCATTGTTATCAGCTGATACTAATATTGATCAAATATTGATACTGTTGGCTCAAGATACTGATATTGAACAAATACTGATACTGTTGGCTCGGTAACAAGACCTGGAAAAGGCTGATATTGATACTGATATCAAATACTCAGTATCAGTTGATACTGATACTATTGTTATCAGTATCAGTATCAACTGATACTGATACTGATAATAAATACTCAACAGATCTTAGCAAATACTGATAGCAAAGGAACACCTAGCTTAGCAGGTCAGGTCTTGGCTCAGCAGACTCAACAGATCATAGCTCGGAAACAAGACTTGGAAAAGGCTGATAGTGATACTGATACTGATATTGCATTGTTATCAGCTGATACTATTGGCTCAACTGATATTGATATTTAACAAATATTGATATTGTTGGCTCAAGATACTGATATTGAACAAATACTGATACTGTTGGCTCAGGATACTGATATTGAACAAATACTGATATTATTGGCTCGGAAACAAGACCTGGAAAAGGCTGATATTGATATATACTGACATCAAATACTTAGTATCAGTTGATACAGATACTATTGTTATCAGTATCAGTATCAATATCAGTGATACTGATACTGATAACAAATACATATACTAATAACAGGTCTTTGCATGTCAGGTATTAGTTCAACAGACTCAACAGATCACAAATATACCGATAACAGTATCATATACTGATAACAAATACTTAGTATCAACTGATTCTGATACTGATATTATCAGTATCAGTATCATGCTGATACTGATACTGTTATAGTATCAACCACTGGACCAAATATAATTTTTGATAATATCATTCTTGATAATACACATAACGGAATATCATTTTTATATAAGCACATCAAAAAACTTTACAATATCAATTCATTTGTTGGATAACAATTTCAAAAGGTTGGATATCAATTCACATAACCAAAGAACTTCAAAATAACCACAGTTTCACCTTTCCCGTATCAAAAAGCTTTACAATAACAACCACATATCAATAGATTACAATAACAACCACATATTAACCAAATGTGGGTATCAAAATAACCAAAATAACCAAATTCAATATCAATTTGTTGGATTCATAGGTGATGTTTGAAATCCTTGAAATAGTTGCTGACTTTCTTCAATTGGTTGTTGACTTCCTTGAGTTGGTTGTTGACTTTCTTATACTGGTTGTTGACTTCCTTGAGTTGGTTGTTGACTTCCTTGGACCCTCCTACCACGTTCATGAATCAACGAGCCACTCCATTCACCATGAGATGACCATACCGATAAACTTGAGCTAGGCATCTAGAAAATGATTCAAAATGAAGAACATAAGGAACATACTGATAGAAAAAATAGGATTCAAATATAAAATTAAAATAGATGAGACAACTTACTCTAAAATAGGTATTTCCCGTTTCTTCACCAACGAAAACTCTAAATCCTTGAGACGCAATTGCTCGTTCTCTAGAAAACACCTAGTATTTTGATGATACAAATATCAGTATATTTTAATTTTGATATGTACTGGGTGATATATTAGTATACTGATATATTGATATATATACTGATATATCAGTATATTGATATAACAGTACATGTCAATATATACTGATAAACTGATATATATACTGATATATTAACATATTGACATATACTGTATACTGATATATCATTATTAATATCAGTATACTGATATATTATGTCCAACTTGATGGCACAACTTCCAAGTAATAATTGTATCTCTTCTAGACAATCTAGAAGTGCTGGATTGTTCTTCATTCATTTATCTCCTCTTTTTCTTTGGGCGGGCAGACATCTTCTTTACATGAGGAGGCAAAACAAGAGGCCCTCCAACTTCAGGCCATGTATCCTTCCCCGTCAAAGGCTCTAGTAGGAATTCATATGTCTTCATGTAGGCCTCTCGCTTATAGTATTTATCAACATATTAGTCCGAATCCTCTTTCAACCAAATTATGCATGAGATGACATATTTGCACGGTATACCACATATATTCCAATACCGACATGAACATGTGCGATTCAACAGATTAACAACATATGACCTATCAAACTCTTGGACCCCACACTTCATATTCCTTGTGGGAATAACATGGCAAAAATCTTGTTTCCGTCTTATTTTTCTCAATTTTTTTTCGTATGCTTGGACATATATCGTCATTGCTTTTCAACATCATCTCCTTTTTAGATGAAATCCTCGCCATCAACATTCGTCTGATGTCTTCAAGCATGTCAATTAGAAGCTTTGATCTTGCCCTCAAAATACTTCCATTGAATGTCTCACATATATTGCTCGTAACTAATTCACATTTGCATTGTGGACTAATAAAAGCCTGACAAAATTTTTGCACTCCAATTGCAATAAAATCTTGAAATGCCGGTGGTGAAACAGCTTGAAGCTCATTCAACGCTCGTTTAAATTCGGACTCAGCAGTGCATCTAACAATTCTCCAAAAGGCCGATTTCAGCACATGTCCATTGTGTTTTCAGTCTAGCACAATTTCGGTGCTCAGCAGCAGAAACTCGTTGTTTGATGGCATACTCTAGACCCTAACAAATGTTTAAAAAAAGAGTTAATGATATGCAAATCAGTATCAGTATCAGTTAATGTCAAAAAAATAATTGTTTGATGAATTATCAGTATCAGTATATACTAATAACATATCAGTATACTAAAATATCAGTATACTGATTGATAACATATCAGTATACTGATATCATATACTTAGCTAAAGGGAATTGACACTACTAGAAACTTGATCTTCAGCAACGGCTATCAGCAACGGCCGCTCAAGCCGTTGCTATTTGCAACGACATTCTTACGGCCGCCCGAGCCGTTGCAGATATCTGTATCTGCAACGGTGTTCTAACGGAAAAATGAGCCGTTGCAGATTATTTTAACTATCAGCAACGGCTTTCATACAGAAAGGCGAGCCGTTGCTGATGTTTTAATTATCAGTAACGGCTTACTAACGGATAAGTGAGCCGTTGCTGATGATAACTTATCAGCAACGGCGTTCTAACGGGCGAGTGAGCCGTTGCTGATAAGTTTATATAGGGCACACTCTCGCGCCCGACCCTTCTTCCTCCCGCTGCTACCGCCGCCGCTCCTGCCGACGCCTTCGCCGCTGCTGCTGACGCCGACGCCTCTCGCCGACGCCTCTCGTCGCCGCTGCTGCCGGTATGTTGATCGGCCGACCGGCTCTCATTATGTTTCGGCCAGAGAGGTTAAAATCCGACCGAAACCCTATTTCTAGGGTTTCGGCCGGCGGCGGTCGGCCAATGGCCGCCGCCGGACCTTCTACAGTGGCCGGACAGTGTGTCCGGCCACTGTACGCCGGCGCCGGAGGGTGGACTCCGGCGCTGGAATATATATATATATATATATTATTTTGAAATTGTTAATTAATTATTTTATAATTGTTAATTAATTGTTTAATTTATTAGATTAATTATTAGGGTTTAGATTAATTTCGGACGCGCGCCGGAATCGTCCAATTTGGACTCGCTCCGGAATCGTCCAATTCGGACGCGCGCCAGAATTGTCCAATTCGGATTCGCGCGGGAATCGTCCACTTTGGACGCGCGCCAGAATCGTCCAATTCGGACGCGCGCCGGAATCGTCCACTTCGGACGCGCGCCGAAATCGTCCAATTCAGACTCGCGCCGGAATCGTCCACTTCGGACGCACGCCGAAATCGTCCAATATGGACTCGAACTGTCTCGAAACATTTAGAAAATAATCATCCATCCGACGAGTTGATATGTTTCACGTACGCATCGACGAATCGGATATGATTTAGCAAAACCTTAGATCCGTTCGGGAATTGTATGTTCGTGTAAAAGAAGTAGATGATCTTTTATACGACGTACAATTCTTGAATTGTCCCTGATTGAACAATTTGGGAATATAGTTATTTGTACTGTACTTACGTTTTTATTTTAACTGTTAACTAATTATTCTAAAATTCGGCAACATCTCTCTTGTTCTCCGATACGCGCCCAGATGATATGCGTATTCGGAGAACTATAGGGAGATGCTGTCGAAATTTAGAATAATTAGTTAACAGTTAAAATAAAAACGTAAGTGCAGTACGAATAACATAAATCCCGAATGGAATAGGACAATCTCACCTAAAGACATTAACCAAAGAAATTGTCATTGATTGACAGAATCATGTCGGCTGATCGAAGTTGGATGTACCGACGTCTTGATCGTGGAACTTTAACGAATGAGTTTCGATTAGGCGTAACGTACATCCTAAATTTCGCCTATTCGAATCGGAATTTCGTTAGCATGGGTGATCAAATCCGATATCCGTGCCGCATTTGTTCAAATGGACGATTTTTGGATCGGGAGACTGTCACTCTGCATCTATATAGCAAAGGATTTGCACCAAGATATTTTCTATGGACTTGTCACGGGGAGTCACGCGAAGTCGGGACGTCGAGCAATCCTGTCGTTCAGACATATGGTGAATCTTCCTCTGCTGGTGCTTCTTCATCCAGTCAATGTAATCCCTATAGAACTATGATACTTGATAGTTTTGGGGGTCAATTCCGCCTGAATGATAATGTTGATCGGCCAGATCTTCAGACATCAGTCCCATCAGATACTACAGCGGTTGATATCACAGAAGTAGGGGCTGCGGTAGAGATTGAATTACCGAATAAAGAAGCTGCAGAATTTTACGAGATGTTGAAAGCTGCCGATGAACCTTTGTATGAGAATTGTCCTAAATACACTAGGTTTTCAGCAATGACACAACTCTTAAACATCAAGGCCGATTGTAATATCAGCGGAGTTGCGTATGATCGGATTGCTGGATTGATTAATGGAATGCTGCCTACTGATAACAAGTTTGAGCCTACTTTTTATAAGACTAAAAAGCTGATGAGAAAATTGGGGCTTGGCTACGAAAAAATACACGCGTGCCAAAATAACTGCATTTTATATTATAAAGAAAATGTGCAGTTGAATAAATGCCCTGTATGTCAACACCCTCGTTACAAGGAGAAAAAATCGGTCCGACAGAAAAATATCCCGTTTAAGGTGCTTCGGTATTTTCCACTAACACCGATGCTTCAAAGATTATTCATGTCGGAAAAGACAGCCCCCTACATGAGTTGGCATGCAAGAAGTCGTGATGATACAGTAATGACTCATCCATCTGACAGTGAAGCATGAAAACATTTGGATACATGTTATCCTTCATTTGCTATGGATACTAGAAATATCTGCCACCGTCAATGTGCATGAAAGATGAATTTATTTATCTTTCGATGATTATTCCGGGTCCTAAGGGTCCGCGAAAAGAAATTGACATATTTCTCAGACCCTTGATAGATGAATTGAAAACATTGTGGACTGAGGGAGCTATCACTTATGATTGTCATCGGAAGCAAAACTTATGGTCGACGGATCGATGGCAGGAGGTTTCTCGGAATGCGGCTAGAAATCGCATGTCGGGAGGAGCAGCGCGTCACACCGGCGGCTCTGTTGCATTTGCAGTGCACGCAAATCGTATGGTAAGTATATCTTTTAATTATATATTTTATTTGTTATTATGTGTACTAATTAATGTATTTGTTTTGTAAATGTAGACGACGGTGTCGGATGACGGGACTGTCCAGCGACCCTCCCCGATGGCGGTGTTCGAGCGGACTCACCGTCGAGCACATGGGACGGGGGAGTACATCGACAACCGCACTGCATACATTATGGTAATTATATATTTATTTAAATTATTCATTATATATTTATAATTTAAGTTTTATGATAAATATTAAACAAAAAATCAAACTCGAGTAGGAGACCTACAGCCAGACGGTGGTGCAGCGCGGGGGTACCCCCGAGGACTTTGACGCAGCATCGTGGGTCGAGGCCACAGGTGGCTGGGACCATGGCCGCGTATATGGCTTCGCAGATAGTGGTCATGCGCGAGCCGTACTAGGGCCACTTGGGGCACCGACCCCTCCGGTCGCTGGTGAGCGGCCGTCCACCTCTAGATCCAGTTATGATCATAGTAATAGGATAAGGACACTAGAGGAGACGGTCGCGCGTCAGACTGAGATGATGGAGCGTCAGAGTCAGACGATGGCGAATATAGAAGCTATGCTACGCAACTTGTCAGGTCATCCCGAACCAGTCATCTCTTCGGCATCATCTAATCCATCGTCCTCGAGTCAGTCCACGCCGGTGTACACTCAAGCGCTCCAGACCCCGCCATATAATCCAGACCATCCTCCATCTTGATCGTGAGATTTTTTGTTTGGATATTGAACTTGTTTAACTTATTTTGTTTGGATATTGATACTTCAATTTTGCATTTGAATTGTTTTTATACTATCGTGGATAATTATCAATATAAGTATAATTGTTTGGATGTATATATGTTGGTGTGTTTGTGATGTGTGAATGAATGTGTATGAGGTGTTTGTGATGTGTGAATGAATGTGTGTATGAGGGTATGGGTGTGTGAGTTATGTATCAGATAAATGTATCAATGTATCAATGGAAATTTGAAATTTTCAAATTTTCTGGTTGCAGGTATTCGTCATCAGCAACGGCTTTCCCACGGGCATCCGTGGGAAAGCCGTTGCTAAAAGTGTATCGAAAGCCGTTGCTGATGACCTACAGCAACGGCTTAGCGACGGCGTTTTACTAACGGCGTTGCTACGAACTTAGCGGCCGTTGCTATTAATGTTATCAGCAACGGCTCCAGGTCTGTGGCAAACCCGTTGCTGATAATAGTTTTAGCGACGGCCCGAGCGGCCGTTGCTGATCCGTTGCTAAGTCATCAGCAACGCGACTTTCTATCACGGCTCTATTGCAACGGCTCAGCCGTTGCTGATGCTCTTCTGCAACGGCTCAGCAACGGCATCAGCCGTTGCTGATGACCATTTTTCTAGTAGTGTGATATCAGTATACTGATCTGATATCAGTATATAACTGATATCAGTATACTGATAACTGATAACTGATATCAGTATACTAAAATACTGATATTTCAGTATATTTAGCTATAAGGAATTGATACTGATATCATAAACTGAACTATTTAAAATAGCATAAACTGATCTATTTAAAAGCAATACTTACTTTTTGTTGATCGCTTATAAGGGTCCAACCATACCCTTGATCAATACATAAGTCATCAAATAAGAGCCTCAAGAACCAACTCCAAGAATCATAATTTTCTCCTTCTACGACGGCCCATGCTATAGGGAACATTTGATTATTGCCGTCTCTACCGATTGCCGAAAGCAATTGTCCCCCAAGACATGTTTTCAAAAAACAACCATCAAATCCAATGATGGGTCTACAACCATGAAGAAATCCATTCCTTAGAGCATCAAACCCAATATACAAACATTTAAAAATAGGAGGTGCACCTGTGAACTCCCGATCACACACAACACTAAACAAGCTTGTTGGGTTCACCTTTCGAAGTTGTGCAATATACGAACCAAGCAAGGCATAGTGATCTTCAACTGATCCCCGAAGTCTTTTTAATGCCTCCCATTTTGTTATGTAACTTTTCATTATGGGGATAGTGATGTAGAATTTTCGAAGCAAGTCCTTCTCCATTTCTTCCACACCCAAATTAGGATTGCTCCTAAATTTTTCCAGATAATAATTGGCTATCCAACTTACTGTGGCTTGTCTATTCCTCATATTTCTTGAACATGAGTATTCATTAGTGTAGGCCTTAACCATCAATGTCTTATCATTCGTCAACCAACTAGCATATATCCTCCACGAGCAACCCATAATGCACTTAGTTTCCTTTCTTCTTTTGTTATTTTTGCTCGATTTGATGTTATAGCCATTGACTAATGCATAATTTTGGACAGCTTGTTTAAAATCGCCACCAGAGCCAAATTTCATTCCAATTTCAAATTTCACATCCTTGAACTCAGAATTTGGATTATATACTTTGTGACGATGTTTTTTTTCTCATATAAACATTCTCAATGTATGGAACACCTTCTTGATTAGTCTCCGGTGTAATGATTTCATCACTACTATTTTCATATTCACTGCTCCATTCAGTGCCTTGATCGATGGTGTTCTCTATGGTGTTCTCTAGATCCTCATTCAATGTCGTTGGCTGAACTATGATGAGAACCTCTTCTGACATGTTATGCATTGGATCTTCAACGGTGATCGGTATATTTGCAAGTGTTTCATTTGATCCACTGTCATATATTTCCATATTGTTCCTTCTATCCTTCTTTAAATATCTACACATCACATATTCTTCACCAGTTAGTGAATCAAATTCACTAGATAATATATCATCATCAGTTTCTCCCACAAGACAGTTGTCTTCATCTTCTGATGACTCAACATTGGTATTTCTTGGTGTTTCCATGTCATCCAGCCTCAATGCATGTTCATCATCATGTTGAAGTGTTTGTCCATCATTAGCTTCCACTACATGTTCATCATCATACTGAAGTGCTTGTCCATCATTAGCTTCCACTACATGTTCATCATCTTGCAAAACTAATTGTTGATCAGTAGCTTCAACTAAATGTTCATGATCTTGCATAAGGGACTGTTGATCATTAGCTAGTATCATAGTTGTTCGGTCTTTGTGTGCATTGTTCGATATATTTTCGTCTTCACTACTAATGAACACCTGCATCATATAAGCAAGGCAATTAGTAATTAGTTCATATAATAAAGTATAATATACTAGTATTAATATGCATCATATGCTAGTATCATATGCAATTAGTTCATACTAATATTAACCTACATCATATACTAGTATGATATAAGTATACTGATATGAGTATACTGATATCAGTATAAGTAAACTTATACTTATACCGGGGAGGAAGTTGATGATCTATCTCCTCGTGCAGGTAAAATAGTCCTTTGTCGTCAATTTGATCTTCGAACCATGGTATCTAGGATTAGGATTCAGACAACAAGATTAGGTGATAAAAAATGGGTATCTCGGGCCTGCAAGAAATGTTAGGGAAAAGATTACCTTTGGGTGAGGCGGCGGCGAGACCAGGCAAGAAATAAGAAGAAAAAAAAAGATTCAGGGTGACGCGTCGGCGAGAATGGTAAAGCTGTTGATTTGATGCTTGTCGAAGTGAGGCGCCGAAGAAAATAGGCGATGTGAGGCGACAATGGCAGGCGAGGTAAGGCGGTGAGGCGCCAGCGACAATGGTAGGTGATAGAAACAACTAGGTCGACGAATTTGTCGGGGTGTCGAGTGATTTGGGCGGCAGGGTTTTTTAGGTTTAATTTATTACTTAAAATATTAGATTTAAGTGTGGCGACTGGCGTGGATTAGTTAATATTTTATAATAATTTATTGAAATTATGCCACGTAGGATTAAGGATGACTTGATATTTTGTATTTAAAAAATAATTTTTATCCGTTGACGTGTCATTCCACGTCAGCAGATAACAAGTAAATTAACATAAATATAACGAGAGTCTACTATTGTTATAATTTTAAAAATTAGAGTATATATTTGTTTCAAATAAAAATATGAACCATATTTATTACAAACGTTAAAGTACATGTCATTTTCATTAATTTTCCCATTAATTTATCCTAAATTACCCAATTAAACATTTTGACCCGAACCCAATTAATCGGGTTCTGATTTAACGTGATCCACGAAGTGGAACCGAGTGGATCCATAAATCCTAGTACAGGATCCGGCCCAATAAACCCGGCCCGGCTTTGTATGTTTCCTGGAGGGAGAGTTTGGTAGGGGGTTGATTTCGGAAGATGTTGAGAGACCTCCGCACGCGTACTACAAAACAAGCAGCACGCACGTTGACTTGTTTTCTCTCGTTCGCCTCCCCTGCCAAAATTTGACTTTTACTTGTTTCCCCTCAGTATTTGGTTTTGTTTCAATTTAGTCCGGTACGCAGTTCGATCAATTTAATTTATGATTTTTAATTGGGTATAAACGCTAAAGTAGAGTTAGATGGTTACGTGGTCCACCACCTCCACCTAACAAGCCATTCAAAATTATTCTTCCACAAGGCAACGACTCGAGCCCTCAATTTAAGACGCATTGAAATGTGACTCCACCATGCAATTATTGCCCACTCTAACCTAGCTGGACTGCATAATTAATAGCGACCTCCTTTCTTGGAATTATTCGTCGCAAGTTTTAGCTGTTTAGGTAAGAGTAGGAAAACCAAGTCAATCACTTATCTCGGCATAAGTATGATCACGATGGGACATGACGCTTTATAGAAAAGATTAATATTTAAGGACCAAACTGAGAATAACGCATGCCATTTTCGCTAGCGGTAATATATATATATATATATATATATATAAAGTTTATTAATTACTGATAAAGAGGATTATATACAAAATAGTATTGAGCTTCGGAGGCTTGATTAAAGTCCAAACATTGAACTCCTTCAAATATCATACTTTAATTGCTGCCCAATGGACCGCTTTATTATATTTATGTAAATAAAAAAAAGAAATTATAATTATTAAAGTCTCGTGCAAGAGACTGAATTTGAAAAATAAAGTAGCTCAATCGAAGGAGAGCCAAATAGTGCCCTTGAATGGCTTGAATGATAGTCTTGGAGTCGAATTCAATTATAATATTGTTAAATTTCCAATGCGTAAATTGAATAGCATGGAGAATGGCAAGGATGTCTGCACATACAGGGAAAAAAAAAGTATCAAGGTAATACAATACAGTAAAAAGACAATCACCAAAACTATTTCTAACAATAAAAGCAATATCGAAATTAGGGTTTGAAAAAGAGTCATCACAGTTTAATTTTATACAAATACTCTGTGGGGGGTCCATTTATAAGCAATTGTGTTATTGAATAAATTACCCTCAGGTACCCGAGTTCTATTCAATATTATTTTGAGCATGATACTAAGAAGGGGATGTCGCCTAACATGATGAATAATTTCATTCATAGCGTACTAGGTAAATCAGTAAGTAATGACAGAGAATTCTAATAGGAACATTCCTAGTTTGGTTAAAGAACATCTCAAGTCAACCTCCATTAAGTTAAGAATTGCGATCATGCAAAGATAAGACAATGCGTGTTTATAATAGGAACCAATAGAGACAGTATAATCACAGGAGAAGAAAATATGATTAATGATATCAGGATTGGAGTCATCGTTGCGTGAAGGACAAGGAGATGTATTAAATAAGCTAAGATGATTTAAGTAAGATGTAATCTATCATGAAATATTTCCTCGAGGAATATTTACTGTTGCTCTTTTGCGAAAATGGCCCCCATTTTCTCACTTTTAGCACCAATAATTTTTCGAATGCATTGCAATAAATATTTGCACGTGATTGATTTTAATTTTTTACTTGAACCCACACATGGCGCGTATGTGATGCCATCATCTCGTGATGCTTTTACTAGCTAATTAAAGAAACCCAATAAAACATTTTGTAGATTCCTGCACTATTTTTTTTTGTTTTTTAAAATAATTCTTTAGGACTATGAGATTTCATTTAGTTGACATGCGAAATAACTTATTACATGAAATCAATTTTTTTTAATTTTTATGAATTAATTTTTTATATACACTTCACATAAAATATCAAAAATATATTTAATTAACATACGATAATTAGATGAAAAGTTATACATTTCCTGCCACGATATATTTAGTTGATATTAATATTGCCACGATATATTTAATTGATATTAATATTTCTTGAGAAGTGTTATTCAAAATGATCAAAATATATTTTATTTCATTACGTATATAATTAATACAATTTGTTATATATAATAATATGTAGCAAATTATACGTGCAAAATTAAATTTTATCGTAAATTACATGTATGTATAATATTTTTTTGATATGATTTACTATTGTATAATTAATATATTTTTATATACTATTTATATATTATAATTAAAAAAGATTAAAAGATTATTATTTTATTAGATTGACGTGTATAATATAACTATATAGTTATTTTTTATATAATTAATTATCAACAAATAAATCTAGGTAAAATGATCATTTTATTTCTTTTAAAATGCACGAAGTATAACTTACATGGGAGGTTCCGTAAGCCACTTTCTAAATATTTGCTTACAATGATATTTTTCAATGAGTACAACTTTTCACATTTCTTTCCACTTCTTGTCAATCGAATAATATGAAAAAAAAGTAAAACTTTGTGATAATTTACATTTCTCACACGACTTCCTAGTTCCTAACCAAATGAGCCTTGAGTTGTAGTCACAACGAATAAATATAAGAAATCGAAGATGATAATGAATTATATTATATACCATTTTTCATAATATCCTATATGAATCCTACTAATTATAAACTCTTCCTAAATCTAGTTAGAGTGTTTTTTCATTTATTAAACTCAATTTGAATTATTTTAGCAAATTACAGAAATCCACAAATATGTATATAAATATCATATTTTTTTATTACAAATCGAGTATCAGAATATGTTACCTATTTAAACAACACATGGAATCAACTGAAAATAATTTATTTTTTTGAAAAGAAAAATTTTATGCCCAACTTTGAAAACTAGCTCATAATGTGTTAGCTATATTTAGTTTGCAAAGTAAGTCAATGCTTGTCCTACACTTATACATCACCTTCTGAGATCAATGGACATTTCCCTTATCAAACATCACATCAACAATAACACATAGACAATTAACTATGAATAAAAATAAAAATAAAAATATTAAATTAAAAAAATTGAACTAAAAATGCAAATAGGCATCCACAATTCCACATATCTATACCTGTCAACAAGGAAAATATCAACAAGGTGTTGTGGTTGAAACAAATTATGCACCTCCACTGGACTTGGTCTTAGTCAATAACTCAATATTACCCAACCTCTACCAACTCCACCCATGTGTTGAGTGTGGAAATAGATGTCAATCTACAATTAAATATTACTAAATATTTCCCCATAACATGCAAGTCAAATGGACAAATTTGTGCACCTCACCTTCTTCGGCAATTAAAATACATGACAAATAGTATTCTTGTCAGAGCACTTGTTCACATGGCCATCAAGATTCCTTTTCCATGTTTTTATCTTTTTGACACAAGCACTTTAACACGAGGGGAATTTACATTTGCACATTTTCAAATTGGGAACAAATGCAAGAATGAAATTAGATGGTTAAGTTGCTCCAATTTTGATTTGAATCTTCTTTTAGATGAATCAAATAGTGATCAATGCCCAATTGGCTTCGGATTTCAATTGTTAGTCTTTATAATTATAAATTTAGCTTATACAGTATTAGACTATTTTAGTTTTGTAATCATTTAATCAAAATATATGTGTAATTCTAGTAGAAATAAGATTTTTTTTTATAGTATAAGGTAAATAAAGGTTTTCTACTAGATTTTGTTTTAAAAAAAAAATTTACTAGAGTGTGTTAAAGAAGAGGAGAGAAAAAAAATGTTAAATATGAGTAATATATAATACTGATATTAAAATAATAATTTAACGTACGAAGTAATTCCACTTTGAAATTATGTACATGATATATAAAAAAACTATCCATTGCATATGAGTTGCACGCATGTATTTGGATTATGAAATTTGCATTGCCTCCTTTAAAGAATTACGTTAAAATCAAATATAAAATAAGGAAGATTAAATTAGTTATTTTCAAGTTTCTTTAAAAATAAAAATTTCAATAAATTTAAAAAATCAATATTAATTTTTCTATATTTAAATGCCATATAATATTGCAGAGAAATATTTATACATGCAAAAAAAGCTTTATAAATATTACAAACTTGATTTAAAATTAAAAATTTCCACATTATTTAAAAATAAATTAATATTATAAATTGTAGTTATTGGAGCCATAATGTGATGAATATTAGAAGAATATTTGTATAAATATTCGATTTGACAGGGGCATCTATGTAAAACGCTAAAAAAATTAATTAAGGAACTAAAACAAATGAAACGGTCGTGTTGGGAAGTGGACTGCTTAACCGCGTGTCGGCGACAAATCCAAGCCCTTCCTGCACGTCGGCGAAAAAGCTACATCCCCAATTTGCCCTCAAGATTATACCCATTTCCTTCTTGCATAACGCACACTCGTTGGTTTAATTCTTGCCCTCTAATCCTCTTCCCTTCTCCTCCTGTGCTATTAAGCCCTCCTCCTCCTCCATATCCATCTCCCATTTTGATTCCGTTCCTTTTCCCTCCTCCTCGCTCTATTTCTAGATCTGTCATTGCAGTCCATTTGATTGAGGGAGGAGGGTGAGGAGCAGAGCAGCGTCGCCGTCGTCGTTGGTATGGGTCGGGAAGGCAGCGGCGGAGGTGGAGGCGGTGGCGCCGGCGGCGGAGCGATGCCGGAGGGAGTGCTGAAGAAGGTGCTACTCTCGTACGCGTATGTGGCGATCTGGATCTTCCTCAGCTTCACCGTCATCGTCTACAACAAGTACATCTTGGATCCGAAGATGTATGGGTGGCCCTTCCCGATCTCGCTCACCATGATCCACATGGCCTTCTGCTCCACTCTCGCCATCCTCCTCGTCCGGGTGTTCCGCGTCGTGGACCCGCCGTCGTCCCCGCCCATGTCCCGTGCCCTCTACATCTCCTCCGTCGTCCCCATCGGCGCTCTCTACTCCCTCTCGCTCTGGTTCTCCAACTCCGCCTACATATACCTCTCCGTCTCTTTCATCCAGATGCTGAAGGCCCTCATGCCCGTCGCCGTCTACTCCATCGGAATCCTCTTCAAAAAGGAGTCTTTTAAGAGCTCTTTCATGCTCAACATGCTCTCCATTTCATTTGGCGTTGCCATCGCAGCCTACGGTGAGGCCCACTTCAACACTACCGGAGTGTCGCTTCAGCTCGGCGCCGTCGCATTTGAGGCCACCCGCCTCGTCCTCATCCAGATCCTACTCACCTCCAAGGGCATCTCCCTCAACCCCATCACATCCCTCTACTACGTCGCTCCCTGCTGCTTCGCCTTCCTCCTCGTCCCCTGGTCCGTCGTTGAGCTCCCTATTCTCCGCGCTTCCACCACTCCCCTCCGCCCCGATCTCCTCATTTTCGGCACCAACTCATTCTGCGCCTTCGCCCTCAACCTCGCCGTCTTCCTCCTTGTCGGCAAGACCTCCGCTCTCACCATGAATGTCGCTGGCGTCGTCAAGGACTGGCTCCTAATAGCCTTCTCGTGGTCCGTCATCCGCGACACTGTCACCACCATCAACCTCTTTGGCTACGGCATCGCCTTCCTTGGGGTCGCCTATTACAACCATGTCAAGCTGCAAGCACTCAAGGTCAAAGAGGCGCAGAAGAAGGTAGCCCAGGCCGACGAGGAGGCCGGGAAGCTCCTGGACAAAGTTGATGGATCTGGCGAAAACCGAAAGGGTGACTCACAAGCTTAATCTATCCGTCCAAGCCCCTCCGCGTTATACCCCAACTAGATGGATTTTATTGAGTATTTGTGATGGATCTCTTCATTCGTTAGCTTAATTTATCTAGTAGTACACTTCTACAACCATGGAGGAGGTTTTAGAGAGTTAAAAAAGGAAAACAAGAGTGAAAAAAGGGGATTTTTATTGTCTTCTTTACATTGTCCAATCCTATTTTCTAGTTATTGTGCCGGATGGATTTGGTTTTTGATCAGGTTAGGCAGATTTGGAACTTGTTGTTATAGATCACATGCCATACAGATCTTGACCTTCCTGCGATAGACAATATGGATAAGATCTAGAAAGAAACCTAAAATGTTTTTAGTTGCAGTTCTTGCTATTGATGGAGGTCTATAAACAGAATTCACTAGGTTCGCATGTATGCTCTATAGATCTGTCCATGTTCTCTGAGCTGCGCATTGTCCACTATTCTCTGTACTACTCTGTTCACTGTTGGATTATGTAGGACATTTCCTGCCTCCGCCTAAATGATATTTGAATTCATATTTAATCTACTATTTTTACTTATATTTACACTGTTTAGTTCATTATTTGTGTTAGATTATCATTCGGATGCTTGTTGAACCTATATCAGTATTTGAATTGCTCTGCGATAATCATTTGCAAGAGATGGTGGTGCTTTATGCTAAAATTTTGCTCTTAAAATGATAGAATTTCTATTGTCTCTTTGTTATGTGTTCTCATCTGACTACAACATTGTGGACTTATCTATGACTTGAAGATTGCATTAGGAATCTTCTATTTGTGCATTCATTGTTCTTAGATTTTGTTTATTCATGTAGAGTTAGGAAGTTGCTTCTTCCAAAATGTGCTCTAGGTTAACAAAGAATGCCATGGATATCTTCCATGAATTATGTATGTTTATGAACTATTTCTGGGACCAGATGTGAATTTTAAAGGACATAGAAGGATTGAAATAGGGAATGAAAACCTTAGAGAGAGGCATAAAAAGGATACAATACTATTTCTTGAATCTGATCTGTTTTTTTGGAAGATTAGGGTTAAAATAGACATTGGCTTGGAAAGTGGATACAATTATAGTTTATAGTTTAGATGCTGCTTAAATTTTGTTGGATGATTTGTACTCGCTGATAATTTAAGTACAAATACAGACGGGAAAATTTTCACCTAATTGGGTGGAGAGAACGTATGGACGCGAACAATGGTTGAAGTAGGATTTTGTTGATTATTTCTTAGAATTCTGCTTCAACGACTTGGTCATGCATTTCTGCTTCATTGACTTGGTTGAGTGTTTGTTGGCATTGTTGACTTCAGAGCAGACTCACGCACTTGTTGGAAAAAGATTTTAAAATGAATATCGTCACAGAACTATGCTGCTAATTTTCTGGTCTCTTGTTGCTAGTTTTACTACAGGTAACATGTTTCATGGATTCTTCTTTGGTTTCTAATATAATATTCTTCAACAACAAACTTTTGATCTCATGCTGGCACTTCTTTTTAAATAATTTTTTTAAAGCAGAATGATAATTTTTGTGTGGCACACTTCTTCATTCACATGCTACTCAAAAGTAAATGAGACTTATCATGGACCTACATTTCTCAGTTTTATAGTGCTGATGATAGTATAACATGGCATTTTAATCTTTCATGTGCACCTTTCACCTACTGGTATTGGTAGCTCATAGCTTCTTATTGTTCAAAGTGTAAACATGTTGTAACTGGTTTTCTTGGTTGAATTGTTTCTCCACAAAATGAGGTAAGTTCTGTTCCTTCCACCAGCTGTTGTCCAGTAATCATATTCTTTTAAATCAGCTGACTTCCATCAGCAACAACTTTCCTTTCTTTTCCCTCCTATTTTGTTCTGTGTACTCGGAATATTCTTATTGAAATCTGTGAACTTTATTCGTGTACTGGATGGACTATGGAGGATTAAATTCATATGCACTAGGAGTTGCTGTTTAATTTATGAGCACCCAAATTGGTATTTGTATAAGCACGCAATACGCCTGATCCATATGAGCTTGATCTGGGTTCTGATTTTCTCAATCCAAATGCTTTTAGATTGGGTTTTCATGATTTGCAAGTAATCAGCAAATATTCAAATCTAACAAAAAAAATGGATGGATAAGATAAAGTTAAACATGGTGTCATCATAATTGAGCCAAAGCCATGTTGAACTTGAGTGCATATGATTGCTTGGCTACATGTTCTGCTGTTGTGAGACAAAGACGTCCTGAGTGGAAACTGGAAACTTGGAAAGTGAAGGAAGAAACATGGAAAACTGGAGGATGGAGACTGATGGCCACGTGGACATTGGGTTTCATAAGAAGACCAAGCGTTGAGTGAATGGAAAGTTTGGTAGAGGCGGCACAAACCAGGTTGGCCCATGCCATGCTCAGCTTGACAAAATAATATGCGGTAAAATATTCGCCTCGTGCTAGGCTAGGGTTTGTAGCTAGTGGGCTGAGTAGGGCTTTAGGTGGGCCAAGCATGACCCATGGTGGGCCGACCCATCATGACTCCACTACTTAGTAACAAAACAAAAAGGGAATTATTACTATTTTTAAAATTTTTATATAATAACTAGAAATAATCTTCATTGATCAAACAATTAAGGAAAAAGAGGTCTCCTCGACTCATACAAAGAACTATGCTTAGAGAGAGCATGGGCTACAAAGATACAACCCCGAGGTACAAATGATCATGATTGAAAATCATTTTTAAGAGACATACAAGTAGCTAAAGTCATACCAATACCAGTTCGCAGTCTTGAACCATTCAAAAGCCTATCCACAACAAACTTACAATTTGTTTCCACAATAACATTAAGAATACCATAAACAGGAGCCGGACATTATGTTACGCATGAATCCCAATTTTTCAATTGAGACCTTTGAAACACAAGCTAACACAACTCCCTCGTTATCACGGAAAACAATACCAAATCCTACTCGTCCATCTCCCATGAAGGCTGCATCGGAGTCTCTCTTTACAAAGCCAACCAACGGAGGAGGCCAATGAGATGAGTGGTTTGCATAATTACCACTAGAAGCAGCACACACAGGTTATTGCAATATCAATAATTCAGCTCTCATATGCTTGGCTGCAAATATAACACTTTGAGGACATAAATAAGTGTTGTCATCAAGTTTCTTGTTTCTCCAAAATCATACATTATAATAAATTAAGCTGAATTGAATAATGACATCCAAGAGAACATTATCAAAAAGATAGTGAAGCCAATGTTTAAAGCTATTTTCTTGGTAATTGCAAACTTGGTGCAAAGAAGCTAGTGATCAAAGAGGGCTAATAACTTGACAATCCTTAAATAAATGCATCATTGGGTTCTTCTTCATTGCAAAACACACAAGAGGGATTGACATGAAAACTTTTGGAGGCACTCTGAGACTCCAAAGTGATTTTCGATTCTTGGAATTATCATTAGAAGATGCTGCATTTTCAATACCTAGATGAGTCGGATTCAAAGCAACTGATATCCACTTATTATATAGTCTCCACTTGAATGGTAGTGTTAGACTAGTTGTCCCCTCCGTTATATGGTACCGATGGAATTTGCTTTATATATTCCACGTCTACGTGGAGGAAAACATTTGAAAGCAAATCCCAATTCCAAGTTCTAGTATTATCATCAATTAGAGTATAGACGTTAGTATTAACATGCAATATTCGATGGTGAGTAATAACTTTAATCAAAGATAATCGGGGAATTCAATTATCTGTTGGGTGAAATGGTCACGCTAGAGAGATAGTGAATAGTATGTTGACTAAATGATTAGCCTAAATTCGATTTTAATTATTTCTTAGATTACTTAGGCAATTCACGAATCGAGAAGTAAGCAGAAATAAGATATATAAATGATAAGCAATAAGAAAGGCAAGGAATACAATGCTAACACAATTATTTATAGTGGTTCGGGCCCAATGCCTACTCCACTACCTAAGCACTCCACTTAGGATTTTCAAACTAGTTTTACTAGATTATCTTATTTTCTTTATAACGAGGACGTTTTCGTCGGAGAGTCTCCGCTCTCAAATCGAAGGCACTTCCACAACCGGAAGTCTCCGCTTTCCTACTCCTTTCTACTGAGAGCACTCTCCCACCTCAATCATAAGGACAACAAGAACTAATCCTAGTAAACTAAGTTTATACCGGTGGAATTAAACCTTAACACCAGGGCAACCACCAACTCAATCAACCTAGTACTCTAGGTTTACACAAGTTCAATTATAATAAAATAAACAACAAAATACAATAATAATTGAAGCAACAAATCAAACAACAAGTACTTAGCTTCAAAAGAGACTCCCTGGTCATCTTGATGCATTGAGAAGATGAATCTATGAAGCTTCAAGGCTTAATCAACAAGTGGAGATCAAAACTAGGGCTCTTTGCAAAGATGGCTCAAAGATTCTTGTAAAGATGCAAGGAATGACTCTTTGAGGCTTAGAAACATCAATTCTTGGCTAGAGGAAGGATTGAGATGGGTTTTTATAATCCCCCATGAGAAATAACGCGTCAACGGGCGTATTTTTGCCCTTTGCCGACTCTCGGTCGATGGTCCGATCGATTGTCGATCGACCGCCCGATCGACCGCCCGATCGACCGCTGGCTTTCTGTGCTTCAACCGCTCTATTTGATCGACCAAAGGGTCGACCGAATGAGTCGTGATTCCGCCTCTGCTATCCGATCGACCGAAGTAGCCACTGCCAATTTTTGGCACACTTCGGTCGATCGATCGGTCGACCGAATTGGCTACTGCCCATTTTTTACACCGTTCAGTCGATCAAACCTGGACCGGGCACATTGGTTAGGTTATTTTTTTTGCTCGTTTGGGTTCCGTCTTCGCTAAATCTACTTATATAATATTTATTAACTTTAAGTTAATAACTTTAAAACATAAATGTTATATAAGAATTACCCCCCATTTGGATTCAATAAAAATATCTATAAAAAAAAATCAAAATTTAGTTTTTGGGGTCTAGTACAAATTTTCGAAAAACGGAAATTTCCTAATTTCTTGGGTCAAATATGGGTAGGCTAAAAGCTTCCAAAAAATTCTTAAAAATACTTCGTTATTTTAGTTTTAACCCAAGGAACAATTACCGTCATTTTTATGTTAGGAAAATATCTAGGTCATATAGCCCTCCAAAGAGCTCCCTAGGCTTAGTGAATTTTATGACGGTTTTCGGAATTTCATATTTTGGGGTTCGGGTTTGATTTTTTGGGTTCTTTGCATCATAATGAGAATTTACAATACATGATAGACGCCATAGATCTAAACTTCAACTTCCCGAAGAATCCCGAGCGTCGACGAGCGTCCTTGCCGATTTCTCCAATTTCTTTGATTTCTCGATCGTGGACGTCGAGCGCTAACCGATATGAAACCTGAAAGATTTTTTAATAAAACATTAGTTTCATATTTGTTATCATCAAAATTGAGATTAATACTAAGGTTAAAAATCTTAAGCCAATATTATCTTTCTCATTTGTCGTCAACCATCTACCACCTAGTCCCCCCCCCACCCCAAATAAGAAGTAGAAAAGTCCTTTGCTTTCAAGAGTCTAATAATACTTTTATATTTTTTAATCAACACACGAAATAAATAATTGACATGGGTTCATCATTTATCCTATAAAATAAATATGCTCTGGAATTTTAACGAGTGAGAAAATTGAACTGCAAGTCACAATTAATAAAAACTGATAGTGTGCGAATTAGACTGGATCTAGAAACAAGGTGCGGCCAAAACCTAGTTCGATCAGAGGTCTACCTTGGTACCCTAAGACCATGCTTAATTTTCACCTTAATGCCTCAATTATATTGATTTTATGAATTGTTAATATACATCTTCAACGAATAAGATTAAAATTGCCAACTCGTTGGATATTGCTTAAAAATTTAAGATTCGAATTCTAGTATGATCATTAATTATAATTTTTTATCTTCGTTAAAAAAAAAGTAAAATTAAAATTGGTATAATAATTTTTTTACTATTCAATTGGAAAACAGATTGGATTATAATTTTTCGGATTTTAAAATAAAAATATGAAACCCGACCCAATTGATCTAAAAGTTTGACGGATTCGGATCCTAAACGAACATAATTTCTCCCGACTTGTAAATATCATGCCCCAAAACCTCTCTCCGCGCTCCAATCCGTGCGAGTAGGAGAAGCCAATGGCTCTTGCAAGCTGTTTCTTTCCTCGCCACCGCCTTCCTCTTATCTCCGGTTGCCGTTCTTTGTCTCCGCTCGCCTGCGCTCGGGCACATGACACCGCCACCGCTCCATCTCGTGCCTCTCCCAAGGCCCTAGAGGCCATCCTCGACTCCAAGCTCATAGCTTGCCTCCGCGCCCAAGAGTAATCTCTACCCCCACTGCTCTCCGATTGTATTACTTCCTTCTCTAATGTCCTTGCCTAATGCCTATGTTTCTGTTGAAATGCTATCATCTTATATTAAACACCAAAGCTAAGTTTTTTGGTCGGAGATATGAGTGTCGCACTCAAAGTCGTGCCTCTCTTTAGTTCACTGGTCGACCTTGCTCAATAGTTTTGATCCTGGATAGTTTCTTTTTTCTTTCTTTTAAAAAAAATTCTAATGGACGCAAAATGAACGTGATGCTTTTGTAGCCCAATTTCTCAGTTATCTTATTTGCGAATCGAACGATATGCTATTACATTCCCAAAGCTGTGTCCAAGTTCGAAGGTTTGCATAGTTCTGTAAACACAATAGCTATTGGGTTTGGTTATCGTTTCTTCAATTTATTGCATGTCTTGAGGTGTTTTTTTTAATATCATTCTGTTGACTCTTTGTGAACCCTTTTAGTCGATAGCTATATTTTATAATATTCATGCTAATTAAATAGAAAGCTTATGCCTGTATAATTATTCTGTAGTGGTGTTACGGCAATGGAGGCTGCTAGTGCTGCTCTTAGTGGTGGCGTATCTGTTGTAAGTGTTGTTCAGAAGTTGTTAGGCTTTCAAATGACTTTTTTTTTCTTGTAACAATCTTCTAATAGGATGCTTCCTAAAATGTGTAGCTAGAGATCGTGATGTCAACTCCAGGTGTGTTAGAGGTTGTTCTTTTGTTTCTTATTACTACTTATTTATTTATTTTTGAATGCTGCCTTGCCTCTGAACGAGCTCATATAAAAAAAATTATGATTATTTTATTGCAGGTGGTGAAAGGACTTCTGAAGTTTTATCCTTCATCAGTAATTGGGGTACTTTTCAGGAATCCATTATCATATCTCATGAAAACATTTCAGTATTTGTCATATGCAACATGAAAACTATTCCATATTTACAATGAAATTATATTACATGTCTTAGGAGATAAAACCTTTGTAACTTAGATGAATGTGCTTTTATGTGCAATTGCAACTCTAGGAATATGTTGAATATCTTCTTTTTGGGGGTACCAGCATTGCCAACTTTAAGCTTCATCAATAACCAGGACAGGATATGAATTTATAGATGACAATCATTATCATCAAACCTTGCATAAAAAACTCTCAATAAGATTTCTTTATTTATTGGTTACTTAAAGTAATCTGCATGATTGCTGATTGATGAATAGTAAACTTTTTCAGCATTTGTTTGCTGGTCAGAAATGACATTTGTTCCTACATCTTATTCATGCAGGTTGGGACAGTCTTAAATGTCGAGGATGCAAGAAAAGCTGTCGAAGCTGGAGCCCAGTTTCTCATGAGTCCTGGTACAGTCATGGTACAAACTAATGTACTTCTAAAATTCTACAGATTTGGTTTAACTTCTATATTTTCTTGTGATACGCTTGATTTTCTTTTCATCATTATGTGGATAAACATATTCATACTCCTTTAGAAAACACTGCATATAGTCCATGTTGGTGACATCAACATTGAAATGGTAACGACCTCATAACATTCTCTCTTTGACTCTGTCTATTGTAATTCAAGTCAAATTGAAGTGGTAAGTTCAAGTTTGTGATAGAAAAAGAGAAAGATTAAGAGGGTTGGTATGTGTAGGGTTATTCATGGGTTCCCCTGCTCAAGCCATATACTTTCCAATAAGAAATTTAGATCTTTTGGGATATTAATTGGTCAAGCTTGCTTGGACAGGGAAACTATTATCATTGTTGGAGATAATATATGAGATAATTACTTCAGCATGAGAAATGGGCAAAAGTGGAGGTACAAGCTAAAAGAACACAAGGAAAATGCAACTTAAGCTACTGCGTTCAAGAATGTTTGACTTCAAATACTCATGTTGTCTTGAAATGATAGCTATAAGCATGTCTGTGGTATCCTATTAATTTTATATGCAGCAAATCTGAATTTGTTAAACTTGGTCTTCCATTCGATGTTTTTTATGTTGCTTGAAATGGTCTGTGGATAAACTCCATCCTAGTGCAAGTGTAAAGTAGTTGTCACCTTGTTATGGTGAAGGTTATCAATAAATAGTGGTTTCAGTTTTTAAGAAGATTTATTAAGTATCAATCATTCAAGTAGACATATTCATGTGTCATATTTGTTGCCTTCTTCTTTAGGAAATATTACTTGATCTACACAATAGTGATGTCCTGTATATTCCAGGGGCAATGACACCAACAGAAGTAAGTATATTTCTATTGTTCAAATATTGAATTGAAATACACATAGTTTATTTGTTGTTTTCTCCCTTTCCTTTATCTTTCAAACATGGTAATCTGGCACAATTTTTTTTTTCCAAGCTTGTATATATGCAAAGTTTGATGTCAGTTCTTATGTAGCTCATTTGTTATGTTATGCAGATACTGTTTGCATATAACACTGGTGCAAGAATTGTCAAGGTAAGTCTTATAGTTTAGTAGTATGAACAATTCTTATTGCAATATTGAAGCTAAAAATAGGCATTCGTAACATTTATATTTCATGCTTATATTTAAGAAATTTAAAATATTTGCAGTTTTGTGTTGAGTCTGTTGACTATAGTTGTGTGTCTAACTTGTTGAGTATGTTGAATATTTTACTTATGTGATTAAAAAAAACTGTTTACTTTGCTTGCAACTTGGTGGTGAGTAAATGTGAGAATCGTTGAGGATTTGTCCAATGAAGACCACATTATGTAGCCCATTACACCAGTTTCAACTATTGTAGGCTGCTGGCCATGTGATTCACCACACTGGAGGTATAACTGATGTAAATTAATTTTCCATGATGGGGGATTTAATCTAACAAATGTCATAAAAAGACAAGGTCGAAGTTGAACAAAACATAATGTTCCTTGGATATGCAAGCTGGAATCGATAGAGCTAAACAGTGTAAAAGATTATATGCAAATGTTTACTTTGAAACTACATTATTTTGCACTTTTCAGTACATTTTAGAAAGTGCTTTTCATGATTTATGTTGACAACTATAGGTCAATCACTTTTCCATCTTCTTGATTACTGTGTTTCACCCTGCCGTTCATAGGAAAAAATCTTACGGTTGCTTTTCTTGATAATGAGTTTATACAACAAAAAAGACTTTTGGCAACTGATCTGAATTTGTTTATGTTTTCTATATTGTATGTCATGACAAATTTTCCATCTCTACTTCTATGATCCACATTACCCACTTCAACAAAATGAATAGTTGAGATGCACATGCATGCTGCAGCACGAATGCACAGTTGCTCAAAACATCGTATTGGCTGTCACGTAATCAAACCTAAATCCTTCATCGATAAATTTTACAAGATGCCGACATTTCTTTATTATGTTGTTGAACCACCAACGAAACATGGGGGTCACTTTTTTGCAGCTATATTTGTGTTTGTAGTGTTATATCTGCAGTGGAAGCAATTGGTGAATCTTGATAGTTGATGCTATATGGTGGTTTCATTTGCATGAGAAAATCCTATTCATTTTCCAAAATTTCCAGAGGGATTTAACCATCTATATCTGCTGTTTTCTCTTCTAGATCTATCCAGCATCTATCCTAGGTGGAGCTAGATATATATCAGCACTTAAAAAACCATTTTCCCATGTTCCAATGGTTGCTTCACAAGGCATCGCAACAGGTTGGTTGTCTCAAATACAGGCTTCCAATATATCTTTTTGCACTTTTAATGTTGACATTTTGCTTAAGAAGTTTGATACTTCATTTAATATTCAAATCAAGCACACAGTAGTTGAGAGGAGTTTCATGTTTCTTCTCATCTCTAGCAGAAAGTAAATCAATTTATTTAAATGCAAATCATTGCTGGATTTTATATTATGCTGCTGGAGAAGAGACATTGTGACATATTGTGCTTCACAAATATTAAAGAAGATGCAATCATGATTTTTTGGCTTAGCATCTGAGGACTCTGTCTCCTCTCTCAAGTGCTTGGTGTTGCATTTTAAATTTTATGGATTTCCTTGTATGCCCTCCTTTTCTTTTTGAGATTTGGAAGCCTGCTTTTGCATCTTCCTTATTTCATATCTCACTGGTAATCTATTACTTATTTTATTTTATTTTTTATCATTGGTCGTGTATTCTACACTGTCTCCAGTCATTACACTCCACCTTAATGCACCATTATCTCACATATGTTATTTATTTATTTTATTTGCTCCTAAAAATTTTGCATCGCTTTACGATCAGATTTTCTGCAGTTCATTACTTATTATGGTTAACCTTCACTTTATATAAGGGCTGGATATGACACCAACGTACAAGCCAGCGTTTTAGATTTTTCTTGAATTATTTAACTGCAAATTTCAGGAAATACCTATTTGGTTGCATGTGTTATTCCTTTCTGTAATTATAAGTTGCTAGTTAGATGGTACTATTCCTTCCAAGGAAATCTATCATCACTATTAATTAACTTGAGTTAATTCATACTTTTTGCCTAATGGTCTAAATCTCTTCTGACTTGGCACACACCTAAAGAGGACTTCACTTCTAACATTGGAGGATTTATGGTTAATTTGGATTTTTTTCTTTATATTAAAATTTCTGCCTGTTTACAGATTCAATTGGAAGATACATTAAAGGTGGAGCCTCTGCTGTCGTACTTTCAGATGCTATTTTTGAGAAAGAAGCCATGAGAAGAAAGGATTTCAACAAAATACACAGACTTGCTCATCTTGCCACTCTTCAAGTTCACCAGGTTGTAAAATAATCAGATGCCTACATGACCATACCATTTGGAGAAAAAAGCACAAATATTTTGTGCGGTTTCTCTTGTATTTATGTGCCAAGTTTTACCTGGCTTTTTATCTTCTTGCACTCAACATTGGAGCACTGCCACTTCGCTTGCATGTTTTGGGGTGAATACAGCTATTCTTTTGTTTTGCTTCATCTACAAATTTGTTTTCCAACATTTTATCAACTAAACATCTCTATTGTTATCAATGGCAGGATAAAAGAAGTGTTTTGGATGTCTGTTTCTACATTCATGTTGTAGAAATCAAGAGATCTTGGGAGGCGGAGGCGCAAATTAGCGAGGTTGAACGAGCAAAAGCACATTGTATGATTCTATATCCTGAATGCAACCGTAAGTATATAATATAGAAGCATTGATGGATACTAAAACCTCTCCATTTCAATGAGTCTGGTTGGTTTTCTTTTGATGAAAATAAAATTTCCCTTTTGGTGGGGTGTTGTGCAAATAATTACATTGTGATTGTGCAAAAGTGAGCCTACTACACGGTTTTGCATGTGACTTCTCATCATGGATATCGGCGTTATGTCCTTGACACGTTAGGGAGCGACGAGCGTGTTGTCACGGGCTAATTGTTTTGTGCGGAAGAACTCGTGCTACACTCATGCATCCCGTTTAAGGGATATGCCTACCGTCTCGAATTGGACTTCCCAACTTGACATCGCGGGGCATACATCGAGGGACGTACCAACCTCGTGCTCCATATTCGCGCCTCCAATAGACCATGTTGGTCGAATGATATTGAAGGCGTAAAGTAGTAAAGTAAAACAACATTTACAGGACTATGGATGTAAGAAAATATAAAATCGGGTGTAGGACGAGCTCCGCAGTTGTCTTAGGCGAAGATTGACTGGTCGCACGCCCATATGGGTAGCTCGTTCGTCTTCGCTCAAGGCAATCGCTTTGTTTGCTAACGCTCTCCTACATTATACGTGAGACCCCTAACCTCCAAGTGCCACTCCCAAGGTTCCCAAAATCACGAGGAGCATGACAAAATCGTGGCCAGTCGAGAAGGTGATTTTCCATGGCCACGGCCATGACGAATGCAGAAAATTGCTCCGCTTAGCCGTAGCGCACTGTTCTCGCTCCGCTCAACGTCCGCTGCTCTGCTCGCGCAATGCAACAGAGTTTGCCCAGCCAATGGCTAGATAAATGAAGCTGTTTTGCTAGGGATGTCAACGGGGCGGGGCGGGTACGGGGGTGCCTACCCGTTACTCGCCCCACGAAATAAATGGGTAGCCGCTACCCGTTTATTCCCCGCGGGTATAAAAAATGGATACCCATTTAATTACCCGCCAGGGGACGGATATCCACGGGTATTGGCGGGTACCTACGACACTTTAAAAATATATAAATTATAATATTTTAATAACACTTTAACTCTTCAAGTATTTTGATAACAATTTCAAGTATAACAACTTCATTTTGATAAACACATAATATTTTGATAACAAGTTTTCAAAACATAAAGTATATGAGTATTGAATTAGGTTAGAATTTTTTTAGTATATGCACCGAGGATAATATTGTAATTTACTAATTTTCGCGGGTAACGGGTACCCGCGAGTACGAGTACTATAATACCCGTACCCGTCCCATATAATAAACGGGTAAGAAAAATTACTCGCGAAATTTCCGTGGGTAGGAAACTACCCCCCATACCCGTCATAAATCGGTAAATACCCATGGGTACCCGCCTAAACGGGTAATATTGTCATCCCTAGTTTTGCCCAGTTCGCCTAGCCACAAGCTGAAATACGTATTAAGCATCGAATGACCTCGAAATACATCCAACTCGTACCATAGGCCATCAGAGACCGCACAAGGGATTTACAAGATCCTTACAAACTATAATGAAAGACAAAATTACATGGACTCGAAAATATATTTATAAATATGTAGGGAACATTTTGCCATGATTAGTCGTTGCTCGGGCAAATTAATCGAAAAGCCCATAACTATTATGTCCAGTAAAAAAAAAAATTTAAAATTGAAGTCGACGTTAGGGTAGAAGGGATGGCAGGGGGAGTGGGGGTTGCAGGTTATCATGATGGTGAGGGGTTTTAAGGAGAGGAGTGAGGGAGCTGGTAATGAGAGGTTGAGAAGAGGAGGAGGAGAGGATACCGATAGGCGGAGGAATCGGCGTGTGGTGCGTGTGTTGCCGGTGGAGCTCGTCATCACCGAAATTGCTGAATCGAGGTAGGAAATCTCATCCACTTCGTTGCTTCATTTTCGTTGTTATCTCCGACGAATTCGACGACAAATCTAGGGAGGATCGGCAGTGGAGCCGAATCCGAGGGGTGGCCGCGTGCGGAAATCGCACGCTGCCACGCCGTGGTCGGCCACACCGTGAGTACCGCGGGCGATCGTGTCGCACGCGCAGGCCGACTGTGTCGTTGGTCGCGCTAGGTGGTGACCCTTCCGGCCACCATCCGGCCGGCGGTGAGTCGGACTGGTCGCGGAGGTCGGGGAGAGGGCGGATGTGTCGGCGTGGTGGTCGCTGGCGTGTTGGGGAGCCGCCCGACGTGGGTTCGGGCGAAGCAGAGGCGGCGTCGGGCGCAAGGCCGAGGGGCGAGGGGAGAGGGAGACGAGTGAGGGAGATAAATGTTTATTTAATTTAATAAATATGTTGTTTAAAGAAGAGAGCTGCATCACATGAAATGAGATTGATTTATAAATTATTAGGGTATTTTTGTAGTTGATTGTAGAGTCGTCGAATCGAGTTGAGATGAATACCAAAGTTGTAAATTTTCGCGTGATGAATGCGATGGTGGTGTTGGATTTTAGATTGGAGATCGTTTGGTATGATTTTTAAATATTTTTTGTATTATATTATAATTAGAAAATTATATTATTTGGTGGGCCCTGAGTTGTTGGTTGAAGTTGAGGTGAATAGTAAACTTAAATATTTTCGTGTTCCAAACGCGATGGTGGGGTTGGTTTTTCGAGAAAACATTATTAGGATGTTCTTTCAGTTGGTTAGTTGTTGAGGTTGTCGAGGTGTTTAAATAATATTAAATTATTAGTCTGAGAATTTAGTTGATTAATTAGTGTGAAATATTGGTAGTTTTGGTGGTGGGTTGAGTCTGCAAGTCTGTCGTTTCTTGTCTGATGTTGATTTATCGTCGGAGATAAATTACGAAAATACCATTGCTTCCGATGTTTGATTTGCTTCTGAAAATTTATTGAACTCATGTTGCACATTATTGTTGGACATGTCATGTAGAGAAATTGCATGTGTTATATTTTATTATCGTTTATTTGTGTTTATTTTTTATCATAGTATGTTATGATGCATTTGATTAGTCATCGTACGTATATCATGTTGTTACATGTGGTATTGTTCACTTGTTGAGCATGTTATTATCCTGTTGATCATGCCATTGTCACTTGGAGTTGTTATATTGTTGATCATGATGATGTTATGTTAGTATCATGTTGTTATCATTCAAAGTTGTTATATTGTCGATCATGGTGATATACCTTGTAGTACTCTTGGAGTCGAGTTGTATGGTTGTTGTTGATCTGGAGGCTACGGCCTTGGAGAGGACTTCGGTCCAGGACCATTTCGGTGTGGTACCCCCCCTTGCGGCATAGGAGATGGTATATATGATATTGACTAGTCGCACGTTGGGCACCTTCAGGTGCGATGATGTCAGATGCGACATCTGACGGACTACTTACTTGGTGGGGATAGTCGTATCACCGTTGGAGCGGACAATTGATGCCATTCTGCAGGTGGTAGAGTGCGGGATTTTTACCCAACGATCCATACGCTCGATGATTCAGTTGATATTGTTTAGGAGTAGCTGGAGTATCTGTTGTGTTCATTGTCTTTGACTGTATCTTAGGCCATGTTGTTATTCATTGTTGAGTTGACACTTAATGTTTGTTGATCATATTATGATTCTCCTACTCAGCACCCGCTGATCTCCGTTGTTTTTGCTTCAGACTTGCAGGGGTGAGCAGTCAGTTTGTAGATCGAGGTGTAGATAGTTTTAGACAGTTAGTAGACAGTCGTAGATGTGGAGCTCTGGTGGCGACTGCTTTTGTATTATTTTTCGTTTTGTCGCCTTATAACGCTAAATCTTGATATTGTTATTTTGGAGCGGTAATATGTAGAAATATTTTATATTTTGTTAAATATTGTATTTAATCGGACTGATCCTTATCGTATGTACCATCGGACTTATGGATTGTAATTATTGATTTTAATATTGTTGTTTTATTTTATGTTATGATTTGTGGCTTTTCCTTCCATTGCGCGGTATTCGAGTCGTCGCCGCGTCTCGGGTCGGGGCCGCTGGGGGCGGGCCCGGGCCGGGGCGTGACAAATTTTGGTATTATAGCCTAGGATTGAGGTTAAGGTTAGGAGTTTAGGTGTATTACTATATCAATAATTATGTAAGGTGTTGGAGATGAGTTGTAAGCTTATTTTAGATGATTGACCTAAATCTTTTTATTACTTTATTGTAGAGAGGATGTCGAGAGGCAGTGTTGGGCATGATTGGGGTCTTGAGGACCCGGGTGGAGACCAGGGCGGGTGGCGATACCTCGGCGGGCATAGACTACTCAGGTGGCGACTCCGACTGTTAGGGGTCGTGGTGGACAGACGAGCCATGGTGCTCGTCAGACCGATCGTACTACTGGTGGCAGGGGTCGTGGTCGTGGCGCCCCTGTGCATGTTCTCGTGGAGGAGATGCATGACTTTATTCCTAGAGCTGGAGCTGGAGGGGAGGAGGCAGTTGGTTAGGCTGTACCGGTAGTCCCTCAAGCCGTTGGAAAGGGCTCAGCAATGCATATTTTTACTACGCCATAGCCACAGTATGTTATGTTTGTACCAGAACTAGAGAGAGGCTTCGCTAGCACTGAGTCATAGGAGTCCCGCATGCTAAAGTTCCAATAGTTTGGCAGAGAGCGTTTCGGTAACTTTGGGGGTGGTGCAGATCCTATGGCGGCTAGGACATGGTTGGCTAGAGTGGAGGATACTTTTAAGGCACTTAGGTGCAAGGAGGAGGAAAAGGTGGATTTGGCCACCTTTTACCTGATTGATGGGGCTAGAGTTTGGTGGAGGGCATAGGTCGCTGCTAGAGGTGGAGCTGATATTTCGTGGGCAGAATTCAGAGCTGCATTCTACAATAAATATTTTCCGATAATATTTCGTCAACAAAAGAAGCAAGAATTCCTTGATCTACGACAACGAGGTCGTAGTGTGGCAGAGTATGAGGTTGAGTTTGATCGCTTGTCAGAGTTTTATCCGCACATGGTGGCCTCAAAGGAATTGAAGACAAGGCAAAGCATTTCTTCAGAGGACTCGACTTTGCTATTCAAGATCAGATGTATAGTCATGATGATCTGAGAGACTATAGTCGAGTGGTGGCACGAGCACTTCTTGTTGAGAGTACTCACTTGAGGATCACCCAACTGAAGGAAAAGGATCGTCATGGTCAACCACCACTTCCACAGGGTGTAGGAGGATATGTTGGGGGCCAGGGATGCTTTAGAGCTCAGGCCCAGCCATCCCAGAGTAGATCTGTTGGTAGTCGTTTCATATCGCCGAAGAGGGCAAGGACGTTTCCCACTCAGGCGCAAGGATCATCCCAAGCACCTCGGGACCAGTTATCGAGGATCACTGCTAGATCTGGAGATCAGATGGGAGTCAGGTCTGACCATTGTTTCAACTGTGGAGACAATGGACACTTTGCTAGGGACTGTCCTAGAGGTGACAGTGTGTGCTATCATTGTAAGTAGCCCGACCACATCAGCAGGAGTTGTCCAGTTGAATGAGCGCAGAGGACTCCACAACAGCAGTTGAGGGGGCAGAGTCAGGGTCACAGGCAGCCCAGTCATCAGAGGCAGACTAGTCAGACTCAGGCCCAAGTTTTTGCCCTGACCCAGGAGGAGGCACATCAGGCATCAGGTTCAGTGATCCGAGGTATTATTTTAGTGTTTGATTTACCTGCTCATGCATTGATAGATACTGGTAGTACTCATTCTTTTATTTCTCCATCTATGGTTGCTAAATTGGAGAGAGAACCTACACCTAGATCTAGTGGTTTGTCGGTGTTCACGACGTCAGGTGATGTGATGCAGTCGAGCCATGAGTTGAAGGGGTGTAGATTCCGATTGGGAGATGTTGAGATTTTGGTAGACTTGCTTGTGTTGGATTTCTTTGACTTCGACATTATCTTGGGTATGGATTGGCTTACCACTAACCATGCTAGAGTCGATTGTCGAGAGAAAGTGATAATATCATCTCCCCCAGGACAACATTCCTTTGAGTTTGTCGGATCAAGGGAGCGGGTGGCACCGGTTATTTCAGCTTTGCAGGCTAGATAGTTGATGGGCCGAGAGTGCAGTGGCTTTCTGGTGTCATTGGTGGGCACGTCTATCAGAGCGACAGATTGAGTTCTGCATTGAGTTGCAGCCTGGTACAACTCCTATTTCGAAGGCACCTTACCGTATGACGCCTAAGGAATTGGAGGAGTTGAAGGGGGCAATTGTAGGAGCTTCTAGATAAGAGATTTATTCGTCCCAGTATGTCGCCTTGGGGAGCTCCTGTTTTATTTGCGAGAAAGAAGGATGGATCTTTGAGGCTCTGCATCGACAACAAATACTTAAATACAGTGACCGTCAAGAATAAGTACCTGTTGCCTCGGATTGATGACTTATTTGATCAGTTGTGAGATACTAGTGTGCAAGGTTGTTAAACTTGAGAGTTTAAGTAAACTCATGAGTTTAAGTAAACTCGTGGAGCCTCCGTAAACTCGACTCATAAACTCGACTCGTAAACTCGTAAGAGTTTACCTGATATTAAAAAAATATTAAAAAATATTATACTACAAAAAATATAATCTAACATAACCTAAAAAATTATAATTAAGGCATAGTTCAACTCCCTAATAAAGCACACATAAAGATAAAATATAAGAGTACAAGTCTAATACATACATAATGATGCATTCTAAGTCAACAATAAAGCACACACAATGACTCAAAGATAAAATATAAAAGTACAAGTTCAATCCATAATAATTATCATCAAACCGAGTTCACCCGAGTTTATCGACGAGTTTGACCGAGTTTACTCGCGAGTTTGACCGAGTTTATACGAGTTTACCTCGAGTTTACCCAAAAATGAGTTTGGCTGCGAGTCAGCTTGATTTTGATACCTGGGATCGTAAACTCATCCGAGTTTACAAGTTAACTCACGACTTTGACAACACTGCTAGTGTGTACTCGAAGATTGACTTGAGATCTGGATACCACCAATTGAGGGTGAGAGAGCAGGATGTGCAGAAGACTGCTTTCCGTACGCGTTACAGGCATTTCGAATTTTTGGTTATGCCATTTGGGCTAACCAATGCTCATGCAGCATTCATGGACTTGATGAACCGTGTCTTTTTAGAGTACTTAGACCGATTCGTGATTGTTTTCATGATGATATTCTGGTGTACTCTAAGTCAGAGGCCGAGCATGAAGAGCACTTGAGGATTGTTTTGGGTGTATTGAGGAGAGAGCAATTGTTTGGTAAATTGAGTAAATGTTCATTCTGGCTAAAAGAAGTTGGCTTCTTAGGGCATGTGATTTCTGGTGCTGGTTTATTTGTGGATCCACATAAGATTGAGGCAGTGATGAGTTGGTAGAGGCCAAGGACGGTCCATGAGATTTACAGTTTCCTTGGACCAGCAGTCTACTACTGTAGATTTGTAGAGAGTTTCTCGAAGATCGCCGCACCTTTGACTCAGTTGACGAGAAAATATGTGAAGTTTATTTGGAATGACAAGTGTGAGGCTAGCATTCAAGAACTGAAGAAAATGCTTACTACTGCACCAGTGTTGGTGATTTCTTCTGGAGGGGATGGTTTTGCCTTATACACTGATGCATCCATTTAGGGCCTTGGTGCTGTTTTGATGCAGAACAGACGAGTGGTAGCTTATGCTTCTAGACAACTTAAGGAACATGAGAAGAACTACCCAGTGCATGAATTGAAGTTAGTTGTCATTATATTTGCCCTTAAGATGTGGAGGCATTACCTTTATGGTGTCACCTTCGAGATATTCACAGATCATAAGAGCTTAAAGCACCTATTTATTCAAAAGGAGCTAAACATAAGGCAGAGGAGGTGGATGGATTTTCTTAAGGATTATGACTGCACTATAAATTATCATCCTAGCAAGGCGAACGTAGTGGTAGATGCCTTGAGCAGATACCACCATCAAGATGACTAGCGGCTATGGGCTAATGAATATATTAAAGGTCATTAGCAAGAATCGTCCTCTTTATTCCTTGGACAAAGGAATTTGCATTTGCTTGCTTCCTTCATGCTTCTTGTTCTCCTTGCTCTTTTTATGAAAATTTGATGCGGTGGTTTGTTGCATACATATATATAGGGGTGAGTCGTGAGCGAGCGAGCAAGAAGGCGTGAACTCGCTCAATTGCTTCAGCACACAAGTGGCCAGGAGGCGATTATTACTTTGCTCTTTTTAGAATATTTGATGTGGTTGTTGTCGCGTATATATATAGGGGTGAGCGAGCGAGCATGGGACGCGTGAAATCGCTCCACTGCTTTAGCACGCAAGCTGCCTGCCCATATAAGCTTATATGGGCCGGGTGGTGAGATTGGGCCACGTCATTAAATAAATACTTATTTACAAGATTTTTAATTTATATGTTAAAAAATATGAAACTTTAAAATTCTAATAATACCTCGATATTGAAAATTTCATTTATACAAAATATTTTTCTTTCCAATAATACCCTTTGCAGACCCAGCAATTCGTGGTGAGCCGAAGATTTATGGCCGACTTGGCCCGATAAAAGTTCGGGCTCGGGGACCTGGGCCCGGCATGACACGAATAATAATCAGGCCAGTTCGGCCTTGACTCATTAGCATGATAATGAAAATTCAGAATCGAGCTATTAGAACTAGGATATCGGCCCAAATCGAGCTATGGGGTCGGGGGTCGGGCCAAGCCTACACAACATGGCCCGACCTAGTCCAATATTTGTTTGGGCCTTATTGGGCTAGCCCAATAATGAACCGAGCACGGTAAAAATCGGCAGGAGTCTAATTTTATCGTGCCAATCCAGACTGGGCTAGCAGGCGGGGCGAAAATTGCCAACTCTATGCTCCCGGTTATTGAAAATTTCATTTATACAAAATATTTTTTCTTTTCAGAATTTATTTTTGTATAAATGAAAATTTTAATACTGGAGGGTAATATTGGAATTTCAAATTTTCATATTTTGTAATCGATAAATTATATGGGTAGCCTGTCCATGTAAGTCACACTCGGCTAACAATACTAGAATAACAAGCATCAGCAACGGCGTGCAACAGCCCTGCCCGTTGCAATGCAGCTGTAGCAAAAAATTGCATTGCAGATAACTTAGCGACGGATCAGCAACGGCCAGAGCGATCGTTGCTAATAACATTATCAGCAACGTTTCTGCCACGGCTGCTGGGCCGTTGTAGATAAATACATCAGCAACGGCCCGGTTGTCGTGGCAAGGCTGTTAGTGAAAACCCGTTGCTAAGCCGTTGTTGTAGGTCATCAACAACGACTTTGAGGTTGCGGCCCAGAAAATACGATACACTTTCAGTAACATCTTTTCCACAGATAGCTGTGGGAAAGCCGTTGCTGATGATGTTAACATGTAATGTAATTGAAAAATTTCAAATTTTTTAATTTCCATTAATACATTGATACATTTAACCTGATACATAACTCACACACCCATTAATACTTAATACACCCATACATAATATACATATCACAGATACACCCAGATATACATCAAAACAATTATACTTATATTTATAATTATCCACACTCATATAAAAACTATTCAAATTCAAAATTATCGTATCAATATCCAAATAAAACAAGTCAATCAAGTATAGTATCCAAGTAACAAAGTCAATATCCAAACAAAATAATAAACCTCATGACGACGGTGGAGGAAGGTCTGGATCATAATATGGCGGGGTCTGTAGTGCTTGGGTGTACACCGGCGTGGACTGGCTCGAGGACGATGGATCTAATGATATCGAAGGGATGCCTGCTTCGGTATGAGCTGAGATGTTGCGTAGCATAACATGCATCTCCGCCATCATCTCACTCTGACTCTCCATCATCTCACTTTGACGCGTGATCGTCTCCTCCAGTGTCCTTATCCAGCTGCTCTGATCATAATTAGTCCTAGAGGTGGACGGTTGCTCAGCAGCGATCGAAGGGGTTGGTGCCCCAAGTGGCCCGAGCACAGCTCGCGCATGACCACTGTCTGCAAAGCCATATACGCGGTCGTGGTCTCATCCACCTGTAGCCTCGACCCACTCTCCCGCGTCAAAGTCCTCGGGTGTGCCCCCGCGCTGCATCACCGTCTGAGTGTAGGTCTCCTACTCGAGTTTGATTTTTTGTTTCATATTTTTTCTAAAACTTAAATTATAAATAAATAATGAATAATTTAAATAAATATACTTACCATAATGATTGCAGCGCGGGTGTCGATATACTCCCCCGTCCCATGTCCTCGACGGTGAGTCCGCTCAAACACTTCCATCGGGGAGGATCGTTGGACAGTCTCGTTGTCTACATTTACAAAACAAATACATTATTTATTACACAAAGTAAGAAAATAAAATATATAATTAAATTTAAGGTATAATACTTATCATACGACGACCGTGCAATATAAATGATATTAAGCTGCCGGTGTGACACGCTCCTCCCCCGGACATGCGGTTTCTAGCCGCAGTCCTAGAAACCTCTTGCCATCGATCCGTCGACCATAACGCCACGAGCTGGTCCCATATATCCAGAGTAATCCAATTGGGGTCGTATCCCCGAGTCTTCGCGATGTTTGTGGTCCCATCTCGGGCCATCGCCCGGGACCGGGCCTGCCCCAGCTGGCCGTTGTACCTTTGTCTGGAAATAGCCTCCCATGCAGTGTAAATGAAGGACCTCTTGCAAAACAATAATATCAATACCAATATTAATCATCCTGTATATATATAAAAAATTATTATGTGCCTCAAACTCGCGCCATAGCATGTCGACATGCTCATTGGGCACGTGGGACCACGTGGGCCATGCCCCATGCATGTATCGTCGGATCGTAAAAGATATGGTCCTCGGTACATCCTCCTGCTCGAACCTGCACAACAAAAATAAAGTTCAATATTATATTATGATATAATGAATTTGTAATAATTCATAATTCATGATATAATACCGCTCCCTAATCACACTAATGAGTCTACGTGACTCCGTGGCTGGCAGAGGCTGCCTCCTGTTCGGCCCGCGTGGCTGCCTGCGTCTTGATGAACTAGCCTCGGCGGCATAAGGATCAACGACAGGAGTATAATCGGCAGGAGGATCAGCAGGAGGAGGAAGTGTTGGAGTTTGACCGATCGGAGACTCTGAAGCTCTCGTCCGACGATAACCACGACCTATCATATTTGTCGAATAAGCATATAATTAGATTATATATATAGTAGAGATATATTTAATAGAAGATATACTTTATAATTATTCCTCATCATCTGAGTAATGGTCTTCAAATTCTTCCTCTTTTTCATCTTCTTCATCTCCAGCTTCCTCAACTTCATGAACGTCATCATCAACATATTCAACTCTTAATTGAATTAACGTTGTGTCTGCATCCTCGAGTATTGGAATAATACAGTCTATAGTATGAGGATCATCTTCTTAATAGAAATCATCTGTCACATCAGGTATCAGCTCATTTTCTCCCGCTATCGGATCAATTTTTCCTCTACTTTTAGTCTTACAGCCTACACGTCAATCTGCTCTATCTTTATTTCGAGTCGGATACTTCGCGTAATATACTTGTTCGGCTTGTGATGCCAATATAAAAGGCTCATTTGCTGCCAATTTTGATTTGTAATTAACTTCAACGTCCATCTGAATATCGAACTCCCCCGTCGTCGTTACATGGAAGACGATCAATTCTTGTTTGCACTGTTGATTCAAAGTAAAATGAGCAGAATGTTGAAATTTCTTGGATGATATACGATTCAGATATTGATCCTTCAACAACCGCGATGTTCTTTACTTTTTTCTTCAGATGATTCATGTATATTTCTAATAAGTACATCCATCGGTATTAAACGGGGTCACCAACTCGTGCCTCGTATGCCAAGTGTATCTGTAGATGCTCTATCGAGTCAAAAAAGGCAGGAGGAAAAAACTACTAAAGCTTGCATATAATTTCAATAATATATTACTTTCAAGTTCTGACATATCTTCGACTCGAAGGACATTCGCACAAACGTTTCTAGAAAACATACTTAATTCAATCAACAGACCCCAAATATTATCAGGTAGAAGATCTCGAAATGCGATTGGAAGCAATCTCTGCATGAATACATGACAATCATGGCTCTTCATCCCTGATATTTTGCAATCATCGATGTTCACATATCGAGATAAGTTTGAGGCATATCCATCGGGTAATCTGAGTTCTTTGATCCTTCGACAAATATCTTTTATCTGTTGTTTATTAACATATATGGGGCATTCGGCTTCAGATATCGTCCGGCTTCATATTTAATGTTAGAATGCTTAACATGAGGAGGATGATGAACATGGGCATTCTTAACGAAAACAATCTTCTTTTGAACATGAGGTTTAATGGTAGAATGCTTAGTATTTTGAACATGATGGACATTGGCATTCTTAACATAAGCATTTTTCATTCTTGTGTTCTTAGGAAATGAAATATTTTTCAATTCATTACTTTCTTATTTAAGGACACAACCTCCTTTTTTAATAAATCAAGAGATTGATATAAGGCTTTAGATTGAGATTTCAAATTGTTGTTTTGACTTATAATTTTTGAATTCTCAAGTTTCAAACTTTCATTCTTAAGCTTTATGTCTTTAAGCTCAAGTTTTAGCCTATCAATGGGAAAAATCAAAAGAACAAGATTTCATTCTCTCATTTTCTAGTTTTAATTCATCCACATGAGAGTTAAGCCTTATATTATCTTCCTTCAATCTTTTATTCTCATTATCCTTTTTAACAAGCAAGACATATATTTTGTTGTATTCATCTACTAACTCATTATATGATATGTCAAGAGAACTAGTAGAGCTATTATTATTATTATCATTAGTATGACTAGAAGGAGAAGAGTGTACCTCATCTTTAACATCCATGAGGCAAACTTTAGAAGTGGCTTCATAGTCATTGTTAGAGGCAAACAATGAGTCAGAGGTGGAGGTGGAAGCACTTGACATCTTCCTTGCTTTGTTCTTCATGCTTGGGCAATTTTTCTTCACATGCCCTTTTTCTTTGCAAGCATGATAAATTACTTTTCTTTTTCTGCTCTTGGAGCTACTTCTTTGACTAGAAGAGCTATGGGCATCAAAACCAAGATTAGTGGTAGGTGAATGACTATTGTCATCACTACCTTCATTAAATGTGTCAATTTCTTCGATTTTAGTATGATCGTATAAATTATTCAAACTAGCCCATAAATCATAAGCCGAAGAGCAATGCATGACTTTATCTAGGATGCCATTTGGTAATGTGCAAAGTATATAATTCATAGCATCTCTATTATACTTAGACATTTTCTTATCCATTTCACTCTAAGCATGCATATCAATCTTAGGTTCAATGAATTTCCAATGTAACATGTTAAAGACTCCAAAATCTTTAGTCTTTAAATAAGTGTACATCCTATGTTCCCAAAGACCAAAGTTCGAGTCATCGAACCTAGGAGGTGAAGACGCTACCGACTCTAGAGCCATATCAAGATCGAGACAAATTATAGAATGGATGGTGAAATCACAATATACGACTTGCTCTGATACCAAATGTAGGAGAAATGACAACACTAAAGGGGGGGTGAATAGTATGTTTACTAAATCAATTAGCCTAAAATTTAATTTTAGTCGTTTCTTAAATCGTTTAGGCAATTTACGATTGAATGATTAGATGCTGAAGCGATAAATAATTAAGCAATTAAAATAATCGATAAAGCAATGCAAACTCAGGAATTTATAATGGTTCGGCCCCAATGCCTACTACACTACCTAAGCACCTCGCTTAGGATTTCCAAACTAATTTTACTAGATTAATTCTCGTTTCCCTTACACAGATGACTTTGACTCGAAGAGTTTCACACTCGACCTAAGGCACTTTCACACCCAGAAGTTTCCACCTTCTTATCTAGAGCACTCTTCCACCTCAACCCTAAGACACTTCCAAACTAATTTTACTAGATTAATTCTCGTTTCCCTTACACAGAGGACTTTGACTCGAAGAGTTTCACACTCGACCTAAGGCACTTCCACACCCGGAAGTCTCCACCTTCTTATCTATAGCACTCTTTCACCTCAACCCTAAGGGTCAACCCAACTAATCATAGTAAAACCAAGTTTACACAAGTGGTTTTACTCCTTCTACACCAAGGATACCACTTTCACACAAGAAGACCTAACACCCGATCTTCGTACAAACCCAAATTAAAGAGACAATAGTTCAAATAACATATAAAAATTACAACCAAAAGAGTTAAGAATAAAACCAAGAGTAAAAGCTCTTTTCCAAGTCTTCGGCGCCTTCAACTCGTCAAGAGGTTAAACTCGTATTAGATCCCAAGTTGAGGAAGAATACTGGGCACTTGAGAAAATGTTCGTGGAATAGCAGAGCGCGCTTAATCGATCTTTCAAGACTCAAATCTCTCTTTTTAATGCCCAATTATATCTGTATTTTTCAAGGAAGAAGATTAAAACGAGTTAGATGAGGTATATTTATACCCTTACGAAGAAATAGTAGCTCAACGGATAGAAAACTATCCATTGCAGATGCTTGGTCGATTGGTCGGTCGACCGACCGACCGACCGCTTAGAGTGACCGGTGCATCTTCTCTCTGTGCGGTCGACCGCCCATACGCAAGTCTTGCGATCCGCCATTCATTCGACCCATCGGTCGATCGACGCAGGTTACGCTTCAGACGATCCGTAGATCGCTAAAACAACAGAGCTACTGCCCATTTAGGGCTTCGGTCGATCGACCGCCCGGTCGATCGAAGTAGCTTTTGCTACTTTTTACCTTTGATCGATAGACCGGCCGACCGGTCGATCGACGTAGCCTTTATGATGGCTACTGCCACTTTTTACCTACATTCGGTCGATCGTCCGATCGATCAAACCTAGGCTGAATTTGATTTCTTCAGCCTTTTTTCATGCGCGCTTTATTTTCGGGGTTCCGGCTTTCAACGAGCATCAACTTGGAGAGCTAAGGATGTTTGATCTTTGGACTCATCCAATGCGACTTTGGTGTCCACGTCGATCTTCGAGACATTTTCGCGACGAACCCGAGCGCGACGATTAATGTCCTTCCGATTTCCAATTTTCAATTTCTTTCAATATTTTTGATCGAGGACATCGAACGTTAACTGATATGGAACCTGAAATTGATTTCTCTCCGAAATATTAGTTCCATGTTTGTTATCATCAAAACCGAGATTAAGAGATTAAGACCAAGGTTAAAAACCTAAAGCCAACAGATTACTCCGGATATATGGGACCAACTCGTGGCATTATGGTCGACGAATCGATGGCAGGAGGTTTCTAGAACTACGGCTAGAAATCGCATGTCGGGGGGAGGAGCGCGTCACACCGGCGGCTCTATTTTATTTGCAGTGCATGCGAGTCGTATGGTAAGTATTATAGCGTACTTTTAATTATATATTTTATTTGTTACTCTATGTACTAATTAATGTATTTGTTTTATAAATATAGACGACGGTGATGGACGATGGGACTGTCCAGCGACCCTCCCAGATGGAGGTGTTTGAGCGGACTCACCGTCGAGTACATGTGATGGGGGAGTACATTGGCAACCGCTCTGGAATTATTATGGTAAGTATATTTGTTTAAATTATTCATTATTTATTTATAATTTAAGTTTTAGAAAAAATATGAAGCAAAAAATCAAATACGAGTAGGAGACCTACACTCAGACGGTAATGCAACGCGGGGGCACCCCCGAGGACTTTGACGCAGGAGCGTGGGTCGAGGCTGCAGGTGGCCAGGACCACGGCCGCGTATATGGCTTTACAGATAGTGGTTATGCGTGAGCTGTGCTAGGGCCACTTGGGGCACCGACCCCTCCGGTCGTTGGTGAGCGGCCGTCCACCTCCAGGACTAGTTATGATTAGAGTAGCAGGATAAGGACACTGGAGGAGACGATTGCGCATCAGAGTGAGATGATGGAACGTCAAAGTCAGATGATAACAGAGATCCATGCTATGCTACGCAACATCTCAGCTCATACCGGAGCAGACATCCCTTCGGCATCATCAGATCCATCGTCCTCGAGCCAGTCCACGCCGGTGTACACCTAAGTACTCCAGATCCCGCCATATTATGATCTAGACCTTCCTCCACCGTCGTCGTGAGATTGATTATTTTGTTTAGATATTGACTTTGTTACTTGGATTCTATACTTGATTGACTTATTTTGTTTGGATATTGATACGATAGGTTTGAATTTGAATAGTTTTTATATGATTGTGGATGATTATAAATATAAGTATAACTATTTTGATGTATATCTGGGTGTATCTATGATGTGTATGTGAACGGATGTGTGTATGAGTGTGTGAGTTATGTATTAGGTTAAATGTATCAATGTATTAATGGAAATTAGAAATTTTAAAATTTTCTAGTTACAAGCTAACATCATCAGCAACGGCTTTCCTACGGCTATCCGTGGGAAAGCCGTTACTGAAAGTGTATCGTATTTTCTGGGCCGCAACCTCAAAGCCGTTGCTGATGACCTACAACAACGGCTTAGCAACGAGCTTTCATTAACAGCCACAGGGCCGTTGCTGATGTACATATCTACAACAGCCTCACAGCCGTGGCAGAACCGTTGCTGATGATGTTATTAGCAATGACCGCTCTGGTCGTTACTGATCCATTGCTAAGTTATCAGCAACGCGTGTTTCTGCCAAGGTAGCGTTGCAACGGGCCGGGCCGTTGCAAGTTGTTGCTGATTATTCCAATAGTGCGAGTGGCTCGGCGGATGATGACGGTGGGCGAAGATCGTCGGCGACAACAACAAGAAAGAATAAGGAGGAAGGGGAGGGCGCGATCGGGGTCGACTTAAATAAATTTATCGGCAACAGCTCACTCGTCCATTACGCCGTTGCTAAATATATTTTTATTTATTTCGCGAGCGCGCGATCGACTAAAGAGTGACGGATGTCATAGCCGTTGCTAATGTGATAATATATTCGCAACGGCTTGTACAACTATAACAAAGCCGTTGTAGATATATCACATCCACAACGGTCCGAGCGACCGTAAGAACGCCGTTAGAAATAGCAACGGCTTGAGCGACCATTGTTGATAATCGTTGTTGATTATCATATTTCTAATAGTGTAAGAACTAGTTGTCATGCAGTACGGACGCTGATCCGTCGCAAGGGAGACGAGGAATAGTGGTCGGGGAGTGAATAAATTCTCATTTGAGAGCCTAATCATAACTTGAAAGCTTGTTTGGATTTTTAGTGTTTTAAGTCAAATTAATATAATTATTAATTGAACTAGTTTAGTTGTGAAATAAAGGTAAATATTTTGATGAGACACTTCATCAAAATCTCAAAACAACGAACCACCCAACTATTTGGGTGCAGTTGCGATGGAGCAACATTCGCTTGATTTGGCAGAACTTCGTGAAAGGCAATCAGACTCCGAGTTCTTCAAACATGACCCGATACATGAAAACATACTCGAACTCCCCGCGATGAAAAACCTATCCACCCCATATTCGAACTCTGTGAAAGGCAATCGAACTTCGAGCTCTTCAAATAGGACACGATACATGAAAACATACTCGAACTCCCCGCGATGGAAAAAACCTATTCGTGGAGAAGCAAGAGAGACAATTATAGGAATCATCATCGTCATAACGAGAAATCTTTATTCTATCTGAGGCAGGAACATTAGATATAATTCTTTAAATCTTATTAAAAATATCTAATAATGTGATATTTTTTGAATTTTTTATTTATGAGATGTTGACATGACAATATTGATCTACGTAAGCAGTGTCACGTTAGCACTCAAGTTGTAAATTTAATACTATATTGACGGTGAGATATATATGATTGAAGGAAAATTGAAATGTTGAGTAAAGTATATTATTGAGGAAAAAAATAAAATTAAGTTGGTATAGATTAAGAAACACCATAGAAAATGAGAATATATTTACTAATTAATCTTATTTTATTATGTAAAGTAGACCTGCCTTAAGGTAAAAGATATGACTTTTACCAACATACGATCGAGGAGATGCAATCGAACCAATTGACATCCGTTCTCCGATCGTGCATCATCAAAATCCGAGCAAATCGACGATAGAGATTTCTTATCCACTTTTTGGCGGAAATAAAATACTACAACATAATTCATAATAATTTGTAATATTCTTTCTAGCTTTAAATATAAATAGTTATAGCTTCATAGTGTAACGCGTGTCAACTAAAAATTAATTTGTCGATCGAGTTAACGAAACCAAAAAATTGATTGGCGTGGAAGACTTCCCATCGTCTAACGTTGAAAACATTAAATGGATGCTAGTGGCTCAATATTTTGTCCCGGTGCTCACGAAAATCATATGATCACGTGTTTATGCGTTAAGAATCAAACAAATTGATCGAGTTATTAATTGATGAAAGGTGTCATCAATCAGTTTCAAATAAGTCCGTATATTATATTCTTATGTTGATCAATTTAGCTATTTTATTTTAATTATTTCATTTCCATGAATTTGTCTCATGCAATATATTAACAAAAGGATTGTAATGAGAATTTATAGCTTTTTCATCAAATTTGCACGCACGCTTTACACGTCTGGGTTATGGTACATAGTACAAATTGAGTACGTAGCAAACCTATCTTTTTCTTTACCAAGCTGGCCGTTATATATTAAAGACATGTAAATGAATATAAACATGCAAAAGAAGAAGAAGAAAGAGAAACTCACAATTCTGGTATAATTATAGCGGCAAAGACAAATTTAGCATCCTTCCTTGAACATGACAATTGTGTGCATCGTTACTAATTCATGCAAATATTATAATATTTTGGCAAGACCATCAACATTTTAAGATATATTTATCGATACAATTATAAATAGTTTATCAAAACCTAATATAATTCACGAACTTAATTATAATTATGTTGGCCGTTGTAGGAATTTTGATTAAAAAAATTCTAATAACTTTTGTATAAAGTTTCTAATAATTTTTTGTATATGCATTTTACTGTATAAAAAATATTAAATTCATCATATTTATGAAGTTAATAATCCAAATACCATAAGATGAGATGTTGATTGTAATTATATTGCTAGGAATTTTGGTGACAAGTCCCTAATTTTTATATAGTTTAATAAAGCTAATTAACAACCTAAAATAAGACGTCAATTGTAGTTACATTGACAATTAATTAAGAACTTTGGTAATAAAAATCCTTAACTATTCTAATATTCATTTTACTATATATATATATATATATATATATATATATATATATGAAACTTCATATTTGATTTGTGCTTAAAAAAGGTTTTAGTTTGAACTTTTAACTAATTTTTTTAATATCATATGCAGTAATATTTATATAAAAAATAATTAAGATTTTTGAAATAAAGTTCCCAAATGACAATATAACTACAATTAATATCTCTCATTTTAGGCTATTAAAACTATATATCATCTTCACAAACACAATCAATTTAAAAAAAATTATATAATAAAATGCATATATAATGAGCGAAATTTTTTCCATCAAAGTTTATCAATATATAATTAAGTTAATGAATAAAATTGATGAGTAATTAGATTTTATTATTAAAAAGCTATAGTTACATCGAATATCATGAATTACTTATAATCTTATTGATAAATCATAAAGCGTTACGTATGAAACAGATATAATCCATAAATAACTGAAACAGAAATACCACTCTAATCATGATTAATAAATAATAATGAAACAACATAAGGTTGACTTCGATGCCATGTGAATCCCTGCTTCCTAATTAATGCAAGCATGTACTGCAACACATACTTTGCTTTAATTTAATTAAATTTAGTTACACTAAATTACGTATGAATAAACCTGATCCTGATCGAGTTGACTTCGATGGCACGCAATGCACAGCGCTGCATACAATTAATCTAGGTATAATCATTCTTTTGGTCTCGGGATTTTAGACCCTACACTAATTTTTTATTTAGAATTTGATCTCTGTCTTCACATGAGATTTAAACAAAACTGATATAAATAACAAATGTTGATCGGATATTACTGACGTGGACCTGCAAAGATCAACTTTGTAAATTATAGGGACCAAAATTATTATTAAAAAAATATAAAAAATCACAAAATATTTTTAAATTTATTTATAAATAATTATAATATTTAAAAATATTAAAATTGAGCACACTACACTAATTTACGTTAATTTGGATGAATTTAAACTAACATCATCATTAGGCGTTGATTTTTATCTATTAATTACGTACCCTAATTTAGCGTAAATTCTACGGTGGTTGCAAAATTTGAAAATTTGCTCTCATGATCTGCTCATCTCTTCACTGATCACTTTTCCACCTTTATTTTGATCCTAAATTTAGCGCATTTAAAATGATTTAAATTAGATTTCGAACGTCAAAAAATATATTAATTTTTACTCTAATAAAATGTCAGTTCCTCATGCATTTATTATAGTGGGAACACCACAATACAAGATTATTACTACGATTTTGTGGGAATTATTAAAGAATATTCAGAGATACATAATATACTACAAAATATTAATATGTTCACTGTTCAATGCAAGAATACGAAATCAGATATTTGTGTCTTAAATAGAAAATAAATTAATCTTGCAAATATTAAACTAATCTTCTAAATATATAAACATGCAATCATATTTTTCAAAATAAATCACCTTAATCGATAAAAAATTTACTCTATTTTAATATTTTTAAATATTATAATTATTTAGAAATAAATTAAAAAATATTTTGTGATTTTTTATATTTATTAGGAAAATAATAACTTGAAGTTTTGTTTAGGTCTCATATGATGGTAGAAATTAAATTCTAAACGAAAATAAAATTTAAGGATCAAAATTAAAATTTTAAAATTATATGAATTAAAATTAAAATTAGAGCAAAATTTGAAAACTAAAACTATGATTTTCCCAATAATCTACGAGCTAGAGAGCAGAAACGAATATCTGAGGATTACTGTCACTGCAATTGTATTAAAATTTGAAACCATGGTCCGATAACCAACACGCCCCCCCCCCCCACCCACTCAGTACGTGCATGAAACATCCCAATGGCTGGCTGCATATGCGTAGTATGCATGCCAGCCATGACGCAGTCTCAATTAATTAGGTCCGTTCATATATATTGACAATGACTTTGCATGCAGTCAAAATTTGGGGACTCCCGTCTTTTGTAGTCCTATCTTTTCCCACTTAACTATCTAACTTTTCTCACCCACGTACGAAACATCCTGCGTACGTACGCACGCGCATTTAATTTCCGACTTCTAGCTAGACCGGTTCGGTCGGGTTCCTCCGTAAAGTAAAATTGTTCGGTTCAGCTGTGCATATTTCATTTTCTTCTCTATTTATATTAATAATATTATTATAAATTATTTGTTACTGAAAGCATATAGATAGATAGATAGAGATATATATATATATCGTATAATTAAACTTTAAGGGCCTAATTAAAATCAACTCAATTAAACAACACTAATGATCAGTCTACTGTAAAGATTTATTTAACCAAAGAAATTCCGCACCATTATCGCATTTAATTATTTTCTACCCACTCGGTGGAAAATATTTTTAAAAATTTCTCCACTGAGATCGCATTTTCTATCCACTTGGTACGTGGAAAATAATTTTAAAAAGTTCTCCACTAATTAAGATCACATTTTACAGCTATTTACGTACTTTAAATATTTCTACTGGACTTTGTTGCATTTCTGACTCATTACTTTTATTAAAAAAATCCTAAATTTAGGTATTGAGAAATTATTTCAATTCGGTTTAAACTTCTCTAACTCATTTATTACAATATATTTGAACTCTGAGCACATGAGTAATCCTTAATCAATTAAATAGGTACATAAAAATATTGACAATGAATAAATGAACATGACTTCATATATATTCACATATTCATATTCTTTCCAAACTTATATTCACGCGTTCATGAAATTAAATTTATATGGAGATCGATAATACTATTTTTTTCCTTTTTTAAATTATCAACATCAAATTAACTAAATTAATGTAGCATCACAAACAAATATTAGATTTAATTTGTCACACAGTTAGATTTAATTCATTTAGAAAAGATTGAAATTAATTAAATAAATGCTTTTCCGGCCTGTACGTAGTGAAAGAATCTTGAATTCAACTAAGATTAAAATTTGATATTTTATTAAAATCGAGAGAGGCATGGAAGCTTCTTCTTCCTTTTTGTCCCTAGTTTTTCCAGTTTGGTATTTGTATACATAGCGGTATCTCTTAATTTATATGGTGTTGTGCGTGTGTCCAATTCAGTGGGTGATGCAGGATTAAGCAACTGCTTGCTACACATGCCCATCTCCATTGAATGCTCTCTCCTCTTCCAAATTCCAATCGCGGGTCAACTTTCTGACCGAAGCTGTCTTTGAAATCTGATTGGCTTATTTAATCTTTTTTCCACAACTTGGTGTTCATGTTTCATGCTTCATGCACTATATATATCGTTCAGAGAGGAAGCAAGGAACGCATGCATGCAATCAATTATAACGTAGTTGAGCTGAAGAATTAGTAGTACAAGAAAGAAGAAGAAGAAGAAGAAGCAGCACAAGAAGGAAAAGATGATCTCCAAGTCGAGCTTGTACCACGTGGTGGAGGCCATGGCGCCGCTCTATTTCGCGATGGCCCTCGGTTACGGCTCCGTCCGCTTCCGGGCCTTCACGGTGGAGCAATGCGTCGGCATCAACCACTTCGTCGCGCTCTTCGCCATGCCGCTGCTCATCTTCCGCATGATCTCCTCCAACGACCCCTACGCGATGAACCTGCGCTTCCTCGCCGCCGACACAATCCAAAAGGTGGTCATCCTCGCCGCGCTCGCAGCCTGGGCGCGCTTCACCTCCGTCAAGGGATCGCTCTCCTGGGTCGTCACCCTCTTCTCCCTCGCCACCCTCCCCAACACCATCATCATGGGCGTCCCCATTCTCCGCGGCATGTACGGCGCCGTCTCCAGCAGCCTCATGGTCCAGATCGTCGTCCTCCAGTTCGCCGTCTGGTTCGTGCTCGTCGTGTTCTTGTTCGAGTACATGGCCGCCCGGCGAGCGCTCGCCGCGAAGCAGCAAGCGGCGGCGGCGGCGGCCGCCGTTGTTGTCGTCATCGAGGTCGGGGACGAGGGCGACCAGAATGGGGCCGCGGCGGAGAAGCAGATCAATAGCGCCGCCGTCGTGCCGGTGTCAGACGGGGATCAGGATGCGGTTGGCATTGAGATGAGCAGCGTCGAACCAGCAGTGGCGTCATCGCCATCCCCGGTGGCGGACGCGGCAGCGCCGCCGATGAAGCTCATTCTTCCGATGGCTGCGAAGAAGATTCTAAGGATTCCCAGCGTCCATGCGAGTTTGCTTGGCCTCGCCTGGTCGTTCATGGCGTTCAGGTATATATTCAATTATTTGTAAATAGCTTTTTTTTTAAAAAAATAAAGATTCACGAAAACTCCTGATAATAATAATAATAATAAATAATAATAATAATAATAATAATAATAATAATAATAATAATAATAATAATAATAATAATAATAATAATAATAATAATAATAATAATAATAATAATAATAATAATAATAATTGTGTGCAATATATACTGATTGCAGGGTAGGCATCAAACTACCAGCAATAGTTGATGATTCCTTGGAAATAATATCTGTAACAGCAACTGGGTTGGCCACGTTCAGTGTTGGTAAGTCTACGTGAATCTTGATGCATGACATATTTCATGATATTATATTAATTGATTAATTAATTTAAATTGCATGTCGTCAGGTACTTTTATGGCTCAACAGAAGAGATTTATTTCATGCGGGTATTCTGTTGCCACCTTGGCCATGGCGTTGAGGTTCCTGCTGGGACCCGCAATCATGGCTGCTGCATCGCTGGCCGTTGGATTACACGGCGATCTCTTGCAGATCGGGATTGTGCAGGTTTGTGAATCGATTATATATATTTATTTACATGTTTAATTTATGCCCTGTATTTTTCTAATTAAGCATTTAATTAATTATCTGTTATATTGTGATGTCATATTTAATTAGTCCGGTTCGATTTTTAAGGTTTAATAAAAGAAAAACCTGATCTAATTGAAAGCTCTCTTTCAATAATATCTATGTGTTCCACAGCCTTCTTTAATTTTCTGTCTTGAATTTTGTTATTGTACTGAAATCACGACAAGTTTGTCCCAAAATTGTCAAATTCCAAATGAAGAAACGTTGCTAAACAAAAGTCAAAATGATGTTTTAATTTATTTTATCAAATTATACAGTGACTAATTAGTGTAAATTATACTCATAGTTGACTTTAATTTCTAATATTGATTTGTTTTTATTGTTGGGAAAAATGCAGGCTGCTCTTCCTTTGGCCGTGATTTCATTTGTTTATGCAAAGGAATACAATGTGCATCCGGATATCATGAGCACAGGGTTTGAACTTTTAACTCTCTATTTTACGTGACACTAGAAAATTTCTTTTTATAGATAAATTAGCGAGCTGATGTAAGATTTTAATTTAGTTTTAATACTTATCTGTCATATATGAAGAAAATATTATTTCTTATTTTTGTCCTGATAAAAAATTATTATGATAAAATTGTATTGTATAGTACTTTAACTTAATTATTAATGATAATATTAATTTAATTTAAATAAATAAATAGATAAAATTTATCATCATGTGCACTTTATATTTTTCAAATTAATTAATACATAATACATTATTTAAAATAAAACTTTAAACGCATTAAAATCTTGTGATTTATATTATCGATAATATTTTTTAATAATTAAGTAATAAAAAATACTTTTATTTTCTAAAAAAATCTAATATGCAAATGAACAATAAAAGTCATATGGCTCTCCTAATTTGCCAATTTTCTTATTTTATAATATTTTATTAGCTTAAATGGGCATCACTAACATATATAATTAATTTTTTCGTTTTTTTAACTGCAGGGTTATTGTTGGAACTTTTGCATCTTTTCCCATCACACTCATCTACTACATTTTACTAGGCTTGTAAAAGGTAAAATTTCTATTGATCAGATTATTTTGTCTGAACAAAAATAAAAATATCATCAAAATTTATTTTTGGATTTTTCTGACCACCATATATTTTTCTTTTTGTGCACAGGTGGGAAATTTTTGGAACGAGGATCTGCGTTTCCCTTGAGAACAACTGCAATTGATATATATATAATTCAAAGTACAAGGATGACATATGTTAAAGAAAATTGTATCTCTCTCTTTTTTAAATATTTTCTTTTAGTAAAGAAATCATACAAAGGAAAGCATGGAATTAGCTATTTTGGCACATTTGTTTCCTAGGATAGAATTCCAATAGGGTAGAAATTAAGTTAGAATTAATGATAAGAATATCGTTGGATAAATTTATATCCTATCTCATATTTGTTAAAATCTCAAATAAGAAGATTGGATAATGCAAGATTTTCATATCTTATATTTGTGTTGATTTTGATAAAAAAAGTCGGATATTAATAATTTAATATTTAAATTTGATTTTATCACCGTATCATTTTCAAAATTATAAAATTTATTTTAAATAATTATTTTAATATAATAATATTTTTTTATAAAATATCACTAAAAATTAAATTAAAATTAACTTATCACGCATGTATTCATGGAAAGAATATATATATACATAATTATCTATCACGTTCATTAACTCAAAATTACTTATCAAATCTACGATTAACAAGAAATGCAATAGTATCAATCTCATGTCCAAAAATATAACTCAAAATTTATTATCTATCGTGCCGACGATGCTCATTATCTAGAATGAATTTAATTAAGTATTAAAGCTTGTCTTTCACACTTTGCATCACATTAAAAATTAAAAAATCACCGTCATGTGTCCCCAAGTAGCAAGTAAAAAAATTTAACATCCATTTGATCTTTAATAGGAAGTTTCTTAAACTCATCATGTTTTTTTTTTCATCTTTCCTAACCCCTTATCTTGACCAAATTGGTTGGACAACACCATAAATTTTTTAGCTATATCACCCATTTTATTTGTCATAATACTCATGTATTCTCCAATCTTTGAAATGGCTGATCCCATAATATTATGTTCTCTACAATGTCTCATTTTTCGCCATTGACGAGTCATACTACTTGACGTCATCACATTAATTAAATATGGAGATTCCATTATCTCCACATCATATCTTAATTCAACCTCCACTTTGTCCAGCATTTCAACTACATTTGTGGGCATCTCAACATTAACACCGGTGGCTCGATCCGTCCTTTCCGAAGACTACTGAAAGCATTTCAACTATATTTGTGTTTAAATTTTTTGATTTTAGTCCTTATAATTTTACTCTGTTAGAAAATTAGTCCATGTAGTCACCCCAGTAATTAACAATGTTATCTTCAATCCTGCGTGGCAATCATTTGTTGACTTGTCAATTCACTACAACAAACCCGTTGTATTTCGACGTCAGAACAAATTAATATTTTGATGTCAACAACCGTCGAAATTAACATATCGACGCCAACAAAGACGACAAAAATGTGTGGAACATGACAAGCGCTTAAATGTAAGTTTCGACGTCCGAAAAGACGTCGAAATGTTCGACATATCGACGCCTGCATATTGGCGTCAGCAGGCGTCGAAATGTCCGACATATCGAAGCCTGTATATAGGCATCAACGAACGTCGAAATTCTCGATGTATCGATGCCTACATATAGGCATCAACGAATGTCGAAATGTTTAACATTTCGACGTCTGCTCCGCCGTCAAAACAATATATTTAAAAAATATTTTTTTAACATACCGACGCCTCTAACAGGCGTCGGTATATATATATATCGAATTCCGCTGCAAGACAGCGGAATTCGAGGAGCGGCCGTGCGGTGGATTAACCGCATGCGCGAATCCGTACCTGCTCGATTTTCGTCGCGCGACGGAAATCGAGCGGGCACGGATTCGTGCCTGCTCCAAGTGGGGCCTTGACGTTGGCCGCAATGGTGACGATGTTCTGCCGATGGAGGCAGCGGCCGGAGTGGGAGAAGAGGAAGAGCTTCTCGTCTTGGCTCCTCCCTCTACACGTGAGCTAGTCCAGCTTCATGAGCAGCAGCTGCAGCAAGGGGGGCTCGAGGAACTGGTTCGGATTGCACAAGAGAAGGAGCGGCTACTCCGGCGTCTTCGCCTCTGGCACCATTGGCGTCGACAGGATCTTCACTTTAGTCGAGATAAGGGAGGCGACGAAGAACTTCGACGAGAAGGTTGTGATTGGGGTCGGCGGATTCGGGAAGGTTTGCCTCGGAATGCAAGACGACGGAACCAAGTTGACGATTAAACGAGGGAATCCATCATTAGAGCAAGGAATCAACGAGTTCCAAACAGAGATCCATCTGCTCTCTAAGCTCCGACTCCGGCACCTGGTGTCCCTCATCGGTTGTTGCGACGAGAACAACGAGATGATCATGGTGTACGAGTTCATGGCCAACGGCCCCTTGAGAGACGAGAACAACGAGATAGAAGAAATTGAGATTGTGCACAGATGGTTTTAATCCGTTTGGACATTCTGCAACTCCTTATTCAGTTTGGCCAGTGCTGCTGTCAGTTTATAATTTGCCACCGTCAATGTGCATGAAAGATGAATTTATTTATCTTTCGATGATTATTCCGGGTCCTAAGGGTCCGCGAAAAGAAATTGACATATTTCTCAGACCCTTGATAGATGAATTGAAAACATTGTGGACTGAGGGAGCTGTCACTTATGATTGTCATCGGAAGCAAAACTTCAATTTAAAGGTCGCGGTCTTGTGGACAATCAATGATTTCCCCGCGTACGGCATGTTGTCGGGTTGGAGCACTCACGGCCGACTCTCTTGCCCGTATTGTATGGAACACTCTAAATCAATCAGTCTTCAGAACGGACGAAAAATCTCATTCTTTGATTGTCATCGTCGATTCCTACCGGTTAATCACCAGTATCGAAGGAATCGTAATAAATTTACTAAGGGCAGAGTCGAAAGAGATGGGCCACCACCGATGTTGTCTGGTGAACAAATGTTAGCACGTGTTTCAGCACTTCCAGATATAGTATTTGGTCGCAATGAAAGAGTGTCAGGTTTTGGCCAAACACACAACTGGGTGAAAAAAAAGTATCTTTTGGGAATTGCCCTATTGGAGTTCATTATTGATTCGATATAATTTAGATGTCATGCACATTTAAAAAAATGTGTTTGATAATATTTTCAACACTGTGATGGATATTTCTGGAAAAACTAAAGATAATATCAAAGCCCGACATGATTTAAAAATACTTTGTAAAAGACCAGAGTTGGAGTTACAAGAGGTCAACGGACGATCTATGTTGGATGTGATATGGATTTTTATGGACTGGTGGAAGAAGTGATAGAGTTGCACTACTTCGGCTTGAAATCAGTGATCCTATTTAGATGTCATTGGTTCGATACAACAGAAAGGGGCATGAAAGTTCATCCAAAATACAAACTTATTGAGGTTAATTACAAATCGAAATTGGTAGCAAATGAGCCTTTTATATTGGCATCACAAGCCGAACAAGTATATTACGCGAAGTATCCGGCTCGAAATAAAGATAGAGCAGATTGGCATGTAGTCTGTAAGACAAAAGGTAGAGGAAAAATTGATCCGATAGTAGGAGAAAATGATCCTCCTGGTTTCTATCAAGAAGATGATCTTCCTGCTGTGGATCGTATTATTCCAATACTCGAGGATGCAGACACAACGTCAATTCAATTAGAAGTTGAATATGCTGATGATGACGATCATGAAATTGAGGAAGCTGGAGATGAAGAAGATGAAGAAGAGGAAGAAGAAGAAGAATTCGAAGACTATTATTCAGATGATGAAGAATAATTGTAAAGTATATATTTTATTAAATATATCTCTACTATTTATACAATAATCTGATTATATGTCTATTTGACAGATATGTCTGGTTGTGGTTATCGACGCAGGAGAGTTTCGGAGTCTCCGATCGGTGAGACTCCAGCACTTACTCATGCTGCTGATCCTCCTATTGTCGATCCTCATGAGGATGATACTGCCGAGGCTAGTACATCCAGACGTAGGCGGCCACGCGGGCCGAACAGGTGGCAGCCTCCACCAGCCACAGAGTCACGTAGATTAATTAGCGTGATTGGGGAGCGGTAATATATAATGAATTATGAATCATTATAAATTCATTATATCATAATATAATATTAAAATTTATTTTTGTTGTGCAGGTTCGAGCAAGAATAAGTGCCGAGGAGCATTTCTTCTACTATTCGACGATACATGCACAGCGCATGACCTACGTGGTCTCACGTGCCTAGCGAGCACGTCGACATGTTATGGCGCGAGTTTGAGGCACGTATTATTATTATTTTTTACATGCATGATGATATATTAATATTGGTACTGATATTATTATTTTACAGGCTCGCTATACATGGGCCGAGGACCAGAGGCCCTTCATTTACGCTGTCTGGGAGGCTATTTCCCGGGCAAGGTACAACGGGCAGCTGGGGCAGGCTCGGTCCCAAGCGATGGCCCGAGCTGGGACCACTAACATCGCGAAGACTCGAGGATACGGCCCCGATTGGATTACTCCGGATATATGGGACCAGCTCGTGGGGATATGGTCGACGGATCGATGGCAGGAGGTTTCTCGGAATGCGGCTAGAAATCGCATGTCGGGGGGAGCAGCGCGTCACACCGGCGGCTCTGTTGCATTTGCAGTGCACGCAAACCTTATGGTAAGTATATCTTTTAATTATATATTTTATTTGTTACTATGTGTACTAATTAATGTATTTGTTTTGTAAATGTAGACGACGGTGTCGGATGACGGGACTGTCCAGCGACCCTCCCCGATGGCGGTGTTTGAGCGGACTCACCATCGAGCACATGGGACGGGGGAGTACATCCACAACCGCGCTGCATACATTATGGTAATTATATATTTGTTTAAATTATTCATTATATATTTATAATTTAAGTTTTATGATAAATATTAAACAAAAAATCAAACTCGAGTAGGAGACCTACAGCCAGACGGTGGTGCAGCGCGGGGGTACCCCCGAGGACTTTGACGCAGCATCGTGGGTCGAGGCCGCATGTGGCTGGGACCATGGCCGCGTATATGGCTTCGCAGATAGTGGTCATGCGCGAGCCGTACTAGGGCCACTTGGGGCACCGACCCCTTCGGTCGTTGGTGAGCGGCCGTCCACCTCTAGATCCAGTTATGATCATAGTAGCAGAATAAGGACTCTAGAGGAGACGGTCGCGCGTCAGAGTCAGATGATGGCGGAGATGCATGCTATGCTACGCAACATGTCAGGTCATCCCGAAGCAGGCATCTCTTCGGCATCATCTAATCCATCGTCTTCGAGTCAGTCCACGCCGGTGTACACTCAAGCACTCCAGACCCCGTCATATGATCCAGGCCATCCTCCATCGTCATCCTTAGACTTTTTTTATATTGACTTTGTTACTGAGATATTGAACTTGTTTAACTTATTTTGTTTGGATATTGATACTTCAATTTTTCATTTGAATTGTTTTTATACTATCGTGGATAATTATCAATAGAAATATAATTGTTTTGATGTATATCTTGGTGTGTTTGTGATGTGTGAATGAATGCGTGTATGAGGATATGGGTGTGTGAGTTATGTATCAGATAATGTATCGATGTATCAATGGAAATTGGAAATATAAAATTTTCCTGTTTCCCAGTTGGCATCATCAGCAACGGCGTTCCCACGGCCGTCCGTGGGAACGCCGTTGCCAAAAGTGTATCGAAAGCCGTTGCTGATGACCTACAGCAACGGCTTAGCGACGGGGTTTTACTAACGGCGTTGCTACGGACTCAGCGGCCGTTGCTATTAATGTTATCAGCAACGGCTCCGGGTCTGTGGCAAAATCGTTGCCGATAATAGTTTTAGCGACGGCCCGAGCGGCCGTTGCTGAGCCGTTGCTAAGTTATCAGCAACGCGACTTTCTGTCACGGCTCTATTGCAACGGCTCGGCCGTTGCTGATGCTCTTCAGCAACGGCTCAGCAACGGCATCAGCCGTTGCTGATGCCCATTTTTCTAGTAGTGAAAGAAGAAAAAATAAGGAGGAAGAAGATGAATGAGAAAAATGTAGAAGAATATAAATAAATAAAATATGTTAAAAAAAATTAAATTTTAAAAGTTTATTAAAAAAATCTAAAGGAGGCGGGAAATCTCCCGCCTCCTGCCTCGGCGAGCGCGTGCGATTGCGCGCTCGCCCGCCCGTTACCCGACGCGCGGCGGAAATCCAGCGGCAGCGAATCCGCTGCCGCTCGATTTCCGCCGCACGCGGATGAAATTTTATTTTAAAAAAATAAAAAAATATACCGACGCCTCTGACAGGCGTCGATATGTTAAAAATATTTTTTAATTTTTTTTTTGACGGCTGAACTGACGTCGAAACGTTAAACGTATCGACGTCTGCTAACGCCTATATGCGACGTCGATAAGTCAAATATTTTGACGTCTTCTCAGACGTCGAAATGAATATTTCAATGCCTGTCAGCTGTTGTCAGGCGTCGAAACATTTCGACCCCTGTTGTCAATTGTTGTGAAGCGTCGAAATATTTCGACGCCTATTGTCAGGCGTCGAAATATTTGTCAGATGTCGAAATTTATTGTATTATTTTTTTTTAATAATTTTACATTTCGACGTCTTTAATAGACGTCAAAATTACGAAGTCGATATATAACGAATTTGTTGTAGTGATTAAATTTATTTTATTTGATCTTTTAAAAAACTAAAAAATCTAATTTTGGTCCCTATGTTTCCATGATTTTTTATTTTTGATCCTTATAGTTTAAAAAATTTTGGTTTTTGTCCTCGTAATTTCACTCTGTGAGGAAGTTAATCCATGTCGTCACTTCAATAATTTTTTATGATAAATTACTGAACTCAATAGTTATTATTACCCTTATTATTATTATACAGTCCCTAAATTTTGTGTATTATTATTGTTATTATTATTATTATTATTATAGAGTCTCTAAGTTTTGCTTTGTATTTCTGTTGCAATCTGTGTTCAAATATCACAAACTGAAATGAGGCCAGCAGTCCGAAAATGAATAGAGCTACAAACTATGTTATTCTCGATGATGCAGAGCTTCAAGATGATGAACTTGAGTTCTCAACTAGTTTTGTGGAACCTAAATTGAAGGAACAATTAATTAAGGAGCTCATGTGACGGTTTTTGGAAAATTGTAATTGGTCCAAAAATTTGCAAAGCTTAAAGGGTAGTGTACAACAATTATGTGATAAAAGGAAGGAACCTTGCAGTAGGAAAAGTAGTAAGAACAGTAGCAGTGTCAACACTAAGAACAATAAGAACATTGCAATGACGAAAATTACATATGTTTATCTCTATGATTCATTTCAATAATTTTTCAGATTTGGATAGAGAGAGGTTAACTAAGAATTATTTTCGATCTTTTTACCAATCGAAGTAAATTTTCAATTGAGTAACCAAGAAACAACATATCGAAGTAATTAAATTGCATTGCAAGAAATTGACAAATTCAAAAATCAAATTAACCTCTACACGTTTCGAGTGCGAGAAGCCAAATCTTTCTCCTTTTATTTCTCTTTCAGGTTCTTCTTCTCCCTCTTTTCCTCTTCCTCCTTCTCCCCCTTCTCTTATGTTCTCGGTTTTCAAATTTTTTAAAATACATTATTTGAATCAATTAATAGTCAACAGAAACAAAAACCTCAATTGCCCACAAGGATGTTATTTCACAATCTATAAACAAACTCTACAAATTTATAACAGAACAAAAGATGGGCAAATATCCCGCACTACAAGAAAAATGTTATTTACTGACATGTTATTTTCGTTACTACAGCCCCAGAAACTATTAGTACATCCTATTCTAAGAGCATATGCACCCGTTGGTAGAAGTCGCAATAGTATATATAGTCTTTTACCAACAGATGTTGGGATCGTTAGTACAGTGATACACATATTCTAACGGATGATTAACACCGTTAGTAGAGACCTACCATTAGTATAGATGTCATTATACTAATAGTTATTGATATCGTTAGAAGAAAAATTCGTTAGTAGCTAGAGAGGACTCTATACTAATAGTTATTGATCTCGTTAGAAGAGAAAAATATTAATATAATTCATTGATGGTCATATAACTATATCAAGATTTGAACTTCATTTGGTGAGAGGAAAATATTTTATCTTAACCACTCAAGCAAGCTATATATACCGTTCTAAAAAACTTATTTTGCTGATACAAGTTATAAATCACATTTACCTATGAATAATAATTTTTTTATGATTTTTTTATGAATTTAGAATAAATTGATCGAACCTATTTAAAATAGACTCAACTAGTTGAAAATAATTTCCAGTTAATTCCGTGAAGGGGATGGGAGGGTAATATGCATATTAAACTATTTACTTTTTGGTTTTGGAAAAGCTTAACATGGATTTTGAATTTGGAAATAAAATCTCTCCTTATTGTCTCCTAGGAAAATTGCTGATGAATAAACGTTCGCTAAACAAAAGTCAAACTGATGCTTTTATTTTGTCAATTTATACAGTGAGTCAGTGATTAATTAGTGCATGTGATATGATACTCATGGTTGACTTTAGTTTCTAATATTGATTTGTTTTTATTTCTGGGAAAATGCAGGCTGCTCTTCCATTGGCCGTGACTTCATTTGTTTCTGCAAAGGAATACAATGTGCATCCGGATATCATGACTCATGAGCACTGGGTTTGAACTTTTAACTCTCCATTTTACATGACAATAGAAAAATTCTTTTTATAGATAAAGCGAGCTGATGTAAAATTTTAGTTTAGTTTTAATATTTATCTGTTATGAAGGAACTATTATTTTTCTATTTTTTTTCCAAATAAAAATTATTATTATAAAATTGTATAGTACTTTAAATTAATAATTATATTATATTAATTTAAATAAAAATTATTATTATCATGTGCGCTCTATATTTTTAAGTTATTTAATACATAATGCATTAATTAAAATAAAACTTTAAACATTAATAGCATTACCTTCAAAAACTTTAAACATATTAAAGTCTTTTGATTTATATTATCAATACTAATATTTAATAATCAAGTAATAAATAATAAATATTATTTTTATTTTTATTTTTTTAAAAATTATAATATGCAAATGAACAATAAAAGGCATATGGCTTTCTTAATTAATTTGCCCATTTTCTTATTTAATTTATAATATATTATTAGCTTAAATGGCCATCACTGACATATATATATATATAGTTTTTTTAATTGCAGGGTTATTGACTTATTGTTGGAACTTTTACAACAACAAAAAAATGTTGGAACTTTTACATCTTTTGCCATCACACTCATCTACTACATTTTACTAGGGTTGTAAAAGGTAAAATTTCTATTGAATTTTATTTGAATTATTTCATGTGTTATATTTTAGAAATAAATCGTTAATGTATGTTTTTCAATAAATATAATTCATATATATATCGGTATTTCGAGTTTCATCAGATTATTTTGTCTGAACAAAAATAAAAATATCAAGAATTTATATTTTTGGATTTTTCTGACCACCATATATTTTTCTTTTTTTTGCACAGGTGGGAAATTTTTGGAACGAGGATCTGCGTTTCCCTTGAGGACAGCTGCAATATATAATTCACATATACGCCCTACAAGGATGACTTACGTTAAAGAAAATTGTTATGTAGTTCTTAGAGAAGCCCTACCAGGATGACTTATGTTAAAGAAAATTGTATCTTTCTTTTAGATTTCCTTTAGTAAAGAAATCATACAAAGGAAAGCATGCATGGAATTAGGTATTAAGGGAAAAAAACAGATTATTATTTATTTATACCCAAGTTATTATTTGTTACCACGAAGAATTAAGGAAAAAACCATTCATTTGAATAAAAAAGAGAATATCGTATGAATATAACGTTTGGTTGTAACTTGTAACACAATTCATCAACCACACTTAAACAAGATCACCATAAAACTTACGGAATTAAAAGAAAAGAGAGAACAGCTTAATATCCCCTTACTATCAATTATCAAACAAGATTGAGCTTGAATTTATGGACTGAATGGCAAGATACAAAAATTGTGTTCGTCAATAATATATATATCGAGTAAATAGCAAAAAATATATAAACTTTGATCATTTTCTTATTTTTAGCACGGGGTATTTTAGTTAGCATGAAAATACAAAAATTTTGGATCAGTTATCACGTTTGGCATGACCCATCAATTTTAACAGAAAAGAGTGATATGTCACGTTAACAGTAACAACGTGACAATCATTTGTCCTAGCTGGCATCGCACCCACCAGCCGAGTGAGATTTTCAAGTCAAATTATCATTTTGCTCGTAGTTAACCTCTCATATATGTTAATATGAGACGTGCAAATTGGTAAAAAAATTTATCGTCTTTGTTAAGTGTTGACTCAAATTGGAATCGAACTAGATCCAATGAACCTGACCCGATCCAAATCAGAGTTAAATTGGCTAAAATATGATTGAACCAAATTATGGGTTGGTTTCTTATTTGAATTGGTCCAAATTAATTTGGACCGGTCAACATCCTCGTCTTCTTCTTCGGAAGAACACTGTTCGCGTGAATAGTACCCAAAATCTTTGGCAGAGCTTCAATCTTTGATTTCTTCTTCGTTTTAACACTGATTTTGGATCCGAATTCACCACCATCATCTTCTCCACGACCTGAACAATATGGGACCATCAATTTCATATTTTTCTACAGATTCCTTGATCGACCAAGTTACTCGACTACACACTGCCGTCTCTCTTCATCCGGATGGCATCGAAGCTATCGGCAACAAGCATAGATTTTGGCATCTTTTTGATGCAGCATTTCAGCAAAGAACTTGGGTTGCACTTGACCGACTATTTGTAGATTCTTGAGCGCAAAGAACCTTCAGCTTGAGATTCCCAGATGTAATGTTCCTCGTCATTGTGCTTCGTTGTCATGGTGACTTTCTCAACGACCAGGTAGGCAGAATAGAAACCAACACCAAATTGACCAATCATGCTCATATTCGCCCCAGCTTGCAATGCCTCCGTGAACAATAATATGTTGGCACAGCCCAACCCATTTTGCCCGATAATACGAAGAAAAAAAGGATTATGAGCCCAAATTGGGTTCGAATTGTGCTATCGAGCCATTATAATCAGGCTATCAAGCCAATTCAGACCCGATAGCATGATTCGAACCCGATTTGGGCTCGATAACCGGTATCTTTTCGGGTTATTGGGTCGGGTTATCGGGCCGAGCTATATATTATCAGCTCTAAAAGCAATCAACCAAAAAGAAAGAAGAATATAATGAGAAGTGAAACTCATATTTTGTGCCTTCAGTGTCGAAATTCTAATTGATTAATTTATTCCAAAAGAAAAACTATTAGGAAAGGGCTTGATCTACTATCATTTTAACAAAACTAATGCATATGACATATCCACTTTTTGCAAAAAAGAAGACTAATGCATATCCACCATCACTGTTAAAATAATATATATTACATGCGATTTGGAACTGAACACACAAATGGAAATAGCAAGGAAAGAGGCCCTTCCTAGAATTGACTAGGAAGGACCCTCTATTTACTGACAGTGATTTGAGTCCGACACTTGTATAAATCTCCTATGTCTCATCCTCAGTAATGTCATTACAAAGACCACTAACAGCATCAGAAAATTGACCCTTTGATCATCCCTCTCAAATCATTTTATTGTACAGCCTCTACAGTTATATAATTATAACGTACATGTGGACATAGCGGCTGAATAACAAATTGAAAATTAAGTTCAGAACACTAATGTTCATCTGTAAGACATCATTTAAATGTTGATCCTACCCCAGTAGCCATATCGTTACTAGAATAGGCCGTTGGCGAACTCGGTTCTGTGTACCACTGGTTCTCTTCGCGTGTCAAGAAGCATGCATCTACATAGTAAGAAAAGGCAAATATGTTTAAGAAGAAACAAATGCTTTTATGTTGCTAATGTAATGTGATTAGCAAAAGCCTCTGATTCAGGGCCTCGTGGTTGCTGATATAGATCCATCAGGTGCATTTATACGAGGTTAAAATAATGGAGTAAATGATTAGGTGGAACAGAAACAAAATAAAGCCATAGAAAAGTATATGTACCTGAGACAAATACATCTTTGTATTCATCATCATCGTAGACAAATGATGGAGGCTCCGGAGACCCAATGCCAACAATGGTGCTTCCACTGGTTGAGATATTTTTCAAATTAAGCATTAACCATAATGACAAAAATAGTAAAGACACCAGGATTATAAACATGACAAATGCCATCCTCAATTATCTTATTCACTAAATCTGTAACCAACTAATGGATATTTACAAACAAATAATAATGTCAAAGATTAAATGATAAATACAAAAAACTAACTCTCTCAGGACAACTGCTGAAATAATGTTGAGATGATATTGCTTTTGCCAAAGTCCAAATATAATTTTTCAAATGTTATTATTGTCATCAAATTTGACATCAATTCTATAACTTGTCTAGTAAGGATTTATTCTTTTGTTTCTGGTAATTGTTGTTTTCTCGCATTTTCATTGTTCCATTTGTAAAGATCAATCAACTAAAACAGAAGCATAAAAAGGTCAAGTTTCAATCTTTAGCATTGGCACTACACTATAAGTAAATATAAGGAACAACCATTTCCATGATATCCTGAAACTTGGAAGGTCTTACAAGGGATTTAAAAAATGATCCAAGCTTCTAAAATATGTAAAAAAGCAAGGTGTAAACAGAATATAGTATTCTTACAAATTTAAGCAAAGATGGTAATACCTTCCTGACATTAAAACAGCATTGTACTCGCCTCGACTGGCTGCAAGCACACGTTTTTTCAACCTTTTAAGGGATGGAAGGACTTCAAAAGCAGGAGGTTCTGCAAAATAGAGGTAACATTTTTTTGATATGACTAAACATAAGGAATAGATACGCTAACGTACACATAAAGAGGGTTGGATGCAACTACAAACCTAGATCATTTATACAAACATCTTGAGATATTCCGTTTTGGGTGATCTCACTAAGCAACACCAATGGGTCAACAGAACTAGTCTGGTCTAGCCGAAACCGCTGCACATAGAAAAAATAATCCCTGCAGGATTAACTTAAGGAAAATACTGACTTATGCTAACTTCAATCCAATCAATTATTTTGTTACCTTATAAACATCAGCAGTTGAGCATGCTTCTTGAGGCTTTATGAGAACCATAGGCAAGTCCAGTGGTAGTGGGCGAGGAATATTCTTAACAACCTGCAAAGAGATCCATTTTCTGATATCACATTTTGTGTATAATAGTTCAGAATTTTCATTATCCACAGTTCATTACAAACGGAGTATACAAGAGAGTAGGCAGTATATTCAACATATTGTAGGCTGTCGGTTAATGACCACCTACACATTTCTTCAGCTGTTGATCAAGTGAATCCGACTTGAAGACTAATTATGACTGACACTGTAACATAATGAACTAAATTCGACTTTAAGACTTGATCTAGATGCATATATTCTATCTAATGGGAGAGTGCATCTACCAGCAACTCTGATGCACAGGGATACTTGGGTAAGACCTACTTAATATACAACAAGAAATTACTTGTTTGGAAGTCACCTGGTGCAAGTACATAAATTGGACTCTTGTCAATGGCTCAAAGAAAATGCATTGTCCTCGTATAATTTGTTTAACATGATAACTATTGTGGTATTTTTCAACAGAAAACTGAGAAATACAAGAACATATATGAGAAGGTCAAGGATGTATTTACAAAATGAGCAGTTCCAGTGGTGTATGAAATCAAGTAAGACGAGAATAATGATGATACAAAAATACACAAATATATGAAATAGTTCATTAGAGTTACCAAAATAATATTTAGCAAACTGTAATAAAAAAGTTATAAGAAAAAGATGACGAAGTGTTCTTAATGCCTAAACAAGATTTAAATTGAATTTAAGAAGACAAATAGATGATATTTATCAAAAAAGTCCTTGAAAAGTGGGAGAAGAGAACCAAAACATTTGAAACAACCACATAACAAATACCTCTCCTCTACCAGTACAATATGCTGCTCCATGTGAAAAAAAGAAAGGGACATCAGAACCAATTTCACTCGACCATTCTTGAAGCTCTTTTTCTGTAGCAAGACACCCACTAAATTGATTAGCAGCCCACAGTGCAGTTGCAGCATTGCTACTTCCACCTCCAAGACCAGCACCAGTAGGAACTTTTTTGTCAAGATGAATCTATATGCAATGCAGAGAGGGAAACCAGTTTAAATTTTTTCTATGAAAACAATTTCATAAATATTCAGTCTTTTGCCTCAACCAATAGCGAATTACCCAAAAGAAGTTATCAGTGCCAGTTTTCTTTCTGTAAAGGTTCAGTGCCTTGATAATCTGAAATTTAAACATCAAAGAACTAAGTCAAGAAAGAAGTCCCTCACAATATGGAATAACCAAACTTTAGATTTTCATTGCACCAGCAGATATAAAATACATATAAAACTATCTCAGTTATCCCAGACATATGACAATATCCACCCTAATTGATGAGTACATTAAAAAAATAATATATAACGCACCAAATTTCTTTCGTCCAGTGGGACACCTGCAACATTAGCTGACAATCGATCCTTGGTCTTAGTTGGTGACAAGGAGAATTTAATATTATCTCCCAAACTTATTACCTGAATGTTTGAAACACATTAATTTGAGCAACCAGAAATAATAAGATTAATAAAATTGAAACGATAAAGCATCTTGAAAATCTAGATAACAGTTGGTTCCATGTCTAACATGAAAAATCACAGAACAAGGATAAGGCGAGAAGCACACAACAGTGCACAATTAAAAAGAACTGGTTTTAATCAGAACCTATCAAACCGAACCGACTGTGCCAAGGTTGTATTTCTGAGCAGATCTCATCAATTAATAGACCAAGAGTAACCCAACTTTCAACAACTAAAAATTTAGACTTACATGAAACAGAGATGCCAAATCATGAAAACCATCCTCCCGCTTACCAGTAATCCTCAAAAACACATTTATCTGCAGTCGTAGAATCATCAACAACGGCGTCAATTCCGTTCGCACACAAACATTATAAACAAAAAGAAAAAAAAAAAAAAGTGTCTTGAGATGCATCAACCTTACAGGGCGAGAAGAGGGATAGTCTAGAAAGCCCCATGTTCTTATCCACTTCATCTGCCAATCTATTTAACCTTTCATCCGGATCGTAGACTATCTGGAAACCCAAATTTCGTTGATAAAATGCACCGACCTGTGTAATCTCAAGAACAACAAAATTGGAGCGATTAATTAAGATGGTGAGCGAACCTCCACTTGCTTCCTCCCAGATGTCGAGTCTGAAGCCATGATTCTGAGAGATGGTTTCCTGCCCGACCCCGTCTTCGCGGTCCTCGGATCAAAGCAAGATGACCCATTTGCCTTACTCCAAGGTGTGCAAGAAGCCCCTTTCTGGAAGGGCTTCGTCCCACCGGAGGGGGAAGAGGAGAAATGGTGGGAGAGGAGACGGGAAGAGGCCATAGTCATCATCATACGGCGGAGAAGGGAAGGCGAGGAACTAGGGATGGGATTGAGAGCGCGCTTGGACTTGCAGAGTACTTACTGTGTGTATGAAGACTATGATTAATCTGATGGGAAAAATTGAGACTTCTGGTGATCTATTATATTAACAGGCACAATTATTTACCGTCTTTGTAATCTCCTAATTTAGAACGTTGCTTTTACTGAATCATCATATTATACTCTCGTCAATTGGCGGCGCCGGGAGAGAGCGTTCACTACATTGTAATCGTGGACCACGGAACGAATATTCTGCAATGTTGTGATAATTTAATTAGAATTTAAGACGGCTCGGTTCAAATATTTGACCAATAACTAAATAATACGGTATATTCCGAATAAATAAATAAATATTTTATCATCAATAATATCATACACAATTTATATTTGCTATATAATGTATATTTTAATGATTAATTTATAATTTAGTAATGTTGGTTTAATTTGAATGTTTTGGCTAAAAAATTGAGTGCCGAAATTATTTGTTTTTTCACACACCTTTTTTTTTTTGATAGTTGGAAGATGATGATTTTCTAAAATATTAAATGCACTTTAGAAAATAATTATAGTTTTTTTTAATGAAAAGTGGGGCATAATATCACACTGAACATTTTATTAGAATTGAAATGATAATACAAACATGTCATGAGGGCTAACACCCGCTATCCCAGCATACAGAAAATAGGGTTAAAAAAATAGAGAGTACAAATACAATACGCGGTAGCCGCCGCACCTACCCATGGTCCGCAAAGCGTGACCAAGCCAAACAAGCAGAGTTGACGATGTCGTCGACCGATTTATGGGAGTCTTTGAAGATGATACAATTTCTGGCTGATCAAACACACCAACACCAAGACATCGTAAGGTCACGCATGGTATTATTATAAGCCGAAGCACCAATTTGCATTGAGGTCGTTGGAGGGAAGAATCACTGACCAACTATGTTCAGGAACTGACTCTAGCCCGCCGAGAGCGGCCGACAAGAGGAGAAGAGGTGTTCGCAAGATTCATCATCCGCCATGTAGAACACACATCGCGTATCATCCACCGTCACCCCCAAGTAACAAAGCCTTGCCCTAGTTAGAATCCTATTACGCAGGATGAGCCAGAAAACCATTTTAATTTTTAAAGGAGGCTTCCCCTTCCAAATCGAAGCTAAGCGTGGATGTAGGATATTGTCGTTCTTCATCAACAAGTAAAGTGACGCCGTCGAAAAGCATCTGTTAGCCTCCCACTTCCAAGCGATACTGTCCAAATCATGCGATAGATGCGTGTTTCTAATGATGTAGACGAGCTCGTCGACTCGGCTTTCATCAACCAAGTGTCGCCATGAAAACCTCCATGTATCATCTACTGTGTCTAGTAAAGAAGCAACACTAGCATTTTGTTGCTTGCTAGCGGTAAACAAGTCAGGGAAAGAGGAGGCCAAGGAGCGGCAGCCGGTCTAGTTGTCAAGCCAGAATTTCGTATTTACTCCATTTCCTAGGGAAGATTCCACGCTCATGCAGAAAGGAATTTTGGCAGCCAAGATACCTTTCCAGATTGAAGACCAAACGGCGGTATTGTGCTTACCCGACCAACTCAACCGACTAAAATATTTACTTTTAACAATGTCCACCCAGAATAACTTTGTCCCAGTAGCTATAGACCACCACCAACGAGCCAAGCGAGCCAAATTATGCATATCGAGGTCCAGGACGCCCAAACTGCCGAACTGCTTGGGACGAGTAATGTCGTTCCAACAAACAAGGGGACCGAAACCAGAAGAATCATGAGACCCCGTCCACAGGAAATTACACCTACGTTTGTCGATACGCTTAATGGCTCATTTGGGTGCCCGAAACACGGAGAGGAAGTAGCTAGGCAGATTGCCTAAAACACTGTTAATGAGAACAAGTCAACCACCTCTCGAAAGAAATCTACCTTTCCAGCTAGCAAGGCGGGAATCAATTTTTTCGATGACCTCAAGCCAATCGGATTTGAGAATCCTGCTGTTTCTAAGGGGGAGCCCCAAATATTTAATTGGAAAATCCAAGTGCCAGCACCCCAACTCCCTGGACACAGCTGTCGCCTTAGTCGAGTCGTTTGAAAGGTGGGTGACAGAAGTTTTCGAGAAATTAACTTGAAGACCAGTCATAAACTCGAAGCCAAGAAGGAGGATCTTCAGGTTGAGAATGTCGTCCTCACTTCCTCTAGTGTAGACAAGGAAGTCGTCCGCAAACTCTAGGTTTATAATTTCCATATTATCATTGATCTTGACACCGTGGATAGTGTCATGGGAACGGGTAAGATCAATGAATTTAGCAAACACATCAGCCACCAGAATGAAAAGGTAAGGGGATAGAGAATCCCCCTGCCTGAGACCCTTTCTATGTTTGAACCACGAACCCGGGTTGCCATTTACCATAACTGCTGACTGACTCGAACGCAGGAGCTTCGAAATCCAACTAATCCAAATCGAGGGAAAGCCCCGAGCTTCCAACAAGCTGAGAAGAAAATCTCAGCCGACACTATCGAAGGTTTTCTCTATGTCAAGTTTGATAAGGAGTGCATCATAGTTTGTTTTCTTGCAAAAGTGAACCAACTCAAACGCAATCATATAGCTATCAAGAGTTGATCTCCCTTTCAAGAAAGTGCACTGAGAATCGTCGACTAGCAGCTCAATAAAGGACTTCAGTCTAGAAGTAAGAATTTTGGAGAAAATTTTGCAAATGCTTGATGTTAGGCTGATCGGCCGAAAATGTGAAGGTGAGATGGCTTCGGAAGTCTTCGAAATGAGAACAATAAATGATTTGTTTAATTTGTTCAGGTCCCCCTCCCCAAACATGATTTCGTTAATGGTGTTAGAGACATAATTATAGTTATTTAGTTTTTGTTTTTTGAAAATAATTCATGTGAATGAAACACGACCTTTGCATCAAAATAATTTTACTTGGAATATCGATCGGGGATATTATTAGGTCGGCCCATTTAGGATTTGAATCCGACAAGCATTTGGATCAATCAGGTTAAAGCAAAAAGCACCCGCACGTAAAAATCAGATTGAAAAAGAAAAAGGTCAATCAAGGAACACGTGTGGCAATCCAACCTGAGAAAAATTGTCAAAGACAAGAAGGAAGCAATGGAAATCCCTTTTTAGGGTTTATTTTTGGAAATTAGAAAATTTCCTGCAATATTCATGGAAATCCAAACACAGTGAGAAAAATACAAAGTCGTTGAAAATTTCCTTAAAAAACACAGTAAACGAAAGGATAACGAAGTTGACCAAAATTAAAATCAAAAGTAAAAAATTTAAAAAATCAAAATCATCAGATCAGTTAATCGAAAAATTCGATTCGATTTCGGACCGACTTTTCGATTAACCGAATTTTTTATTTTTGTTCACCCCTACGTTGCATCTTACGTGTCGTCTGCGTGACATGTTGCTCTATGTATATGCGCTACGTGTAAAGTCAACATCTTTGTCAACATCTGCGATATCTCCATTAAGTCTCACATAATAAAAGTTAATTTGATGTCATTTTTGTATCATTTTTAATAACTTCACGGGTATTTTAGCTTCAAAACAAACTTTATGAATATTTTAGTACCCGTGAAAAAATATTAGAGGTATTTTAGTACATGTGAGAAAACGTCTTGGCTTACATGCGCGCCACGTGTCCACGTTATCAGCCACGTCAGCTCTGTTATCCCTCCATTATCGTTGTTTACCTATACAGCAATTTTGTACCCAATTCCACAACATAAGTGGTATTTTTTATTCAAAAAATTCTTTAAAATATTTTAGTACCTGTGAGAAAATGTTAAAGGTATTTTTGTACCTTTTCCCATTTAAGAATTAAGGTGACGTTTGGTGCATTATTTTTTAAATTACCAAATAATCTAGATTACCTTTCAGAATATAGTGTTTGGTATGCACAAATAATGTTATGATAAGATTGCTAGAATTTATGTAGACATGTTTGATATAACAAATACATTACCAAATAATGAGATCTACTTTTTGAAAATATCTTTTTTTACAAATATATTATAATATTATAATAATATTTATAATATAATAATATTTATAATATAATAATATTTATAATATAATAATAATAATAATAATATAATATAATAATATTATGTCATAGGAGAAGTAACGAAAGACGAATATAATTCGAATCATAATTTGATCGTCTATTATAATTTTTTTTTTTTAAAAAAAAAACCCTCCCATTATGCAATTTAAATTATCAAGACAATTCATATCTGCAGAGCGCCTCCTAAAAATTCCAATCCAATCAATTTTCTACTCAAAAAATTAGTTTTCTGTTTTTTGGTCGGTTCGGTTTTTATTTTTTGGTTGGGCCGCACCGGCCGCACGCCTCCTTCTCCCGACCTCCAATATCCCACTTTCGCTGGGCCGTCGCACCTACTCCGTCGGACGCCGCAGCCACCTCGCCGGACTGCCCGGCTCTGCTTCACCTCCACCAGAGAAGCTCCGAGTCTCCAAGTCCTGATCTCGGATCTCCCTCTTCCACTGTACCGCCGCGGCTACTTCGCCGAACCGCCGGTATCCCTCTCAACCAGATCTGAATCGCAATACAGTAGATAAACAATACAATTATTTTCCCTAACTATATCTGAATGCCAACAAGAGTTCACTCTTTTCTATCAGTCATTTTATGAATCCATATTGATTTACCCTAGTTGCCTGAGAAATATGGAATTACCATCTTCACATGGGTTGAGAAATAAGGTCTGGGAGCAGGGGATCCCTAGAAAAGAAAGTGAACATCTAGATGTAGATGAAAAGAAAAATAATCCATATTAAGTTGAAGAATACTTGTGTTTCATCATGAACTTATTCATTGTAGTTTTCAGACTTGGTTTAATGATAGCTGAGGGCCTGAGGAGTGGCGTAATTACTTGAACCTTTCACATATTCATCATCTTCAGCGTTTCTTTCTGCAGATGACGGTTTAGATAGTGCCCGCTGCCTACTACAAATAATAATGAAAAATTTGCATGTACTGCCTTAAATGTAATAGCATAAGCCAATAAGGCGGGGAGATGGTGGGGCAGGTTGCTGGGCATAAACAGGGTGGGCGGGGATTTAGGTGGGTATTGCGGCGGGCCTACAGGGCAAGGATTTAGGCGGGCAAGTTAGAATCGTTTGCACAGAAAACCCCAGAATCTTATTTCTTGATAATTCTGTTGCCACAGTATGGAGTAGATAAGGCAAGCGCTCATTGTTTCAGGGGGTGGATTACATGTTTTTTTGAAGCTTGGAGAATCTGGTTTGGTAAAGATTTTGAGCTGAGCAATGGATCAGCGGAAGGCGCTCTTTCGCTCAAAACTTAGGGAGGCACAGAAACGAGAGAAGCGCATCGATTCTCCCCTTGTGAGGTAAAAGATCCTTACATTTTCTGTTTTTGCTTACATTATTAATGTTCAGTATTTGTGGTCCCAGGTGTTTAAGTATACTGCACCGCATTCCTCTTACAAGATTTGTATGTAATATGTTTACCTTGTGTTGCTCAATTTGTTATTGATTGTTTTCTCCACTTGTATCTTTTATTCAAACATCATTGAGGTTATTTTCTCTGGTGTCATGAAAATGTCCTTGCATTTTTCCTATTAGCATTTTGCAAGCTTCTTCATGACTTTATGAACTTCTTCCTTGACATTCAATCACAAAACATCTTGTTGAAATCCATAGGGTCCTGTCATCCATTTTTTTAGGCTTCCTATTTCACACACCTTTGATCCATATAGTGCTTGTTTGAATGACTATCTTGTTGAGTCATACCTTAATTTTGTATCCAGTGTTTGAGCATGCTATCTCTGCATAAACTTTGGAATCATGGTCCTCAAAGGTATACTGTTACAACTTGCAAATGTTTTGAGAAACTACTCATTTTAATTAGAATAGATTACATGGTGAGGTGAAAAACATGATGTTAGAAAGTATCAATGCAAGAGTTTCTTGTTAGCCCTTATCAAGGTTTACATGAGCATTTCCTTGGTATATTTTCATCCTTTGTCATGCTAGTAAACATAGACTTATTATTCTATGCAAATTATAATATTTTGGACTCCTTGGCTTGTAATGCCATTGACTAAAGACACAAAACAACAACAAGAAGCCACAAAGTCCCAACTGTTTGGGGTTGATTACGTGAACCTTTCCCTATTCAAGCAGTCTAATAAAGAGTTTTTTTTCCTTTATTTTTTTCTTACAGGTATAACGAGAATGATCAGCCAGTTTGCAAAGTTTGCAATGTAGTTTTAAAGTCAGAATCACATTGGCCTGCTCACCAAGTGTCTAAAAAGCATCACGAAGTAACATCTTGATCACTCTGATTAATAGTAGATCCCTTAAACAATTTATATTAGTTGCAATCTAATTTGATCTATATTAGAAATTCTTGGAGTGACTTGTAATGAACTGATATTGAGCAGGCTATTGAGAAACTTAAATCTTCTGCTGCTGGAGTCTCTCGTGACAATAAATTAGGCACTGAACAACCAAAAGAACATCAAAATCCTAGATCATCTTCTACATTGCCTGCAGACTTTTTTGATAATCAAAATGCAAAGAGACAAAAGATTGGTAAGATATCATTATCTGGTTGGCATCTTGCTATAAACTTTACTTTGAATCATTGAAGTTAGCTGATTCCATGTTGTATTGGTTGATTCTGACTGATTTAGAATGGTCCTTATTGCTATACATGTTTAGATGATATAGGCAAGAAAACTTTCAAATCCATTAAACCGATCTAGTCCTTCTTATTGCTTTTACCATGATACTGCTGAAGTGCTGAATAAACCTTGGATGGTAAAAGTGGTTTATGAATATGATTATTTATGCATATAACTTTGACAAGGCTTGCTTGTATTGTTGCTAAAATATGTTATTGCACATCATACCATAAAACTGCTCTGTAGTAGCTTCATGAAATATTTACAACTCTAGGCAACTGATCCTAACAAATGGTATTGCAATTCCTCGTCGAATAATTAAGTCCATATAATGTGGATTGCTGCATATCAACTTGATTTAGTGGGTGGTGCCAATTTTAAGTCTTGCCATATCCTTCTTTACCCCAATTAATACAGACTTGTCTAATACGAAGCATCTTCCGGAGCATGATCATTATTGTTCTTGATTTTCTGAAAACAAAGGCATCTAATTAGTGAATTTGTTGCTAGTTTCTAGTTATGTTTCTAGCCTCTTGTAACATCCAAGAGTTAAAAGTTAATTTTCCATTTCTTGTGCTGACATTAAGTTGGCAATAGGGAAACAGTAAATGAGTTCAATAGTGGCTTTAAGTCACTCAGTAAATTCACTGTTCTTTGAAGTCAATGGTTTTCTATTCTGTAGTCATTTGCTAATTTGTATGCCCAAACTTTCTAAAATTGTGCGAAATGTGAGCTCTCTTTGGTACATTTAACAATTAAATTGTAATGAAAATTTTGTGATTCTTTTCTTAGTTGATACTTTTAAAATTCATGTGCTTCTGATTTTAACCATTTTTTATTTTGTGCTTCCACCTAGCAAATGCACACTATTGAGGTTCTGAAATTGATTTGTAGTGCTCATGTCCATTACTGAAGTAATTGACTCTAACTATGTTATGATTGATTGCCTAACTAATTCTTTTTCTGTTGATTTGCTTCCTTATTGTTTCTTGTGCTTCTAATTTTCGTTACTTTAACTTTGCGCTCATACCTAGCAAATTTACACTGATGCATACTGTTCATGTCCATTATTAACCTCATTGACTATATAATGTGTAGATATGGTTGTTGGAGGGCAGACTCAGGGTATTAGCGTGCCAGCTAGTTCTGTTTTTTCTTATAATCAACTGGGGAAGAAAAATCTGTCCCCTTCTATCAGCCAGCCATCAAATGCACCAGAATCATTGACCAAATTTGGTCAGTCATCAGAAATGGTGGATGCCACAGATGAACAAGTTGTAGGGGCTCTTCCTCAAATTTTTTTTGATAAGGCCGAAGATCAGACTTTCAAACAGTCGAGTCAACAGGCAGAAGACAAAAATGCTTTCAAACTGAAGCAGGTCGATAGAGCTTTGAATGGATCCAACCAGACTGGTGAAGCGTTGAAAGAGATGGATGGATCTGAAGCCAAACAAGTTAAGGGAGCATTGCCAGAAGGTTTTTTTGACAATAAGGATGCAGATCTCCGTGCACGTGGGATTGAACCAGTTAAAGTTGATATAAAGTAAGCCTCTTTGACTGATATTTCTTCCACCATCATATCAAAGTTTATTGAATGTTCTATTGCTTGTTTCAATCTTGTACAAAGGATTATCAATCTTATGCTGTTCCCTAAGTTTGAAATGGTAAATTTATTCTAAAAACTGTCATTATTGTAGTCATATTTGGCATGTTTTTAAACCCTTGTCTGCGAAACTTATTTTACTCAAGGAATCAAACTCCTATTGCTACTGACTACTGTCCAATCCATGCTTGGATTTTTTTTGGTACTGTACCAAGTGAACACATGACAGAGCCAAATTGATGAAATTGTTGAAAAAGTGAGACAAAAGGAATAAAATTCCTTAGAAAACAAAAGATGGATGGTTCTATATGTGAAAGGATAAAAGAGGACTAGATATTTATTGGTTGGCCATGTCTGTTAAAGTCACTGGTGATTGAACTGAGCTTTCTATCTCCCTGGAGAAAAAGAAAGATTGCAGGACATTTCAGGAGAGATCACTAGGATTAGATAAAATGCTGGTTGGTCGGATCTGAACCAACTATTAGGGGTTTGGGCACTATAGGTAAAAGGTCTGAGAGAGATCAGAAGAAAATAATCACCGTTGTCTTGTTACAAAAACAAATTTACCTGTTGGTTTAATGGTTTTTCATCTGGTTCGCTTTGGGGTCCTTTGTGTTTCCCTCAATTCCTGCACCTATTCACTTTATATGTAGTCTTTCTACAAGTACATACCACCTGGTGGAACCAATATGCTTCAAATTTGTCCTTTGCTAGATATGCTATAATTATGTTTTTCTAACTGCACTCAAAGTTGAGGTATATGGTGAATGTTTGTCACTAGAACCCTTGTTGTTTCTGCCTGTAGCACATGGTGTATGTGAAATGTGTATGAATATAACAATGGCCAACATGTACTACTCCAGATCATGGTTTAAAATCTCGGTAACGGTACCAGTACCGGTACATACCGGTACCGTACCGTACCGACACACGGTACGGACCGGTATGGAAAATGCATACCGGCCGGTTGTTTTTTTTTTTTTTTTTTTTTTTTAAGAACTAACTCCAATAACACATAACTGATGAAGAAATGCTTAAAATTAATATTCAAATGTCAAATACATGAATACAATTTTTAAAATGCGGACGAATGACGTCCGTCGTACCCATACATATCTTTGGCTTCGGGACATACACGGCTAAGGTCAACACTGTAGTTCTCTAATGCCCATATTTGGAAATTTTCCCATGGCATAATGCCTTGGTATCCATTATACCACATTGACATTAGCGTTTCTTTGTTGGGTTTCCAAGAACTAGACCCTGTATCATCAGTTGAGTAGGTACTGGATACAGAGTAGGTGGATTCAGAAACCTCTTGCAAACTACTCATCATATCGTGATGGTAATCTTGGAAAGCTGTCGGTCCACCTCTTCGACGCGAGCCTCTCTTCTTGTACACCTGAGTTGTTTGTCCGGTACTAGCACCACGGTCATCATCTTGGGTGGCGTGATCGAAGTATTGCTCATTTGTCCATGGATCATCATATGGCAATGTTGATGGCACAACGGTGTCTTCTCCACCAGCTCCATCATCATCATCATCTCCTCCGTCTTTTGTGCTGCTACTGCTATGAATGGAGGGCTCGTCTTCTTCGTCCTCTTCTGCTTCTGCAATCACTTCCAAAGGATCAATTGGTCGTTTACCTTTGGCTTTTCCTTTTGCCTTTAAAGGTGTTGTCTTCTTTTTTCCCTTTGATCGGGAAGATGGAGAGTCTGATTTGGATCGGCGTCTTGCTTGCCGAATTCGTTGAGAGTCCAAGGGAGTAATGGCTATGTCTTCTGGTTGGCTCTCAAACTCAAGTGCATCGGATATAATTGGTGAAGGCTGAGGTGGTTCGCCTGGTTCATCAAGAAGAGGCTGGCCGCTCTCCATTGCACTCCACCAATCAATTATCGGGTCTGTATCGTCTTGGACGAACTCAACATCGAACGGATCTACATGTCGAATATCTTCGTTTTGTAATGTCCGCATTCGAAGCCGCATGTTGTAATGAACATATACTAGCTTCTCTAATCGGGCATATGAAAGCCAGTTGCGCGGCTTGGTATGAATTAAGGCGAAGGTCGACCAATTCCTCTCGCATCCACTTGATGATGTGGTTTGCGAGAGGATGCGTGTTGTAATTTTCCGAAGAGTTGGAGCTTTGGTTCCAAATTGCAACCACCATTCAACCACCATTCAACCACCAATCAGTGGCAGCTTATCCCACCGCTGCCACTGCCGCCGCCATATTCGAATTGAGATCCGGGATAATACATCCGTTCTCGTTCGAATTCAGCATGCTCCAATAAAGCTCGGATGCCGGCTTCAAGTTCCGGATCGTCGTCGTTATCGCCACCTCGAGCCTCATAATGGCCACCGCTGACATCTTGGGTAGCTCGTCGGTCGAACTCGGCTTGTTGAGCTGCAGTCTTAAGACGTTCCTCCTTCTTGTTGTTGAGTTGCGCTTTGAACATCTTCCGGACTTCGGCCGGTACTTTGGCGCAATTGACGACGTCGGAATATCCTCCGGCCAAGTGTTGCTTCAGTCGAGTGATGCCTCCACCACGTGAAATCATATTACAGTGGTGGCATTGCCAGTGATGAGCCTTCTCCAACCGAGTACCGTGCTGCCATGCGGGGTCGGCTTGAGATTTCGGCGCCATTTCGATAGAATTTCGACGTAGAAATTAATAAAGAGAGAGATTGAGAGAGATTGAGAGTTTAGATGGGTAGAGGGGTGAGTGAGGATGAAAGAAGTGTTTTGGGGGCTTTATATAGCCCCCAAAACAACCCAAATCTGCCCCAAACGGCTATAGAGCCGTTTGGGGTCACTATTGATCATACCGGGCGGTATACCGCCCGGTATGCATGTAATACCGCCCGAATATCGGGCGGTATTTGATATATACCGCCCAAACCGGGCGGTATGATTCCCCATGTGGCCGACAGCCCTGTCGGGCTGTCGGCCACAGAGCGGCATTGCCGTGACATACCGCCCGGTACCGCCCGGTATACACAATATACCCGGTTTTTTCAAAACCGGGTATATCGAATACCGGAAATCTCAAAAACCGGTATATACCGTTTCGGGCGGTATTTTAAACCTTAATCCAGATGATTATTTACCAAATTTAAATTGTAGACACAATTCAAAGGACATGCCTCTGTTTTGTTTGATCCCTTTCATGTTAGAGTGCATGTGGTGGTAGGCACAATATATCTGATGCTGGCAAACTAACAGCTTGGACATGTACGAAAGGAAAACAATGCTATTGTTCAAAAAAACAGAACTATACTGTGTAAACATATGAATGAAAAGCAATTCCCTCTCTTAATTTATCTATATTGGAAAGGAAGGAAATGCTATTGTTCTGGAGAATGGGCCTATACCCTGCACGAACCTTCATGAAAAACATCCACTTGTAATTCTCTTGACAAGCATCTAGCTCACATTTTGTCTATTGATAAGTTTTGTTTTAATTCCACCTAATGATACATGTGAGCTTTGGCTCTATTGTAGGGGTTGCTGTATTTTGAACTCGGTGATAATGTTCAAGTCATGTAGGTTTTGTATAATGACTCTTTGAAACCGATATTGGTGGGTGTCCCATTACTGGGCTCTGCTGCCCTTATTAGCATGTTTTCATTTAACCAATTTCTGCTTTCTAAGAAGAGAGGCACAGAATTTCTCGTCATCATTCATCAAGGTTAAGGCTCTACACAACGTGAGCAAAGCAAGTGACTCCAACACCTTAGCTCCTTTTTTATAATAGAATAACAGGTGGATTATGTGCTTCAAGTTTCGAAAATGTAGTTGATAAGCATATTTGCAAGATGCATACTGAGATATTTTTTTTTTTCCAAATTCCAACATATATTGAATTATTGATGTTGTCAGAAGTAAGCATTTTCCTCTCATTTTTATCTAATTGCATTATTATTATTACTATAATTACTACTATCACTATTATTATCAGCATTGTTTTAATTGCATGCATTATCAAAAGAATGCATGGACATGCTGATAACATTGCCAACATTAATACAGTGATGCATACAAAGAATTTGAGAAGGAAATTCAAGTTAATTTGCAGGATGTTGATGATCGTCTGGAGGAAGAAGAGGTTAGCTATCTTCTTCTTGACACATTAGAATCATTCTGATTGGTTTGATTTTTTTATATTTTAAAATGAACATTTCATTTAAAAAAAAACTTCACAAATTGCATCTGCCTTTTGCAGATAGATGCTGCCGAAGTAATGGAGGGATTCCGCTCTCTGGAGCAAAAGTGAGTTATGCTCTTCGGCTGAATTTATATGCTTCTGATTTCTTCTTTTTGTCCGACTTTTAATGTTTAATACACAACAATTTCCTTTTCTTTCTTTTTGTTATATTTTTTCGCTTTTGAATCATTACAGAGAGTACAAAGAGAGAGTGGATGAGATTAAGAGGAAGCTCATGGAGGCCAAAGGTGAGCGCTTGGCGAGAGCACAACGCCCAGCTTTTATGGGCAAGGAGTCAAGTGATGATTCATCAAGCGATGACGGTGATGACAATGAGGATGATGATGACAACTTTGCCGTGGATTGGAGAGCACAACATTTGTAGACTACAATTACTTTTGCATTTTTGTTATGTGCAAAATTTTTCATCATATAAAAACTAAACTCATCATTTAGCCTACTTAACAGATTCTGCTCAATTAATCTTTCTTACAAGAATTTCCTTTTCACAAAATTTGCTTTTTACCTTCGAGGTATTTAGAAATTTGAAAGCACTATTACTAGTTGTCTGTAGTTATAAAAAATTTCAATATTTTTATTCTACTGTGAAATAAAAATAAAATTGATTTGTGTCAATTTTAAAACTTGAACATACTGTTATGTTTTCAAATTTATCTTGTACATAAACTTTTCATAAGTAACTTTTTTTTCAAATTTATCTGGTTTAAAAACTATCCAATATAAACCACCTGTGCATTTCACGAAATTTTAATAATATTTGTAATTATAATTATAAAAACTAGTAATAAATATAAGTCACTAATTTAACTACATATTATAGTGATATTTGTAGGCAATATTTCATCTTGAAAATAAATAATTTGAGTATTTTATATTATAAATAATATATTGTTCTCTATACAAAAGAATGACAAAGAAGAGTTTGTTTTATACATAATTTGTGGTGTATTTTTCAAAAATCAATATAAATATTGAAAAATGCTTGTATTTCTTGCAAACCAACACAAACATGTGAATATATTACATGCATGAAACATTTTAAAGTAAATTATATATATTTATCGAATAAAAATTGCACATTATTTACAATTAGAGCTACAATTGAGTCGAGTTGAGCTCAAGTACAGACAAGCTTGGCTCGACTCATTTAAAAAATGTTGAACTCAAGCTCGAGCTCAATTCAGCTTTGATCTCCAGCTAGACTCGAACTATACTCGAGCTCGACTCTTAGGCTCGTTTTTTTTTTCAAGCTTGAGTGAGCTTGATTCGAGATCGAGCTCTATGGGGCTTGTTCAATTGAGCTCTTTAATGAGCTTGAACTTAATCTCACGTGTAAAGCTTGATTAGGCATGCGAGCTCCTCGAGCTAAGTTAGCTTGCATGTAAAATTTAGCTCAAGCTCAACAAGGTCAGTTTTGATTTGAGTTTTTATAGAGTACCATGAGTAACTTGTGAGCAGCTAGATTCACTTGCATTCTTAATATCAATATCAATAGTTATCAATTACTATAATTGATGGTGCATGTATCATTTAATTTAACATGCTAACAAATTTTTTGATATAGAATAATAATTAATATTTCGAAATTAAAATTTTAAAAGTATACATTTAGTTGGAATTTGACAATTTCTCTATACAATATGATATAGAAATCCTATCCGACACTCATATCAATAAGATCCTTCCTTCAATGTAAAGGACACGAAATAATTTCTCTCTCCATTGAAGTAGGGATAAATTAATTTGAGTAAACGACAAAGAATAGGAATATATTTAGATATTACTCTGTACATATTCCAGGGTCACTGATTAGACCCACGTATTAATCAAGATGAAACAATTTCATCGCTCATAATATATAATGCAGTAGAACTCACTATTAGAAAAATGGGCATCAGCAACAATTGATGTCGTTGCTGAGCCGTTGCTGAAAATCATCAGCAACGGCGTGCAACGGCTGGCGCCGTTGCAATGGAGCCGTGGTAAAAAATCGCGTTGCTGATAACTTAGCAACGGATTAGCAACGACCGCTCGGGCCGTTGTTAAAAATATTATCAGCAACGATTTTGCCACGGACGCGGAGCCGTTGTTGATAACATTAATAGCAACGGCTGGTGAGCCCGTAGCAACGCCGTTAGTAAAAGCTTGTTGCTAAGCCGTTGCGGTAGGTCATCAGCAACGGCTTTCCCACGGATGACCGTAGGAAAGCCGTTGCTGATGATGTGAACCTGGTAACGAAAAAAATTAAAATTTCAAATTTCCATTGATACATTGATACATTATCTGATACATAACTCACACACTCATATACTCATATACTCATACACTCATACACACATTCATTCACACATCATAAATACACCAAGATATACATCAAAACAATTATATTTATATTGATAATTATCCACAATAGTATAAAAACTATTCAAATACAAAATTGAAGTATCAATATCCAAACAAAATAAATTAAACAAGTATAATATCTCAGTAACAAAGTCAATATAAAAAAATCTCACGATGACGATGGAGGATGGCCTGGATCATTTGGCGAGGTCTGGAGTGCTTGAGTGTACACCGGCGTGGATTGACTCGAGGATGATGGATGAGATGATGCCGAAGAGATGTCTGCTTCGGGATGACATGACATATTGCGTAGCATAGCATGCATCCCCGCCATCATCTGACTCTGACGCGCGACTGTCTCCTCTAGAGTCCTTATTCTGCTACTATGATCATAACTGGATCTGGAGGTGCACTACTAGAAATATGGTCTTCAGCAACGGCCGCTCAAGCCGTTGCTATTTGCAACGGCATTCATACGGCCGCTCGAGCCGTTGCAGATATGAGGTATCTGCAACGGCTTTCTAACGGGCGAGTGAGCCGTTGCTGATGATGTTAATTATCAGCAACGGCTTTCTAACGGACAAGTGAGCCGTTGCTGATGATAACTTATTAGCCACGGCTTTCTAACGGACACGCGAGCCGTTGCTGATGATGTTAATTATCAGCAACGGCTTTCTAACGGACATGTGAGCCGTTGCTGATGATAACTTATTAGCAACGGCTTTCTAACGGGCGAGTGAGCCGTTGCTGATAAGTTTATATAGGGCACGCAGTCGCGCCCGACCCTTCTTCCTCCCACTGCTGCCGCCGCCGCCGCTTCAAGTCTCGCCTCTCGCCGCCGCTGAAATCCGACCGAAACCCTATTTCTAGGGTTTCGGCCGGCGGCGGTCGGCCGATGGACTCAGCGAAGGACAACCGGACGAGCGAAGCCCTCGAGAACTGCAAGGAGCTGCTCGACTACGCCATCGGCGAGCTCAGGAACTCGGTCGACAAGTTTTCCAATTTGGAAGTGGCCAAGATAGATGACATTGTCGACGACCTCAAGGTCTGGCTCAGCGCCGCCGTCACCTACCAAGAAACTTGCCTCGACGGGTTCCAGAACACATCCGGCGACGCGGCGCGTCCATGACCAAAGCCTTGAACAGCTCCTCCATGCTGACGAGCAACACGTTGGCGATCGTCGACCAGATGTCGACGGTGCTCACCTCGTTCCAGCTGCCGTCCCTTAGCCGGCGATTGCTCGCGGAGAACGAAGTCAGCGACCGCCGGGAGTTCCCCGAGTGGTTCCACCATGAGAGACGGAGGCTCCTCGCGCTCTCGCCGCAGGAGATGAAGCCGGACGCGACAGTGGCGCAAGATGGGAGCGAAAACTACAAGACCATATCGGAGGCTATCGCCGCGGCACCGGAGAAGTCCAATAAAACCTCGAGCGGTGAAGGCCATATCGGATGCATCGCTGGTGCCGGCGCAGGCCACGGTGAAGAGCTACCTCGGCCGGGCGTTGCTAAAAAGTGTATATGTTATCAGCAACGGCGTTGCTACGGACTCAGCGGCCGTTGCTGATAATATTTTTAGCGACGGCCCGAGCGGCCGTTGCTAAGTCATCAGCAACGCGCGTTTCTGTCACGGCTCTATTGCAACGGCTCGGCCGTTGCTGATGCTCTTCAGCAACGGCCCAGCAACGGCACCAGCCGTTGCTGATGGGCATTTTTCTAGTAGTGGTGGACGGCCGCTCACCAGCGACCGAAGGGGTCGGTGCCCCAAGTGGCCCTAGTACGGCTCGCGCATGACCACTATCTGCAAAGCCATATACGCAGCCATGGTCCCAGCCACCTGCGGCCTCGACCCACGTTGTTGCGTCAAAGTCCTCAGGGGTGCCCCCGCGCTGCACCACCGTCTTGCTGTAGGTCTCCTACTCGAGTTTGATTTTTTGTTTAATATTTATCATAAAACTTAAATTATAAATATATAATGAATAATTTAAACAAATATATAGTTACCATAATGTATGCAGCGCGGTTGTCGATGTACTCCCCCGTCCCATGTGCTCGACGGTGAGTCCGCTCAAACACCGCCATCGGGGAGGGTCGCTGGATAGTCCCGTCATCCGATACCGTCGTCTATATTTACAAAACAAATACATTAATTAGTACACATAGTAACAAATAAAATATATAATTAAAAGGTATACTTACCATACAGTTCGCGTGCACTGCAAATGCAATAGAGCCGCTGGTGTGACGCGCTGCTCCCCAACATGCGATTTCTAGCCGCATTCCTAGAAACCTCCTGCCATCGATCCGTCGACCATATTCCCACGAGCTGGTCCCATATATCCGAAGCAATCCAATCGGGGCCGTATCCCCGAATCTCCGCGATGTTAGTAGTCCCAGCTCGTGCCATCGCTTGGGACCGGGCCTGCCCCAGCTGTCCGTTGTACCTTGCCCGGGAAATAGCCTCCCAGGCAGCATAAATGAAGGGTCTTTGGTGCTCAGCCCATGTATAGCGAGCCTGCAGAATAATAATATCAGTACCAATATTAATCATCATGCATGTAAAAAAAAAAATATGTGCCTCAAACTCGCCCCATAACATGTCGACGTGCTCGCTAGACACGTGAGACCACGTAGGCCATGCCCCGTGCATGTATCGTCGAATAGTAGAAGAAATGCTCCTCGGCACTTCTTCTTGCTCGAACCTGTACAACAAAAATAAATTTTAATATTATATTATGATATAATGAATTTGTAATGATTCATAATTCATGATATATTACCGCTCCCCAATCACGCTAATAAATCTACGTGACTCTATGGCTGGTGGAGGCTGCCACCTGTTCGGCCTGTGTGGCCGTCTGCGTCTGGATGTACTAGCCTCGGCAGTATCATCGGCATGAGGATCAGCAACAGGAGGATCAGCAGCATGAGTAAGTGTAGGAGTCTAAACCCTAAAAATATGGCTTTGGTCGGATTCCCCGCCGGCCGCAACGGGAAGAGACGATCGGGCGGCAATGAATACCTGAAATCATCGATCGAGGACGGACGGCAGCGTCGGCAGCGGTAGCTCGGCGTCGGCAACGTCGGCAGCGACAGCGGCAGCGAGAGGCGGGAGGAGGAGGCGACGGCAGCAGCGGGAGGAAGAAGGGGCGGGCGCGATCTGTGACCTTTATAAACTTATCAGCAACGGCTCACTCGCCCGTTAGAAAGCCGTTGCTAATAAGTTATCATCAGCAACGACTCACTTGTCCGTTAGAAAGCCGTTGCTGATAATTAAAATCATCAGCAACGGCTCGCGTGTCCGTTAGAAAGCCGTTGCAGATACAACATATCTGCAACAGCTTGAGCGACCGTAAGAATGTCGTTGCAAATAGCAACGGCTTGAGCGGCCGTTGCTGATAGCCGTTGCTGAAGACTCAATTTCTAGTAGTGACTGTTGCAATGTCTTCAATAATGAAATATACTTTAAATATTGCAAGTCTATCCGATTAATATATGGCTCTTCTGTATTTATAACACAAAACACATCATCACTGTCTAAGATAGGCTTTTGCATTTACGGCAACAACTCAAAAAATAGAAATGTTGATGAGTCAAATGGAATAGAATACATTCTGTTCCGTCGTTATACAATTCGTCAAAATAATGGAGATGTACGGAAGTAATCGTTTTAGATCATTCAAAAGAAAAATAAAAACGTAATTTATACTATCAATCAATTCATAAGTTAAATATTTTTATAAGTTGGTAGGAAGTCTAATGCTTTTGAATTATACAAAACTAATCATAAATTGCAAGCTTTGCTCGTGTAGGAAGTAACCCTATAATAAATGGTTGTGCAAAATAAAGATATACTTTTCAAAGCATTTTTTCCGATTAGTTAAACCTTGAATTTATCTTCTTTTTTAGGAACGAAGAGGTGACTTGTTCTCTTCAGTATAATAAAGATTCTTATCCCAATGACTTATATAATTGTTCTATCTATTTCAACTGCATTTTAAATCATTTTTTGTACTGTCACAATCATCCATCTGAGTCAATCCCTGGATCTTTAAATGGTTGACCCAGGAAAGTATTGCTTTATACGACGTGGTTGACGTACTTCACTGTAATAGATAAGATCCAAGTTAAAGATTAAAATAATAAACAGCTATTTTTCAAAATTGGATTATAGGGAGCGGAAATCTTCATATTCAGATTTTGAGCATGAAAATTTTTAAATCCTGAACATAATATTTAGAATATTCATTTTATTCTCCATCAATATATATATATATATATATTTTTATAAATTGTTTTTTATTATAGAAAAAAAATATAGAGTCTAAATTTTTTTTTCTCTCTAATGCATTAGAGATTTAAAAACTTTTGCATAAAATTTAATATAATTTAAAAATTATTAAATATTTTTTAGATCGTAGTACATCTTTTGTATCATAAAAAAATTATTTAAAAAATAAAATCAATAATTTTATATTTATAAAAAATAAAATTCAATTCATAATATATATATATATAAATAAAAGAAGTGCTGGAATCTATAAAAATATTTTAGACAAAAAATTTAAAATTAATTTTATAGATTTTGGGCAAAAATCTCTAATGAGTTAGCGATTTTTGTTTATAATAATTTTATAAATACGCGCTAGAATCTATAAAATATATTTTGGATAAAAAATATTTTATTATTTTTAATTTTAATTTTAATTTTTAGATATTGGGCAAAAATACTTCATTTGAGATTTTTGCCCAAAATCTATAATAGTTTTAAAACTAGAAATAGTAATTTTTTTATAATATAAAAATGTGCTTTGGTCCAAAAAAAATTCATCAAAATATTTCATAGTACTCTATTTAAATTTAATTTTATGGACTTTGTGTAAAAATCTCTAATGCATTAGAAAGTTTAAAAATAATTTTTGAACTCTTAACATTTTTTTATCATAAAAATATTTTATAAATTTTATATATATATATATATATATATATATAATTTTGGCTAGTCTCTAATTAATTAAAAAGACTTTGGTTGAGTGTAAAATAGATATTAATTTTGGATATATTAAATTTCGCGTTCAAAATCTGGATTTGAAAATTTTCATCTCCCTAAATCTGGTTTTGAGAAATGACCGAATGATAAATAACAAAAAAAAGTTAAGTACTAATCTTGTGTATTTTCTAATTAAAAATGATTTCCATGTGGGCCAATTATTGTATAAATAAACAAAGCATGGGCGGCAACCTAAACTTGAACTATATATATCATTATGACATCAAAAGAAGACGACAAATTTGATTTCCTAAATGAAACAAATTGAACTTACAATAACATCATCACGCGTTGAAGTTAAGACTTAAGACAACTTGTAGTATATAAACATCATCCACACAAATATCATATACTGAATCGAAATCGAAAGAAGATAAATTATAGGTATCCAAAGAAATCAAAATTGGACAAATCATCACTGACTAGTTACACGATTTCAAGTTTGAATCAATGAACTTTGTCTTGATTATATCTCACAAACTTTCCATATACAGAGAAGAGATAACGTCAATCAAGCCATTTTCACCGATCCGGTAGTAGTTTAGTTATTAGACATCCAAACATGTTACCAACAGGTAATAAATTCAAAGGTAAATTACACTAATCTTCCATGAGATTTAGTGAAATTACACTGACCTCTCTTTTATTTGTCCAAATTATAATCATCTCTCCTGAGTAATTTTTTTAGGGGAGATTTATGTAATCTTATTTTGTTATAGGAGATGTTTGTGTAATCTTTTACAAAACTCAAGAGGTTACAAAATAAAATTATAAATAGAGGGGAGGTCAATGTAATTTACCATAAATTCAATTCTTAGTTATAGTGTTTTATGTGCCTATTTCCATGTCTAAGTACGCCTTGTAATGCGCCTTGTGCGTATATTCTTGCGTCTATGTACGTCTTATAATGACTATATATATTTTTTCAAAGAAAATGCTCAGGCAAAAGTCACCTCTTGCTCAAGGGTAGATAGGAAAGAGGACCAATGGCCGTATTTTTCTCGCCTTCAAAAAGAGCAGGAGTACATGCATATTATTATTCAAGCTAAAGATTGGGTTTACATCAAAATTGCTTGTTCTAAGAGTGAACATACCACTCTTTATACAATCGTTAGCTAAACTATTCACATTTATACAGTTTACTCCACAAGTGGCCTTACTGTCATCCTGGACTGACTACTCAGCTTGGTTCCTGATCAGACCTTCCTTTGCAAGATTATGGGCTGCAGTGTTGAATTTTCTTTTAATATGGTTCACTATATTATTTAACCAACTTTTTAAAAAGAAAATTAAGTCACTCTCAGTTTTAGCAAGTCTAAATTTGAATAATTCTCTAATTAATAAAGTTTAATTATGCTTCCTATACTTTCATTGCTCGTTGGAGCAACATCCGCCGACGAAATTTTATTGCTCAATTTCTTGCAACTTTTTCTCCATTAAACGAATAGATCGATCTTGGGTCAACCAATGAACACACTAGATAGTCTGATGCCGATTAGGTTTATGCTATTACTCTTAATTTCTTCGACATAGAAGCATACACTTGCTACCAAGCAGCAAAAATACTAACAATAATAGAATAATTAAAAATTTTGAATTTCACAATGAACTGATGGATGAAGAATATAAATTTTAAATGTGCAAGCACATACAGCCATCATTATAATTAAATTGGTTAATGATGAAAGCATGACAACCTGTAGAATTTTTTTCCCAGCAGAAACCCAAAGAAAAATATAACCAAATGGATGGTTCTTTTTTTCCCCCTCAAATTTTAGTGCTAGATTAGTTTATTGGAAAACTCAATTGTACCATTATGAACTTTGTTAGTAGAATTATTAGTTAATTATGGTTGACGCCAGCTATTAGAGCTCAATAATAATTTAGTGGTAAGTGGTAGCTGGACTTAGGGATGACAATATTACCCGTTTAGGCGGGTACCCGTGGGTATTTACCCGTTTATGACGGGTATGGGGAGTAGTTTCCTACCCGCGGGGATTTTGCGGGTAATTTTTCTTACCCATTTATTATATGGGACGGGTACGGGTATTATAGTACTCGTATCCGCGAGTACCCGTTACCTGCGAAAATTACTAAATTATAATATCACCCTTTGTACATATACTAAAAAAACTCTAACCTAATTCAATACTTATATACTTTATGTTTTGAAATCTTATTATGATGATGTTATCAAAATGTGGTGTGTTTATAAAAATGAAATTGTTATCAAAATACTTGAAGAGTTAAAGTGTTATTAAAATATTACAATTTATATTTTTTTAAAGTGTCATGAGTACCCGCCAATACCCGTGGGTATCCGTCCCCCCGCGGGTAATTAAATGGGTATCCATTTTTGATATCCGCTGGGAATAAACAGGTAGCGGGTACTCGTTTATTTCGCAGGGCGGGTAGCGGGTAGGCACCCCCCGTACCCGCCCCGCCCCGTTGACATCCCTAGTTGGACTACTTAGGTAGGTATTAAAAACTAATGGAGTCATTGAAATAAAATGTAGTTTAATTTACCACACTCAGAATTACATCGTGAAATTATTAAAAACTCACAAACTACAAATCAGATTCCTTCCATGAGTACAAATTAGCAGGAATGCATGGAATTATTAAAAAGAACTGTTTGGCATCTATTATTGTACTTTCCTACTTAAAAGCAGGGCAGAAAGAATTAAACTGCAGCCATCAGATGAAATGTTCTTTACCTAATCATATATTTAGATTCTTATTTTGATTTATGAAGCTTATGGTGGATAAACTGCAATTTTTTACTTTTACCTGCGCAGAATTATATTTTGAATTTTGACAGAAGGAAGAGTGCCACTCTTTGATGAGTTCATCAACTTAGCTTCTTCTTGAGGAACTACCAATCTAATTATCTTAATTTACAAAATGATATATGCATATTAGGAGGCAAACTATGCAGGGTAAAATGTTGAAGCAAATTGAAATGGATTCTAGATCTATATCAGCAAATAGAGAATTCAACTGGTCAACAAGCAAAAGATGATTTGCATATACTCAAGTCTACTCATGTTACTAGGCACTAAATTACCTTGTTAAACATAGATTTATCAATCAGTAATACTGCCTTCAAACAACACATCTTGGATCCTAATTTTGTGACAAACCTAGAAACAATAAGATCCAATATAACAGCTCGTCAGGAAGTATCTAAATCAAGATTCTTTTTCGCACATGATACTTTGGCAGATAAACCAAGAAGTTGACATAACAAAATGCAACAACATGGTTTACAGTTCATCACAGACCATATATATAGATAAAACAAGCAAAATGCATATGGAGCAGAGAAAAAAAACACTTACTGAATTTACATGCTGCAAAATAGTAAAATACTCCAAGTGGAAAAACTGTATATCTTCCATAAAAGAAGATCTCTTATTATGTACATACTCATTTTTTGCAGAGTTTTCTCATAGCTTATTTATCACAAGTGAGCATTTTCGTTATAGTATATTTGTTTGCCATTTCTTCCTAAATGTAGTGTCACAGAATGCTGATTAAGTCCTACTTCCAGAGACATGGCAATTCTATAAAGGCTAAGAGGCATTTTTATGAAGGAAATCTCAAACCTTTTTGATTAGGATCCGCAAATTCATTCTGTTTGGGAAGCAGATGAAGCCAAACTTCCAATGACATCCATTGAGTTCACAGCTTCGACAATCTCCAAATTCTGCCTGGTAATGCCCCCATTTGGGTTTGTGTGGCGATCCATGATCGTAGGCACACAGCTTCCTTCCCAATCGATCACCTCTGGGTTTCCACCGACGCACTGGCCGTTGCTGTCACACTGTACACCAGCAAGGCTGCAGTGCCTCTGGAGAGGGAAACTGCCCAATTCAGCATCAATCTTCCCCCTGAGATCCACCAGCAGGCTTCGCAGTCTGACCACCTCAGTCTCGAGCGCTGCTTGCCCTTGCAATCTCCTCAGAAGTTGTTGATTCGCCACGCGCAGCTTCTTGACTTCCTCCTCCAGGAAGGCTGCGTGCGCCTTCTTCTTCTCTCGGTACTTCCGCACCGCCTCCCTGTTGCCCAGCGGTTTCCTGGACTTCCTCGGTTCCTCTTCCCCGACTCTCTCCTCCTCGCTAGTCTCAAGCACTTGAGTATGGGTGTGGTAGCATGTGTGGGTGTGCGCTGCAGCCGCCGGCCCAGGGGGGTTGCAGGTGTGGGTGTGGGTGCATGTTCTGGTGCTCTTCAGGAACTCATCGAAGCTCTGGGTCAACTCTAGATTGGGCAAAAGGTATTGGCTCGAAAGATCCACTTCTCCATCATCCATGCTTATTGCAGAAGCTAGTTAACAACAAGCGCTCAGTATCAATCTTCAACAAGACTTCAGTCCTCTCAATCAAAAAATCAAACACTCGGCGTGCACTATAACGCGATTGCGGAGGTGGCAAATCAGCTTCTTCACACACCAAGCAAGAACGAGATCCAACAGAGCGACAACCAACTCCTTTTTTATAACAAAATGATCCTGAAACCCAGCAAAAAAAGTCTTATTTATATAATTCAAGAAACAACACATAATCTCCGAAATTCAAACAAACAAACAAACAAACAGCAGAGAGCGCTTACTTTCGGAGAACAGAACCCTAATTCGGAAACCGAATCCCAATTCCGGCAACAAGATATGCAAGACTGGAGGCTTGATGCTCGATTGGAGTAAAAACCGCACGAGGGGCCGGTAAAAATCATCAAAAATGGACCTTGGCGGAGAGAAGCGAACGTCGGGTGAGAGGGGGCATCAAAGCGTCAAAAGTGGAGGGCAACATCAAGGGAGGAGACTCGGGAACAGGAGGACCTTTTCGCTCTTATCTTCTCGATTCCTTTGGGGAGCAGAATCTGGGAAAAGAGAGGAAGAGAAGTAAAGTGGTTTGAGGTTACGATTTCGATGGCAGTAGAAAACGAAAAGCGATCGGTCGAGATGATTCCCTCTCACCGTTTACTTTCCCCTCTCTCTCTCTCTTCTGTCCTCGCCGTTCCGTTTTCCCAAATCTACTTATACAACAAAGTGTGGTGGGACTATAACTAAAAACATCTTGTATTTTATTAGATTAGATTAGATTATTAAGATTAAAATGTAATCTAACATTCTAACGTCGAATCGAACCGCTGTTCTCTCTTTTGACTTTTTGCAATCGAAATTAGATTTTATTGGGAATAGGACAAAATCCAAGGTGGTCGTAAATAAATTAGCTCGGTTGGAGCAAAATGTCAACCTCGGTGTTGTCTGATTGTTTCTGTGGAGAATACCTGACACTTTTATTTTTATCGAATAAAAAGAGAAAAAGAATTCATGATGTGTCCCACGTCACAAAAACATTGCACGAGAAATAGACAAAATAGGGGAGGGTAGAATGGTCATTAACACATGATGGTGATATTATATTAATGAGTCCGAGGATTGAGTCAATTATCACTGTGGATTTCATGATTGATTGTTTGTTTACTGGCTACGTAGATTTTTCGGAGGTTAAATAAAGGGTTATTGCCTGAATTTATCGATTGTTTTTTAATCAATTTAATTTTTTTTAAAATTTGTTCCAATTATGTCATATATTATAAGGGGGCATGTTTCTTAGGGTTGTCCATTCGATTCAACCCGAATCGAATCGAATCGAAATTAATTAAATAAAAAAAAATTCATACTCGAATTCCAACCTGAACCCGAATCGAAATTATTCGGTTTGGTTCGATTTTCAACTCGAAAATTAAAATTTTAATTAATTCGATTAAAAATTAAAAATTAAAAATTAAAAATTATTTTCTAATACCCATTTAATTACTTGGGTTAAAAATTTAAAAATATATATATTATTTTTTAATTATTTGATTTTCAGTTCGGGTCGGTTCCTGAAATTCGGAAACCGAAACCCAAAATTCGGTTCTATTCGGGTCAAGAACCAGACCTACAATCGCTAAAATCGAACCGAACCAAAAAATTTGATTCGATTTTTCGGTTCGGTTCGGTTTGAACCGAACACTGGACACCCCTAATGTTTGTTTCATATGATAGAGATGAATAGAATTAGAGAGATTTATATCATTTATTTATTTAGTGCATGAATTAGAATAAAATATTATTAGAAAAATATAAATTTGATATTATATATGGTGTATATCGGATTAAAAAAATCTTATTCAATACTTTCTCATTCCATATTATATCATATCCACTAAAGTAAAATGAACCATAATATTTGAATAATTTATATCCTATATGTTAGTTATCCTAATAAAATGATGACGAGGTAACTTTTTAAATTTTACAATATACATCAAAAAAAAATATTAAAACATGCCCAATTTATTTATTCTTTGACCCAACATAATCTCCACCTTTGCTCTCCGTCGGCCAATTAACCTCTTATGATTCCACTTCCTTGACGAGGGTTGAATAAGATGCTCATGAGAGCACACAAAGATTAGGCTTCTTTTCTTCTCCTTCAATGCTCCTTTCCTCTTATCTTTCTTCAATGCTAAAAATGGCAACAAATGATGGAGATCGAGTTGTCAATCCGCAAAATTGATTGAGAGCTAGTTTCGTAAAATTTGCCTATAATGCCACATTTTCTTTCTCTACTCGGGACGCCCTTACCCTAGCAGTTGTGGGACAAGTGTCGTTGTTACGAGACAAAGTATTATTGTCCCAATCCTCACACCCATCGGGGTAAGCCCGCACAAATGCCTCGCCTCCTCTTCTCGTCCCCTTCTCACATTGTCGTATCAGTTGCGATTCTAATAATAATCTATATGATAAATTATACTGATATTCTCTAAAATTTAGTAAAATTATACTAACTTATATTTTTAATGCATCTTTACTTTAACCTCTAAGACTTATCTTACTTAGTATCTTTGAAAGTGACCTATATTTTTAGGTTTGAGTCTTTGACGCACCCATTGCATGTACAAACTCCATTAAGTTAATTGACATATTTGTTAATACTAGGATCAATCTGAAACGAAATTTAAAATTAGGAGGACTATTGTACAATATTTCAAAATCTAAGGACTAATGCGAAATTTATTGGATACATTTAGCTTTGTAGATTAATTTAACTAATTATAATCACCATAGGAAACGTTATATATATGATATCCATATATAAGAAAAGATGTTGGTAAGGTAGAAATATCACTTGCTGCTCGTTACTCCATTTGCAAGTTATTTTTTTCTACAAATATAAATGTAACATTCAATACTTTTTCATTATTTATATTTCAAATTTTAAATATTAATATTGATAATATAGTTTTGCTGTTTTTAATAAGATTTTAATTTATACGAAGTTTTGAATACATATGCTGTTAACATTTGAATTAGTGTATTTTTAATTATTAAAATAAAAACAAGTAATAAATTTAGAAATGTATTTAGCACATGAAATTTCATGTATTTATTATTTTGGTTAATATAATATTCATGATTTTTTTAAATTTTATAATTACATATAATGTCTTAATTTTGAAGTGTTAATCTTTTTTAAAAAATCACATTGAAATTAATAAATTAATTTATGTTATCATGATTACGATTGCGCATTAGCTACGTAAAGATTAAAGATAAAGATTATTTAAAACAATAATTTTTTACTTATATTAAAAATATTAGAGACAACAATTATTTATCATTAACAAAAAATGTGAAAATTAAATTAAACTTGTACATCGTGATTGCATTACGCGTGTAAATAAATAGTATTTTTTTAAAAGAACAGTAATTATATTATTATTATTATTATTATTATTATTATTATTTTGAAGAAAAAAAACTAGTACAAAAGGTCAGGTACAGTAATTATATTATTAGAATAGGGGAATTTGTCAAGAAAGGTACCTTTAGAGAGGGTCCCTCTCTTCATTTATTACAATCGACCCCTACTATTTATACTTTTTAAATGTAATGACATCAAAATTATATTGAAATATCAAAACGTCACGTATCAACTTTTAAAGAACTTTTACCAAAAAATAAAAATTATGAAAATTATAAATATCATTTTTAGTATTATAAAATAGTTTTAAAAAACCAAAATTAAACGATAATTAACAGAAAGTCAAGTGATTGCTAGTTATAGCTGAGATTTTTCTAAACTTTACTTAAAGTAATAACTTTTATGATTAAGCCCCTAATGGTAAATCTAGTTTGAATAATCTTTCAGAATTCAGATGAGTTGAGATCAATTAAGCTGCAATGGCTGGTCCTACAACTTTATCCACTTTAACACCCCATTATTTCCAAAATTTAAATTAGATTCGGGCTTGGGCTCACAACTCTTTGTCCAACATTTCTATTGGTGGATTGGGTTATGAATCGGCCCAAAATGCAATAGTGATAGAAGTCGTAACGTCAAAGTGTTTCAATTCGATTCCTTGTGCTGATCAAAGCCTGCATGCATTTACGTGCTGCCACCTACTAGAAATTGCAAAGAGCGTTGATATCAATCCCTTCCTTTTATTTATTTCTCCGAACAACCCATGTAGCTTAGGTGGCGTTGATGGATTGTCAAATAGATTATCATTATCGTGCAATCTATATTATCATCAATAATCAACTTTTAGATTACCAATAATATCACCTTATAATATTTGGTACGCATACGTAATCTTACTGGGATTATCCATATTATCATATTTGATACGACAATTAAATTATCGGGAAAATGATATTTTTTTACTAAAATATCCTTCAAATAAAATTGGGTGACTATAACTAGCTAGATCTGACAATATTTGGACTAGCCCAATAGTTTGGCCCAACCCAACATGATAAAATCGAATTTGAGTCGATCCTTACTGTGCCCATCCCGTTATTGGGAAGGGCCGACAAGGCCCAAAAAATATCGAGTAGGGTTGGGCTAAACGATGTCCCTATTTGGCTCGATAGCCCGATAAGAAATTTATTAATTATCAAAAATGTCGGGATATCGGGCCTGAGTCGGCCTGATAGCCCTGATATGGGCTCGAAGACCTGATAGCCTCGATATGGGCTCGAACTGACCCGATAGCCCTGATATGGACCTTGATAGCCTATTTCAAATGGCCCAATTCAGGCCCAATAACATGATTTTGATTTATTTATTTTTTTGTTATTGTGATAACATGCTGGCCTTGTTTACTATTCGTGTGTCGGGGCCGGGGGTCCTGGGCTCAAACTTTTATTGGGCCGGATTGGGCCGAGCATGATTTTTTGTTCGGGTCGAGCCAGACGAATATCTTCGGTTGGACACGAATTGCAGGGTATACCAATAACACGAGAGGTTGTTGCCGAGAGGGAGACAATGAAGCACGACATGGGTGAAGGAGAAGGGGATTGCGCGGCGGAAAAAAGAAGGAAGATCGAGATGAGGGGTATTATTTGTTTGGGATATTTTTGTTTTAAAAAAAATAAGATTCTCACATCATTGATAATCTACTTAGACACCTTTTATAGAGGCTATCTATATTGCTAGTTTGATGGGAATATGAATTATCAAGGCAATATGATTTGCTAGTAATTCGGTCATACCAAACATATCAATATAGTGGGCCCGAATAATTTAAACTAAGATTCTTGGTAATCTAGATAGATTACCTTGTATCAAACGGCCCATAATTTCTCCAAAATTGCAATTATATACGCCCTCTTCAATCACGTGTATTATCTAAATGATGGCATCATTGGCAATATATATAAAAAGATTGAAAGCTTTAGAAACAATCTGTTCATCACAGCAATCTTCTCATGCAACAACTTGATCGACAACCGCACAGCGGCACCAGCAGTGCAGAGCTCGTGATAATACTCTACACCATGTCTTCTTGTGTCAACCGAGATAGAGGTGACACATTGATATTATCATGTTTATTATGGTATATTTGCTTCATTGGATAGAATAAGATATTCAATATGATTGGATAATAAATGTGAGAGAATTGAATATGGATCTTTTAAATTCAATGTACATCGGATATCATATTAATTTTATATTATTCTAATCATATTTTTTTCTAATCAATGCACTAAACAAACGATCAAATTCATATCTTATTCTATCTCCTTTGATCCTATGAAGCAAACAAGCACTTATTGTAGCTTTAAACGAACTATGCTTTGACATGTAGGATATATGAACTACCCGTGCTCGATTAAGGGACAACTCTGCTTTGACATGTAAGATATATGAACTACCAGTGCTTGATGAAGGGACAAACACTGCTAGAAGTGAAATTTATACCAGGGTCAATGTATGGCCGACGTGTCAAAATAAAATAAAATGAATTCAAACGTTAATGCAGGCGTCAATTTAAGGGTTAGAAATGAGATGAAGTATAAATTTAAAAATCGACTCATGAAAAGACGTTGGGGGATGAAAAAAAATTTACCTTAATACCGGCGCCTCTAACATGCATCTACAATTTTAACTAAAGTTTGTTTGAGATTAATGATTCACTAAATAAATTGTTCTTTAAATTTGATTTGAAGTAATGTCTTTGAATCTTAGTTAAGAAATCATTTGATAAATTGATTTTATTTATTAAAGTATGATTAAGTCAAAATAAAATTGTCCGCAATGTGAGATTAAAGAGGGAAATTCGGTGCCGATTAAAAACGGGCACCTATTTCAAAAAAAAATGACACGAATAAAAAAGTGATGTCAGTTTATAGAAAACTAGCGCCAAAATTTAAGCAAGTTGCAATCAAAAGTAATTTTTATTAAGTAAAGTAATCTATGAAATGAATAAAACATAATTAAACATTAAGATAATAGATTAATAGATCTAAGAATAAAAATCAAACTTAAATCCATTTTAATATATAAAATAAAAATTAGTGAATATTCGATTAATAAGATGTAGATAATTTACTAAGAAAGAAATGCAATAACAAATAAAAATTAAGAGAACAAAAACATTAACACTCAAAGTAACCTAATGACTAAAATAAAAATAGCCAAAGCCTAAGGAAAATACAATTTGGACAAAGATTAAACAGAGTGTACTAGAGCGGTGTATAAATAGCTAAAGGCTAATTAGTTGATCTCGCTGAAATTGATCACTTAAATTGCATATAGTTGTTCCTTAAATATGACTTGATTAACTACACCCTGTCAGTCAATACAAACCATGATATATCGACCACGAAACATAAAGGATTTGAAGATAAATAATTCCAATTTGTATTCGAGCGAACCTAGTGGAATTGAAGGTGGTTCAATTCACACTTGAAATTAACTGGGGATATATATATATATATATATATAACAAATTAATAAGTTGTACATTTGTTACTTAACTATTAAGGAAAACTGAGGCGAGCAAAGAATTTTCCGTGTACGCCTCATACAATTCAGATATTAATTGTGGTTTGGTGGCCACGACTCACATGAGACTTAAGCATTAAGGTGCAGGTCGATCGATAAAATATATATATGTCACATACTTAACAATGACTTCTGCACTCGCTGTCGAACACATTAAGAATGACTTCTATTGTCATCAAATTAAAAATGACATTGATTTGTTCTTTCGTCAAATTAATTTATGACTACGACTTAAATGTCAATGTTATGGATTGGCTTAGCACGTGGAATCCGCGTAAGGCGCCAAGCTGCCGTGTTGTCCAAGATTTTACACGTGTTCCCCAAACTGCCCTCTAGCTTTCCTGAAATTGACCTTAAACTATACTGCTTTCGACGGTAACTCCTTAGCTAGCGGTGGCAGTATCGTAATTATATTATTATGTTTGGGTATTACCCATGCAAACGTCACATGTTCGTCTCTACTCTCCAGGGACGGGGAACTCCTCCACCGGCTCCTATATATTAGCAGAGGTTTCGCTTTTGCTCAAGACATCAACACCCTTCTCTCTCTCTCTCTCTCTGTTGCTCAAGACATCAACACCCATCTCTCTCTCTCTCTCTCTCTCTCTCTCTCTCTCTCTCTCGGGACCGATATCAGGATGCCAGGCTGCCATGGATGCCGCGGAGGCGGCTGCCACAGATGCCGACCCGCCGGCTGCGGCGGATGCGGCGGACACGGCTGCCACAGATGCCGACCCGTCGGCTGCGGCGGATGCGGCGGACACGGCTGCCACAGGTGCCGACCCGCCGGCTGCGGCGGATGCGGCGGACACGGTTGCCACAGGTGCCGACCCGCCGGCTGCCAAGGATGCGGCGGACACGGCTGCCACAGGTGCCGACCCGGCGGCCATCCCCATCCCCATCCCCATCCCATCCGTCCAGGAGGCCACGGCTGCGTCTGCCGACCCGGCCACCCCGGATGCGGCCGCCACGGATGCCGCGGCCGACACGGTTTCCAATGGCGCTGAAAGTGAGGACGAGCAGCTCCGCCGTCGATCGGCGTGCTTAATTACTATTATGCTCTTTATTTTCGCCCGTTAACTTATTGTGCACGTGTCAGTCTTGTGATCCTTTCAATTTATCGCAGCAGTTCGTGGAATTTCTTTCAAATATTGAATAATGAATTGTCATGTTGTTCGGAATTTTTATAAACAGGTTGTCTTATTGTCTACAGTTGTTATAATTCTTAATAAGATATAGTATAAAGTGTGCATTTCAATTTTCAATGGAATTATATTAATTTACATGTGCAATGATTGACATTTTTCAATCGAGTTGAGGCCAATACATCAAGATCCAACCGCTAATGTAATCTTACTTGATTATTTAATCCATCTAAATCCCATTCGCTTATACAGTCCATACCGAATCAATATAACTTGGACAAAAATGTTCAGCAACCAGCATATATAGTATTGCGTTGGAATTGCTGTACTACAGTCCACTCTGCATGAAAGGGGCGAGGTCGTCTCGTCTGGTGCCGCCGCCGCCACCAGACGCGGCGCCGAGACAGAGAGGTTTGGATGGTAGGAATCTTGCAGCGGCGTGCTTGCAAGCGAGAGGGCCGGAGATGGAGAGACAAACCTCAAGTGTCCATCGTGATAAATGCACGTAGTGGGGATTGAGTCGTCGCAGACCGGAGCTTGAGACCTTGAGACTGAAAGGGAGACGTGGGAGACTGAATTAAAGTTGGATCGGAGATATGTATTTTGGTGCAGAGAGGGAGACGTACGGCGCAGCTTGACGGAGACGACGCTATTAGATTTGTGAATAGTAGCAGTAGCAGGTCAGGTCTTCAATAGTAGCGGATTGTGATGCATGCTATTGACGGGTCACGTAAAATGATTAAAAACATTACTGGCCGATGGTGAGTTTGGATCGGAATTTGATATGTTCAGGTTTTGTCTCGATTTTGAATCGGAACGCAAATATGTATACGCAAATATGTGTGTTAACCCTGATCCTCAACGTGTCTCGAATCTATTATTGTTGTTTTTTCCTATAGGATTAGGACAATCTCATTTTTTTCCGCCAAACATATTTATCCTAATTCCATCCTAACATCACAATAAGAATTAGTCTGATTTTCTTATGGCACCCATACAATGAAATGATACTTTTTTTAAATAATAATGTAACTATTAACATACGATGAACATAAGATAACATTATTAAAAATTATTAAATGTTTTTTCAATAATTTATTGCAATATTATATTCCATAAATAATTTAAATAATCTATTTAAAAATAATTGATTGAAAAAACTAATTTTCCCTGACACATCCTCATTTAACTCAAACCTGAACTTTAGAATTTGTGATTTAAAATTTCAACCCAACCTAATCCCGCCCTAGGCAGGGGAGAAATGTTTTCTTATTCTTTGCCATCAAATTGGCTTCATTATTTTTTTAAAATGCTAGAGAAAGAAAAAAAGTAAATAAGTTGCATGTACAAACTGCATCAAGTTACCAACTATCCAAACGAAAAACAGAATTGTGTTAAAGTTCACCTCTTGCATAATTTGTAATATGTATGCACGTCTTAGTATTCCAAGCACAAAGGAGAGTTAATAGTATATTAGCCTAGATAGCTGCGTATTTGTGTGAAAGGATCAACAAACACACAAGACAGAAGGTGATAAAGTTCAAAGAAAAAGAAACAACAGTGAAAAAATGGATCACTATACAAGGAAGACGCGAAATAAAAAGGGTCAATCTTCTGCATTAACAGAAATATATAAATTATAAACTGATTTAATAATGAGACCAAAACAACTTAATCCTGCAAATCAGGAAACAATGCCAAAATTGCTCTTCCACAACAAAAACATGTGATTGTTTTTGTAGATGGAAAATGAGGTAGATATACAGAACAGACCGAAGTCAGAAATAATGTTAGTATTATCCTATAAATGATAGCTAAATCAGACAGTTAATAGCACAAACACCTATATGGAATTCATAATTGCAAGTTATGCATCAACTGGAACAGACAGTTAATAGCACAAACGCCTATCTGGAATTCATAGTTGCAAATTATGCATCAACTGGAAACAACCAGTTCCCATTTTCACTGGTTGGCCAAGGCAGATGCTAGCTGATGGGGACTCTAATGAGTCCTCCTCTCCATGGAAGGCTGATTCAATGATGAACTTACTCGCTGTCTCGAATGTCATCTTGCCAAATGGCGAGGTGCAGAATTCGCCCATACCAACCCTGTTCATGGGCCGATATCCACCATGAAAAGTCATGAAATCTGCAATAAGGCTAAGGTGCCGAATATTGACTTTTATACCATATAGCCCAAACACATTTGTAACCTCTTTAATGATGGTTGCTCGTGCTGCTTCCACACCATATGTATTAAGCATTGCATGTATGTCATTTGAGTATATTTGATTAATGTCCAGATGTTCCTCCAAATCCCAAAGTGTGGTAAAATTCACTCCAGCAATCTGCAGCGTGAAAGGATCTGTACTATTTTTATTTTCTTTCACTGTACACCTGTCAACGTTGCGATATTCCTTCACATATACACACTTGGCAGTCTTTTGTGCAATCTGCAATTAGAAAGTAATACATCAAACAAGGCACTTGATTACTTGTGTTAGTATAGGAAGATTTCTCATGCATACACAATCAAAATTAAATTTCAATGTTTGTACCAAAATACCCACGTGGTGCAGAATAGGGAAAGAGAAAACTATAGCTTAAAGCATAGGATGAGAAGAACTCAAGCATACAACGCATTAAATCTAGCAGGAAAAATACCACAGAAGCATTCAAAGCATGTAATTTAGCAGGAAATATTACCTCTGCCAATAAAATTCGGGGTTCATTCCTGAAGATGTAATGAACCTCAAATTTTAGTCCTTCAGCTTCCACAAATATTGTTCGTCTAATCTTCTTCCTGCTTCCTGTTGGCTTCTTTGTCTTTGTTTTGGCCTCTGATTTAGCATCCTTCTTAACCCTGTCTATAGATTTTCGCTCCTTCTTGGTATCTTTTGAGGCAACAGTAGACTCAGCTTTAGATGGACTTCCAGCTGTTGCAAAGTCCGCCTCATCACCGGAACATCCACCTCCCATAAGATAGTCCTCTTCCTCAAGCTGATCAAGTTCACTTTCAACTCCATATTGGTTCTCATGATCGTGCTCGGCTGCAGCTAATCTCTCCTTTTCCACACCGTCATCATATTCCACTTCATCCCTTGCTTGTTTTCTCCTAGCATTGGTTTCTTGATCATCATCACTTTCATTATCATCCTCATCACCATCATTGCCAATAACAATATTTTCCTTCGCAGCTGTTGGGTTATTTCTAGATTCATCTTCCTCAACCCCTTCATCAAAGTTACTGTCATCCTTGCCAGAGGCAACATTGATGTCACTGATCTTGTGTACAGTATCCAAGTGTTTTGCTATGGCATCTTCCATGGCTTCGACAAATGCTGTCTTAAGAACTTTTCTGCAATCTTTTAATGTTAATTCTGATAATGGTGGATAGAGCTCACTTGGATAAAGGGTCATCTTTAGTTTATAAATGGATGCAATCTGATTCCCTTGAATAGAGAATGGTACAGTGCAGACCTCCATGCTCTCCACAACATCAGCCACGGAGACTCTCCTTAACTTTGCGGCAAGATGTTCAGCATCATCCCTGCCAAATACAAAACATAAGGTGTGGGTATTGGATAAGAAAAATTAAGAAGAATATATATATATATAAGTGCGTCTAAAAAAATCCATTCCATAATTTCATAGTTCATGCCAAACTTTATTTCCTAACGATATAACAAATAACATGAAGCATTAACTTTTAGCAATTTACTGAAAAAATATATTTCACTGTCTATGTACAAACTTTATTACTTCAAAGATAGGAGGGGTTAAGTCCTTCACTTACTTTGTCTTCCAAGAATGCAATGGACAGTTCATAAGAGGAGTGTTAATATCCTTTGATGCTGTCATCAGGATTTCTTGCAAACGTGGTACTCCTAATGTAACATTCATGTCCCCTCTACCAGCCAAATGAAAAGTATTGAGCCTGGAAAAGAGGATTCGTGTAGGTTATGTTGCAGCCACCCAATAATAAAACAAAACAGAATACAGCATCAAAAATACAGATACCATTTAGCCACTTTCTAAGGAATTACTAGTAGAACCATGTTATCATCAAAAGAAGTATGAATAATAAATTGTTAGTTTTAACATGAAGCGCATAACGTGTTGGAACAACAGCCACTTCAGAAGAAAACATTTTAAGGAATAAAAAAAGTAAGACTCGGGAAGAGCCAAAACTGAAGTAAACAATGTTCCAGTAGATCTTGTGCAATGAGTTAAAAAAAGGTGTGAAGCCCACTAACAAAAATATTAGCTTCTGTGAAGCGGGCCAAGTTAAAATATCATAGTTATGCTCAACCTTCTTGGTAAAGAAAGCATGACTTCATATGAGAATGAAAAGGAAAAACATAGTTTTATTATGGATAGATATCATTTAATCATGATTTTGTTGACCTGGAAGCAAGGTTCAAAAATTGGTAACGATGGTACGTACCAGTTTTTAGGAAACCGATATCCGGTACACCCGGTACCGGTAAATACCAAGCATACCGCCGATATCGGGCGGTACCACCCAGTATGGGTAGTAGTATGGTGCTCTGCAACCGGTATCGGTGTTTGACAGGTGCCGGTATTTAAATTAAAACCTTGCCCGGAAGAATTACTATTGAAACTGACTTGAAAAGAGTAGTCTCAAAGAATGTTATATTTAAGCACATAGAGAAGGTACTGGAATATTGAATTTGCTCAAAACAAACCTAGAAACTATTTTTCTTCACTTCTGATCAATTTACAATATAGTAAAAAAATCACAATTTTTTATTGCTCAAAAGCAAAAGAACCATGACTAATATTAGAAACAAAAATACAATACAATTACAACTAAATTTAAATCTGTATTATTTAGTATATTGTTGCAAATTGATGAAGTAACATAATTACTTATCTAGTTATCTAAAGATTGCATCTAATGTCATAATCAAAACCACAAATGTAAAGTTTGCTTTAAGGAAGCAAGGCATGATTTGAGGAAAAAAAGTAGGAAAAGAGAAATGTCCAGTAACTTCTAGTGTTTTTTTGGAAGTACCTATACTGTTAATTTTAAAAAAAAAATCTTTGTAAAGGCAGCAGACTTTTATCGAGTCAAATTTATAGAAAATGGTGCCCCTAAGGTATCTTGTACTTCCACTTAGAGTTTTTAACGGTCTACAAACATTTCAAAACACCATTGAGCTAAATTTAACATATACAAGATATCATTGTAAAGCATAAGTTAGATGTCTCACGTCATCTGCGTTGATGGTTCCCCAATAGACTGTGCAGCAATAACACCAACTGGCTCGCCAGGAGCTGCAAGACTTGCTAGGTACTTAAGCTTCATTAACTTCATAAAGTTCTTCTTATTAATCCCACAAGAGATCTTGTTCTTTGAAACAAACTCAGATGCTTTCTCCCTCAGTGAATATGGAAGTTCCTTGATGTAAGTATTTGATTTTGCTGAATAAGTGTCCATAATCTGATTACTGAACTTGTGCTGAATAACTTTCTGATTCTGCAATCAAAGGTCAATATGTTTCAGACAGCCCAAGTCATAATAAAAAACAACAATTAAAGAGTATACAGCCTTACATCAGAAAGCATTTTAAATTCAGAAATGTAGCTTGTATTGAGAACATCAATCCCATCTTCCCCATATATGAATTGGACAACCGACCCATCTGCATCACGTACTGTGTGGTCATAAGAGACTCTCAAACACTCAAGATTCTTGATAAGACAACGCTGGAGGTACCCACTGCGAGACGTCTTAATGGCTGTATCAACCAATCTGCACTTGGTTCATCAAAGTCAGCATGATCAAAAAAGTTCAAGAAATATGTACTAAGAAACAGGCTATCCAACAATATTGTCCTGAGTTCAATAACTATTCACATACTTGATGCAACATTTATATAAAAGTAAGAAATACAATGAATGCAGTCAATAATATAGATAGGATGTTGAAATGTAAGCTAAAGCACAATATCTAAACATATTATAACTAGGTATAACAATGAGTTGAATTCACTAAAATACATGAAGTATAAAAGATGCCCTACCCATCACGCCCAGCCATGCAGTGGAAATAATATTCTTGAGGCCGAAGACCAGTCAAAAAACGATCACTGATGAAGCCTCCAGCCCGGCTTGAAATATCCCAGGGAGGAAAGCAGGGTAATGTTTTACCAGATACCATAAGTGGTACCCGTTTTCCTTCCAAATCTTGCTGTCCTAACAATGAAGAAATCTGTGTCATATTGACCTACAAAAAAGAACAAATGTTCAATTAGTAACCATATCTGATAAGAAAAATGCCTAGCGCCTTGATATCTATTCAAATAGTCAAAGCAAGCTGATAACAAGTGCAGAACTCAGGAATCAATTTTTGCAATAGAAAAAAAAATCCAATTCGTGTACAATGCAGTATATAACTAAGCTTCGTCTGCCATCATCGCTGCTAATGCTAGTGAGAGATGTGAATTGATATGTAATGCAGGAATTAGAGAGAAAACTTTCCAGATTATGGCAATATAGGTTTCCCTTCATGGCTCCTCACCATGATGAAGTGAGTTGGATAATAGATTATTGACATGAAAGTGTAGAACATTAACTTGGCTATACTGAGATGCTGAAGTGAAATGAAGAATGAAAAAAAAATTTACACAATACCAAATTCCGAAATCAGTAATGAGAGGACAAAATGTGGATGATAGACTAGACATTTAAAACAATACCAAGTTCAGGTAACAGAGTTGCCATACATCTTGGCTCACCACCAAACCAATGCATCACTTGAAGCATATAGAGAAAAATGGCTGTTCCAATTCCAAGTTAAAAGCTTTATATCTTCTCCCACCAAAGAAACTAAAGGCCCAGCAACAATATGTGGTTACTCCATATTGCTAATCTGTATTGGATATGATATTCGTGGGAGCTCAACATAATTACTAAACCAGAACAGAATCTTTACAGCTTGATAATAGTCAAAAGAAAAATAGGAGTTCCATTTAATACTTTCAGATCAGGTGGGCATAAACATGATAGGATTCCAATCAAGAATGCAACACACATAGGTTCAATAGAATTCAAGGTTGCTGAATTTTGTTTAGAATTGCATATACAAGACAAGTTTCATATGAAAGAAAGTTTCTTAGCATTACAGAGCCAAAACTGAAGAGTTGGTAGAGCAAGTCATTAAATTAGTGAGGGGGGTATACAGTAAACACTCACCAAACCACCTTTAGCACCACTATTGGTCATAAGAGAGAGACAATTCTTCAGAAATGGCTTTGCCAATCCACTAGGAAAGAGGATCTGATTTATCTCAGAAGTCAGACGATTAAGTGAATTACACATCATCCTGTCCAAAAGAGCAGTTGCTAATTCTCCATTACAACGTATAACTTTCTCGATCTCGCTTTGCAATTTCATCGGATCTATTCATTCAAAGGAAGAACAATGAAGAAAAAAGAGAGAAGGAATTAAGATATAGAAACTTAAAGAGAATGTGAACAAACACTATGCATAACTGATAACAGACTCGCAATCATTGCATAAAGCAAGATTTGTTTACAACCAAAAAGCTGAAAAAATATTTTCATAGGTCACCAGCGGTCACTATCAAACTTTATACCTTTTCCAAAATATATGAATTATTCTAATAGATAAAGTACAGCATGAACCATCGTAGCCATCAGTGGCGGATCCAATGTAGGCCCTTTAAAAAAAATTATAGAGTACTTTTTTCTTGCTACTTTTTACTATTTGCATGTCCCCACACTTCTTGCTGCTTTTGCAGTTCTTCTTCTCATCAGCTTGCTGGACTTCAGCAAGCTTCTGCATTCCTCCCTCTGCAGCAAACTTCTGCATTCTTCTTAACTTGCTGCAGCAAGCTTCTGCATTCTTCTTTGCTTGCTGCAGCAAGCTTTTCATTAGCTTGCTTCCATCAAGCTTGCTGCATCAAACTTCTTCTTCTCATTAGCTTGCTTCCATCAAGCTTTCTTCTTGTTCTTTTTATTATTAGCTTGCTGCAGCAAGCTTCTCATTGGCTGGCTTCCATCAAGCTTGCTGCAGCAAGCTTCTTCTTATTATTATTAGCTTGCTTCCATCTGCAGCAAGCTTCTTCTTCTTCTCATTAGCTTGCTTCCATCAAGCTTGCTGCAGTAAGCTTCTCTTAGCTTGCTGCAACAAGCTTCTCATTAACTTGCTTCCATAGTTAGCTTGCTGCAGCAAGCTCCTCATTGTCTTGTTGTAGCAAGCTCCTCATTGTCTTGTTGTAGCAAGCTTCTCATTAGCTTGTTGCTACTGTTGTAGCAAGCTTCTCATTAGCTTGCTCCTTGAAGACAAGCTTCTTCTTAAATTTTTTAAATCTTTTTAAAAAATTTATTATAATTATGATTTTAACTAATTTTAAATTTCTTTTAAAGAGATTTTAATATTTTTATTATATTTATGATTTCAATTAATTTTAAATTTCTTTTGAAGATTGATGAAAAAATTTATAACAATTTGTCAAATTGATAACTAGATATATGAATATAATTTTTTAGCAATTAAATACGTGAATAATTATTTAAATATTTATAGAAGAATACACCGCGTTCTTGCGGCGCAAATTTGAAGCGTCAACTTTTGAAATTTTATATATGAATTTGCCCCCACTAGTAAAATTTTCTGGATCCACCACTGGTAGCCATGGTTTAAAATAGCAGGCAGGGGTCAAGGGGGCAGCGCCCCCACCAGGGGTGTGGGGGAGGAGCCCCTGGAGATTTTTTGGACCATTTGGTTTGTGGGCCTGTGTTGCCCTATATTAATTCCAATGTAATGATTCTCTTGTATCTGTGAAAAACCCTAATTCAGTACCCAACAGCTCTTTTTAAGAGCCGTTGGGTCATACTGGGCGGTATCGCCCGATATGATAGCAAATACCGCCCGGTATTTGCTAAATACTAGAGCATACCGGGCGGTATTTATCGGTATACCGGTATTTTTAAAAATCCGATATTTTGCTATAGTGCACAAAGTCATACCAGGCGGTACCGCCCGGTATGATAGCAAATACCGCCCAGTATTTGATAAATACCAAGCATACAGGGCGGTATTTACCGAGATACCCGGTAATCTCCCATATCGGGTATCTCGTATACCGGTAAGTTCAAAAACTGGTAAATATCGGGCATACTGCCCGGTACGGTACGATTTTTTGAACCATGATCGTAGCATTCATGCTTCATAAATTTTATAATAGTTGAAGTACTAAAGCAGTAAAGCTTCAAAAGTAGTAAGGAGAGCTCCATGCAAATAAACGGATTTTTGTTCGATGTCTCCGAGCTGTATATCCCGTCTAACTCTGGTCATTGAATCAAGTTAAACCTTAATAAATAACTAATTGATTTCTATTCTTTTAGTCATCCTTTTCCCTTCCCATGGGCGATTAATAACAAAACAGATTATTTTGATATATAAAATATAAATTCTAATGGCTTTTGCTACTATAACCTTCCTAACCACATTTTTTTATTCCTTCTAGGCATTTCACCAGCAAATAAGAAATTCTAATGATACTAAAAAAATAGTGGGTTGCATCGTTTCTATGGTTACTTCTTAAACGGTGAGGTCCTCTCTATACACTAGAGCCTCTTCTTTCATTTAATCAAACGGTATTGTGAGGTAAATAAAAAAGAGAGAAATGTGGAAATAGGGTTGTGAACTGGTAAAAGTTATATTGTGATGAAAAATATATACAAATAATGGTGTAAAGAATATTTTGGACAGATTTTGGACTGGTCTATCAGGCATACTCAGTACCCACCACAGTCCGTGTAACAATGATAAGTAAGACCAGCAAAAAATGTCGTGCAGAGAGGCATGTTTCAATCTTTAATATGCAATCTAAATATAGACTTCAAGTTCATTACATTATTCTTTTTGTTAGTTTCTAATTCTCACACATAATTTCTAAAACCGCATCAAGATTTAGAATCTAAATGTAGAGTAAAGAATTAAAACTGCAAAAGGTGCATTAAGCCAAGCATTCATGCCTCAAAGCAAATGGAAACAGGTCACATATCAATTTGAAAAAGAATAGGAACAGAATCATAGTCCTATACAGTGGGTATCTAACATGAATATTTTTAAAAAAACAAACCTCTGTCTTCATCTTTCATTCTAGTAAAACGTCTATGGACCTCTTCACTTTGTATTTCGCTTTTCTCTAATATTTTATCCCTCTCCTTATCTGAACTCCATTTAATTAAAAGATCGTCCACTCCACAAGTAAAACCGTGCATCTGGAAACAGAGCAAGTCATTTTAGATGTGCACAAAAAAAAAACTAAAACCATGGGCAGAAGACTAAAAATAGCTTAGTAGAATTTAACCTGAAGAAAAGAAGTAAATAAGCGACTAAAGATGGAAAGCAAAGTTCCTGCAACATCTGGACCATAGAGTTCATAGACTGTATGGACTAAACCATAAGTTTCAAATTGTTCCTTGTCGATCATTCCATGTATGAGCTCATTCTTGTAAATATTCAAGGTGAGTAGATTAATATCGTCCCCGATATACTCTTTTTGTATTTTGCCTCTTTTCTCAATAGTAAATGGTAGGTGGCCTCTTGTAATATAGTCAAGGATTGCAGTAATAACCTGTGAAATGTAAGTCAATCAGCAAAGTGTAAATATAGTGTCTTCCAATCATTTGAAACATATAGTAAACGAAACAGAATGCTCATGTAATAAGCAGCATAAAAGGAAACAGAATTTGTTCCATCTTGAATAACCTGTTTTCCCGTCCATAGTGGTTTTGGCTTCCAAATGGCAGGAGGAAGAGGCTGTATCGCATCACTAGAACATGAGACCGAAACCTTTTGGCCTCTACTCAATTGAGAATTTGAAGTTGAAGGCACACAAGAAGCATATAAAAGCTGATGATACTCCTCTCGGGTTAAAAAAGTATCCGTCTTTGTCAAAAGGACAGCACTTACAATGTGATCCTAAAGAATCCAAAAAAGTATATATCAGTACTAAAAGAAACACATGAAACCATAATACCTCACAGAAAAGGAAAAAATGAAATTTAAATTCCTTTACCTGAATAAGACCTCTAACTGGGGAGCCACTTGTCGGAACAATATATTGTTTATTTGCATTAACAATGTTGAAGGCTTCAGCTCGTGAAATTTCATCCTGTGGGAGGTGTACATTCATTTCATCACCATCAAAATCAGCATTATAAGTTCTGCAATAATAAAAATTCAGGTTAGTGTGTTGAACTCCAACCTTGAAGAGAGAGAAGAAGAAAAAAGTGACCAGAAACAAACACAATACAGTACTTGCAATTTGCATAGTGCATACGAAGTGTTTTTTCTCCTTTCAGCACACGGACAACATGAGCCATCATACTAGGTTTGTGGAGGGAAGGCTGCAAAATATTAAAAGACATTAAAGACTAAAATCCTGACTTGTAAAATTTTTATCTAACAGAAGGCAATCTTGCATTTGAAAATAAGAATAATATTATTATACACAGCAAAGAAATCAAACTTAAAATAGAAAAGAAGATCCATTGCTATTGTAGAAGTAACAAACTTCCAATGCCCAATGGTTTACATTCAAATGACTATGAATGGAACATCAATAAGAAAAAAGAAATACAGGAACATCACTAGATGTCAGATTCTGAAGATCTGATGTCAAAACTTAGAAATGCAGGAACATCATTAGATATCAGATTCTGAAGATCTGAAGTTGAGACTTATAAAAGCAGCAGCTAAGTGCCCAAGGCCTCAAAAAATGCAATGAAGGCAGTACAACACCTGCAAGTAGGAATAAGTTTTCATGTCTTGACCACTAGTCACCTAGGTGGTTGCAAAGGACCAGTCTAATGGCCGAACAACATCACTCACAAATGTCAAAAATAATATGAATAATATCAATAATAGTAGTGCATACATAAATAAAAATCTTTTGCCATTTTGGGTATCAAAATGAATGTCCATTCTACAATGTGAAAATGTCAAACACTACAGATAAATTTGTGAAAATGGACACCTCGCAAAATCTGGAGGCATTTGTAACAGAAGAAGAAATACTTATATCTTTACATGACATATTTGAGCATGTCAACAAAAAAAAATTAAAAAACAAATTAAAATAATATGAGACTGACTTAAGTTATCAAAAGTCAGATAAAAAGTTCACATTAATTGTTATCATTGATAACAATCATTATATTTCAAGATCCCTTCCAATAATATAACTGTTTGAGAAAACAAAAAAACTCATAAATATACCTGCCGATTAACAAGCACAATATCTCCATCTTGCAAATGGCGATAAACAACCTTGCCTTCAAACTCCGATTCTGGTTCCATTCCATGTTGGGTAATGACTCCTCGTGATGCAGGCAACTTCCTTGAAATTGCATTCCGCACTTCCGTGCTTGCTTGCAATTTATACTTTCCGTCTCTATCCTTATAATGAGTGGCTCCAGGATGAATATCAGCACCATTGATCACAGAACATCGCAGTTTATTAACATTCCAGGGTGTCACTCTCTGCAGAAAAACATATTTGGTATTACAATGAAATAACATCGACAATCATACTGATAAGAAAGGATAACACAATAACAATCGAAAATGGTGAGGTGTCGAATAACAAAGGCATACAAGGGTGATATGCATATTTAATCAATAGGGGTACAACAAGCAAGAGTAATCCTTGGTTTGTTAGTGAATTCTTATAACAAAACAATAATAGTGAATTCCTAATGTCCTTCAGATTACCATAACATTGGGAGAAAAGAAGACAAAATAAAATGCCAAACATCAACATTTTTTAGCAAAAACATCAGTGCAACGTTCACTTCCACGATCTCAGGCAAATGATCATGCAAAATAGAAAGAAATAGCAATCATGAATGATGAATCTATAAATATCTAATTGAAGTATATACCTCAGGATATGTCAACCTCAATGCAAAATATGGCGGAATCCCAATTTCATTGACAGCTAAGTAGGGATCTGGAGATATAACAGATCGACAGGCAAAATTAACTCTCTTCCCCATCATTTTCTGCCGCAGAATACCCGCTTTCTTTTCCAAAAGTTGGCGTATACCATTAGTTTCCTTCTCGCTTTTTGCTGTCATTAAGACCATGTGCATGATAAAAATATGATAATGTAACATGCACTGGAGAACTAGTAAATATCTCAATGCATAATTTTTTTGATAACATGAAAGAAAAATAACATGTGTAAAAAGCTAGAAAATGTGTAGCAATCAAATTTCATAATCACGAAGATTAATGAGCACATGCAATAGAAAAATATTTGAAATCATGGTTTGACCTAATACAAGCAGATTGATTCCAATATTTGTTTGGTTTGGATCGTCATAGAAAATAACCACTATTCTGCTTAGATTCATTCAATTTGAACTAAGTGACTGAACACCACTATTCTACTCACCACCCTCCCTCATCCTACGGTGTCCATCAATCCTGACAACAAAACAATGCCTCGCAATGTCAGTCCCTGCAGATCCAGTGGATGACCCATACCAAGACGGGATTGTTTCTCTGCAAGTTAACATATAAATGAAGCTGACAGCTCAGATATTTCAACTTTGTCTTCATGTATCAGAGATAAGTGCACCATACTCTCTTCCTCACAAAATTGTGTATCAATCAAATGAGCACATCTTCAAATGCAATGTTGAAGCTTGTCAATTTACATGAAAAATTGAGCTTTTCCACTGTTTACGTTTGACAAATCCCTGGACTATTAAAAATAACACCTGAAATATTATCATAGCATACTATAAAAGTTGAATCATTACATAGTGAATAGGCATACAATTTGAATTATAGAGCTGCCACCTAAACAAACTCCTTGTGTATCAAAATATATGACCATATATTTTATCAATAAAAGCAGACGAAGAATACTAACTAATGAAAATATCATAATCATTGTCCAAAGGGAAAAAAACAACATGTTTCACAATATGACCAGAAATCTGCTGTAAACCCATTCAGCATATGACCCATGTCGAAAAACTATATGTTAAGGACTTCTATTTTCATTTAAAATTTCATTGCATCAGCTAAATAAAAGTAACTCAATATAGATATGAAAGAAAAACTAGCAAATAGCATTTGTACTCACTAAAGCCCTTGCTACTATCAAACAACACATTCACGCTCTTCTGAAGATCCATCCACCTCCTCAAAATATCAGGATGTTCAGAATCTGCAGCAGTGCAATTCTTCAAACCAATATTGGCTTGTTGAACTTTACTCAACAAAGTATTCTGTGGATGTTCCAGTAACTACAAAAGTAAGTTGAAAAGAAAGTGTAAGGAAAATGATTATAAAGTCGCAGCAGTTTAATGACAAGCAGAGCTTATATTCAAAAAAATGGATACTCAAATATATTTGTTGAGGTTCCATCTAATACAAATATATTTGTTGAGATAGAAATCTAAAAGTGAGAGAGAACTTCATTCAAAAGAAAAATAAATAAAATGAAGGAAATGGCAATGCAAGAGCCATGGTTCTTTTTGTCAAGCAGGATCTAGAGAAACAAACATGATTTTTAGAACAATAGACATGAAAGATATCTTACTCCTTGACCAGATCTTGCAGGAGGACGAAACTTGTTTGGTGGTATAAGAAGAGACTTCAGGAAAAATATTGCATGTCCTTTGTTCCTCCCATTCATTCTCAGGCTTTTACACTGAATGTCAGTGATAAGATGGCAGAGAGTAGCCTCATTTTTCCACAGTTCTTCTAAAATAAGTTCTACCTGAAATTATTAAAAGATCAAAATATAAGTCATAGCTGAACTAATATGGCCATATTAAGGAAGATACATAAACTTAAAGGGGCAATTTTAAACCTCTGAAGGTAACAGATGCTTTTGTCCAGAAGATGCCATCTGCTTGATGAATTCAGGTGAAAAATCATCTAGTTTATTATTTTCCTTCGCTTGTTTTTTGGATGAAGGTGATTCTTCATCCATTTCTGAAGCACTCGCTCCTCTGGACTGAGTTAAAGTAGAAACTTTTGTCTCACTGGAAGATTGGACTAGACTAGATCCCAATATGAAATTGGCCTTTATATCAGAAGCATGTGTGGTCTACAAATATCAACCCTAAAAGAATTAATACAAAATAGAGATATACAACAGAAACATTATTATGATTCCTTAGATATAAATAAACCAACCAAAACAACAATATGCTACCAGAATGAGTATTAATGAAAATAACATCACACAAAATGAAGTAAGATATCCTATAATTCCACTTTTCCATTTTTTTATACACAACCAAAAAATGTTACTGAAGCTAAACTGTTTACAAGTTTGCAGGAACCTCCTGTAGATAAAACACCGTAAGAATTCATGTTGAATCTTGGAATGTAGTTGAAGAACTCTAAGTTAAAATTGTGTTTATCAAGCTAATAATCCATAGGAAACTATCATGAAAGAAAAAAGACAGAAGAGTAGCCAACATTGGATCCATAGTTCCATACTAATCCAACAAAAATCATGGTATAAACAGAATGTGTCATCACATATATGAAAATATTTTATAATGTCAACCAACTCAACTATTAACTAGTCCGAACTACGAATCTAATGATGGTAGGAACTAGGAAGTCTGTTATCCTGAATGGAGCAATAGATAAAGGATCTAAAATATAATCACTAGATGAAGTAGTTGCAAGTAAAAATTACACTCTCATTCATTTTAATCAAACTTTGTTTTTACTAACTAATTGTATCAATCCTTTATCTATATTAAGGTAGAATTAGGTTGGATGTAATGAAATCATAAGGAATAGAAATAGACAAGAAATAGGAATAGAATAGACAAGGAATAGTATTAAATCATTTGGTTGACACAAGGAATAGCATAAGGAATACACAATGAATTGAGAGGAAAATGACTAAAATGCCCTACTAAAAATATTATAATTTATATTATAACTTATTCTAATTAATAACAACATAATAAAAATATAGATTAATGTAAAATAATTTATTAATTTAAAATAATAATTATTTTATTTTCATAAAAATTAATGGAATCTTCAAAAAATAATTATTAAAATATTATTTAATAATAAAATAATAATTATCTATTTAAGATATGCAATTATTAAAATTGATTTAACAATCTAATTTTTATATTCTTATGTAATATTATAAATATTGAAGGACGATATAGGAAAATGACTAAAATGTCCTTCAAAAAATATAATAAATTATTTTATAATTTATTTTAATTAATACCAACATAATAAAACTATGGATTATTGTAAAATAATTTATTAATTTAAAATGATAAAATCTATTATTTATTTTATTTTCATAAAAAAGTTGAATCTTCAAAAAATAATTATTAAAATAATATTTAAGATATGCAATTATTAAAATTGATTTAACAATTTAATTTTTATATTCTTATGTAATATTATAAATATTGAAAGACAATATAGAAAAATGTCATAAGGAATAAATAGGGAATACTATTCGTTGAGTTGAGGTAAGAAATAGTATTCATCATTCATGGGGAATAGTATTTCTTATCTATTCCTTATGACCCACCTATTCATTGTCAATAAGTTGCAACCAAACAAGGGGATGAGTGGTGCATAAGGAAATAGTATTTCATTCCCCATCAATTCGATCCAACCAAACGCTACCTAAGTTATTTCCCAATTATTATCCTTCTCCCATTGACTGAAAGACCATATGAATATAAAACCATAATTGATTTGACCGAGAACACATTTATTGCCTATATTTTGATGTTATCAACATTAATTTGGGTCAAATAACAGTTCAAAAGTATTACCTTGTTGAGCCAACCAAACATGGGACTCTTAATAGTGGGATTCTTCCTACCACAATTGTCACACTTCTTACGCTTATCTTTCATAAATTTAGAGAGCACAGAAAGCGCCTCCGAGTGCTGAAACGATGTCCACGTCATTTGTTTATCATCTTCCATGTCAAAATTTGATGTTACGCACTCTGCATTTTCTTCCTCGGGAAAAATAGTTTCAGCAAATATGCGGGCTTCGAGACTTCTGGCCCCAACAACATCACCCTTTCCTATATGATTTAATTGTGAAATATATAATTTTACCTGAAAGTTGATTTAAAGGTGAGTGAGCAATAAAAATGTGAAAAGACAAAGTTTACGAGAAAAAATGATATAGAAAAAGAATGTCAACGTCAAAATTATATAATCACCTTTTCTTCATTTAATTTGAACTTATGGCAAAAGAAGCATGTAATCTGAAGTAGGTTCTGAAGACTCCTGAATAATAATGGATTAAAAAGTACTTTCGCAAGGTCAATGTGACCACAATGACCTGGGCAACGAATAGAAGTTTGGCCACATGTCTTGCACCTAAAATAAATAGTTGAAATTATCAAATGGAAACAAATCAAATTAAATAAATAAAAATAAGGGAACTTATTTTAAGAATTTTGCCAAATGATCGTGTGCACAAAAAGATTGTGAGACCGGGCTAACAGCATAGCATCAATAGGCTAGCTGCTAATTGCCACACAAGTTGGAAACATTGAGATCAAAAAGATTAAGAATTGTGTTCTCTCATATTGCTGCCAAAAAAATGGACTGGGAGGAGGTCCGTAGTTTTCATACCGGCAAAAACAACTATGATCATACTTGTTGAGGAGAAGCAAGCACAAAGCATCATCAATAACAAAAGGGGGGTATTTTGTCAAACTCTAGGTTCCAACAATTATCTACCTATCAAATCAAACAAGGACTATTATATTATTTTCCTTGTAGGCCAAGAAACTTTTCTGTTTTATTGTGTGACAGTTCATGTGTGAAAGTTTATGACAAGTTAACATATTCATATTCATAAAATTTTGTGGTTCATTGTCTGGCAGTTTATGATGAGTACACTACTGATTCAAGTGAGATGAGGCAAAAAAATGCTCATTTATACCTTTGTTCTAAAAAATTACATGCTTAGCAACAGCAAAGTCTATTTGTCAATTTAACTTTGATGTCATATTGTTTGTTGTTGCCTTTGATCTAGACGATAGATAATCTAAGGGAGTCAATGGATATTCAACCCGATAATAAGCTTCACAGTGGCATGCTTTGATTGATGCGAGGAAATTTGAAGTCAGGTAATATCTTGCAGGAAGAATGAGGTGTCACTGGATTTAGCAAGAAACTCCCATGCCAAACATGAAGTGAAAGGCAGCTAAAAACCAAAGAAACAAGAACTGTTTTGAGAAATTGACACCTTTTGGTAGTTGGACAATCAAGTACTTTTGAGATAGGAATCTACTTTTAAGAACAGTCAATGGCCAACCCAAAGAGCCAAAATCACACCTTCAACATAAGTATGGACACCAACCAGCAAAAAGATATCTTGCCATAAATTCTCTTCATATGTGGAATTTTGTGAAAATGATACCACACAAGCAGAATTTGAAGGTTGCCTGATGGAGAAAAATCTAGAAAATACATCAAATATTTCATGATCCTCATCCTAAAGCTAACAGTTGGAATAAGGATCCTCATCTAAAATAGTATCGCATTCTTGGTTAAAAAACTCATTTGAAAGCTTCAATATCACACCATTTCTGACAAATTGGCAAGGGAACATGCACGAAATAATGGTTTAGCTGGTTAAAAAAACTACATATGTGCCAACAGAAAGTGGAAAAGGATAAAATCAAAGGCATCTGGAAAGTCATTAAAGATTAATAAAACTCAGAGGGAATGGTGTGCCCAAATGACTGTAAACATACATGGCTAGAGGGCAACACTAGGACAAAGACTTAACAGCGAGTAAAATTAACACAACTAAAAAAAAAAATTAGTGTCATGGAATAGTGTGAGAGCAACCTTCTTATGGAATTCAGGAATTCGTTCACAATTTCACATACATAATTCTTTGGTCAAATGATAGAAAATGATGCAGTATCCTAATAAGTGAAATATTTGCAGAATGAGTTCTTTTCTTTATTGCACAAAAGATGGATCAACAAAGTAAACACTCACGAGTCAGTATCATTGATTGGACCCAATGCAGGATCATACAACCCATCGGAAACAGGAATGTTCTTTGTATCAAGGAGATCTGATTTAGTGATCTTCTTAACACTTATTTTCCGTATCTCTTCTGAAGTATAAAAACTAAAGTGTACAGAATCAACCACTGCAGAAGCTGCCTGCTCGAAAGGAAAAAGAATATGGTGTTATATATGTTGCTACTATAGAGAAATAAGCTAAACAAATTAATAGGAAACCAAATAAAATAGTGAATAACAAGAAAAATAGCAATAAATAGAAAGATGAAAAGAAACTGGGAACAAAAAAAATGAAGAATTTAAGGAAAGTATCAAGAGTTATAAGATAACATGATACAGACATAAGAACTAGTAAGAGGACAAATCTAAAAGAATAACAATTTGCAATAATGATCATAAAAAGTAGTAAGGTAAGAAAAAGTGATTTGAGAAAGCCACCAAAAATGTAATAAAGTACATTTATTCAAGATATAAGATTAGTTATAACAAAAATTGAACTTTTCACAGAAATCGAACTATTTCTCAAGCAATTCGAGAGGAGAGAAGGGACCTCTTCGGAACGTGGGTCCATTATCTTGGACAAGGAAAGACCAGTGCTGAGCGAAGCTTCAAGTGTTTCTGAGTGGTTCAGTTTGAGTTGAACCCAAATTTGTGCAGCACACTGCTAAACCTGTTATTTTGCTAATCCCTGCATTGGGCAATGCAGGGCATGTAAAATCCACAGAGATACGTGCTGCACTGAAAAACCATAACACAAACATGTAAAAATTATAAAATCATGATAAGCATAAACCATTCCACTGCACATGTACAGCCAAATCCTGCACAAACTCACATGCCTATCCAAATTCAGCATACTCCAATGCAATTAAGCCAATTTTACAGCAGAATAAACTCACAACATTTAAAGCACAATGCAGTAATATTTTCTTTCTGATACAGTACATAGGAAAAAATAGCAACAAGAATAATATCACAACCGAAAAGCATGGACTTCAGTGAAGGTTGATGCGGAATTGCACACTATTAATATTTCAACTGACTACTCATATTCTTTCTGAGAAATTTTGCATGTTGTTGATAATATGATTAGTTTGTACAGGTACTGATGCACATAATTTTGGTAAACTCTAGGTCAGTTTTGTATGAAAATCCTTTAATATGTAAAATAGATTTTCTATGGTAAGTTTTACATTTTGACATGGCATTTACATGTCAATTGGTCGGTTGGCTCTAGTTGACCAGAAAACCCATATTTTTTGGGTCAAGAAAAAAGCCCATCCCCATCCCCGAATTTTAGGGGGGAAACCTACACTGTTCAGGTTATTGGATCAATTTGTTTTGAGTTGGATTTTGGGCTATTCATATCAATTTGGCCTTTCTATCCAATAACAACATGACATGAAAGAGCTATTTCCTATAATATCACAAGTGCTATCTGTATATGGATGGCATTTTCTTTTTCAATAATATATATATGATGTTCCATACCTTCATGTCATGCCTACAAGCCTTATGGCTGTTTACAAATCACAAGCACTCTCGAAGCACTCTGCTTTTACTAGATGCAACTGGTACAATGCTCAGGAAAATAGATACAACCATCAAGGAAAGAACTTCCAGTGCAAATAACATTCAACAATTGCTTACTATATACAGAAATCTAAATGTCACTTTCGGATTTCAGAATGCTTAAAACCTTCATATATGAGCACAAGTATTGTATAAATATAATGATAATTCAATTGCAAATTAAATTGTCAAAATATCAATGTTGAGGATAAAAAATCATGCAGTGATCCTTGAATTCCAAACAAAATTAACCAAAGCATGTCATAATGCAATTGTAAATTAAATTGTCAAAATATCAATGTTGAGGATAAAAAAAAACATACAGTGATCACTTGAATTCCAAAGAGAAAGAACCAAAGCATGTCATATTAATTAAAACCTAAATGATAGCAACATTGAAATTTTAAGCTATTATAAAAGAGTTTAAACATATAGCATGGACAATTGCAAGAATTATAAATCATTTAATTAAATCACTTTTCAAGCCCTAATAGCCCTTCAAGCATCAAAAAAGCCCTTCTATTTGTCGTAGTTTAATTGTATGGATATAACAAGCCCTTCTATTTATCATTTAGGCTAGAGTATGAACTTGTTAAAGGTGTTGTGAAAGATCAAGCGAGAGAGAGAGAGAGCATTAATGGTTTCAGAAAAATAATTCACTCCATCAATGAAATAAAACTGCAATCTAAAAGAAGCATCATTGTAAGTTGCAAGAGAAAGAAAAAAACCTAGTTCTTCGGATTGGCCGATTCTGCAAAACAGCAATAGTTCGGGCCGGGAAGAGGTCGCGATTAACCGTTACTACAGCACAGTAGCAGGTCGTGGCGGAGTCCGCCGGGAACAAAACGCCAAGGGTCCGAGACTCCGAGGGGAACGGAGGAGTGCGGCACTGTGGAAGTTCGGAGCAGGAAAGAGAGGGGTTCGCCGAGGAATCGCCGGAGTGGGGCTGTCAGCTGTGGAGAGGAATAGCCGGATTGCTGCAGTTTGTGGGGAGCAATCGTCGCACGCCTGCAGTGAGGGAGCGATCGTCGCAAGCCTGCAGTGTGAAGGGAGCGCCGGTCGCCGGATTGGGTGGGGAGGCCGGAGGCCGGGACTGGGGATGGATCGGGTAAGGAGGGAACAAGGGACCGTAAGACGCGAATAATGGGGAGAACAGGAGTTGCAGAATGCGGCTAGGGGTAGTCATTAGTGCAATAGTGAATATCGGTTATATACACCGGGTTAATGGGTTAATGGGTAATTGGGTAAAACAATATTTGTTAAACGCAATGGGCCGAATCATCCCATGGGAGGCCTGAAACCGACCCAATATGGGCCAGGACTTGACCCGGCCTATCATCTTATTTTAGTCGGGCCGGGCAGTACTTTTGGGGCACGTGGGTAATAGGTTGTGTATGGCCCAATCGAAAATTAGATTGTGCTTGGCCCGAGCTCGAATTCGAACATGGTCTGAGTTTTATATTTTTAATAAATTAATTAATGAATTATTTTTAAAAAATATGTAAATAAATATTTAATTCAATATTTTTAAATATTTTAATCCTTTTTATTTATTTAATAATACTTTCAAAATTTTAAATGTATATTTAATCATTTATTTAATTGTCTAAAATTATTGTTGTTTATTTTTAGAATTTATTGTTATTTATTTTTGAGTCGGCTCAAGCCCGAGTGTTTAGGTCGCAACACAAGCTGGGTTGACCCAAATAATCTCCGAAGATGATCGACTGGGCCAATATCGTCTCTATACATAACAACACATAATCAATTTCGATTTTCGATTATCCGTAAGACGATAACCAAAATTAAAATAATTTAAATCAAAATTTTAATTTCACTAAGTGAATCGTAAAACCACTATTCGTAATAGAATTTTATGATTTAGTTAATCGATTAACTAGTTTGAATTGTCATTCCTAACCTAAACTCGTATGTTCCCCATGCTTGTTTCTAAATGGGCCAATATTGGATCTGCGCCAAAAAAAAATCAACCTATTTCCAACCAACTTTTCATTTGCTACCGTGACAAATAAAAAAAAATATTAAAATCCAATCCGCCCCTTAATCCGACAAATCAAATAATATTATCGGTGTGAATGGGTACCGAATGGACCCGAAATCGGTTGGAATCTACCCCGATTGGGTTGGATAGATTTCGCGTAGACCCGAATTAAATTTGGATAGGGTCTAAGACAAAATTTAAAGAACTGATTAAAATTGGTTTCAGGTCCAACACATCAGGTGCCCAAAACTAGAACATGTAGATTTACATATTCCAAGAGAATATCCTAAACATGTACCATGAAATCTCTAAATGAATATGTTCCAACATGGTACCTTGAACTTGTACTCTAAAACTTATAAATGAACATGCTCCAACAAGAGGGTGTCCATTATACAGGGCAAATCGAATTGAACAAAAAAAAATGAATCGATTTTTTCGGTCTTGTTTGGTTTGACCCATGGCAGGTTCAGTTTCAAAACCAAATCGAAATCGAATAAGAAAATTTAGTTCGACTTCGGTTCCAAAATTTGGGAACTGAATCGAACAAAAAATCAAAATAAAAAAATAATTTTATTTGGTTTGTTTTGTTGAACTTTATCATGGTCGTGAATGACTTATTGTTCTTGGGTTTGATATTTGATTGATTTTATAATGTTGCTACTTGGTTAGCTGGTTGGTGTTTGTGTTATTTTTTAATATTGGTTTATACCATGTGTGTTTCAAGTGGACTTGATGATTTATTATTGATGGAATAATGGATTTTTTTTGTTTTCGTGTACCAAGAATGGTGGAACTGAAATCAGAACCAAATTTAACTGATTCCTTGATTTATTATCCGGATCCTACCCGATTTTTTTTGTCTACCAGAAATCTACCCGATCGGATAAATTTCAATTGGTTCCGAGTCTACCCGGTACTCATGCACACCCCTAGCCGCGGCGAGGTAGTGCAAACACATGATAGTGGCGAGGCAAAGCCTAGTGCACAATTGGGCATGAGCAGAGCAAAGCATGGTTGCTCCTTAGCGGGGCAAGACTTGCTTGGGACGTGCCCATGGTCAGGCGCGACTTGATTGTGCGCCTGGCTGAACTGACCAAATTCAAGTGGCATGATTGGTCTCGACTAGGAGGTAGTGGTGACCAATCAACATTCAAGCACCCACTAAGCAGTTTGGGTTGTTCCAAGAAGTTGGGATAGGTTTTGGTGGTTGGCGGGTGTGAAAAATTATCGTTCAATTGCCAATACATGTTTGACTATTAAGATCCTTTTTGGATGGTCGAATACCACTTTATTTAAGCACACTTTATGAGTTGTGGGGGCTGGGGTGGTCATTTGTGTGAGAAGTCGGTTGTAGAGTGAAGTGCACTCTATTCCTCGTGTAATTGATGAGGCAATAGCCTCTTGAGTGGGGAGCACAAGCCTTGGCCTGGTGGGCAAGGTGTATGCTCAATACATAAGGGTTTTTGTCCATATACTTTCAAGTACTTTGTGAATACAATAATAGTTTTCCTTAAAGTGTTTGTCCCACTTTTTCTTGTGTAAACCTCAAATATTGCGGAAGCGAGACAGCTAGTCGAGACATGTGCACACTGCTCAACACTGCGCGGGATTATACTTGAGCGAAAAATTTTGGTGCTCAATTTAGACCATGTGACACTGTCTACATTTTTGTTGCATTTTGATTGCAATTTCATTGCAATTCTATCATTCTCACGATAAAATAACCACCCAAGATTTAAATCACTCAAACATAATAAAAAAGAAAAAAGAAAAAGAAATTATATCTCAAACGAAAAATAATACAACTATGAGATACAATCCTGCATAGATTCCAATATTCTAGTAAAATGGTCATCTTCTCATATTTACATAAGTATTGTAGTTGCTTAACACCCTGTTTGGGTTGGGGCTAAAGGAGGGGAAGGGAAAGGAGGGAAATTTTTTCCCTTGTTTGGTTTTCTAATTTTAATGGAGGGGAAAAGAATTGAGAGAAAATTATTTATCTTGGTTCCCCTCTAAACCCCAATTTTCTTTCAACCCCGATTTGGGGTTGAATGGAGGTGAATTTTTTTTTGGCAAAATTCGTTCAAAATCAATTTAGAAAATTATCCTTATTATTTTAATACATATATAAGGTTTTATTAAATTCTAGTAGTCTCTTCTCATCTATATTGAATACAATGGTAAAAAAAAATTCATTTTTTATTTTTTCCCTTGATAGTATCTTCTGCATAATCCTAATATTTATAATCGACCAAAAAAGAATCCTAATATTTGTAGGGATAGAAATGATAAAAAAAAAGAAAATATATATATAATACAAAAATAAAAAGGGTATAATTGTCTATTAAATAAAAGATTTCCTCATTCATCTTTTTTCCCCTTCTTTCTCTTTATAATGTACATCCAAACAATGTTAATTTTTTTCTTCACTTCCATTCCCTTCCCCTTATTAAATTATATCTAATCAAGATTAATTTTTTCCTCGTTTCCCCGCCCCTCCTCTTCCTTCCCTTCCATTCCCTTCGCTTTCCCTTAATGATTTGTATCCAAACAGACCCTAAAAATATTTTGTCCACTTTTTCGATTGCTTTAGTTGATGCTATGGGGAAATGAGTTTGCAATGAGCATGGGAGGTGATTAGGGGTATTTTTATATAGTTTTCAATAATTTTAGGAGTATTTTTGTTTCAAAACAAACAATAGGGGCATTTTAGCTATGAAACAAATGATATGAGCATTTTAGTACCCCGGTGAAAACGTCAATGATATTTTAGTACCCTGGTGAAAATATCAAGAGCATTTTAGTATCTTTAATATAAGTGGTGGGACGCCCTTGCTGACGTGTCAAATCTTGATTTGCATGTGTGTCACGTGTCAAAGTCATTAGCCACGTCAACTATGTTATCTCTCCATTAACATGGTTTACTTATATGGTTATTTTTGTATCTAATTCTATTACGCAAGAGGTATTTTGATTCAAAAATAATTGTTATGAGCAATTTAGTAACAATGAGAAAACGTTAATGACACATTTGCTTCGTAAGATATGATTTCAAACGAATATGAATTCTATTGGAATTAACTAGGATAAGAATCACGTATGATGAGCTTATATTGTTAGGGGTGAGCATCGGTCGGTTCTATATCTTTTATTAATCATTTTCCGAACCAAAATTTTCGATTAGCCGACCAAAATTATCGAATAAAATTCAATTATATATAAATTGTTAAGATTCGAACCATAGACCTCTCAATTACTTTTTTTACACATTAACCACTATTCTAAGTATAATTTAAAACAATAAATATAAATAACTTACTGTGATTTGAACCATGGCAACCTGTATAATTGCAATTAAACAAAACCAGTTTAGCTAATAGCAATATATGATATATTTGTATTTTTGTTATACTTAATATACAATTCGGTTAATTCGATAATTTATCAAACTGAATTGAAAATCGAAAACTTATATTTTTTTAACCGTTAACCGAACCAAAAATTATTCGGAAAATTCAGTTCAATTAATTCGGGTTCGGTTCGGTCGGTTAATCGATTAATTCAGTTAATCGGTAAATTTTGCTCACTTCTATATATTGTATCCATCGTTTGTTGAAATATTGGATAAGAATATCACACGAGATAGAATTTTGAAATAATACCAATTGATAATTGAGAGATAAAGGAATCAAATATTAATAATATAATACTTAAGTTTGATTTTACCAAATTTTTATTTTAAAAAATATGCAATTAAATCTAAGTAATTATTTTAATATAATAATAGTAAAACATTGATCAAATATTCCTAAACATTGAATTATAATTGACTTATCACAAATATCTAACTTAAATGATAAGAGAAGAAAAAATTTGGAGATTTTAACTCCCAACCCCTGGAGGATATCTATATCCCATTAAAATCAAATTTAGATCCGATCATATCAAACTTAAATGATATCCGAATCTCGTAACAAACGACGGATATAATTTGACCACCCAAGTCCTGAAAAAATACACCATAGAGATATTTTAATATATTTTCCCTTTATTATAGCTGAAATTCATCCCCTCCACTTTTTTTGTTTACCTTTGTAATGACCATAAAATGACTTAATATAACATATTCAAACTTAAGTGTGAATGTTTAGATTCAACCAATAATTTTTTTATATTCTCATTATCTAAATTTCACTTGGGTAATTTCATTAAAGTCAAATTATTATTATTTTTTTAAAAAATAAATTTATAAGACAATCATTGCAAAATGTAATCATGATAATATACGCATAATATATATTATAAAATATACAAATAAGTAGAAAAAATACACAAAATGCTACAAATAAAAATTGAACCAAAGATCTAAATAACATACCCGATGCTATTATCCCTTTGACTCAAATCAAATTCTCACTAAATCCAATTTGACTCAATCAATTCATCTAACCCGCACCAAGTTGTGCGTCAATTTACCAACACCTGATTGAATAAAAACTTTTAACTAATTAACAATAAATTTGTGATTATTTATTTAATATGATAACAAATATAGGATAACAAAGGAAACAGAGTTGAATATTTTTTTTTAATATACGTTCGATAATATAATTAAATTTTATATGTTGACTCATGCATGAGTAGATTAACCGTGAAATATTTGGATATATTACAAATAAATCATGGTTCAATACGTATCTATTTTCTAATATAATTTTAGCGATAGTGTTTTATGCATCTATTTTAGTGTATATGTGTATATTTTATAATGAGTCTTGTGCATGTATTCTCATGTAATAACTATATTATATAATTATTTTTTAAAACATATTATATATTTTTTGATTTTTTTATCTGGTCCTCATAATTTATCCTAATTTTAATTTCAGTCATCATAATTTTAAAATTTTGATTTTAGTCACTGCATTTTATTTTCGTTTAGTATTTAATCCCTACTGTCACATGAAGTCTAAACGGAGCTAACGTGGATAACATGTGTTGATTGGACATTGCCCGCGTGGAGCCTGCAGGGACAAATTTTGTAAACTATGAGAATAAAATTAAAATTTTATAAATTATGATGATTAAAATCAAAATTCGAGTAAACTATGATGATCAAAATTATTATTTTTTCTAAAAATATAAAAAATCATATGATATTTTTTTTTATAAATAATTATAATATATAAAAATATTAAAATTGAGCACACTACAATAATTTATGTTAATTTGGATGAATTTAAATCGACATCGTCATTAGGCGTTAGTTTTTATCCGTTAATTATCTTGGTTTAAGGTGAATTTCGTAGTAGCTGCATAATTCGAAAACTTGCTCTCCTGATCTGCTTATCTGATTTAATATTTGCAATATTTGTTTATTTTATATTTAGGACACAAATATGTGATTTCATATTTTTGCATTGAACACATTAATATTTGCAGTGTGTTATGTAACTCTGAATATTCTTTAACAATGCCCACGAAATTGTAGCAATAACCTGATATTACAGTATTGCCACTACGACAAATGCATGAAAACCCCGACGTTTATTAGAGTAAAAATCGATACTTATTTGACGTTCAAAATTTAATCTTAACCGCTTTGAATGCGTCAAATTTATGATCAAAATAAAGATGATGAGGTGATTAGTGAAGAGATGAGCAAATTGAGAGAGCATATTTTTGAATTATGTAGCCACTGTGAAATTCATCCTAAATCAAGGTAATTAACGTATAAAAATCGACGCATAATGACAACATCGATTTAAATCGATCCAAATTAAAGTAAATTTCTATAGCATGCTCAATTTTAATATTTTAATATATTATAATTATTTATAAATAAATTAAAAAATATCTCATAATTTTTTATATTTTTTAGAAATAATAATAATTTTGATTCTTATAATTTATTAGAATTTTGATTTTAGTCCATCTAATTTATAAAATTTTGATTTTAATCTTCATGGTTTACAAAATTAATGCAGGTTGCACGTCAACAATATCAAGTTTAGAAAATAAAATGCGGCGATTAAAATTTAAAATTTAAAATCATTAAGATTAAAATCAAAATTTGAAGAAAATGTGGGATAAAAAATATAATTTTCCGTCAAAAGAAAATCAATTCCAACTGAACCCAATACGTCAAATACCCAAATATAAACCCGAACCTCTATGCCAACACGGCAACACCCAACACCAATTTGTGAGCCCTAATTTATACTCACTGCCGCTTCTCCTCCTCGTGACTCCTCAATCCGCCGCCAGTACCTATTTATTCCCAGCCCTAACGCATTTCTAATTTGCAGCGCTGCTTCTCTTCGGCACCTCAATCCGCCGCCGACCGGTCTCCGATCTGCCTTCTGGTCCTCATCGAGAAAGCGTAAGTGCCATGGCGGACTACGATCTCACATCCCGCATCGCCCCCCATCTCGACCGCCACCTCGTCTTCCCGCTTCTTGAGTTCTTGCAGGAGCGCGAACTCTACGCTGATGATGAGATCCTCAAGGCAAAAATTCACCTTCTCTCCCACACTAACATGGTTGACTATGCCATGGACATTCATAAGGCCCTCTACCACACCGAAGAGGTCCCGCAAGGTCCTTGCGTATTTTGCTTTGTATCTCATCTTATTTACCTTGTAATTTTTACTGGTCTCAATTATTTATTGTTTAATTCGGTGTTCTTGCAGAGATGGTGGATCGGAGGGTGGAGGTTGTCGCGAGATTGAAGTCTCTTGAGGAGTCGGCTGCCCCTCTCATCTCGTTTCTTCAGAATGCCGCCTTGGTCCAGGAACTGAGGCCTGACAAACAGTACAACATCCAGATGCTCCACGACCGTTTTCAGGTGTTTTATTGAACTCGTTAGCATGTAGTTTGATAATTTATGCACGCTAAATTGCAGTTTTTTTCCTTATTTGTTTTCGAGTGTAAGTTGCTGTGATATCAATCATGAAATCAAATAAGGATTGATAGAATTAGGGCACTAATTTGTGAAATTATGATCATCTTTGGAGTAGTTGATGGCGAACGCCTTCTATTGTTGTCTATTGAATAGATTGGGGCGGATCAGATTGAGGCTCTCTATCAGTATGCAAAATTCCAGTTTGAGTGTGGTAATTACTCTGGTGCTGCTGATTACTTGTACCAATATCGAGCTCTGTGCACCAATAGTGAGAGAAGTTTGAGTGCACTCTGGGGAAAGCTTGCAGCAGAGATTTTAATGCAGAATTGGGATATTGCACTTGAAGAACTCAACCGGCTCAAAGAGATAATTGATTCAAAGGTGATTTGTCTTTGTTAATGTCTGCAATTTGATCTCAGGACTGTTGTGTTGCGAATTCAATGTTTTTTTAATTTTGTTTTCCTTGTGAGCAGAGCTTTGCTTCTCCATTAAATCAGCTGCAGAATAGAATATGGTTGATGCATTGGAGCCTATTTATCTTCTTTAATCATGAAAACGGGAGAAATGGGATTATTGATCTGTTCTTCCAGGACAGGTTTTGCCCTCTAACTGAGTTGGATCATCCTTTTTTTCTTTTGTTCAAATACCGCATCTGTTTGTAAAATAACATCCTCAGGTTGTGTTTCTGTTTATTCTATCTTCATGTACTATGCTGCTGCTGTAGCACGGCGTCCATGAATTGAGTTAAGATGTTTGTAATTTTTGTGCAGGCATCAACATAAAAACTCTGAAAATTTGTTAACATTATATCACTCACCTACACTAAGAACAATTCTCTCTCATTCATCCCCAAAATATGTACAAAATAGAACACCTGTCTCATTTCCACTCAGTGGAAGGATTTCTGACTAACCAGGTTTACATCTTATACATTCTTAGATTGGCAACTTCAATAGTTTACACTATTTTATTTCCTTTAAGGCTTTATCAAATCTAACCAAAATTTAGGTGGGACTCTGCATACTAATCTTGGGCTAATGCATGGTATGTTTGACATTAATTTCCATGTTACAGTGATTTTCTAAAGCACGACTTTTTTTTTCAGTAATGGAAGTAGAGCGTATAATCATTTTGGGTGTTGATACTTGTAATGTGCAGCTGCTTTGCACTATAATTTAGTTTCTTCATCAACTTATAATTAGGTTAGCCAATTGATGGTGCCTGTGTATAAATGGCTCTTTGAGAAGGATCCAGTTTATGAAATAAACTACAAACTATGAAGGCTAATTGAGACTTTCAAGTAGATGCCCATAATCACCAACCCTTGGGTATATCAGTTGATTGGTTGAGCAGTTTGAACCTTAATTGGGGCCTTAACTGAAATCTAATTAGGCTAGCCAATTGATGGTGCCGTGTACAAATGGCTCTTCGAGAAGGATCCAGTTCATGAAATAAACTACAAACTATGAAGGCTAATTGAGACTTTCAAGTAGAGACTCATAACTACCGACCCTTGGGTATATCAGTTGATTAGTTGAGCACTGAGGAGTTTGAACCTTAATTGGTGCCTTAACCGAAATCAATTAGTTTTGTAGTAGACTATATTCTGCTGCAGTGTTTAACATGAGGAAAAAGTGCCATTTTTATTTCTCATGGAATCTTATTGGGCCTATAAAACATCACATCTCAAGTTCAATAATAGTTTTACAGTGTAGGTTTAATGTAGTTTGTTATGGATAATTTGCAATTCCAATCCATTGTGTTATGTCTTGTTTATTTGGGTTCTTTTGGTCAGGTACCTGAATGCTATTCAAACCAATGCTCATCACCTTCTTCGTTATGTTGCCACTGCTGTCATCGTTAACAAGAGAAGAAGAAACATGCTTAAGGAGTTAGTCAAAGTTATCCAGCAGGAGCAGCACTGCTACAAGGATCCAATAACAGAATTTCTTGAATGCTTGTACATAAATTATGACTTCGATGGTGCACAAAAGAAACTAAAGGAGTGTGAGCATGTAGGTTTTTCTTAAAGTATAATGCAATTGCCTACAATCTTGTTAGTTGGAATGTTCGACATCTTACTTTTGTTTTCTTTTGTTTCTTAGTGTATTTTGCATGCTACTGGGAGTTGTTTAATTTTCATTTCATTCTATTTTTTCTTATAAATTGTTTAGTGCCTAATAGGAATTATTGGACTGATATGGATAAATTGATAGAGGACAATCCCATTGATGGCACTGAGTATCACCCGCACCAGAGTCAATATTTCTAAACAAGATGCATTCATAAATGAAGAGAGATGTATTTTACAACAGTAATATTTGAATGAAAAATAGTCTAATGTAACTTCTACAATTAGATTTTAAGATGCCTCAGGAGAGAGGCAGTGTGTATTACTGCAATAGCTATTCTCAGAAATAGGAAAAATTGCAGGTTGCGTCATCTGGCAGCAAGTGTATCTTGAGCCATAGCTTACCATAGATGCTGTTGCAGTAAGTAGTAGTCACTGCTGCTACAACTGCTAGGCAAGAATCAGAATTTTTGCAGTGATTGCTGCTGCCTTTAGACAAGTAGACGCTGTAATTGAAAACTGGTAATCTGTTACCCTGTGCTACTCTGCCAAGTAGCAATTTGGCATCTTTATTAGAGATGACCCAATGGAATAAGTGTGAAAAATTAAACCAAATCTTGTTCACCCGGCACCTTTCGCTGTTTGTTCTTCTCTGATGTTTTGTTAGCAGTGATTGGTCATCTGCAGTTGGTGTCAAGAGTCCATCTGTATTTAGAGGTTTTTGAATCCAATTTTTTTTTTGTATGAGTTGATTATCAGTTCATTTATAGTTCTAATTGGTTGCATAGTTCTCCAATCATATTCTGATGCATAATTGCAAGATCCACATGGCTAGTAGTGGCTACTGTATGTTGAGATGCTCAGGTGCTTTAAGTTTATGAAGTCGCTAGATAGGAGAATACATGTGCCCAGGACACTGTCGTTCAGTGGATGATGAAGATAAAGAATCCTGTGGCTCCATTGGATTTTTAAGCTCTTGGCAGCTCATTTTTGGATGGACTGATGATTTGGCATCAAAGTAGACTACCACTGTCTGTGAAATGATCACACTACTAAATGATGTTCATTGAAATTAAAAAACCCTCGGGATTTATTAGTTAATCTTGTTGGTTTACTATGGATTGCATTTTGTTAGGTGCTACTTTTTTCCTTTAACTTTTATTTGCATTATTAGGCTTGTTAGATCTATCAAAATTTGGTTTTAAACTCCTGCCCTAACAAATTAAATCAAGGTGGTCTCATTTGAAATAATTATCTTTCTATTTGCTCTTGATTTTTGTCACTTGGAATCTGACAAAATTGCCCGAATATTATTTAGGTAATATTAAATGACCCCTTCCTTGGCAAACGAGTTGAAGATTCCAACTTCACCACTGTTCCACTCAGGGATGAATTTCTGGAAAATGCTCGTCTGTTTATCTTTGAGACTTACTGCCGTATTCATCGATGTATTGATATCAGGTTTGTTGTGTTCACTCTTTAGAAGTTTTATGTTAATATTTAGAAAGTCCAGACTATCGTTCTGAAGCTTTATTGTTTTTATATTGCTCAAAATATTGAAGCAGACCATCTTCTAATATGTAACTCATTCTGGACCGCATTCTAAATTAAATTATGGATTTAACATTTTCTTTTGTTATGATGGTGAACATGTAATAGGCATAATTTCATTTGATGTTGGTAAAGTATCGGTCACCCAAAAGATTTGGATTTCAAAGAGAAAAACTAGCTACCACACAGATGTAGAGGGAGAAAGGATAAAGGCTTTATCAGGTTCTAACATCCAATTAGAGAGTTTCATGCAGGTTCAATGTGAATAATCTTCTCACCGTTTTGTTTAGCCTGCGTTGCATGAAATTTAAGGTTGCTAAATTTTGCAGTTGGTGATGAGCTCCTCTACATATTGATATTATTTCTTAGCAATAAATTCACAAATTCTTGCTAGGGCAATTTTCAGATCATGCTGTTTTTGAGAAGACTGTTCTGGTAAAATTAATCATTATCATTATAGGAGCAAATAAGATTTTATTAAATTAATCAAAGTTGCGAGAAATTTTGTTCAAATTGTTTTGTTTTCGTTTTTTTTTAGTTTAACAAAATTTTGTGAAAAATACATATAAAAAATTATTATATAGGATGCCTTTTTTCTCCTAGTCAAATACTCTCGAGTTTGTTTTATTAAGGTATTTGGTCTATTTGCTTTCTGAAAGTATTCTTTTTGGATGTGCGAATGACAAAACCCTGTTAGATATATCCTTGTCTGCTCCTAGTCAAATACCAGTACTTGATTTCCTCTTCCAGAAGATTTTTTTTCTTTCTGAAAATAATTTTTCGCTTGAAGGTAGCAGTATTAGTGAATTATGACTAACAATTGAACTGATCTTTGGTTACAGTGTGCTTGCTGAGAAGTTGAACTTGAGCATGACCTATGATGAGGCATTGGTCTGGATAACGAATCTCATTCGCAACTCAAAGCTTGAAGCTAAAATAGATGCTGTTTTAGGGACTGTTACTATGCCAACCATTCAACAAAATGTGTAAGTATACAATTTGGTTTATGAAATTTCTAATGTTCCATCTTTATGTGCCTTTTAGATGGTCTACTCATGACTAGAGTAGTAATGATCCTCCTATCTGGTTCCATCAACCCAACTTTGCTTGGTGCTTTTATTTGTTATAGTTTCCTTAATGTTACCAATTATCTTGATTTGAGTTATATTTAAACTGATCTTTTAGTTCAACTCTTTATATAGTGTAACCTCTTTGCTCGTTTTAACTTTTTGTGGTTATGTTTTAATGTTGTCTAAACTCTAAACTGTTACTTCAGGCACGAGCAGATAATAGAAGCCATGAAGAATTTGAATATGCGGACTTACCTTTTGGCTAAGAACATAGTAGAACCTGCACAAGCTGCACAAGCTGCTCGATAAAGCTAGAGGACAGATCAAACTTGACTATTACTGAGATATAGTTGATCGTAGGGCTTTTTGTTAGTATAGGGTTGTGTTTTTGTGTTTTGAACTTAGGGTAAACTGGAAGTTTTTTGCCCAAGTGGAAAGATTTGTATCCCCCAAAGGCTGTATTTTATATTCATTCTGTTGTGCTACTTGCTGAATGTTGGATTCTGTCTCTTCAATGCTATGAGCAATACTTGTGTCAGTTTGTTGCTGGGTTATTCTGAATTGCTAGTCAAAAGTTTTATTTACATATCTAGCCCACTAGGATATTTGTAGATGATGTGGTAGTTGGGCAAATTAACTTGCTCAACCTTGCGGCATTTGGCTGCCTTCTAAGTGGGCTCATCGCGGGGAATTGTATGGTCGATGTTTATTCTATAGTGTTGTCTCCGAACTCCGAAGGGTGATCTTTTTTGATAATTATTTCGTCCTTTTGGCTTGTAACAAAGAAAGTAAAGGGCAAGGTAGATCACGGTCTTCTATCATAGAAGCTGGTGCATCAACAAAATGCTGCAAACAAGTTTCATTGTCATCCATATCTTCATACCTTAAGACGCTTTATGTTCAATCAAACTAATGCTAACAAATCTGACGATGGATCATGGTAGGACACTTCTGATATAAAAGTAAATTTGTCACATTGATTCCACTCTCCCGAGATACTTTAGTTGGCGATCTCACTGTACTCAACAGCCAACAGACGTGAAGTAGTGGAACAATATAAATACCACAGATGTGACGTCAACTTTGAGTTTCGACTCCCTTATAATCGGGAAAAGAAGATACACGATGGCAATTTCTTTTCTGTACAGTACTATAATTGATTAGGATAAGCGCTGTTCTTGAGAATGCACAGAAGTAACATCTGTGGAAGATCTTATCTTATCTGGAGCAGTGATAGCCTTTCTTCAATGCTCATTTGGATTATCAGTTGATCACATCACCATCGATGTAGCTGGAAACAATCTATCAAGTAAGGTGTAAACACCACCACCGAGCAAAAGAGCCCCACTGCGAAAGCAAATACAAGGTGTCATCCTGATTTAAACTTCAGAAAAGAAAGTTAAATCCGATTACTAAAATGATCTAACTCTTGTGAAACACCGCATCGAGTCCAAATTTTTTAACAGATCAAGTTCATCATGATTGCCACTTTGCCAAGTGATGAGCAAAAAGTATTCAATTATATTGACTGTTTATGGCGATGTAGTATCACAGGTTAGTATCACTGGTGGAGTGTGACGAGTAGAATGTATGGGTGAATTTTTGTCCAGCTAATATCTATACTCTCTGGCATACCTCTTGCAAGGAAATATATACTAAAACAGGTTGGTTTTCAGTCTTTCAGGCGATTTTTTCAAGAAAAATGATGAACTGAGATATGCTAACCCGCTTCAGCTAAATTTCTAGCTTCATTAGCACACCATCTTTGTCTCCTTTTAGAATTCCATCAAGAGATTAAGAATTCCATTCTTTCTCATGAATTGAATACATTGCTTACTTTCAAAAAAAAGAAGAAGATAACATTAAGAAGGAAAATACAAGAAATTCTTATTATTATATGACATGGTGACGTTACCCATTATTTTCATTCAGATATAAGAGTGCACATATGAATCTCCTCAATCATGTGCAGGAAAGACTCATACCTCATTGGATTTATCCAAGATGAAAACCTCCGAAATGAAAGCAAGCTCTGCATTGAAGCACACTCCATGTTACTAATGACAAGGAGAATAACAACATGAACTACTGTCATCGTTTAGACATCTATATTTTATAAGATAAAGACTATGTAAGCCAAACAATTGAATTGCCTAATAATACAAGCATATAAATGTTGTTTAAGCAATAGCTTTAGTAAGATTATCTGATGCAACTTGGCTAGCTTGAACAATAACATTTATCTAGGGCCCTGTTCAATAGGGCCTGTTCAATAGGGCCTGTTCAAGGATGTTGTTCTTTTATTTTCCTTGTTACTCTTGTTTTTTGCTACTGCTTTCTCGCTTTACCCTCCTCCTCCGCCTGTACTCATTTCATTCTTCATGAATAGAATGCAGGTTGCTTAGCCTAAAAAAAAAATAACATTTATCTATGGACACTGATATGGCTATGGGTAATCGTAATACTTTAGGCCAAACAATTTACCTTTCATTGATACATCAACAACTTTTTTAAAATTCAACACTAAGTTCAATCCAATATCCAAGTCCGCGAACTGTGAATAGTTAAAGGATTAAGTCACACTAATCCTATTATTGGTTATGAATATGCCAGTAACAATTGAGTTAAAAGACAATTGGCCTAAAACGAAATAAAACATTTTCATTTCAAGTAATCCTATTATGTGATGAACATTTCAAGTAATCCTATTATTGGTTATAGAAGCACTGTACTAGAATTGACATGTTTGGGTCAGCCATGGTAGAACACCCTCATGTCTCATCATGAACCCATACAAGTAGTACTGCTTTTCAGGTTGGACCATCATACAGGAAAATCTTAAGTGAAAAATTGAAATAAATTGCATATTAGCTATAAGGTTCTTTAACTAGACTATGATGGCTCACGAAGATGTAAGTGTTAAATAACAAAATTAAAGATAATACCAGACAAGCTATGTTTAAGGAAAAAACGAGCAAAATTAAGCAGTAGTAAGAATATTAGAAAAACAATCATTAATATTTGTTAATGGTGTATAAGATTGAAATAGATAGCAAAGCAATACTAAATTATTTGAGTATCTCATAAACGATTCCATATATCAACATAAAAATCACATTAAAGCAAGAGTTAAGGCTATATGTTTGACTTGGATGAGAAAATATATCCGCTTCTTTTCAAGGTTTCAAGTGTCAATACAATCCAACTAACCATTTGACTTATTACATATTGGTTCTTTAAAATATCTGCAGTTCAAAACCAATAGTCATATCACTAATATCCACTAATTTGCTCCTAATCCATATTTTCCCTATACCTTTCCTCTCTATATTGTAGTTGGAATTCCTTCCCTCCGCTTTTTTATTTACATACCTCCATCCCATTACTCGTCCACAAACTACCATTTAAAACCAATCTGATTGCTAACTTGGACCCTTGCCCATGTTGGTATTGATCTTGAACCAGCTAGGATTAATCCATACTTTTACAGTTCAACATATTGTTCTAAATCCTATTTCATCAGGTTTATTGCTGGGTACATGTTGCAATACCTACATCGTGCTACCCTGACGTTAAGTGGCCTAAGCATATGCTGACAAATAAATAGATCAACCTGTTATAGACAAGAGTTTTCTGAAGAAAGAAGACAAATTAGAAGTTCCACATCAATCATGAACCTGTAATGCACCAGCAAAGGAAGCTGCAGCAAGGAGAGGAGCAATATAGCCTGTTGTGTATGTCAATAATAAACTCCCACCAATCACTGGATCCTGGTAGTACACATCTTAAACACATAAGCAACAGCAACAGCATATGATAAACCTTCATAAAGATACAGCATAGAATGCTGTTTAGTCAGAAAGAAAAAAAGAGGGGGAAAAAAGAAAATCAATGCTGAAGCCTTGTAATACACTCATTAAGCAAAAAGGGAAACTCGGGTTTTACAGTAACTAAAAAATGTAAGATGCATATTTTATTCCATCTATATATATGTATACATATTTTCATCTTCCAACAACAAAGTTCAATAGCAAGCTCTAGCAGTTATCCTAATTTTTACCTCTAAGCATTTCCATCAGATCATGATTTACTATTGACCCATGAATGAGTAATATCAACCTTGCATAGAGTAGGAACAAGATCATAAATAACATTACTGAAGTAGGTTCTTTAGACATTCCCTATGCAAAAGGGTGGAACATATCATCTCTGGTTATTTAGTGCTTATGAAAAGTATTTTAGACCTCAAAGGAATGGCAACAAAATGGACCAAGAAACGTACAACAGCACAATTAACTTGGGCAAAACGAAATAACATCTAAAAATAATAGGATTTTTAAGAGGAAGAAAAGAGAGGTCTGAAATGGTGAGGTTGTGAAGTTACTGGCAATGGTCATTCAAGATGCATGCAAGACTTTCATCAGAACCCAGCAAAATGTACACCATTTTATTGGATTCACATGGTTAGTCTCAATATAAGTTTCAAGTAATGCTATATATGTGATGACAGTAACTGATAAAAGCAATGGCAAACCAAAAAAATAGAAACCTTCATGTTGAATCCTCAATCATCACTCCTGTTCAAGCTAGAGAATTCTAACAATGAATGGAATCTTAAGTTTTTCAGGTGAAGAATCACACAATTAGTTCTGTTATATATAAATTGTGATACCCTGGATGATGCCACATATCCCAGAAGAGTTGCAAGAACAGGAGTACTGCAAGGTGATGCAGCTAAGGCAAACGTAAGGCCAGCAAGATATGCTTGCACACCTGAGATTCAAACTTCTAATTTTGAGATTCAAACGTAAGGCCAGCAAGATATGTTTGCAACATGTTTGTCATTTAAACGAATCAAACTATAAATATGAGCTCTGATTACCTGAAGGGAAGTTAGCTGCAGCAGAACGAGGATCAAAATCACCAAAGAATGAGGGAAGTTGTAACTCAACTACCTGCAAGAAAAAAAAGAGCTCGGTGTATGAAATGGACACTGCAAACTCTATATACTTAGAAACATCTTGATAGAAGCATAAACACTCCAAATTATGATGGGGGGCGATAGAGTCATAGGTCCAAACCACAAAGACATATGTCAAATGCTATATCAGGATAATCATATGTCCGACGAGTTAAGATATTAATAAGGAAATCAACAAATAATTATTATGGCCAAGTGTTTTCCTCAAAGAGAATGGTCTTGGACAATGTTTCAACAACATATACAATATAATTTTGACTGGTTTAATTCTATCCTTTTAAGATTAAAAAATTGAAGGAAAATACATTTGCATTGTTGCATACTTGTGATCATCAAAGATTTTCTTCAAGCATCATGGCTTGGAAAACATATTTATCTGATACATAATGCATTCACTATCAAACAAAATAAATGGACTTTAGAAAAAAAAAACAAAAACCAATTGATGATATCATATATTACAGTGATTGATGAGAACCTTGTTAACATTTTTATGTCATCTGAATTTTATCATCTGGTTATAAAACTCAAGTGCTTTTATATTTATACTACTTAAGAATAAATATCAACAAAATAAACATCCATAAGAAAATATATTAAGAAATGGAATTACCTCTAAAAGATTTAAACCCATTACAATTGCTATGCCTGAAGCGGCCAGTGGAAGGCCTTGACCAATCTGCCCATAGGCCTTTCCTGCGAAAGAAGCACCAATTCCCAGAATGGCTAATGTTGTAGCCAATCCCAATGAAAAGGAAACAGAATTCCAAATAACCTAAGAAAAGACATAAAAAAGAAAATAAATTACAAACAACCTAAGCAAAGAGCAATCTGCCTTATGTTGCTTTCATTTTCACACCTAAGTTGGCTACTGAAATTTTTTGGCAAGACACACATATTAGTTGTATCAAGGATTCCTAATCAACCATACTTTTACTATTCAATTTAATTAATTATAGAATTTGAGATGTCAACAGACTCAACATAACAAAATATAGCACTTGCAACTTTTTAGAACAGTAATTCAGTTAATTTATGGAACCATATTAACTACATACTACTTCTGTACGTTTGACATTATATTCTGATATGATCTGGATATCAACAAATTTTTTATTCCTTTTTTATTTCACACTGTACTCTATCTCTTTTATCCCTCCAGTTGAAATCCTATCATGAGCATCTCTGCTTGATCGGCAGGGAAGAGCATCTCCTTGAACAAATAATATTCTTGACTGTTTTGAAAGACAAATTCTCACCTCAGCTCGGTTTTTTCCAGAGCCAAAAGCACCTGAAAGATAGAAAAAGTCAATTTTGTTTTGGAATGAATAATTAAGTGGAAGCAACAATATACAATATGAAAGAAATGAAAAAGAAAACAATTGAAGCTAGAGAAGGTTGAAAGTGGAACTTAAGATAAGGTTGGAAATCAACCAGCATTCCAGCAAGCATGATTTTCTATCCTTAAGTCATAGACTACCCTTCTGAACATGACGTCAAGGAGCGACTGAACTTTGATTGGCATAGCCGTGCAAAATGAAGAGGAAATAACAGAAATCCAATGAAAGAGGTCAGAGAATAGCATTCTCGAGAAGGAAGATTTCTGGATGAGAAGGGAATAAAATTGGAAGAATTCTGACATTGAACCATTTGGGCCATGGGTTACCTTATTTGACTAGTCGAACTGGTACAAATAAAAAATTTAAGAATCTTGGTTCAACTGAATTGATTTTGATCAGTTCAACCAGGTTCCGGCAGTCCCAATTCTTTGACACAACTCGGATCAGATCTGGTACCAGTTTGTAGTAGAACTGGCTAGTCTGGCTTTTTTTAAAAGCATTGCTGTAAAGAAAATGTTTTGGGCCACTACCAGCTCGACGAGGCCAGTGAGTCACTCAAGCAAAGGGTAAAGAAAAACAAAGAAAAAAAGGTAGGGTTAGTCAGGCTCATACATGAACATTGAAACCTGACCCACTTACACGTGCATGCAAAAATGTGGTAACTCAAACCTTTCTCTCTTTCCAAGCCCCTTAATGGATAAAGTGAAAAAGCATACAATAGAAAAGGAATTCTCTCCTTTCCAACCTGGGTCCAGAAACATCACAATTCACAAACATATAAAGTGGGGAAAATTTTGGCCCCTATAACATTCACATTATTCTGATGTTCCTAATGACAAAGGGCTTACCAATGTATCCTAGAGTCAATGGCAAAACACTAAGCGTACAAGGGGACAGACTGGTTACAAGGCCTGCACCAAAAATAACTGCCAAACTGCAAACGAATAGATTATAAGAATTCAAATCATAAGAAGATTGCTAGTTAATGTAAAATTGCATTGTTGACTACTCAGAGTATAGCAACCTTGTAAAACTGAGGGCAGACAACTGATTCTGAACAGCCTCATTAGCCTGTTGACCAGCTGAATACAATAGACCACCAAACCAATCTCCAAGGTTTGCATCAGCCAGAAATGTTGGAAATGCTACATCCTGAAATGGGGGGGAAAACTTGGCCCAAGAAACAGGCATGCAAAAACGACTTACTAGAAGTTGGATGTCTTGAGAGCTGATATAACAAAATTCAGTTGAAAGCTGAAACTATTTTCGTCAAGCTATTGTATAAACAAAATTCAATTGATGCAATAATCAAATTTGTCGGATTTTCAACTGTGGTTCAGAAATGATAAACTCAAGAAATGGTTACAAAGCTGGAATGAGAACTCCATCTGACTAGTCTGAAGTTCTGCTTTGAACAACTCTAGTATTTCATAACTGCATTAATGATATCACAAGTTCAAGTAGCTAGATAGTTATAGTTAAAATTAAAGGATTAATTTAGCAAATATGAAGAAAGTTATGTACGTGCAACTTAAGAGAGACTAGAGAGTTGTATGAACAATATGAAGTACATTGTCCTTTGAGGCCTCTTGAGCTTTTTGATGGTAGAGGGTAGTTTGAGGTTTGAGGTGTCGGTCAATTGTCGTGCAGGATATTCTATTTCCTCTTGAACATCAGGTTCACCTTTTTTTGAAATATGCCAAAGAATATTTCAATGGATGATTTGCTTTAAAGACTACCGAGTACTGACCCGTTGCAAAATTTGTCCTTGGCATTCCGAAAAAGTCATGTAAAATTAGATTTTATCATTCCTATTGTCATGTCAACCTGTTCCTTTACCACTACAAGCATGAGAAATTATTTCAGATTCATGGAGGATAGATATGACATGCTTTTGGTCAATAAATTGTGAACTCTATGGTTATATCAACTAATGTAAAACATCACAATTTTGGAAAACCTCATTTGACAAGAAATGGATATCTCATCCAATGGGGCATGAGCAAGATGTGTTGCTTAAATAGAAGAATGGGAATCAAGATCTAAGTAAAATAACTTCTCCAGCAAAACGTGTAAATGTGTACCTTAAATAGAAGTATGAGAACCAAGATCTAAGTAAAGTAAATGTGGTCATTGAAATCTTTTTAAAAGGCAAAAACTACAAAGGGCATTGCACGAAAAGAATTGGACATCTCATGTAAGAGTTCACTTTCTTTTTTTCAGATACCAAAAATTTAATCTTCAACGTTCAATATATTTTACCTTTCCTACTTTTCCCCCCAAGTGTGCAATAACCCCACAGACCATCGAGTATGGTTCTAGAATTGCAAACCTCTCCAAGGTAAGGAGAGTACCAACAGTGGTACAATTGGTTAGTTTCATCAGGTTGTGTGTTGAGCATAGATTTAATTTCTTGATCCAAAATTCTCATTTTTACAGCCTTGTTGTGAGCAATTGATTTGACATATTAAACTAAAATACCATATTGAGTTCTCCAAATAAGGTGTGCAGCTATCGATTCCTCAGGATCATTAGCTTGGCGTATATTAGTGATACCTCTGTGTAAGCGTAATCATATGGCAAATTTTTAGCTAAGAGGGTCCAGTTTATCCTTCAAACCTTCATGTTTAACTATTCGGAAAAAGAAAGATATATGACAGTGAAAACGAAAAGGGATTTATCGAGTGTATACGAAAAATGAAGAGGGAACTATATAACGAATGACAGAACAAGGCAACAAGTTCTTTTACCAAGACATTTTCCAGAGGCAAGGCACCAGCAGCGTCGATGGCAACCAAACTTCCCACTGCATTCAAACCACATCAATAACAATTAACAAGCCTTTCATCAAGCAGATAAAGAGCATCGAAACCCTGAAAGGCCCCAAGTCATCGCCGAAGAGGATGAATAGTAATAAAGCTCAAGAGCAACTAATTACCAGCTACAGCTGCCGCCCAAATGGTAGGCGACACTTTGGGCAACTTGACGGCCAATTCGTGAGTTCCCGTCCCTGGTACGAAGTCGTAATAAAAAATTATGACTTATGTCTACAAATAACAACGAGATCACCACGCGCACGCACACAAATACAGAGAGAGAGCCTTGCCAGGGACGCTGGGGTTCTTCGTCAAGTTTTTAATTTTGGTCAGAGGAGGGAGGCGGCAGCAGCTCATAGACAAAGCCATCGATGTTCCTTATCTACTTTTCGCCCGTGAGCACGCGAGAGAGGCGGAGGTACGCTCGCCGGCGGTCGGAGACTTTGCAACGAGGATGTCGAGAAATGAAAAAAATCCTTCGGCCAAGACGATACAAATCAAAGGAAAGATTATAACGGTTTTCTCATCATTATTCAATGTAAAATCTATTTGTGACGGTCGTTATACTTACTATATCATCCGTTATTTAGTTCGGAGACTTCATTAAGCGGGCGAACCCGCAGTTATCCTATACACGTGTCCACACACGTGGAGGCGTGCGATAAAATCCCAACCCAAGACTCCAAGAGACTGCTTTGTAAAGGCGCGGAGTTCGGCGTTCTTTGATCTCTGCCAGCCCAAACACCGCTTAGCAGCAGGGAAGAGACAGCAGCGAGTGAGCAAACTTCTCTCTAGATTTCCCTCCAGATTTTAGACAGTTAAGACTGGATTATTTTTGGTATTCCCAAAGTTTTATTAGGTTTTCTTTGTTGTGATTTCTAACTACGTTCTTCTCCCAATTTTCTGGAGAAGATTGATTCTATGCTCAACTGTTGCTTCTTGTTACCTGTGTCAAAGTTTGGGTTTTCATATGGATAATGACAGATGTGAAGAATAAATCTGGTTGAAAGTTTGATGGCTTTCCAAATTTTTAGTGGGAATGCAATTATCTTGATTTGGTTTCGTAGAGGCTTGAGAAGATTTGCCTTCATTCTCTGTACATGGAAAAGGTTTTAGTGTTTTCCTGGAGGTGAAAATGGGGGGCATGAATGTCCGACCCTGCATTTATTAATATCAAATAAAAGAATAAAAGTAGGTTTTTCCAAAGACCAGGCTTCAGCCAACAAATAGGATAAGATAGGTGGAATGAGACAAGGCGATTATGTGGATCTTCGATCCAAGTATCCTGAATCGTTGATAAGTTTTTGGTAGAGCTGCTCCGGAGATGAAATTGTTGCAAAAATAGGGCCATTTAGTTCACACCATATATGCCATATCCAACCAAACGACACAGTCCATGCATCCTGGAGGGTTTTGGTTGAGCGACAATGTTGTTTTACCATAATAGGAGGCACACAATGTGTGTAAGATGAAGATGGACCAGCTAGATAAGACATACAATGCGACTACCAAAAAAGAAGAAACTCTTTTTCTTTCCGCACTTTTCTGTTAATAAATTTGCAGATAGCTATACTTTTTCTTTATTTTCTTTGAAAATGATAATTATTTGCGGCATACCAGAGTTGATAATCTTGTCCTTCCTTTGTTTTATCAGGAGGTCCATATAGAGCAATCTTATAAAAACCTTGAAAAGAGCTAGAGCTTATTGAATTATGAATTATGATAGACTTCCGAGAACATATCCAGCTCGTTGTTCAAACACATGGATATACAGGATGGCAAGGAGGCGAAAGCAACCTCCTCCTGACAAGATCCTTGATAGGCAGGCTTTCAAACACAAGTCATACTAATTTCAGGTACAACGTCCAGCACGTTGCAGACCATCTAGCCAGCCGAGGCATCCGGGCAATCCCTGGACAAATTCGCACAACTGCAAGCCTCCAAGGGCAGAATTGGATAATTCGCCCTGCACGTATTACCGTTATCAGCAACCCACAAACATCAACATTCGTTACTCGTACAGACGGTGCATTGGCCGTCCAGTTCGCAGATTACACTGTACAACCAAATACTCACAACACCGACGAAGAACTCCCAGCTGATGAGTTTGCCGGTATGTTATTTGATGACTGCGACTTTGAACCTCTTGAGACAGATTGGGAAAACAACTATGATGAAGAAGAAGAACTGAGTGAAGAAAATTATCATCACCTCTTATCCCTGACCAATGATTTTGATTATACTCTTCCACCAAAATGGGATACGTCTGATGAAGATAGTCAGACTGCTAAGAAGTACTCCCACAACGAAGAAAGTGATCATGAAGAAGGAAATTATAACGAAGAGAACGACAATACTTCTGAATATTCAGAAGATGAAGAAGATGACTTCGAAGCAAGGTACAGCAAATACAGCACCTTCGCAACATCAGAAGATGAGAAAGATGATGGTGAAGTAGCATTTACAGCAGAACTAGAATACCCAGTTCTAAGGAAGTTGAAGGAGACAATCATCAACGCATCTGAATCGGCGTTCGCAACAGGCTCAACATCATCGGTAACACAAATCCCCAGAGAGCCCATCATGGGCCCAGCTCAGTATCCACCGAGCAGTACAAATGTTACCCAGAACATTCCTACTCAAGGGACATTTTTCAACTCGAAGATTGACAAATTCAGAGGCGGATATGCAAAAGCATATAATGAAAGGTACACATTACCATCCGCTCAGTCCAATACTGGTGCAATTTTAGTTTTACCAGAAAACGTCGGACTTTATAGTGACGTTATTTCAAGGTGGGAGTCTATTACTCTCAACTTGTTGAATGAAAGAACTTGGTCTGATAACAAAGCGAAAGTTTGCTTTGTTGAGAATTTGTTAGGTGAAAATGAAAAGAAAATGTGGATTCAGTGGCGGATGGCATATCCCGCTGAGTATGATGAGATAGTAGGCATCGCAGATGATCCACAAAACATCCTTTCGCAAGTAAGAAGGATGGTGCTATTAATAGATCCAACAACTGGCTCAACAGATGAGCAGAACCGAGCATATGACGATTTGGAGAGATTATCATGCTCAAACGTCCGTGATCTATTTGAATTTCTAAATGAATACAAGATTTTGGCGGCGAAATCTGGGAGGATGTACATATCCCCAGAATTATCAGATAAGGTTTTCAGAAAACTACCGCCCGTGATAAGCAAAGAGCTAGAAAATGCTTTTAAGCTAAAGCATCCAGGCAACCAAATTGGAGTGGTGCCACGAATACATTTCATCTATCAGTATATAGAAGATCAATGTAAGAATGCGGCCTTCCACAGAAGCCTGAAGGATATATCCATCTGCAGCAAAATACCGATCCCAGGGTATTATAATAAGAGTAAGAAATACGGTCTGAGGAAAGCTAAGAATTACAAGGGCAAGCCTCATGACACTCACATCAGAATTTTCAGAAAGAAGTACTCTGACAAACTACGAAAGTGCAAGTGTTTTATCTGTGGCGAAGAAGGCCACTTTGCACGAGACTGCAGGAAGAAACAAGGTAAGGGACTGTGGTGCTATAGCTTTGTTGGTTTTTATAGCTTTAACTTCTGCTGCTAAGCTATCAACTTGTTCTTTAATTTGACAGGTTAATTGAATTAAAGTATTAAGCTGTTTAAAGATGTATTCTGATTGTTTTGTTACTATGCTTGCAGGTTTTATGAATCCTTCAGGAGGAGATCCTAAAGATTCAGTTGCTTGAAGAGCATCTGTGTAAACAGTGCTTAAGGCAGTCTTATGCCAATCGCTCATGTAACAATTAAAACTAATAGCACAGAAATAAGAACTAGGACTGGTTTTTGGATTGCGAATGTGTGGGAAATCTTCTCCGTTTTGGGTACTGTTATCCCTCTTTATCGTCTATCCTAGACCAACCGTAATTCTAAAGACTGTGTTTCTTAGTTAAAAAGGATTACAGAGTAATTAACAGGAATACCTTGAATAGCTCTGATACCAGGTGTGGAACGGTCCGGTTATTGCAAACAAGCTTCGCGAAATTCCTGGGCCGTTAAAGACGCTAGAATTAAGCAAAGGAGAAACAGCTCGTACTTTGAATGAAATCTGAACTCTTGAAAGCTTAAATTGCACACTCTTGAAAGCTTATTACACACTAGGGGAGGAGAGTTAGAGAAGTAGAGATTGTCTGGTGTGTCCAGTCTGTCCCTGCAACTCCATAGAGGTGGCCTTATATAGGCCGAGATTGCTTAGTTTTGAAGCAAAATAATTGAGTCTAGCACTCAACTTTGCTTTTACACTCCTTTACAAAAAGTAAGCAATAATAGAGTTTTTACAGCTGGCTTGACGTGGAATGATGTGACCTGATCTTATCTCGAATATTTCAACTGTTTGAGATTTTGATAGGCACGTTCAATTGTCGGGCACTGTTCATAGCTGTTTTATACAAGATTTCCTCAGATTCCTTTTGGTCCCTTGATTTTTCGTTTGACGATGATTCTGGTGCATCATTTGTTAAATGGCTCCTCTCAAAGGTTTCTATGATTCGTCTGAGTTGATCATTCTCGTCTCGAATCCTCATTATGTTGTCCATGTGTTCTACCCAGCCAGGTATATCCATGAAAGTTCCAGTTTCTGGATAGTAATCATAGAACGCGATTTGGTCTCGCCTCATTTCCTCCATCAGTATTGATATGGCTTCGCCATTGTCTTCTATGATTTCCTGCTCTTCGTCGTCCCAAGTATAAGCAGCATTAATGGACTCTTCTTTGAGGATAAGATTACTCACAGTATCGATTGTAGCCTTAAGCTCCAGTAGGATTTTTGGTGGTGCTTCCTGGGCTTCAATAACTGCTTCTTCAATCATTTTCATGTATCCTTCCATATGAACTGGAATTTCTTCAATTGTTACCAGTTTTGTTGTCAAGCGTGATAGAGCATCCGCCAAAATGTTCAGCTTACCGTCTATATGCTCAAAATTGATGGTTATCCCTGTTCCTGTGATAAAGTCCACAAAGTTTAGCCATCTAACCCGTGAAGGTTTGTTCTGGCTTGACTTGTTATGGAAACTTATGATTGCCTGGCAATCTGTTCTGAGGGTTATTTCTTTCTTGTCAAGGTAGTAAATCTTTAAGGCAGATAACGTCTCCATGCAAGCATGGATCTCAGCATCTATTGTTGCCTTAACTGTTGAGAACTTTCCACTTGCATAGGCACATATGCGCTCCATTTGCCTTTTGTCATTCTTGAGTGGCTTCCACTTACAGATGCCACCCCAACCCTCCATACAACCGTCAGTTTCCAAAATGATGTATGCATCGGACGGTGGTAGCTCTAGATCAGGCAAACGTTGTACCAAATCTTTGACCTTGTTGATCAGTTCTTTATCGGATGTCTTCAGTCGTTTATCTCCATGTGGGCTGGTCTTAGAGTACAAAGGCCCAATTAACGTTCCTAAGTTAGGGATGTAACTTCTTGCATAGTTCAGGATGAAGGCAGTCCACGGAATTGAATCTGGGTCCATCGCCACTTGATGAAATCCTGATTTCAGGTCGAACTTGGAGAATATTTTGCTATTCCCCACTCTCTTAAGTATGGTGTTTATACCTGGAAGACTGTATTGGTCCTTGTATGTGTTATCATTCAAGGTCCTGTAGTTGAATACCAGTCTTTCCTTACCTTTCACTTCCTTCTTGGTTACAGGGTCTAGTGATGTTCCGGAGTTCACAATCATGGCCATGGTTCTGTGACGACTTGTGCTTGGCCTGATTGCTCCAATTTGCAGCAGACTTTTGATGTGCACTTCAAACTGATCTTTCATCAGGGGAGTAACATGTTTTAGAGGCTTATCTTGAATAGTAATATCAGGGTTGATTACCTCAATCTTGCAGGTGATCTGGTTCTTACTCCAATGCGTCAATGGGTTATCTCCGATATACCCTTGATCTTTTAGTCTCTGCAGTAGTGGTTGGAACTTCCTGTGGAATTTCTCAGACTCTTTGAAATCATAAGTATAAGCGCTTAGGACTTCAAATCTCTCGTCTTCAGATAGTGCGGATTCATCTTCTAACGAGGCTGTCATAGATTCTGCTTCAGCTCTCGTAGTTATTGTCGTCAGCTTCTTATAGAACGTGATTGATTGATCCTCAATCCTCATGCCTCCTTTCATGGCTTTGATGAAGTTACAGCCTACTAACATTTGTATCCCATCTTTCTTGCTCATGGGAAACGCATATGTGAATGGTATAGGAAACTTGTTCTCCTCAATTATCATATACCCTCCTTTCAGTCGCTTGCTAGCTAGTTGTTGAGAATTAACACCATTTATGAGGATAGGATAAGCACTAAGTTCCAGTGCTTCTTTAGGTACAGATCCTTCATCTACGCAACAAACTGTTGCTCCAGTGTCTAGGATTGCTTGGATCTTAAACTTCTGAACATTGGGAATTTCCATAGTGATTGTCATGTTATATAGTCTGTTCATGACTCTTTTCCCTTTTGGCTGATCTTCCTTATCAGCAATTGTCGCATATTCTTGATCGAAATTAGTGCTGATCGATGAAAGTTTTGAATGCTCGGCTTGAATTGTAATCCCAGAAATTCTGGTCTTCGTTTGTTCAGGATGAAGCCATTCACTTTCTGTCATCAGTTTTTCTTTTCCTTTTCTTTTTCTGTCTTCTTCTTCTAAGTTCAGTTTGTGAAATTCTTCCTCGAGGTTTTCTATCTGGCTGGAATGAAGCTTTATATTCTCAGTTTTTAGCTTCTCAATTTCTGTCTGTAGAATTTGCTCGTTTGCCTTTAAATGCTCGACTTCTGCCAGTAGATAGTTCGTATACTCAAATAGCTCCTTGATTAAGGCCTCTTTCTCTTGATACTGAGGAAAATCACCTTTGATTATTGTAAGTCTTCTGTTCAGGATAAACCTAGAGCACATTGGACATACCGTAATTGTACAGTTACGGCAGTGTGCTCGCATTCTTGGATTCGTAAATTCTTTGCAGCAGGTACATCTCTCACAACCTGCTGTTATATCCGGTGAGTTGTCTTCCCAAACGTGAGTATCCCCAGAATTATCAGATAAGGTTTTCAGAAAACTACCGCCCGTGATAAGCAAAGAGCTAGAAAATGCTTTTAAGCTAAAGCATCCAGGCAACCAAATTGGAGTGGTGCCACGAATACATTTCATCTATCAGTATATAGAAGATCAATGTAAGAATGCGGCCTTCCACAGAAGCCTGAAGGATATATCCATCTGCAGCAAAATACCGATCCCAGGGTATTATAATAAGAGTAAGAAATACGGTCTGAGGAAAGCTAAGAATTACAAGGGCAAGCCTCATGACACTCACATCAGAATTTTCAGAAAGAAGTACTCTGACAAACTACGAAAGTGCAAGTGTTTTATCTGTGGCGAAGAAGGCCACTTTGCACGAGACTGCAGGAAGAAACAAGGTAACATAGCAAGAGCTGCTATAATTGACAATTTAGAACTCCCTGATGAATGGGATGTCCTATCCGTTGATTTAAATGAACCAGATAGCGATGCTATCTGTTCATTTTCCGAGGGGGAGTATGGGGCAGCACACACACTGGTGCTTGAACAATTAGGACTCCCATATGAATCAGCTTTTTCACTATACGATGAGATAATCTTAGTCCTGACAACTGAAGATTTGAAGAACCCGAAAACGGATAATAAGTCTAAAGTCTACACTTGGGGTGCAGCAGAAACCAACTGGAGAACGAACATTACACTTCCAGATTATATGGACAGCTGTACTCACGTTTGGGAAGACAACTCACCGGATATAACAGCAGGTTGTGAGAGATGTACCTGCTGCAAAGAATTTACGAATCCAAGAATGCGAGCACACTGCCGTAACTGTACAATTACGGTATGTCCAATGTGCTCTAGGTTTATCCTGAACAGAAGACTTACAATAATCAAAGGTGATTTTCCTCAGTATCAAGAGAAAGAGGCCTTAATCAAGGAGCTATTTGAGTATACGAACTATCTACTGGCAGAAGTCGAGCATTTAAAGGCGAACGAGCAAATTCTACAGACAGAAATTGAGAAGCTAAAAACTGAGAATATAAAGCTTCATTCCAGCCAGATAGAAAACCTCGAGGAAGAATTTCACAAACTGAACTTAGAAGAAGAAGACAGAAAAAGAAAAGGAAAAGAAAAACTGATGACAGAAAGTGAATGGCTTCATCCTGAACAAACGAAGACCAGAATTTCTGGGATTACAATTCAAGCCGAGCATTCAAAACTTTCATCGATCAGCACTAATTTCGATCAAGAATATGCGACAATTGCTGATAAGGAAGATCAGCCAAAAGGGAAAAGAGTCATGAACAGACTATATAACATGACAATCACTATGGAAATTCCCAATGTTCAGAAGTTTAAGATCCAAGCAATCCTAGACACTGGAGCAACAGTTTGTTGCGTAGATGAAGGATCTGTACCTAAAGAAGCACTGGAACTTAGTGCTTATCCTATCCTCATAAATGGTGTTAATTCTCAACAACTAGCTAGCAAGCGACTGAAAGGAGGGTATATGATAATTGAGGAGAACAAGTTTCCTATACCATTCACATATGCGTTTCCCATGAGCAAGAAAGATGGGATACAAATGCTAGTAGGCTGTAACTTCATCAAAGCCATGAAAGGAGGCATGAGGATTGAGGATCAATCAATCACGTTCTATAAGAAGCTGACGACAATAACTACGAGAGCTGAAGCAGAATCTATGACAGCCTCGTTAGAAGATGAATTCGCACTATCTGAAGACGAGAGATTTGAAGTCCTAAGCGCTTATACTTATGATTTCAAAGAGTCTGAGAAATTCCACAGGAAGTTCCAACCACTACTGCAGAGACTAAAAGATCAAGGGTATATCGGAGATAACCCATTGACGCATTGGAGTAAGAACCAGATCACCTGCAAGATTGAGGTAATCAACCCTGATATTACTATTCAAGATAAGCCTCTAAAACATGTTACTCCCCTGATGAAAGATCAGTTTGAAGTGCACATCAAAAGTCTGCTGCAAATTGGAGCAATCAGGCCAAGCACAAGTCGTCACAGAACCATGGCCATGATTGTGAACTCCGGAACATCACTAGACCCTGTAACCAAGAAGGAAGTGAAAGGTAAGGAAAGACTGGTATTCAACTACAGGACCTTGAATGATAACACATACAAGGACCAATACAGTCTTCCAAGTATAAACACCATACTTAAGAGAGTGGGGAATAGCAAAATATTCTCCAAGTTCGACCTGAAATCGGGATTTCATCAAGTGGCGATGGACCCAGATTCAATTCCGTGGACTGCCTTCATAGTCCCAGGAGGCTTATATGAGTGGCTTGTTATGCCATTCGGGCTAAAGAATGCCCCTGCTGTGTTCCAAAGGAAGATGGACCAATGCTTCCAAGGAACAGAAAAATTCATTGCGGTCTACGTCGATGATATACTCGTGTTTTCAGAAACTGAAGAGGAACATGCAAGACATCTGAAGAAGATGCTGGAGATATGCGAAAGGTGGGGACTTATCCTATCACCTACAAAAATGAAAATCGCCACAAACGAGATAGAGTTTCTTGGCGCAATAATTGGGAACAGCAAGATTAAACTCCAACCGCATATCATCAAGAAGATAGTGACATTTGATGAGAAGAATCTCCTCACTAAGACCGGGATGAGAACATGGTTAGGAATCCTGAACTATGCAAGAAGTTACATCCCTAACTTAGGAACGTTAATTGGGCCTTTGTACTCTAAGACCAGCCCACATGGAGATAAACGACTGAAGACATCCGATAAAGAACTGATCAACAAGGTCAAAGATTTGGTACAACGTTTGCCTGATCTAGAGCTACCACCGTCCGATGCATACATCATTTTGGAAACTGACGGTTGTATGGAGGGTTGGGGTGGCATCTGTAAGTGGAAGCCACTCAAGAATGACAAAAGGCAAATGGAGCGCATATGTGCCTATGCAAGTGGAAAGTTCTCAACAGTTAAGGCAACAATAGATGCTGAGATCCATGCTTGCATGGAGACGTTATCTGCCTTAAAGATCCACTACCTTGACAAGAAAGAAATAACCCTCAGAACAGATTGCCAGGCAATCATAAGTTTCCATAACAAGTCAAGCCAGAACAAACCTTCACGGGTTAGATGGCTAAACTTTGTGGACTTTATCACAGGAACAGGGATAACCATCAATTTTGAGCATATAGACGGTAAGCTGAACATTTTGGCGGATGCTCTATCACGCTTGACAACAAAACTGGTAACAATTGAAGAAATTCCAGTTCATATGGAAGGATACATGAAAATGATTGAAGAAGCAGTTATTGAAGCCCAGGAAGCACCACCAAAAATCCTACTGGAGCTTAAGGCTACAATCGCCTCATTTCCTCCATCAGTATTGATATGGCTTCGCCATTGTCTTCTATGATTTCCTGCTCTTCGTCGTCCCAAGTATAAGCAACATTAATGGACTCTTCTTTGAGGATAAGATTACATCAAGAAGCTCCCAAGCTATTATAATATTTATTGATACTTGTTATTTTGCTGACGCCTTTCTTATTTAGGTCTTTCCATCATAAATTGGACTTTCTTATGTCTTTACTTGTACTCTTTGTGTAGAAATATTAGTTTGATTTCTATGTTTCTTAGCGTCTTAGTATTACACGACTAATTGTTACTTTCTCATTCTTTTCATTAATTACTTAACCAATCTTTTTGACTCCAGAGAAGGTCTTTCTCTATCAATATGTTCATATCTCAAAGTTGATATATTTTAACTATAGTCTAGGCTGTCTAGCCAGGTAACTTAAGCTTATTGTTTTCTAAAACTGTGTAGTTTATCATAATCTACCAAGTAGCACGTCATATTACAATAGAGTTTTGGAATATGCATACATGTCAAACATTTAACTTCTTGTAAATGTGAGGATAGGTTCCTGTCTCCCTTCATGACCTTGTTGAAAACTAGACATGAATTTACCAATTATTGCTATGCATTGGGAAATCTATAATTTCTCTACTGAGTTACTTCAAGTGTATACATAAATGTTCAATATGTCGATTTTGTGATTTGTAAAGATGTTTAAGGTTATTAGTCCTATGTAGAGTACGTGGAACATAAGCTATACTTATATATTGCATGCATGGGAAAAACAAATGTAGATCTATGTGAACAGTATTAAGCATATAGAAGAACTTTTTCTTGTGTTACATTTGATGCACATTCACAATATGTAAGTACTGAGATCAAGATTCCAAGTCCTAACTGATGAAAAGTAAAATACAAAAAAAGAAAATGGCACCATCTGAACATGTTCGTGAGATTAGCAATTGTTGTTGCTCTTTATATAATAAATTTCTTGTTGCACGACATCCTATAGGAAAGTAACTTCAATTATTCTTTGTTGTATTATAGCTTTATAAATCCCAATGAATTGATTATAAGTGGTATTAGGACACCGTTTAGTCAAATCACTTCAATTACAAGAATACCAGCTTGTGTATTCAGATGTTTTAGGACCAACTCAGAAAGCTTAGTAATGTACATTAGAGGTTCATTAATGCATTTTATGAAGTTCATGACCTACAAATAAGTATAACTGATATTGCATCTTGATAAGCCGAATTTAGGCTAATTAATATGGAGATGAGTCAAGCTACTTTTGAGCTGCAGCACTGCTCTTCTAGAAAATTTAGGAAGAGAACAAATCCTTGTAGCACTGTTACTACTACCATTCAGAAAATGCTAGTTTTTGAGCATCTTAGTATTTGTTGGCCTTTAGACACATATACGGGAATTTGTGAGCCATAGTATCACTTTCTATCTTAAACTTTATAGATGTTAAAACTGAAGCTTAAGAGCCATAATTCTCTTGGTTTTCTCTTTGTTGTGAACTATGCTGTTGTTAAACCCTGGTTTTCCTTCTATGTACATCATTTCTTTTAACTTTATTGCTGGGAAGAATAGCTATATAAGAATTTGACACAATCTATGGTGTTGACAAAAAATGTTAGGTCAAATAATTAGTATGCCTCCATATCTACCCTGCTGAAGCTTGTTCTATGTAATCGATATTCTACAGATGTTTCATGATCTGCTATTAAGTGTCTATATCACTGATTGTATAATTTGTAAATGATAGTTTTGAGCATTGAATTAACTGGGATATATAACCTTAAGTTGAATGTTCTTTTGATCTGTCAGTTGGGTATGAGAACAACATGATGAATCCAAGGAAAGAAGCAAATCCACATAAAGTGGAGAGTGAAGGTTCAACAGAGCAGAAAGACATGCTGAAGAACTCTGACGATTCCAACATGAAAAGCAACAATGGGAAGGTTGTCGAACCAAATATTGGCACTAGAGACAAGGGTGATACATGCGTAGTGTACACCGATGTAACCTTGTCGCTTGACGATGTCATACGAGCTGGAGGTCTTGGAGCTCGGGATGATATAAGCAGTGTTTTACCCGTTGCAATTGATTCCACTGACTTCGAGGCTTCTCTTCGCGATGCGCGTGATTTTGAAGAACCACAAGGACAAATACGAAGACCAGGCCTCGGTTGGACAGAATCTGTTAATATAGAATAGTACTGATCAGCTTGACAAAGGACGCTGAATGTTGTATGTTCAAATGATATCAACTTAAAAGATGTTGACTGTTGTATATTCAAATGATACTTGTGGCTAAACCATTCAGGTTTAAGAAAAGACATGCTTTGGTAACTGGTTCCGTACAGCACATTTGCATCTGATCATTTCGGTTTTATGCACTGTTTGAGTTTTAATTTGCCATTTTTTTTGTCATTGATTATATATATTTTGCATGGCAAGACAATTGGATGACTAAGATTGTACTATGTTTGGCAGACTATGCTGCTAATTTTCTCAAAGGAAGGTGCTTCTCATTAAAATATTTCTATTAATGAAAGTCTTAGCTAGTTTACATAACATAATATTGATATAATAATATTGCTAGTTATCATAGATTCATGGGTTCGAGTCATGAAAACAGTCTCTCTATAAAAAGCGAAGGAAGATTGCATACATTAATCTGTCCATAGTACACAATAGTGGGCTTTGTGCACTGAGTCAATATTGATATAATAAATTACTATGGTTTAATTATGTTTTTGGTCCCTCAAAATATCATATTTTTTTCGTTTGGTCTCTCATTTTAAAAAGATTTTCGTTTAGTCCCTCAAAAATTATTTTCATTTTCGTTTGGTTCCACCCTTAACTTTCCGTTAACTTTTACTGTTAAGTGCCAACATGACAATGCTGACATGGACTAAAGACGGATCAAACAAAAAAATGAGATATTTTAATGAATTAGATGAATATATATATATATATATATATATATATATATATATATATATTAATAACCTAAAGCTTAACAATATATAACTATACTTTAGGTTATTAAAATATATATTTTTCATTTAGTCCCTTAAAATATATATCTCATTTTTTTCGATTGGTCCCTCTTTAATTCATGTCAGCATTGTCATGTTGGCATTTAACAACAAAAGTTAATGAAAAATTAACGGAGGGATCAAACGAAAACAAAAATAATTTTTAAAGGACTAAACAGAAATTTTTTAAAAAGGAGGGATCAAATAGAAAAAATAAAATATTTTGAAGGACAAAAAATATAATTAAGTCTATTACTATTATAGTATGACATAATAATATTACTATTATAGTAAATACTATAGTTATAGTATTGATATTTAGATGATTGATACAATGGGTTAGGATTTTAATAAAATTATGTTTAATTGATGTTTTTTTTTCATTCTAACTGAAAAATTACAATAAATAAATAAAAAGCTATTCCTAATGAATCGAAAAGAAATATTGGATGATCCTAATGCACGAAGACCCATGTTGACTCGAAATAATTATTTTCTTAAATTTTTTAATAAAATGATAAATAAACAAGATGAAAAATACATTGTTAGTATCTTAACTTTATATACAATCTTTTCCAATTTATATCTCAACAAAAATTTTTAAATAGGTAATCCAATTTGAGGAATTTTCTTAAACCAAAATATGAATACTTAAAATTCTTAAAAATCGAATATAATTTTTAAAATCAAAATCAAAATTAAAAAATCCTTAATATACCATTGTAAAATATCATGAAAATATATTTAAAAAGTTAATAATATTATAAGCTTAAGGTGTAATTAGGAATCCTTGAAGTTTCATGGCAGAATAATTGATACCGCCGGAGAACTTTCTTTTCTCTGGATTTATGCTTTTGCTTATTTTATCAATATTCCTTGGGAGTGTTTGATTCATTCAAACACATTCTTCATCTACTGACGGTTGGAATATTTTGTTTGCTTCCTTCAAGATCTACCATATGTATACTTGCTATAATGGAGGAGCTCTCTTGAGTTTTGTTACATGCTCTACTTAGAGACTGTAGAAAAGTTGGAGATTAAGGTAGATGATTGATGGTATTTTCTAAGTAGCTCAGCAGATGTACAAGTCGTTCCATTGGACCTTTTTCTCAATCCTTATAATTCATTGATGTGACAGCTTTCATTATTAGTCTTTTTCAAGTATAGAAATTTTTGAAATATAATTTCTTCACATCTTGTCTTTTTAGAACTTTTATCTCGAGTGCAAAATAAGATTTGTTCGATTTTTTTTATCTGCTCGTTTTTTTTTATCCGATGGTCCATCTCCGGTGCAAAATCTGATGGTACTTCGTTTTTTATCTTCTCCGGGTCTGATAGGCATTTCATTTGGGTATGTGCTTTTGATATTTTCATGTACGTACCATTTATTTGATTTTTTTCCCCTTCTTATGCAGGGATCTGTTTTGGATCCTAATTCATCTCATCTTATTTAAAATTATACATAGGATTCTCAAAGAGCATGTAATGAGGAGTCGGCCTTGAGTTTCCATTTGATCTTTTAATGCTTAATTTCCATGGTGTTTCATGTTCATGCAGTCGGTTTTTTTGAAATATTTCGGTTGTCAATTATATTATATGGAATATATAATGTAATCTAGTAAGTTTTTGATTTTAGGAATGGTTTACACTACGATAGAGCATATTTGCCACTAAATATGTTTCTAGATTGATGCTCAGCAACCATGAGGAGTTTGTTTGAATTATATTTAGATATATGAACATTCGCAATATCATTTTTGTCAATAATTATTTTAAAGAATGGACATGGGTTAAATAAGCAACAAAAATAATATTTTCGAAAAGAAATGATTTAGTCCATTGCTTAGTGAAATGGTAGAACTATTCATGATCATAGATATCCAGTTTTTTCACCATCATCCCACTTATGGAGAATATTTTGGCAAAAATCTACTGAGATAGAAAGTTAAGAATATTTTGGTAAAAAATCTAATAAGATATAAAGTTGCCATTTGGCACATTTACAATGAAGCTTTGCTAATTTGGCAAATTTATTTTTTTTAAAAAAGTAAATTTATTTTTAATATCCAATCTTTTCTTTTAATGTTGCATGTATTTGTTTGACACTTTGACCAATTAATTTTGCATATACAACCAATTAATTCTAATTCATACTTAACTCTCATTCATTATTATTATTTTCTATCAATTAATGTTTATTATGCAAGTTTCCTCATTTTTAATTTAGTATTGATTTTAATTATATTTTTCTTCTTTTATTGTAAAAAACTGTCAGTTACAGAATTCCAATTAATGGTGCATCATGAAGCCAATTAATTATATTTCATTAATTTATGTCATTAAATTCCATATTAAATATTAATTACATATTCTTTTTTATTATATAAAAATATGCAGTTTCTAAACAAAAAAAAATTCTATTTTTAACGAAAGAATTTAGTTCAATTTTAGTACTTATTTTCTCAATTTAATTATCAATTCAGATCCACAATTTGTATTTCTTATATATTTTTTATTTCTTTCCATCCAATTAATTCCATTTCATTAATCAATATCATTAAATTTTATCTAAAATATTAATTATACATTCCTTTCTTATTGTGCAGAAATATGTAATTTCTAAACAAAAAAAATTATATCCTCAATGGTAACATTTAGTGCAGTTTTAATATTTATTTCTCAAATTAATTATCAATTTATAATTAATTTTGTTTGTATTTTCTTAGTGTTACAATGATTTTTAATATTATTCTTATATATTTTTTATTAGGTTACTGCAAGATCTCGTGATAATCGCTTATGACAATTACAATTTTGATGCAAGATTAACAAATACATATAACCACGACACCAATAGAGAACACATGCCACAATAGTTGTGATAATGATTTGATCTCTGCACAGACATGTTATTTTTTTATTTTTAATAATTTTTCATCTCTCAAATATTTATTTTTATCCATATTTTTTTTATAATAATTGATTTTTATTTTCTAATATGAAAAATTGTTTTTTAATTAGCTTTGTGTTTTTGAAATGTCATTTTTTTATTTTTGAAGAAAAAAATATATAATTTTATCTATCTTATTTTTAATTTAGTTATCTACACGTATTTCATTTTAATTGGTATAGTTTACTCTATATTTGTGTTATTTAATGTTTATTCTTAAAATTTATTATTTTTATAAAAGTATTAAAAATTATAACAAAAAAATAGTTTAAATTAAATTATACTTTTAAATGATAATCATCATATCTAAATAATTAAGACTAAATGATAATCATTATATCTAAATAATTAAGACTAATAATAAATATCAAATATTTATATAATTTGCAATGTTATTTTATTTTAAAAAATTTATGATATCAACCAAGTAATACATGTTTTAAAATTCTTAGATAAATAATAATTATTTAATTTTGTAGTGAAATAAATATTTACAATTGAATATTTGGAAAATGATATTTTAAAATTTTAATGTTAATTATTTACTATATATTTGGATCTTTATTTTAAATTGCCTAAAAATAGTTTTATTATTTTATTATTTTTAATTACATATTTGGTCATAGATTTTAATTTTATAATTTATTATTATTAAATAATATCCAAATAAAAATTTCAATAAAATATTATAATAAAATTGTTATTAATTACTAAATGAATACTTTGGTTATATTATTAAAGACTAATATGTGTAATTGAAAAAAAATTGAATAAAAATAATTTAGTTATCAATATTAGAATAATAATACTTAAACATAAAAAGCTGAATAAAATAAGTTTTAGTTTATTTTTTACATTTTATGAATATATTAATGCATTTGGTGAATTTAAGCAATAAACATAAAAAATCATAATTAAAAAGATATTTGTATATTTTTTACTTTTACCATTATATAGATTAAATTAAACTAATATTTACTATTTTGTCTGCGTACATTTATAAATTTTCATATATGTAAGATCTATTATTACTCTTAATTATTTAAGTATGAATATTATTATTGAAAAGTATAATTTAATTAAAAATAATTTTGATAATAATTTTACAAATTAATTATATACATATATATGTGTGTGACGCACGAGCATATATATATATTTGAATAAAATATTATATATAATATTACAAAATTAATAAATTTATACTATTTGAATTTATTTGATTTTTTATGGTTATTGAAATAAAATTATGTTTATATATATTTGTGCAACACGCGGGTTGTCGACTAGAATAATAATATTTAAACGTAAAAAGTTAATTACAATGAGTTTCAGTTTATTTTTTATATTTTATGAATATATTAATGTGTTTTTTGAATTTAAGCAATAAACAAAAAATATATTTAAAAATACATTTGTATATTTTTTTTACTTTTATAATTATATAGATTATATTAAACTAATATATACTATTTTGTCTACGATGATAAGTTTCGTATATGTGAGATTTATTATTAATCTTAATTATTTAGGTATGAATATTATTATTAGAAAGTATAATTTAATATAAAATAATTTTGATAACAATTTTATAATTTAATTATATACATAATTGTGCGACGCATCAATATATATATTCGAATAAAATATTATATATAATAGTACAAAATTAATAAATTTGTATTATATAAATTTATTTAATTATTTATAATTATTGAAATAAAATTATATGTTATATATATTTGCGCAACGCGCGGGCTCTCGACTAGTTTAGTATAAATAGACTATTTTGCGATTTATTTTATGCTAGACTCGAGTCCAAGGATGACAATAATAACTGTTTAAGCAAATACCCGTAGATATTTACCCATTTAATACAGGTATGAGGGTTAATATATATCTAATCCGCGGGAATTTCGTATGTAATTTTTCTTACACGTTTATTATGTGGGGCGGGTATGAATATTATAGTACCTATACCTGTACCCGTGGCTACTCGTACCTGCGAAAATAAGTAATTAAATTACAAAAATACTCCTAACCACTACAAAAAAAAATAGAATTAGTGGCAAGTTATTTTTATCATAGTAGTAACATACAATGGCAAAATGATACATGATTCGGTGGGAAAAAAATGCTCGTCAACCATTTGCCACATTAGGTCCGTCACCAAAAGTCATTTTTGACTTTTGTGACGAACTTTAGCGGATTATCACGAATTAGTGGCAAATGAAAAAATTCAAACTACCTCCACCCTATTGTAGCAAACGGGGCTTGCTGACGTCACATATATTTTATGACAAACTTTTTTGCCACTTATTAATAAATATTTGTCATTATTTTACCATTTCTTGAACTCTTTTCGTGAAAAAAAAAATATAATTTGTCACTAATAACGTTTTACATTTTGCCATTACATATCAAATTTGCTATAAATTTTATTGCCACTATATGTTTGATCCTTTGTTATTAAATGTTAAAATGAATTTGCCACTAACATGATTTCAAATTTGATTTATTGCTACAATACTAGTGATGATTTTTCCATGATATGCGAGGGCAATTAGATTTCAACATTAATACAAAATAAGTTCAACATTAGTCCAAATACAACGTGCATTTAACCAACACCAAATAGACTTAAGGTAACGAAATACATCAAAAACAACACATTCAACCAACACAAAATAGAACAAAATATCAAAATATCCAAAGACGACAAAAAAATGAGAATTTGCTTAAATTAGCAACCGATCGGCATTGTTGCCCCCACAATTGCATGACCAAAATTGCTCTTCGTTTCTTTTTCTTTTTCTGAAAAAATAGGCACACAAGTAAAAAAGAAGGGAACTAAGAACACATGTAAAAAAGAAGTTACATGGAGATGGAATAAATGAAAGAAATTCAATTGTTATTAGCTCTTACCTTAGGACCCCCCATTTTGTAGTTTTGAGAACATCATCATCATTGATTTAATTTAAACTGACATCTCTTCTTGATATTTTTTCATCTCCTCAACTCTACTGTTTGCAAGGGTTGCTTCTTTTCGTGCTTCCTTGGCTTTTATTTTTGGATACTCTCAGGTCAACCTTGAGAATAGAGAATTAACCTAGCAAACAATGCATCAACAATAGCATTTTCTAGCCCAAGTAAAATTTTTTCTCTACGGTCATGCGAAATATGACCTATATTCTGTATCTCATCTCATGTTTTTTTTCAGAAGCGGAGCGACTAAGTTATCACTGATACAATGCAAATAGCCCTTATAAAAGGAAAAGATGCATGTTCTTATCCCATATTATGTATAAAAGGAAAGGAGAAATGAAGACATTTATAATTTCTCACTCTCTAGTTTTGTCATTGAGACCAACGACAGATAGATCTTTCATCCAATGACGAAGAAGTATCTTTGGAGCAACAATTAATACTCTCTTAATTAAATGAGACTGAAATTTCTAAAAAGAAACACCATTGCATTAAAATCTCAATCTCTATAACGTGTCAAATCCATTCTAATTAATATAATTCTTCGTAACGTTGAGCTGAACCCATAACAAAATATAAAGAAAACATGTATTGTCTGTTTCAATTGTATGACAACCTATGTGGAGTGTTAAATAACCAAAATACATCAAAGTGTCTAATAAAATCAAATGAAGGATGTGAATATAGCTGTTATGATGCATCATATGCCTTGTCAGCTCTTTGTCGAGAAAGAAGACCCGATAGAAAGAAGGTTATGCCAAATGAGATAAGTTTTATGCATGTTTTATCAGCTTGGATTGTTTGAAAAAAGGCCATGCGTTCATCCTGTAGTATACCAATAGGCAATAAGCATATTAGGAAGGACTCGAAGCAAGAAAAATTTCCAAGTATGAGTCAAGTCGAATATTTCCTAGACAAGATGATAAGTAACTTAGATCATACAAGTATACAACTAAGTTTCATATGAACGATGAAGATCCCTTTAATACACTCATGGTCCTATGCCTAATGACAAACTATACCCAAGTCCTAGTAATAATTGTAAATTTTTGCTTCTACCAAAATCAACTACAAAACAAGAGGTTCTCTATGCTTCTTCTCATGCTGCCCATAATAAATATAAGTTTTATACCATAGAAGAATTGACATTATTTTCTTGAAGCAACAGAAATAAACAAATACTATGTACATTCCTACTTCTCTAATTTCCAAAGAAATATGGATGATTTTTTAAGCTCAAATTACAAAGAATATTGATGATATATATTAAATATCTACTAACCAACAACCTCATAGCTTAGCTTACTGTGCATAAAAAATTAACCAAGCAGTTTTATATTGGACACTTTTCATAGTTTAGAATATACTTCTCCACTGTTTGAGAAAACAAAATTTTCCTGTTTCAGTATTTCCAAATATAGCAGGTCTATATATATTACTTTTGTATTAGATCATTAAGGAAAACAACCGAAAGATTAAGCATTTCATAGCATCATAATGGTCCATAAAGCATATGGATTTATTAGCCTTGACACAACCAGAAACTAAATTTTCAGACCCAGGAAGTTGTTCTTCACAAAAAAACCACCTTATGTACTTATCATTCCATGTTGCAAATTCAAGCTTAGCTTCTACTGCTATTCTATGTTAAGAATAGTGACATCCACTTTGCAGGCCATAATACAAGTTATAGTATACATGCAAATATATACTTAGGCACATGGTTTAGTCAGCTACTAACCCTGAAGTATGGCCAAATTTAATATTATCAATGAGAATAATAATATAGGCATCAGTTACAATATATGAGATTTTTTAGCTACCTACCCTGAAGTAAGGCCAAATTAATTTATAACAAGGAGCTTAATAAATATATATAGGCATCAATTAGAAAATATGGTCTTTCTATAGCAAACAATCTTGTATACATTCACATTTAACTTGCAAATTTTTTATTAAAACTACAGAGTTTACTCCATGAAGATCTTTTACACAATTACAATTAACCTGTAAAATAGAAACAATATATAAGAAGCGTAAAGGATATTGAGTTAGATAAATCAATTGGTACAACATCGGTGAGATCTTCCAAATAAAATTGGCCTTCTCTTAGTACGTTGGGATATCAAACCCATGATCCATCTCCTTCCACTCTTCCAGTGCATCCAATCAAAGACGGGATGGGTGTTATTTGTGTAGTCGAAATGACAACACTAGAGGGGAGGTGAATAGTGTGTTAACTATATCAATTAGCCTAAATTCAATTTTAATCGTTTCTCAAATTGTTTAGGCAAGATGCAATCTTGAGATTAAATGCAGAAGCAAGATAAAGCAATTAAGCACAAACAAATATAACAATGCAAACACACAAATTTATAGTGGTTCGGCCCCAATGCATACTCCACTACCTAAGCACCCCGCTTAGGATTTCCAAACTAAGTTTTATTAGATTAATTAGTTTTCCTTACACAGAGGACTTTGACTCGAAGAGTCTCACTCTCAACCTATGGCACTTTCACATCCGGAAGTCTCCGCCTTCTTACTGAGAGCACTCTTCCACCACAACCCTAAGGGACAACTCGACTAATCCTAGTAAGACTAAGTTTACACAAGTGACTTTACACCTTCACAACAATGTAACCACTCACACAACAAGACCTAACAGCCTAGGTCCTACTCAAACTCAAATTCAAATAAAACAATGTCCAAATAACAATTAAAATACAATCAAAAGAGCTTAAGAAATGAGAGAGGAACCACAGCTCTTTTCCAAGCCTTCGACGCCTTCAACTCGTCAAGAGGTAGAGCTCGTATTAAAATCCGAGTTGAGGAAGAAAGCTGGGCGCTTGAGAAAATGTTCCCGGAAGAATAGAGCGCTGTTGATCGATCCTTCGAAGGCTCAAATATCCCTTTAGAATGCTCAATCAAATCTATAAGAGTGGGAGGAGAGAAGTTAAATGAGTTATATGAATGATATATATAACCTCTCAAAGGAACGACAACTCAACGGCTTAAAATCTAGCTGTTATAGCCGTTCGGTCGATTGGCCGGTCGATCGATCGATCGACCGCTCAAGCGACCGCCGCCTATTCTCTCTGTGCGGTCGACCGACGGGTCGACCGCCAGATGCAAAACCTGCGATCCTCAATTCGGTCGATCGACGTAGGTCACGTCTTTAGCAATCCGCAGGTCGGTCGACCGATAGAGCTACCGCCCATTTTGGGTTTCGATCGATCGATCGCCCGGTCGACCGAAGTAGCTTATGCTGCTTTTTAGCACTGTTCGGTCGACCGATCGGTCGATCGAAATGGCTGCTGCCATTTTTCTTACACTCTTCAGTCGACTGACCGGTAGACCGAATATAGGCTGATATTGATTTTTTTTGCGTGCTTCATTTTCAGGTTCCGGCTTTCAACGAGCATCAATTTAGAGAGCTTTCCATATGATCTTTGAGCTCGTCCAATACGTCTTTGGTGCATACGTCGATCTTTGAGATGTTTTGCGATGAACCCGAGTGCGACGATCAATGTCCTTCCGATTTTCTGATTTCTTCCGATTTTTTTGATCGAGGACATCGAACGTTAATCGATATGGAACCTGAAAGATTTCTCGACGAAATATTAGTTCCATGTTCGTTATCATCAAAATCGAGATTAAGAGATTAAGACCAAGGTTGAAAACCTAAAGCCAAAAATCTCCTCCTTTTTGATGATGACAAACATCCTTAAGAAAATATATTCATTAAAGCATATAAGATATCAACTAAGGGATTTCTCCCCTATCAACATGCATATCTATGAAAATAAACTCCCTCTATCTATATGCATGGATCTCCTATATTTTTCTCCCATTTGCATATAATTTTCTCCCCATTTACCCTATACTTTTCTCCCCCTTTATCCTATATTTTTCTCTCCCTTTTGACATCAATCAAAAAGGACAAGAAAGGTCTATCTAGTCAAAGGGATGAAAAACAAATATATATATTTTTTATGTAGTTGAGACTCTAAAGAATATTTTTCACGACACATGAAAATCTCAACCAAAGAGATGGAAAATAATATTTGATATGAAACAAAATCATACTTGATAGAAAGGAGTGATAGATACAATTCAAAACTAAATCATATATATATATGCACTCAAGTATGAATGTACTCATATCTTTTTCATGACATTTTTAGATTTCATTCAAACTTTCAAAATATCAAGATATGGTCATTTAAATCATGTATATCAAGTTTGAAGTGAAACTAATGTCATTCAATCCAAATATGAACTTAGCACGTTTTCATTTGAAATAAGCATGAAAAATATGAAAATGGCTAAGTATCAAGTTTTTGCTATCTACTCATGTTTTCTCAAACTTAGGCATCTAGACATCAAACATGAGAGAATGTAAGTCTATGAATCAAGTTTGGGCTTAAAATAAGATTTTTAATTCACTTTGTTGACTTAGGTTAACCTATACTTCAAGATTTGAAATACCAATTGTTGGATGGAAATTTTTTGCGCGCTTCATTTTCGGGTTCTGGCTTTCAACGAGCATCAACTTGGAGAGCTTTCCATATGATCTTTGAGCTCATCCAATACGTCTTTGGTGCATACGTCGATCTTTGAGATATTTCGCGACGAACCCGAGCGCGACGAACAATGTCCTTCCGATTTTCCGATTTTTTCCGATTTTTTCGATCGAGGACATCGAACGCTAATCGATATGGAACCTGAAAGATTTCTTGATGAAATATTAGTTCCATGTTTGTTATCATCAAAATCGATATTAAGAGATTAAGACCAATGTTGAAAACCTAAAGCCAACAATTTGCATATAAATGATGATGCATAAACTATCCCACATGCAAAAGTTTCATCAAATGCATCGTTGAATTACCCTAGAAATCCACTAATTCAATTTTTTCTTATAAATACCCCTCCCTGTACCCCCACAATCATGAGAGACTCATGCACCATTGAGATGTAAACCACCTATATCTTCATATTAATGCACGACCTTCATTTTCCACCAAAGATGACATCCAATAAAGGCTAGCTTCATATAATCATAGAATTCTATCAAATATCAGATAATCTATAGTGGAACTACATAACCTAAGATCATTTATAATCCACTGATAAATGCATTGTTGTTAGAAATTCGACACTAGAAGAGGGGGTTGAATAGTGTCTGTCCCCTTTTTCTATGCTTTCTTCTTACTCAATTTTAGCTTCACTTAATGCAATTATTTCTTAATGGTGAATATGATCAAATATAAATAGCAATGATAGACAAGCAAATAAACAATGCAAACAAGAGTAATTATAGTGGTTCGACCAACTGCCTACTCCACTACCTTGGCTCTTCACCAAGGATTTCTAACAATTATTTTATAGAATTTATGTTTCCCTTTGAATACAATGATGACACCATTCTCACCGCTCTGAGAACACCTCACTCCTATTCACCTAGGCAAAACACAATTCTATAAAGCTATCCCTAAGTGTTTCCTAGCACACCTAGCAGCTATCTCAATTTGACAATAAGTTTACAATAAAAGTCAAATACAAAGGAAAGAGCTTAAGAATAAAAAATGAACCAAGGCTTCTTTCCACTGCCTTCAGGTCTCCAACTTGCAAGAAGATGGCTCTTAAGTTGCAGCACAGTTGAAGAAGCAAGGAATTAGCGCCTGAAATGAGTCGTAGATGGAAGCAGAGGGCGCGCACAGATTTCGCTCTTTTGAAGGCTTAAGAAAACTTCTTTAATGCTCAATAAAACTTCTAAGAAGAAGTTAAAGAAGTTAGGTGAGGGATATTTATAACCCCTCACTCGAACGACCCGTTTAACGGGTAGAAAAATGACAGTTGAAGCCGTTCGATCGTTGGCCGATTGATCGGTCAGTCGATCGACGAATCGACCACCACTGTGATCGCTGGCTGAATGAGAGAGCTTGGTCGATCGACGGGTCAACCGGCTAACGAAAGAGTGTCGATCCTTCATTCGGTCGACCGAATACCTGAAGCAGGGTCGCACGACAAGACATCTCCAGTTCGGTCGACCGATTGGTCGATCGCTAAGCATTCTGCTTATTTTTTTCCTTCGGTCGGTCGACCGACGCAGCATTATATTTTTCCTTCACCATCTTCGGTCGACTGACTGGTCGACTGAATGGCTACTGCCTATTTTTACCTTCATTCGGTCGACCGAATAGGCTGCTTGGCAGACTACTGCCTTGTTCGGTCGACCGAATGCAGGCTGAGGCTGATTTCTTCTTGAAATTTTTACATGCTTTTTTTTTATGGATTTAGTTACCAAGTTCTAACTTGGATAACTATACAATTAGGCTTGGGATAAGATTGTCCTAGGGGTATATTACATGAATTCTACTTGATCTAATACCGAGCCTTTCTTCGACGTTTTCTTCTTTCGTTTCTTTGACGATCTTTTCCTTCGTCTCGTTTGAACGGATTTGGCATGCTTATCACAACCTCAACCTAACTTAAAACATCACATTTGGATTAAATACATATTTGTTATCATCAAAATAAAGATCGAGGCTTAAGAGAGACCCGACCTTAAGCCAGCAATATTCTCCCCCTTTTTGATGATGACAAACATAACATGAAATTTTTAGAAAGCATAAGTGTTTGTGAGTTTGAGTTAAGACATACATGAGTTAGGGCATGCAAGATATGTAACTTAGCATATGTATTCAACTACTTATGACTCAACCTATGCTCCCTCTATCAATGTGCATATTCATGTTCAACTACTTATAACTCAACCTATGCTTCCCCTATTAATGTGCATATCATTTTTAACTCCCCCTATATATATAATTCCCCCTTAACTATAAAACTCACACTAATTATATGCATCGTGAAAACCAAGTGTGACATTTATTTTTCTCCCCCTTTTGACATCAATAAAAAAAGGGTAAGAATTAAGGTACAATTCTTGAGTTTCATCTTAAAAATCAAAAGAAACCAAGAAAGCCACAAAACCAAGTATCATCTACCACTATAGTCTTTCCCATTAATGTAAGCCTATAGAAGGCAAACACCAATAGGTCGCAAAGCCCCACTACAGAGCAATACATAAGTGTGATGATACTGTATTGAATGTAATTTTTTGAAAAGCATATACATTTTAAAGAAAAATATTTTAATTATTAGGAGAAACACAAATTCCTAATTGCATCCTTAAATTTGTGAAGCTTTCTTCAACCAAGGGTTTTGTAAATATATCGGCAAGTTGTTTAACGGTGGATACAAATTCTGTTGTGTGAAACCCGACACTAGAAGGTGGGTTGAATAGTGTTCGTCCTCTTTTTTTAATTTTTTTCTTACTCAATTTTATCTTTACTTAATGCAATTGTTACTTACTGATTAATGTGATCAAAATTTAATAACAATGATAAAAGTAAGTAAGAAAGCAATGCAAACAAGAATGCTTATAGTGGTTCGGCCAATCGCTTACTCCACTACCTTGGCTCATCACCAAGGATTTCTAACCACTACTTTATAGAATTTGTGTTTCCCTTTGAATACAATGAGGACACCCTTCTCACCGCTCGGAGAACATCTCAATCCTATTCACATAGGCAAAACACAATTCTATAAAGTTATCCTCAAGTGTTTCCTAGCACACCTAGCGGCTATCTCAACTTGAAAACAAGTTTACAATAAAAGTCAAATACAAAGGAAAGAGCTTGAGAATATGAAATGAACCAACGCTTCTTTCCACCGCCTTCAGGTCTCCAACTTGCAAGAAGATGGCTCTTGAGTTGATGCACAGTTGAAGAAGCAGGGAATCAATGCTCGAAATGAGTCGTAGATGGAAGCAGAGGGCGCACGTAGATTTCGCTCTTTTGAAAGCTTAAGAAAACTTCTTTAATGCTCAATAAAATTTCTAAGAGTTGTAACCGTTCGGTCGCAGGCCGGTCGATCGGTCAGTCGACCGATGGATCGACCGCCAGTGCGACCGCTGGCTGTCTGTGAGAGCTCAGTCGATCGACGAGTCGACCGGCTGACGCTAATCTATTTCTTCCGACATTCGATCGACCTGTCGGTTGATCGAATGGCTGCAGCCAGGGTCGCGATTAGGCTATCTCCAGTTTGGTCGATTAATTGGTTGACCGTTACCATTCTGCCTCTTTTTCGCATTTGTCGATCGACCAACCGATCGACCGACGCAGCCCTATAATTTTACCTTCGCCAAATTTGGTCGACCGATAAGCTGCTCACCATACTATTGCCTTGTTCGGTCGACCGAACCCAGGCTGAGGATGGCATCTTCCTTGGATTTTTACATGCCTTTTCTATGGGTTTGGTTACCAAGTTTCAACTTGGATATATAACTTTACAATTTTGGCTTGGGATAAACTATCCTAGGGACATATTACATTAATTATACTTAATTTAATCCCGAGCCTTTCTTCAATGATTTCTTCTTCCGTTTCTTTGATGATCTTTTCCTTCGTCTCGTTTGAACGGATTTGGCATGCATATCGCAACCTCAACCCGAACTCAAAACTTCACACTTGGATTAAATTCATGTTTGTTATCATCAAAATAAAGATCGAGGCTTAAGAGAGACATTTAAGCCAACAAATTCTACCAATATATTTTCCTTAGTCACATTATCCCTAAGAAAATGATGTCTTATGCTTAGTTCTAGAGTGTGAAATAAAATTTTTGGTTAAATTTATTGCACTAGTATTATTACAATGTATAGGTATGCAAGAATACCTAAGTCCATAGTCTAAAAGAGTTTGTTTCATCCAAAGGACTTGCACACAACAACTAGCCGCAGCGATGTATTCTGCTTCAGTAGTTGAAAGCGCAACCGAGTTTTGTTTCTTTGAGAACCAAGAAATAAGACTCACTTCTAAGAATTGACAACACCCACTAGTGCTTTTTCTATCTACCTTACATCCGACAAAATTATCGTCCGAAAAACCGATTAAATCAAATGATGTATGACATGGATACCATAATCCTAAGTCAACCGTGCCCTTTAAGTACCTCAATATGCATTTTATCGTACTTAAATGAGACATCTTAGGGCAAGATTGAAATCTAGCACATACACAAACACTAAACATGATATCGAGTCTACTTGCGGTTAAATAAAGAAGACTATCAATCATACATCGATATCGTTTTTTGTCCACTTTAATGCCCTCTTCATCTTTATCAAGTTTGATGGATGTGCTCATAGGTGTAGAAGCTATCTTGGCTTCATTCATCTCAAACCTTTTGATGAGCTCCTTTGTGTACTTGGCTTGATTGATGAAGATTCCTTTGTTGGTTTGCTTGATTTGAAGACCAAGCATGAAGGAGAGCTCTCCCATCATGCTCATCTCAAACTCATCTTGCATACATTTAGCAAACCACTTACAGAGCATTTCTTTAGTAGCACTAAAAATTATGTCATCAACATAAATTTGAACTAATAACATGTCATTTTCATGATGCTTAATGAAAAGTGAAACGTCGTCTTTTCCAATATCAAAACCTTGTTCAATTAGGAAAATTGAAAGTCTTTCATACCGATCCATAGGGGCTTGTTTTAAATCATATAATGCTTTTTTAAGTTTGAAAACATGGTTTGGAAATTCAAAACTTTCAAATCCGGGGGGTTGTTCAACATAAACTTCTTCATTAATAAAATTATTTAAAAATGCACTTTTTACATCCATTTGAAAAAGTTTAAAACCCTTAAAGCTAGCATATGCCAAAAGCATTCTAATTGCTTTTAATCTAGCTACGGGAGCATACGTTTCATTATAGTCTATTCATTCTTGTTGATTGTACCCTTGTGCCACTAACCTAGCTTTATTTCTAATAATCAATCCTTCTTCATCTAGCTTATTTCTAAATACCCATTTAGTTCCAATTATGGTTTGTTCACTATGTCTAGGCATAAAGTCTCATACATCATTTCTAGCAAATTGGTTGAGTTCTTCTTGCATAGCTAGTACCAAAAACTCATCTTCTATTGCTTTCTTAATGTTCTTAGGCTCTACTTGAGATACAAAAGTAACATATTGAAAAACACTATTGAGTTTAGAACGTGTTACCACTCCCGTTGAAGGCTCTTCAATGACTTGGTCCATTGGATGATCTTTTACCAATCGATATCCTTTAGGGAGAGGTGGTAGAGCTTCTTCTTCTTCATCTTCAACTTGAGGTAGGTTTGAGAATGAAGGTTCTTCATGCATGTTGGGTCTCCTCATAATTTTCATCCTCCACTTCTTTATCATGAAGTGTGAGATCCTCAAGTTCCTCACCTACATTTACAATCTTCACATTTCTAGAAGAATCATTAGTTTCATTAAACGTGACATGCATGGATTCTTCAACAATCATTGTTCTACTATTGTAAACTCTATATGCCTTAGAATTAATGGAGTAACCTAGGAAAACCCCTTCATCGGATTTAGAATCAATTTTTCCTAACTTCTCCTTAGTATTTAGAATAAAACATTTGCATCCAAAAATATGAAAATATCTCACATTTGGGATTTTGTCATTCCAAAGCTCAAAATGTATTTTCTTAATTTTGGGTCTTAATAAAACTCGGTTGAGAACAAAACAAAAGGTATTTATGGCTTCGGCCCAAAAATACTTAGACAATTTATTTTCGTATAGCATGGTTCTACTCATTTCTTGTAAGGTTCTATTCTTCCTCTCAACCACCCCATTTTGTTGAGGGGTCCTAGGGGAAGAAAAGATATGTTAAATATCTAAGTCATCACAAAACTCGGAAATTTTTTTATTTTTAAACTCCCCTCCCACTACAAGAAAAATTAATGAGCACCAATGACGAAAATTTTGTGACGGCCAAAATCCGTCACAAACTATGATAGATTTATGACGGATTTGTCATGGTGTGAAACGAACTTTATTTTTTCCAAAAAAATGACGGATTTGTGACGAAAAATCCGACACAAGACGATTCCGTCACAAATCAGTCACAAATTTTTTTATCAATATGACATAGAATTTTTAATATATAGCATCAGTGACAGAATATTGACGGATTTTATTTCCGTCACTAATTTTTTGACACTAATCCATCACTGAATTTTTTCTTCATATCCGTCACAGATCCGTCACTGAGCCACCACATAATAGTGACAGATCAGTGACGAAAGTAGAATTTCGACACAAAAATAAACTAAATATTAGTAAAATAAATTTTATCATGTTTAGTCCCACGTGGGTTAAAAATGGTTTTTTACTTATTCTTAACAATTATAAATATAATTTTTTTAGTCTCATATGGATCAATTTTTTTCTTTCCTAATTTTCTTAAATTTTATAAATTGACACATCATGAGACCAAAAAGTTTACTATCATCCTATCTTTTATAAATTTATTAAAATTATTATAAAATTATAGATAATAATATAATGTAATATCATTATTGATTATTATAATATATTATAATAGATTATAATATTATTATAATATACTATTATATTATTATAATATACTATTATATTATTATAATATACTATTATATTATAAAAATATACTATTATATTATAAAAATATACTATTATATTATAAAAATTTATAATATAATATAGTTGATATATTTTTATTAATAAAAATTATAATTAATATCATAATTAGTGACGAAAAATTTATTTTCGATCATCGACATCAGTGACGAAAATTTTTTCGTCACAGATTTTTGTGACGGGCACATCCGTCACAAAAGAGCAAATGAAGCATTAGCCACGAGACTTTCAACAACGGAATTTGTGACGGAAATTTCCACCTAGACTAACTACATTCTCACTTCTAATTTTCAAAATTGAAACTCATTTTTCATTTGAAATTTTCTTTGCAAATTTTTTGAAAAACTCAAGAGTTTCATTTTTCTTGGCCAAAAAGAAAACCCATGTAAATTTAGAAAAATCATCAACTAATACATAACAGTATAACTTTCCACCTAGACTAGCTACATCACATAGACCAAAGAGATCCATGTGCACAAGTTCAAGAATTCTAAATGTAATAACTTGATTAATGCTATGAAATGAAGATTTTACTTGCTTACCTAGTTGACATGCATTACAAAGTTTGTCTTTGTCAAATTTTATCTTGGATAAGCCTTTAACTAATACTTTCCTAGATATCTCTTGGATGAGGCTCATGCTAGCATGTCCTAGCCTTCTATGCCACAACCAAGAGTCATTCTTAATGGCAACTAAGCATCTAACATGAGGATTTGGCAAGATATTTAATTCTAAGGTGTATATATTTTATTGCCTATTTCCAATAAACATGATATCATTTGATGGTGCACTTCTAACAATATATTTAGATGCTTCAAAAACTATTATGTATCTGTTATCATATAATTATGATATACTAATCAAATTATGTTTTAACCCATCAACTAATAACACATTTTTAATGCATGGGTAAGGGAGTATACCTATGTCACCAATACCAACAATCTTACCTTTGGCATTGTCTCCAAATGTGACATGTCAATCATCTTTACTTGATAGGGTTGCAAATAAATTGATGTCTCCCGTCATGTGCTTTGAGCAACCGCTATCCAATATCCAAATGCTCCTACTTGCTTGAGGATGCTTCTCCACCTACAAGAGGAGAAGAGATCACTTTAGGTACCCAAATTTTCTTGGGTCCTTGAGTGTTAGTCATTTTGGGAACCCATGTAAATCTTGCATGTGGATTCCTTCTCAATGCACAATCCTTGGCCACATGGCCAAATATGCCACACGAAAAGCAGTTTCCATTAAATTTTCTTTTAGTGTGTGTGTGAGCATGAAATTGTGATGATTTCTTTTTATAAACAACCTTTGGCATGACATTTTGGATGGTTGTCATTTTTTCATTAAGCATACAAAGTTCATTTTTTAATGTTAGCATGCTATCATTTAGATGCTCTACTTGATCACATAAATACTTGTTTTCATTCCCTAGTTTTTGATTGTCAATCTCTAAGTCATTCTTAGCTTTTTCTAGGGTGCATGTTTCTTCTTTAAGGGTGTCTATTTCTTTCGTTAGGGTATTGCATGAAAGTAATAGACTATCATTCTCAAGTTCTAAAGATCTATTGTCTTTTTTGAGATCTCTAAATTTTCTCATAATGACATTGAATTCATCATGCATTTGGTCAAATTTATTTTCTAGCTCTTCTTGAGTAAATGACACTTCACCAAAAGTAAATCTTACCTCAGCATCCTTTGCCATCAAGCAAAGGTTTGCCTTTTCACTTTTTGCTTCTTCTTCACTTGATGAGGCATCGCTTTCATCCCACGTGGTCATCATTGCCTTCTTCTTTTTCTTGTACTTTTCCTTTTTGTGAGGGTTGGAGGTGGAGGCCATCTTGAGAAATGGGCAATCCTTCCTTAGGTGTTCGGTCTTGTTGCAATGGTAGCAAGTGTAGCCTCCTCTTCCCTTCCTCATGCCTCCCCTTATGAAGCTCATGAATCTTCTTGAGAGCATCGCCATTTCTTCAAGATCATCCGTCTCTTCCTCGGATGACGACGATTCTTCTGCTCGATGTGATGCTTTTAAGGCAATGGTCTTGCCTTTGGGGGCATCTTCCTCCTAGTATTGCTTTATGTGGATCTCATGTGTCATGAGAGACCTAATGAGCTCGATGATATTCAAAGTGCTCAAATCCTTGGCTTCCATGATGGCTGTCACTTTGGACTCCCAAGATTTTGGAAGGAAACGGAGGAGCTTCCTTACCTTCTCCTCTTCCCTTATTTCCCTGCCAAGGTTAGCTAAGCCATTCGTAATATTTTAAAATCTAGCATGCATGGCATCAATGGACTCATGTGAAAATATCTTAAACATTTCATAATCATGCATGAGTAAATTAATTTTGGATTCCCTTACTTGTGAAGTCCCTTCATGGGTGGTCTCTAGGACCTTCCATACTTTATAAGCGGACTTGCAAGTAGAAATCCTATTAAATTCATTAATAGACAGGCCGCAATATAATGCATTGACGGCCTTTGCATCTGCATTAAAGAGTTTAATCTCTTCTTGGTCCCACTCATCCATATTTTTAGTGGGTTGCTTAAACTCTACTTGGATCATCCTCCATACATCCATGCCTAAAGATGGTAGGAAGCCATTCACGCGGATCTTCCAATATGCATAATTGTTTCCATCAAATAGTGGTGGAGTATGAGTAGATGACCCATGAGCCAATTGGATTTCACTAGACATCTTGACTTGTAGGAAAGATGGTTAAATCTTGACCTACGACATTGCTCTGATATCAATTGTTGTTAGAAATCTGACACTAGAAGGGGGGTTGAATAGTGTCTGTCCCTTTTTCCTATGCTTTCTTCTTACTCAATTTTAGCTTCACTTAATGCAATTGTTTCTTAATGGTGAATATGATCAAATATAAATAGCAATGATAGACAAGCAAATAAACAATGCAAACAAGAGTAATTATAGTGGTTCGACCAACTGCCTACTCCACTACCTTGGCTCATCACTAAGGATTTCTAACTATTTTATAGAATTTATGTTTCCCTTTGAATACAATGATGACACCATTCTCACCGCTCTGAGAACACCTCACTCATATTCACATAGGCAAAACACAATTCTATAAAGCTATCCCTAAGTGTTTCCTAGCACACCTAGCAGTTATCTCAACTTGACAACAAGTTTACAATAAAAGTCAAATACAAAGGAAAGAGCTTAAGAATAAAAAATGAACCAAGGCTTCTTTCCACCGCCTTCAGGTCTCAAACTTGTAAGAAGATGGCTCTTGAGTTGCAGCACAGTTGAAGAAGCAGGGAATCAGCGCCTGAAATGAGTCGTAGATGGAAGCAGAGGTGAGGGATATTTATACCAATTCTTTAATGCTCAATAAAACTTCTAAGAAGAAGTTAAAGAAGTTAGGTGAGAGATATTTATAGCCCCTCACTCGAACGGCCCGTTCAACTGATAGAAAAATGATCGTTGAAGTCGTTCGGTCGCTGGCCGATCGATCGGTTGGTCGACCGATGGATCGACCGCCACTGCGATCGCTGGCTGAATGAGAGAGCTCGGTCGACCGACGGGTCGACCGACTGACGGAAAAGTGTCGATCCTTCATTCGGTCGACCAGTCAATCGACCGAATACCTGAAGCCAGGGTCGCGCGACAAGCCATCTCCAGTTCGATCGACCGATTGGTCGATCGCTAAGCATTCTGCCTATTTTTTCCTTCGGTCGATCGACCGACGCAGCCTTGTATTTTTCCTTCACCATCTCTGGTCGACCGACTGGTCGACTGAATGGCTACTGCCTATTTTTACCTTCATTCGGTCGGCCGAATAGGCTGCTTGGCAGACTACTGTCTTCTTCAATCGATCGATCGGTCGACCGAATGAAGGCTGAGACTGATTTATTCTTGAAATTTTTACATGTCTTTTTTATGAATTTAGTTACCAAGTTCTAACTTGGATAATTATACAATTAGACTCGAGATAAGATTATCCTAGGGGTATATTACATGAATTCTACTTGATCTAATCCCGAGCTTTTCTTCGACGTTTTCTTCTTCCGTTTCTTTGACGATCTTTTTTTTCATCTCATTTGAATGGATTTGGCATGCTTATTGCAACCTCAACCTGACTCAAAACATCACACTTGGATTAAATACATGTTTGTTATCATCAAAATAAAGATCGAGACTTAAGAGAGACCCTTAAGCCAACATGCACAACTTGGGAAAAGGACATAACATTATAGGAAGCCCAAACAAGAAGAATCACTTGAAATAACCACAAGCTATAGTAAAATGAGGGATGTTTAAATTCATGAAAAGAAAAAATCTTGTTGTGTATTTTATGATGAATAAGCATCAAACACTGAAAGTAACTCTAAAAACAACACATGTAAGCATTGCAAGCATTGTATTTCCACGTAAGAAGATAAGCACTATAGATAGAAACATCCCGACCTGATAATTTCTTTGAAAAATTGAACACAAGGTGCTCCCAAAATTCCTGCTGCTTCTGCAATTTCAGGGTCTTCCTCAATGTCAATTTCAATAGTGTACATTTTGATCGTATTCATCTATCACCTGTCAGAACAGGATGTTTCATGTTTTATTTGTGTTAATAAAAATAGAAATAATGTCTTACTATGATCAGGATCTATTGTCAAAAACTAGAATCACTTTGGGAATAACAGGGCTCTTGCCAATAGTGAATTCGTATACTCTGTGACAGAACTCGGTTCAAGCAAGTTGAATCCCCTTAAATCATCGAATACAATTCAAAATCCACCACCAAACAAGAATTTGTGCAAGCTTCGGAGGTGGCATACCTCTGGGAGAAGATACAACGGCGACCTAGCTCCTCGACCACCAAGGAAGTGGGGGCGGAAGGGCTAGCATGGTAGGGGGCTAAGAAGGTCAGAGAGCGACGGGAGGGGCAGCGAGGCGCGACGGAGCAAGGTAGAAGGGGGCGACAGGTGGGGAGGGAGGAGGTTGAGGGGGCCGCCACCAAGACGACGATCGTCATACCCATGCGAAGGACGACCATTCGCATCGGTGCCTTGGAGATGGGAGAGAGAAAGGAAGACGGGAGAGTTGGGAGAGAAAAAAAAGGAAAAAAAAAGGGGATTTGGGTTAGGGTTCGATTGGTGGAGATTAGAGGAGAACGCAGTACGTACATTTGTAAAAAAATGAGGTACGGTAGTTATATATAAATTAACTAATCGAAAATTGAAGCTTGCGTAATTATATATACATAACATTTAAATTTAAATTATTTTAAAAATTATGATAAAAATTAAAAATAAGTTAATTTGAATTACAATATTCATATCTTAATAATTAAAAATAATAACAAATATTATATATGGAAAAAATATAAATATAGAGAAAAATAAATAGATATTAATTTAATTTAATTTATATAATTATAAAGTCATATATATATATACATAGAATGTAAAAAAATGTCTAAATTAAAATTTCCGTAATTAATTACTATTTTTGAATATGATAATTATAATATTTGCTAACTGAATTATTAATTTATAATATATATATATCTCATGGGACTTTCTCACGCTAACTCGAACTAACTTAATCGATCAAATTCTAATAACAATATTTTCTTATTTGTGATTCCCAATATTATAATTTTGGTAATAAAAAATCATATTCAAGAATTAAATGTTTATTTGTTGTATGAATCACTAAATTAATTAATTATTCAAAAATATAATATTCTCAAGATCCTGGAGGTTAATTTTAAATTATTTTGAGATAATTTATGATGCATTTAGTTGAAAAACCAATCTTTTAAACATGCTTTAAATTTTGTAAAAAAACTTTAAATTAAATATTTTCTATTATGAATTAAAATTCAATTTTATTTTAATAAAAACATTTATTACAAATTTTAATTAATTGGGCGAATCAATTATGGGCATCGATTGTTGTATTATTTCTTATTTTTATCATATTCAGAGTATTTTTTTAATATATAAAAAATTAAATACTAATTAATTTTTTAATAAAAAAGTAAAAACTATTGCAAAACAAATAATAATTTATATTAAAACTTATGAAAAAACATACAAAAAATAAAATAAAAAATATTAATAATTTTAAGGGTAAACATTAAATATAACAAATATAAAGTAAAATATACCAATTAAATTCGCATAAGTATATATAACTAATTAAAAAATTTAAATTATATAATAATTTTAACTTTAAAAAATATTTTCAATAATTATTCGATAAATTTATAATTATTACCAAATATAGGTTTAAAGAAGTAAAATATTAATAAAATCTATATATATATTAAAATTAATAAAGAAGTAAAATATTAATAAAATATAAATTTAGAATCAACACTATATTATTATATACATTCATTTTATAATATATTTATTTTGGGAGAGTAATTTTTAATAAAAATATTCATAGTAATGATATTTTGCATAAAAATCAAAGCAATTATAATAAATTCATATATATTTCAAAAATTAAAATATAAAAAATAGATAATACATCTAGTGAAAGAATTTGTTCTAAAAAAAAAATATTTATGTTTGTAGAGTAATTTTTAATTAAAATCTTTGTAATATTAATATTTTGGATAAAAAGAAAATCAAAACAATTATAATAAATTTATATAGATTTCAAAATCTAAAATGTACATATCTTGTGAAAGAACATGTTCTACTTACAAAAAATTAAAATGCGACATTAATTGAAATTTTAAAACAGTTCAAAATTGTGCATATGAATTAATGGGAGAAGAGATCAAAAGGATATTAAAATTTAAAAATTTAAAAGGATTAGATTTGTCACGTAGTCAAACTTGATTAATATAATTGATTATTGTATATATATAACTCCTACACTTTTTTTTTATGCGCATAATTTATTGCGCAATAATTATTTCAATTTTATTATATTAATACACAATTAATTTTATTGGATTCATCCAATTAAATCCATAACTCTAATTTTTGCAATTAACAATAATGTCTATACAATGAGAATAAAATATGAATTATTATTAATTTGCAGCAATATGCAATATAATTGATCAAAATTAATTATGAAATAAAATATAAATTAGAATTAATTAAGTAAATCTTGATTCTAAATTTGCCATGCGGAAGTTTTAAATCTTAATCAAATAAATTTATAAAGTATAAATTTATCAATTTAATAAAATTACTAATATAGATAGCCAACATTAGTTTAGTAAATTTTAACAATGAAAATATATAAGAAAAAAAATAATCCATCCAACTCAAAAAATTTCTTCTAAATATAACATATATTTAATAAATCAAAAATTCAATTAATGGGGTGGTGCATAGGAAACAAAAACTCTATCAAAAAATTATGGTTGGTACTTGAAAGTAAAATAATGAGCCCCAAAATAAAATCAAGGATAAATAAAATTATGAATAAATCATGCAAAAGTTGATTGCTTCTTCGTGATTATGCGGAGAATATATAGATAATAATCCAGAAGTATTATAATCACCAATAACAAACAAAAAAGATGACATGCGAAGAATATATAGATAATAATCCAAAAGTATTATAATCATCAATAACAAATAAAAAAGAGAATAACTCGTCTGATCTGAGTCTGAAAAATTTGATTGTGCAACCTAAAAATTTCAAAATAATAAGGACAACTGGACAATAAATTCTCAATCATTTAATAGACTAACTATTAAAGGAAAAATATATATACATAAAACCATCCTAACTATTGGATATGTATAAAAAAACATGAATGCCCTTAGTTCTTGAAGTATAATTAAACTTGGAGATAGCTCCGAATATGCCACAATCCTTATATAGTAAAAAATATATTAAAATAATTAATATAGAAAAAATATAAAAAATAGAGTTAATTTTATAATTATAAAAGGACAAAATATTAATAAAATATAAATATATAATCAAAATTAATATTTTGCTTCATATATAATCGTACAAATTTATTCTAAAATATATTTATCCATACAGAGTAATATTTAATTGAAATTTTTTATTATAACGATATAATTTATAATTTTTAAAATAAAAAGTCAAAATAATTATAATAAATCCATATAGATTTCAATAACCAAAATAGTAAATATTAAAAAAATAGTAATATTTTTATGAATAAAAATCAAATATAATATAGATATAATATAATAAACTGAAACAAATTAGAAACTAAAAAAATTAAATTGTTTGACTACATAAATATATATGGTTTTGTAAAAAAATTTAAATTACAAATTATATTATTTGGGTATGAATATTATTGTTTGAAGGTATAATTTAATTTAAACAAATTTTGATAATTATATTTTTTTATTATTTTTAAAATTTATATAAAAGTAAGAAATTTTATGGATAAACATTAAATAACACAAAAATAAAGTAAATGCTACAAATTAAAATAATACAAACACAGATAACTCATTTAAAAATAAAAAAAATTAAATTATATAATATTTTTCATAAGTAAACACAAAATGATATTTGAAAAATACAAAACTAATAAAAATAATTTTTATACATTAAAAAGTATTTTGAACAATTATTCAGGGAATTTATGATTATTACCTTTAAAAATATGCTCAAAGAATTAATACAAACAATAAAAAAAGTAAAATTTATAATTACAAAAAGCAAAATGTCAATAAATTATAAATATAAAATCAACATTAATATTTTGCTTCTTATATAATCATACATATTTATTCTAAAAATATAATTTATAATTTTTAAAATAAAAGTCAAAATAATTATAATAAATTTGTATAGATTTCAACAATCAAAAAATATTTTTTTTTACAAAAATAATAATATTTTTATGAATAAAAATCAAATATAATATAGATATAATATAATAAACTTAAAGAAACTACAAAAATTTAAATTGTTTTGAACTAAAAATTCAGGAAAAGTATTATTAAAATCAGGAGTACAATATACAATAGGCAGCGAGCTGAAAAATATGATTTCAAAAGATATGATTCAAATATAGTGTGAAGGGGCATTTATTACATGGAATCCTGGATGAGAACAAATAATAGAACATTAAACAAAAAATGTACCAGTTATGAAGGACCCAGAAAATCACAAATTTGATTCATTTCCAGGTGAGTCGAGGCTGGATTTTACTAAATTTAATTGCCTGGATCGGATCGATTAAGACATCCAAGCAAGAAGCTGATAGTCTGATACCCAACAAAATTAAAAGCATATGAGAGACAAAAGCAGAGCCTAAGATGTCCAAAAAGAAATGATCAACCCTAGAACTTGTACTGTAAAAACTAAAAACCATACACTGATAAGATCAAAATAGTGGAAATGCTCACTGAGGCATTTGCTTTGTCATGATCATCTTTTTACACATGATTGGAGTTCCTTTACATATCTCCTGCGAATCCTATCATAGTCTTTTCTTATCCCCCAAAGCTGGTCTACGATCTCTCTCGTTGCGGGTCGATCTCTTCGGGTAGGAGCAGCACATTGAAAAGCCAAAGCTAGTGGAAGAGAGAGCGGGGAGGGGAAGAGAAAGAGTAAATAAAAATTAAATTTCATAAATATTATGGTCAAATTCGCTTCAAATTCCATTGCAAGGAATAATGAAAGTTAAATAAAGAGAGAGAATTCACGAGAATTAAATGAAAATTAAATGTCGAGAGTGAACGTTAATTTACCAATTACTTTACCTATGGTTATTTTACCTGCAATGATTAAATTTATGTAAAGAGCAATTAAAAAATTCAAAAAAAAATAAAATTTAAAAAAATGCCACGTCAGCTAACTTTCCTTGAGAGAGTGCCACCTGACATATTTGAATCTTACTTTTATATATAGATATAGATTAATAAAATTTATTTTTATTTATTTTTAATATAATTAATTAAATTTTAATGGTTATAGATTTAGAATAATGTTACTTATAAAATTAGAATTAAATGCAAAATAATTTGATTGTCTCTAAATCTTATATTTATATACAAATAATTGTATGTTTCTAAATAATTGTTTCTAATTGTGGCTTTTATTGTAGTGTATATTTGTTAGTTAATAATATATATATAGACACCACCTAAAATTTAATTTTGCTTTTTTATTTATTTATTTATCATTTATGGTATAGTAATTTGTCACAATAAATAGTTTTATGTCTATGACAAATATATTATTGCAAATTATTGCCACAGAATATCGTGACAAAAATATGACAAAAATATTATCGCAAATGCTTGCCACAGAATATCGTGATAAAAATTATGGCAAAAATGTTATCACAAACGCTTGTCACGGTAGTATATTTTGAATCAGTGGCAAAACTTGTTGCCATAAATTTAAAAAAATTATAAATTTTGAACGTTAGACTCAATTATTAGCGGCAAACATAATGACAAAATCAAAAAAATTATCGCAAATTATTCAAACTTATACTTTTAACCACAAAAATAATTTTATCATAAATTTCATCGTAGATTACACCTTTCGTGGCCAATTATTGTTGGTCACTCTAAAATTTTACCACAAAGTCTTATTTTTTTGTAATGAATACATATACTAAAAAACTCTGTGTTTATATTTGAAGACATTGTATTTATATTTGAAAATCTTAATAAAATATTGTAACTTATTAAATGGGTACCCGTCAATATTCGTGAGGATCTGTCGTCCCCCGCAGGAAAATAAATGAATACCCATTTTTGATATCCCGCGGGGAATTAAACAGGTAGCGGGTACTCATATGTTTCACGGGGCAAGTAGCGGGTCGGTACCTCTATTTCTATATCTTCATTAAATGAAAAGAATATTAGAGAGAGATAGACACATCATATAGTGCATTTAGTGGACTCGCACCCGACATAGAATTAATTCTATTTTGTATCTAATATGCCTTTGCGTGTGTATATATATATAGACACCGCCTAAAATTTTGCCTATTTTTTTATTCTTTTAATTATTTTAGTAATTTCCCATAATAAATAGTTTTATGTCTATGACAAATATATTGTCGCAAATTATTGCCACAGAATATCGTGACAAAATTGTGGCAAATATATTATCGCAAATGCTTGTCATGGTAGTATATTTTGAATCAGTGGCAAAACTTGTTGTCATAAATTTTAAAAAGTTATAAATTTTGAACGTCGACTCAATTAATAATGGCAAACATAATGGTAAAATTAGAAAAATTATCGCAAATTGTCTGAACTTATACTTTTAACCATAAAAATAATTTTATCATAAATTTCATCACAAATTACACATTTTGTGGCCAATTATTGTTGGCCACTCCAAAATTTTACCACAAATTCTTATTTTTTTTGGAGTGAATACATATACTAAAAAACATTGTGTTTATATATATTTGAATACCTTAATAAAATATTATAACTTATTAAATGGATACCCTCCAATATCCGCGAGGATCTGTCCCCCGCAGGGAAATAAATGGATACCCATTTTTGATACCCCGCGAGGAATTAAACGGGTAGCGGGTACCCATATGTTTCTCGGGGTAGATAGCGGTTAGGCACCTCTCTTTCTATATCTTTATTAAATGAAAAAATATTAGAGAGAGATAGACACATCGTATGATGCATTTAGTGGACTCGCACCCAATATAGAATTAATCCTATTTTGCATCTAATATGCCTTTGCGATGATCTCATGATAAATATAGGATCTCATTTGGATGATACAATTTCTTCTTATATAAAGTTGTACTTTTGAAGAGCGAATATAACTGATTATTTTTTTTAACAAATATAAAAAGTCACGATAAATAATCATATTGGAGATTGAATACTAGACCTTTAGACACATATAAGATGTTATCACCAATTGTGCTACTCACTCACAGTTTGGATAATACATTTCCTGCATTATTATTTTTAAATAAAACAATTTTATCTCTATATTTATATTTAAATGTTAAATTTATACTCTGTATTGTCATATATTATATAGGTAAACAATTATAGTTTTTTTATAATTTCTTTAATTACTTTATCTCAATTTTTTTGATTTTTTTCTTCAAATTTTACTGTTAATCATTAACTAATACATTAATCAAATTATAAAAACAATAAAATATGTAATGCTTATTGGATGAAGGTAAATATCATTACGAAACAAATGATTTTTGGAGAGAGAAGAATAGAAGCCAATTAAATTCATTCACGTGCGCAACTTGTTGTGATATTTTAGGGAGAAGTGGACAACACATACCAAACATTAATATTGATAAAATGAAAAGTTATTTTGAGAATATTGAGAAACAAAATCACAAATGTTTTAAAGTATTTATGGAAACCATAAAATATCCATTTAAAACATCGTATCCTTTTAAATCGTCATGATTTTTTATAGAGGTGGCAATGGGCCGGGCCAGCCCATGGGCGGCACGGGCCCAACACGGCTATATATGCCCAGGAGACGGGCCGGGCTCGCCTCCTGGGCACGCGGGCCGAGCACGAGGTAGGCCTGGCGCGCGCCAGGCCTAGGTTGGCCTGAGCCAGACTTAGCTCGGGCTAGCCGATAATATTTTTTAAAAAAATAATTAAATTTTTCCTATAAATACATATCTTTTATCTTCATCTACAACTCTTTCTCTCAACTCTCAACTCTCAACTCTCAATTCTCATTGACTCATTCTCAACACTCAATTAACTTACTTTCAACCATCTAAGTTCATTTACAATCATTCTCAATAACATTTTAAGTTCATCAAGGAGACAATGATTCAAGATTACTGCCAATTTTTTTTAATCTCTTCAATTTGTTTCATTGATTAGTATAATATTTATATGTTTTATATTTTTAATTTTACTAATGGCGGATGGAAATTTTTCAGGGTATACTCCACAAGCTTGATCAAATATGTTAGAAGAAATGTCTCTTGCTACTCCTACCACTCCTACCACTCAACAAAATCAAAATATAGAGATAAGTCCATCTATTAATTTATTTCCATCAGGTAGAAAAAAAAGTATGATATAAGAATATTTTGAGGAAATTATTGAACCTGATGGCACCATAACAACAGCCCGGTGCAAAAAATTAATGTCAAAAAATTCTTTCGGCTTCAACAACAAGAGGAACTGATCATTTATTACGTCATGCAAATGGTCATGACAATAAGGTTGCACAAGCTCAACAAATTCTTAATTTATCTTCTTCTGGTTTAACAGCTTTTTCGTATGATCATATTTTTCAACGTCAAGAACTTGCAAAATTAATTATTCAAAGTGAATCTTCTTTTAGTTTTGTTGATCAACCAAGATTTTCTAGTTGGATTCAAAATAATTTACAACCAAAATATAAAAAAATTACTCGAAATACAATGAAAAATGATGCTTTAAAATTATTTTTTATATATAGAGAAAATATAATGACTACTTTTCAAAAATAATAAATCAAAAATTTCTTTAACATCTGATGTTTGGTCTAGTCAACGTACTACTAATTTCTACATTTGTGTTACTGCACATTGGATTGATGAAAATTTTATTTTGCAAAAAAAAAATTAATTTTAAAGTTTTTGAATATCCACACACTTCCGTTGTCATTTTTTCTACTATTAAATTTATAACATCTTTCTATAATATAAATGATATTTTTTTTTCAATTAATTTTGATAATGCTAGTAATAATGATGCTACTATTCCTCCCCTTATACAGTTATTTAAGCCAGTATTAGATGATGAATTATTTTATGTTCGTTGTGTTCGTTGTGTTTGTCATGTTCTTAATTTATGTGTACAAAATAGTTTAAAACTAGTAAATATACATGTAGAAAAAATAAGAGATGTTATTAGATATATGCGTTCTTCAAAAGTAAGAACACAAGAATTTAAAAAATTATGTCAATCTTTTAATAAACCATTTAAAATTTTTAATGGTGATGTTATTACTAGATGAAATTCAACATATCATATGCTTATGTCTATTACAAGATATCAATAGATCCTTACAATATTTTACAATGACAATATGCATGGTAATCCAATTAATAATAATGATTGGTTAGTTGCTGGGCATATTACTCAAATTTTAGAGCTTTTTAATAAAGCTACCGAACAACTTTCCGGTGTTTATTATCCTACATGTAATTTAACTATTTCACATATAGTTCGTATTAGTGAAGTATTTTCTTCATATAGATATCACCATTTATTTGCATAAATTATTTTTTTAATGAAATCTAAATTTAAAAAGTATTGGTCAGATATACCTACTTTATTTTGTTTAGCAATATGTTTAGATACTAGAATGAAATTTGATGGTTTAAATATGTTGTTAGATGATTATTATAAGAATATGAAATTAGATAATGCTGAAGATTTTTTTTTTAAAATTTTGAATTTATTGAATTCTATGTTTGTATTTTACGCTTCAAAATTTGGTAATACAATTACAAATAAGACAACATCTTTTTTTTCTAGATTAAGAGATGATAGTGGAAATAGTATTAATTCTCAACTTGGTCGTAGGATAAAAAAAACTAAATCTACTAATTTTAATGAATTACTTTTTTTTTCTCTAGATCATAATCATTATGAAGAAAATAGATGATAATGAGATTTTAGTATGGTGGAAAAAATAAGAAAATGTGTATCCTATTTTTTCCATCATGACACGTGATATACTAACTGCTTCTGTGTCTACAGTAACTTCCGAGTCTTATTTTAGTGTAGGAAATAGAATTCTCGACGAAAGAAGGAGCCGAATGAGTGCAGAAATGGTTGAAATGTGCATTTGCTTAAAAGACTGGTTGGATGCTGAAGATAGATTACAAGATAAGGGAGGACACGACACTTCATTATTGGGAGAGGAGGAAGCTCAAACAAGCGAAGCTGGTGCTGCTGGTCCAAGTACAAATTAAATCATTGGGACTACAGGTGATTAAAAATGTAAAAAGAACTACGTAGACCTGATCATTCTATAGTTAATCATTGGGGAGTACAAGTTTAGCTATAGAAAATACGTAGGCAACCTTTTAAGATGCGGTCTATTATAATATTAAAAAAAATATTTTATCATTGGATGAATATTTTTATATTAAAGATAAATAAAAATTTAATTATATATATTTTATAAATCTTTATTAATTTGTACTGCATTACAATGCTATATATAAAAAATATATTAAAAAATATATAATAAAGCTTAGTACAATGATTAAGCTATCTCAAATAAAATTAGAGGTCTAAGTTCAAAACTCATCTGTAATCATTAATTTTTAAAATTAAATTTTAAATTTTTAAAAATTTAAAGTAAATATTTAATTTTCAGACCGGCTCAGGCACGACCATTGCCACATCTAGTTTTTTCTCAACTCGGCGAACTCAATGTTTAATAAAATCTACTCATTTTTTGTTGAACAAAAAAATAGAATTTTTAAATTTTTGTAATTGAACAAAAAAAAGACCCCCACTGGAATCTCAATAAAAAAATTAATTATTCATTTCTCAATCTGATTCATTTTTTTTTTGTTCAACAAAAAGTTTTTTTAGTTCATCTAAAAATAGTTTAAAAAATCTTCTTCTTTTTTGTTCAACCAAAAAGATGGAGTAAATTTTATAAAAATACCATGTTCAACAAATAAAAATTATTCAATCGGATTGAGAAATATAGTTTTTTTTTGAAAGGATTGATATTTTTTTGAATATTTTAGGATTTTATTAAAATTAATTATGATTTTGACAAACTGTTTTTGATAAATTTGACAAAAGTTTTTAATTAATATTGATTTTGTTGGTACTTTTCTTTTTCTGCCTTCCACCCATTTCCGAACATTGCACACTGCAATAGTGCAATCTGCTCCCTGCTCTGCTGAGCACGCGGCAGTGGCTCGGACATCGCATGCTCCTCGTTGATCTTCTGTGGAATCCCGCCCCTGCCGTTAATTTCCTGCTTCTCTTGTCTTCTCTTCCCCCTGGAGCAGTGCTCGAACACGTCCATGGCGACCAATTCCACTTCTTCCTCCTCCGCCCAGAGGTATGTTCGTCGCTAAAACCTAGTATTTATTCGTTTCCCTTATCCTGTCACCTGATCTGAAGGAGATTTGAAAACAATTTTTCTTCCTGTTGTGTTGAGGCCTTCTTGTTTCTTTTAATTGTGACCCAAGATCTTAGTCAAAAGAAGCTTAAACTGCTGCTTATAATCTGATAAGCTCTGCTTAAAACATTTTCAAGTGGAATTTCCGATCCCTTTATGTTTCTTGATTTTGTCTTTATCCTCATGTATTTGAATGGAGTTTGTGGTGGGTAAGGTTGTGTTTGTGTGACAAGTATGTACCCAGGTCAGTATCCTCGATCGAAACCTCTCCGTAACTTCTATGATTCTATGACATCGATGGAGTTGTATCTTCTCATTGATTAATGAAAATGATGCAGGGACAAGGCTGATCCGTTTCCCTTAGGAAATGTATTTGGAGGCGATAGTTATATTACCTTCTTCTGTTGATGTAGAAAATGAAGATAATGCAGACCTTTTCACTAGTTTGACTCAATTAGATAAGAGTCAAGAGGATTTATTAACTTCTTAGAACAACGTTGGCTTGTACTTTATTTGAGGAAAACAATATTGACCCTTTTAGTTTTAGATTCTATACTTTTATTTTCTTTTTCACTCAAGCACAAAGTAGAATAAAGAATTGACTGACAAGTTTATTCTTTCCACATATATCTCAGGGACAAGTAAAAGTTCCTTCATTTATTAATTGAACTGCATTTGTTATCTTACTTCTTTCCATTTCCGTTTTACACATCTCTTCCCAGATGAGTGAAATGGACTTTTCCTCATTCACTTTTCTTCTCTTATTCCCACTTCTTTCCATCTGGAAGAGTCAAACTTCTACTTGAAGACCGCACCTATGTTGAAGTTTTTGCTCAATGATGAAGTTTCAGTTGAGCGGTCAAAGTTTAAACTTAGAAAAATAGAAATGAGATCTATAAGCTGAGGTCACATCTACAAGATGCTTCAGGGCATAACTATTGCAATAGATTGTCCAATTGGGACTTTTATTTTTCACAATGTTTTATAAGAAGTTAGAGCTGTAGTAGATCCTAGTGGATATCTCCCCGAATTTCCCTCCAAAGAAACCACAGTCCAGGAAGCATGTCCCTCTTATGGCAAGCTTTGTGATAAACTTGAATATATCAGTTATCTCACCACTTTGTGCATATAATTGAACAGAATCATTCTGAAATGAAAGGTGGACATTAGGAAGTAATGACACTATCAGGTTCTTTTATCTTTGTATTATGAGAACTTGTTTGAAATCCAATATTGGAACAATCCTTCTTTGTTCTTGCCTGCTACTTATACAGCAGGCAAGAAATGTGGACTTTTCTGCAAATGAATTCGCCTTATGGAGTGTATAATTGTAACATCCTGTTAACAACTTTATGAAAATTGTCATTTAATTGGACATGCTTATGAAGAATCTGAACCATGTTAGTCACTTAATCCCTTCACCAACTTTCATATGGAAGTAATTTTGTTGGTAGGTAGTGTATATTTGTAAACTTAAAAGTTGTACTCCACATGTTAGTTCATTTACTAACCGCTATTCTATGATTACTGGTCAACATCCTTGAATCTTGTAGTTTTCTTTTTCTTGTTGAAAAAATTGTGTCCCTAAGCTTTAACAACCTTGTTTTACTTGGAAAGAAATTATTCATTTAGTTTAGCTCATTCTTAAACCAAGCCGATTTAATCAATTAATTTCAACTAGGCAACATTAGTAGACAACAATCAGTTGTCAATCACAAAATAAATGTACATGCAAAAATTGAACACTTCTTTAGTTTCTTTTCGCAACCTCCCCAAAACAAACAAGATGACTCAAAATACCATTTGTGTATGTCTTGAAAGGTTCTTCAGCTTTGCAGTTAGTTTGCTTTTACTTTCTCTTCTGTTTATGCATTTTGGTTCTTTAACAAGTTGAGTAGACCTCTTTACGCCAATAATAAACTATTAAATAACCAATTAAACTGAAAGAAACAGAAACATTATTGTAAACTGTGTTTCTTTCTTGCTTCTCTCCTTATCCTTGCCCATCCTCGCCTGAACAAAATCAGTTTGCATGCCTTTATCACAATGGGTAAGCTGATGGGTCTTTCACCATAGAATATTCAGTCAGCTGTCTGTAATTGTTTTATGAATCATTAGGATCTAGAACTGAATCATCTATGAAATCCGAAAGCTTTAACCTTTAAGACTAAAATAGATTATTGCATTTGGTGAGAACGGATGATATTCTAATCATGTAATTTTTACTTTATGCATGTGATTATTTTGTAAATTATCATGAACTGGAAATATATCTGCCTATGACATGTGAATTGAAAATGCTTTTTAACCTATAGAGTAAAATAGATTACTTGTAGCTTTTGATTTAGCTCAGCGTACATTGGGACTGCTAGTATCCACCACTTGATCTGACTTCTTCATCTCTATCTTGCATATAAAATAATATTCATATGCTTCATGATCTTTTCCAAATCAAAGGTTGGAAGGAAAGGTAGCTCTGGTGACTGGTGGGGCATCCGGTATTGGTGAAAGCATTGTCACACTCTTCAGAAAGCATGGTGCTAAGATCTGTATAGTTGACGTGCAAGATGACCTAGGCCATAAACTAAGCCAATCTCTAGGTGGTGATCAATATGCCTGCTTCTTTCATTGTGATGTTAGTATAGAAGATGATGTTCGCCGAGCTGTAGACTTCACTGCTGAGAAATATGGCACAATTGACATCATGGTCAACAATGCTGGAACAATAGGTGCAAAAGTGTTAGACATCCGTGAGACCAATATGGATGAATTCAAGAAGATTTTTGATGTCAATGTGAATGGTGTCTTTCTCGGGATGAAGCATGCGGCAAGAATTATGATTCCTAAAGGAAAGGGCTCTATAGTCTCTATGGCCAGTGTAGCTTCTGTACTCGGAGGAATGGGTCCTCATGCATACACAGGTGCAAAACATGCAGTAGTAGGTCTCACCAAGAATGTGGCAGCAGAGTTGGGAAGACATGGAATACGTGTGAACTGTGTATCTCCATTCGCAACACCCACAAGGCTCTCGATGCCCTATTTACCAGAGTCTGAGAGGAAGGAGGATGCATTGGAGGGATTTCTGACCTTTGCTCGCAGTAATGCCAACTTGAAAGGGGTTGACCTTATGCCGAATGACGTGGCGGAGGCTGTGCTCTACTTGGCAAGTGATGAGGCTAAGTATGTCAGTGGGTTGAACCTGGTGGTGGATGGGGGATTCACCTCTGTTAACAACCAATTCAAAGCATTTGAGTGATTTATTAGCTTTGTCGTCTTCAGAATCTCTTCAAATTCCCAAGCATTGAATATTGAATAATTACATGTATATCACTTGATATGAAGTATGCTGTATCTTGTGAACTCACTTGTGCTCAAGTCGTAGTAGCATCCGGCTATGTTGCCTATGTCTTGGGTTCAATCCCTAGTTGTAGCGCTTTGTGCGATTTTACCATATTTTTGTACGTCTTGTAATACACCTTGTGCGTATATTATCACGTTTACGCTTTGTAATGATTGTGTTATACAATCATTTTTTGCATTAAAAAAAGAAGAAGTATGTTGTATTTTTGAGCAATTTGCAAATCAGAATATGTTTTTCGACGATATATATATATATATATATATAGAGAGAGAGAGAGAGAGGATAAGTAGTCGCATCCTCTTGCTAGAGGTTAATAATTAATACAAAAAATTAGTTGGTATATATTAATATTTGGCTTAATTATGTTTTTGGTCCCCCAAAATATTTTTTTTTGTTTGGTTCATTTTTTTAAAAAAGTTTTTATTTAGTCTCTCAAAAATTATTTTCATTTTCGTTTGGTCACTCTGTTAATTTTTGATGTTAAGTGCTAACATGGAATGTTGATATGGACTGAAGAGGGATCAAACAGAAAAAATAAAATATTTTAAACGACTAGATGGAAAAATATATATTTTAATAACCTAAAACATAATTATATATTGTTATGCTTTAGGTTATTAAAATGTATATTGTTATGTTTTAGGTTATTAAAATATATTTTTTCTCATCTAGTCCATTAAAATATCTTCTTCTTTTTCATTTGGTCCATCTTTAGTCCATATCAACATCCCATGTTGGCACTTAATATTAAAAGTTAACGAAAAATTAATGGAGAGACCAAACGGAAACGAAAATAATTTTTTAGTGACTAAACGGATTTTTTTAAAAGAGAATGGACCAAATGAAAAAAAACATGATATTTTGGGAGATAAAAAACATAATTAAACCTTAATATTTTCATGTCATGATGTTTATAGATTCTATCAACTATAATTAGTATAAATTTTCTATAAATATATGATCTAACAATTCTAAAACAAATATCAAAATCAACAAAAATTGATTAAATTAATGCATAAAATGTATCTATAGATATTAATAATTTTGATATATTATATTATATTTATATATTTTATATGATAAAATGATAATATATATATAAAAAGTGATATATATTAATAATTGTTTTATGGTTTATACAGTCTAAATATAATGCAAATATAATTTACGTAATGGAACAAAATATTATATCATTATAAGTTTTATTGGTAAAATATTCCAACAATAATTTCTTTAAAGTGACGGTTAATAGTAGATAGTAGATTTTATTAATATTTGCTTTTTTTATTTTTATTTCATATTTGTATAAATATGATATATTGTTAAAAAAATTATTTCAAATTTATTATTTTTTTGTAATAAAAAATTTGTAGCTCTGTGTATTACACATGTGTTATGTTAGTTTTTTAAAAAGTAAAACATGTATATTATGGTGCTTGTTGTTTAGATTCTTAAATTTTCGATATATATTTTTAAATTTTTTTGGTGTAGTTATACTATATACTTTTTAAAAGTGTAGAAAAATCTTAAAATATTAAATCCAACAAGTAATATAACTCTGGGTTAATTACTCTAATTTCCAATTATATTTTAAATTTTTATTTGTATCAACAATATACTTCAATTTTAATTTTATTTTAATAATATCTCACTGTTAACTTAATGTTAATTTTACCATTTAATTATTGATGTGGTGCTCTAACATGAATCAATTAATAACTCAGTCAATAACTCAAATTATATATAAAAAATAAATTTGACACATCGGCAATCTATCCCACCTAATATACTTGTGGTCCATGTTAGTAGTTAAATTACCGAGAAAGAAGGTAGGGGACGAGGATCATTTGGTAATAATTTATTTAACTACTCACGTGGATGGAGATCACAATCATGTTAGGTGATGTAGGTTGATGATGTTTCAATTTTATTTTTTATTATAATTTGAGTTGCGGACAAGGATAGATAGCACATATTTATTAAGTGAGATGAGTTGTTGACGTGTCAATTTTTTTTTTATTATTATTATTATAATTTAAGTTGCTGAGTATGTTGCTTAGCAACAACACATCAACGATTAAATAATAAATTTAATATTAGGTTAACTGTATCATATTATTGGAAAATTAAAATTGAAGTATATTATTGATACAAATAGAATTAAAATTAAAAATATAATTGGAAAAAATCCCAAATTAATTAACCCTATAACTATTAATCTAAAACGCTAAATTGTAGCGGGTTCACACTGCAGTTTACCTGACCCGCTCCTCTCTTTTTTCTTTTTCTTTTTCTTTCTCCTGCTCCTTGTTTTATGTACAATACGCTGCTAAAACAAGCTCAAAAGCTCCACGCCGCCGTGCTCAAAGCCGGCTTCCAAAGCCATGCCTATCGCTGCAACCTGCTCCTCCGCGCCTACGTCCGATGCGGCGCCTTGTGCGACGCCCGCTCTCTCCTCCTCCAAATGTCTCTCCCCACCGTCGTCTCCTTCAACACGCTCCTTTCCGGCTACGTCCGCTCCCACCGCATCGACAAAGCCCTCGATCTTTTCGACGCAATGCCTGTCACCGACGGCCATTCATGGAATTCCATCATCTCCGGCCTCGCACGGGCTCATCGTTCCCGAGAAGCCCTTGCGTGTTTCGTTGGCATGACCCGCAGTAATAGTGTTAAGCCCGACGACTTCACTTACTCGACGATCCTCGCCTGCTGCGATCTGCCCGCGGGACGGCAGCTTCATGCACTAATGAAGAAGGCCGCCTCATTAACCACGGACCCTTTTGTTGGCACCAACCTGATCAGAATGTATGCTGATTCTGGTGAAATGTGTGATGCAAGGAAGGTTTTTGATGAAATGGCTGAGCGGGATCTGGCATCGTTTAACGTGCTGATCGATTGCTACTCTAGATCGGGGATGGGTGACTCATGTATCAAGACGTTCGTGGATATGGTTAGGAATGGGATTCGAGTGGATGAGTTCACGTTGGCCACTGTTCTGAACGAACTTGCTAGTTGCTTGTGGATTTTCGAAGGCAAACAAGTGCATTCGTTGATAGTGAAAGGTGGGTTCAATGAAGATTGTTTCTGTAGCAAAGCTTTGTTGAATTTGTACTCAAAGGGAGATGTAGGTTTGACAATAAAAATGTTCAAAGAGATGACGGACCGGGATGCAGTTTCTTGGACCATCATGATCTATGGTCTTGCAGTGAGTGGCCAGATCAAGGATGCTTTTGATGCTTTCAATTTAATGCGGATGGATGAAGTGGAGCCAAACTCTTTTACTTTTGGCACTTTGATTGGTTGCTGTGCTGATGTTAGTGCATTTGAGAATGGAAAGCAATATCATGCTCTGGCTTTTAAGAAAGGATTGGAACTTGATGATATTGTGGGAGCCTCAATGGTGAATATGTATTCCAAATGTGGAGAGATGACTGATGCACTAAGGCTGTTCCAAAGCTTGCCTGAGAGGGACATTGTTTCATGGAATGGGATAATATGTGGGTTTGCTCAGAATGGAGGAGCTACCACAGCTCTAGAACTTTTTGATGACATGATTCAGTTACATGAGAAAGAAATCATGCCAAATCATGTCACCTTTGTTGGTGTTTTAACTGCATGTTCCCATGCTGGGTTTATTCACAAGGGTTGCAGCATATTTGTTGACATGCTTGATGTATACTCATGTGAACCCCAGCCAGAACATTTTGCATGTATGGTTGATCTATTTGCTCGTTCAGGATTTTTAGAACAAGCTGAGGCTATCATTCTAGCCATGCCTACTGAGCCAAACATTGTCCTCTGGGGTGCATTGCTTGGAGCATGCAGAAGGCGAGGAAATTTACTCATGGCAAAGCGCATTGCAGAACAGCTTTATGTGTCTGAACCCATGAACTCATCAAATTATGTGCTTCTTGCCAACTTGTATGCTGCAAACGAAGAGTGGGGTGATGCATTTGATGTTAGGAATAAGATCTCTACAATTGGAGTTCATAAAGTAGTTGGGAGCAGTTGGATTGAAATAAAGGGAAAAGTTTATTATTTTACATCTGGTGATGCACATAATACACAGCTGGAGCTACTCTCTGCAGTGTTGCACCGGTTGTGGTTGACAATGTTGGATGGTGAGGAAGTGACTTAATTAGCACTCAGTTGACTATGGAAGATGCAACTATTCTCTTGAGATTTCATAAAACATAAATGTGGTAAAGCTCATTCAGCATTGGTTATTGCAGAAGCTGTCAACAATCTACATTCTACAAGTTTATATTCCTTTTCATATCTGGTGATAACTTTTATTTTCAATAGAACATCAAAGCAGATAAATTTGATAGATTAGCTATATTGCATAATTGTCTATTCAAACTTACTATTGCATAGATATGTGGAATAGATGGAAGAGTCATATGCTATTAAGACATTGGAAAACTTAGAAGTCTTTAACTAGAGATCTTACTCTTCTAGAGCAAGACAACTTTGTATGTTTTCACTTGCAGTTACTCTTTTGATTTATATGTGTATTACTTCAATAATTTCTCTTTTTATTATCTCATTTTGTGATGTTTATAACGTGAGATCTTCATTTGATTAATTTAGGAAATAAAGAAAGTTTGTGAGATAGATGTTTTGGAATTCTAGGTCATTGGTATAGTGACTATCATAATCAAGTGTTGAATTGAGCAGTAGATACTCCCACAAAGATGATTTTGGGACACCCATTTGGCCGAGTGGTGGCCCGTGGCGGTATGGTTGTAATTTGTGGTGGATGAGGTCATTGACTTGAAATTGAACATCTCGGTGCTTGTTGTCATAATACTTTTTCATTGTGTGTTAAGCTTGTGACAACCTGATGTGTCTCTTGTAAGTACCCATCGTGCTCTCACAAGTCGTGGTCAACGACTTGGAGGTGAGCTGTCCCTTCGGGATATACTAGGAGGCAGGGAGGTGGGCATCCATAAACGACTTTGAAGGGGCTGGTGTCAAGTGCAGACTGGTAGGTTGTGTTATGATAATATTCTACCCATGGCAGCCATTTGGACCAAAGTTTGGGCCAGTCACTTGTCAAACAACGTAGGTACATCTTGATGCTGCGAATGGCGATCTCGGTTTGTCCATTCGCCTGTGGGTGATAAGCCGAGGTGAAGTTAAAACGGTATATGAGAGCGTGAAAAGGTCACGCCAAAATTTGCTGGTGAATGTGGCGCCACGATTGGAGATGATGTTCTTTGGTAAGCTATGGAGACGGAAGATGTGCTCAAAGAAGATGCGAGGATGAAGATAGTCGTGTAGGGATGACCCGTGGGGATGAAGTGGTTGTATTTGAAGAGTCTTTCCATGACCACAAAAATGATAGATTTGCCCATGGAGAGGGGAAGACCCTCGATGAAAATCAGCGCAAATTTGCTCCGGGATGGGGAGAGATTGTAGCAGACCTCTTTGTTGCAATGAATCAACTTTGTTCTGTTAGCATACCACGCACGTGTGGATGTAATTGTGAACATTGTGTCGCAAGCTGTCCCAAAAGAATTCAGCTTGTAGCCTTTGGAATGTGCACTAGTAACCTTTGATGTCTAGAGTCATGGAAGGCGTGTACAATGGCTTGACAAAGGGCACATTGGAGTTCTGGATCGTGAATGACGTCTTGTTTGATTTGCAAAAGAAGAGTGGGTTTGGGCATGGAGAGGGCAGTAAGTAGACTTTCCTGTAGGGCTGTCCAGACAACACATTCGTTGCGGCGTTCAGTTTGCCCACCTTGTATTTGATGGTGAAGTTATAATCCAACAGTTTGGAGATCCATTGATGTTGCAGGTTGATTACCAAAAGCTACTCCAGGAGGTGCTTAAGGCTATGATGGTCGAAGTGAATGATGAATGGTCGTCCCCAAAGGTAAGGAGTCCACTATTTGAATTCTTTGACAAGGCCAATTAGTTCTTCATATGCAGGTAGCTTCGTGGCTTCCATGAGATCCAAGGGGCTTTGTGCCTTCACCATGACTTTTTAGATTGCGACTAAGATTGCAAAGGAAAAGTTGAACGTCTTCTGCCATGTGGTACACAACGATATCAACCATCGAGTCTTCGCGCACTTGGTGGAAACAGAAGTAATGACCACCTCGAGCCAGCCACAATAGAGGATTGATATAGCCGTTGTAGCATGGAAATCGAAACGGAGATGCGTGGATGATGAACAACCCCTATTCCAGTGTTCTCGTAGGGCGGAATACCGAGAAAGTTTTTCAACTAGTGAGGGCTATGGTCGAGTATAATACCACCATCGATCATTCATCACTAGGGGTGTCGGGGACTCGGGGTGGGTGAGGTGGGAAAAAAGGTCTGAACGGTGGTTCCTAACTTGGATGAGTGGATGTGCTACCTTCGTCCGCACTAGGTAAGGATCAGAGAGCTTCTACTTCTTTGGACAGCATGCGCCATTAACAGCGCTTGCTCCTCTCTTTCTTGTGCTTGTGATTTTGTCATCCCTTTCATAAATGCCAACACCTCTTGGAAATTTCCCCCATTGTTGACTCTGATACCAACTTCTCGTGTTCTTTACCGTAGGCGTAGGTCATGGGACGATTGGGTTGAGCAGCTGTGGTTCTGGAGCTTCGTACATACAAGGGTGTTCTTGAACGTTGCCTGCACATCTTACAGAGAGAACAGTCGGGTAAGAAAGAAGAAGAATACACAGAGAGATGAGTGCAGGCAACGTTCCAGTGTGCGCCTTTTTCTATTTCCATTGTCTATTTAAGGTATGACATTGTATCATAACATTTTCCAAGAAGATCTGCCTATTTAAGGCTGCATGTCCAAAATTAATGGAATATCACAACATACAATTCAAAGTTCCCACTTCCCACAGATATGTTGTAATTGTTCTTTATTTAATTGGTACAGTTTCATGATAGTGCTCTTGATTCTTGCATGGAGTTAATTGCTGTCACCCCAAACTGCCCCGTACTTTGTGCAATTGTGCTGGTGGCGTTGGTACTTGCATTTCCATCTTGCATCCGGCTCAGCTGCCATGTTGGCTGATGCTTCTAGTTCTTGAGCTCATGTGTCTTATTGTTAGCTCACTGGCTCCTGCATGGCCGTAATAAGATGTTAGACTGTTGAAGAAAAACGAAAGAAAATAAATAACTGTTGCTCTGCGGTTCTCAGCATTTCAGGATCTCTTATAGGCACTTTGGTTGGATTTTTCATGGACTCTAGCATTGATTTTTTTTTTCTTTTTCATCGTTGAACCACATAAGAAGCTTTGTACTTCATACTATTGAGTTGGTGAATCTCTTAGTGCAGCTTTCTTATTTTTATGTTCTTATTTTAGTTTTAGTTTTTCTTAAAAAAAATTCCTAGGCCTGTAGAAGTTTAACATAATTTTTTTATATTCTAGTGGTTTATCATCTATTACATCAAACACTGACCTCATTTAATCACAACCCTGTCAATATATGTGTTTTCTTCTTTTTTTGAGTTTTCGAATTGGATGCAAGTACAAGTTCTATGCTTAATCTTAACTTTTCACATTTACCAGCAGATGCTAGCGCAGTAGCGCTCACACGCGCTGCACGCGCGAGCGCAGCGTGCAGACGCAGCAGACGAGCGCGCTTCACGCGCTCGTTTCCTCTGCACGAGCCCAGCGTCACACAGGCAAATTGATAGCGGCTGCAAATGTTGACTCGAGCAGATTGATAAAGCTAGAATCAAATTAATTTGGCAGCGCTGCACGTAATCCGGCCTCCAATTTTTGATTGCACGTACAGCCGTCAATTTCGACCTCGCACCGCCTCAATTGCTCGATCAAACAGCCGCATACCTGGTCTAAATATTTGTGATTGCCGTTGGATCAAATTGGACGCACCTGCAATTTTCTTGCCAAGAGTTTCTCCACCGAACAGGGCAATAGGTCGGCTCCAACTCTATTATAAAGGGTCTAATTTGAGTTCTCAAATATCCCCCATCATCCCATCTACTATGAAATATATGCAAGATTTTTTTTCGACGGTTCTCTTCTCCTTCACACCATCTCAGACAAAAGCAAGAAGATCAAGAACGCCACATCTATAATTTTCAGGTAAAAGCAAAAATTCATATTCCAATGTACAAATAATTATTCGAGTCCAAACAATATTTTTTTTTTACAATTTAGTTATCAGTTTTATTCCGAGTCATTAGTTTTATTCCGATTCTCTTGTGCTGGCCGTGTTTCCTTTTCTCTCTAATAAAAATCAAGTGTCCTCTTCTCCCCGTGGAGTATGTCCGGTACCCCACCGGGTCAAACTACGTAAATTTGGTGTTCTTTGTGTTTTCTGAATTTATTCGTTTTTTATATTTTTGCTTTTGGCATTTGGATTTTTGGATTTTTGCAGGAAGATTTTTATCTTCCTAACATAGGACAAGTGAAATTTGATATTTTGCTTATTATTATAGAAGCTAGTGGTTTATCTACCAAATTTAGTGAAGCTACTGTGTTCACATTAATTTTCAAGTGTCCTTATCTGATGATACAGCTAAGGATGATACAATTTGAGAGAGATCCATTTAGATTGGTCATTTCTATGCTTGTTATTGGTGGTGTTGCTCTTATTGGCATTTTCAATTGTTGGTCGACATTTTTCCTTCTCCGGGCATTTGCAAAATACATGTCATAGTCCTGCCGTCAACCTTCATAAATGACTATTTATAGATGCTGTTAGCTGTCTATTTCCAGTAAATTTTTTATCAACAATTCCTAAATACAAATTATAGTGCCTTTAGCATGGCTAACATTTCGAGGTAAAAAAGAACGTATATTTTAGGACAGTTGCTTGCATTTGCAGTATAAGTAAAAACATGCATTTCTGTAACTGCATCTGGAGTTGGAAAACCTTTCCCAATGAATTTTTTTTTTGGACAAGTACCTTCTAGTCTTGAACAAATATGTGGGCATTTCAAGTTGTGAATTAGGGACCTAGTTGTAGTTACACAATATCTTATACCTATATGTACGTAAATCTCCTTGATATAAATATTGGTAGAGGGGGAGAAAGGATTCTTTTCTCCCCAATTCTCCATGGTATTAGCTCCACGCTCCAGATGTGTGTCCTGGGCACGAGGGAGTGTTAAAAGTCCCGCGTTGCTTATGATTGTGATCTAGATAGAGATTGGGCAATTTTCTAACACAAATAATTGTGAAATTATCAGCCGTACCAATTGTTGCTAGTAAAATAACATGTATCTGCCGGTAATGTCTTGTTTCTTTATATATGTGTGGACCATTGGGTAGATCTTGCATGTGTCTGCCTAAATTCGCTTATTTAGATTTGTCTGCCTAAACTCGCTTATTTAGATTTGTCTGCCTAGATTATTTGGTTTCAGTACTTCATTCTTACTATCTCATCATATGTTAATCGTGATTCCTAAAGCTGAACTTCTAAATGGGCAGGTTTATCTGCCCTCAAAATATCTAAATTCAAAATGCATATCTCATGCCAACGACACACCACCTAATTGGACTATGCTAGCATAACTTATGGCTTCTCTTATGCAGGTATCTAATATGACAACTCTTTAGAATTTAGATGTGCAATGCTTTAGTGCTACTCCTTGGGTTGGAAATGTGATTTTTTTCCCTCAACTTATTTTCTTACTAACCTGTTATGAATTATGTAAATGGTCTTTTGGATTGAACATTAAAGAATGAGAAAATACATGGTTTGGACATTTGCAAAGTTCAACATGGTGTTTCAGTTTTAGGGAATTTGGGAATAGAGAATTTCCTTGTATTATCCAAGTGTGATAATGGTACTACAGGTTTCTACCATAAATTACAAGTTCCTCATGAATGAGTTAAACTACAAAGTTCATTAACGAAGGCTTGGTCTGGATTGAGGATAAGTAATTCCCATACTTATAGTTATATGGTAGAAACCTGTAGTACCACCATACTTAGATAATACCATGTTATTCTTTGTTATTCTTGTGAAAATTACCAAGAACTTGTGCGTGAGTATGCATAAGCTCTCTTCTCCTGTTTTTGTGTGCTCTCTTTTATTTGCGGACTTTGTTCCACAACTGTGTGTCCTATTTTTAGGCTCTGCTCCACACCTGGAATACAATGGAGGCAAAATATCATTTTCCAAGCAAGAGATTCATTTTTGTTGCTGTATTAGCACATGAACAAAAAAAAAGTGAGCTTCATCAATCAATGTCTATGCATGGTTTAAAATATCGGTACCGGTATCTACCGGTACCGTACCGTACAGACACACGGTACCGGCCAGTACGAAAAATGCATTATACCGGACATTTTTTTTTTATTTTGTTAAATATAACTCCAATAACACATAATTGATCAAGAAATACTTAAATTTAAGATTCAAATGTCAAATACATGAATACAATGTTTAAAATACGGACGAATGATATCCGTCGTACTCGTACATATCTTGGGGACATACACGACTAAGGTCAACACCGTAAGTCTCCAATGCCCATATCTGAAAATGATCTCATGTCATCATGCCTTGGTATTCATTATACCACATACCAATTAGTATTTCTTTGTTGGCAATCCAAGAACTAGTCCATGTATCATCAGTTGAGTAGGTACTTGATACAAAGTAGGTTGATTCAGAAACTTCTTACAAGCTACTCATCATATCGCGGTGGTAATCTTGCAAAGCTGTCGGTCCACCTCCTCGGCGTCGGCCTCTCTTCTCGTACACCCGAGTTGTTCCTCTGGTTTTAGCACTATGATCCTGATCTTGAGTGCAGTGGTCGAAGTATTGTTCATTCGTCCACTGATCGGTAGGTGTCGGTGTTGATGGCACGACGGTGTATTCTCCCCTAGCTCCATCATCATCATCATCTCTTTCGTATTATGTGCTACTACTGCTATGAATCGAGGGCTCGTCTTCTTCGTCCTCTTCTGCTTCTGCAATTGCGTCCAAAGGATCAATTGGTCATTTGCCTTTGTCTTTGCCTTTGCATTTTGCCTTTGAAGATGAAGGTGTTGCCTTCTTCTTTCCCTTTGATTGTGAAGATGGAGAGTCGGACGTGGATCGTCGTCTTACTTGTCGAACTCTTTGAGAGTCCAAGGGAGCAAAGGTCATGTTCCTCTCAAGAGCTTGACTGTCCGTGTTTTCTGGTTGGCTCTCAGACTCAACAACATCAGATATAATTGGTGAAGGCCGAGATGGTTCATTTGATTCATCAAGAAGAGGTGGGTTAGTCTCCATTGCACTCAACCAATCAATTATTGGGTCTGCATCGCCTTGGACGAACTTGACATCGAATGGATCTACATGTGGAATATCTCTATCTTCGTTCTGTAACGCCCGCATTCTAAGTCGCATGTTATAATGAACATATATGAGCTTCTCTAATCGGGCGTACGAAAGGCGATTGCGCGGCTTCATATGAATCAAGGCGAAGGTCGACCAATTCCTCTCGCATCCACTTGATGGTGTGGTTTGCGAGAGGATGCGTGTTGCAATCTTTCGAAGTGTTGGAGTTTCAGTTCCAAATTGCAACCACCATTCGACTGTAACAAATTTAAAGTTAATATTAGTAATGGAATTTTATCTTTGATAAATAAATTGGCAAAAAAATTCTATCTACCTGGATCCATAGTATCTCAGATGGAGATTACAAATGAATCTCCGAAATTGCCAGTTGCATCTCGGAACCATTTTGATTCATTGAGAGCTTGTGTCGCTTCTCGATTGGATCCCAACATTCGTTGTATGACCTTGCGGAGGGGATATAACAAACTATCGACCGTTCCAATATCATATTTGTATTGGTATACGAGATTTAAATAATACCCTATAAAAAATTAAGCATAATGAATTAAATTTAAATAATTTTTGAATATTAAATAAAAAATACATGTGATGTGTATGTCACGGCCCATTTGATTATCCCATCTCCTGGAGATAATTTCGATGAAGTGCTCATACTTGGCAAGAGAAATCATAACCCTCTTGATTTCTTCTTGTGCTTGGTGGATGTAGTGAGAGAAATGGCTCATTTGAGACATCTTTTTCATATCCACCTATCGTAGAACCTTGCACAAAGGTTCTACGACGACGATTATTTCTGTGATGCAATCCCAGAAGTGTGTGTTGAGAATATATTTCTCTGTTTGTTTTCCATCGATTTTTTCGGCATATCTTGATGAAGTCCATTCCTCACCTGTAAACATGGTTCTAAGGACGGCATTTTTTGTTGGAGCGACCTTAATGCAATGAAGTTGGTTGCAAAATGAGTCGCTCCCGGTCGAAGAATTTCTCCTAAAATATGGAATTGTCATTAGTAATTATTTATGATAAACTAATTAATTTTTAAATATTATAAAATATTTAAAAATTAATAAATTACCTTTTGTAAATTTTTTCATTAGGGCATATACTCATGTGTGGTTGTACATGAAGCGGGTAATTTATTGCGTCTTCTTTACCGTCGACTTCACCATCGGTATATCACCGATATCTTTCATCATTAGGTCTACACAATTAGCTGCACATGGAGTCCAACATATGTGAGGATAATCCTATTCAATTATCTCACTCGTCATTTTGAAATTGGTTCTATTGTCAGTTATAACTTGAACAACGTTTTGGGGGTCCAATCTCCCCAATCACCTCCGTCATCAGCTTCGAGATGTAGTAAGCGTCACGGATTTCATCGGACGAGTTCATCGACTTGTGATAAACAACCCTCTTGTTTCAATAGATAAGGAAGTTGATGATGTTCATTTGGTTTGGTCCGGCCAGCTATCGCACATCAAACTGCATCCGTACTCCCCCCATTGCCGCTTGATTCCGTCGATCCATTGCTTTATTTCATCGACCTCCGCTTCAAGGTAAGGACCTAAAATTTTATAGGGAGTTGGAGGGGCAATACCTGGGTCTACCTTTTGGATGGTAGACACTATAGTTCGATAGTATGAATTGTTGGCTGCATTTGCAGGAATCCGACCGAAGTGGAACCAATTAGAGATGGTTCTCCCCAACTCTCACTTCTTCGTCTTGCCTCAAGCATCGTCTATACGCGGTTGCTTTGCTGATGGAGGAGGAAATGCCCTAGGATCAAGATCAGAAACATCAACATTAGTTTTCCTACCACTTCCTTCGAGGTTTGTGAAGAATCCACGAATGCCTCCTCTGCTTTGAGGTACCCTCGTGCTAGAACTCCAGCCAATTTGAGGACCGGAGGGAATTGAACCACTTTAGTCCATTGATCCGACAGCCGAAGTCGAGCCGGCACTGCTTGTGCCACCACTGCCACTGTCGCCGCCATACTCAAAATGAGATTCGGGATAGTACATTTGATCTCGTTCGAATGCAGCGTGCTCCAATGAAGCTCGGATGCCGGCTTCAAGTTCCGGATCCTCGTCGTCACCGCCACCCCGAGCCTCGTAATAGCCACCGCTGACTTCTTGGGTAGCTCGTCGGTCGAACTCGACTTGTTGAGCTGCGTTCTTAAGGCGCTGCTCCTTCTTGTTGGTGAGCATATCTTTGAACATCTGTCGGACTTCCGGCGGTGCTTTGGTGCATTTGACGACATCGTCGGATGTTCCGGCCAAGTGTGTCTTCAATCGAGTGACGCCTCCACCACAACAAATCATATTACAGTGGATGCATTGCCAGTGGTTAACCTTCTCCAACCGAACATCGTGCTGTCATGCGGGGTCGGCTTGAGATTTCGGCGTCATTTCAGCAGAGTTTCGGGGTGGAGATGAATAAAGTAGAGATTGGAGAGAGAGAGAGTTTGAGAAAGATTGAGAGTTTAGAGAGTTTAGATGAGTAGAGGGGTGAGTGGGGGTAAAAGAGATGTTTTGGAGATTTTATATAGTCCTTAAAATCATCCAAACCCGGCCCTGTTCCACAATATTTATTGTTCTCCTGGTCCAGCTATCTTTTAAAGAGCCGTTGGGTCATATCGGACTGTTAGGGACTTTTTCGATGCGTCGAGCGATGACGAAATGTCCCTTGCATATTTGTAAATATGGACTTGTGTCCATGTAAATTTTTATTCTATTCGTATTCGTTCATGAGAAACCCCGTTGTGCGATCCCCATGGGCCGTGGTACGAGTGGTATGCATTTTGGGGTCATTCGACATTTGGTTCATCCGTTCCGGCTAAGCGGAAAACACAAGTGTTCATTCGTCATGGCCGTGGCCACGGAAAATCACCCCGTCGGGTGGCCCAAATTTTGTCATGCTCCTCGTGCTTTGCGGAACCTTGGGGGTGGCACATGGGGGTTAGAGGCCTCATGTATAGTGTAGGGGAGTGTTGGCTTACGAAAGCGGATGCCTTGTGCGAATAACGAACGAGCGGCCCACATGGGCAAGCGACATGTCGAATTCGCCCAAGGCGATTGCGGAACTCACCCTACACCCGTTTTTGCATTTTCTTATGTCCATAGTCCTGTAAATGTTGTATTTTACTTTACGCCTTCAATACCATTCGGCCAACATGGTCATTGAAGGCGCGGACATGGAGTACGAGGTTGGCGCGTGGTCCGAAATATGCCCCGCGATGTTAAGTCGGGAAGCCCATTCGGGATGGATTTCATATCAAGGCTTATCCCTTGCATGCGATGCAAGGCTGCCGCACGGGTTCTTCCGCTCCAAAACATTTGGCCCGTGACAGTTGGTATCAGAGCCAGTTTGCGATCCTCCAACTGAGAAAGGTCTCGATGCAGACATAGCCGACGCACATTCCGTCTATGGCGCTCGAGTTGCCGACGCAGTGAACCCAGTCGAGGACATTTCGACTGTTGTGTTCGGGGAGTGAAGCAAACATATGATCGATGCAAAGACGGTGACTTTTGCGCAGGGCGGATAGGCCCCTAAGACGCAAAGTCGTTCGCAAGCAAAGCGAGAATTGCAAGCCTCCAACTGAGAAAGCCCTCAATGCGGACATAGCCGACGTGCATTCCGTCTGTGGCGCATGAGTTGCCAATGCAGTGAATCTAGTCGACGAACATTCCGACTATTGTATTCAAGGAGGCAAGCATACATTTATTGATGCAAGGATTGGGACGTTTGCGCAGGGCAGAGAGGCCCCTAAGACGCAAAGTTGTTCACCCACATAACGAGAATTGCAAGCCCCCAACTGAGGAAGCCCTTGATGCGGACATAGCCGACGTGCATTCCGTCTGTGGCGCACGAGTTGCTGATGCGGTGAACCAGTCGATGAACTTTCCGACTGTTGTATTCGGGGTGGCAAGCATACATTGATGGGGGTGATGATCGTGACTTGTGCGCAGGGCAGATGGGCCCATAAGACGCAAAGTCATTTGCGCAAGGTGGACGGTCCCCTGTAAGACGCAAAGTCTCGCACAGAGTAGATCTCTTGCAAGACGCACATGGTGTGCAAAGTAGACTACCTCATAAGACGCGAGGATGGTGTGAGGATGGTGTGCAGGGTGTTAGCCCATAAGACGCACCGCAGAGCCGATGGCTCACGAGGTAACAAAGTCCAGTGCGCGAAGCAGACTCTCTCGTAAGACACACGTTGTGTGCAAAGTAGACTCTCTTGTAAGTCGCAAGGACAGTGCGCAGGGCGTAGTCCCGTAAGTCGCATGATTTGTGCGCGGGGCGTTGTCCCGTAAGCCGCAAGGAGGGTGCGCAGGGCGTTGGCCCCTAAGACGCACCGCAGAGCCGATGGGTTCTGAATTACTGAGTCCTTTGCGCGAAGCAGACTCTCTCGTAAGACACACATTGTGTGCAAAGTAGACTCTCTTGTAAGTCGCGAGGACAGTGCGCGGGGCGTAATCCCGTAAGTCGCACGAGTTGTGCGCGGGGCGTAGTCCCGTAAGTCGCAAGGATGGTGCGCAGGGATGTTGTCCCCTAAGTCGCATGGATTGTGCGCATGGCAGGATGGCCGATAAGGCGCAAGGTTGATGCGCATGGCACGATGGCCTGTAAGGCGCAAGGTTTGTGCGGAGAGCAGCGTAAGACTCGAAGCTCGTTGAGATGGGCTCGGTGGTGGGCACCATGACCCTTGCGAGGGGCGAGTGGGGAAGCAGTGATCCGTAAGACTTGAAGCTCGTTGAGATGGGCTCGGTGGTGGGTGCCATGACCCTTGCGAGGGGCGAGTGAGCAAGCAGTGATTGGCTCGAAGCGACGGTGCGGGCGATGCTCTAGGGTGGCGCGGCCACGGAGCTATGCTCGTTGGCTCTTTGTGCGGAGAGTTCGCGGACGGTGTGACCCGGTTGGAGGAATCTCCCAAGTCGTGATTCGAAGAGCAGCGTAAGACTTGAAGCTCGTTGAGATGGGCTCGGAGGAGGGCACCATGACTCCTGCGGGGGGCGAGTGAGCAAGCAGAGATCGGCTGAACGCGGCGGTGGGGGCAATGCTCAAGTGTGGTGCAGCCACGGAACTTCTCAACACTTTGATGCCCCAAAGCCTGGGACTCTTCATTGCCCAGCAAGAACGGGACTTGGCGAACCGAATAACCATTTCCCGGGTTCATTCACGCGAGCGTTGCTCAACGACGCTCGTGTGCCCCACAAAAGTCTGGGACTTGTCATTGCCCAGCAAAAACGAGACTTGGTGAATCGAGTAACCATTTCTCGGGTTCATTCACGCGAGCGTTGCTCAACGACGTTCGTGTGCCCCACAAGTCTGGGACTTTTCATTGCCCAGCAAAAACGGGACTTGGTGAATCGAGTAACCATTTCCCGGGTTCCTTCGCGCGAGCGTTGCTCAACGACGCTCGTGTGCCCCACAAAAGTCTGGGACTTGTCATTGCCCAGCAAAAACGAGACTTGGTGAATCGAGTAACCATTTCTCGGGTTCATTCACGCGAGCGTTGCTCAACGACGTTCGTGTGCCCCACAAGTCTGGGACTTTTCATTGCCCAGCAAAAATGGGACTTGGTGAATCGAGTAACCATTTCTCGGGTTCCTTCGCGCGAGCGTTGCTCAACGACGCTCGTGTGCCCCACAAAGTCTGGGACGGCCATAGCCCAGCAACATCGAGACTTGGTGAACATAGTAGCTATTTCTCGATGTCCCTTCAAGCGAGCGTTGCTCAACGACGCTGGTGCCCCTTCAAGCGAAGTTGCTCAACGACACTCGTTTGCTCCACAAGCCTGGGACTTTTCATTGCCCAGCAAGAACGAGACTTGGTGAATTGAGTAACCATTTCTCGGGTTCCTTCACGTGAGTGTTGCTCAACGGCGCTCGCGTGCCCCACAAGTCTGGGACTTCATTGCCCAGCTACGAGTTTGGGAATATCATATCCCTTTCTCGCAACAACAGGAGATGATGAAACTCAAGGATGTTCCAAGTAGTCATTTCCTGGTGGTGAACTTCACGGCAAAACTCGACATGTTGCAGCCCCACTGTGGTGTGTCGATACTCAGGCGGTGTTCCCTTCGACAACTTGTGAAGAATTCACTTTAGCAATTGCAAGCCAAAGGTGATGCGGCCGAGGCGAGTTCGACGAGGACGTCGAAGCTTGAAGTGGGGGAGGATGTTATGGACTTTTTCGATGCGTCGAGCGATGACAAAATGTCCCTTGCATATTTGTAAATATGGACTTGTGTCCATGTAAATTTTCATTCTATTCGTATTCGTTCATGAGAAACCCCGTTGTGCGATCCCCATGGGCCGTGGTACGAGTGGTATGCATTTTGGGGTCATTAGACATTTGGTTCATCCGTTCCGGCTAAGCGGAAAACACAAGTGTTCATTCGTCATGGCCGTGGCCACGGAAAATCACCCCGTCGGGTGGCCCAAATTTTGTCATGCTCCTCGTGCTTTGCGGAACCTTGGGGGTGGCACATGGGGGTTAGAGGCCTCATGTATAGTGTAGGGGAGTGTTGGCTTACGAAAGCGGATGCCTTGTGCGAATAACGAACAAGCGGCCCACATGGGCAAGCGACATGTCGAATTCGCCCAAGGCGATTGCGGAACTCACCCTACACCCGTTTTTGCATTTTCTTGTGTCCATAGTCCTGTAAATGTTGTATTTTACTTTACGCCTTCAATACCATTCGGCCAACATGGTCATTGAAGGCGCGGACATGGAGTACGAGGTTGGCGCGTGGTCCGAAATATGCCCCGCGATGTTAAGTCGGGAAGCCCATTCGGGATGGATTTCATATCAAGGCTTATCCCTTGCATGCGATGCAAGGCTGCCGCACGGGTTCTTCCGCTCCAAAACATTTGGCCCGTGACAGGACGGTATTTATCGAGATATCCGATATTGCCCAATATCAGATATCTCGTATATGGTACGGTATTTGAAATCTTGTGTCTATGATTAGGAGGCAGAAGTTTTCCTACTATATGGCAGTCTTGGCAATACTAATATGTAGTCCCCACCCTCCAGGAAAACCTTGTGTTTTGATGCTCGGCTCTGTTCCACGATATTTATTGTTCTCCTGTCCCATGTTAAGTTGGCTGTGTCCTACTTTATCATCTAATAAACCAAAAAGAAATAGTGTGCTGAATGACCAAGTTATTTCTCAAATTATTTGACTTCTTTTCACATATGATCTAATTTGGAGGTTACTTTCAATAATACAAAGTAGGGTGCAGTGGATGACTTCCAAATGAGGACAACAAAGGACAATCTTAGATCTCCTTCAATTGGTATGAAAAACTTTACTACTAAAGAATATGATTTTTCCTTGTCGTTTAGTTAACAGCAAATGGAGAAAAGAAGAAGAAGGTTAGAAGTTGCATACCTAGCCCCCAAGGTGAATAGTACTTTTTGCATTTTTTTGGAATGTAAAAATACAATATTTTCCATTCTTCCTCACTACGTCTCTCACTATTAATTATATTATTAATTTATAAATATCATATAATAATGAATTATGTTATTAAATATATTTTATCAATAATATACTATTAATTATAGTTAAGTAATTATAATATTATTAATGATTAATTGTAAAATTATATTGTATTATTATAGTTATAAATAAATGGTATTTTAGTCATTTGATGTGTACATAGTTAAATCAAACCAAACTAAGAAAGTTAGTGAGAAGTTGTAATTTTCTTATTACCAATCAAACATGTTGCCGGCACAATTTCTTTTAAAGAAATTACTTCCCATTAGTCCTCAAATAAGATATTATTTGAATAAAAAAGTGGGGAAACATGTAAAATTTATCACATATGAAGGTTGTAAAGATTTTGCACTCTGATGTGCTTTTTTCTTTATCTTTGGTCACAAGAAAGTTATATTGGTGGTTGCCTGTCTCTGTTGTGAAAAGGATCAAGTAGCTGCTTTTTAATCAACTGCGATTAAAGAAGAGCATAGAGGAAAGAGAATATTGAATTCTTTATTTGTTCTCATCATCATCATCATCATCATCATCATCATTATCTTGCAAGCCCTTAATGCCCACTGAGATCAGACATGCTCTTATCCAGTTCCTGAGCAACTCAAACTCTGTAAGCGGCCTTGTGACTTTGTCATCATCTTTTTTCCTGTGCTGAAAAGGAATTGGGTGGTCTTCAAGAAGAGGGCGATTCACTGAGGAAGCAAGCATAAAATTCGGCCATGGCGATGCCATTGGAATTGGCGGCATACATAGTGTGCATGGTCTGCAACGCCGTTGGAGACTGGCTCTCGTGGTGCGTGGCAGTGGCTGACGAGATTGCATTCGTCATCAGGTTCAGCGATGTCAGCTACATGTTTGCTTGATGAATTTGTAGCTTCTTTAAGGATCTCATTCTGCAAGATCATCTATTCTTTATTCTACTTGTGTTACTCCGATCTTGATGATGATAGGAGATCAATTATTTTTCTTCTTAATGCCTTCAATATGATCAATGAATATGATAGTAAAGTGCTATGGGAATAATTGAGAACAGGGCACTAACTTGGAATGATCATATAGATGAAGTTCTTGGTTGATTAATGTAAATTCTCCTTCATTCGTTCAAGCTTATTTTTCTTGCTCATAAATTCATGATATCTTTCATGTTAGCAAAGAATCCAAAAAAACCTTGTTGTTCAGTTGATGCAAAAAAAGATACTGGAGCTTCATTCCTGCACTTAAGAATTGTAGGATTTTAGTTGCAATTCTCTTCGTCGTCTTTATATTAGATGCTGCCGAAATTTTCATTGTTTTCTTTTTGTTGACTCCCACAATCGTTTAGCTGAAGCACACAGATCAGATTCTTACAACAAAGTAGAGAACGAGACTCAAACTTTGTGAAATAAATATCATTCAGAATAAAACTCCTGCAACTGTTCCCAAGTCAACAATTTCTCCAATTTATTTCTGAATTTCAATAGAATTGGACATTTTATATCACACTAGATCAGTTTGGAAATTTTAATTAATTATTGTATAAAATATAAGATAATAATGCTCTTGAGAAGGATCATGTTAATCTCCATCCTTCTTCCTCTGTAGGAAGCAATCTGATGCATTAATGACTTGAAGGATAATGACCAAATGGGTCACGGAGTCACGGTTGTATTATGCTATTTTTCTGCAGAGGAAAACAAAAAGCAATCACGCAAAATGAACATTAATCTGATGATAATAACATTTTGTGATCGCACGTTCATTAATTGGGCCTTATTACTAGGTGGTTTAGGTAATTAGGTATGTTTCATTTTGGGAGAATGCAATGAAAGTTCTATAAATTTTAAATTTTTTGAACTTTTGTCCTATAAATTTTATTTCGATATTTTATGTCTTATACGTTTGCTCTATAGCACAGATTTGATCCTATACGTGACTTAACTCTCCATCCACGTAGACATAACGTCGTTCATACACGTTGACATATTTGGTCATATAAGTTTAATTTCAAAATTTTTTGTCCTATATATATGTTTCGTAGCACAAATTTAGTCATATATGTGACAATCCGTTAAGGTCTTATTTGTTTTATGGTAGAGTATGATTTATTATGGTACGATATGATTTAATTTTATGTTTGGGAAGACTTCTAATAAATGGTCATGATATAGTATGATAATCTCATGGTTTGAAAACTATAAATTTTAGCCAAATTTTTAAATCATGAATTTAGTGGTTTCTCATGGTTTCATGAAATTTTATTTCTAAAATATCATCAATCAAAATTTATAATTTCTCTTATGCTCTTTATATACTCATATCATATTAGACTTTTATATATCATTCTTGATCGGCTTAGCCAATACGTCATTTTTTTTTCATAACTACTGTCATTTAACCATACCATACCATACCATCTTTCCAAACAAGATAATAATTTTTACGATATCATATCATACAATATCATATCATACCATACATTACTAAACCATGCTTCACCTCATCTAAACAAGGCCTAACTCTCCATCCACGAAAAAATAAATGACGTTATGTTCATGTTTACAGAGTTAACAAACTCACTACTAGAATATACTACATCAACAACGGGGATCATCGACGGCTGGAAGAATCGTCAGAATAAGTCACGGCTTTGCGTCGGCCCAGTCGGTCGTGGCTGATGTAACTAAATCAGCCGCGGCTCGCATACGGCCGTACAAAGTCGTCGCTCATAGATCATGGCACGCATGGCGCGCGAATTAAAATGGGTTAGTAGCCACGGTTTAGCGGGGGCCTCATAGCCGTTGGTGATGAGAGTAATCGAGCGCGCGAAATAAAATAGATTAGTAGCGACGGCTCCTCTACGCCGTCGGTGATATGCGAAGTCATTAGCCACGGCTGACTGCGACCGTCACTTATTATTTAATGCCACGAACGCGGCGCGATTATAAAACTCTCTTAACCGACGGCTCTGCGAGCCGTCGGTGATAATAAAGTTACATATCCACGGTGTTTCGACGGCCAATGCGCCGTCGGTGAAAATCCTTTTTATTTGCGTTCGCGCCCGACCCTTCCTCTTTCTTCCTCTTCCTTCTCTACTCGCCGCTGTCGCCGCCGTCCGTCGCTGCCAAGTTGCCGGGAAGTCGTTGCCTATTTCCACCTCTGTCAATCGCCGTCGATGAACCTTTCGGTATGCTCACTTCCTCTCCTCCTCCGTTAAATCCCCACAGCGTCGTCGCCGCCCTTTCCGCCCACGCTGCCTCTCCGCGCCGGCGTCGACCCGGCGTTCATCTTAGCGCCGGCCTCAACCCGGCCGACGAGCAGTAGTCGACAGTGATGCCGGCTACTGCTTGATTAGGGTAATTAACCCCTAATCAAACTATGATTAGGGTTTAATAACCCTAATCACAGTTTGATTAGTTTTTTTAATTATTTATTATTAATTTTTAGAAATTAATTATTAATAATTAGAAATTAATTGTTAATTAGGTTAATTATTAGTTTAATATTAATTAATTAGTCGCGCGGAATCGTTCTTCTTCCAATTCACATAATCCTTACACTACTAGAAAAATGGGCATCAGCAACGGCTGATGCCGTTGCTGAGCCGTTGCTGAAGATCATCAGCAACGACCGGAGCCGTTGCAATGGAGCCGTGGCAGAAAATCGCGTTGCTGATAACTTAGCAACGGATCAGCAACGGTCGCTCGGGTCGTTGCTAAAAATATTATCAGCAACAGTTTTGCCACAGACCTAGAGCCGTTGCGGATAACATTAATAGCAACGGCCGGTGAGCCCATAGCAACGCCGTTAGTAAAAGCCCGTCGCTAAGCCGTTGCTGTAGGTCATCAGCAACGGCTTTCGATACACTTTTAGCAACGGCTTTCCCACGGACGGTCGTGGGAAAGCCGTTGCTGATGATGTGAACCTGGTAACGAAAAAATTTCAAATTTCAAATTTCCATTGATACATTGATACATTCTGATACATAACTCACACACTCATACACTCATACACACATTCATTCACACATCACAAATACACCAAGATATACATCAAAACAATTATATTTATATTGATAATTATCCACAATAGTATAAAAACTATTCAAATGCAAAATTGAAGTATCAATATCCAAACAAAATAAATTAAACAAGTCCAATATCTTAGTAACAAAGTCAATATAAAAAAAATCTCACGATGACGATGGAGGATGGTCTGGATCATATGGCGGGGTCTGGAGTGCTTGAGTGTACACCGGCGTGGACTGACTCGAGGACGATGGATTAGATGATGCCGAAGAGATGCCTGCTTCGGGATGACCTGACATGTTGCGTAGCATAGCTTGTATATCCGCCATCATCTGACTCTGGCGCTCCATTATCTCAGTCTGACGCGCGACCGTGTCCTCTAGAGTCCTTATTCTGCTACTATGATCATAATCGAATCTAGAGGTGGACGGCCGCTCACCAGCGACCGGAGGGGTCGGTGCCCCAAGTGGCCCTAGTACGGCTCGAACATGACCACTATCTGCAAAGCCATATACGCGGCCATGGTCCCAGCCACCTGCGGCCTCGACCCACGTTGCTGCGTCAAAGTCCTCGGGGTGCCCCCGCGCTGCACCACCGTCTGGCTGTAGGTCTCCTACTCGAGTTTGATTTTTTGTTTAATATTTATCATAAAACTTAAATTATAAATATATAATGAATAATTTAAACAAATATATAGTTATCATAATGTATGCAGCGCGGTTGTCGATGTACTCCCCCGTCCCATGTGCTCGACGGTGAGTCTGCTCAAACACCGCCATCGGGGAGGGTCGCTGGACAGTCCAGTCATCCGACACCGTCGTCTACATTTACAAAACAAATACATTAATTAGTACACATAGTAACAAATAAAATATATAATTAAAAGGTATACTTACCATACGGTTCGCGTGCCCTGCAAATGCAACAAAGCCGCCGGTGTGATGCGCTGCTCCCCCAGACATGCGATTTCTAGCCGCATTCCGAGAAACCTCCTGCCATCGATCCGTCGACCATATTCCCACGAGCTGGTCCCATATATCCAGAGTAATCCAATCGGGGCCGTATCCCCAAGTCTCCGCGATGTTAGTGGTCCCAGCTCGGGCCATCGCCTGGGACCGAGCCTGCCCCAGCTGCCCGTTGTACCTCACACGGGAAATAGCCTCCCATGCAGCGTAAATGAATGACCTCTGGTCCTCGGCCTATGTAAAGCGAGCCTGCAAAATAATAATATCAGTACCAATATTAATCATCATGCATGTAAAAATAATAATAATACGTGCCTCAAACTCGCGCCATAACATGTCGACATGCTCGCTAGGCACGTGAGACCACGTAGGCCATGCCCCGTGCATGTATCGTCGAATAGTAGAAGAAATGCTCTTCGCCACTTCTTCTTGCTCGAACCTGCACAACAAAAATAAATTTTAATATTATATTATGATATAATGAATTTGTAATGATTCATAATTCATGATATATTATCGCTCCCCAATCACGCTAATAAATCTACGTGACTCTGTGGCTGGTGGAGGCTGCCACCTGTTCGGCCCACGTGGCCGCCTGCGTCTGGATGTACTAGCCTCGGCAGTATCATCGGCATGAGGATCAGCAACAGGAGGATCAGCAGCATGAGTAAGTGTAGGAGTCTCACCGATCGGAGACTCTGAAGCTCTCCTGCGACGATAACCACGACCAGACATATCTGTCGAATAGACATATAATCAGATTATTATATAAATAGTAGAAATATATTTAATAAAATATATACTTTACAATTATTCATCATCATCTGAATAATAGTCTTCGAATTCTTCCTTTTCTTCCTCTTCTTCCTCTTCTTCATCTCCAGCTTCCTTAATTTCATGATCGTCATCATCAACATATTCAACTTCTAATTAAATTGACGTTGTGTCTGCATCCTCGAGTATTGGAATAATACGATCTACAGCAGGAGGATCATCTTCTTGATAGAAACCATGTGTCATATCAGGTATCAGCTCATTTTCTCCTACTATCAGATCAATTTTTCCTCTACCTTTTGTCTTACAGACTACACGCCAATCTGCTATATCTTTATTTCGAGTAGGATACTTCGCGTAATATACTTGTTCGACTTGTGATGCTAATATAAAAAGCTCATTTACTGCCAATTTAGATTTGTAATTAACCTCAACAAGTTTGTATTTTGGATGAACTTTCATGCCCCTTTCTGTTGTATCGAACCAATGACATCTAAATAGAATAACTGATTTCAAGCCGAAGTAGTGCAACTCTATCACTTCTTCCACCAGTCCATAAAAATTCATATCGCATTCAACATAGGTTGTCCCTTTCACACAGATCCCAGCATTCATCGTCTTCTTTGTAAATGCATATTCAACCGTGTGAAATTTATACCCATTAGCAAAATATTCGCTATAGCACGACACAAGTCGCGATGGTCCACTAACAAACTCAAATATTCTTTCATCTATTTCAGCTCTGTGATCTTTGCTGTAAGTCTGAATCCAAGTAGGGAAATCACGATTCTGTAATCTCTCCAATTCTTCATCGTTGTGAATAGAGTATTTTTGCACCATCTCAATGTCAAATATATCAATGAATTGTTCAATCTATGGACAATTGAGTAATACATACAAGTGTGTCAAATGATACTCTTCATTGCTTAAGTGTCGAGATGGACGAGAACCAAAAGCACGACCAGAGTGACAAAATATATTTAAACGTCCATCTGAATATCGAACACCCCCGTCGTCGTTACGTGGAAGACGATCAAATCTTGTCTGTACTGTCGATTTAAAGTAAAATGAGCAGAATGTTGAAATTTCTTGGATGATATACGATTCAGATATTGATCCTTCAACAGCTGCGGTGTTCTTTACTTTTTTCTTTAGACGATTCATGTATCTTTCAAATAAGTACATCCACCGATATAGAACGGGGCCACCAACTCGTGCCTCGTATGCCAAGTGTATCGGTAGATGCTCCATTGAGTCAAAAAATACAGGAGGAAAAAACTGCTCCAGCTTGCATATGATTTCAACAATATTATTTTTAAGTGTTGACATATCTTCAACTCGAAGGACATTTGCACAGATGTTTCTAAAAAACATACTTAATTCAGTCAACGGACCCCAAATATTATCAGGTAGAAGATCTCGAAATGCGTTCGGAAGTAATCTCTACATGAATACATGACAATCATGGCTCTTCATCCCTGATATTTTGCAATCATCGACGTTCACACATCGAGATAAGTTTGAAGCATATCCATCGGGTAATCTGAGTTCTTTTACCCATTGACAAACATCTTTGATCTGTTATTTATTTAACACATATAGGGCCTTCGGTTTCAGATATCGTCCGTTGACCTCTTGTAACTCCAACTCTGGTCTTTTATAAAGTATTTTCATATCATGTCGGGCTTTAACATTATCTTTAGTTTTTCCGAAAATATCCATCAAAGTGTTGAAAATATTATCAAACACATTTTTTTCAATGTGCATGACATCTAAATTATGTCGAATCAATAATGAACTCCAATAGGGCAATTCTCAAAAGATACTTTTTTCACCCAGTTATGTGTTTGGTCAAAACCTAACACTCTTTCATTGTGACCAAATACTATATCTGGAAGTGCTGAAACACGTGCTAACATTTGTTCACCAGACAACATCGGTGGTGGCCCATCTCTTTCGACTCTGTCCTTAGTAAATCTATTACGATTCCTTCGATACTAATGATTAGCCGGTAGGAATCGACGATGATAATCAAAGAATGAGATTTTTCGTCCGTTCTGAAGACTGATAGATTTACAGTGTTCCATACAATACGGGCAAGAGAGTCGGCCGTGAGTGCTCCAACCAGACAACATGTCGTACGCCGGAAAATCATTGATTGTCCACAAGATCGCAGCCTTTAAATTGAAGTTTTGCTTTCGATGACAATCATAAGTGACAGCTCCCTCAGTCCACAATGTTTTCAATTCATTTATCAAGGGTCTGAGAAATATGTCAATTTCTTTTCGCGGACCCTTAGGACCTGGAATAATCATCGAAAGATAAATAAATTCATCTTTCATACACATTGACGGTGGCAAATTATAAACTGTCAGCAGCACTGGCCAAACTGAATAAGGAGTTGCAGAATGTCCAAACGGATTAAAACCATCTGTGCACAATCCCAATCTGATATTTATAGTATCCCTAGCAAATGAAGGATAACATGTATCCAAATGTTTCCATGCTTCACTGTCAGATGGATGAGTCATTACTGTATCATCATGACTTCTTGCATGCCAACTCATGTAGGGGACTGTCTTTTCCGACATGAATAATCTTTGAAGCCTCTGTGTTAGTGGAAAATACCGAAGCACCTTAAACGGGATATTTTTCTGTCGGACCGATTTCTTCTCCTTGTAACGAGGATATTGACATACAAGGCATTTATCCAACTGCACATTTTATTTATAATATAAAATGTAATTATTTTGGCACGCGTGTATTTTTTCATACCCAAGCCCTAATTTTCTCATTAGCTTTTTAGTCTTATAAAAAGTTGGCTCAAACTTGTTATCAGTAGGCAACATTCCATTAATCAATCCAGCAATTCGATCATACGCAACTCCGCTGATATTACAATCGGCCTTGATGTTTAAGAGCTGTGTCATTGCTGAAAACCTAGTGTATTTAGGACAATTCTCATACAAAGGTTCATTGGCAGCTTTCAACATCTCGTAAAATTCTGCAGCTTCTTTATTCGGTAATTCAATCTCTACCGTAGTTTGTACTTCTGTGATATCAACCGCTGTAGTATCTGGTGGGACTGATGTCTGAAGAACTGGTCGATCAACATTATCATTCAGGTGGAATTGACCCCTAAGACTATCAAGTATCATAGTTCTATAGGGATTAGATTGACTGGATGAAGAAGCACCAGCAGAGGAAGATTCACCATATGTCTGAACGACAGGATTGCTCGACGTCCCGACTTCACGTGACTCCCCGTGACAAGTCCATAGAAAATATCTTGGTGCAAATCCTTTGCTATATAGATGCAGAGTGACAGTCTCCCGATCCAAAAATCATCCATTCAAACAAATACGGCATGGACATCGGATTTGATCACCGATGCTAACGAAATTCCGATTCGAATAGGCGAAATTTAGGAAGTACATTACGCCTAATCGAAACTCATTCGTTAAAGCTCCACGATTAAGACATCGGTACATCCAACTTCGATCAGCCGACATGATTCTGTCAATCAATGACAATTTCTTTGGTTAATGTCTTTAGGTGAGATTGTCTTATTCCATTCAGGATTTATGTTATTTATATTGCACTAAGTACTTATTTTAACCGCTAACTTCATTCTAAATTTCGGCAGCATCTCCCTACAGTTCTCCGAATACGCATATCATCTGGGCGCGTATCGGAGAACAAGAGAGATATTGCCGAAATTTAGAATAATTAGTTAACAGTTAAAATAAAAACGTAAGTGTAGTACAAATAACTATATTCTCAAATTATCCAATCAGTGATAATTCAAGAATTGTACGTTGTATAAAAGATCATTTACTTCTTTTACACGAACATACAATCCCCGAACGGATCTAAGGTTTTGCTAAATCATATCCGACTCGTCGATGCGTACGTGAAATATATCAACTCGTCGGATGGATGATTATTTTTTAAATGTTTCGAGACAGTTCGAGTCCATATTGGACAATTCCGACACGAGTCCAAATTAGACGATTCTGGCGCACATCCGAAGTGGACGATTCCGACGCGCGTCCGAAGTGGACGATTCCGACACAATGCCGAAGTGGATAATTCCAAAATTAATCTAAATCCTAATAATTAATCTAACAAATTAAACAATTAATCTAAATAATTAATTAACATATAAGTAAAAAATTATAAATTATAAATCTACTCTTTTCGGCGGCGGTCATCGGCCGACCGCCGCCGGCCGAAACCCTAAAAATAGGGTTTTGGTCGGATTTCCCGCCGGCCGCAACGGGAAGAGACGGCCGGGCGGCGATGAATACCTGAAATCGGCGATCGAGGACGGACGGCAGCGTCGGCAGCGGCAGCTCGGCGTCGGCGGCGAGAGGCGGGAGGAGGAGGCGGCGGCGGCAGCAATGGGAGGAAGAAGGGTCGGGCGCGATCTGTTGCTAATAAGTTATCATCAGCAACCTATATAAACTTATCAGCAACGACTCACTCGCCCGTTAGAAAGCCGTTGCTAATAAGTTATCATCAGCAACGGCTCACTTGTCCTTTAGAAAGCCGTTGCTGATAATTAAAATCATCAGCAACGGCTCGCGTGTCCGTTAGAAAGCCGTTGCAGATACAACATATCTGCAACGACTTGAGCGGCCGTAAGCATGCCGTTGCAAATAGCAACGGCTTGAGCGGTCGTTGCTGATAGCCATTGCTAAAGACTCAATTTCTAGTAGTGTTATAGAACAATGATTCTGGATAGTCTTTAAGGACAATTCCATTTAAATGATAATATTGAGTCGATTACTGAGACGGTAGTGCCACCAGATACAATGACAGTTGAAGTGACTAAAGAACAACCTGAGATACAGATTGAATTGCCGAATAAGGAGGCTGCAGAATTTTACGAGATGTTGAAAGCTGCCGATGAACCTTTGTATGAGAATTATCCTAATTATACAAGATTTTCGACAATGACACAACTCTTGAACATCAAGTTCGATTGTAATATCAGCGGGGTTGCGTTTGATCGGATTGCAGACTTTATCAGTGGTATGCTACCTCCAAATAACAAGTTTGAGTCAACCTTTTGTAAGGCAAAAGAGTTGATAAGGAAATTAGGGCTTGGGTACGAAAAGATACACGCGTGCCCAAATAACTACATTTTATATTATAAAGAAAATGCATAGTTAGAACAATGCTCGGTATGTGAACATCCTCGTTATAAGGAGAATATATTGGTCCAACAAAAAAATATTCCCTTTAAGGTGCTTCGGTATTTTCCACTAACACCGAGGCTTCAAAAGTTATTCATGTCGAAAAAGACTACCTCCTATATGAGTTGGCGTGCAAGAAGTCGTGATGATACGGTAATGACTCATCCATCCGACAGTGAAGCATGGAAATATTTGGATAGGTGTTATCCATCATTTGCTGGGGAGACTAGAAATATCAGGTTGGGATTGTGCACAGATGGTTTTAATCTGTTTGGTAATTCGGCAACTCTGTATTCAGTATGGCCAGTGTTGTTAACAGTTTATAATTTGTCGCCCTCAATGTGTATGAAAGATGAATTTATCTATCTTTCAATGATTATTCCGGGTCCTAGGGGTCCTCGCAAAAAAATTGATATATTTCTCCGTCCCCTAATTGATGAATTCAAAACATTATGGGCTGAGGGAGTTGTCACTTATGATTATTACCGGAAGCAAAACTTCACTTTACGAGCTGCTATATTGTGGACAATCAATGATTTTCTGGCCTATAGCATGTTGTCTGGTTGGAGCACGCATGGTCGACTCTCTTGCCCGTATTGCATGGAACACTCAAAATCCTTCAGTCTTGAGAATGGTCGAAAAATTTTCTTCTTTGATTATCATCGTCGATTCCTACCGTCTAACCATCAGTATCGAAGGAATTGTGACAAATTTATCAAATGTAGAGTCGAAAGAGATGAGCCACCACCGATATTGTCTGGTGAACAGATGTTAGCACATGTTCAGTTACTTCCAGATATTACTTTTGGTTGGAATGTAAGAATCTCAGGCTTTGGTCAAACACATAACTGGGTGAAGAAAAGTATTTTTTAGGAATTATCGTATTGGAGTTCATTACTGATTCAGCATAATTTGGACGTCATGCACATTGAAAAAAATATGTTTGATAATATTTTTAACACGGTGATGGATATTTTCAGCAAAACTAAAGATAATGTGAAGGTCCGACATGATGTAAAAATACTTTGTAAGAGGCCTGAGTTAGAGTTGCAAGAGGTCAACGGACGATTTCATAAGCCAAGGGCGTCGTATGTGTTAAATAAACAACAGATGAAAGATGTGTATCAATGGATCAAAGAACTCAAATTACCCGATGGATATGCCTCAAACTTATCTCGATGTGTAAACGTCGATGAATGCAAAAGGACAACGTATGCTGAATGTGATATTGACTTTTACGAACTATTGGAAGAAGTCATTGAATTATTATTTTTCGGATATAAATCAGTTGCCCTTTTTAAATGTCATTGGTTCGATACAAGCGATAGGGGCATGAGAGTTCATCCAAAGTATAAACAGCTAGTCGAGGTCAATTACAAATCAAAATTTACTTCAAATGAGTCATTTATATTAGCATCTCAAGCTGAACAAGTATATTATATGCAGTATTTGTCTCAAAAGAAAGACATTGCAGATTGGCGTGTAGTCTGTAAGACTAAAGCCAGAGGAAAAATTGACCCAATAGTTGGAGATAATGAGCTAGCATATGACTTCTATCAAGAAGAGGATCCTTCCGAAGTGGAACAAGTTAGTCCAATACTCGAGGATGATGACACGGAGTTAGTTTAATTGGAAATAGAATATGTTGATGAGGACGATAATGAAGTTGAGGAATGACATAATGAAGATGAGGGATACGAAGAAGAAATTCAAGATTCAGATACAGAAAAACAAGAAGAAGAGTATTACACGGATGATGATAATGACGATGATGAATAATTGTAAATGTGAAGTATATATTCAATTATTAAATATACCTATTATATATAATCTAATTATATTAAATTTTTACAGCTATGGTTCAAAATATCAGTTCTCGAGGAGGCATTCCTTGTAGGACCCCCCGACTATTACCACCCGCCCCGCCTGTATCCACTGACCCTTCGTCTTCCACCACCATCCCCCCACTTGGTCCGGCCACCATTACCCCACCTGATCCATCCACTATTCCCCCAGCTGATATAGTTACCATCCCCCCACCTCCAGCTACTATCCCTTCAGCCGATCCAGGCCCGTCGACATCGAGACGTAGGCCACGAGGGCCTAACAGAATTCTCCCTCCGCCACCCGAGGGACAACTGCGCAGAGCAGTTACTGTGCGCAGAAGAAGGTAAGCATATGCATTAATTATTTCTTATAATTTATTTATAATTCAAAATATCATAATATGAATTTATATATGGTGCAGATTTGAGCAGGAGGACGTCCCCCGCACGATAGCAGGGACAATCCGGAAGTTTATGCACGGGGCGTGGCCTACATGGTCTCACGTGCCCCGTGAGCATATAGATTTATTGTGGCGAGAGTTCACGGTAAGTATATTTATTAAATTAATGTTAATGTTAAATATTGATCGATAATAATAATTTTTTTTGTAGGATCATTATACATGGCCGGAGGACCAAACCACTTTTGTTGAGGCTGCATGGGAGCGTGTTGCCCGTGCTCGCTATAACGGGCTGCTTCAGCAGGCTCGTCAGACCGTGATGAGACGGCTTGAGGCCACACATATAGGGGAGACTCGGGGACACGCCCCCGAGTGGATTCCTGGCCTTGTGTGGGACTAACTCGTTGAGTGGTGGGATACTCCTAAGTGGCAGGAGGTCTCCCGGACTGCGTCGAGAAACTGCATGTCCGGGGGGGACGGCACGGGGGCGCGCCACACTGGTGGCTCCATATCTTTTGCGGTGCATAAGCGTCGTATGGTATGTATAATTTTCTTACTTTTAATAAAATTATATATTATGTATAATGATACTAATGTATTTGTTTTCTAATGTAAGACGTGTGTGACGGAGGACGGCACCGTCCGACGCCCATCGATGATGGAGGTGTTTGAGCGCACTCACCGACGTCGACGAGGAGCGGGGGACTACATTGATAGCAGAGTCTCGTATATAATGGTAAGTATTTATATATGTCTATTTGATTTACACAATTTTTATTTATAGTTTATATATATTTAAAATATAAACACGTGTAGGAAACTTATTCGACGACTGTGATCGAGCGTGGAGGGACACCGGAGGAGTTCAACGCATGAGCTTAATTGGGTGGAGGCAGCAGGTGGCTGGGAGCACGGCCGTGTTTATGGCTTTGTAGACAGTGGCCATGCACGTGTCATGCTCGGGCCATTTGGAGCACCGACCCCTCCGACTGCGGGTGAGCGGCCCTCGTCATCCCGAGCGCAGGACTAGAGCCGGATAGCGGCCATGGAGTTGGAGCTCACCCAACAGAGACAGGCGATGGAGGAGCAGAGGCACGCGATAGAGGAGAGGATGCAGGAGCAGAGGCTGACGATGGAGGAGCAGATGCAGGAGCAAAGACGATCGAATGACGAGTTGAGACAGACGATCCAGAACATGCAGACACTCCTCACTCGGATTGTGTCTCAGTTCGGCCTTCTACCTATGATGTCGCAGTCGTCGTCCTCCTCGACCCAATCGACGCTCCCGACACAGTCGTTGTCGACTCCACCGCCGCTACCGTCGTCGTGAGATTTTGATTAATTGTATTTTGTTTATATTTTGATACTTGATATAGATGATAATTTGATATTTGGATATATTTTTATACTTGAATATATATATGATATTTTGATAATTATTTGCCTCCGATTTGAGGCTGAGATTGATGATATTTATGTAAAACTTATATGTTTGGTTTCAAATGCATGTGTATGATATTTTCTGATTGTAATATGTGATTGAAAATAGGTTGTAGTCGATATATCATTGTATATAGGAATTTGCAAAATTTTTAGTTTTTTCAGTTACAGGATAACATCTTTAGCCACGGTTTATCCACGGTTCACCGTCACTAAGCCGTGGCTGAAAGCCTATCGTAAATGGCTGATGGCCTGGACATGACCAAATATCACGATTGCTAATAGTATCACCGATGGCTATGCGCCAAGGCTGATGTGTTGGTATCAGTGACAGCGCCCAGAGCCGTCATTGATGATTTTAAATCAGTGATAGTCCACGAGGCTGTCGCTGATGATTATGTGTGACGGTCGTGTGGGGCCGTCACAAAACATCTGAGACGCACACATCAAAGACGATTTTTTACTACGGTTAACGTCGTTCGTGATATACATCACTGACGGTTCAGCCACGGTATCAGCCGTCGCTGATGACCATAATTCTAGTAGTGACCGTCATGGATAAGACCAAATCTGTGCTACGAAACAAACATATAAAATTAAAAATACCAAAATAAATTTTATATGACTTAAGTTCAAAAAAATTAAAACTTATAGAACTTTCGTTGCACTTCTCTTGTTTCATTTCATTTTCGTTGCACTTATTTCTACATCAAATAGTCATATATTGAGTTCAATACTCCTAGTATTTCAACATCAAAGTAGTCTTAGCACCTTTAGAGAATAAGTAAATGACTTATTTCGACGTTAAAGTAGTCATATGCCGAGCACAATACTCCTAGAGTATATTTGCTTCATAGGATAAGGATGAATATGATAAGTGATTGATTAATATTTATTATTTATTTAGTACATAGTGTAAAAAAATATATGAATAAAATAATATAAAATTAATATTATATTTAATGTACACCAAATTTTAAAAAAAATTATCCAATCATCCCTCATATATATATATATATATATATATATATAATTCGCCTATGCCCCGTGTCATTTCGCAGTGAAAGTTTGTTGATATAGCATCCTCTCATTTTATAGGTTTTTAATAATTTTTGTTGATGGTAACTTTGTATTTAATATGTGTGTTTATATTTAATACGTATGTATTTATATTTATTACGTATTTTTATATTACCTATCTTTATATTAAATGCCTTAAAATTGTACCTTAAAATTGGCTTAATTGTTGCCACCACCTAAATGTCTTAAAATCGTACCTTCCAAAATTTGAGAGATTTTAATTTAATTTATTATCAACATTCACAACTGTGATGTGGCATTTTCACAGCAAAATTTGGCTGACATGACAATCGTATAATTTTTTAAAATTTAATTATTTTAAGTGATTTTTTTCTCCATACAATTTAATGGTCAATTATACCCACTTTCCTCCATTAAACTCTCACCAATTCATGCAATCTAATATTAAATGATTTTTTTTCCCATACAATCTAATGTCAATTATATCCACTTTCCTCAATTAAACTCTCACCGATTCATGCAATTTAATATTTTAAATAATTAACCCACATTACCCACCCATGTTATCTCTCTCTCTCCTCAGGATTTTTTTCTCCATACAATTTAATATCAATTATACCTCATTCTCTCAATTAAACTCTCATCAATTCATGCAATTTAATATTTTAAATAATTAATCCATGTTATCTCTCTCTCCTCATGCAATTTAAGGTGCAATTGATTGCATGCAATTTAATATCAATTGACAAAATGCAATTTAATATCAGTTGACAAAATGCAATTTTAACGCTCAATTAAAATATATGTTACAATTACCCAAATAAATTCCCACTTCTCTTTCTTTCTCTCCATCGGTTGAGTTAGCCAAATAAATACTCACTTATTTATCTCTCTCAACAGTTCAATTACCCAAATAAAAACTCATTTCTCTCTCTCATTGGTGCAATTATCCCGATAAATTCCCACTTCTTTTTATTTCTCTCCCGTTGCAATTATATACTCACATCTCTCCCTGCAATTAATACTCTCTCTCTCACACACACACACAATTAATTTCTCTCTCATGCAATTAAATAAAATTAACAAGTCTCTCTCTCCCCTGCCTCTCACAATTAATCTCTCTCTCATGCAATTAAATAAAATTAACAACTCTCTCTCTCCCCTGCAATTAAACCAAATAAATACTCTCTCTTAATCTATTTTACCTATATATATATCAACATTTTTTCAACAGATCTGAAGAAAATATTGCTCTCATCACCGAGCGTGCAAGAGGCATTGACAGAGCACGACAAAGCTCTTCTGTCGCCATGGCGATTGACTCGTCATTGCCGACATCCAGGATGACAATGGCCACTCTCTCTGCTCCTCCATCGGCCCCGCCTCCTACGTCCATGTTTTGCTTTCTTACGGAACTCTCCTAACTTCCCACTCCAAGCTCTCGATTTAATTTGGAATCTGCTACAGGAAATCCAAAAGCAAACACAACTTTTCTATTTTTTAAAAAAAGATTAATGTTTCTTTTTAGATTTATATTTTATTGATCCTTAAATTATAGAAGGTGGTCTATTTATATTGGACTTTTAGTATTTTCTATATCAACCTACTTTTTAAAGTTTTGAATTTTGAATTTCTTATTAATTTAAAAAAATAATAAAAATATATTTTAATGTATTGAAATATTTTTTATATTATATTTTTTAGTTTTTGAAATATAATTTATTCAATTTATTTTTAGTAATATTTCAAATGATAGAATGCAGTCTATTTATATTGAAATTTTAGTATTTTTTTATATCAACCTATTTTTTTAATGTTCTTAATTTTGGATTTATTATTAGTTTGAAAAATGAATGAAAATATATTTTAATGTATTGAAATATTTTTTATATTATTTTTTGAGTTTTGAAATACCATTTATTGAATTTGTTTTTAGTAATTTTTCAAAACCAAAGAATTATTTAGTTTAAAACAGTTTAAATTTTTTATTTTATAATTTATTTTAATATATCTTTATCATATTTGATTTTTATCAGTAAAAAGAAAATTATTTTGTAATTTTTCTTTTTTATTTATTTTAGTTGTTGAAATTTATATAGATTTATTTTAATTTCTGAGTTTTTTCAAGTAAAATATTATTACCATGAAGTTTTTTTATAAAAAATACTTTAAAGAAAAAATATATTTTAAAACAAATGCATACAATTATATAGAAGCATTATTTATATATTGAAGTCATTTTTTTCTTGAAAATATTAAGAGAGTAATTTACATTTTATCATAAATTTACCTTTTTATTATTATGAATTTTACACCATTTTTATATATTTTTCTATATTTATTCTTTGAACCTATTTTTTATGAGGACATTAAATGTTATATATATATATATATATATATATATATATATATATATATATATATATATATATATATATATATATATATATATATATATATATATATATATATATATATATATATATATAATGTATAAATTTATTTTATCATATTATCTTTTGTATTCTTCAAATATCATTTTTTATTTATTTTTAGAAAATTTATATAATTTTCAATTTTTATTTTTTTAATTTAGTTATCTACCCTTTATAAAATTTTAATAGGTGCAATTTACTTTATGTTTTTGTTATTTGATACTTTCCCTTGAAATTTCTTACTTTTATATAAATTTTAAAAATTATAACAAATAAAATTATCAAACTTTGTATTATAGTTCTTTAACCCAGTGATATATAGAAAATTATCAAACTTTGTATTATAGTTCTTTAACCCAGTGATATATAGATCGATAAAGAATAATTCTTTAATTTTGTAGTAAAATAAAAGTTTATAATTGAATATAATATTTTAAATTTTTATAGTTAATTATTTATTACATAATTGAATCTTTGTTATATACCCTAAAAATAGTATTTTTATTAATTTATTAATTTATTATTTTTAATTACATATTTGGTCATACATTTTATTTTTTTAATTTACTCATATTTAATATAATGTAAAAAGAAATCAAATATTACAATAAATTTATGATTGTTGAATAAATAATTAGTTTAGTAATATATTATTTTATGCAATTAAAAATGAATATGTTTAATTGAAAAGCTTGAAATAAAAAAAAATCAATTATCAATATTTGAATTATGTCATTTTAATATAAAAATTAATTTACAATGAGTTTTAATTTATATATATATATATTGAATATATTAGTGTGTTTTATGAAGTTTAAGCAATAAACACAAATCACATTTAAAAATAGATATGTATATTTTTTACTTGTACAATTATATAAATCAATTTAAATTAATATTTTCATGAAAAATGTGAAATATTTCATTTTAATAGGATCTGTTTCGAAAACGTGGAATGTCAGAGAAATTTCAATTATGTGAGGCTTAGAAAGAAGTCCTGCGTCATAGAGTGCAGGGGACTTTTCTTCTTATTCTTTGTGAGGTCCTTCTCAAACAACGCGTTCCTTCCTTATCACTTAGTATAAGGAATTCTATTTTTCTTCCTGGTCAAGAGAGTCCAAGAACTCCAAGGCATCTTGGAGTCTTTCCTCCGGGGGCCGAGGAATCCCACTCCATCACATCTTTCATCACTTGATTGGTGACGGCCAGAATTTGGTTCGGCGAAGGATGGAGCCCTTCCTGCGACAATAGAACTTCAAGATCTAAAAATGAAGGTACTTTTGAAACCCACTAGAGCTAGGTACATCTCACCTTAGCCACCAAAACTTAAAATATATGTCTCACAACCTTTCGTTTTACAATTCTAAAATCAAAGCACAGTCTTAATCCAAAGTTAGGATTGGATCGGGTGAGGAATATGATTGAGCGGATGATTTTTTGGTTGACCTATAGTTTTCAAATGACGTACTACATGAAGCTTGTTTGGGGGCTTTTTTGTTGTTTTTATATTTTTTATGACTCGATAAATACCAATAGTCTATCTTTTTAAAAAAGCATTGGATCAAATTGAATCCGAGTATCAAAAGACAAATTCTTTTCTTAGTGTGTTGGGGCCACAGTTAGTCCAATTTGCTCACAATATTACGAAACTCGGGATTGCACTAATCATTCAACCAACGATTATATTTTGATTAATTAATAAAATTAATCAAAATTAATCATGTAATATCCTGATTTAGTACAATTATTAATTTCTGCTTAAATATTTTAATTAGACCAATAATTTAGATCTATGAAATTGACGAATCAATTATCTCATCTAATAAATCAAATTTATTTTTAAAAATTATATTTAACTAACAAATAGAAACTAATACTAGTTTGAGAAATAAAAAATAAATGGCTTTTGAAAACACAGGTAGCATTACATATTTTTATTGAGAAATATTAAAAAACAAATAAATCTGATTAATTGTGAAGATCATGAGTTCATGACAAATGTGGTTATTATTTAACTTGGTAATTTTTTTTTATTTTTTTAATAAAAATAAAAAATTACAGTAATTAACCGTACTAAAAATCGAAACCTAAATTCGTAGACAACGTATGCCACCAACTGTGGGTAGCATTTTCCTATCAAATTGGATCATCGACTGATCATAATCAAATAGAGGCCGACACTGTGATTGATCACGACAAAATAAATTAATGAATTGGGAACAAGTGGACACGTATAAAGAGGATCATCACAAAATAAACTAATGAATTGGGAACAAGTGGACACGTATAAAGAGGATCATGATCAAGTTGCATGGCCCTTCGTTTTCTATAGCCTGTCTCATTTCTCCTGCGATGATAATGTTAAATATTAGTTTTCATTTATTAAATAAAAAATTAAATTGAATAACATTTTTAACTTTTATATATGCTAGTAAAAAATTAAAGAAAATTTTCTAAACCCGAATATGAATTCTCAAAATTCTTTGAAACCAAACATGATCTTTAAAATTCTTGAAATCGGAATCAAATTCAAAAAATCTCGATATATCCTTTCACATATTTTTTTTTCAAGAGTTTTGGTGAAACTCTTAAACACACTAAATTTGATTCATTCAAATTGAGGATCTCATTTCATCTATTTGGATTTAGGGAATAAGTATATTGGGTTTGTACAATAGTGTATATAGTCAGGTTTAAAGTTATTATGATTTTTTAAAAATTTTATAATGTATTTTCATGATCAAATGACCAATGAAACTCTTGAAACTTTTCAAGAGTTTTGGAGGAAAATTGTACACACTCAATTATAATTATTCAAGTTTTGAACCTCATTTCATTCAATAATTTATAATTATTGTAATTTTTTAGGTATTTTAGGTTTTTATTATCAAATGATTATTTTTAAAAATTTTCAAAAGTTTTGGTGAACGTTTGCACGTACTCAATTTCATTGATTCAAATTGTGTAATCTCATTTAACTAATTTAAAATTATTATAAATTTTTAGAGATTTTAGAATGTATTTCATTGGTCAAAATGACTATTTTCACTAAAATTTCAGTGAAAGGGTATGTGGGAGACTTTTTGAATTTGATCCTCGTTACGAGAATTTCGAATATCATATTTGGTTTCATAATTTAAAAATTTATATTCGGATTTAAGAAAAAAAAATTTAAAAAATAATTATATTTATATTTATAACACATTCCTTTGTGATATTAGCAAGAAGATGATGATAATAATAATAAGTAAGAATTCATTAATGATTTAAAATCATGGTGGAAGAGCAGCTACTCGAACATTTCTCGAGGTTAGAATTAAATATTTTGTATATGCCATTAATTTATCATAATAGCAATTTTATGGAACCAGAATATTTTTAATGAGAATTCTTGAATTCAAGATATGATTGCTTAAATTGTTAGACTAGAACCTGAATTTCATAATACTTTTTTTCCCAAAGTCTCTAATATAATATGTATTTTTTTTCCAAAAATCTAAAAAATAATTTTAAAATAATTAATTTTAATTCATGAAGTATATTCTTTATGATATGAAGGAGGTGATAGAATTTTAAAAATTTTAAACAAAAATATATTACTATTTTCAGTTTAAACTTATTATTGTAAACTATGAATAAAATTTTCTAATGTATTATAGACTTTTGTTTAAATATAATAAAAATAATTATAAATTTAAATAAGTAAATTAGTTTTATCCAAAATACTTTTTATTAAAAAAATAGATTTAGATTCGATGAATTAAAATTAATTTTTATAGAATTATGAAGGTATTCTATACTTTCAAATCAGTATAATATTTTAATTCAAAATATTTTTAATTTTTTGACATTTTCGTATACATCATTGTTATACAAATAATTCCTCTAGATGTGAATTTGGGGCCTAATAATTTGAGGGAGTCATTCGGGCTCGGCTCATTGCGGGCGTGGCCCAGAATATAGAACAGGTGAGGCCCATGTTGTTTAGGCATATATACGTGTCAGTATCTGATTGGCAGTCAGTAGCAATGCCCTCTTAATTAGAATTAATCACTTGTCAAGTTGAATTAAGAAACTATAAAAAAGCTCCCCTGTTTTGGTTGCCTCAAAAGTTCTGGTTTTTAAAATTTTAAACCCTTGAACCGGTTTATGTGAACGGGTTCGGTCTTGAAATAATTAGCAAAAACTATATATTAATTTTTATCTTAAAAAGTATAATATATATGGATCTGAAAAATTCTCGTTTATCTTAACAATTTTTTTAAATTATAATATGAATCAAAGAATTTTTTTAATTCATAATAAGAATATAAAAATTTTTGAATTCATTTTTTTTTTTCAAAATCCCTTAAACCCTTCGAGCTTGATATGATATTCAACTTTAGACTATAGTAAAAATTTAATATGTTCCGTACTTTCTCAAATAACTTAAAATTAGAACAAATTAAGTTAACAGGAATTTTCTAAAATGAGAATAATTTTATTGAAATTTTCTGGAACCAATATATATATCCCACGTACCTATTTGAATAAATTACATTGATCTTTTCTAAAATTTAATAAAATTATACTAATTTTTTTTATTTATAATTTTATCTTATAATCCTTTGAGTTTTATAAAAAATTACATAAATTTTTTTTATTACGAAATAAGATTATATAATTTTTTTTTGAATTTTATAAAATATTACGTAATTTTTTTTAAAAAATAATTATTCAAAAATAACTTAAATAAATAGAAGAATAATTTTACTAAATCTCAAACAAAAATCCGTTTAATTTATCAAAAAAAACAAATTTGGCATGTGTTTTTGGATACCATCCAGCTGTACGTACACTTTTCATCGGTTTTCTCGCTTAATGGGAGTGTAGTTGGCAACCTGCCATCCATCGTCACTCGTCAGATAGCATGCGTTGTAACTGGTAAAGCACAAAGTTCCCCGGTTGTCATTATTGTCTAAATAAACAAATCAATCAATAGTCAAATCTTCACCACGTGGCACCAACTCAACGTGCTAATCTGATATCTCTTTCATAAAAGTACAAATTAGTGTGGCCCCACTGTTGTCAAAAACATGTCAGCAAAGCAACTATATGATGATCACCCTCATGGAAACCTTTCTTCCTCCCCAAACCAGTAGATCGCCAACATAGATCAGAAATCGACCATGGCAACCCTCACCGTCCCTCACCCAGTTCCTTCTGCGGCTGAAGACGCCGAGCAGGTCCGCGAGGCCGTCAAAGGTATTCTGTTTTGCAACTTGAGATGTTTCGTGTTTCCGATCGGCGTCAGTTTGTGAAGTTAATGGATCGGATCGATCCTCTGTGGGTGAAAAGAACACAAATGAGTTCTGATTTCTGCACTTGGATCATCATCTAGTATAAACCTGGAGCGGCTATTTTGGTCGCTTTTGCATAATCTTTAGTATAAAATATTCAATTATTTGTTGACTTGGGATCGTGGATCATTTCATTAGATATGAGAAATGTTGCATCTTTTAGGATCTTATAACACAAACCAAGGAGTGAGTATATAGTATGCAATCCAGTTTATTCACTTTCACCATCCCTGTTCCATCTTCTCTACCTTCAGTTCGATGATCTGTCCTTTGCCTCCCGTTGGTGTAGATTTATCTCCATCCTTCATAATCTGATAGCATTTGACATCATTATATTTATATATGTATGAAGAAAAAGTAGCCTTTATTCTCCAAGGATCATTTCCTATTAAAATGCATCCAGTTGTTGATCTTGAGAAGTGTCATTCACTCGTAAGATCTTCCAAACTATATAGACATTGACTGTCTCTCGCGTAGTGGATGTTCAACTTGGGCATATCACATAGGTGGTTAGAAGTCTCTAAGAATTTCAAGGGCTCTTATCAGATGCTCATCTTGTGGTGAAGTTCAGAGTGAACATCTGCAACTTCTAAAATTTTATCCCCTGATGTGTTTTATTAAATCTTCGAGTAGTGGACTTAATAATAATAATAATAATAATAATAATACCTTCGAGTAGGGAAAAGCCCACATTACCAGAACTTGTGTAGGATTTAGGCAGAGAAAACAACCGGAGTTGGGCTTGATGTTTTACTTTTGTGGTAGTGAAGATTGTAAGGACCAAAGAAGTGAATATTTGAATGGAGGTTCTGCAAGCCTTACTAGGCGTCTATTGTTCTTATGTCCTTTAATGTCCATTTTTTGTGTTTTCATTTAAACACCCACTTAAAGCAGCATAGTGAAGCAAAAATATTCTGTGAGAGCTCTAAAGCCTAACTATAACACATTCTGTGTTAGGATGGGGAACTAATGAGAAGGCACTGATTGCCATATTAGCACATAGAGATGCTGCCCAACGGAAGCACATTCAGTTGGCTTATGAAGAAATGTACCAGGAGAATCTTATCAAAAGACTTGAATCTGAAATCCATGGAGACTTCGAGGTACATAGTTAGCTCTGTCTTTATTTCTTTGGGTCTTTGTGCATTCTTAAGGAAGTTGCTATCCTCATCAGAGAGCTGTCTACCGTTGGCTTTTTGAACCAATCGAGCGAGAGGCCATGATGGCTAATTTGGCTTTGACAAAGAACTTGAACTACCAAGTGATCGTAGAAACCGCATGTGTGAATTCTCCAAACGAGCTTCTGATTGTGAAGCAGGCTTACCATGCTAAATACCGTCACTCATTGGAGGAAGATGTTGCTGCTCACACAGGTGGAGATTTACGCAAGGCAAGTCAATCTGCAAACATATATAGTATTTACATAAGGCAAGTCAAGGCTGGGTTCTTAAAAGTTCATTTTATTTGCAGCTTTTGGTTGCACTAGTGAGCACATACCGATATGGTGGGGATGAGATCGATCTACGCTTGGCTCAATCCGAGGCCAAAATTCTTCAAGATCTCATATCACAGAAGGAGCTCAACCATGATGAGATAATTAGAATCTTGGGCACTAGAAGCAAGGCACAACTTAATGCTACCTTCAATTGCTACAGAGATGAATTTGGCACTCCCATTGAAGAAGTATGCAATCTAGTACTTTGCCACTACAATATGTACTACTTGTTATGTCTGGAAACTAAATTACTTTGATATATTGATTAGTCACTTTCTGGCGAAACTGCAAATGAATATGCATTAGCACTACACATGGCTATCCGGTGCATCATCGATCCCCATATGTACTTTGTCGATGTGAGTTTTAGTCAATTTTCCTTTGCAATAGGCAAAGTTAGAACTAACTTCTTCTTGTGATCTAATTCAGTCAATTTGGAGTGGCAGGTTCTTGATGATGCTCTGAGCAAATCCGGTGCCGATGAAGACACGCTAACTCGAGTGATCGTAATGCATGCGGAGAAGGACTTGGGGGTAATCAAGGAGAAGTTCCAGAAGAGGAAGAGTGTGCCCCTCGAACATGCAGTGGACAAGAAGACTTCAGGGGACTACAAGAACTTTATCCTTGCTTTGGTGGGGAACTGAGCACTTGTGCTTCATGCAAAACTCTGCTATTTGGTTATGTTTGCTATCAGAGTATGCTTGTCTTGTAGAACAAACTTCCTTTCTCGGCTTGTGTGTGAGCTTGGCTTGTGTTTCCTCCTAATAAAGTAGCCGTTGAGTGCTATTACCAGCTTCTCGTCTTTTGTGTTAGATACTGATCTGAAGTTAGACATTGCATTTTCTAGTTCTGAACAGTTCTAGACAAGGTGGTGATTGGTTATGGAATTGCATTATACCAGCAACCAAACATGAGTTGTGATTTTATGCTTTTGACGATTTAAGTTATTGACTCCCATGGATCATGTTAATTCTCAATGCAATAACAAATCGAAGCCAATAATTATTTTCTTTTAAGTAAATGAACTAACCTCGACCATTAAGTTCTAAATCTTGACATACTTGTGAGAATAAAGACTAATAAAATTGTAAAAAAAATTGATTTGTAATATGAGGTGTAGATGATATGGGCATTTTTATTGAATGTATTGTTCTATTTATACATTAATTTTAAAAGCTAAATTATCTTTCAAGAATCTCAAATAGGCGTGCAATTAGTTCTAAATAGAAAAGAGATTAATACAATCTACTCTTATACCAAATTTATGAGGTGCCTCTATTTGATCATGATAGTTTGGCCCTATCCGAAACCCAAATTGATTTCCAAGAGTGGGTCCGTTTCATACGATCAATAATTCAATACCAGTACTTTGAAGGACTACTTGCTATTGTCAAGAGTGGGTCCCAATCCAAATCAAAACAAAACAAAAATCCACTATTAAACGACAAGGACTACTTTGAAGTACAAGCAGTTTCTAAATTGTCGTGTTGTTACCTACTTTGCTTGTAGGTATGTAATTAGGCAGAGGAAATAAACATTTTTCTTGTTTGAATGATATAAAAAATAATAAATAGAGGGGAAGGGAAGAAGTTTTTTTTCCTTCTACTAGCAAATCAAATTAAAATTATTTTTTTTTAAAAAAAAAAAAAAGTGAGACAATGTCACACGAATTCATTTCAAGAAATTCAAAATGTACATAAGAAAGAGTACAACGGGATAGACGCATGGGAAGAAGAAACTTACAACCGGTTCCCCTATTACAAGGGCCTCGCGGAAGCTAACGAGCCTGGATGTGCAGGCGAATCCAAAAAGACATGGCAAGTCTAACAGTGTTATCAAGTGAAAATGAATCATCTCTAAAGCTAGATACCCTTGTTTCTAGTTTTCCAAATGCTCGAGCACCATATCATCGCCGCAAGTCTCATGCCCTCGGTCAAGGTTCCTAAGGCTCCAAAAGTGCGTGGAAGCGAAGAGAACATTAATAGTCCGCATTCAATGAGAAAGCAATTCCAACTTCTTGTGATGCTGATGCAAGTATGCAACCCTCTAAGAAGGTGCACTGTCGTTTCGGGCATTTCTCGGTAGAAGTTGCAAAGTAGGTCGCCTATGTGAATCTCGTGCTTCAAAAGCATGTCCTTGGTGTTTAGTCTCAGTCAAAGCAAAATCCACATATGAATCTTCATTTTGAGAGGACAATGACCCTTCCAAACACACGAGTAGTTCAAGTTCGCGACCATCAAGAAGCGGTATGTTGAAGCCGTCAAAAAGATGTCGTTCTTGGCCCATCGCCATCTCCCCTGATCTGGATCCTCAGTTAGCAAGACATCACTCAGGAAATCCCCTAGCTCCTCAAAACGACCCTGGTCCACATTGTCGGCCCAACAGAATCGCCACCCGTCCTGGCCAGGCCCGTACATTTCCGCCACCGACGCTGATCGCCCCTACATATATGCCTTGTAGAGATCTAGAAAGCTGTTGAGATCCTACGGTCGTGCCTCCATCGATCATTTCAGAAGCTCGTCGACTTCCCATCTCCAAGTATCACTTCGAAATCGACAGAGAAGGAAAGTTTCGTCTGATGGATGCCTCACCAAATACTTGACCATCGGGTCAAACCGTGTGAATCACACCAAAATAAAAATCACATCTGACCAATGAAATTCAAGAATGTGTAACTGTGTAAGGAAATAATCAACAACAAATTGATCATATATCATATATTTGGTATATTCATAATAACTTAGCTTCAGAAGACTGTATCAGGTATATATATATAACAATAAAAATCAGGCCTAAGAAGTTTACATAACAGTCATCCATATATTAATTAATTTGTCATAATATCATGTCAAAATTGTCGCGCAACTTTTATGGGCGGGCTGTCTATAAAAAATCTATGAACGAGTGAATATGAATAAAAAAAATGAACATGAATAATAAAAAAATGAATATGTTCATGTACATTCTTTTTTTATTCATGTTCATATATATATATATTTTTAATCCAGGTTGAGTAGTTCAAAAATTCATATCCAATCATTCTTAGAGATTTATAAGGCGGTAAGTTTTTTTCACAGTTGTAGTCAGGAAACTTTCCACGCTAAATGTGAGGCTTCCGAGGTATCAGCCAATTCACTCGTCAAGCATGGATCACTCATCACGTATCAATGAGATATCTACTCATCACGTATCAATGAGATATCTACCATATCAGATTTAGAGATCGTGAGGTGTTTGAGGAAGAGGCAAAAGAAGACGGCGAAGAACTCTTCAATGAGCACTGCAAAGCTCGTCTTAATCGCCGGCGCTGTTGCTCTGCTCTCGGTCTCCTTTTCTTATCTGAACTCTTCTCCATCGACGGCTGGCAACGACGTCGGCGGGGAGCTCAGACTGCTTCCGCTCGATGGCGCGGTCGGGCCGGAGAGCGTCGCCTTCGACGCCAGCGGCGAGGGGCCGTACACCGGCGTGTCCGATGGCCGGATACTGAAATGGAAGGAGGACGAGCAAGGGTGGATTCATCATGCCTCTGTTTACTCGCCGGAATTGTTAGTTTCTGTGTAGTTTCTTTCTCTAATTATTAATTGTTCTCTCTTTGTTGCTATCAAACATTAATTGCGTTTGAAATGCATCACAAATGAATTGAACAGGGCAAACACATGCAAGGGATCAAGAGACCCGAAGAAAGAGCACGTGTGCGGGAGACCCTTGGGCTTGCAGTTCAACAAGAAGAAAGGGGACCTCTACGTTGCAGATGCGTACTTCGGCCTGATGAAGGTCGGCCCCGGCGACGAGTTTGCGGCGCCGGTTGCCGCAGGGACGCATGGCGTTCCATTTCGCTTCACCAATGGCTTGGACATTGATGAAGGAAGCGGAGCAGTGTATTTTACTGATAGCAGCAAACGCTTCCAAAGAAGGTAACCAAGAACTAGTTTTGAACTGATTGGTAAACACTAAATTAGAATTTATAACCCAGATTGGTTCTTGAAATAGGGAATTCACGTCAGCAATTATATCAGGGGACGCAACTGGGAGGCTGATGAGGTTCGATGCTGACACCGGAGAGGTGCAAGTCCTCCTCGAAGGCTTGTCCTTCCCCAACGGAGTGGCGCTCAGCGGAGACGCCTCCTTCCTCCTCCTCGCTGAGACCACCACCTGCAGAATCCTCAAGTATTGGACTCAAACACCCAGACTCGAAGTTGTTGCGCAACTCCCAGGTTTCCCGGACAACGTGAGGAGAAGCCCGAGAGGAGGATTCTGGGTGGCAATGCACTCCAGGAATGGGAGACTGGTCGAATGGGCTCTGTCGGTTCCGTGGTTGAGAAGATTTCTGTTGCTCGTCGGGAGCCGCCTCAACCTCCAGAAGTTGTCTTCTTCGGTGTTGGGGAGGCGAAGAGGAGCAGCGCTCGCTGTGAGATTGAGCGAGGAGGGTGAGGTTTTGGAGGCATTGGAAGGGTTCGGAGAGAGGAAGGACATGAGGTTCATTAGCGAGGTGGAAGAGAGGAATGGCAGCCTGTGGGTTGGGTCTGTCCTCATGCCTTTTCTTGGAGTTTATCATTTACACCATCCCGATTGATTATGATGATGCATTTTTTGTGTCTTAAAAGTGCATCCAGTAGAGTAGACTAAATTGCTTCCGAGACCGAACGAGGAGAAAAGACACTCGAGAAAAGTCAATCTGATCAATCTGTTCATTAAGTCATTTTGTTTGAAGATAGAAAAGTTAATAACTGAATATATTTTCTTAAGAGGAAGTTTTCTTTAGAGATATTTGTGGGGGGTAATATTAGAAATATCAACCATGAACAACAGGGTTTAAATAACAAAAAAAAAATTGCGACAATATGTACAGGTACAGTGGACTATAAAATATGAGGATGAAATCCTCTATCTGAAATCATTCCCCGCCAATGAAACGCATACTGGCATGTATTTTAGTAGCGAAACATGAACTAAAATACGAAATTGATCATTGAGACAAGATTTTCATTCATGTTAGAGTAAAAAGTAACAGAAAAGTCATGGCAAATCATTAAATCTAATTCTTCTCAAATAAAAAAAAATCGAAAACATCATATGTGCCTAGCTAGAAAACACTCACTAACTTTCTAACCAGTCACTCCATTGGAACATAGAAGATATCAAGACAAAGCATTGTTTTTCAATTCTTAGAATATAAACTTAAAATTTTCCAAAACCGAAATACACTTAAAATGCATGTAACTTGCTTGTGTCACAATAGTAATTTTTCGTCTAGATAAAAAGAAAGTGTTTATCCCACATAAACATCAATTCTCTCACACCTTAGAGCGGAGAAATACGCTACAAAAAAACATCCTTGATGCACTTCACAAGCCAAAAGCAAAAGTTATGCCATATCAACTACAAAATATATAACTTTAGCATCTTACAGCAGAGTTAGATAATAGTTAAAGAGACAAAAATGGTTAAGCATGCTAATAACTGCATTGATGGTTATAGAAACAAAAACAAAAACTGTACAAATTTAGGTGGAGGCATCAGCAGACCGAGGCTCGATAGAGAACTAAACCAATGCCAGTTCCAGCTCAACTAACACCTCCTGCCAAACCCATCACTGTTCTCCAACACTCGCCATTACTCCACACTGCAAACCATCATTGTTAGGAAAACAAAGACACAAATGCCAGCACCGGAAGGTAACCTAAAATCAAGAATCTGATTCCAATCTGAGTACCTTTGGAAGATTTCTCGATCCAGGGGCCATTCATGATATTTAAAATGCTACAAGCATTACTGTATTCTAAATCCGGAAGCAACTTTGGCGTAAGCAAAAAACACCTGCAGATAGCAGTGTCATTAACACTGATAAAATCTATACGGGTGATAAACAAGCATAAATAAATATGGTTGAGCATCTTTCTTACTGAGGCGTATTCAGTTGACTAGCTGCTCTGACAAGCTGTTGAAACATTTTCCTTTCATTTATGGGGTCCATCCCTAGGTATTAAGAGTGTGGTCAAGGATACATACTTGTAAAATACCAAAGAAAATTACACCCAGGTGGCAGTGACATACCTTGGTTTATCTCATCAACCACGCGGAAAGGGCAATTTGTAAGATCTTGAAGAGAGACGAGATAAAGAATTGTTGAAACTGAGCGTTCCTAGGAGGATAAAATTAAGAAAATTAACAAAGTACATTATATACATATGTTTAGTACGGAGAGACTCGATAATGTGAAGGTTCTGCAATACCCCTCCAGACTGGTGATGGGCACTCAGCACTTGAAGTTGTCCAGATTGCCTGTAAGAAAAGTCCTAGATGACTAACGGGAATTACTAGAACAGGACCAAAAAACATTATTTGAACAATGGCATGACAGTGCAATGAAACTAAATAAAGTAAGTACTAAGCAAAAAGAAATATTAAAGAAGATCAGTAGAACTGTACAACTTCATGTGATTAGTATGCACCAACATAATGTAAAAAGATCTTGATAAAGAGCAAGAAAATTAATATCTTAAAATTTCAGACATGGAATTATTAGTGCTTTAAAACATTGATAACTGCTAGTTTGACAATTCATGTACAAAGTATATACCACATGGCAACAACCAAAATATCATCATTCTCACATAAATACAAATATATGTGTGTGTGTGTGCGCGTGTGTGCATGTATAAAATTTGAACTAAATTTGAACAACAAATACTGACAGTCTGACACATCAAAGAACAAGGAAAAAACTATTAAAGAACACGACAAAAAAGGGTTATTGTTTCCCTGTACTCTGTAAATTGCTACTTCTTAAATGACTCTTGGCTGCAAAATGAAGCTTGTTGTTATGAGCCATAGTGGCAAACTGTTTCAACCATTCTCAACAAATTTTCTCAGAAAGGTGCCAAACAACCATGGCTATCAAAACTTCCACCAAATTTATCATTTTTTCCTTTAATTGGGTATTTCCAATTAAGATTCTAAGAACCCCATATTCCCATTATATGGCTGAAAGGCCCAAACTTGACCTGAAAGGGATAATATATCAAATTTGTCCAAATTAAAAACTTCTGCATCTGATATGGCTCTTGTATATTCCTGTGGCCTTTATTGCTGTACTTTAGGCTCTTCTACTTTTTTCTTCTTCCATCTCCCTTCACTTGTAAGTTTCATTTGCTCAAAAAACTGAAGAGATCAATAAACTGTGGAAGAGATATAATAAAAATAAAGATATCTGTAGAGTTGAGAGATGTCAACTGACATCAAACTTCGTATCAAAGTCTACATGGTGGAAGCTAACAATGACAAAGATAAGATTCAAAATTTAAAAGGTTCCTTGTTGCAAAAAAAAATAATCAAAGGCTTGGAATAAGGTCTATAATCTCAAATCAATATACATTTTGTTCCAGACAATCAAACTGCTGAGCAATATAAAAAGACATCCCATCCCAGTATAAACAATGAAATAAGATGCAGCTTTCATAGAGCCCAGTGTGGATGTTATATAGCTCCTTTTTGGGTTGAATAGTTCAAGATATAAAACCATGGTTCCAGATACATAAAACTTCCTCAAGTTAAATATTTGATATTTTGATTAAGGCTAATATCAGTGCTCTCCAGAGCAGCACATGAAAAGACCACCAGAGCACCACCAGTGCTTATATCCTAAGGTAATATCCTTGTGAAACACAGAAATAAATAGCTGCATGTGAACATGGATTTAGTAAAAATAGTGCACTTTCGAGGACAGGAGAAACTTATGTGCTTAACTTATAAAGATGGGCACTGAGATCAAGAGCAATAAAGAAATGATATAAGCTTTACAATTTAAATTCTGGATTAAGGATATTCTGATATAGCCATACTTTGAGAGAGGTTCAATAAGTAATAATGATCAATTATCCTGTTCTAAATTATCATTTTTACATGAGAATCCATTATTAAGTGACAAAAATCATAACATTTCTTGCAAAATCAATTTAACTATTATAATTAAAAATATAACTATTGTATGTTTTTTTGACTAGGTAGCTACCTGAATTTGACTTTTATAAGGATCCCATACTTGTCAAAGTCCATATCATGCTCATCTGAAAAATGAACAAAAATAATGTGAATACATAAGATACAAGTTCAACATTTGCTAAAAAATACAATCTAATACCAAGTGAAACCTCGCCAGCAACAGCCATTTCTTGAAAATTTTTACTAAATGTATCATTTATCTTCGAGACAAGATTCCGCAACATGGGAAGCCAATTTTCCTAAATGATAAACTTTTTATAAGAAGCCAGTATAAAGGAACTAATTAACATTTCTGCCAAAGAAATATAATATGTATATCATAAAGGAGCTCACACAACCTTTACAGTGTTTATTTCGTCCAAGCATCTAGCTAGTTCTTTCTCATCCACTTGAAGTTTAACTGCTAGGGCGTCTATCTGTTGCACATAGATAGAAGTGAAATAAAATTCACAAAATACTCTTTTGTAGTCAGCATACATTTATTCACCTTGCGTTGACGAATTTCATACTCTTCAAGAATATTCTGATTAAGAAACAAAATGGAGTTTGCTTCGGAGATATTATCTTGAATTGCAGCTTCCAGCTCCTCTACAGTACCTGGCATCTGCAACCATATAAAGCAATATTCCATTACCAAAAAGAACGATTTATGTGTTATTCATGGTCACCAGACCCAAACAGCTGAGAACATAGAGTGAATACCAATATCAATTCTCTAAATAGTATTTTTTTTTAAAAGTACAGATAACAATTTCGGCTCTTACCAAACTGCAAGTAGTAAAACATAAGCTCAATAATTATCAGGGCATTGTGTTACGTTCTATTCTCTGATACAACAATAGTGTATATTAAAACTAAGGCTCGTGTAACCTGAAGCATAAAAGAACAGAAGGAAAACAAAAGGGTGGATTAAACTTAACAAATTTACAAGTTGCTAATATACTTCCTCGCTACTAATTCCTCTATGATATATATATATATATCATTGTATTCTAACAGTTTTTCATCCATTAAGTTATTCAATCAAACAAAATAAGAATGAAACTTCAGTAAGAAAAGGTTAACAGGGAAGATGGGATTTGGGTAAAATATAAAACTGAATTATGCAATTCAAGTAGACAACTGAGAACTAAGGTCTTGTTTGGATGAGGTGCGGCATGGCATGGCATGGCATGGTATATGGTATGGTATGATATGATATGGTATGGTACTACAATTATTGTTCTCTTGTTTGGAAAGATGGTATGGTTTCATTAAACTAGGAGAAACCACCAAATTCATGGTTCAAAAAGATTTGGCCAAAATCCATGGTTTTCAAACCATGAGATTACCACCATAAACCATGACCATCCTTTGGAAGTCTTCCCAAACAAGAGATTGATGTAAAATCATACCTTACCATGAAACAAACAAAGGGGTAAGAGGGGAAAAAATTCCAATCACTTAAAATGTAAGGCAAATTTAAGTTTATAGGAAAGAGAACATGAAACCCTGCTAATATTCATGCTTACGTGCAACTTACCAATTTTCATCAACATGCATAGTTTTCAGATTTCACTAAGAATTCAACATAGATTAATTAAAGCCAAAAAAAAGGTTTTCTTGGGTTGGTCACATGTCGCTCATATTTTCATGATATTTATGATTCTCATAAGATTTTATAACTTCTCTTAACATTTTCATTATTTAATGAGACTAATACAATTTTAGAATATTAGTTCATGTAACATAATGAGTAATAATTTAAGCAAACATTCATGAAGATATATTACTATATTTTAAATTATGAATATCTGTCATTCAATTCTAAACTGAAATGTTTAACAAATAGTAAAGAGAAATTAAAAAAACAATTGGAAACTAATTCAATCTTATTTAAAAGATTTTTTATACAATCAATCCATGGTAGTTTATCCATGATTGGCACAACAGAAAAAAAATAGAAAACCATTAAAATCTGATGACGATATCCATTTTAATATACCTATAGTTTTATAGACTTATAGTCATAAAAAATGATTTTCGATAAATGAGTATCTAAATTAAGAATATATATCCATGAAGAATTTGTAAATATAAATTTCTTTGATTCTCAAATATTTTACTAAATACAGAACTAAAGATGTTTCATCTAATAAATTATTTTTATGTATGCATGGATGAAAAGAAACATTTTTTTTTATCTTAAACATTCTATTAGAATTAAAAAGAGTAGAATTGCAGCTAGAACTACATTAAAGTTTCTATTCATCACAAAACCTATTTCACTCTTAAACTAACTTTTTTAGTTAAATCAGTAATACAATTATAATAAAATTATATATAATATGTTTAAAATTAATATGATAGTTATTCAATTTGTAATTTTCAGTTAAGCTTATTATACTATTTATTAGCTTTTTATTTCCTTAGCATTGTAAGGTTATTGTATCTAGAAAATGATTGGACAAAGCAAAATAATAAATCAATACATAAAGTTTACAGGAATATGTTAAAATAATGATATTATAAATTTTATACTCGTGAAAGTTATTATAATATTTTTAAGAAAAAGATATGTTGTTTATATCACAGGTAAAATTCATTTCCAAAAAAAATATATTGCTCACTAATCTTTCGATATTTTTTAAGAAAAAAAGATAGAAAGATGGAGATATATTATACTCTGAGAGTAAAAAACATCAGAATTTTTTTTATTACTAATTTGACATTATTAAGTCTAATTTTACAAGTATAAAAAATATTCAATATATAATTTCTACAAATTAAAATTAGATATGAATACAACTAATAACACATAATTAATTTAGATTAATAAGCAATTCCTTTGAAATGATAAGATTAAGAAGATTAATATCAAAAGGAGAAGGTACTAATTTGCCGTCCATGTTTTTTTGGCTCAAAATTCTTGTTATATTGCCCCTGACATTGGAACGACATCAAGAATCCTTCAAGTGATCTGACATGTCATGTGATGAGTTGGCACGTCATCTGCCAAAGGTATTATTCCCCCCCCCCCTCTCATGTTTGTCTAGGGGTGGCAACTGGAACCGGTTAACCACAGTTAACCGGTTGACCGAATCGCAAAATCCGGTTTTGGATAATGGTTTTGCGATTCAGTTCTGAAACTCAAAAACCATTTTAAAACGGTTCGATTTTGGTTATCGGGTCGCGGATAACCGCTAACCGAAACCGGTTATAAGTTTCGGTTGCCGATTATCCGCAATTAACCGTTACCCGAAACCCTGAAACCGTTAAAATATAAGTTATTAAATTATTTAAACCCGAAACCCGTTACTACTACCCACTAACCCACCTACCCATTACCTTATGTATAAAACCTGAACCTAACCCTAATTTTCCCTCAGCCAACACTCCCGACAGCCGACTCCCACCTTCACCATTCGTCCACTCGAGTACTCGACTCACTCGCTGATCTCTCGCAGTCGCCGCCTCATGCCTCCATCGACTCCCTGTATCTCCCCCCTCGGCAGCCCTCGCCGACTCTCGCCGACTCCCAACCACCCGACTCCCCCCTTGGCCCTCGCCGACTCCCCACTCGACTGATACGCTCAGCCTCGGCGACGACGGCTTCCCAGCACGGCAGCACTCGACTAATACGCTCGACAACTTCCTCCGGCTTCCCAGCACTCGACCGATACACTCGACGACGGCTTCCTCCGGCTTCCCAGCACTCGATTGCTACGCTCGACGACGGCTTCCTCATCGGCGGTGGACTGGTTCATTTCGGTACTTCATCTTCTTCTTCAATTTGATCATGCCTTAATGCCGAATTTAGCATCTCTACCATATCCTATTTTTGGTTTGATCATGCCTTAATGCCTTAATGCAGTACTCCTTTTTGGCTTTATTTTTGGTTTTTAAGGCTGTAATTACTGACACATAGCTTAATGAAACTTCAACTTCATTCTTGGTATCTCATTTCTATCATGTCTCATAGCAGTTTTAAGGCTGTAATTACTGACCTCTTGTCTGTCATGAAACCTTTTTTGTTTGATTATAAGATCATTCTTTGTTAATTGTACTGATACAATTCCTGATAACAGTTTGGATAACAGTGTATGCTATTGTTTTCATTATTTGTTAGGTTAATTTTTTATTATGTCATCAATGGCCGATACTAGTTTTGATGAGTGGGAAAAGTATTACTAAGCCTACGCCACAAATTGATCCTGATAGTTCACCTAGGCCCCCAATCCTATTATCTTCTTCAATTGTAGAAGAAAATAAAAAAAGGAAGGTAACTTCTAAAGTTTGGGATCATTTCACCAAACAAATCATAGATGGGCAAACTAGGGCAATTTGTAATTATTGTGCATCTACTCTTAAAGTAAGCAGCAAAAATGGAACTTCATCTATGCACAACCATGTCAATTCATGTGCTGCGAGAAAGATTGGTCAAAGTATTGTTGAAAGTCTTGAAAAACAAAAACAAATTGCGGTAGAGAGGATAACTGATGGAAAGGTTCATTTTAGTGCATTTAAATTTGATCAAGAGACATCTCGAAGAGAATTAGTGTATGCTATCATCGTACACGAGTATCCTCTTGCCATTGTTGATCATGTAAGGTTCAAAAGGTTTGCAGCTAGTCTTCAACCTTTATTCAAGATGGTTTCTCGCAACACTATCAAAAGCGATATTATGAAAATTTATAATATGGAGAAGAATAAGCTGCAACATATGTTAGAGAAGGTTGAAAGTCAAATAGCAATTACTACAGACATGTGGACTTCTAACCAAAAAAAGGGGTATATGCCAGTAAAAGTTGCTCATTACATTGATGATTCTTGGGTTTTACAACACCGTATTCTAAAGTAATTTTTATTTTATTATTGGGTTTAAATTTGTGATAGTTTTATTTTGTTTATTTAATAGTAAAAGTATTTTTAATTTTATAGGTTTGTTTATGTTCCTACACCTCATACTATGGATATTCTAGCTGAAAAAATGATTGAAAGTTTGACACAATGGAATATTGAAACAAAGCTGAGCACTATAACAGTTGATAATTGTAGTTCCAATGATGGCATGATTAGACTTGTTCAAGAAAAATTAAGTAATGAATTATTACTTCAAGGAAAATTTCTTCATATGAGATGTTGTGCTCACATTTTGGATCTTATTGTGAAAGATGGCTTGTCTGTTATAGATGGTTCAATTGAAACAATTCGTGATAGGGTATCATTTTGGTCTGCTAGTCCATCAAGAGTGGAGAAGTTTGAAGATGTTGCTCGTCAATTAAAAATTTCTTGTACAAAGAAATTAGCTCTTGATTGCAAAACACGATGGAATTCTACCTATTTGATGCTTCAAACTGCCTTAGAATACAAGGATGTTTTTCCTAGGTTGAAGCAGTGTTGTCAAATAGCCGCCATGGCGCCGCCATGGCGCCATGGCGTGGCGGATTTTGACAAATCCGCCATGCAGAAACCGCTTTGTTGCGGTTTCTGCCAGGCGGTCTGTGGCGCCCGCTTTCCGCCATGGCGCCATGGCGGAAATGGCTCCAATGGCGGAAATGGCGCCACATCCTGGTTTTTTTTATTTTTTTTATTTTATACTAAGGGTGTTTTTGTAATTATGTAAGAAATTTTAAACCTAAAACCCTAGTAATATAAGCTGGCGGCTGCTGTTGCTCCCATTTGAAAAGTTCTCCACCACCAGCTGCTCCACTCCGGCGACGAAATCCGGCGACCAGCCCCGGCGACCAGCCCCGGCGACTAGCTCCGGCACTCCGGCGAGGAATTCCGGCGGAAAATAGCATTTTTCACTGTTTTTTAAGGTATTTCTCTCCCATTCACTTCTCTTCTTCATTTTCTATTCTGTTTTCTTGTTTTTTTCTTGTTTTTTTAGGTTATTTCTTGTTTTTCCAGCTTCTTTCGATTTTATTTCTGTTTTCTTTTCTTTTTTCCTGTTTTTGTTTTCTTGTTTTCCTTTTTTTCCATTTTCTATTCTGTTTTCTTGTTTTGCCTGTTTCTTTTCGATTTTTTTTTCTTTACTTCTTTTTTTTTCTTGTTTCTTTCTTATTTGCTGCTCTTTTTTTTTTACTTCTGTTCAGTTTTTTTTTCTTTTTCTTTCATACTTCTTTTCTTTACTTTTTTTAATGTCTCTATTCTGTTTTTGTTTCTTTTTTTTCATTTTTTCACTTCTATTTTTTTACTTCTATTAATCTGTTTGTTCATTCTTTTTTTTACTTCAGAAAGTATTTTTTTTCTCCTTTTTTTTTTCTTTCATTTGATCATTTCAATTCAGTTTTCTCTTTATGTTTTTATTTTTTTTTTCCTGTTTCATTCATTTCAATTTTCATTTGATCATTTGAATGAGAACTTCTCATTCAACTTTTTTTAAATTTCTGAAAATGTTGATGTTTAAATTTGTAGGATTTACAAATCAAAACAATGGCAAGCCAAGGATCTTCACAAGGCTCAAGGGCTGCTTCAAGGACAGATCCAGGTTGGAAATATTGCCACTCTTTAGATGAAAATGATACCAATACCATTGTCTGCAATTTTTGTGGGAAAATTACAAGGGGAGGGATCACAAGAGCCAAGCAGCACTTGATGGGAAAGAAGGGCAATGTTTCTGCATGTACTAAATGTCCAAAGGAAGTAAGAGAAGAATTGTGGGATCTTCTAAGAGGGAAAAAGAAGCAAGAGAGTGCAGAAATTGCAAGTGCTAGAAACATGGATCTTGAAAATTTGGGCTATGGTGATAGTGAAAGTGAAGGAGAAATTAATGAGGGATTTGGAGAAGTTGTTGCTAAGGCTAGTCACGCTAGTGGGAGTAAGAAATTGAAAGGCCCGATAGACTTGTTTTGTAGACAACCTGAAACTGCCATTGAGAAGAGGAAAAAGGAAAGGTTGAGGCAAACAAGTATAAGAGAGACATGTGACAAAGAAACAACAGCTAGGGTCCATCAATATATAGCTCGGTTTTGGTACCAAGCTGGATTGTCATTTAATTGCATCAAATTGAAGAGCTTTCATGATATGATTGCAGCCATTTCAAGCTTTGGGCCAAATTTGCGAGCTCCAAGCTATCATGAGATACGAGTTCCACTTCTCAAGAAGGAGATGGAGTACACCCAAAGCTTGTTGAAGGGCCATAAGGAGCATTGGGACAAACATGGATGTTCACTTATGTCAGATGCATGGACTGATAGGAAGCAAAGATGCTTGATAAATTTTTTGGTGAACTCTCCCGCCGGAACAATGTTTGTTAGATCTATTGATGGATCTAAATTTGTGAAAACCGGTGAAAAATTGTTTGAGTTCCTTGATTCTCTTGTGGAGGAAATTGGAGAAGACAAAGTTGTTCAAGTAATAACAGATAATGGAAGCAATTATGTCCTAGCAGGTAAGATGTTGGAAGAAAAAAGACCGCATCTTTATTGGACTCCTTGTGCAGCTCATTGCGTGGATTTAATGCTTGAAGACATTGGAAAGATTCCTTCAATAAAGAAGACAATTCAAAGGGCAATATTTCTTGTTGGCTTCATCTACAGCCACTCAAGTACATTGAGTTTGTTGAGACACTTCACAAACAAGAGAGAATTGGTAAGACATGCAGTCACTCGATTTGCGACCTCCTTTTTATCATTGGAAAGACTTCATCGAGAGAAAACAAATATTAGAAGAATGTTTACTTCCAATGAGTGGACAAGAAACAAGTTGTCTAAAGAGGTTAAGGGGAAGCAAGCAACAAAAATTGTGCTTATGCCTTCTTTTTGGAATCATGTGGTGTATACATTAAAAGTTATGGCTCCTCTTGTTCGAGTGCTTCGACTTGCTGATGGTGAGAGAAAACCGGCTATGGGTTATATTTATGAAGCAATGGACAAGGCAAAAGAAGCCATTATGAAGTCTTTCAACAACAATGAAAGCAAATACAATGAGGTGTTTGTAATCATTGATAATAGGTGGACTTGCCAACTTCATCGCCCTTTACATGCAGCTGGTCATTTTTTGAACCCAGAATTCTATTATGCCAACCCTCTCTTGGAGTTTGATTTGGAGGTTACAAATGGGTTGTATGAATGCATCAAGAGGTTGGTGCCAAGTCGGGAGGTGCAACAAAAGATACTAATTGAGCTGCCAATTTATAAGGCCAGTGGTGGTCTCTTTGGTACGGACTTTGCAATATCACAAAGAAATACCCTTGCACCCGGTGAGAAGAATACAAATTATAGTCTTCTAACTTTTAAATTTTAAGACATTTGCTTAATGCCTTAATGCTTATAGAGTTATCTTTGGTTTTGTAGCTCAATGGTGGCGAATGTATGGACATTCAGCTCCAAATTTGCAACAATTAGCTATCAGGATTTTGAGGTTGACGTGTAGTGCTTCTGGATGTGAACGTAATTGGAGTGTGTTTGAGCAAGTAATTATCATTTTTTTTATTTGTTTTAGTCTAGTACTTTGTTATAGTAAGTTTTGTTAACTCTTTGCTTGATGTTACAGATCCATTCTAAGAAGAGAAATAGGCTTGAGCATAAAAGGTTGCATGACTTGGTTTTTGTGAAATATAACCAAGCACTCAAGCAAAGATATAATGTTAGGGATGAAATTGACCCTATCTCACTCAATGATATTGATGAGTGTAATGAGTGGCTAGTTGGAGAGATGGAAGATGATAACACTGATGATGCTGGAAATGAGTTGGTTTTTGAAGATGATACTTTAAATTGGGAAACTGTTTATAGGGCATCCGGGGCGGGAGAGCTTAGAACGTATACTAGGCAACAAGCAAGAAAAAGGAAGGAGCCTTCAAGTGGTGCAACTTCAACAACTTCAAAAACTTCCATAAAAGGAAAAGAGATAGTAGTCAACGAAGATGAATTGGAATTTGAAGACCTTGAGGAATTGGAGAAAGAAGAAGAAATTAATTTTGAGGAAACGGAAGGAGAGGAAGAAGAGGGATATGCCTCACTAGATGACAATGAGAATGATGATTACATTGGGGAGGAGGGTGACAACTAGTTGCATGTGGTTAATTTATTCTTGTGCTTTTGACTAGTCAACTCGTATGTATGGACTTGTGACTTGTGACTTGTGACTTGTGACTCTTGTGATCTTGTGATCTTGTGATCTTGTCTAATTATGTATTTATGTTACATTTGATGAATTTTATTTTCTATCATATTTCTAATTTTATTGTTCTTGATATATGCTTACTGTTGTGTGTGTATAACTGTGTATATATATATATATATATATATATATATATATATATATATATATATATATACACACACATACGGCCGCCATGCTTCCGCCATTGGCCGCAACGCCATCCGCCATATCTGTATGGCGGATTTTTGGCTTTCCGCCATGAGCCGCCATCCGCCATTAATAACACTGGGTTGAAGCTTAGAAAAAGCTTATTATACATTACCGACATAGAAGGATTGGGAAATGACGATGAAACTTGTAACAAAATTGCAACACTTTTTTAATACAACTGAATTGTTTTCGGGGAGAGATTATCCTACAGCTAATGTATTCTTCACTCGAGTTTGTAAACTTCGGAACGAAGTACTTTCATGGAAAATTTAAGAAGAGGTTATTAGAAAAATGACAGAAAAAAAATGTTTGAAAAGTTTGAAAAGTTTTGGAGTGTTGTTCATATTGTATTGACTGCGGCAACTTTTTTAGATCCGAGGTACAAATTTAGAATTGTGGAATATTATTATCCTACAATTTATGGTGACACCGCATATCTAGAGATTGAAAAGGTCAAAAGAACTCTTTTTGATATATTACATGAGTATCAATCTAGGGTCATCAATTCTCAAAGTCTCACTTCTCAAGTTTCTCATGCTCAACATATGGATATGATTGATAATGTAGACAAGAACTTGCGTGATTTCCTTGAATCCCCGGGTGATGTGGTTGTTAAATCTGAGATTGATGAGTATTTGGATGATGGTCGTTTGCCACTAACTCGTGACTTCGATATTCTTAGTTGGTGGAAGTCAAATGGATTGAAATATCCTACTCTACAAAGAATTGCTCGAGATTTTCTTTCCATTCCAGTTTCTTTCTACAGTTGCCTGAGAGGCTACCTTTAGCACTAGTGGGAGGGTAGTTAATGCTCATCGAAGTAGACTCCATCCAGATACTTTACAAGCATTGATGTGCACACAAAATTGGTTATCCACCAACATGGAAGGTAATTGATAATTTAATGTTTTGTTCTTTAGCATTAGCATTAATAACATTTTTTATTATTTGATTGTAGGCTTGAAGAAGGTGGAGCTTCAAATGCAATATTAGACTTGCTTATGTTTATGAAAATTTATGGACTTGGAATTTTCTTATTTTTCTTGGACATTTGAACATTTGACTTGCTTATGTTTATGGACTATGAATATAGACTATGTTTATGTAATATTTTGCTTGTGGTGGACTATGTTTATCTCTTCAAGATGGTCTTTGATGATGTGGAAGTTGATTTCCCCCTTCTACTCTTGGTGTATCACTGTATTTCGATAGGGAAGTTGATTTCAATTAGAATTTATATCTTGTTTATGCTTTTTTTGGTCTTCTTACTTCTTGGTATTGTTTATTTTTAGTTACCTATATCTGGAGGCAAGCATTCAGCATTCTGCTGTCTGATTTGAATCAGCATATGGGACCTCAGTTTGCGGAGCTGAAAAAAGCTTTGGCACAATTGGTATGGGTAAAAAGATATTAGCTGGTTTAAACAAAGAAAACTATTTGACTTTCTAACGCTTACATTGGTATTAATTGTTTGAATATTTGTACTTTGAATAGGTTGATGACTTCAGCATGGTCAACTTTATACCACTTGATTTGAGGAAGGACAGCAGCAGCAGGTAATGACTCTTACTGTTGGACCCTTTGATGTAGATTGAGGTATAGACTGTATAGTCCAAACTCTAAACTGACTAATGAGACTTGCAAATGACACTCTTTTTACCTTCACTAATTGAGCCAATAGGTTACACTTGAACCTGCATTGTTTGCTGAATTTGCTCTGAGGTTCTTTTTCTTCTTTATGGATATGCTTTACATGTCCAAAGTTATATTTTAGCTGCCAGAATTCCCCATGATCATGGCGGAGAATTCTTGTTGACTAACAATAGTGAAAAGTCAACAGTTTGTTCTTTTGATGCAGCATACAGTATGTGTTATCAGTTATTGACAATTGCATACAGTATGGTGAAGATGCTGATGTCAAGGTTAGGGATTTTGATCCTGAGGAGTGAGGAAGACGATTGATTCAATTGCTAAGCATAAAAAGAGATGGTGAAAGCATCAAATGGGCATGAAACAAGAAGGAACCAATCAAATATCTCCTGCTGGTTGAAGTTTGAAATGTTGGCCAACATTTTATGTAGTCTCTATTCCTCGTCTTCTTCTATAGACTACATTCATCTGAAACAGGATAAACCTTTTTGTACTTGTTCATTGTTCATATCAGTTAGGACATTTGAACATTATCTTTGTGGATTCATCTTGCTGTTGGATTATTGAGTGTTGACACCAACTGTTTACTTCAATGGATATTCACCACTGTTTCATCTTACTTCAATTTACTTCAATCTTTGAACCGATTATCCGTTTACTACAGGTTAGTAAACAGATAACCGGTTCTATCCGAACCGGAAAATTCGGTTTCGGTTAACCGAAACCAAGCCGGTTTCGAATATAGGTTTTTGAAACCGACCGGTTTCGGTTTCAGTTTCGGTTAGCGGGTTTGGAAATCGGTTTCGGTTTCGGTTAACCCCCAAAAGTGTGGTTAACCGAACCGTTGTCATCCCTAAGTTTGTCAAAAGGCTCTATTTAGGCCCTCAAGTTTTTGATTTGATGTGCCATGTGACGTGGAGCAAAAATGCCTCTATAGTAACGTTTATGATTTGGAGCAAAAATCATCCTGTTTTTGAAATGTTGTTTGTGTCCCGTTAACAATGCTGATGTATCATCTAATGTGTCCAATTTTGACTATAATGTCCTCAACATCAGCGTGGGACGCACATCTCACTAATTCACTATCATGCCAACGTCCCTGCCCATCTTTCCCGTTATCCTCGCACTGGTCTACGACCATGTCATCGTGCCCTTCGCGCGCCGAGTGATGTGGTCGACGCAACCGGAAAGATAGGTAATGACGCCGGCGGGACGATGAGTTTGTGGGATATGGGTCCCATACTCCCATGTTGATGCGACCACGTCGGGAAAGATATGTAGCAACGCCGACGGGACGATGAGTTAGTGGGATATGGGTCCCATGTTAATGTGCAGGGCATTTTAGTCAAAATTCAACACGTCAGCATCGTGACATGGACATCGTTTCAAAAACGAGGTAATTAAACCCTTTTCCACTATTGTAGGGGCATTTTTGCTAAAAAACTAATTGGCAAAATGGAGCCTCCAAACAAGTGTGGGGGCAAAATAATACCTTTGGCAAATAACGTGTGGGGTGATTGTATTAGTGAATGACACGTCACATGACAAGTCAGCTAATTCTTGACATTGTTCCAACGTCATGGGCAGTATAGCAAAGATTTTTTAAACCTTTTGGGTAAATTTGAGTAAAAAAACATGGAGGGCAAATAAGCTCTTTGACTCTTTCTAGTAAATGTGATGTGGCAAAACAGTACAATCTCCCTATATCAAATTACAAATATACTTGTGGAGAGAATAATCTAGCAATAAATAAAAGAACTAAATGTGAATAAGTACAAAGAACCGGCAATCAAATAAAAAAAATAAACATAGGTATTCAAGATTCATAAACCAAATTATGTTTATAAACTCCAAAAAGAAGTAGCACGGTAGCACCTTCAAGAATTCTCGAGCGAGCTCATCAGTGATAATCGCAATAGATTCTGCATGACGCTTTGCATCATGGAGTTGTTGTTTGTAGTGCTCAGTTTCCTTCTCACCTGTCATAACCAGTATTGTGACAATAAAGCTCTATGTTACATGAATGTAGCAAAACACCACTTGGTAAACAAATTCACGATACTTCATCAACGATTAGTGAAATTAACATCTTAAATAAACACTAGCACAGACTATAAGTCGATAAAGGTTCAATCATTAATAAAGGTTCAATCATTAACACCATCACCTACTCGCCAAATTTTAAATATATGTATACAGAAAAAGAAGCAATTACATTATCTCAAAGCAAAATTTCATATTAAAAGAAACTTTAACTCAGAAGTACAAGTATAAAACATTACCATAAGCATAACAATATTAATTCTAAAATCGGAATTTATGGTATTGCTTATCCCATAAACATGGCACCAAACAAGATTTTGGATACTTGCAATGCTAAAAGACACAAACATAAAAATACTGTAAGGTTCCATTTTTACAAGGTGGTTGTTAAAAATTGTAGCAAAGACAACAGATCCTAGATGCAAATTTGTGAAGAGTACTTCACAGATTAAGCCATAGGTTGATCACGAGGTTGCGGTCAGATTTGGATAGAACCAGATAATTAAGCCATCAAGGTGCTTGAATTATTTGAACTATAAAGATGGTCTTTCAGATGTCCAAAGATCAACATAATTCTACATTACTGATGAATTATGGAGCTTTATGTTATTATACATTTGTTTAAATTGCATATGTGTTGGCTTTTAAGTGGTATGATGCTTTCATCAACAGCTCCATTCTAAAGAAAAATTATGTGACGAAAACAAGATTGACAAGAAACAAATAAGGCTACTGATTGGCATTTCCTGGTTCCATGGAAAAAGGAACTAATTTAGGACATCCTAGTCTCTAGAAGAATAGATTAACCTCAGCATATAAGAACCTTACTAAATCAAGAACACTGGCAGGTCATAGCTTAAGATTAAGTATCCTTTTATCTTTGGAGGAAAAAAAGAGAACAAGCTACACTCAGGACAGAAATTGGAAATTGGAAAAGGTATTACAAAGTATTATAGCTAGCTTACAATTGCCAAAATGTGTAGCAGCTTCAATAGCAGACTTTTCATGTTGCTTAATATCAGCCTCCATTTCTCTGACCTAAAAAGATGATCATATCATAATGACTATATGAACAGTTATTGTGAGTGATTAGTTAAAAAACAACTCAGCTGCAAAATAAATATCATGAGATCATGAAAAAGCATAAGCAAGCCAAGCAGAACCGTAAGGAAAAAATGTCTCATGCTACAACTTGGAATATTGCCTAAGGCAACCTGGTTATTTTAATCTTTGGTTTCAAAGAAAGAAGTGTTTTTCTCCTTTCCTTTTGAACTCTGCTAAATTCCAAATATGTAATGCTGATATTTCTGCTAAGTTTGTGTCCATTCATTGAGAATTGCAAGATAAGTTAAAGGTATGTGTTCAACCTTTTCCCTGATCCAAACCAGGTTGACAAGACATCACATTGATAATTTATCAATGAACTTCGAAACAAAACCACCAGATTGTTTTAAAGAATCCATTTAGAAACATGTGCTTATGCATATACAAAAACTTGTTCTCATAAACCACAGACAATAAATAGGTCATGGACCAACAAAAAGCCTTACAATAGAACTAAGGCATAAAGTCTTCTGAGACAATAAATTCTACCATGTAATTCATATTAGTCTTTACATAACACCTTTTTCTATGATATTTTTAGCCTTTAGCTTACTTTTTTGTGCATCACACTTGCTAATAAATGACTCATTCTCTCCATTTTAAGGCCTGAAATCATACTACTGTATAAAAGTTGTGAAGACTCGTACCGACATTATGATTGAGGGTGCTCTGGCTAAGGCTTAAGTGGCTCATGTTTTCCTCGCAGTCCGATATTTTCAGGTTGGGGGAAAAAACTACACCCGGAATTGAATTAAGAGGGGGAAAGAAAAACTACACCCGGAATGATATATATTGCACAGGAATTTTGTGTTGATTTAATCTTAGATATGTCAAAATTGTCAACAAAGAACAAAAATAAAAATAATCAAAAAGTAGCAATTCAAAATTATTTCAAGTATGTTTACCTTTCCATCAAGCTCTATTGACATCATGTACTTCTCAGCAAAGCTCCATTTCAGAGCAACTGCCTCAATCAGAGAAGCCTGAGGATAAAACCAATCAAGTATTTAGAAAACCTAAAAATAAATAGCAGAAACTATTGTAAGATTGATCTTAGTATGAATCTGGATACAGCCTGACTTTAATTTTAATTGCCATTTGAAAGCGATTCTCATTCAACTGGTTAGCCTGATCAACAAGCTTTTTTGTTCCTAATTCCAAATCATCCTCTTTGCTTATTGAATCAAGTTTGCATCTTCTTTGTACTGGGGGGAAAATGAGAAGATTAAGATCAACTGTAAATTGGTGAAGGTGGTTAAGAATAAATATAACTAATGCAGGACGCACCGACAAGACGTTCCAGATCAGTACGTTTCTTCTTCTCTAGTCTGTAAGTTTGAGTCATTTGATCCTGTGAAAAAATTGGGGACAGAAAATAAGACCCAAACCAATCATGAAACAGGGTCTCACTCAGTTATTCATGTATTTGGACAACATACCCGTTGTTTGTGCAGATTAGCTTCCTCATCTTCTAATTGCCGCTGTTGTGCCTGGAGCACTCTCAAATTAACTTCCAGTTCTCCAATGGCATCTTCTAGTTCAACCTTCAAATATTTCAACTTTTCTTCATCACCAACATCCACACCTAGAGCAGAAGCATCAATCAAACAAGAAGCCCATCACAATACATACTCACCAAAGATAATATATTAATTTGAAAATACTAAAACCATACTGCATGAGAAAAGACGTGAGGGGTGAACAGGATCAGCAGATGCTGAAATGTGGCCACCATATCTTGAAATGGACCACCTATAGTGACTTTCTGGAGTCCAAAGATCCAATATTCCTAAACGTGACACCTCATCTGCCCTTTGGTCAGTGTCATGAGAACCAATGTACTAGATAGAAATATAGAAATATATACAAAAATCTCAGTAAAATGGAATATAAACCACATTCTAACTTAGTTGAAAATTTAAACCATAGGGTACATTGCTAAATACAAAGATGATTAAGCAAATTAAGTATACCGAGTGTTCTAAGCCAGCTTGGCTAATCAAAACATCTTTAACAGCATCAGGAGCATCAAAAACTTGGTCAAGCCTATTGCAGATACCAAGCTCCTGCATCTACAAACAAATAAAACAAGTAGTCAAAAGGATGTTCAATTCTGTAAATACTAAGAAATAACTACATCAGCTTTTTTCAGTACCTCATGTGAAACATGAAATGGCGCTATATTGCTGCCTCTACTTCCTTCATAGTTTAAGATTGGGACATTGTAGGACTTTAAATTTCTAACCAGGAAATCTCTGTCGGCAGAATCCTGAGTTATGAATGACTGCAATCAGAAAACAATAATATAATCATTTAATTTTCATAAGACCAGGTATTAGAATAGAAAACATATACCTAGGCAAGGTCATATAAAAGTTAAATGATTTTACTTCAAAATCTAGGTTCTCTAAAGAAAAGACACAAAATAAAATAAAATGCTTATATACTAAATTACTAATAAACCAATACCATAGTATAACTAGTTTATTTTGTTATCAAAATAAATAAGATTATGTACTATTCTTTACTACAAAGGATGAAAAGAACACAATATGACAACAACCACAATGATAAATGGGCTTTGCAACGCCTATGACAAAGTTCCTAGGAGGAATCAGCTTTTATAAGAAAAATTTCGGAGCTGCTTCCCCTTTACAAGTATATTAAAGTTTACCTAACTTTGAAGTTTGAAGATCTTTAATGAAAAACAAGTCCCCCGTACCACGAGGTCTGGTCCAGCTTAATAGGTTTATTGATAAATAAGCTAGAACAGTGATTATCAAGTTCAACTTGAGCCTAGTAAGAGCTCAAGCTTGAGAACCCTTTTGATAAACAAGTTTAAAGAATGCCAACCTCAGATCAACCCATCATGGCTCTACTTAAATTTTGATGACACGTGTGTTTTTCCTCAAAGAAACTTAGCATGAAACTAATTGTGTGGTTTAGGTGAGCTGGATCTCTTCTTTGGACTAATCATGTTTAGGTGTGCTATAGAAATATCAAAGGAAACAACAAAAACACATAACTTTTACATACATGAATTTAAAACTCGTACAAGCTCCTTTTATTATAAAACCACATGCAAGCCTTTTCTGTTAAAGTCAATGTTTCTTTTATATCAGCCTATGCAAATGGCAGGAAAAGATCCACATAGATTAAATCAAACAATTGGAGCATTACAACATGTTACCATTGCATATCAATGGATATTTTAGCAGCTTCCTAGGCATCTAATTAGCAAAAGATCATATATCTGTTTAGATGTATTATACTAGAGCACCTTCCATATGTAGTTTGGCACATGGTTCTCCAAGTAGGTTGCATGACGCGGATCTGAGACATTAACCTGGGAACAAACAATCAAAGGAAGCTTAAACTTGAATTGATACTTGAAAAAGAAATGTTGAAAGATAAGCAGAATGTATTCTATAAGATTATAACTTGATGGATATACCTCCAGGAGAACAGGTCCATATACTTCTTGCCGCAGCTCTCTTCGATGCTCTTGAACCCACTTGTAAGCATCAAATATTTTATCTGCACCAGAATTCCGCAAAGCTTGAAGAAGTTTGTTGTTATTATTTTCCATCTCCTTCAACCTAAAACCATTGCAGCCAAACATGATTCATAAAATCAAGAAATACCTCCATCCAACAACTTAATTGCAAAGAAAAGTACCTGTCAAGGTACTGCTTCAAGATCAATTTCTTCTGAAGTAAGATATTTTCTTTCTCCCTCCTCTGTAATTTCACTTCATTAGCATTAATACGGAGCTCCAGTATCTGATTACCTATTTTTTCCTGCCCATTTTGAATTTTATTTATCAACCAGATGCAATGGTCATTACTAGAAATAAGGAGTATAAATGTAACAACTAAAAGGCTAGCATTTCAAATATTTTGACTACCATGGACTATCTATTTCCATGACAATATAATAAAAATAGTTTAAGGTAACTTCATGCTAACTGAAAATCACGGCAATGTGCTTCACCATGTCAAGGCTGAGGAGGCACATAGCAATATTAATAGAATGCAAGTTGAGTGAACATCCAAAGAAGTTGACGGAAGTAACTATGAAGAATATGGCTGCTTGTCATGGACATAGATTGCCTTTATATGATCATATCTAACAACTAGAACAAAACAAGCAAATTCTCTTAGTACCAAAGGACAAAAAAGAACACTGCCTCCAGAGTAAGCCACACATGATTCTCAATCTTAGAGTAGCAGCTAAAATCATGTTTATGAACTATGATAGATGGCAATATTAATGCTTGGAGGAAATTTGAAATGTTGTTAGAAGTTAGAACGGAAAATATATTAGGCCAATGGATAAGCATCATTGCTGAAATAGAACTAACGTACAATTTCATTTGTTGGAGGTTCATAGATTGGGTAATCTGCAAGTTCCTTTTCAGCAGCAAGAAGTTCTTCCTTTGCTTTTATGATCCTTTGTTGACGGGATTCTTCCTGCCTTCTTAGCTCTTGCATTTCAGCATATTTTCCTTGCAATTGCACCCCCTAATAGTTGGTAATATTATTTATGCAGCAAATTTGCATTAAAATAAAAGAAAAGACATAGATAAAGCCACAAAACATGAGGAATGAGCTTACCATTGCACTTTCCTTCTCAAAATTCTCAACGCGTTTCTTTGCATTCTCATCTATTTGGTTGGATGCCTTCTTGTTAGTCGACTCGTGCTTTGCTTTTTCTTTTTTCTTTTCCCTAAAGATAACAATGATGACATGACTAAAGTAAGCAACCATTGGAACATGCTTATATCAACACAAACAAGTCAATTATGCAAGTCAATTATATATGTGTGTGTGTGTGTTCTACAAAGTCTATGACAAGAATCTATTGTTTTTCCATATCTTGAGCCTATTGCCATGTTTCTAACATTTTTGAACCACACTCTTACCACGACCCATCAGCCAACATCAAAATAAATCATTTTACCCATCAAGTCCTTTTTACTGTGCATTCCAGCTCATATACTACTCAGATTTAATTCTAGTCATCATATCCTCAAAATCTTCGATGTCAACTTGGATGCTCACTCTCTGAATGTTTAAGCATTTGACCATGGCATTTTAACTTATAATACCACACTATAAACTCCAGATGTTAGTTGTTTCTCACCATTCCATCTTACAAGTACAGCAGAGTTATATCAGATCAACCATCAAATTATAGCTACAGGCAAGGTTGCGGATGCTATGAAGAAGAGCAGAAGGAAGATGAATATGTTCTATGAAAAAATCTCTTTTTCAACAAAAAGCGTGTTTCAGTTAATAAAGAAATAAACTTCACAATCAAGGAATTCTATACAAACATGTTTAGCAGAACACAAATAATTAATCTTAATGTTAATCAAGTTTTGAAATTAACCTAAGTTTAATTGCTTAAAGAATGCAAATATTGTCTCCATGTGAGCAATTAAAGGGACGTGTTCAAATATTGTATTCATGTGAGCGAGTAAAGAGATGTGTTCAAAATTCAAATATTATATTCGTGTGAGCAAGTAAAGAGATGTGTTCAAACATTGTATTCATGTGAGCAAGTAAAGAGACGTGTTTTGAAACAAGTGATCAAATAAAAAGAATTGCAAAGAGCACATACTCTACGGGTTTTTTAAGATCTTTCAAGATTTTAGCAGCTTCATCCATCTTTCTCTTAGCTTCAGCCTCTTTCTTCTTTGCCTCCATATATTCCATTTTCTTCATGTCATACTTAAGCCATGGCAGTTTCTTTTTCATCAATTCCACCTATTAATGGCAATACAAAGCATCACAGGCACTGTGGTGATCTAGGAAGATAAACAAACAGCTTTTCAAGAACAATAACAATGTGCTCACAAAATCCAAAAGTTTTTGCCTTTGGCGGACACGCTCTACATCTTTTTCTTGCTCAGAATTAAGGGCCTTAAGCTGATTCAGTGTATCCCTATTCTGCTTGACACTCTACAAAAATGAAATATCAAAGAGCTTGTCAGAAGCACGTTAATCTGTCTTTATGTGTTGCCAATTAACAAGAAAGAAAAGAGACTCCACACTAATTTCCAAGCTTTTACTTGATCAAAGGGACCATATATGTCAGTTTTCAAAAGAAAACAGCAGGGAAAAAAAAACTTCATTGATAAACATACCAGTTCGAGTTTCTTTAATTGACCACTTTTCTCAATGAGGTCCTGATGCTGGACTGGCAAGTCAGGATTACCAACAGCTTTTTCTGTTTCCTCCAACAACTGGATCGGTGTCATCTTAGCAAACTCACATACACGATCTTGGGGCAAGAACTAACAAATATATGAATGCCAGAAAGTAAGAATCAGTTCTCCAAGAATCGGCACGGCAATATTAGCTAATGACACAATAGGAGGCAAACCAAAGCATACATAGGCTGATAGGCCTATGCGCAGAGAGCAAGACAGAAACATGTTAACTACTGAATATAAGTAAACAATAAAAAAATCAAACCAAAAAGAAAAAGAAGTAGAAAAATGTCAAACAGCATATATATTTGCAAGGTAAGGATCTCCAACCCAGAATGTAAGTAACGTTCATTGTGAAGATGATGAACATGTATACTTTGAATTCAATGGTTTATGGATTTATCAAAAAAAATCATTCTTTTTTCTTAGCATAGAGTCTGGGAAGGATTTCCAATTATATGGAACAAGTGAATGTCCAGAGTCCTGGAGCTCATCAGAAATACTGAAACAATTCTGAATTTCCAATGAAGGATCAAAAGTTTTTTCTCCTCTTGTATGTTCATCAGTTCACCAGCTAAAATATTGTGGATGCCCGGATGGTTCTTTATTTCTAATTTAGTTTCTTTATGTTTTGGCCATGGTTTAAAATTTCGCCCGATACGGTACGGTGAGCCCGGTATTTACCGGTTTTTTAGATTTCCGGTATACGATATACTCAGTATTTGAAAAAACTGGGTATATTGTGTATACCGCCCGGTATGGGAGATACCGGGCGGTATCAGGCGGCAATGCCGTTGGCAACAGGTGGCCAACAGCCTGACAGGGCTGTCGGCCACATGTTTCGGAATCATACCGCCCGGAATGATCAACAGTGACCCCAAACGGCTCTCTAGCCGTTTGGGGCCGGGTTTGGGTTGTTTTGGGGGCTATATAAAGCCCCCAAAACACTCCTTTCACCCTCACTCACCCCTCTACCTATCTAAACTCTCAATCTTTCTCAAACTCTCTCTCACATTTTTTTTATTAATTTCTATGTCGAAATTCTGTCGAAATGGCGCCGAAATCTCAAGCCGACCCCGCATGGCAGCACGGTCGTCGGTTGGAGAAGGCTCATCACTGGCAATGCCTCCACTATAATATGATTTCACGTGGTGAAGGCATCACTCGATTGAAGCAACACTTGGCCGAAGGATATCCCGACGTCGTCAATTGCGCCAAAGTACCGGTCGAAGTTCGGAAGATGTTCAAAGCGCAACTCAACAACAAGAAGGAGCAACGTCTTAAGACTGCAGCTCAACAAGCTGAGTTCGACCGACGAGCTACCCAAGATGTCAGCGGTGGCCATTATGAGGCTCGAGGTGGCCATTACGACGAGGAGGCGGAACTTCAAGCCGACATCCGAGCTTCATTGGAGCATGCTGAATTTGAACGACAACGGATGTATTATCCCGAATCTCAATTCGAATATGGCGACGGCAGTGGCAGCGGTGGCATAAGCAGCGTCGGCTCAACTTTGGCTGCCGGAGCAATGGACCGAAGCGGTCCAATTCCCTACGATCCTTATATTGGGCGGAGTTCTAGCATGAGAGCACCTCAAACTCAGAGCAGAGGAGGCCTTCGTGGATTCTTCACAAACCTCGGAGCAAGTGGTAGGAAAACTAATGTTGATGTTTCTGATCTTGATCCCAGGGCATTTCCTCCTTCATCAGCAAAGCAACCGCGCATAGACGATACTTGGGGCAAGACGAAGAAGTGGGAGTTGGGGAAAGTCATCTCCAAATGGTTCCACTTCAGTCGGATTCCCGCAAATGCAGCCAACAACCCATACTACCGAATTATGGTGTCTACCATCCAAAAGGTAGGCCCAGGTATTACCCCTCCAACTCCGTATGAAATTTCAGGACCTTTCCTTGAAGAAGACGTCAATGAAATAAATCAATGGATCGACGAAATCAAGCGGCAATGGGGGGATTACGAATGCAGTTTGATGTGCGATAGTTGGACCGGGCCAACCCGAACGAGCATCATCAACTTCCTCATCTATTGCAACAGGAGGGTTATCTATCATAAGTCGGTGAACGCGTCCGATGAAGTCCATAGCGTTGTCTACATTTCGAAGCTAATGAACGAGGTGATTGAGAAGAATGGACCCCAGAACTTTGTTCCAATTATAACCGACAACGGAGCCAATTTCAAAAGGGCATGTGAGATAATTGAACTGGATTATTCTCACAAATATTGGACTCCATGTGCAGCCCATTGTGTAGACTTAATGATGAAAGATATCGGTGTTATACCGATGGTGAAGACGACGATAAAGAAGGCGCAACAAATTACGCGCTTCATATACAACCACACATGGGTACACGCCCTTATGAGAAAATTTACAGAATGTATTTTTTAAAAAAATAATTTATAGTATTTATTTATTAATTAGTTTAGGTGATAATTACTAATAATAATTCCATATTTTAGGTGAAATTCTTCGACCGGGAGCGACTCGTTTTGCAACCAACTTCATCGCATTAAGGTCGCTCCAACAACGTAAGGCGGGCCTTCGATCAATGTTTACAAGTGAAGAATGATCTACATCAAGATATGTCGGAACTACTGATGGAAAGCAAACCGAGAAGTACATCCTCAACATGGGCTTCTGGGATTGCGTTGCGGAGATAGTCGTCGTTGTAGAACCATTGTACAAGGTTCTACGACAGATGGATATGAAAAAGACGTCTCAAATGGGTCATCTCTACCACTACATCCACCAAACACAAGAAGAAATCAAGAGGGTTATGATTTCGGAGACCAAGTATAAACCCTTCATCGACATTATCTCCCAGATGTAATTTTTTGTTTAATTTTCTGAAATTTATTTAATTTTAATTCATTATGCTAAATTACTTATTAAATTTATAATTTTTTGTAGCATATTATTTAAATCCCGCATACCAGTATCGATATGATCTTGGAACGATGAATAGTTTGTTATATCTGTTTCGCAAGGTGAATGTCGGCATCAGAGAAGCGGCACAAGCTCTAAATGAATCAAGATTTTTCCTAGATTCAAGTGTCAATTTTGGAGATCCATTTGCAATATCGTGGCGAGATTTTATGGATCCAAGTAGATATAATTTTTTTCAATTTATTTATTAATGATAAAATTGGTAATCTCGTTACTAATATCAATTTTAAATCTATTGCAGTTGAATGGTGGTTGCAATTTGGAACCGAAGCTGCAACTCTTCAGAAGATTGCAACACGTGTCCTCTCGCAAACCACATCATCAAGTGGATGCGAGAGAAATTGGTCGACCTTCAACTTGATTCATACCAAGCCACACAATCGGCTTTCATATGCCCGATTAGAGAAGCTAGTATACGTTCATTACAACATGCGGCTTCGAATGCGGACATTACAAAACAAAGATATTCAACATGTAGATTCGTTTGATGTCGAGTTCGTCCAAGACGATGCGGACCCGATAATTGATTGGTGGAGTGCAATGGAGAGCGATCAATCTCTTCTTGATGAACCAAGCGACCGGCTTTCACCAATTATATTTGATGCACTTGAGTCTGAGAGCCAACCAGAAGACATGGTCATTACTCTCTTGGACTCTCAACGAATTCGGCAAGCAAGACGCCGATCAGAATCAGACTCTCCATCTTCCCAATCAAAGGGAAAAATAAAGGCAACACCTTCAAAGGCAAAAGGCAAAGCCAAAGGTAAACGACCAATTGATCCTTTGGATGCGATTGCAGAAGCAGAAGAGGACGAAGAAGACGAGCCCTTCGTTCATAACAGTAGCAGCACAGAAGACGGAGGAGATGATGATGATGATGGAGCTGGTGGAGAAGACACTGTCGTGCCATCAACATTGCCACCTGATGATCTATGGACAAATGAGCAATACTTCGATCACGCCACCCAAGATGATGACCATGGTGCTAGAACAGGACAAACAACTCAGGTGTACAAGAAGAGAGGCTCGCGTCGAGGAGGTGGACCGACAGCTTTGCAAGATTATCATCACGATATGATGAGTAGTTTGCAAGAGGTTTCTGAATCCACCTACTCTGTATCCAGTACCTACTCAACTGATGATATAGGGTCTAGTTCTTGGAATCCCAACAAAGAAACGCTAATGTCAATGTGGTATAATGAACACCGAGGCATTATGCCATGGGAAAATTTCCAAATATGGGCATTAGAGACCTACGGTGTTGACCTTAGTCGTGTATGTCCCGAAGCCCAAGATATGTACCCATACGACGAACGTCATTCATCCGCATTTTAAATATTGTATTCATGTATTTTACATTTGAATATTGATTTTAAGCATTTCTTCATCAATTATGTGGTTATTGGAGATTTGGAGTTATTTCTTTTTATAAAATAAAATTTAAAAAAAAAAAAAAAAAAACCCGCCGGTATGCAATTTTCGTACCGGCCCATACTGTGTGTCGGTACGGTATGGTACCGGTACCGGTACCGAGATTTTAAACCATGGTTTTGGCTTCCCATTGTTGGTTTTTTACTTTTCTGCTCTTTGCTTATATTGTGCATGAGCTTCAATGGTTTCAACCATGCCTCAAAAAATATGAATTGGAATTCTAGGCATTCAAGTGTATGGACCAACATACTCTGATTGACCCTAAACAAAATAACACATAGCATACCTGAAAGGAATGAAAGCTAAGCTTAAAACAAGCCTTTAATTACTGAGAACCCTTAAATGTGATCTTGAAAGAGTGAAGCCTATTCCAAGGTGTAAGTCTATAAATAAAAAAGCCTGTCAAGGCAACTATAAACTGACTTAAAACAAAAGAATCTAACATTGGTACATGCAATCATGATTCCTTTGGCCAAGTTCATACGCATGCCTGATTTGCCTTCTCATAGGCCTATACTATCAGCTTTAGCTGGCGTAGTGAATTTTCTTTGCAAGTTAGGATCAATAGCACCTCTAAGATATACTCCAAAAGAAAATTTTGTTCAGAATATGCACATGAACTCAAGAAAGGCAACAAGAATAATTGGTGAAAAAAAAAGGAAGAAGCAGGCTCTTTCTTAAAACTAGAAATTTAGCCCACCATAAATACAATAGAGATCGAATTTGGCCACTGCACTGTTATATAGATTGCCACACATTTGAAATATTTGGTCGTTACACTTAGAGATTGTTTGGGGGACAAGAAATTATGTGGAAAGTAGAACTTCATAGACAGTAGAAACTCTGCCTCTTGTTTGGTTGACAAGAAGTAGCTTATCTAGTCCAAAGGATAAGTTCTACTTCTTGTGTTTTGTAATACTATTTGTGTTTTTCACATGTAAAACTACAAAAATATTCATTTTTTAATTATTTCCTATTTTGCAAATAACATGGTGAATTATCTAATATCTAACTAAAATATATAGGTAACAAATATAATATTTATATTATAATAAAAATTTATATAACTAGTATATATAGGTAACAAGTATAATACTATATTACAATGAAATATATCATTATATTATTATTTATTAATATATTAGATGTATTATCATATTATAATTATAGTATTATACTGCATTAACATAATAATATTATAATTATTAGTGAAAGGCATGAAGTGTACTTCTTGGGAAGTAGATAGTTGAACCACACATGATATATGAAGTTATTTCTTAAGAAATTGCAATACACTTATGTCACCCAAACATGTCTATTAGCATTTCGGGAATTCAATTCATGAAATGTGTGCAAGTACTTGTAGGAATTTAAACCTTGGTCACATTCCAGAGTCCAGAGTCCAGACACCAGACACAGATATGAAGATTAAGTTAAATGGAACAAAAGAAGACATTTGCCATAATGTATAAACCTTCCTTACAACCTTCATATCTCATCAGTCAATTATAACACTTATTTTATAGAGAGCAAATAAAATTGGCTATGCCAACTAAAATAAACTTAGAAGCTGAACCAACAAAAGACAATAATCCTCCAAAATATATAAAGATTATTACACCATGGATTGTATTCATGGGACTTATAATCCATATACTTGTAACCTCATACTTAGTTATAGACTTTATGCGAACCAAATATATGCTTCATAAAAGAGGGTCTCTTGGGGTCACTTGGCTCAACATCACAATTCTCTATTGTTGATTCTGTGTTTGGCATAGTTGTGAAGAGAACACATTTGTCAAGTATTCTTTTACAGAAAAAGCTTGATTTAAGAATTCCAGAACTATGTTTAGAAGTGTTTTTTTTTCAAAATAGTGATGGCAAAGCTAACAAGACAACTACACAAGTTTAATAACCCCAAAATAACACCATATGCAGATATTTTAAACAGCACCATAATGCAATGCAAAAGAGCAGCGAAGACTCTCAGAATATGAAAGACTTCATGCACCATTTTGAAAGGCACAAGAGAGAAAATACTAGAGCAATATGATCTTGTTTAGCATAAAAGCTAACAACTTTAGTTGCAAGTAAAGATATTTGAAGGATGCCTTGAAAGCTTACTTGAGTCAAATTGTTAACTTGGATATTAAATCTTTGAATAACTGCAACAACATCCCTCTTTGGCACTGCAACACCTGCAATAAGACTGCTTTGTGACTGTATTTAAATAAGCACTTTAAAACCTAAATCATTTAAAGTGTGTGGTTCAAGGATTTATAAACCCCAAGAAAATTTAACAAAAGCATATGGTCAAAATGTCCAAATATTCAGCCTTGCAATGTAAAATACTTGGCATTCTTAATTGAAATGTGTGAGCCTGAAACGTTAATTAAATAAGCTTATTAAGCAATCTCCACCAACAAATTTCCACTGCATAAAAGCATCAAATTGTTGCACATTAAATATTCTTGAGAAATGAGAACCTGGTCGAACTTGCAATGATAGTTGGGTCAGATATGCCCTAACTGATTCAATTTGACATTTGTAACTATAAGCTTCTCCGTGGTAAAGTATGATATTTTCTGATGGCCGGAGTTACAATAACCACATAGACTCTAGAATATGAGCCTTTGCTCTCAGATGCACTGAATCAAAGCAAAGTTAGCACTAGTTATGCTTGCTACAGGATGAATACCCATCAACTAATAAGGAAAATATCCAGCACATGGCAGTAGCAAGGCCTGGTGGTAAATCGACAATGAATGCCCTGACTAAATCAGATCAAGCTTGTATTGGGGCTTTTCAATCAAAATATGAGAACTTTGATTTGAAGACCATTTGCTTGTTTGTGGTTCAGTGTTAACTGGCTGACATTTCCAATGAACCTAAGATTATTGGGGTGTCTAACATGAGCAAATGTGGTTATGAAGACTTCCAATATATTTAAGCTGGTACAAATTTGTTTGTTTCAGGCTCTGCTATCCATATCATATACAAACAAATAATTGAAATCAAACATTGAGAGGGAAAAAACAAACTTATCACCAGAATCCTATAAGATTCCCATACAGGAACTCAAACCAAAATCTCATTTAACTTATGTTTGGACAATGTGTCATCAAAGACCTGCATATAGATACAGTCATGACAAAACATTTTGAAGTAATGTGGGTGTTAAAAACATTTAATATCACTGATAAGGTATACAAACTCTACAATTGTGCTAGCCATATTGCGTTTTACTTGGTGGCAATTATAGAGAAGTATGAAAAAAATAAAGAATATTACATGCAGTAGGTGGGCAATAATCAAACAGCAAGGCACTTAAAAAGACGCTTTCTTTTCACAAGTTGCCTCAAGAGATTGTACCATTGAGCACCCATTCGGACTTGTTTGATGTGTCAATCTTCCTGGTGATGCAAATCTTCTCCATTTCAGTATCCCCTCTCAAGGATATCTTTATGTAACCAGAATCTTCGCCCCGCTTCACAAACGCCCCAACACTTGAAGCTCTTCCAAGGAGCTGAAAAAAAAAATAAATAAATAAATAACATTTCAATATCATCCAGCTCACACTGAGAGACAATCAGACAATGACAGGAGTTGGGTCAGATAGAGACCTGAGGTTCTCCAGCGAGTCCTAGGGCGATGGCACACACAAGGGAACTCTTGCCGGAGCCGTTGGGGCCGATAACCAGGTTGAGGCGGGAGCCGGGCTGGCACTTGAGGTGATCATATGTCATGAAATTATGGATCTCAATCTCCACTATGTTCCCGGGCAAGTAATCATCCTCCCCTCTGCAAGAATACAGCTCTCCTCATGTCTTTTCTAGAGATGAACATAAGAATTGAACAAGATGGAGAATCGAAAAGGAGTACCTTTGGCACAGCTTTGGCCGTTTGGCAGCACGATGCGCCATCGGTAGTAGCGCAGAGCAACTATTCACCTTTTGCGCTAGAGCGAGCGAGGGGATAGACGACGCTGCATCACATTGACAGCCCTAGGGTTTTCGCCGTCTTGGTAAGAGGAAGGGCTCTCGCTAATTCTCCTCCTCACCTGTGAGCAGAGAAGGCGAGCGTCGCTTCGAACGACGAGCCCTAGGTTTTTTGCCAGTGAGAGAATAGGGGGCAGAGCAAGGGCGGGGCGAAAAGAGGCGCGAACTCTCGGGAAATAAATAGAGGAAACAAATAATAAAAATGAATTTTGCGGGCATCCTCTCGGACAAAGCCTGGGTCGGCCATGGTGTGTGCTCGAGTCAACTGCGCCCACGAAGGAAAAAAATTATATTTTTCAAATAGAATTTTTGCTAATAAGCTAAGGTATATTCTACTTGTTTAAAATACTTCATTAAAAAGCATTCGATTATCCTCAAATATAAACACTGCAACTCTAGTTGCAATATTTAGATAATAAATTTATTTGATTGACTGTAAAAATATTTTACAATATTTACTAGTTATAATTTGTATTTCTAATATCATTTACGGGCTGCAAATAAAATTATAGTCAAAAAAATTCGTAATACAATATTGCAGGTTTCAAATGCAATAATTTAATTATCAAAAAATAATTAATTTTGACGACTTAGAATTGTCGGATTGAGACGGGATAAGTATCAAAGTTGGAGGTTTTCACGTGATGATAGTGTTAAATTTTAAATCTAATATCATTTGATATATATTTTTAATATATTTTTAGTATTATACAATAATAAAAATTATTAATTTATTTTAATAAATAATTAAATAATATAAAACATATTTTACTAAACTAAATGATGATTTAGAATATAAAATAATATTATTATGGGTCTAATTGATTATGTTATAATCGATCAATTATTGTTGTGGATAAAATAACATATTTAATCTTTTACCTCTATTTGACTAACATCTGTGCCTCCAATTGGTCGTGCTCGAGTCGGTCCAGTCATGATGTATCTAGCACGATCCGAATTCCCAAAGGGGCAGCCCAGCCCAGCACGAGGGTCGTCGCTTCGGGCTCAGGTCGGTCTCGGGCTATAAGACTAGGTCGGACCTAGCTACATCCCCTGGCCCGACACGATAATGGGTGCTCGGATCATGATTTTTATTGTGTCGGACTATCAAATTAGGTTTGGTCAATCGTGTTGGGCCTAAGATTTTGGTCCGACCCGGCCCGACCTGAAAAAATTCGTGTTTAGCTCAGACCAGCTCCAGGCCGACATGAAAAATAATGGCTCGGCACAGCCCGACACATTTAGCTTGGCACCACTAAAAATATTTAAAATCGAGTTTAAACTCAATAATTAACAAATATTAAACCCGTTAATACCGATCCGAAATATTTATCGGGCTATCGGGCCGGACCGATAACACTTGGCCCAACCCGGCACGATAAGGGATCGGCCTTATCGGGCCGGCTCGATAATTGTCCGAATCCAATTTTTTCGTGCTGGGTTGGGTTGGGTTGGGTCAGGCAATTGGGCTGGGCCGAAAATTTCACCCCTATATCAGATCGTGCCAAAATTACTAGACATAGATATGAAGATGCAAGTGTAATTGCAACTTTCATTTACGATCAATCAAACGCTTGCAAATAGAAATTGCAAATCTACTTGCGGGCAACCAAATAGTATATTGCAAATTCTATTCGCGGGCATTTGCATTTGAATACAAATACTCTTTTGCAATATTTGCACTTGCGGGCAACCAAACGCCCCCAAATGCATGCAGAAGCAAAAGCTCACGAATAAAATTTACAAATCATCATTTGATTACTTGTAAGTAGACTTATATATCTTCTATATATAGGTGTTTAGTTTGCCAAAAATGAAAATTGTAAGTATACTACTTTTTTAAAAAAATACTTCTCACGTCATTTTTTTTGTCAATGAAATAAGACGATAACTTTATTTAATTTCATTAAAATGGGGGGTAGTTCTACATATTTCATGATTACAAGATGACAATTGAAATAATAAATTTAATTTGAAATCATTTAGATCCTATTTCTAAGTTATTGTGACTTGGAATTTACAAGGCATCGTATTGGCTAGTACCATAGATATTTATAAATTCACAAGAAATCTTGGATAAGAATAGTAAAGGCATAACAACCTCGATGTCTTTTATCATAATATTACAACAATGAGAGAATTGCCTACATGAGTAAGAGAAAGATGAATAAATGTGATTCTGCACTCAATGATAGTCCACGCAGCATGTCGGTGAGCGACGAGGATGAGATCTGGCATCTCACGAACTTGGTGGTGTAGGATACATCGTAGGCCTCTATTCGGGGTTGTCCCCCTCGACATGAGTGATATAGTACTCGTTCTCATCTGTAACACAAGTAGATCGATATCTTGTGCCCCAGCTCAAACACAAGTATATCGCAATGTCCCCCCGTCGGAGTACCACAAACAATCACCCAGAGATCGTCTTCCGGAAGGAGTTCGATGACACAACATATAATTAACAAGTGTGTCAAAGACGGGAGTTGGAAGCGAAGTCGACGATGGGGAGTTGACTGAATCGATCGAGGTCACATTGGAGGAGGAAGAGGGAAAATGGAGGGCATGCGAGCTCGGGGATGAGGATGAACTCACATGGATGAAGGGGATGAACAGACGTAGACTGAAAGGGCTTTGTTGGTTGTAAAATAGCCTTGTATGCTTTTTGGGTTGCATCCTAATTTGTAGGCTGCAACATCCTAATCGTGCAATTAAACTAATTGCAGTAAACCAAATAGTTATTAAAAATAAAATGTTGCAAATTTAATTATTTTAACCCTATTTGCATGCAATACAAGAGCACCTAAAAGATAATATGTATTATCTATATGGAAGATCTTCCAATCGAAAAGATCCATCGACCTGAAACGAAAAAAAATATTTATATGTTTTATTTAGTTATTCAATTAGACAATTGATTGTTGTGCTCTATAGCAACAAACATTTCATTAAACATGCATTTTTTTTGTTGGACCGATTTATATGATTTCATTAATGAAAATTATTTGATGCAATGAATAATATACTATAGTTGTTCGCCATTCAATATTTTTTGTTTAGATAATTCATAACTTATGTACATAATATTTCGATCTAAGATTAATTCTTTCGTATTTCAATGGTATCGTGTTGTTCGACTGGGCTAAAATCCAAAATACAGAATAAAAAATGTTTTTACTACTTTACTCTATCATCTTGCCAATATTGTTAAACTTAATCCATTTTCATGATTATATTTCTTTATGACTAAGGAATGTAAAATCTTTCTTACCCGAATCAAATGTTTCATATTACATTCTTAAATTTCAATTTTTTTATTTATATTTGTGCTACGATATTTAGAAAATAATTCTTCCTAAGATTTTCCGAAAAAGTCTTGAACAAGTTCAAAACTTGTTAGAATTATGTTTTTAATTCAAAAAATCTATTTTGCAACTCATAAAATTATTTCTAGACAGCAACAGAATACAAATAATCTAAAGTGGTATTTGGAAAATGAGATATATATAATTTTTAATTCATGACTTTCAACAATAGTCTTGAACAAGTTCATAAGCCAACAAAATTATGCTTTTAATTCTCAAAAGCTAATCTATAAGTCATAAAATAATTGTAGGCAACAAAAAAGCCTACAACAATTGTAGAAAATGTTTTTTTTTTCAAAGAGTTTCAATGGAAATATTGAACACGTTAAAAAGCTCTGGGCAGAAACTCTCGAAACCCATTAAAATATTATTTTTATTCAAAAAATACATTTTACAATTTATAAAAGTATTCATAATTAAGTAGCCTAAAGCAGTATTTAAAATATGATATATGTTTCTGTTAAAGAATTTTGACAAAAGTAATTAATTCGTGACTCATCAAAATTGTACTTTCAATTCTCGAATAGTCAAAATCTCTTTTATAAGTTACAAAACTATTCATATATAACAACATATATAGTCTACAATAGCATGTAAAAAATCATGGTCAAGAGTTTCAACAAGGTCTTGAATATATTTAGATAGTTTTAACTGAAAGTCTGAAACTCTTAAAAATTCATCAAAAATATATTTTTATTTACTAAAACAATTTTATAGGTCATAAAAATATTTGTGAAGCAACAAAAACATATAAATAGCCCATAGTGGCTTTTAGAAAATGAAATATTCCATTGTTCGAGACTTTAATTGCTTGTTTGTTTCACGCGATGAAATTCCAATCAGAACAAATTTCAGTTCGAATTAATTATGATGAAGATTTTGTAGGATAAATTTATATCCTATTCATTTTTGTTTAGATATTGGATAAGGAAATCAAATAATATCATAGTTTGAAACTCTACGTTTGTTTTGACTTTAGATAAAAAGTTAAATATTAATATTTTAATACTTAAAATTAATGTTATCAAATTTTAGAAAAATAAATTTACTATTAAATAATTAACTTTAACATAACAATATGAAAATTACTTTAAAATATTCACTAAATATTGAATTAAAAATTTATAGTATGGATATAAATTCATAAAAAATACAGATATAGAATAATAGGTTACCTATTTAATATTTATCTTGATAATCAGATAAATAATTTATAAATAAATAATTTTGAGGTTGTTTAAATGAGATTTTTTTTCAAAACAAAAGTCAAATTTTGATTGTTCTTATTGACAACAATATATACGTTTGTCTCCCATTCCAAGGAAATGATTAGATTTCAATTCCCAACCATCATCCAGATATTTATATCCACTCCAACTGAAACTAAATATGAATATATATCCTTTTTGAAATTTGATGTTCGACGTAGATGATGGATATGATTCCACAAATTATCCACATCAAAACTCAGTAAAATGAACATACACTAGAATTCCAATTAAAAAATCACTCGACTGGGTGTATTTTTTTATTAAAAACCTATAGAAATAATTTAGTTTTAAATACTTTTGACAAAAATCTTTAAATTTATTAAATACCTAGGAAACTTCCTAAATATATGTTTAACTTTGGAATTTTTCATCTCTATCCTTTTTTTTCTTCTCACTTATTCAAATTGTATCATGTAACACATTTGTACTCATTGCATGCAATCATGACATGATGTAATTCTATACCAGGTGCACAATGATATATCTATCTCTCTAATTTTTTTCTCTTCATTTAATAAGATGTTGAGATGCGAGTCCACCGAGTACAACATAAAATAAACTTTGAATTTGACTAAATAGGAATTTTTTATATTAAAATTTTATAAACTCTAAACATGACAACACATGTTATATATCTCTTTCTCTCTTTTTAACGCTTTAAAGATGGCGGTCAAAATTTTAACATTTTAATTTTAGCTTTCAAAATTTATGGACCCTTATTTTGATTTTGAAAATGTTTGATATTTTTTTTTTTATTTTAAAAAACTACTCAAATTCCAAAGGGGCAAATTTTACCTTATTTAATTATTATTATAATTTAAATATAGAAAAGGTTAAATTTAGAAGAGTAATATTTATCCCTTAAAATATTACATTTGTAATTTTTAACTTTCCAAATCTTAACCCATTCCACGTGTAACTTTTGAGCAGAAAAAATTATGCGGTAAAATTAAGGAATATTTTGAACATTGTTAGTGGGGATGACAATGGTTCGCTTAACCGCACTTTTAGAGATTAATCGAAATTGAAACCGATTTCCAAACCCGCTAACTGAAATCGATCGATTTCAAAAGCCTATATCCGAAACCGAAACCGGCTCGGTTTCGATTATCCACGGATAACCAAAACTGAAAATTTTGATTAGGATAGAACCGATTATCCATTTACTAGTCGGTTAACCGATAGTAAACGGATAAACCGATTCAAAGATTAATTACAAAACCGATTTCGAATATCGGTTAACCGTAAAAACTGATAGTAAATGAATAATCAGTTCAAAGATTAATAATAAAACCGGTTTCGGATACCGGTTAACCGCAAAAAATTGATAACTGAAACCGAATATATAACCGATTTCGGTTACCGGTTAACCGTGACCCGATAATCGAAACCGAACCGATTTTAAACGGTTTTTGAATTTTATTATCTGAAACCGAAACCGAACCGTAAATTCACTATCCAAAACTGAATTTTGCGGTTCGATTAACCGCGGTTAATCGGTTTAAATTGTCATCCCTAATTGTTAGAAATAGAGATGATTATGATAATTTCAAAACTTTATTTATAATCTTGGTAATAAGTTTCTTATGATATTGGTGATTTATTTATTGCTTAATTATCGGTCCACCCAAATATCAAATTTTACCTTATTTAATTATTATTATAATTTAAATATATAAAAGGTTAATTTTAGAAGAGTAATATTTATCCCTTAAAATATTATTTTTGTAATTTTTAACTTTCCAAATCTTAACCCATTCAACGTGTAACTTCTGAGTAGAAAAAATTATGCGGTAAAATTAAGGAACATTTTGAACATTGTTAGTAGGGATGACAACGGTTCAATTAATCGCACATTTGGAAGTTAATCAAAACCGAAACCGATTTTCAAATTCGCTAACCGAAATCGAAACCGGTCGATTTCAAAAGCCTATATCCGAAATCAAAACCGGCTCGATTTCGATTATCCACAGATAACAAAAACCGAATTTTCCGATTAGGATAGAACCGATTATCCGTTTACTAATCGGTTAAACGGTAGTAGACGGATAAATCGATTAAAAGATTAATAACAAAACCGATTTCGGATACCGATTAACCGTAAAAATCGTTAGTAAATGGATAACCAGTTCAAAGATTAATAACAAAATCGGTTTCAGATACCGGTTAACCGTAAAAAATCGGTAACTGAAATCGAATATATAACCGATTTTGGTTACCGATGAACCGCGATCTGATAATCGAAACCGAACCGATTTTAAACGATTTATGATTTTTACTATCCGAAATCAAAATCGAACCGCAAATTCACTATCCAAAACTAAATTTTGCGGTTCGGTTAATCGATTTGAATTGCCATCCCTAATTGTTAGAAATAGAGATGATTATGATAATTTTAAAACTTTATTTATAATCTTGGTAATAAATTTCTTATCATATTGGTGATTTATTTATGGCTTAATTATCTTTTTGGTTCCCCAAAATATCATATTTTTTTTCGTTTGATCCATCATTTAATTTTTTTTTTCATTTAGTCCCTCAATTTTTTTATTTTTTTTTCGTTTGGTCCATCCATTAACTTTCGCTGTTAAGTGCCAATGCTGACATGGATTAAAGATAAAATGAGGGACCAAACGGAAAAATAAATATATTTTAAGAAACTAAATGTGAAAAATATATATTTTAATAACATAAAACAAATTATATATATGCCTTTTCATTTTATTCACCAATATAAAATTTCATCAATTTGTTTTTTTATTATTTTAAAATCTTCACCTCATAAATCTACAATAAATTTACGACTCGCGCTCGCGCCACCCCTTATTATGAGCGCGAGTCGTAAATTTATTGTTGATGTGTGAGGTGAATATTTTGAAATAAGAAAAAATAAATTGATGAGATTTTATATTGGTGAATAAGGTGAGAAAACTTATATATATATATATATATATATGTTTTAGGTCAGTAAAATATACATTTTCCTCGTCTAGTCCCTTAAAATATCTTTATTTTTTCGTTTGGTCTATCATTTTGTCTTTAATCTATGTCAACATTAATACTTAATAACAAAAGTTAACGGAATGACCCAACGGAAAAAAAATAATTTTTAGTCTCTAAAAATAAGAAATCAAACGAAAAAAATATGATATTTTGTGATCAAAATATAATTAAACCTTTATTTATTTATAAAAAAACGGAAAGAAATAACAAAATTGACAACCCAAAAGCCTTCGACCTTTCCGGGCTCCTCACTGCACCCGCTCCGTTCCTGCGAACAAAAATCTTATCACTTATCTCCGTGCAAGGCTGCAATGGCCGGGAGCTGCAACGCGCCCCCTCAACTCGTTCCTACCAATCCACCAATCCTCCCCTCATCCTCAACTCTCCCAAAATCTCCGACGCCGCAGCGCAGGATTTGGATAAAGCCTCCCGCGCCCAAGAAGCGGCAGCACGGCAAGAATGTGTCCCGGTGGGATGAGAGGAAGCTGGTGGGCTTCGTTGACTACGACAAGGGCGAGCGCCGCGTCTCGATCGAGATCGCCGGCGTTCGCAAGGACGAGATCTCCGCGAGGCACCGGCTCCGCGTCGAAGGCAGCCGCTGGCAGAAGGACTGGAAGCTCTCCGAGGTCGTCGACCAGGTGATGATGCTCAACCACTGGGAGGACATAGACGGCGTCCTCAACCGTTGGGCCGGTCGCTTCGCCAGGAGAAACTTCCCCCTCCTTATTCGGGTACTCTCGTTTTCCTCTGTTTTATCATGCCCTGGTTTATCTTTGCTCCTCCTGCAAGTCGATTTGTTCGAACGCTCCAGATATTGACAAACTTGGCAGGACTCCTAAGAAGCATTTTTAGTCTTATCTTAGTAATACATTCCGAAAGGGATTTGACATGATTGAGCAGACGCATAAATTTACTCAACGGACAACGGTTGGGTATAATATGTTTTACCCTTTTACGGGAGAAAAGAGAATTCCTATTTGCTTTCGGACAAGCTCTAGTTTGACTTACTCGATAAAAATGGACAGAACGCTTAAAAGCGGGGAATTCAGGAACAATATTTGAACCATCAAGACTCACTAAAAACGCACCATATAGTTTATCAAAGCACAAGAGTTGCCTCTATTATTTTCTATCATATAGATGAGCATGTAATTTAATGCCTATCAACCTTCTGCCATTGTTTTCAGTATTCATAATGATAGATTTGATACTTGTTTCTTAACTACCAGTTGTTGTATATTAGATCATTTTGTTTAATTCACAATTAATACTACCCAGGAATTAGGGGCATTTTTGTATGATACTTATGTGACAAATAGAATAACAAAAAATTAAGTAGATCCTCAAAAAAATAAGAGAGAGAGAGAGAGAGAGAGTACAAATAAGCTGAAGTAGACTACTTAGACAAGGTAAATTCGACAACATAAAGATTCTTTGCTCAATGGTCTTCAACAATGTGCTACCTCTGCCTTTCACGAAAGTATGTCTCCTACACTTTGAGATCCTTGCCCTTTGCCATAGCTATATATACAACTAAACACATCCATATGTTCAGACAAGAATAAGCATAGCACTCATGCCATAGATGATACCATTTCATGCATATAATATGCACAATGAGACCAACATGCCCAACACATGAGAGTTGGTACCTTGGCTCACACCTTATATTTGCCATGTAAGTTGATTACACTAACAAGTGACAAGAACCCTGCATGCTGCAGGACTCTCAATTCCTTATAATATTTTTGTTTGGTTGTTCCACATGTAGACTCTATGGTAAACAAAGTTTTATGTGTTTAAACTACTTGTTAATCTGTCTTTAATACATATAGGGCCTAGTTGCTTGTGCTACTTGAACACTTATCTAGTATTCGAGAAACAAAATAATGCATACAATCTTGAGAATTTAATGCTTGGCAATTTTATTTGTAGGAAATCACTAACACTGGTTCCCTTGATCATGCAATTCATGTGTTCCGTTGGATGAAAAATCAACAACATTACTGTCCTCGGAGTGGCATTTACAATATGCTCATAAGTTTGCATGCCAGACACAATCGAACAGATGAAGCTCGTGGTTTATTTTTTGAGATGCAAAAGCGGAGGTAATACATGAAATGAAGATATATACATTAGGTGGCTTTGTGTTGATCTTAGCATTATTTTTTTTGATATATAGTATTGCACATAGACAACTTGGAAAGCTTTACTCATTTCATTTGATGAGTGTGACCATGTTAAATTTTATTTACTGTTGCTCTCAGTTAACAATTGTCTATCAAATTTTATTTTAGGTGCAAACCTGATACTGAAAGTTATAATGCTCTCATCAATGCACATGGTCGAGTTGGTCAGTGGCGCTGGGCATTGAATATAATGGAAGATATGCTTCAAGCTGGTGTATGCACTTTTCCATAAATGCATGTCTATACTGTTCTAAATTGATTTTGACTCAAACTGCTTGATGAGTGGGGTCTTTCAAGTTCTGGTGGATGGGGAGAATCTTATTGGGGTTGTAAAGTTTATATGGCTAGATCAGTTGCCACTAGTTTAGGCATTACAGGTTAGGGCTAGTTTATCCTTTGCCAATTAGACTTTGAGATTTGTCTCATGAAATGAGGGATATTAACTTTTAGACAATGATAGTGCAATGTAATGTGTAATGTAACAACCCTTTCTAAGTTCTTTCGTATTCAGTTTGACTATAACATTGAGGTTCCTAAGTAATGAATATCATTTCCTTTTTCTCAGAGTTGCATTTTCTAGATGTCTGTTTATGTCATTTTTTAGGTTTGAAACTATTTGATATTGTTTCTATTTGCTTTGTGATTTCCCATGTTCATGCAGCTACCTCCCAGCAGAACTACATACAACAATTTGATTAGTGCTTGTGGATCTGGTGGCCACTGGAAGGAGGCTCTTGAAATTTGCAAGAAAATGACAGAAAATGGTGTTGGACCCGATTTGGTAACACACAACATTGTCCTATCTGCTTTCAAAAGAGGGGCTCAATATTCAAAAGCTCTGGCTTACTTTGATCTGATGAAAGAAACAAATATTTTCCCTGATACCATCACTTTTAATATAGTTATACATTGTCTTGTAAAGCTTGGACAATTTGGAAAAGCGGTGGATATTTTTAACTCAATGCGAGAAGCAAGTGCAAAATGTCGTCCTGATATAGTGACTTTTACCTGCATCATTCATGCATATTCATTATGTGGACAAATTGATAATTGTAAAGCGGTATTTGATATGATACTTGCTGAAGGACTAAAACCTAATATTGTTGCTTATAATGCACTTCTTGGTGCCTATGCTTCTAATGGAATGCATGAGGATGCATTGACCATTTTTCATTCGCTGAAACAAGCAGGAATAAAACCTGATGTTGTATCGTACACTTCCTTACTCAATGCATATGGAAGATCAGGACAGCCTGGGAAGGCAAAAGAAGTTTTTGAAATGATGAAGAAAAATTCATTGAAGCCGAATATTGTTAGCTACAATGCATTAATTGATGCATATGGATCTTCAGGTTTGTTGGCTGAAGCTGTAGAAGTGCTACAGGCCATGGAAAAAGATGGTCTTCAAGCAGATATTGTCTCCATAAGCACACTTTTGGCAGCTTGTGGAAGATGTGGACAAATTGTAAACATTGATTCCGTACTATCAGCAGCTAGGTCAAGAGGCATCAAGTTAAACACAGTGGCATACAATTCAGCAATTGGCAGTTACATGAGTGTTGGGGAATATGATAAAGCTGTATCTTTGTACAGATCAATGAGAGAAAGTAATGTAAAACCGGATTCCATTACTTTTAACATACTAATTAATGGTTCTAGTAAGCTAGGAAAATATGCAGAATCTTTAGAATTTTTGGATAAGATGATGGACCTAAATATTCCATTTTCCAAGGAGGTCTATTCATCTTTGATTCATTCATACAGCAAACAGGTAAGTGGTACTCGTCTGTGCAGATTATTGGCTTGAATATTATTTGCTTAGATATGATATCATGGCTTAAATGATTTCTTACCAGGGTCAGCTAACGAATGCTGAATCTATTTTCAATATGATGAAGGGGACCGGTTGCAGCCCTGATGTTATAACATACACTTCCATGATTCATGCATATTCTGCAGCAGGTATTTCATCTGCTAAAATTGAGGCAAAAATATATGCTTCTGAAGGAAATTAATACCGACTAAATGTGACCTTGAACCATTTTAGGACAATGGAAGAAAGCTTGGGAGCTATTCAATGACATGGAAGGAAGTAACATCCAGCCAGATCCTATTATATGTTCATCAGTGATAGAAGCACTAAACATGGGATGCCAACCTGAGAAGGTTATTCAGTTGGCAGAGTTGATGAGAGAGAAACACATCCCGTTCAATTCAAGTTCCTCCTTCGGGGTCATATATGCTTGCAGCATGTGAGTTTTCTGTTCCAACTGTAAAAGTCAAAAGTATTCTGCTATAATTTGTTAACCATTGGTTGATTATCACACCCATCATAATTGAGGATTGACTTAATACTTAGTATGCATCTCATTTTCACCTCCTCCCTTCTTTCCTTCTTTTCCAGTCCATCTGACATGTGTCTCTAGTTTCTATGATACCCTAGCTGCTGGAAATTTTCAGTCCATTTACACGAGAATTACTGAAAACTGGTTTAGGATGTAGGACTGGTTGTCTTTTGATTGCTTGCAGCTAAAACCTAGATAAGCAGTGTTGGGATATCAATAAGTGGGGAACCTGTTATTCTTCCCATTACATGAACCTGAACCCTCCCAGAATATGTACTTTTTTCCTACCTAAACTTGACCTGAAATGATTTAATATGCATGAAAACCCATAGGTGAAGCCATGACTTGAAATCTTGTACTAGTACTAATCTTAGTTAATGGCCGGTACTGGCACTTGCTGTATCTGGGAAAAATGTTAGGATGCACCTGAATGCTGCTGAAAATGAGATACACACAGTATCTAGTTGTCTTGTTGCCACAAGTAATGTAAGAACCTCTTTGTTGTATAAGCCGTTTTCTTTGTTACAGGGGATTGAACCTAAATTTTTGAAGAATATTGATAATGCCATTGATTCTCCCTATCCCCTCATCTATTGATGCTTTGGACTAGAGCCTCCACTTTTCTAGTTCTGAAGTATCCTTGGACCTTGATATGCCATCCTTCTGTTGTACAATCAAGACCACACAAGGGTAAGGGGCTGTTCTAGAATCATCTGTCTGTTATAGATTGGCTTAAGCCACCTCAGTATATGCCTGCTGTAGGTTTACGTAATAGGGAAGCTGAAGCACAGCCGAAGAGGTTGGAGATGCCATCAATTCTAGTTGAATGGTGTACAAGGACAGAAATTTCTATTCTGCTAGATCTCACTCTCATCACTTCTTCTACCACTGTTTTCACTAAGGTGTTTTGAATCATCCTTGTATTGTCTCGGTAGTTTCACATTGTGGCAAAGTAACTGAATAAGGTAATTTGTTAGTGACCAGATGAAATGGGGTTACGGGGGTGTCATGACACTTTATCCTTGTTCAAGCTGAAACATTTGGGGGAACAATGGATGCTCAAAAATTGATGTTGATATTGCTGAGGCACGTTGTAGGTTCACTACCAGCTGACACAAGAGGCATATGGTAGGTGAATAGTGCATGTTAAGTAGGAAGAACCTTTTCAGCCTACTCTCATTTGTAATTTTGTATTGCTTTGCATCATCACATTATAATGACTGGTCTTTGCCAGTTAACACTTGTAGACATGACTTTTTTTTACCCATACTATCTCCTTAGAATCAGCATCTGCATTTTTTCTTACATCCTACTGATTTGTTAGACTTTGATCTGACGCTTATTGTCATTGCTTTTTTTTAATTGAATGAGAATTGGTATGATATCTTGAATTTATCATTAAATAATCTACCTACAATCAGAGAAAATAGCAATCTACTGCAAGTTGTACTGTGTTTTTAGTTCCTAATTTTATTTGTATTGCTTTGTATCTTCCCATTATATGTGCTGGTTTTTGTCAGTTAACACTTGTAGACCTGGCATTTTTTGTCCATACTATCTCCTTGGAATGGGCTTCCACATTTTTTCTTATGTCTTGTAGTGCTTCATTATCTTTCAAACTAATGCTTATTGTCATTGCTCTTTTTAATTCTGTGAGAATTGACATGGTTTCTTTGTATTTTTAATTAAATAATCTTTCTTCAAACCAGAGAAAATAGCAACCAACTGTAAGTTGTACTATGTTTATATGTTCCTAATTTCTTTCTTGAGGCAACTATGCAATATTATTCTGACACTAAGAAATGTCACGTTTACTCAAATCTTTGAGTTTTTTTTTTGTCAGTAATGGATTTACAATATGGAAACCATTAATTTCATCAATGAGCTGCAAGTTACCTTGGAGTTGAACAGGTTCTAGTTAACTACAAACTTAACCATTTTTGTTTTCCTTTTAAGGCTAAGAGACTGGAGAGCAGCAAACATTGTAATTGAGCATATGGAGACATCATTCTCATTGATTTCAGTCGGCCTTTTAAATCAACTTCTGCATTTTCTTGGAAAGAGTGGGAAGATAGAGACCATGTTGAAGGTAATCCATCCATAACAACCAGGTCATTAATTACTTTAAAAGATAGGCAATTCTTTTGCTATATATTCTCGAGGATCAACATGGTACACTTTAGAGGGCAGGCCTTGGTACAATAATAAGGTTGCTCCATTATGACTTGGGAAAGCAGTGTCCCTACTATGCAGATAATAAGGCTGCATGCATATCCCGCACTGCCTAATGCACTGGGATTGCCTTTTTTCACAAACATAATACACTTTATTCTAGGACTGAATTTTAGCTGCTAGTTGAATAGTTAATGGATGCTACATCCACTAGTGTCTAAGCCAGGCCATTTGGATTTTGGAGACAGGTTGATTGTTAACCATGATCAATATTGATGAAGAATAATGATGGCACAAATATATTTTTAATAGACATCTAACTCACTGTTTTACCTTATAATTTATGGCATGCAAAAAGTAGCAAGCTTGTCGTCATGGTCTTTAGGTAATTCCCAATACGTCTTTTTTTTTCACTAGGCAAGAGAAAATTTTTATTATAAAAGAATGATATATGCATGAAGGTTTATTATCCAACCATCCTAAGAAAAAGAACCATGAAGCTCACCTTCCACAAGTCATGGTCCAAAACCTAAGATTGAAAGTAACTTCTGACAACCCAAGACAGACGTTTAAATATAGGAACAATTTAGTCGACTGAAACATGGACCCATGTTCAACTGAAACAAAATAGTGGCTCATACAACTATTCTAGTGGTCATGTCATCAATGATGTAACGGGCCACCTCTCCCCAAGATATAAGATTCTCATCGTGGCATCGTGCATTCTTCTATTCCTCTCACCCATGGTTTAAAATCTCGGTACCGGTACTGATTTCAGTCGCCGGCCGGTACCGGTACTGTACCGTACCTTACTGACACACGGTACGGGCCGGTACGAAAATTGCATACCGGCAAGGTTTTTTTTTTTTTTTTTTTTTTTTTTATAAAAAGAAATAACTCCAAATCTCCAATAACCACATAATTGATGAAGAAATGCTTAAAATCAATATTCAAATGTAAAATACATGAATACAATATTTAAAATGCGGATGAATGACGTTCGTCGTATGGGTACATATCTTGGGCTTCGGGACATACACGACTAAGGTCAACACCGTAGGTCTCTAATGCCCATATTTGGAAATTTTCCCATGGCATAATGCCTCGGTGTCCATTATACCACATTGACATTAGCGTTTCTTTGTTGGGATTCCAAGAACTAGACCCTGTATCATCAGTTGAGTAGGTACTGGATACAGAGTAGGTGGATTCAGAAATCTCTTGCAAACTACTCATCATATCGTGATGGTAATCTTGCAAAGCTGTCGGTCCACCTCCTCGACGCGAGCCTCTCTTCTTGTACACCTGAGTTGTTTGTCCGGTTCTAGCACCATGGTCATCATCTTGGGTGGCGTGATCGAAGTATTGCTCATTTGTCCATAGATCATCAGGTGGCAGTGTTGATGGCACGACAGTGTCTTCTCCACCAGCTCCATCATCATCATCATCTCCTCCATCTTCTGTGCTGCTACTGTTATGAACGAAGGGCTCGTCTTCTTCGTCCTCTTCTGCTTCTGCAATCGCATCCAAAGGATCAATTGGTCGTTTATCTTTGGCTTTGCCTTTTGCCTTTGAAGGTGTTGCCTTTATTTTTCCCTTTGATTGGGAAGATGGAGAGTCTGATTCTGATCGGCGTCTTGCTTGCCGAATTCGTTGAGAGTCCAAGGGAGTAATGGCCATGTCTTCTGGTTGGCTCTCAGACTCAAGTGCATCAAATATAATTGGTGAAGGCCGGTCGCCTGGTTCATCAAGAAGAGGTTGGTCGCTCTCCATTATACTCCACCAATCAATTGTCGGGTCCGCATCGTCTTGGACGAACTCGACATCGAACGAATCTACATGTTGAATATCTTTGTTTTGTAATGTCCGCATTCGAAGCCGCATGTTGTAATGAACGTATACTAGCTTCTCTAATCGGGCATATGAAAGTCGGTTGCGCGGTTTGGTATGAATCAAGGCGAAGGTCGACCAATTTCTCTCGCATCCACTTGATGATGTGGTTTGCGAGAGGATACGTGTTGCAATCTTCCGAAGAGTTGGAGCTTCGGTTGCAAATTGCAACCACCATTCAACTGCAATAGATTTAAAATTGATATTAGTAATGAGATTACCAATTTTATAATTAATAAATAAATTTTAAAAAAAATTATATCAACCTGGATCCATAGAATCTCGGCACGATATTGCAAATGGATCTCCGAAATTGCCACTTGAATCTCTGAAAAATCTTGATTCATTTAGAGCTTGTGTTGCTTCTCTGGTTGATGTCGACATTTGTTGTATGACCTTGCGAAACGGATATAACAAACTATCCATCGTTCCAAGATCATATCAATATTGGTATGCATGATTTAAATAATACGCTACAAAAAATTATAAATTTAATAAGTAATTTAGCATAATGAATTAAAATTAAATAAATTTCAGAAAATTAAATAAAAAATTACCCGCGATGTATATGTCACGACCCATTTGATCCTCCCACCTTTGTGAGATAATGTCGATGAAGGGTTTATACTTGGTCTCCGAAATCATAACCCTCTTTATTTCTTCTTATGCTTGGTGGATGTAGTGGTAGAGATGACCCATTTGAGGCGTCTTTTCCATATCCACATGTCGTAGAACCTTGTACAATGGTTCTACAGCGACGACTATCTCCGCAACGCAATCCCAGAAGCGCGTATTGAGGATGTACTTCTCGGTTTGCTTTCCATCAGTAGTTCCGACATATCTTGATGTAGACCATTCCTCACTTGTAAACATTGATCGAAGGCCCGCCTTACGTTGTTGGAGCGACCTTAATGCGATGAAGTTGGTTGCAAAACGAGTCGCTCCCGGTCGAAGAATTTCACCTAAAATATGGAATTATTATTTGTAATTATCACCTAAACTAATTAATAAATAAATACTATAAATTATTTTTAAAAAAATACCTTCTGTAAATTTTCTCATAAGGACGTGTACCCATGTGTGGTTGTATATGAAGCGCGTAATTTGTTGCGCCTTCTTTACCGTCGTCTTCACCATCGGTATAGCACCGATATCTTTCATCATTAAGTCTACACAATGGACTGCACATGGAGTCCAATATATGTGAGAATAATCCAGTTCAATTATCTCACATGCCCTTTTGAAATTGGCTCCGTTGTCGGTTATAATTTGAACAAAGTTCTGGGTCCATTCTTCTCGATCACCTCCTTCATCAGCTTTGAGATGTAGACAGCGCTATGGACTTCATCGGACGCGTTCATCGACTTATGATAGATAACCCTCCTGTTGCAATAGATGAGGAAGTTGATGATGCTCATTCGGGTTGGCCCGGTCCAACTATCGCACATCAAACTGCATTTGTAATCCCCCCATTGCCGCTTGATTACGTCGATTCATTGATTTATTTCATTGACCTCTTCTTCAAGGAAAGGTCCTGAAATTTCATACGGAGTTGGAGGGGTAATACCTGAGCCTACCTTTTGGATGGTAGACACCATAATTCGGTAGTATGGGTTGTTGGCTGCATTTGCGGGAATCCGACTGAAGTGGAACCATTTGGAGATGACTTTCCCCAACTCCCACTTCTTCGTCTTGCCCCAAGTATCGTCTATGCGCGGTTGCTTTGCTGATGAAGGAGGAAATGCCCTGAGATCAAGATCAGAAACATCAACATTAGTTTTCCTACCACTTGCTCCGAGGTTTGTGAAGAATCCACGAAGGCCTCCTCTGCTCTGAGTTTGAGGTGCTCTCATGCTAGAACTCCGCCCAATATAAGGATCGGAGGGAATTGGACCGCTTCGGTCCATTGCTCCAGCAGCCAAAGTTGAGCCGACGCTGCTTATGCCACCGTCGCCACTGCCGTCGCCATATTCGAATTGAGATCCGGGATTATACATCCGTTCTCGTTCGAATTCAGCATGCTCCAATGAAGCTCGGATGCCGGCTTGAAGTTCCGCCTCCTCGTCGTAATGGCCACCTCGAGCCTCATAATGGCCATCGCTGACATCTTGGGTAGCTCGTCGGTCGAACTCAGCTTGTTGAGCTGCAGTCTTAAGACGTTGCTCCTTCTTGTTGTTGAGTTGCGCTTTGAACATCTTCCGAACTTCGACCGGTACTTTGGCGCAATTGACGACGTCGGGATATCCTTCGGCCAAGTGTTGCTTCAATCGAGTGATGCCTCCACCACGTGAAATCATATCACAGTGGAGGCATTGCCAGTGATGAGCCTTCTCCCACCGACGATCGTGCTGCCATGTGGGGTCGGCTTGAGATTTCGGCGCCATTTCGACAGAATTTCGACGTAGAACTTAATAAAAAAAATTTGTGAGAGAGATTGATGGATAGAGGGGTAAGTGATAGTGAAAGGAGTGTTTTGGGGGCTTTATATAGCCCCCAAAACACCCCAAACCCGGCCCCAAACGGCTAGAGAGCCGTTTGGGGTCACTGTTCGGGCTGTCGGCCACCCGTTGCCGACGGCGCTGTAAGGGCGGTATGATGGTATACTGCCCTAACCGAGCGGTATATGGCGAAATATCGCTATATACCGCCCGGTATACCATATATACCTGGTATTTTCAAATACAACGTATATCGAATACCGCTAGTCCAAAAAACCGGTAAATACCGGGCTTATCGTACCGTTTCGGCCGATTTTTTAAACCATGGGTTTAGCTGTTAGGCCTCTTTTGGACTGGAACGACGTTTGGAGCCTGTTTTTGCTTTGGGGCTATCTAAAGCCCCCAAACCACCATTTACCCCTCTCTCATACTCTAGCTGTCATACTCTCAAATCATCTTTTTTTCATTATAACTTGAAGATTAAATTATCTTTTTAATCTTTTTAATGTATTGAACCATGGTTCAAAAGTTTATTGTGCTCTATTAGGGGGTATGTGTGTTTTTTCATCATTTTAATAAATTATAATTTAAAATAATGCCTTTGGAGCTTAAAATTATGTTTTGGAGCTTAAATTAAAAAAAAATGACAAAAAAACAAAACCGGTTGCGATAACCTGTACTAATGAGTTTAAATTCCATATTTTGTTTTTTTTGCTAAAAAGGAAAAAACTTTATCTAGTAAAGTAATCAAACCAGAGAAATCTCTTTTTACAATTGCAAGTAAATTGGGAGGCCACTATCCTACCAAACAAGAGACTTCCCTAATTCTTTACTATGTACTGCCAGCCAATTAGCAGCATGATTTCCTGCTTCCCTATAAATTAAAACCTCAGCTCCTTTGTTGAATCTGCAAGATAAAAAATATTAGTTAAAATTCATGGTCTTATTGCACATATCAACAAAGATCTTGGAATCAGATTCTATGATAATGAATTCCACACACTTATGATGAGTATTCTTAGTAGCCAAGCTTAAAGTTTAAATGCTATCTTTCAGTTATAGATTATTCTTTACTGTATTTAATGATTCTTACTCTTTTGACATTTTTAGTTGTAGTGACCATTAATATTGTAGAGTCATCAGTAGTGCTGTACTTGGAATTAAGGTTTAAAATACCGCCCGAAACGGTATATACCGGCCGGTATATACCGGTTTTTGAGATTTCCGGTATTCGATATACCCGGTTTTGAAAAAACCGGGTATATTGTGTATACCGCCCGGTATGGGCGGTATATTCCGGTATACTGCCCGGTATGGGCAGTATATGGTGGTATGTCACGAAAAAAAAAAAAAAAAAAAAACCCGGCCGGTATGCATTTTCATACCGGTCCGTGCCGTGTGTACAAGAGAATTACATTAGAATTAATATAGGGCGACATAAGCACACAGCCCAAAGGGTCTGAAAAATTTTCGGGAGGGGGCTCCGCCCCCACACCCCCGGCAGGGGGCGCTGCCCCCTTGACCCCCGCCCGCTAACCGGCTAGCGGGACCGCCGAAGACTCTGCGTAGCGCAACATATCTAATAGCCGGCTAGCGGGCGACACCAAAGTTGACGTACAGTCTTTATTAGATATGTTGTACTACGTCTTATGTTGCGCTACGCAGAGTCTTCGGCGGTCCCGCTAGCCGGTTAGCGGGCGGGGGTCAAGGGGGCAGCGCCCCCTGCCGGGGGTGTGGGGGCGGAGCCCCCTCCCGAAAATTTTTCAGACCCTTTGGGCTGTGTGTTTATGTCGCCCTATATTAATTCTAATGTAATTCTCTTGTATCTGTGAAAAATCCTAATACAGTACCAAATGACTTTTAATATTCATGTATTTGACATTGGAATATTGATTTTAAGCATTTATTCATCAATTATGTATTGTTTAGAGTTATATCTAACTCTTAAACCGGTATGCTATTCCCCGTACCGGACCATACCGTGTGTCGGGTACGGTACGGTACGGTATGGTACCGGTACCGGCCGGTGACCGGTACCGGTACCGGTACCGAGATTTTAAACCTTGCTTGGAATAGAACTTTTCTCATCGATATATATGCAATGGGTGCTTTTCTCTCATTCTTGTACAGGTTTATTACAAGATAGTATCCTCACATTCAAATGTTAGTTTGGTAACACACTCAATTTTGTTGAAAAATCTCTTGGCAGCTGGAAGATGGAGGATGTATATTGAGGTATATGGAAACTTATAAGTTGCAGAATCTTGTGGTATCTTTTTGTGTGTGTTCCCTTTTCTGTTAAGCAATCTTCATCTACACACATACATACACACACACACACACACACACATATATATATATTTGATAGTATGAAGTATGAACACTACTATGACATTGACACAACTCTATAATTTTTGTGCACTCAGTGCTCACTGCTCTCTCTAGTCTCTACCTTCCATGATGCCTTTGTATTGTAAATTTGTCACCCATTCATTTCAGGATTCTCAAGTTAGACTATACTGGCTACCTTCCAATGAATGGAGTGGTATGGTGCTGAGAATTATACCACCCTGAACCATTGGCATTACTGAAGAATTATATAAGGAACTTAAAGGACAGAAGGAATGAGGGGTCTTATGTCTTATCACTTATTATTATTGGTCTTATTATTCTTATTCCTTTGAAAAATTCCAACTAATTAGTTTCATAATTTATATTGGCCAAAATAATTATGTATGACAAATCCCCATAATTTGGAGATATAAGTGATGGATGATATTTCTTGAAAAATTCCAACTAATTTGTTTCTCATTTTATATTGGCCAAGATAATTTATGTATGACAAATCCCCAAAATTTGAAGATATAAGTGATTGTTTCTTTTTTCCCACTTTATCCTCTTTATTTCCTACTATTGCTGAATAAGATAGTCCAATCACTTAAAAAAGAGAAGAAATTTTCCATTTTCTTTATTTTGTTACTTCTTGTGGCCCTGGGATTATTTGACCCGACGGTTGCATGCAGTAGTTTATCCAGGATTTGGTCCACCAACATGCTCTGATTGCTGATACTTTGGAAAGTCTGTATAATCTAATAATCCATAGAAGCAATACACTTATCAAAAGACAGATATAACAACTGTTGCTTCTTACTTTCCAGAAATTGGTATGTTGGATTTTGTTATTTAAAAAGTAGTATCTCCATGGGTTATATGGCATCTCTATAGTCGTGCTTATGTGTATATTGTCTTTCCTTCAGATTGCTTTTTCCTTCCATGGAATTTTAAATGTGGTGTGATTTTTGTGTTCTCCCATTGTCTTTTCATGTTAGATGCTGATTTTTTGAGATATCAGTTAGAGAATAATTTAAGTTTTTCTTTCACAGGTTTTGCAATGGATGGAGGATGCAGGAATACAACCCACACTCTACATGTATCGCAGTGTTCTTTCATATGCTTGGAGGGACAATAGCATGGAATATGTTAATCTCATCCACGAAAAAATGAGTAAATAACTAATCCCCTGAACATTGGCTTAATGTTTTTTCAATTTTTACCATGCCAAGTAGCCGGATAGTACTTTCTTGAACTATGTATGTCAAGCTTCTATAAAACTTCTACATAATTGAATTGAATATACTAAACTATGAGAGACCAAGCAAGAAAGGAGACAGGTAGTTATTTATTGTAGTGATTTCATTTTCTTTATCCTTGGATGTATTTGTTTTGAAGAAAACTACAGATATCATTTCTTTGCCACATTATCTCTTACAAGTTTACTCGAGAAACATGGTCAATTAATACTAGATGTTACTCCAGAAGTCTGTGTCTTTCTTCCTCGATGAGATATACAGGATCTACTCCAAGATGGTAATGCACAAGTAGGCTGTTCCCAGCTTGACCATCATATGTTACTGGTGAAGTTTATGATTAGTGCATCTATTCTTAACCAGCTTTCCTGCCTAATTATGCAAGTGGGGAAAGAGAGAAGTCTGCTCAATACAGGACAAGTCTGACATATAGTTTTAAGTCAGCTGGGAGGATAAAACAAGAGGAATTAACTCAAAGTCCAAATAACATTACTCCAAGTTCAATCAATACTATCAAGTATTTTGATAAAAGGAGCAAAACTTTTGATATACTGTTTCTCTGAATTTACTACTGACATGTCTTGCTTGGTATTTGTTCCACCTTTCAGCATTTACTAGCTGAAGATGATCTGCAGATATTAGGTAATGAACTAAAAAACATCCAGATTTCCATCTTGGTTCTAGAAATTGTTTAGCCAGGGATGGTAACTATAAATTATCCTGAAATCAGGCTATAGATTTAATGGTGGTTACTTGGTAATGCAATAATATCTGAATATCATGTAGTGATTCCAAATGAAACAATTATTTATAACTATGGTGACTGGTGTCCTTTTCTCATAGTCTCCCTGTACATGAAGACACTGTTGTAAACAAATTTGACAACATACCATAAGAAAATAATAGCTAATGATGCCTCTCTCTAATATGAGAATATCTTCACTCATCATATCTAAGTTGCAAGTAATGGTTTGAAAGGTATCACCATATAACCACGATTATGAAAACATCTAATATATGTGAATAAAAAGAGAGTGGGAAGATATTAAGTATATGAGGATATAAGATTTACCATTTGTAAAGCATACAACCATAGCTATTAATAGCCCCTGTTGATCAGTTTAAAGCTTGCATGGATACCTTAACCAATTAATTGTCTGGTATATGTTGGTTGATTGATTCTTGATATTATTAACTATGGTATAAGCAAAATTATGTTTATCATCTGTCATTGTTCTAATGTTGACTTCTTTTGTGAATTTAATGGGGAAAAGTAAAATATATGCAGCCAATACTCAATTAGACAATTTTTGGGTTATCTTTATCGCTCCTCTTCTTTTTTTTATTTAAAAAATACCAACTTAGCTTATCATATTTAGACAGATGCAATCTTGACTGTATATATTTAACTAGATATGACACTAAGGTTTGTTTGCATTAGCAAACTGCTATTCAGGAATCATTTCAAAAAAATAATATCCATTTTGACCCATTTGTAGGTAAGGCGACAAGAATTAAGACTAAGCAAAACTATAGATCAGTGTTCTGATTGATGGGAGAGGCCAGTAGAACTCAGTGCTCACTTAAACAAGTTGTACACTCACTTGCGGAAGGAATCAAAAGGTTCAAAAGGTCATTGTTTGGTAACTCAGTACTATGCAAGTCAATTGCCTCTCAAGTTGACCATTCTCCTTCATATAATGGGAAAGGAAGAAGTGAAAACAAGAAGAGGAGATTCCTTTCCAATCTCTGGTGCAAATAAGTTGATTGATGGTAACGTCCTTATTTCTTATTTCCCTCTCTTATTGTTCTTTTCCATTGGTACATATCATGCGCTGGTAAGTTATATCAACAATGATTGTGCCCTGGGTTTAGTATCAGCTGTTATCTGGTCAAACAGGTTGAGGGTACGCAAAAATGACAATTCATAAATTTTATAAGCAAAAAATTAGTTGTACAGAAAGAATTGATTTATGAACAGTAATGTCAAGCTGATCAGGGTACTGAAGGTCCATGTCTAACTTTTGAGGTGATGGATTGAGGCCACAATTCTTTTGATAGAATTAAAGTTCAGTTCCCTCATATGTATGTATATACAAATACAAATAGGATAGAAATGCATGCTCATAGAGCATTTCAGATAATAAGCATGCATATTTTTTTCAAGTTCCCTTCACCTTAAGAAATACCGAAGATTTGAAACGTATATTCAGCCTCTTGCAATGTTATACAGCATCTTGTTTTCAAGTCCATATTCGCCAATGGAGTTGCTATGATCTCTTTGCTAATGTAACAGGGATAAGGACTCAGTATCTGCTGCATTGACACATTATTATTTATGGTGGCCAAGCTTACAATCACTCTACCAGGAAGATTGAGCTATTGATCTTAGCACCTTTATGCAAGGGGTTATTCTTCATGGCTTGCTACCAAATTGAACAGCGATCAAAGAATCAAGAAGGAAATCTTAAGCACAGTATCCAATTATAAGTTCTTTTAAGTGTCCTAAAGTGGTTTAGTGAACTTTTTTAATACAATGCTTGGTGGAGTGGAAAAAATTCTATTGTTGTGTAAGATGTGCAATCCAGTGCTGATTCTTTTACGAACATCTACAAGTATCCTGTGTATGGTTTATATGTTTAGGTCATCGCAGAATGCATTGTGCGACGGTACCTCGAATATGAAAATGGAGACAATGATCAGTATAATTGTAAACCAACACGTGCAGCATTGTTCTTTAAACTACCAAAGAATGAATATCTAAGATGCCAGTGCAAAATTTTCATTTTGTTAGCTTTAATCAAGCGTGTGCAATGCGTAGATATACAATTTTTCTCAATAAGCAATGCAGTGTTCCTACTTGTGCTCTTCGTCTCTCAGTAATTTCGGCAAATAAGTTATGAGCATGGCAGATCGAGCACCTCCGAAGCTTCATCTTTTCTCTCTTTCTCACATGTCGTCTCGGCTGCCGCCATCATTTCCTTCTTCTTCCTCAGCTTGGGACGGGGATTCATCGGCTTCAGGTGGCGCGCCTGGAAGGCCACCATGGCCCTCAATAATGATAGCAGCACGGCCTCGACCTCCTGACCGTTGCCGTTCGGCTCCATCACCCTGAGCGCCCTCGCCACCGCCTCCATCGTGTTGACGCAGCCCTGGAACGGCTCCTTCCGGAGCACCAATTCAGACTCGAACGTGCTCGGTCCTTCCGCCCTCGGGTCGCAGCCGCCCAGCGAAACTCTGACGGCGAACCGCTCCAGGAACGGTAGGCTCGCCGCCACCATCTCCTTGGCCTGCCTCCACGTGCCGTCGAAAACGACGAGGACGGGCGGCGGGGCCCCCGCCTCGGCGACGACGGAGAGGTCCTTGCCACCAGGGAAGAGGAAGGCGGCGGAGGGGCGGTCCATGGGATGGCGGCTGTGGTGGTGGTAGAGGGAATCGAGGAGTGGGTGCGAGCCGAGGCGGAGGCGGCGACCGGGGATAGGGTGGCAGTGGAGGACCGATCGGGCGAGGAGGGGAACGGTGGCGAGGGGGTTACGGCGGAGGGCGTGGGGGTGGTGGAGGACGATGACGGTGGTGGACGTGGGGAGCGGCTGCGGAGGGAGGTGGGCGCACACGCACACGGTCACCGGGCGGCCGCATCCGTCCCAGCACATATTCCGCCTCTTCTTGCCTTCCTCCGTGTCTTCCTCCTCCGTCACTATCCCGTACTCTTCCGGATCCTCCACATCAACGCCATCAACATCAACGCCGGTAAGGCTCGCCAATCCTTCTTCTCTTACTGCGATCATTGCTTGCATAATTATCAATGTCGATGCCTGCGCTGTGCTGTAGTTGGTAGCAACATATATCCATTATCTAGTCTGGTAACCTAAATCCGAACCCATTTTAAATTTGCGGATCATACTCCGAGATCCAATCCGATTTCGCAATAATATTATCTCACTCTTGATTGTTCTTGATTCGGATCAAGTGAGATCCATAAATTCGTCCGATTTTCCATTTCTCATCTTCTAACTCACTAACTCAGTCAGGTTGTTCCGAGTCACAATAAATGAGTTCCATAAAATTTGACGAATTTTTTAATTGAACTTTACCAATTAGAGTCCTATTTGAGATATGATTGAACTCAATTAATGAAAAAAATATAAATTCAGACATATCTAATTCATAAGCTTAATCTGATTTTTAATTGAAATTTAAGAAGAAATTGGAGTTAGATATCTTTTTTTTTTTTGCATTTTTTATTGAATGCTATTTGTTTTATCACTGTCGACGTTGATAGTTCACACAATTTTTTGGTGATTGGTTGGCTTGTTTCTTAATTGCTAAATCTAACTCATGTTTGACTTGTATTTAGTTGGAATTTTTGATCATCTCATGGAGTCATGTCCAAATGCTTTGTTATTATACTTGGCTGGCATTAAATTCTCTTAATTGATGTGCTTAATAATTTTTCTAATACTTACATGTAATAAAGTGTCCATAATTATTGATGAAATTACAACTTATATTATTGTGAATGGTTAGGAAGATTATTAGGCATATTTTTAGGATGATATAACAACACTCAATCAATTAATTAAATGTCTCAATAAATCATTGCTATTGTTGCTAAGATTATATCCTCGGTCTTGGTTACTATTTTGACTCCTTATTTTTTTTAAAAAAATTATTAGCTTCAAATTTTATTTATTTATTTTTAAACAACCATTACAATAAATAAGAATAGTTCTTACAAAATGCTAAAACTCGGAATTAAACATGGAAACATAGGTAACAAGCCTAAATGTCTAACTACCAATCGAATTGACTCAAAATTTATGCTTTTAGCTTAAAGATGCTTCAAATTTTATATATTTACTTTTGTTATTTAATTGTCACAGTATGCAAGCTGAATGGAGGATTAGGTGTTAGAGATCTTTCCATTGTTAAGTCATCTATTCATGCCAGCAGGTTCGTCCACTTCTAAATAAGGAAAACATTCCTTGGGCAAGTTTGCTTTCAGAAAAATATACAGATCTACATCCTTGGAAAGATAATCATTATAGAAGAAAGTCATGGACTTTTAGATGCCTTTTGATCTCAATACAAAAGCTTAAATTGGGATTGCTGAAAAGAGTTGGAAATGGTAATGAGACTGATATTATGTGGGACCCTTGGGTTGCCTGTATTCCTTTTGCAAAGTGGCATACTTTCCTAAATATTCAGAGGGTTCATAGCTTTAATTCTATGGCTGATTTGATACAAGATGGTAAATGGGATGTTAGCATTCTATCTCATTGTTTTGGTGACTCACTCAAAGACAAAATTTTATGTATTCATCTACCAATTCAAAAAGAGAACGATAAATGGATATGGGCTCAAAATGAGAAGGGTGCACTTAACTCTAAAGTTGCATACAATTTTCCGAAAGAAATGAATATGCCTCAAAGTACTCAGACATACAATTCGAAAAAGTTATGGAATGCTTCTGTAACTCCTAAAGCCAAGGTTTTTGCCTGGAAATTGTTGTTAGGTAGACTCCCAACATCCAGTTATCTATCAAGTTTCTCCAAAATCAGAAACAGTCAGTGTTATGTATGTAACAGCTTTGATGATAATTTGGCTCATATTTTTTATAATTGTGAAACAGCTGACAAGTTCTGGAAAGAATCACCTCAACTTTAAATTTGAATTTCGTGATTCCTGGGAAAGAGATAAGTGGTTGGAAGAAGGAATTGTCTGGATAAAATAGGAAGAAACGCATTAATTGGCTTTATAATTGCTGGTCTTTGGCACTTATGGAAGAACAGGAATGAGCGTTGTTTCAGGAATAAGAAAACAAATACAAAAATCCTATTCTGGAAAGCCATGGCTGAAACAAATAATTTGAAGTTGTTACATGAGTGTAATATATCACAGGAGCAGCAGGACCTTGCAAATTTGAATGATGTGATGAGTAAACATTTAGAAAATGATGTCAATACCGAAGCAAATACAGTACTACTCAATGACTCTTTGAATCAACACTCCTGCTACAACATCTATTGTGATGCAGCTTGGAAGGAGGATGATATGACAACTGGTTCTGACTTTCTTGTTACTGATAGAAATCAAACTGTTCTACTTAAAGGATTCTACTTTGGCAAAGCAGCTTCCCCTTTGGTTTCTGAATATTGGGCCATTTGGATGAGCATTTTAAATGCCAAATTGTTTGGAATCAAGCACATCAAAATTTTCTCAGATTGCTTAAGGCTCATCAATATTTTAAATGGCAAGTTTGATCCCCCATGGTTTCTAGAATGTGTCATTTCAGATATAAGATTTTGATTGCTAAAGAATTACTAATCCAAGGCTGGTATCACATCAAGAGAGAACTGAATATGTCAGCGCATGATTTAGCTAAGCATGCTTTGATAGAAGGTAGAAGTAATTCCACTTCAGAATCTGTTGTTGGAATATGTCCCAGGAAATTTATATGCCTTTCCTAGATTCCTGCTTGAGACATGCTAATTGTAAAGATCATTTTACCTATTCTTTTTCTTCAATGCTATCAGTTTGTATTGACAATGTAAATCCTTTAGCTTTTAATAAAGAGTTCAATCCTAATGAGGCTCATGATTCTGGGATGTTAACCAGAACTGGGTTCCTCCAAGGAGTTTTTTGAGAAAAAAAAAATCGAACATATAGTACTAAGTCACTTTAATTAGTTAGTTTGTGATATTGACTTATTGAGTCGAATTAATTAGTTTAGGTGCATAAAATTGATCTTTAATTTAATAGAGTTGACTTTATAATGAAGTTGTTGGGAATCTTTAAAGAGCAGGGCAAAGTTGGAGTTATGCTTAGACTTAATTCATATGCAAGTCACTTGGTATTTTTAATTGAAATTTTAGATGATACCAACAAATCACAATTAACTTGAATCAGATTGAAATCACCTAACTCCAATTTTTAAAATTGAGAAATCAAATTATAAGTAAGACCAAAATTTAGTAAAATTTGCCGTGATATCTGTTAGAACAGATTGTTTTTTTCTTTGAGGAAATAAGTTGTGCATATCAAATCTTATGTCTATTTGTGATGCTATTTCAAGTAAATTTTGTTTATCGGTGTTAAGAAAGCAACAAATTAGCAAAGTAGTCATTTGTCAAAACAGCAGATGTCAGGAAATTAATAGATATATGAACGATACTGGACGAGGCTAATAAATATTCAACTAATCTGAGTTTGATATTATCTCTGTTCATCGAATAACTAAGTGTCACCTAAACATTATTCAAAGTTGGTTGTCAATCATTTTCTAGTCAAGTTATACTTAAATGAAGCACTGTGACTTTCTGTCTTTCCGTTGCTTAATTTTGACGGTGACGCAATGCTAACCCCGGAACCACTCTGTTTGTATTCTATGATTTGGTCCTTTCAAATCCACATCTATTTGGTTAATTATTATATATGCGATTTGCTAAAAACTACTAGACAGATTTAATGGTACTGCAATTAAATAAAAACCATATTCTAATTTCATTTATTTCATTCCATCTGCATTAGTTTTAGAGAAATTTGGAGAAACCATAATAACTTTTCTCAAATTTGTCAAAATTATAAATAGATTTAAGAAATTAAAAAAACCATCGTATTTTTTATGAAGTTCCCAAATTATCCCTCAAATTTCATTAGCAAAACCAGTTCACCCAACAAACCGATTCATTGAGAAGCCGTTTTTGTTTTTGTTTTTCATTTCCGGTTCAATCTCGATCTAGTTAATTATTTTTTATTTCTATTCAATTTCAAATCGGTTTGTTTTTTTGTTTTTATTTTTTATTTCCGGTTCAATTTCAAATCGGTTCAACTTAGCTTGAATCTAGTTTTTGCATGAGATGCATAGGTTATCCGCCGGTGACATTTGAAATGCCTTGTATATGCAGGTTTGAGATCGAACTAGAAATGAAAAGAAAAGCAAAATCAGATTGAGATTGAACCGAAATGAAAAAAAAAATAGTTTGAAACTGAACCGGAAATAAAAAATAAAATCAACTTCTAAGTGAACTAATTTGTTGAGCGGACATGTTGGCTTATGAAATTTAAAACTTAATTTTATTAAAATATAATGGTTTTTTTAATTTCTCAAATTTATTTGTGATTTTGACAAATTTTAAAAAAAACTTGTTATACTTTTTCCAAATTTCTCTTAGTTTTATTCTTGTTCGTTCAATTCTTTCATCTGCAGGACTGCAAGTCTGCAACTAGCAACCAGGATGGTAAAAATGATAATGATAGTAATTACAGTGAGATGCTAGTGATGGTTGCAAAATCAGTAAAAGTATATGGGAACAGTGATCATTATTAGATGATAGTAATTACTTGCCGCACCCGCAAGTAAGCTCAGGAGAATACAGAATTAACTTAGCCGGAACACTTGGCATCCTGGTGGTGGTGGTACAAATGCAAAATAAAAAATGGTGGAGTGTATTGATAAGGGCAAAAAGAATACAAAATCTAGCTGTTATTTTAAGCCACCACGTGGCGTTGGTCCATCACAGACACACTCCTGCTAAATTTTAGCAAATAATTATATCCTTGTCGGCCTTATTTAAGTTGTGCTCATGGCCTCAATCTTTCAAAAAATACGCAGCTTTGCACAACTTCAATTTTGGAGAAGGAGGTTTTACAATCAGATCAAAAGATGTTGAAGTTTTAAATCTCAGCCATTTTTAAGGCTAGAATCAATGTATTATGCCACAAAAAACCAAGGATAAGTTTGCAAAATAAGTGGAAATGAGATTTTTTTTTAATGAGAAAAGAAAATAAATGAACTTTTATTCACTTTTTTTTTTCCCAATAACTAAAACTAGATTAAAGATCGGCGATTGCTATATCCAAAATTGTCAAAATACAAGATAGAGTCAAGTTTTGGTGGTCGGATAGAGGACCACACCCTTTCATCCTTATACCTCCTGGCCCAGCTTGCTGTCCAATGGATAGCTTTGTTAGCTTCTCTATAGCAAAAATAAAAGTTCAAAATATTACATTTTGACTTAAGGTTGATGATATCCAAAAAATCGAATTGATACTCCAGGGATACAGATACTTTCCATTCAGAGCATCGATCAAAATTTTTGAATCGGACTGGACATAGAAAGGGCCCAAGCTGTTTGAACATGCAAACACTAAACTCTCTTTAACTGCTAACGCTTCCAGCATCAAAATTTCAGCATCGTTGAGCACCGAGCAAGCCGCAACCCTACAACTCCCATTACAGTCGCGGATAATGAACCCTAGGCCGCATGCACCATCCAACAGCGAAACATCACAATTAATTTTTAGAAGACCCGTCGCTGGCGGAATCCACACAGTGTTCTTACTCCTTGAAGAGCCCCTAGACCTAGGCTGCTTGAAATAACTGTCAGCGAAGGATAGAGTTTTCCTTACCAAGCTCTGGGGGGTAAGCTGTCAAGTCTCATGTAGCTTCTTATTCCTAATGTGCCAGATGAACCAGCATGTGTTAAGAACAATGACTCTAAAGTAGCTAGGGTTATAAGAAGAAGGATCCCTAACCCACAAACCCAAGTCCCGACCCATCCTGTTGGTCAAAGGGAGCCTAGAGTTTGGCACAAGGGTGGCCCAAATCTCGCAAACAACCGAACACTAGAAGAAAAGGTGCGGGATGGACTCAATAGCCTAACCACAAAGAACACAAGAGGTATTAGCAGCAATACCCAGGTTGCCAAGGAAGGACCTAGTAGGGATCCATAAGTGAAGGAGCTTCCAACCAAATGACCTAACCTTAGGAGTCGTACTAACCCCCCATAGTATTTTCCAAGTCAAGTTAGAGTCTACAAGCACTGGTTCATGGCTTCTCAGGAATTTGACAGCTGATTTAGTGGTAACACTACCCCTCAAACCCTTCATGCATATGTATTTGTCATCCTCAGGATTCAAGGGAAGGGGCAACCGACCAATGGATTCCACCAGCGCCGAACCAAATAAATCTTCAAAAAGCCGCACGTTCTAAGTTTGATTTTCAATTAAGTCATTTACAGAATTCAAAATGTTAAAAGCGCTAACATTCATAAAAGTTGGTTTTAAGTATAAAGGGGTGTCGAAAACCCAATTGTCCATCATGATAGAGGTACCATTGCCAGAATATATAAGCTTTAAAAATCAAGACATAAACTGCAAAAAGCATTCAAGAATGACTTCCAATTCCACGAACAACTAGTTTCGATAAAGAAAGCCCGCCAAGGATCCCTATACTTAGCCTTAACAAACTGAACCCAAACAGTAGGCTCATTGTTAAGGTAAGCATGGCACCGCTTGGCCTAGAGGGCCATACTTTTAACGTTAAGGTCCTGAATACCCAAGCCCCCTAAAAGCTTAGGTTGGGTGACAAGATCCTGGTTGATTAAGTGCATGACCCATTTATCTGGGGAATTGGATCACAAGAAATTGCTAATAAATTGCTCAATCTTACTAATGCGAGATTTAGACAATCAGGAAACAACCATTGTATGCATAGGTATCGAGTTAATGATCGAATTTATAAGGACAACCCAGCCAGCCTAGGATAGGGCTGTCCGTTCGATTCGAACCGAATCGAATTTGGCCAAACCGAATTTTTTTCTTTACCCAAACTTCAACCCGAACCCAAATCAAATAACTCCTAACCTGATTTAACCCGAACCAAAATTATTCGGTTCGATTTAGTTTTCAACCCGAAAACCAAAATTTTAATTAATTCGATTAAAAATTAAAAATTAAAAATAATTGCTTAATACCTATTTACTTACCCGGGTTAAAAATTAAAAATATATATTATTTTTTAATTAATTTGGTTTTCGGTTCGGGTCAGTTCCCGAATTTCGGGAATCGAATCCGAACCAAAATCCAAATTTCGGTTCGGTTCAGGTCAAAGAACCGAACCTGCAATGGTTGAAACCGAACCGAACCAAAAAATTTGGTTCGATTTTTTGGTTCGATTCGGTGTGAACCGAACAATGGACAGCCCTAGCCTAGGAAAGGTAACTAGTCTGTCAAGTCCCCAATTTACTCCTAGCATTGTCCAAAAGGTAGTCAAAAGTATCCGCAGACGATCTTCTAGGGGCGATTATAGTTCCCAAATATTTAAACAGGAACTTGCCACCTTTCATATTAAGGTCCGAGCAAATTTGCCGTATTACAACCCTGGAAGTGTCCTTAGGGGAGTAAATATCTGATTTGTCAAAGTTGATGGTCTGACCAGTAAACTCAGAGTATTGTTGAATGATATTTTAAAAAGTCAAGATACTTTTTTTGTTAGTCATAAATGTTATAAAAATGTCATCTGCAAACATCATATGACTGATGGCCGTAGTCTTCCTCCTTTTAAAGGGGGTGAGCCTTTTTTGGGGCTACGACCTTATTAACAAGATTAGTCAAAACTTGGGCCGCAAGGACATATAAGTACGGGGATATAGGGTCACCTTGCCTAATGCCCCTCTTGGATTGAAAAGCATTAGATATTTTGCCATTGGCCAAGCATTTAAAATTGGCCGTGGAAATACAAGTGGCAACCCAACTGATAAATTGATCAGGGAATTTAAAAGCATTGAGGATGAAAATAATTGCCTTCCAAGATAGTTTGTCATAGGCCTTATCAAGGTCGAGTTTGACCATAATCAAAGGAGGCTTACCATTAGATTTATAGAATGAATGAACAACTTCTTGAGCGAGGACAATGTTGTCATGAATACAACGACCTTTGATAAAGGCCGTTTGCTCAACAGAAATCAGGTTACTCGGAATAAGTTTCATTCTATTGGCCAAGAGTTTAACCAAAATTCTATAGTTTAAATTGCACAAGGCAATGAGACGATAATCTTTAGTACATCTAGGATTTATTTTTTTGGAGATAAAAGAAAACAGAGTTTCATTCCAATCAGGCGGAAGGGTGCTAAACCTATAGAATTCTTCAAGGCAGTCCATAAATCTATTTTTAATTATAGGCCAGTACGTTTTATAGAATTCTGCGGTGAACTTGTCACTCCCTGGGCTCTTCCCATTGGACATCAACTTAATGACCTCCCAAACCTAGTCAGTTTTAAAAGGGGCAATCATAGCACTACAATTATCCAAGTCCCCGTAACTAAAATGCATAGCACTAAAAATATCATGAAATGACATCACATCAAGACACGATAAAGATTGGTAGTGATTACTAAAAGCACCCAACAAATCATGCAAATCAGTGATAATAATACCATTACCAAGATCAAGGGAGAAAATTTTGTTATACTTGCGCCGACAGGTGGCCAACTTATGGAAGTAAGCCGAGTTAGAATCTCCATCGGAGATCCACTTGGCTTTGGCCTTGCTCCACCACTTTAAAGAGATTTGCCTTCTGAGGGCAATGTCCCTATTATAGTAAGACCTAAGCAAGCTATCTTCCTCGAGACTTAGTCCCACATTTACATCTTTACATTCCAAATCAAAAATAAAATTTACAATTTCATTTAACAAATTTTCTAATTAACCTACCTAAACAAGATCTATTCCACTCAGATGAAGCATGCCTAGTAAACTTAAGGCCAGTAGCAAACTGGCCAAAAACATTAAGGTGACTTGGGACCTCAAACCAAGCACGCGAAACAACATCTTTACTATCCGGGTACTTCGTCCAAAAGTTTTAAAACTTAAATATAGAATTACGAGGCCCTTCGAGCGCAAAACTGAAAAGTAATGGGCAGTGATCGGAGACCTCCTACGCGAGGTAAGAAGCCGAAGTCGATTCATAAAAATGCATCCAAGCAGCATTGCAAAACAACTAATCGAGCCTAGCATGAATTCTAGCATTCCTCTTTCGGTTGTTGCACCAAGTAAAAGGAGTGCCATGAAAACCTAAGTCGATCAAGCCCAAATTCGAAATAAAATTGCGGAAGTCCATAACAGGTGTAGACAGATGAAAGCTCAAACCCCCTTTTTCCTCGGACTCATTAATATAACAGTTGAAATCCTCACATAAAATCCACGGAAAAGAGGAAAAGTCAAAACCACCGAAGTTATTCCAAATCTCACAGCGAAGGCTCGGGTTTGTATTAGCATAAATGTTAGAAAACAGAAACGGTTCACCTTTTTCAAAATCAAAACATGAAAATACACTGCGGGTGAGAAGAGATTACCTTAGCTTTCATGAAAGTGGAATCCCAAGCTAATATAAGCCCTCTCGAGGCGCCACGAGAAGCCTGTGAGGACCCGAGCCAAGTGCGGCCCAAAGACATGATGAATCTACCCGCACGATCAGAATCCAAGTGGGTCTCCTGCAAAGCGATTAGCCGTATAGAATGCTTACGAATTAATTTAAAGATAAAATCCCTTATCGGGCGCCTTCATGCACCCCTAACATTCCAATAGAGGCAAAACATTAAGGGGTGGTTTCAGCGGACATGGCAGCGCCATTCGACGGTACAATCACCGGAGTCGAAGTCACCAGCATAGTGTAAAGTTTAAGGTCCTCCCTGTAGGTTGCGGGCGTTTAGATCCCTTCAAGGCACTCGAGTTCGAGGGTTCATGCGGCTTAGGATCCCTTCACGGCGGTCTTCCTGAAGGCTTCGTCACCAGAACAGGTCCCACCGAGGAGGAACTTGGGTGGGAAGAGAAGGTAAACTCCAAGTTCGCGACCATCTGTTCCATATCAAGCGAGATGACGGGGCACAGGAGGGAACGGACGGAGAGGGGCGGGGAGCAGAGAGCCGGAGCGAAGAGCTAGTAGGCGTAGAGGGCGACAAAGAATGAGACTTAGGAAAAGAGGGGGAAGCGTCATACCTTAACCCAGACTCAGCTGGGGGTGACACGTGGGTGCCACCTTTAGCAGCAGGCAAGGGGTGCGAGGAGGCATGTACAGTTGGCACGCGGGCTGGCAGAGCCGCAGTAAATGAAGCGTCAGTCGGCGCATCATAGGAGGTCTCTGTCGGGGTGCAAGCACGAGGAGATTCTGCCCTCGTAAGCGAGCCATAGGGGGGGGGGGGGTCGCCCGAGGGGGATATGAGATCCCACCTTTGTCAGACGCAATCGAGGCGCCAGAGAAGGGAGCGACACGTGGCCTGCCGGCAGATACGCATGGTACGTCCCCGATACGCATTAAAGTGCCTCGTACGAGCTAGCCTCTCTTGCGCGCGCCACGTGTCCTCAGCTGAAGTGTCCATCCCTTCGGCTTTTGAGTCAGTTCCAACGGGCGTGCGAGACCCACGTGGTGGCCCGGTGGCCCTTCGCTCGCGTGGAGCGTTTGGCCTCTGCCCACCATGTGTCGCACGTGTAGCGTCCCTTCCCCGATGGTGAGGCCCGCCAACAATCGGCAGAGACTGGCCATCTCCACCTTGTCGCTAGCGGTCACGTCTCCAGGACACTTGCACCCACGGCCCACACACGCTCCCGTGGCCAGGAGCCGGAACAGAAGACTCGGGGGTGTCCAAAGGGGCATCAGAATCCATATACGACAAATCCTTTGGAGAAATCGACGGCTCAACAGAAACCTTCAAACGGGAAGAAACATCGGCACTCACGGCTGGCGGTGAAGAAACAGGGCGAGACACCAGGCAATCCACTTCATGATGACCCACACGGCCACACGAAAAACAAACAGAAGGTAAATTTTTGTATTCCAAAGGCTGAAAAATTTCCTTATCAACCTCCCCAATCCACAAACCCTGCTGGATAGGAAGGGAGAGATCAATATTGACGAAAACCCACACATACCTGCCCCTTTCAAATGAGAAAGATCGAGAATCAACCGATAAGACTCGCCCCAGTGGCTGCGCAAGAAGAGCAATCGAGTCCATATTCCAAAGTTCAAGCGGGAGACCGAGAAATCTCACCCAAACAGGTGCCGTAGAAAATTTCTTGCACCATGGCCTAAAGAGCGGCCGCCATGGAGTGAGCCTCAACATATTTCCTCTCAAAGAAAACGGCCATCCGGTAAGGACCTCAGTACAAGACTCAAAAACTTACCGATCAAGCAATTTTCCCCTGGTTGACTCCAAGATCGGAGTTGTTATGCAATTTAATTCACTTCTTTAAAACACACGAATTAAATTGTATTTTTCCACAACACATTTTGTTATGCAATTTAATAATAGACGAATCTAGCTCAAACTTTTATTTGTATCAATTATATCCCAAATTATCAAATTGATATCAATCCTATCCGACGTCAGATGCACGTCAATTTCACCTTTAGGTGATGACGTGACATTTGACTCAGCATATTAAAAATTATTTTTTAATCGCATTGCCACGTCAGCCGATCATAAAAGAGAGAGTTAATTGACGAATCTAGCCCAAACTATAACCATTTTCACAAATCTAGCCCAAACTTTTATTTGTATCAATCAAACTATCAAATTGATATCAATTCTAGCCCGACGTCAGATGCCCACCATTTTCATCATTAGGTGCTGATGTGGCATCTGACTCGGCATATTAAAAATTAATTTTTTAATAATCGCATTGCCACATCAGTATTTAATTAAAAATATTTATTTTAAAAAAAATATTTTTAACTTATAGCATATGCCACATCAGCTATTAAAATATTTTTTTTGACCTTGATTTTGTATATGTGAGGAAAAAGGTTCGTTGCAAAGTCCATAATTCATATTGTCGTGTGAGTGATGTTAAACTTGAACTTTGAATGAAATTTGGGTTAGTTGCCCACTTTAAAGAGGCTGTTCAAAACTATGCTATTGCGAATGGTTATAATATCAAATTGTGTAGAATATGCACAAAGAAAATGAAAGCAAGGTGCGAGGTTGGTTGCCCTTAGAAAATATACGTTAGTTGGATGAAGAGTGAAATGACATTGATTGTGAAGACATATGAAAGTCAAGAATCGAGCGGGGACAAATTTTAGTCGGGTATTAGGGATTAGGGTCGAATTTGATTAGGGTTTTTTTTTAAAAATATATATTTTAATAACTAACGTGGCATAGGACGTAAGTTAAATATTTTTTTTTTAAAAAATAAATATTTTTAATTAAATGTTGATGTGACAACACGATTATTAAAAAATTAATTTTAATATGCTGAGTCAGATGCCACGTCAGCACCTAACGGTGAAATTGATGGGCATTTGACATCGGGCTAGAATTGATATCAATTTGATAATTTGTGATGTAATTGATACAAATAAAAGTTTATGCTAGATTTGTGAAAAATGTCGTAGTTTAGGCTAGATTCGTCAATTAACATTTTTTTAATGATCTGTTGACGTGGCAACGTGATTAAAAAAATAATTTTTAATATGCTGAGTCGGATGCCACATCAGCACCTAACGGTGAAATTGATGGGCATCTGACGTCGGACTAGAATTGATATCAATTTAATAGTTTGAGATATAATTTGATACAAATAAAAATTTAGATTAAATTTATGAAATGTGTTATAATTTGGGCTAGATTCGTCTATTAAACCTAATATTCTCCGTTGATAATTGGCATTTCCTGAAGCAGATAGATGTCAAAAAATCTACGCTAGAATGGGCGCGTGTGCTACACATAGATTGCAAGGCGACAGAAAGCTGACCGTGGTGGTCGAGAGATGAAAGCTGGAAGACTGGAAGTGAGTTCTTTTGCTATCTTGTATTCTTCCTGTTGCAATTTGAAGAATAAAGACATGCTGCCAACGTTCAACCGTACAATTTATTGCCTCATTGAAAGCTTGCTCCTACAAGTCTACACGATACGATGATCTCCACCTCCACTGTTTTCCTCTCTCGGATCGAGGTCTCCATCTTCCATTCTTCCCTTGATCAATGCACCAATTCGAAGCCTTCTCTAAAACGAACGACTCGAGGAGAGGTTACTCCTCACCATCACTGCTTTTAATGCCCGTCACTTCCTTGTCATCCCTCGGACAATCGTCGCCTACAAGGCTACAATCTTACCATTTATACAGGAAGAGTGCTTCTGTGGTTGCAGCCAGAGGTGTTGAGGTTGCAATGGAGATAGAAGCACGGCCATCCTGGCTGGATCTCCCAGCAACTGCAGCGGCTTACTTGGTGTGGGAGGATCTGACGGCGGTGCTGCCGAACTATGGGAGCAGCCGGCCGGTGAAGAAGTTGTTACAGGGATTAAATGGGTATGCGGTACCTGGCCGGATTCTGGCCATCTTGGGGCCCTCCGGCTCCGGCAAGTCTACTCTCCTTGATTCTTTAGCAGGTAGGTGATTCAGGTTTGGTAAAGCAACTGATACTTTCTTTAGTTTCTTGCTTACCAGTGAGTGCTGTGTTTGTTCTGATATGCCTTAACTAATAGGGAGGCTCGGAAGGAACGTTGTTTTGACGGGAAGGGTGCTGCTTAATGGAAAAAAGAGAAGATTGGATTATGGAGCTGTGGTAGGTTTCTGCCACTGTTAAAGTCTTTCTAGAATTACTTCTTTTAATAAGACAATAAGACAATAAGACATGCATGCTGTTTCCACTTAGGTTCTTTCATTTTTTGGACAAAGAAGCATGAGAGAAATAAAACTAAATATCATGTGAAAATAATCTGTTTGGATATAGTTGGAAAAACATAATTCAGTTTGATTAGGTGCAGTATAAAAAGAGTCCTAAAATTGAAAGGTGCCAACTTGCTTAGCTAGCGAAGGGCTTTACCTTCACCTCTTCGTTGCCAGATCTCCCTCTTTTGGGTAAATTGCTAACTCAAAATCCTTTTCACCTTAGGGTTAAAAACATTTCTCATCTAGTTTCAGTTCATTACCTCTTCTTAGGATATACTGAGAATTCTTTTGATATTCTCACTTGGTTTGAGTTTTCTGATAGAGTTCTTGGTAAGTACTGCTACAAAAGTTGTTTTTAGAAATTACCATCTCACGTCTCAACAATCGTTTCACTGTGATAAGGAGGGTCTTCCAATATGATTTTTATCCAATTACTTAGTTTCAATTAGAAACTAGATAAATTTGCATGTCTCCCTTGGTTGAGACACAAGAAAATGGAAGTCAAAGAGGGGGTTTTGGTGAGAGTTATTGTAAATGGGTGTTTCTTTTTTCCTTGGTGTCCTAGGGTCTTCTGTGTGTATGTGGATGAGTTATAGTTCTCTTTGTCTCCTGGGTTTGTTAATGGCTCTTTCTTTTGGGTCGGAGGAGGATGGATAAGTTCTCATAATCTGTCTTATTTGCTTATAAGAATGTTCTCTTCATCTGCCTCATGGATGTAGACATTTTTGGTTGAATAATGTGAATTTTGCATGTTTTTCTCTTGCTCTTATTTATTTGTATCTGTGCTTTGTTTAATTCCATTCAAGGTTCAGTGCTTTAGAGATCCAAGAATCATCTAACATGTTCTAGGTAGTGCTAGGAAAATTCTCTCAAAAAATTGCATCTAGTTGCTATAAGAATGTGACTTCCAATCTGATTTTATCCAATTGTCTTTTTTCAAGTGATGATCACATTAAATTCCTACAGGCATATGTGACACAAGATAGTGTATTTCTTGGAACCCTCACAGTCCGTGAAACCATTACCTACTCAGCACACCTGAGGCTCCCGACCACTATGAGCAAGAAAGAGGTGGCAGAAGTTGTTGAAGCCACAATAGAAGAGATGGGTTTACATGACTGCACCAATCGTGCAATAGGGAATTGGCATTTGAGAGGGATAAGTGGTGGTGAGAAGAAAAGGCTAAGCATTGCTCTTGAGATCCTAACAAGACCGCGCCTCCTCTTCCTTGACGAGCCAACGAGTGGACTTGATAGTGCCTCAGCTTTCTTTGTGATCCAGACGTTGAAGCAAATTGCCATTGATGGCAATAAGACCATCATCACCTCCATACACCAGCCTAGCAGTGAAGTCTTTACTCTCCTTGATGAACTGTGCCTGTTGTCTGGAGGTGAGGCTGTCTATTTTGGGAATGCTAAGTTGGCTACTCAGGTAACTCAATCTCTCTTTACCAGGGTATTTTCACATTAGATAATTGGTTAGAATCAAACTAGGGGTGGCAACTGACAGGATTTTTGGTTTAACCTGAAAAACATGCCAAACAAAATCAATTTTCTTTTTTCTATAAAAGGTTCCTTCAAGTTGGAGGTTTCCTATAAAAATTCCGGTGAACTTGGTTTTCTTGATTTCAGACAGAACTGAACCATTTGATTCAATTCATCCCCTATCAGTTTGGTTCCATTTGGAAAATTGACCAAAAAAGCTGGTTTTGACAAACCAATCCTTTGTTGATGTCTTGTTGAATATCTGGATTTGGTGTTGTAGTTCTTTGCAGAAGTTGGATTTCCCTGTCCCAGTAGAAGAAACCCTTCGGATCACTTCCTCAGATGTATAAATTCCGATTTTGATCGTGTAAATGCCACAATGAGAGGCTCTATGAAATTACTTGGGGTATGCATATGAATTTACTGATGCTAGTATTTTTTACTTTTCCAAAAAGGAGGAATAATTGTCCGGCGTTGCTGTGTCTTTTGTTCATTAAGGATAAAGAGCCATCTACAGATCCGTTGTCAAAGCTAGGCACCTCAGAGATTAAAGCAATTCTCGTCGAGAGGTATATGAGCTCAGAGTATGCAGCCAGGACTCGCAAGCAGATTCAAGAGATATCCAAGATAGTAAGCTCTTTGAAACTCTTAACACTTATTATAAGCTAAACCAAGTTGGTGTTGACACAAGTTTTTAAGTAATTCAGGTTTAGATAGAATGATACCTCTCTTTCAATCAAATTTACTTATCTTCTTTTTCAGTTTCCATAGTGTCAAATGCTAGGTGTCTTTGGATGGCTAATGAGATTTGCTTGAATTTGATTTGATTTTGAGAATAACCAACGATCCCCTCTTTCCTTATTTGATCACTTCTTAGTCAAGTTTTGTTTCCTTTTTGTTCTGAATTTTTGCTTACCAAATAAATATCGTAAGTTCGTAACCATATAAAAGAAGGGGCAAGGTGAGATATAGAGGTGCTCCAAAGTGCAACAGTGTGCATACTTAGCCTTGGTGAGAGGCCAAGTCTAGAGAGGGTTTGGAGATACTAATAAGGGTTTTTATGCCAAGATGTTATCCGATTAGTACTTGGAGAACAATAGGTTTGGATGTCAAGATGTTTTTAGATTAGTACTAGAAGTGGAATATGTTATGGTGACTTTGTGAGTGCCACTTTGATTGTCTTAAATTTGTTTTTCTGCTCTAGTGAAGATCTTCCTCTTTCAGTTGTGAATGTAGGCCGAAGTGTTTGAATCATGTGTTGTCTCTGTTGTCTCTGTGTCTTGTGTTTTAGCCTTTATGGATATATCTTTTGTTTCTTGTGAATGGTTATATTTCTGCTGAACTACTCTGAACAACCAAAACACAAAGTGCTGAAATTTTTCATTTCATTGAAGGAAGGGCTCACAATTGAATCCAACAAAGGGAGCCAAGCCACTTGGTGGAAGCAGCTCAGAACTCTCACAAAGAGGTCTTTCATCAACATGTCAAGAGACATGGGATACTACTGGTTAAGGCTCATAATCTACATGTTGGTATCCGTATGTGTGGGCAGCATATACTTTGATGTTGGTACAAGCTATACTGCAATTCTGGCTCGGTCTTCTTGTGGTGCCTTCGTATCAGGGTTCATGACATTCATGTCAATTGGAGGTTTTCCATCTTTCATTGAAGAGATGAAGGTTTTCATCCACGAAAGGCAAAATGGTCACTATGGAGTTGCTGTCTTCATCCTCTCCAACTTCCTGTCCTCAACTCCATTCTTGGCTGCAATTGGGCTTGTGAGCGGATCCATAACCTACTACATGGTCAAGTTTAGGACGGGCTTCGCCTTCGGTCACTATGCCTACTTCACTATAAGTCTGTATGCCAGCATTGCAGTGATAGAGAGCCTGATGATGATTGTGGCATCGCTTGTGCCTAACTTTTTGATGGGCATTATAACTGGAGCTGGCATCATTGTAAGGGACATATTTCTGAACATTTGAAGAAGAATGGTCATATTCACTTAAGAGTAGGGCTGACATTTTTGTTCCATGTTGTCTATGGCAGGGAATTATGATGATGACAGCAGGTTTCTTCCGCTTGCTGCCAGACCTTCCTAAGCCAGTTTGGCGATATCCCATTTCCTTAATCAGCTATGGATCATGGGCATTGCAGGTAATTGGATGGTTGTATGTTCTCTATTAGACTATCTCGATTAAATTCTTCTGACTCCTGCTTATGCTGAAGAGAGAGAAAAAAAGATTAAAAGAAAGACCAGTTTAGTTGAACATAGAATGTAAATTAGGCTGTTTCCTAATAGGTTAGGCCTTAAGATAACCGACCACAAATGAAAACTTCAATATAATATCTTCAGCTCGTTATTCTTCCAAGTATACTTATTTTTATCCCTCCCTTGTTTAATTGGCAGTATCTCGTGCTCATGAATCTTAAGATAACTCTTACAGTTCACCTCTCTTGCAATTAGTCTTTTTTTCAAGCTAGATTCAGCTGGATCAAAGAGGGATATTAGGATATAAATGTTTCAAAGGACAAGTACAGCCATTTCTATAGAGTAATTTACCTTCAAAATACTTGGAACGATTCTTTAGTTGAGCAACAACATGTTTATGGTGTTAGTTAATTACTGAATTGCATTGTGAACAGTAGCTGATCGTTCTATCTGAACTACTGTTTGATTGTGCATCTGGAACAAGTTTGAACACTACTCTCAATAGTGATAGAATTCAATGATAGCTTTCCTTTTTGTAGGGGAACTACAAGAATGATCTGATTGGACTCGAGTTCGACCCTTTAGTACCCGGAGATCCCAAAATTAGTGGGGAGTACATAATTGAAAACATCTTCGGCATCGACTTGAAGCGGTCAAAATGGATTGATCTAATGGCCATATTTGTTTTGCTTATATCTTACAGAATAATCTTCTTTCTCATTGTGAAGTTGAGAGAGAAGGCGTCACCGGTTTTCAGAATGATTTATGCAAGAGCAGCTCTGAAGCAATCCACATTAAAAAGGAGGAAGCACTCCTTCTCATCAAGGTATCCACCACAAAACCCATTGGCTTTGCAGGAAGGCCTCAGCTCTCCACTACCGTGATATGGCATCAAAATTTGAGTCAGTATTGTTAGATGATAAAATTACTTATGACAGGAATGCTAGTCTATCACCAATTGACCTATTGGTTGTAAATTTATTCTTTCCTTGTGTGCTACAAATATGCTAAACTGCTAGTTATTGTCTGCATGAATAATGACCAAAATGTGGTAACCTCCATGAAATCAGGCTGCTTTATGCAATTTTTAACATGAAAATAGCAAAGATTGCAGGATTGAGAAAAATGAAGAAGATACGAGATCATGTTTTGTAAAAATAACCAAACTGGAAACATCTACATTTCTGTCTATTGAATTTGACCACAGACATGGAAGAATCTGCATAAAGGTCACACAGGCTCATCAGAGTTGTGTTCATTCACTAATCAGTCATTTGAGGATGAATTGGTTTGAACCAAGCTTGCCACATAAATAAGGGATTGTTCGGTTGCTCATTTGGGAGGCACTATAAACTATACGGCAGCATTTCATCCATGCATTCGCAGGTTAAAGACCATCTCAAGTGATACAAAGTGTATTTTCAATTGTTGAGGGTCAACCGTCTTACCACAATGTATTGAACTTAACAATTCCAGCTTTATCCAACTTAAAAACATCTAGAATTTTACTCAAGAATAAATGATTTTGGTTCTACATAATACTATCTATTTGTGTAACATATGTTCAGGCGTTCAGCTCATGTTGTTATCTCATAATCATATTACACTGCGATGAACTGTTCTTCCAAGGTTTTCACCATTACTGAGTTGCCACAAGTTCCGGTAACAAAAATCATCCATATGAAGATGGCGTGGCGTTCAGTATCCAATCTTCCCATACAATTTCCATGGCTCAATGATGAATAATTTGGTTCAAGTCCAATCAGAGAACTATTTTCCACTGTATTGCTGCTCCACTCGCTTTATTGGCTCTTGGAAATACTGTAAGGATATAAAGATGGCTTCCTGAAAAGATGCAACGTGAGGGAGAACGCTAAGGCAAATACCATAAGTGAAGTGCTGTTTTGAAACTAGGGAATGTTTATGCAATGTGGAGATACCTCAGTCCTTATGGTTCTGCTTCCTTGAAGTGGGCATGTATTCAAGTAAGAATTGAATACATCATGGACATCTTTTCCCTGGCACATCATCATGAACAGGAATGCAATTACTTAATGCACTTCTTGCATTAATAATATCATAAAAAGAAAGTTTGAGCATGTTATCTGATACGCCGGTTTAATCCCACGTCAAGAGTATATTGGATGTTATGTTAGTTAATAATACTTGATGGGTATACTACTATCAACTCCACCTTTAGCATTAGGCCGCATTAGGCCACTGATTAAAGACTATGAAGTTGATAGGTGATAATTGATATCAAAACAAAATCTAATCATCAACTTAGTGAGGGAGCCTATGTAAGAAAGGGTTGCCGAGGTTGGAGTGGAGCCACCACTAGGGTAGGTCTCACATGTTGTTGACTAAGGTGTGTTGTTCCGTGCTATGTGTTGATTCATCTTGGGTCTTGACAATGACATCAAGACTCAAGTGATAGCGACAAACTTGAGCTTAAATATTTTAATTAGGCCGGTGATTTCAGCCTATGAAATTGATAAGCCGATTATCCTATCGAGCGGGTTGTAACATGTTATAGTTGTTTAACTCATATATGTGGAGCATAGATCACCTAGACAAACATAAACTTGGTTCTTATACTCAAATTTGATGAGTAGGTTTTTGTTCCATCAATGAAGTGGTTATGCCAAACACCATTGAATTGAACGAGGGAGAATGCAAAAGGTCGTTACACATGAGCATTAGATCCTAATATATGAATTGAAGTATACTAATGTCATATTGAACTTATCATGATTACGACAAGTGGCATGAAGTTTACCTTCATAAGGTGCAAATTTTCCTACAGCAGGACGAACTATGGTACTCAAATGAAAAACATATTGGAAGCATGGTTCATAGCTCTACATTTTTGGGGTCATGGTTCAAAGACTATACTGCACCGAACAGTACGGTCAGTTTTACTATTTTTTTAAGAAACTGGTACAAGTGCAGCCCGTATGTGATATACGGGGTATTGTACCACCCGGTACAAGCCTGATTGGAAAAATTATATACCAGTTCCCAACGGCTAAATAGCTGTTATGACTGATTATAAAGGGGTTTGGAGGGCTATAGCCCCCAAATCCCTTATTTGCCTCCTCCCACTACTTTTATTCTCTCATTATCTCTCTCTCTCTCTCTCTCAAAATTCTCACTCTCTCAATTCTTCTCTAAAATCTCTGCCGAAACTCTGTCAAAATGGTCCCAAAGAGCCAAAACGATCTGCATGGCAGCATTATCAGTTTTACTTGTTTTTTTCTAAAAACTGGTATAAGCCCGACATATGTGAAATACCAAATACCCAGTACAAGCCCAATTGGAAAAATTCTATACCAGTTCCCAACAGCTAAATAGCTGTTAGGACCGATTTTAGGGGTTTGGGGGGCTATAGCCCCAAACCTCTTATTTGCTCTCTCCCACTTCTTTTATTCTCTCATTATCTCAATCTCTCTCAAAATTCTCTCAAATCTTCTCTAAAATCTCTATCGAAACTGTCAAAATGGTTCCAATTAGAGGTGACAATGGCTGGGCCTGCCTATGGACGGCACGGACCCGGTCCAAACGTGGCCGTGCTTGACCTGGCCCGAATTTTTTCGGGCCAGGCTGGGCACGAGATCCCTTGGGGCACGCGAGCTGTGCTCGGCATGGCCCGTGTCCGTGCTGAGCACGGCATGCGCCAGGCAAGGCCTGGCGCCACCCATGCCTAGCCTGATGGCCAGGCCCAGCCTGGCGCGAACCAGGCTGGTCTGCGCCTCGCTGGCACAGCCCGACCGACTAAGAGCCTGCCCAGGCCCCCGCCTAGGTCGGCCCATTGCCACCTCTAGTTCCAATGAAGCAAAACGATCTCGCATGGCAGCATTGTCATTGATTGGAGAGAGACACCATTAGCAATGTAGTGGATACATTGCTCAACAGCGGAGAGATCATGATCATCCAATTGAAGCAGTATTTGATCGGAGGATATCCCTACATGTCTAAATGCTCGAAAGCACCAACCAAAGTCCAAAAGAACGACAAGCGAAACCAATGTATCCATTAAAAAATCATGTATTTTCATTTGTAATCTATGGATATGAATCATTTTAAACTAGGAATTTGTAGACTAAAATGAGATGTTTCTATGCTTTATTAGTGTATTGTGAATGTTTTGTACTCAGTTTAATTCAAAAATTGTACGGGTATAGTTTGGTACACTCTAATAACCAGACGGTTACTAAATTAAGTACCGGTATGAGATTTTAAACCATGTATAGGAGATTTTTAATCTAGATGTTCTTAGGTCAACTGCCTATTCTTTTACGTACCTTCAAGCTACTATCTTCTTCTATACACTCTTCCAAACCCGCAAGTCCACCAAATACAATTAAAAGGTGTCTGCAAGAATTCATTAGTTAATTAGTCAGGAAAAAGGGATGAATAACAAAGATAATAAGTTAATCCTTAGCCTTGGTCTCATAGAAAATTAAATTAAACTTCATGAAAGATGTGAGGTTTGAATCTGTTACCAGAAAGATGACTCATAGAATTATATTAAAGAACTAAGGAAACTAAATAATAAATGCTTCTGTCGGAGGAAAATAAAATTTACCAAAGCACATTTTTGCACTATGAGAGAACAGTAAACTAAGCAAATATAGGCTCATGAATATTACTAAATTAGTTATTAGCATGGTTATCAAAATCGCGAGTCAACTCGTAAACTCAGACGATTTTACGATCTCAGGTATCAAAATCGAGCTGACCCGCGGTCCCGCACCCAAACTCGTTTCTGGGTAAACTCGCATAAACTCGCGAGTAAAGTCGGGTGAACTCAGTTTGATGATAATTATTATGGATTGAACTTGTACTTTTATATTTTTTCTTTGAGTCATTGTGTGTGCTTTATTATGGACTTAGAATGCTTCATTAGGTATGGATTAGACTTGTTCTCTTATATTTTATCTTTATGTGTGCTTTATTAAGGAGTTGAATTGCTTAATTATGAATTTCATGTTATATTAGATTATATTTTTGTAGCATAATAGTTTTTAAAATATTTTTTTAATATCATGTAAACTCTTGCGAGTTTACAAGTCGAGTTTACGGAGGCTCCACGAGTTTACTTAAACTCTCGAGTTTAACAACCTTAGTTATTAGCATGTGTGATTCAGTAGACATCATATTCTCATGTCACGAACAAATCCCTTTTGAACTTATGACCTGCAGATGGTGATTCATGGTGAATCACCCTTAATTGATGTTGATTTCATCATGTTTGCCATGACTCAACAACACCTCTTGAACTTGTGATCTGCAGTTTGATTTTTTTAACATATATCATATTATTTTGTTGATACTCTGGACCAATTAATGAATTTTCATTCTAAATTCCTTGGGGTCTGTTCACAAATGAAACACTTGTTGTGCACAAGAATAGTCTCAATCACCTCAGAAAACGATGAAATAGGCATACTGCTGTTCGATGGCAATGAAAACTTGCAGAAGGCATAAAAAGCTGACTAGGTAAATGGCATCAATACTAATCCACAAATAATTTCTCAATAAAAAAATCTCTACCTAACGAGATGACTGCACTAATATATTACCAACATGTCTGAGATCATTATGGAGGTAAATGGATAAAGGAAAATTATCAAAGTCAGAAGAATATTTTTTTATGAATGGGATTGCTTGTTGTTCAGGCTGAGGCGAAGAGGAAATTTGACAACTTATGCATAAATTTTTTCACATAAGCTATAGAAGTACACAAGATAATCCAGTAAGTATAAAAGCTAGTTACTATTTTCTGAAGAAATGTACCTAAATAAAGGAATGTCAAGCTCTGATGAACTAACCACACGGCCATGCTCTGAAGTTCCAATAATGTGATCATATCCACCCTATAAATTACAAATGATTCCCTTACAAAAGATGATTTCTTCTATGTTTTAAAATATCAACAGCAAGGAGTCTCATCTTCGTTACCTTATGTGGGCAATTTCTGAAGACACTACTAAGATTTGAAGCATATCTGACTTTGTACCCCCAATACAAACCCATTTGTTCTCTTGGACTGGAGGAGGCAACAACTTTTTTAAAACCATCTAGATAGATATAGTTAGCGTAACAATCAGGACTTGCCTTAAATACAGTAAAACAAGTTGCTTATTACAAAATAGAGCAGCACATGAAATCAAACAAATTAAATGTCAAATTGCATTCCAGACAAAAATATCATCTTTCAAACAACAAGAGAAACAAACAAATAATTGCATTGTATCACTGTATAAAAGTGACCGAAGGCAGAAATATAAGATGCCATGAAATAGCTTCCGGTAGCCATGCCCATGGATGCATGGCAGATGACCTTCCAAAAGCCATTGATGAAGTTGCTGGAGATACTGACCATCCCAGGATTCAAGCAAAAACATATCAAATATGTCAGGAACAATTAAGAATGCTTTGTGATCAAGGGCTTTGTTCAGTTGCTCATGATGCATATTAATTTGCAACAAATGGCCATTTTATTATAAATTGTGGGTTATTTGCAGCCATTTGCGGCAAATGAATTAGTGGCATGGGCAACCAATACTAAAAAAATGTACGTGGAAAAAATTAGAAAAAAAAAGAATTCCAAAAGACTCTGATACTTTTCCTTATCTCTTATCATTTCTCTTTCAGCACAACATACACTTTACTTCTATTTTCAACATTTCTGATGCATTATTTACTGTCAAGGTTTAAGGTGTTGGTTCAGTACCAATTTTGGTCGCCAGTACCAGATATGGTGTTGAGTGGTGTATCAAAAACATGATTTGGGTCAGTACAAGTTGGCACCAGGAGGAAGAATCGGAGACACTGACCCAAAGAAGTGGGTTATCTGAGGCAGCAATTGCAGGAGAGAGGGGTAACAAGGCTGCAATGAAAAAGAGTTGGGTTTGGTCTACAATCAACAATCTGTCAATATAAGGGTTGCATTTTAACCAGTCTGACTGTTGCATCCTGGTCTGCAATCAGTGATCAGTCAAATTGGTATGCATAGTTAAGGATGACTAACTCATGTTTATTGAAACATTTCTTAGGTGTCGTTTGGTTGACACAACTTCATGTAGGAAGTTGTACTTCCTAGGAAGTTGCATTTTCTGGCCTTGTTTGGTTGACACACTTCCTGCGAGGAAGTACAACTTTCTCAGGAAGTGTGAAGTAACTTATCTAGGCGGACCTAGGTAAGTTGCACTTCCTGTGTTGTATTTAAAAGAAAAAGACAATTATATCCTCACATTTGGATTTAATGCTACACTTAATTTATGTTTTCAATGTTATGAAATTAGATAATTAATAAATTCTTGACTTATTTATTTTATTTTAATTTATATTTGAACAAAATATGTAATTTTTTATATTAACTTCAAATAAAAATTAATTTTTTATATACAATAAATTATATATTATATTAGTTATATATGAAAAAATTATATTATATTTTACACATATGTGTTAAAATAATAATTTATAAATAAATTTTATTTTTTTCATATATTCTAATATATATTTTATTTACAAATAATTTTTTCATATATTTTAATTTACAAATAAAATATTAATTTATAAAAAGAAGGGTATATTGGTCATTTGATGGTTACTTCCTAGGAAGTACTCATGTCAACCAAACATGTTACTGATGGGATTCAAGTTGCACTTCCTATCCAGTATTTTTTTGTCAACCAAACACATTTTTGATACTTCCCAAGAAATATAGGTAGAAAGTTAATTCATGGGAATTGCAACTTTCCATAGGAATTTACTTCCCGTGTCAACCAAACGAGACCTTAAAAATAGACATTTGAGAAGATCACTAGAAAGCATCTCTATTGCAATGCATAAAAACAAATGACATTTTGCTGACAGATTAGATAAGCAAGTAAGCTGATTCAAAAGTTAAAGTGTGAACTTCATGCAAGACTTTCTTGTAAAAGGTAGTGTCTGCATATTAAAGAATTGATTGGAAGAAACGTCAAAAACTAGAGAAATAAGAAGAACCATCTTGAAAAAGGTAGTGTTGCCAGTTATCCAATTTTTAGAATATACCAGAAAGAACAAACAATTCAGCGTACCTATTTCAGCATTACGATTGTCTCCCATCGCTACAGTTACACGCTTTCCAGGTTCCAGAACTTCCTCAACCAACACATTCTATGAAGGTACTCTAATGTTATTCAAAGGCTTTGCACAAATAAAGGAACTTGACAAAGAAGACAAAAGAATCATAAAAAGTAAAATTTGAATTACAGTTATCTTTTTGAGAATGCTATGAATATAAAGCATAGATAATGTCATCTAATGGCTTAAGCTTAAGATGGAACAGAAACATAAGGGCATGTGATTGGCTTTGCCCAACAAAGGGAACTTCGCAAAGAAGACAAAAGAATTATAAAAAATAAAATATGAGTCGCAGTTATCTTTTTTGAGAGTGCTATGAATATAAAGCATAGATCATGACTCATCTAATAGCTTAATTAGATGGAACAGAACACATTAGGGCACGGTGATTGAATCAACGCTGCGCTTTTAAAAATTATATATACATCAAGTTTCTCATATTGGGCTTGGGCAACCCAATTCACCTTCTGACATGTGGCATGATGTTAAATATAAATGAATGAATCATTTCACACAAAATGGCAGATACAATAGAAATTCTCAACCCGCGAGAGGACCTCTGGCTCTATCTACTATCATAAAATGTAGCATTGCACACCAGTACTCTTGGGCTGATGCAGCATATATGGTACAAGACCAATACAAGCTTTTGTGTAATTTTAAAGTAATGATATATCTATAATTCGCCTCATGATCATATACATCATCTATGACCATAACATATTTTGTGCTTAATATCTTAACAAAAATCACTATTGCTAACTTAATCTGAAATAGTAATCAAATGTCCTTTAAACCAAAATGGGGCTACCAAATAATTTCATAGACAATCATCAGATTTGAATTCATGAAGAGATGCATTTGTCTATCTTGATATATCTAGTGTCACAATGACCATACTACCAGAGGCATCCAGTAGCAAAATACTATAATGAGATAAATTAATGCCAACACATCAACTAAGTAATTTTTTTATAGTTATATGCATGCTTGGTTCAGTCTAACATGATTGGACTTGTAGCACACACCTTATAATAAGGGATTGTATCAATTAAAAGAGTCCCATCTTGAAATTGAATACTAAATAAAAATCCTGCAGTTGTCAATAAGACAATAAACCAGCATCTGTTGAACTAGTGTAGAATGCTGAAGTCACAAATCAAGATTCAAGAATATTGTAGATCACAGCAAGTTTCAAGTAAAACATTATACAGAAGCTACTGAAAGGAAAACATTTATAAGCTGTAAGGAGGACAAACCTTATTTAACCCCACATCTACCAGTGTGCCCTCTGAACTTGTAGGATTGGCATCTAAGGTGACACCTGCATAAATTGAATGACTCGTGTTTAGTGATTAGTGAACAAGTCATCCTATACAAGCTCTAATCATAATTTTAGAAAACAGGTTTAGAATCGAGAGGAGCCTTGGCATCATGGAAAGGCTGTTCTTCTGTGAGACTATGACTAACACAATCAGAGTTTGGAGCAAAGCAAGAATCTGTGTACCTGCAGGGTCTGGTTCCATGTATGGACCCTGATAGTAGCATTGTGCATTGGAACACAAATGCACAAAATTAAAATGATGGAAAGCTAGAACAGCTGAGCATGTATAAAATGGTGGTAAATAAGGAGATATGAGAAACATAACATCAAGGAAAAAGGAAAAAAATATTGTGTCCGTCCTTTATTAAACAGGTTACTTGAAATTAAGACTACAGCAGGATCAATGATGCTGTCAATAAAGAAAGGAGTGCATATGGATAGCGTAACCAAAACATGAAAAAGAAAACAAAGGCAAGACATAACAAAATGCTTGAATATTCTCCAATTTTGATACTTGCTCGAATAGTTTCACTCAAATGCTCTAAGCTTGCATATCTTACTGCATTGGAATGAGAAGAGGAGGAATGACTCACCTTCACGAAATGGACACCATTCATGTTTGCGTAGGTGATGAGGAGCATCAAGAGGAGGAAGCAAACCCTGAATCAAAATTTTAAAAATGCATTAAAGACTTGTTTAGAGGAACTTCAAAATGAAAAAATGAATTTCTGCAATCAGTAATATCTACAACAATCTTTTCTCACCACAAATTTCAAGCCTTTATGCATTGGGAAGAGACGGCGGCGCAAGTACTGTGGTGTTTCCAAGTACTGCAGTACCCTCACAAGAAACCACGCACCACTTTCACTCTCATCCTCATTTTCTGTTGTTCTAGCTACAGAATTCTCATCTGATGATGCTTTATTGTCAAACACCACTACCTGCTTAAACAGAATGCACTGTCAGGAAAGAGTGTGTATGAATGAACGTATCTGAAAACAAACCCACAAACCTCCAGATCACTATTGTTTAGGTGGAAGAGACGTTAGGACCTTGCTGCATAGGTCAATGAATAGGGTGAAAGAATTAAGATTACTCAAGCCACAGAAATGGTGGGAAAACACACAGAACGGACAAATAGGGATCAATGCCCAGGTCTTCTACAAGGGACAGAGATGGACTAGCATCCATGAGAAGGAATGGTCGCTTAGAATGACTCGTTATTACAATGAAAACAAAAGAAAAAAGAAGAGAGCTTTAATTGAGTCTTTTATTTGAAACAAAAAGATTAATTCGACACGGAAAAGCTCACCTCGTCCATCCGGAAAACGGTGGCCGCACGAGCAACCTGACCTGCCAGCTGCGATCAATAAAAAGGAAGGTCAAGCAATAAGCGCTGCCACTATCAAATCACTACTCAAGATTCATGAACAAACATAACATACGAGGGTGGCGAGCTCGAGGGACTGAGCGTTGTCAATGATGGAGCCGGCGACGGCGATGCTGACAGTTGGCTTCTGCATCCTCTTCTTCACCTTACCCTCCTTCCTTCTCCTCTTCTTGTCGTTACTGCCGCTCCCATCGCGGGGCTGGCCATCGTCGTTATTGGCGGCTTCCACCCTTTTCATGGCTCCTGGCAAATATTTCCCTTTTTGATTCTTTTTCTAGCGGTAGGGCGTCGAGGAGGACGAGGGTTTTGAAGCGGGAGAGAGGACCCGTTGCGAGGTTGGTCCGCGACGGGTACTTCTTGTCGGGTCGAATCGGTACCCGTAAGGACTAAGGATTGATCCAGCCCAAACCAGATGGCTCGATTTAGATGGTCCAAATTAGATGGGCCTAATATCATGATGATGCGGAGTTCATTATCCGCTGTAACAAAAAATTAACAAATTGCGTAAAAGCCCCTCCAATTTTTAAATTTATTTTTCACGTGCAAAGAGTTGTTTTCGTTCTCAGTTCTCATGGACAAGGATCTCTATTTGAAAATGCTAAAATCTTATAATTGTTGTACTTACATTTAATAAAATGCTCATAATTATTAATAAAATTATAATAATGCTCATATTATTTTGAGTGGTTAGGAAGATTATAATTCATGTCCCGATTGTTCCTGACCGACCCAACCTAAAAAATCGAGAAAAATTATGTCCCGATTTTGTCTATCCTGGTTCAAAATCGGGACAGAATCAGGACATAAAAAAATTATCCAGATTAAAAATCGTGTTGGGACCAAGACATTGACTAAAAAATCGAGATTGTCATGTCCCGATCCGATTAATATATATTATATACATTTAAAATATGAGTATTATTATATTCTTTTAATAATTCAAAGATTTTTTAATTATTCATAATAATTATAAGTAATTTATTATGCATGAATATTGAGAGAATTATTAATATGGAGTTTCAGAAGGATATAATATTTTTCATATATCTGCGTAATCTTCAAAGTATTTGAAGTGACATGTAGATGCACTCCCATGTCAGTGTCATTAAGGTAGCATTTATTTTCGTGAGACAGTAGCTTCAAAAGATATGAATAATAACTAATAAGACAAGAATGATTATTTCATCACTATTTTAATGAAACAAAAAAAGAAGAAAATAAACAGAGTAACTATTCTCGGTCAAAAGGATCCGTATTTAACTGTCATGGCGAGGTAGAGTTCATTGCACACTCTATTCGTCCCGGTCCCATCAACGCCCCCACTATCGGGTCCGGGACCGGGATGACTTTTTGATGTTTCGACTCAAAATCGAGATAAGATCGGGAGATGCAAAATTCCGATTTGTTCCAACCCGAATTAACCCCTAATTAGCAACACCTGAGTCCATCTATATTTACTAACTTTTTTTGACTCAACAAAAAAAATAATCCATTTTTAGATTCTACTCCACAAAAGATATTAATGCGTATTTGTCCCTGCCACCTTGCATGTGCTCATTGATAGATTCATGATGCGTCGCGACAAACCGACCACGACCAACCTTTCGCTCTCGCTTGAGTGACGTCCACGCCCAAATCGCGTGTCTCCAACTCACACCCACTTAGCTTTGTTCACCTTCGCATCTCCCTGCGACGTCACCGTGAACTCGCTCGCATCTTGCGCACGCACCACCGCTCGCCACGTGGGTCTTCTCCTCAAATCTAACCGATGGCCGTGTCTCCTGGACTTCACTTGCCACTAGTTTAATAGTTTGGTCATTGAGCCAACACCACTTCGAATTTTGAGGTACAGTGAAAGCTCGAAACTTTCCCGATGCAATACCCCTGATTTAGATTGAAACCGGAAGAGAGTCCGCCTATAAAACCAGGCGCCATTGTGTGAGACACACTTTGCTGCTTTGGCTTCTCCGGCCACCACCACCACCTCCTCTCCTTCGTGTCTCTCTACTCCATCTTTAATTTCTGTCTCTTTTCGCCAAATATGTTGACTTAGAGTGAATCTAAAAAGTTAAGGTATAAAGCTTACTCATCCGATTCTATATAATTTGATTTTGATCTCCCTGGTAGCATTTTATAGCATGGCGTCTACTTCTATCGAAGCCAGCAAGGAACAGCAGCAAGAGCACCACCACATCCGTCAGCACCATCAGCTGCTGCAGGGAGCTCCGTCTCCGCGGAAGCTAAGGAGAAGTTTGTCCAACAACTCGTCGTTCGGCGGCGGTAAAGCGACCGCGGCAAAGTGCGTGTGCGCTCCGCCCACGCACGCTGGGTCGTTCAAGTGCCGCCTCCACAGAGTGAATTCCCACGGCCGCTCTGCGCCGCCGCCGCTCGTCTCCTCACCTCATCAGCCAGCGGAAACGTTTGCTTCTAGCTTCGACGCCGCTGCTGCATGAGGCTGTCTAAAGAAAATACAGTAGATTTGGTTCTACTTCTGAAGCTTGGACGATGGTGAGCCAATTGGAGTGATGAGAAATGCAACGAAGATGAATTGCGCAGTGAAGTTTCTTGAGCAAATGATAAAAAGATAAGATGCTAAATGAATAAATGATCATAATAAATTGGCAAGTCGATACTCTGGTCTTGTGAGCTTTACCTGGAATGCTATTATCAAAACAAAATGTGATGAAAAGTTGAAAACAAGGTCCAACAAGCAAATATTATATAATTTCTATATAAATGTTACGCACCAGCCTCTAGCAAGTAGCAATCAGTACTATCGACAACTGTTGCAAGAACAAGTAAGCATGTCAACAAAATAATTGAATCTATAGAGGAACAACTAAGAAGGATATAAGTTGATCTAAGCACAAAGGTTGGGCTTCAAAGTTCAATCACATCATATGAACTTCAAAATGAATCAAAAGCACACAGAGGTGATGGATAAGTTCCTAACTTCCCATTAGGCAATATTAAGAACTACTATTTTAAGATAAAGGACCATAATAAAATTTGATTCAGGTGAACCAAGCCAGATAACCACAAATTCCAGGAACTGCTGGAACCTCGTTGGCCAAACTAGAATGCCAAGTTTCCACATGAATATTTAGAAATGTAGACTTGATTACAAAAAGGGCTCTTGCTTTTCAGTTTCAGTTACATGCTCTGGCTTGTGCATGCTATGTAGAAGAATGATTAACAGGAAAGAATAGAAAGTGAAATAGTAGCACTAGTATTTTATACTCTGATACTTTGCTGGAAAAAATCAAACTAGCTCATCAAAAGATTGCTACTATTTGAATACACTAGTATTTTACTGGAATAAATAAACTAGCTCAAACAAAAGAAGAGAACTGCAATCCTTAGATAGCGCTAAAAATCATAAAGAACTCAAACAGCTAAGAGAACAATATCCAATTGCTATCTGACCCCTCGAGGATCCCTAGGAAAGTTTTTCTCGAGTCCCACCACCATTCTCCTATGCAGCTTGCAAAATCAGGTATTCCACCTTGTACCTTGGAGGATCTATAAGCTGAAAGAAACAAGATTCTAATCAAATGTCAGATTCCAATATTTTACCTTATTTGATTTAGATGACAACGTTCCAAGGTATCATACAATGAAAGTTTAAAGGCAGCAAAAACAAAAGCTCATTCACGCCACTCAAGTGAATATGAAAAGCAAAATAATACTAAGTCTTATGATGGAAACACCAGCCGCAAAAAGATAAACCAATAGCTCATTTATTCTAACTATGATGTAGTAACAGGTGCAATCATTAATTTTTTTTCCAATGTGGCAATCTAGATACGTGCCCAACATCTAAATTTATAAAGATAAACCACAAGAATTACTAAAGAAAAAGAACTTTAAAACTTTTAGTAAGCTAATGTCAAGAAGGGTTATAGCCATAATGTTATCATAACGTCGTGGTCATCAAGAAGATCCTTTTCATGTGCATGATGGCTATTAAGCGAATTATTATTATAGAAAAACAGATACATTCATCTTATGTTTTTCCTGGCTTCCTGCAAGCTTGAATAATGGAATTTGGAACAACTCATGGAGGGAACATAAGCTTTAAGGCAACCCAAGCACTGAAAACCATATTATCCGTATATTTCTCTATTGAGTTTTTGAATTGATTTCCTCATTTTAGGCCATCCTTCTAAAATCCTCAAGCATCAATGTGATGGATACTTTTTAATGCATAGTTTTTGAATATATTCCACATAACATATTTGATGTTGCAAAGGCCATAAAATCCTCTCAATGTTACTTCAGTACTTCCAACAAGTTTGATAACAGCAAATTATGGTTAATACCGTAAAACAGTTGTTATTGTTTGAGTAAATATTTCTGATGCTGAAACAACATTAGAATTTATGCAACTAAAAAATGGTGAATTCAAATAAGCAAGGAGCAGTTCTTTCATTTTACTAATTTGCAAAATTCTTCAGAATAATGAAAATGATATATGGATCCCTGCATCTAATCAAACTAATCCATAAAGGTAGGAAGGCCCTTTTACTGCAGGTAACACACTCAAATGTCCCTGAAGAAGAGCTAATGCTGTAGTTGGTGGAGAAACAACAAGAAAAATAAAAGAAATTAAGCAGAGAAGAAAGTTATTAACTGGACTAATGCAAAATATAGATACAGAATTTCAACAAAATGAATAAAGCTATATGGCATACTATCTACCTTGATGGTTCATCATGTTTAATATCCTACCGAGTTCGTATTTCATATGATTTATTTTGTTTGGCGTTCTACCAATCTTTAGAAAAGAAATGAGATACTTCCTAATAGCAACTCTAATGCTATGTTTGATAACTCGACAATGAAATAAAGAAAATGCTATAGAGAATTTTTTCTCTCTAGACATTTTGCAATATTCAGGGTGACAAAAGAGATCTTGGCACTATGGTAGGGTTGTCCTTTGCAACCTAGGTGATCAAGGTTCAAGTTGAGTGGAGTGTGTCTCATGTCTGTATGTATTGAATCTTTGTGAATCCAAATTTGTCTACTAGACTTAAATTTATGATAATATATAGGAATTTTGATAGAAATCGAATGAAATGTTATCAAAATGTGTAGTCCATATGCTAAGTTTCTAACAACTTCATCCTATTTTCCATGTAGTTTCTTCTGAAGTCAATCAAGACGAAGTTTATAACTTAAATTCCCTTTCATACCATCCACAGCATGTCATACATTTAAAATTCTCTGTTTTGCATTGAATTAAACCTTGTGCTTGGAGGTAAAGTAACAACAAATTATCATATTGTCCTCAAAACATATCAACACTAAAATAAATATTGGAGCATTTTTAATACAATAATGAGACAAATAGATCATTGATTGCTTATCCATTTCTCATCAAAGGACATAGAAGATTTGTACCATCCTACTAGGATATATAGTAAATGATTTTCAATTTGATTTGTAGACTTGTTGCTTACCACTTGAGAAGCACTCTTAGATAGTTCGAATCCTTTGGACGTTTCTAAAGATATAATTGATAGGGAGGGCAGTACACAAAAAATACAAACTATTGTGACATGAGAAAGATCAGGAATCTTATTTGAAGATCAACCAGAAACTAAAGCATAAAACTAAAATAACAAACCGGCAAAGAAGAAATAGCAGCAGTTACATGAAAAAAAGGGAAGTGAAAATGCAGTATAAACAAAATATATAGCACCTGAGTTTGCTTAGTCTAGCATTATGCCATTGCTGGTCTGGCCTCCATCTTGATCAGCATTGACCTCAGTCTTCAACGAACCACATACATTGCACTCCATTAAATTAGATAGCGTACCGTCAGTTGATGGCGGCAACGGAGCCAATGTTCCTCCGCAGTTGTCCCTATCACAGACATACCTCACAAAGAAATAGGCATGAGGGAATTTGCTATCCTCATCTCCATCTACATCAATCGCGTCCTCCTCCACGCTCTCCATTGCTTCGTCTCCTTCGTCCTCTTCCATGCCTTCATCTTCCTCCTCTTGTGCATCATCCTCCTCCTCATCATCTGACCAGTCCTTCTCCACCATACATCTATCACACTCGCATCGGAACCCATAATCCTCCAGTAGCCTCTTTTGTCTCTCAGCAAAACGCCAATTCACCGGGAAATAACTCAAACACACTTCCCTTCCCTCGGGAATGTCGTGGATTGCCCTCACGACAATGTCAGTGTTCCTCTCCCCGCCCTTATCGACATAATCGAACCGGCAAGCGTTCGGCAGGCAATCATGGTTGAAAAAGGAGGCGTTTGGATAGACCCCATACGCCCTCACGCTCCTATCCCCGCCGTCGAACGGCTCCATCAGCCCAAATGCGTTCGCTTTATCCTTGGAGAGGAGTGTGGTGGTGAGTTCGAGGGAGAATCCGGAGGGGGGCGAAGGTACAACGGAGGAGAGAAGGGAGTGGAGAGCCGAGGCGTCGACATCAGCGGGAGCGGAAGCGGCGCCATGGAGGGAGAGGAGACGTTGAAAGTCGGAGGGAGAGTTGACGGCGAGATTGTAGGCGGCGAGGAGGAAGAACGCCGGAGAGAGGAGGTCGGGGGGAATGGATATGGGAAGGCGGGAAAGGGCGAGGCAGAGGTACGGTGTGTGTGAAGCGAGGCAGCGAGGGGAGCAGAAGGAGGCAGCAGCCGGGGAGTTGGAGCAGTGGAAGGTGCAGCGTGTAGCGGAGGACGGGAGGGAGCGGAAGCAGCGAGAGCAGCAGGTGGAAGCGGCGGCAGCGCTGGCGGGGTAGAGGAGGAGGGGGGAGTCGGAGAGGATGACCTCGCCGGGCTTTATGGGGCGGGTGGCGACGAGGGCGCGGCCGCGGTCGGGTATCTCGGCGAGGTTCACAAGGGTTTCGACGGCGGTGGAAGTCATGGGTTTTGTCAGCAAGCTCGCGCGATCGCCGTCGCTGAAGGAGAAGGACAGGGCAGATCGTTCGATGGGGTTAAGAAAGATGGATTTACGTTTATATCCCTACGAATTTTGGGTTTGTGGATTTAAGTGAATAGATAGAGATCCACTCGGAAGTATGTCAGATGACATTTCAATGTATTTACTTATGAACGCCAGTTCGTCTTATTATATACAGGGTAAGGGCGTTAGGGCGATTCGCCCTCCAACTATTAAAAATGAGGTCAAAATACTTCTATATATATATATATTAGACAAATAAAATTATTAAAAAATATTTTTATTTTGAACTAAATATTCAACTGACAAACGATACTAACGATATCCAATCATAAACTAACATGTAGGACATCAGATAACACACACTCTCTCTCATTCAACAAAAAATAATAAAAAGGGTTGAGTGATTTTTGCCCTCGAACTATTGGATATGAGATAAAAATACTCTTAAATTTTGTTTTAATTGATTTTTACTATTAGACAAACGAAAACGGTTGAAAAATACTTTTATTTTAAACGAAATATTTAATTGGTAAACATCACTAATGATGTCTAATTATAAGCTCACACGCATGACACTAGATTACACACTCTCTCTCAATCAACAATAAAAAAAATAAAATAAAATATATAATGTGGCATATTGTTTTTTAAATTATTTTTTACTATGTTAGAAATGTAATTTAATTTTAGAGAGAAATTGTCATTTGACATCCTATGTGTCCACTTGTGATTGGACGTCGTTAGTATCGTTTGCCAACGGGATATTCTATCCAAAATAATGACATTTTTCAATAGTTTTTATTTGTCTAAAGGTAAAAATTGATCGAGTTTGTGAGTATTTTTACTCGTTTCCAATAGTTCGAGGGCAAAAATCACTCATGCTGATTGGGAGAGAGTGTGTCATCTGGCGTCCTACGTGTCAGCTTGTGATTGGATGCTGTCAATGTCGTTTGTCATATGGGTATTTTGTCCAAAATATAAATATTTTTCAATAATTTTCATTTGTCTAATGGTAAATTAAAATCGATCAAAAATAAAGTTTGAGAGTATTTTTACCCATTTTTCAATAGTTCAAGAGCAAAAATCATCTTTAACCCTTATATCTAATATGATTTGGAGGAGCCATTTTGCACTCGCTTTTTAATGCTTATTTGTTCTATATTTTTTTACTCAAAAGTATTTAAAAACTCAAAATTATATATTTTTTTTAAAAAATTATTACTACACTACTCCTGACATTTGATTGACATCAAGAATTCGTTAATGGAGCTAACGTGTCATGCGACGTGTCATTCACTAATATAATCACTCGACACGTCATATGTCAAATGTACTATTTTGCCCATCACATTTGTCTGGAGGCTCTATTTTGCCCCTTAGGTTTTTCTGACGTAAAAATACCCTTACAGTAACAAAAAATGATGCAAAATTACATTATTTTTTAAATAGTCTTCATGTCTCGTTAACAATATCGACGTGACATCCGACACATCGAATTTTGACTAAAATACTTTCCACATTAATGTGGTACCCACGTTCCACCAATTCACCGTTCCGCAGATGTCGCTACTTAAACCCTAAAATTCGACACTTCAGATGTCACGTCATCATCATTAACAAGACACGGACAACATTTCAATACAAGGGTAATTTTGCACTTCTTCTTTTGTTACTTTAGGAGCTTTTTTGCTTAAAAGAACTCGAGGAACAAAATAATATATTTGGCAAATAATATGCCGATGATTATATTAGCGAATAACACGTCTATGACACGGAGCTTCAGTTGGAATTCATCCGCTGTAATGCCTCAATGTTGCCTGTCTATCTTGTTTCAGTTGATTCACAATCAACTATGGAAGAAACAGTCATGGTAGGTGATGACCTTATGCTGGGGCCCCCATCACCTATCATTCCTCCAGAAATTGCATCTCATGTTCTTTCAGGCCTTGACTTATGCGATGGACTATTGAGGAATCCTTTTTTATGTAAGTGATAATGGATCATGTCATATTCCTCTTTATTGGTGTGAGTGTTGGTTCATCCTATATAATATGATGATATTCAGTCATTCACTTATAATTCTTTTAGGCTTGCAAATCAATGACATTGAACCATTTTGCCAAGATGAGATTGTCTTGTACCAAGAGTGTGTTGCAAAAAGGGTTAGTAACATTTAGGTTCTCCTCCATCGAGTTACACTGAATTTTAATTGGTTCCCAGTAACATATTATCCTGTGGATCGAACTGCAAGCAGGATAAATAGCTAAGAGAAAGGCTTTTAGATAGTGAGCACAAGTTGGGTTTGTCAATGGCGTTGGATGAAGCAAAGGAAAGAGCTGCTCAACTTCAATCTGATGTTAAATCTCTAGAAAGGTCCAAAGCTTTTTTGTTTTTGTTTTTCAATTTACCATATTGCATTGCATTTGTATTCACACTTCACAGTAGATGTAATTGGTATTTGTACTTTTACAGATATGTAATATATACATAGAAGAATCCACATATGTTATCATGGAAGATTTGTCGCATGATAGTTGATTTAATTGGCAGAATTATACAACCTAATATTTTCACCAAAAGTTTGAATTGAGGTTTTATCTAGACCTATGCTTGTTAATCCAACATTTGAATTCACTGCTACAAGCCTACAACTCCAAAGCAGGATACTGCACCATGATTTTGTATTTATCTGATAGTTTGGGACCTTTGGGTTTCACGAAGGGAATTGATCCGAACAAATGTTGAATCCGCATAATCCATATTATGAAATCGGGTCGGATTCGGATTTGTCCAAATAAATCCGCATATTATGAAATCACCGTTCCTATATTGGGCTTTTGGCCTTTTACATCGAGGCCCGTGATGGTTGGACTGAGCATGACTGCCTATGTAAAAGACATTCCGATCCCTATCGCTTTCGCTCGAGGGCATTGTCTTGGGTTTCTTTCTTTCATGGATCATCGTGTTCTAGTCCGGCGATCCCTCCCTCCACGAGCCGGAACAGGAAGAACAAGCGGCGTTGGGCGCTTCTTGTTCTCGGCGACAGTGCGGGAAGCCGATCACCTTCGTCTCGGCGTGCGCGGCATGAAGAGTCGGGGGAGGAAGATGAATCGCGGTAGAACCGGGGAGAACGTTGGATTCCACCCGTCGGATGATCGGTTCCAGATTAAGAAGTGGTGCGGCGAGCACTCGAAGGATCGTGCCACCGGCAAGATGGATTCTTGCAACCATGCGGATGAAAAGGTGGAGCCTCCGGCCACGGAGTGGCCGCCGGAGTGGTTATGACCGCCCTTCCCTCCGGGAGATCGGCGACTAATTGTTCAAGTCGTGGTCTCTAGAGGAAGTTGGGATGCATCGAGTCTGAGAGTTGCACCGGAAGGAAGAAAAATGCTGGAGAACGAATACAATCTTGGACGGGAATCGGGAAAGCAAGGTTTGCTCTGTACGGTTGTGCCGGAGCAAGGTGAATGGCGAGAAATTCGTCTGCAAGACTCTTCCTAGGAACGGTGAGGAGACACTGCACCGTGAGGTGGACACCCTGGCATTATTATCTTGAAGACCGTCTTTGAGAACTGCGAGCTCGATCCATCTTGTGATGGAGCTCTCCTCCGGGGGCGGCTCATTGACCAGAAAAGCAAGGCAGGACGGTATTCAGAGCAGAGAGCATCCACTCTGATAAAGGAGTTAATATCGTATTGCCACGAGATGGGCGTACTGCACACGGACATGTAGCCGGAAAACTTCCTTCTTATGACCTCCGGAAGGTTGAAGCTTGCTGACTTTGGATTGGCAGTCCCAGTTACAAAAGGTATTGATTTTACCTTGCTGTATGATAGTTATTTTTATAACATGCCATTCATGTATTAGTATGCTAACTTGATCACAAATTAATTGCATTACATCTCCATCCAAATGCATGTTTATATCTTGATTATTAGCATATAGTCATGTGGGTCATTGTTAATTACTCTCCCACAATAGTTGACAAATTGCTATATGAGTGTTTGTAATTGTATTTAATATAAAGAAATAAAGTGTTTGGTTCTTGATTTGCTGGAGGATTTATGCCTTTATAAATATCTTTTACATATTAGAGTATCTAGGTACTCAATAGGAAGAAGTTGGAAGAGTGAATTGGGTAGGAAATAATTTGTTTAATGAAATGAAATTAGAAGCTTTATTGCCTTAATTCATTACAGTACATAATCTTTTAGATTTTCCACATCTGGAAAAATGTTGCAAGCATCAAGATTAACTTAGACACCCTGTAAAGACATTAAGGTACAAAGGATGATGTGATTGTAGTTTTCATTCCCACTGTGACACCAAAAAGCTTCTGGTCTAGCCTTAGCTATGATATTAAAAATCTTTGTGAGGGTGAGTCTTGTTTAGTCTTTGTAATAATTTCAATTATATTTTTTTAATATAAAACATGTACAAATGATTCTCAAGATAAGACCTATCAGTTCGTCCGAAGACAATTTTGAATGTATTCAGAATGCATATTACAAATTTATTTCTTTTGAGACAAAAGTTTTAGTGTCCTGTTCTATTAGGACTTGGCAGATGAATTCTCTCACAAGTTTGTTTCTTAGATTTGATTCTTCTTACAATTTTGTTGAATCTTCTTAAAGGTGCGGATGGAAAGAAAGTAAATGATGATTATGTTTTCTTTATATAGAATCCAAAGTAAATGATTATTGGTTCGACCTGGATAAACTTTAGTAGGGACTTTTGGAGAAATAATCAGCTTAAGAGTGGATTAGAGTTATGCTTTAACCCAGATAATTTTGAATCTATTCAGAATGCATAGTACAATTTTATTTGCTTTGAGGGAAAAGTTTCAGTGTCCTGTTCTAATAGGACTTGGCAGATGAATTCTCTCACAAGTTTATTTCTTAGATTTTATTCTTCTTGCAAATCTGTTGAATCTTCTTAAAGGTCCAGATGGAAAGAAAGCAAATGATGATTATGTTTTCTTTATATAGGATCCAAAGCAAATGATTATTGGTTCGACCTGGATAAACTTTAGTGGGAGTTTTGGAGAAATAATCAGCTTAAGAGTGGATTTGAGTTTATGCTTTAACCTAGATAACCTGGTAATATTGATTGTTCAATAAAAAAAATAGTAGCTCGTTGCCTAGATAACCTAGTTTGTCGGATAGCAAGCATTTAAACAAAAAAAGGAGAAAGTTTAAAGCATAGATCTAAGGAGTGGTTCATGCAACAGCATGTGCACACATATATCCAGTTTGGTCAAGAAAGTAAAGCCACATCGTGAATCACAAGAGAATTGAGTTCAAGTCCAAATCAAATTTTGAGTGCACACGTACTTGACATGGGCCAAACTGTTGCTAATATGATTGGCTTGTATCTAGCTAGCATAGGAAAATTGATGCACACTGGCATGTTATAATGGATCAATATCATGCACTAACAGATATTAATTTCTCAAGTATCTTTTAGGTAGAAAAATGTTGTTGGGCAATGGCCTTGCAGATTCATGATTCTTTCTTTTCCAAGTCATTTTTTACAAGTTATAATTAAATTACTGATGCTCTTTGAATGAGGTCTTATGAACTTCAATTTTGCTGGCTGCATGGGCCATCTTATTGTTGACTGCATATATATACCCCTAGTTTGATTGATATGTTGCAAAGATGTAATACATGTTTTCTAAGTGCACTTTGGTATAATTTAGGACAAAATTACCATCAGTATAAAGCCAATGATTGTCATTCTACTTTAGGTTCTATTTGATTTGTATATGTTTGCAAGAAATATGTCTTTGCCGTATAGTTTGTAAAATCAGCTGGTTCCACATCTGAATTGGCCAAATTGGATCAAGATCCAGAGTGGCAGAGTGGTTCATTCAAACTTTGCATGAACGAACACTGAACTCCCTTTTGGTTCAATCTATGACTCTGCAGTTAAACTCGGCCTTGGAAATCAGTTCAATTTTTCTTTGCCTTTATTATTATTTGTTGATTGACATGTATTGACAGTGATTAAGATGATAGTATGACTGTAGTGTATGAGTAATTAAAAATTTGCACGCTCCGTACTACGACTACATCTATTTTTATTTCATTGTAATACCTCTGCCATTGCTACAGAGTAATAATGACTCTTAATGGTTAATTGGTGCATATTTTTTCATTTTGTTGGAGGATTGTCCTAATTTTTTTTAAATTTTTTATTCAAACAGGTCAGAAGTTGTCTTTATTGCTGGAAGCCCAGCATATTTGGCACAGGAGGCGCTCATGGGGAACATTTTTACTGATTGAGTTAGATAATAAGGTGTCCATGGATGATGATATGACCAATCTTATTGGCGATAACTTGAGAACTCTGTAGTTGGCATGTAAATAATCATTGACATCCTTGCTGACCAAGGAACTTGCGCCTCGTTTTGGTCGCAAAATCTTTTTGCTGATCACTTGTCATGGAATGTATGAAAATATGCTTGTCCATTTGCTGGCAAGACTTAGATTAACTGAAAATGATCAATGGAGTTAGTTATCATCAGATTATTTTCCCCCATATCTTGATGTTCACGTACCAAACAGAGTTGTCAATGTGTGCTTGCGTTGCTTTGGTTTTTTGCTTTCCTATTTTTTCAATCATCTACCAGGTCCACAAACATAAATCTGGTGGGTGAGTAGAAGTCCAAACAAAGGACCTACTGTGTGATGTCAAGTTAGCATGCTAACACATGTATGACATGTGATAAAAATAGCTTTCATAAAGCAAGATAAAATCAATATTGTAACTCAGACAGCCAATCTAAAGTCAGCAAGCTCCAACCTTCTGTGCTCATCTCATGGCAATACTTGGACAATTGATATTAACTCCTTTATTAGTGTGGCTCTTCTCAGCTCTGAATACCTTCCTTGCTTGCTCCATCACAAGATTGATGTGTTCGCAATCCTCAAAAACGGTCTTCAAGGTAACAATGCAAGGATAGCCAGATATGTACTGCATAATCTCTAACTCACGATGCACTGTCTCTTCATTGTTCTTGTTTTTAGGAAGAGCCTTGAAAGTAAATTTCTCGCCACTCACCTTGCTCCAACACAACTATATAGAGAAACATTCCTTTCCTTATTTTTTGTCCAAGAAGGTATTCATTCTCTAACATTTTCTTCCTTTGATGCTTGTTTAAGACTCGATGCAGCCCAACTTCCTCTTGAGGCCATGGTCGAAAAAAAAATCAATCACCAATTTCTCGAAGGGAGGGGCGGTTGAACCACTATGGCGGTCACTCCGCGACTGGAGGATTCCATTTTTTCAGCGGCATAATCTTTCAAGTGCTTGTCTCACTACTTCTTGATCTGGCGCAGGTCATCTAACAAAGTGGAATCCTACATTTTTCCCCCCAAGTTCTACCACAATTCCTCTTTGTCCTCTCGACTCTTCAAGAATTTATTGCTTTGTGTGAATTTGAGCAAGAACTTTTTCTCGATCTTTTACCACCTAAAGGTAATGATTTTAGTCATATTTTTTTTTTGCTTTATTCTTTAGTACAGTGGCAATGGACTGATGGTGATCAACTATTATTGGTGACCGTTAACTTCCAAAAGCCCAAAAGTAATGATGCCCATAAATCTGTCGGCTCCTCATTTTCTTATTTAGTTGCCCTTTCCATTTGGTTTATTGTTTTTTGCTTGTCAATGTTATTCGTCAAATTTGATGATAGGGTTGTTATAAATGTTTAATTTACAAGTTAATGAACTTATTTTGGAGCTATGAATCGGAGGCGATAACCTAATATTGGTGTTTCACAATCTTCATATAGCCCTACATTTTTCTATACTTATTCTAATGCAATCACCCTCTTAAGTTCATGTTAATATTCCAATTTAATTTTTCAAATTGGTATGACTAAATTTCTTACTTTATTGAATTATCTAAAAGTTCATTTTTTTTTTGGCAGGAACACATTGAAGCAAATCATGACATGATATTTAAGTTGTTAGAATATAGGTTTTAAAAGGAGAGGTCACTTGTTTTCTAACATCAAAATTTCATGTTTAATATTCATATTCTTATATAGCATGTTAATTAAATAATTAATTCGTTACTCTAGCAATAATTCAATTAATAATTAATTGAATAATTATAGAAATTAATTAATTATTGCACTAGCCGACATTATTACGTCAAAAGAGTGGCAATTACCTTCAAGCGATCACTAATTGAGGGTCCATCGCTCGTCATATGAAGAGTGTCCATTCCATTCATGAGCCATGAGCGTCACCTGGTAAGCAAAAAGATAATTACTTTATTTATTTATTTATTATTATTATACCTAATATTTATCTTATTGTAGGTGATGCGCAATGAGTAGAGTACACTTATACCTATTGACTCTCTTAGGGTCTTCAAGCTACTTAAAGGTATCAATGTGCCCTCATGTGGGTAGTTTATAAGCAGGACGGCATAGACGATTCTGGTAAGTAAATATTTAATTAACCTATTATTTCAATAATTTATTTCGTGTTCTACTAGCTAATTAATTAAATTGAATTTAATTTTACCGATGGACGGGTGATGATCAAATGACGCAGATGTTGTAGTATATGAGACATCTTGCATCTCTATGGCCCGGTGCTCCACACACACACCCCTCCCCGCCCCTCCTCCTCATCATTTGATGCGACGACATTAGCATCATCCATCATCATCGTCGATGCCAAATGATGCGCTTCCCATTTAGTCGATTGCCTCGCCGCAGCTGCCGCCTAGTCTTGCGCCATGATTTTGTATATTTATTTTGTAAATACGATAGTTACATTTTTTATACATTGATGCATACATACATTTCATCGTTGTTGTGGAGATTATTTTGATACATTTGGTGTAAATAATAAATTTTGATGTATATATTTGACGGTTATTTAATACTTCTTGTGTTCTTTGATGTGTATATTTGTTGTTTCATACATTCAAATATAAACTATAAATAGGATATTTCAATTTTTTGAATTTTGACGTATTGGCGTAGCCGCACAGACCGCAGGTGACGAACATGATCTTCATGGAGAAGAAGAACAACGCGATGGAGTTCTTCCCGAGAGGGTGGCTGGAGCTGGCCGGTGTTGGGCAACACGTGTTACGGTAGGTGGCGGACTACACCAGAATTCGGCATCATGGAGCGCGGAATGATCCACGAGGAGAGGAATGCATGGAGCAGTAGAAGAGCCGATGCTTCCCCTATCAGATATATCATCATTTTTGTTTTCAATTGACCAATTATATGTCCCATACTATACATCTTTAACTAGAAACTGGAAACTGCTTACATTTAGGAAAATGCTTTTATCCCCAATTACAGCCACTGGTAAGCCTAACTGATAAACCATGATAAGGTATTGCTCTAATAACCATATTTATGAAAATGTGGTATCTGAGATGCATGGAGGAAAAAAATCCAGTATCTGCTTACTCATCATGCTGTCTCTATGACATGGGATTTGTTACTGATGATTTGACTGTTTTCATTAGCTATTTATGAAGTTTGATCTGCCCTGTCCAAGGCACATGGTTCTTGCAAGTGGAGTTGGAAGGCATTGAAGGTTTCCGCCAGCGCTGGAGCTCGCATGGACGCATTCAGGATACCAAGTAGTAGTCCAAATTTTTCCTTGTGATTTTTTTTATTATCTTTGTTATGATTCTTCATATGATTTTTGTATTGCAACTATATAAAGCTTAAAAACCTGTGTGAAAACATAATAAGAATCTTAAACAGTTGACAGTTGGTACTGTGGGTTTATAGCTTCATGATTTACTGATTTTTTTCAACACTTGTAGTTTCATGTATCAGAAGCTAATGTTTATTTATATTTTTCTCTTTCTTTTTCTTTCCTACTGATTAATTTCTTTTGTTTCTTTTCTTTTCTTGTTTGTGCAGAGGAAGATTGGAATCTTTGAACCAGGGAATTGTAAAGAGGAAACCTGATAAGACTCAAGAAGAGCCTAAAGGAGCTAATGCCAAGAAGAAATATATTTTTTGGTAGATTAACTTGTTTGCTATAGAGTGATTTCTGGCAAGTGGATCCGATCCTAGTACATGTTCACTAGTTTTTCTTCTAATAGCTGGAACTTGTTATGTTATGAATAAAGTTATGGACTAGCTAATATCGCTAGAGTTGGTAGAATTGATCTTTCTGGGTTCTAAAACCTTTATGATCTCTGGTCTAATATGTACATCTTATAACTCGATGATGTTTTTTCTGTCAAAAAAAAGAGTGCAGAGTTGATAATGTTGAGAAAGGCCAATGCATGTGAAATTGAGACATGAACAACGGTGATGTTATATTTATCTTAGCTGCTAGCATCAGTTGCTAAATGTGGCTCCATTTGCCGTCAGGCCTAAACAATTCATCCTAGGGTTTAACTTTATGAGTAACTCCGTTTAAACATCACTCATGAATTTACTTATCCAGGTCAACTTGTTTTGTTATGACTAGTAATCATCTTCCGGTCTTCCCACATTGCACAAAACATATTCCTTCACTCAACATTGTGCATTGATTCTATTACTTAAACCACTGGAATGGTTCAGATAAAGTGGACAGCTGATTCACAATCCAAAACTACTTAAAATGATAATAATATTGGTCCTAGTGTTATGTAATATATAAGATACAGAATTAAATAAAACAAAACAAGATAATACATGATAATGACTAGAAACAAGACTACAATAGTGCCAACCAGCCATTTTCAAGAAAACCTGTTTCTATTATGTATACGATCTGTAGATCAAGTAGCTGCTACAATCAAAACAGCAATTACCTATTTACAACATTGTTTGTGAAATTTTCTAGCCCGTTTCTATTATGTGCCCTTCGTTTCTATTGCCAATGTAATGAGTTTATCAACATACTTTTGAAATGCATGCCCTCAATGTTCGCCAATTGTCCAGAGCAATATGACAAGGTTTCGTAATCTTAAGTCCAATGTAAATAATGTCCGCAACAAAAATGGCAAAGCCTTTTCTGAAGAATTTCTGTACAAGATAGCAAGAATGGCAAGCCCAGCTTTGCTCAGGTTGTGCTAAAGTTGGTCATATTTTGATGCTTCAGGGAATCCCCTTTAAGAAAGAGCGCATAGAGTAGCTCATTCCATGAATCTGGAACCCCAGGTAAGCACCAATGGCTGCAATCCTGCTTGTAGAGGGGGGCATGACCTGAGGGACCAAAGTAGAACACAGACAAGTGACCATCTTTTCTTCGAGCTGTCATTTGGGTCACATTCAGCAGATCAAACTCTAGAGCCTGATTTATTGATGAATTTTTCAATGAAGTGATTCTGAATGGCTCTAACAAATGTGTCCATGCTTTTTCTGGTATCATAGGTGATACTAAATCAGGAAGTGTTTCTAAGTGGCAATTCCCGCCTGTTTTCCAGTCGCCACCTCTGCAATCAGTCACATGAAAATTGTTTACATGCCTTTCTCAATAGAAACAGTTTGAACTTATGGTACAAGAGATGTTTGAAGTTCCTTCGTAACAGTCATAATGCTAACTCTATTATGATACAAGAGATTAAGCTATCCTGTGGGCCAAATTAGCACAAGTTCCTAATTCCATTAATCCAGTTCAAGTTCCTAACTTTATTAATTTAGGAGCTGGAACTCGAAAGAGAAACCCTTGTAGGATAGATACATGAGTAAACCTCCTTTTAGCTCCCAATTCTAACTGAGATCAAATCCTAAGATAGTATCGATACATGAGTAAACCTCCAAGTTCACAATTATAACCCTAATCGATGTTTCTACTGACAAAACATTGTAGGAAACCCATTTATAAAAGAAAGAAAAAATTGAAGGAAAAATAGTCAATATGTCACAAACCTGAAATGAACTGGAGCATAAGTGCGAAAGACAACCTGAGTTTTGTTCCTGTCAGTTTCTTTATGGATCCATTCAGACAGTGTCTGAATTGATCTTCGATAAGCTTCCTCAACACTCATATCCATCTTCACATCATTACCTTCTTGGAAGTAGCAACCGCTGAACAAGAAAATATATAGTAAGTAAATGTTACTCAAGTGATGTTTTTTAACCTTCACGAGAAAGGATTACTAGATGATGTTTTAGTCTTAAGCCACATTTTAAACTCACTGTCAAAATTGGATAAGTTAATACAGTGATGTGGAATTCAACAATGGATACTCCAATGTAACAGTTATCTACAGATTATAATACAGTGATGTGGAAAATATTCCATCTAAGTTCACACTAGAGTAGGATTATGCAAGCAAGATGAAATGCAACTAGAAAGCATTTTACCTTCTAAGAGTTTTCTCATAGTTCCACCAATGTCCAGTGTTAAAGATAAGCAAACTGGCATCTTTCCACCTAGAGGATGTCCAATCCAGGATATCCAATCTAAGTGTAGTCTTAATTTGCTCTGGTAAACCTGGTGGGGCACGGCTTTGGGGAACCAAAAATGGCGCCCTGTAATATTCCACAGTGCAATTGTATTCTTCAAATTTAAACACTAAAAAGCCCATATGTTTTGTAATTGGGCTACCATTGACTTCATAAATTGAGCTTTTGTTGGATACTGCCATGGAAAGCATGCACAGGAGGGACTCCCATTGGTTCCTTCCAATGGAATCACCAACAAATACCACTCTCCCGTTCCTTAGCTTCTGCAACATCTTCTTGGCATTAAACCTAAAATATATTAAAATAATTAATATTTCACACTATTAGACATAACCTTTATAGCAAATATAAAAACTTATATATTGTTGTTTAATTAAAGATCAAACAAAAATCACCATATCTAAAGGTGCACCACTATATCCACCATGGCAATGGCTCATGAAAATTAACCCTTTGTTATCTTTGCAAAGGCAGTCTTGTAAGCATGCTTAGCTGTGAGGACCGATAAGTAGAAAAGAACATCCAGTTATTACATACATTGTACGACAGCCTCTAATAAAATAAGCTGCTTGACTATTGAACAGATCAAACAGCAAATAGTGTACTTTCAGCAAAGAGTAGTACATCAGAGTTGAATTGCCACAGAATTTTCAGTATTAAATTTTCATTGTGGAAAGCGCAACAAGTAGAGAAATGATAATCTTATTCAGAACTCAAAGATTAAAATTATAATCTCAACAGCAATTCACCTAATAAAAATTGTTTTTTAGAGTGTGAATTATCTAGCTTTCAGCTTAACTTTTTCTCTTTTGTTTTGCTAAGGGTAAGTTGTGAAATCAAGACTCACCACCAAGACCTTGTAATTAACAGCAAAGGCCCTTTACCTGCTAGCTTAGCTGACACCTTCAACTTTCAATGCTAAAAGCTAGCTTTCAACTTGCAAATAATTACTAAAAATGTATCTTGCCATATGATTTTTTTCTTATGGGACAAAGTTGGAAGACTGAAAATGAATGACCCATTTTATGAAGATAAACTTTATTGCTTAAATATCTTACAAATACACATCATGTTAATCCTACCTTAAATTGTTCCATTTAGAGTAGAGATGTAGACGCACTCAACAAACTGAACTTCTGTCACGTGGGGTGTTACAATTATGAAGAATATCCTTAACTAATAACCTATCATCCAAAAATGCGAAGGCCACTTAGCATCCACACCAATCCACGTGTCAAGTATTTGAGTTGGACTACAAACATGTCTACAACTATGATCTCTTCACAGGCCACTACATAGCAAGGGCTATCTAGAGGTTTATAGCTTCTGACCTTCAGTTAAGTTCCTTTAAAACCTGAATGGAAGTGATATTTCAGAAAAAAATGTATATTGTGGAGGGCGTTTGGTTTGCTTGTAAGATATATTTGGTTAAGTTACACCCCCTGCCATGTGATTTCCATCAATTAAATGCCCAAGCATGTAAGATTGACATCTTTGATTTGTATAGGAATGCAAAGTTAAATTACCATACATCTAACATTATCATGTTTGGTTTGCTTAATCACATTCCTTGGAATTTAATAATAATAATATTCTCAAATTTTTAATATTACCCCTATTTATATAACAATAATATATGTTTCTCAACCTTTTTTAATAAATGTGAACAACTATATAAATTTATTCAGACAAGTCTTCTAAAATGATAGTCAATTCAACCAACAACATAATATTATATTTTGCATAAGCAAAAATACTGATGTCATTTGTTTTCTTATTAGTGGACAATTTTGTTTGGTTTTTAAAGAGAGGGGAGTCTGGGAAGAGGTGTGATATTAAGAGAGGATTACGGGTATTGTGGTCTCAAATTTTATAAGAGCAATTCTCATTAGATGGTAAAGTAACATTACCATCTCCTCTGGAGGTTATCACTTGATCATGTTTCATGGTGATTCCCAAGAGCAAGTTAAATACCCACACAAATCACCAAGGTAACAAACCAAATGTGATAATATTACTTATTCACCTTTAGAATGCCCAAGAATCTTTGAATATTCCACGAACAAAATACCCCCATAATGTCATCCACGAGCATGCTCCTTCATAAAAGCCAGTACATAGTCATATATAAGTGGGGTTAAACATATTTATGACCTTAAAACATTTAATACTAATCACAAACCCAGTAAGTATTGTCTCTATATATCGTACTTTGTCTTTTCTAAACCTACTTGTAACTTTACCCACCAAGGAGTCCTCATTGGATAGAGCTCTGATTCCCTAATAACCTCCTTGTATAGAATGCCACTTTCATGTGGGCCCACTTTGCTGCATGTGATATACAGGTAACACCCAAGCTAGCTCTTGACTTTCCACTTGGCCACAGCACAACTACATAAAGGAACAGAACAACAGCATCAAGGCACTTAAGATTTCTGCTTTTAAAAGAGATTTTTAGAGAGCTTTTAGGTCTTCATTCTCCCATCAAAATTTTCACTTTAAAACCCTCATCCTGCAATTCCCACATCCTAACCATGAATTCTTATAACTCTATCTCTCATATCAGACAAATAATAATTCATGGCCAAGATTGTAGGATGAGAGGGATGAAGAATGGAAGATAAGAATTTTAAGGGTAATTAGATTCAACCAGTGGAGAATGGAGCGTACCTAAACTAAAGAAGGTTGCCCAGAGAAATCACCGCCCGACATAATTTATTTACCTTTTAATAATTAATATATACATTTTTTAAGGTTCCACTTTCCACACCAAGGTCAACCAGAGAGGAACAGAACGTTACCTTCTTTTGATATCGCCTACCCAGGTTCACATCTGTTATAAATGCACCGACAGAATAGGAAAGTCGGTAGAAGATGAGATGCAGTTTCCTAATTTAAGGCCCGAAACCTACAGCGAACTTAAACGCGTGCAAATTATTCAAGAACTTAGATTACTGGAGAAACAGAAGAAAAAAATGCATTAAATGTGGATTAAACTCCTATAAGCATTAGATTTCGAACAAGATAATTACGGAAGAAGAAAGAACAATTACTGGAGAATAGATCGACTAAAGTTAGGGCCTTGCCAATGTCCCCGTAAAGGCTGAAGAAGCCCTCATTTTCTTTGGCTCATAAAGAAAAAGAAAGCTCTTTTTAGACAAAAAGAGGTATTAAATTGTTGAAAAGCTTCATTGATCGAAGAGAAAATGTAAAATGAGAGGGGGAAAAATATAATGAGATTCAAACCTGGGGAGATCGCAGCGGGAGGGCTGCCACCGCCACTTGGTGTAGAACCGATCCGGCCTGCCGTTCTCCGAACAGCGGAAACCCTCATCCATGAGTCCACAGTCCGTGGACTCGTACAGCGGATACCGTTCATCCCACACCCACTCCCCCTCGAACCAATCGCATTCCCCATCATCGCCGCCGCCGCGCACCTCCGCCCCGAATCCCCACAACCCCCAATACCCTCCTGCTCCCCGGCCGAGGTCCAAGTGAATGAAGCATAGCAACGCGACGAACAGAGCGGCGGTGAAGACGAAGAACCTCAGAAGACCGACGTGCTCGAAGGGCTTTACCCGCCTCACGAACCGTCGAAGCGCCTCCATTCCGTCATCCTCCTCCGGCCCGCCGCCGATCCTCCTCCTCGCCGGAGACCTCGGTAGCAGCGGCGATGAGTTCCTGGTGGATGAGACAGGGCCCGAGACCTCCATTGCCCCGCTGTTTGTCAATGAAAGAAAAGCTTCTTCCTTTATGCACGAGTAAGTTAAAAAAAGAAGAGAGATTTATGGTTTAATGGAAGAGGGAGGTGGGTTGGTGATGAAGCAAAGGGATTAGGGAAAGCGAAGGACAGCAGAGGAAGAGCATCCATGGTGAATGATGAGAGGCTTCTTTTGTTCTCCGCTCTGCTTGCTGCTTCTTTTTGTTGTATATTTATTAGTCTGTCGCGATTAGCTCATGCTTTGTCTTTTTGGAATTAATAGTGATTGGTGCGATGGAGAGTGTGGCAGTAAGCTAGGCGCCTAGGCGGTGGGGCGCGGTGGGGCGCGGTGGAGGGATGCTGCTATTTTTGACTCTTTAATTCAGATAGGCGGTGCAATTTTCTAAGGAGTTTTCGTAAGAATCAATTTAGTTTTATTAAAATTGAAATTAAAAATGAATCTACGTTGTAAAAATCTAAATATTTTAAGATTTTTTTATAGGAATGAGCCTTCAAGATACCTTACATTTAGTTATGATATTTGAATTTTATTTTATATAAGATGGGCTCCTAAATTTTGAATTCAGATCTTACTCTATTGGGACCTAGAATCATACCATACTCGAAACATATGGTGTAATTAGAGATATTAGAGATGGCAACGGGCCATGCCTGGCACGGCTCGGCCACATTTCGGGTCGTGCCTGACACGGCCCGAATTCGCTGGGGACAAGCCCAGCTCGAGCCCGAGCCCGCCCATTCGGGCTCGAGCCGGGTTTGGGCCGGTCTTGGGTCGGTCTTGGGTCGGCTCGAATAATTAAATATTTAGATATTTAATTTTAATTTTAAAATTTTTAAAGTTTTTTTTAATCGGTCCGGCCCGAGCCAGACTTGGCTCAGGCCCAGACCAGGCCTAGCCCATGCCGACCTATTGTCATGCTGACGGCATGCGGGCCGTGCTCTGGCTAGCACGGCCCAGCCCGAAATTCTTCAGGTCGGGCCCGTGCCGCCCATGGGTGGGCTCGACCCATTGCCACCTCTAAGAGATATTCATTCGGTTTAAATCGAACTAATTTGACATAAATCGAATCGAGTCAAAAAATTTTGTCAATGAAAATTCAATCCGAAAAATTGAATCGAATATAACATAAACCAAATTGATTATTTTCAGCTTGGTTCGATCTTGTAATAGGAAAAAACTTATTTTTCCATATTTTAGCATGTTTGATGCATAAAAATATAAATTGTCTGTTAATTTTACATAAATTATAGTAAGTCACTTAAAGTAAGTTATTTTGACATCCTCTTATTTAACATAAATTATCAATTTCCCTTATAAATTCCGAATTCCCGACCCTAATGACCTAACTGGCTAATAAAAAAAAAAAAAAAATTTAATTTTTGATTTAGTTCAGTTCCCATATTATGAGAACTGAAGCCGAACCGATTATTAGAGTCTATTTGATTAGCGAAACCAAGTTTGTTTTCATGATTTCAATCTCATTGAAATCAAAATTGCTTATGAAAACATGTTTGGTTCAGTGTTTTCATGAAACTGAATCAAAATCAAAATCAAAATATATTTTAACGAAACCAATTTTCTTAATAAAAATAAAAATATCATAAGGTTATTTTCTGTAGTTTCGATACAGTCGTTTTCTTTATCAAAATACAATAACTTTGTAATTATAAATAATTTTTTATAAAATTAATTAATTTAAAAATAAATCAAACTATATCTAATTTATAAAAATAAAAATCATCACTTTTAACTCAAGCTATTATCTTAAATTGATAAATTAATTAAATCAATTTATATCTAATTGGTTCAAGCCTAAATTTTAAAATAATTAAATTTTCTTAAAGTCGTCTATTTATAATTTAGTCAAAACTAATTTTAGACCATTGAACTTATTTTTTTTAAAAAAAATTATAATATATTAATTAATTTTATATCTAATCCAACTGAAGAAATTTAAATTACTAATAGCTTAATTAAATCTTACAATTATTTTAGCAAACAATAATTTTATAAATTAACTACAAATAAAATATATGACTTTCTTCTACGATCGTAACCATTACATATGAATTAATTTACTATTTAATCAAAAATCAAATTACCATTAAAACTATTTAAGAAAAATTAATATTATTTTCTATAATCAAATAAATATTCATTAATTTCAACTAACAAAAATAATATTATTTTCGTTAACCAAACGCGTTTTCAAAAAACCGAAAATTAAAAATCAAAACCAAATTTTAGAAAAATTTTAATTTCACTTAAACCAAATAAGAAAATAATTTTTGTTAAAACAACACCTTAATAATCAGTTTTGGTTCGATTCAAAAATCGAACTTGCCAGGGGCCAAATCGAGTCGGACTTTAAAAAATTTGGTTCATGTTCGATTCAGTTGAGTATGACCTGAACAATGAACAACCCCAAGAAATAATGATTTCCAAGGTATAAATCATGCAAAAAGTTCATGCACCTAATCTATAAAAAAGTAACTTTTTAAAATAATTAATTGCTTGTTTGATTTTTTTTTTTTAATGCCAAAAAGTTATCATGTATGGCTAAATCATTATCTTCTCTTTGTTTTTAAAAGATAAGTTAATAGAGAAATGTATATAAGCTTTGAAAACCGTTATGAATTTTTTTCCAAACGGGATTAAAATGCTTTCTTGAAAATACCTTTAAATTATCAGCTTATTTGCTTTATTGGATAAAAAAAAAAATAATTAAATAATAAATGATAAAAGATTGAATATGAATCTTTTAAATTCGATATACATCGAATATCATATTAATTTTATATCATTCTAATCAATGCACTAAATAAATATTGGATTCAAATTCATATCTTATCATATCTTTCCTAATCATATGAAGTAAATAAGTACTTATGATATGTTTGTTTCATTGGACAAGATATAATAGAATTAGATAATAAATGATGATGAATTTAATATAAATTTTTTAAATCCGATATTCATCGAATATAATATCAATTTTATACTTATTTTCTTCTAATTCATGCACTTTAAATAAATAATTGATATTAATTCATCCCTTATCATATCATTTCTTATTCTATGAAAGAAACATACACTTATGGTATGTTTGCTTCAGTGGATAATATAAGATTGAATTAGATAATAAATGATGAAATCATTGGATATAAATTTTGTATAATCGGTGTACATCAAATATGATATCAATTTTATAATCTTTTATTCATATTTTTTCTAATTCATGTACTAAATAAATAATGAATATTTATTCATCTCTTATCCTATTATCCATTATCTTACGAAACAAACCTACCCTTAGAGTTTGTTCTTTTCGTGTTATTTTGATATCTATAAGATAGGACAAAAATTATAGTTCAATATTCATTTGCAAAAAATATTACACACATGACAAGAATCATGTCCGGGGACAATACAACAAGATCATTTTCTTGTTAGCACTAATCATAAGGTACAATCTTAAAAAATTACCCTAGTATCCTTGATCCACCTCAAAACATAAATATTTCTTTATTTCTACCCAATACCTCTCATCTCATTTCCTATAATACTAAATTAGTTGTTCAATGCATTAAAAAAATAGAGGTTTATTCCTTATATATACTGTCTTGTACAGTCATATGCTACTACAGTAACTTGCCTTAGTGTTCTAAATAATTTATGAAAAGAATGAATCTTTATTAAAGTTCTTTTTTGAAATATATTGAAAACATGACAGTTAAAGTAAAAAAATTAAAATACTATAAGCTAAGTGGAGCATTTTTTTTTTTAAAAAAAAATCCAACCATTACAGGAAAGAGAAGCAATGCGTACAAGACGCTAAAACTAAAAAATGAATCTAAGACCTACAAACAACAAACTTAAATGTCTAACCATCAAACTATGCATTGATTGATAAGTGAAGCAATTTTGAATTTTAGCTTATGATGCATGGAAAGAAAAAAAAATCTTTTAGTCCCATGCACTTGGGTCTAATGTTTTTTTTTTAAAAAAAAAAAAGAAAAAAAAAGAGCTCAACTAGGAGTCACTCTCCGCTTAACTAAAGCGTAAAGGATACATAGGGCCACTAGTCGTACATTCCTTGTCTTCAACCAAGCAGAGATATATTCCCTCTTGAACATTTTCAATTTTATTTATATCATTTAAAATTCTTATAAATATAGTCTCAACTAAAACAATATTATTTAAGCCTCTATCTACACTCTTATAACTATCTTTACAGCTATTTATAAGACCCATGTTAGCCATGTCTTCTTTGTTCCTTAGGAACTTGCAATTCCCATGTTCTTCCTTCTCCATCCTCTCATTAAGACTAGTCTTAGCTAGGCAATGTGCTTTCTCATTCCCATTTCTTCTTATATGAAATCACCCTACTATCACCAATTCCCCGGCTACTTCCTTCATATCATTTATCAGCTCCTTCATGTACCAAGGCACCCTTGCTTCCCTGTTTAACATTTTAATTACATTGGAACAATCTGAAAAAAATCTTCAAATATTTGATGTTCATGCTTCTTACTTTATTTAGTCCATACCATATAGCCCAAGCCTCGACCATCATTGGACTTCCGATCATCTTGTGACAATAGGCCCCAAGAACATTATTTCCCATCTTATCTTCAACATAGATACCAAGACCAGTTTCATGTGCATCTTCCTTCCATGCTGCATCACTTAACGGTCTATACTCACACTGATTTCTTTCCTATCTCAGCCATTCCTCACCATTCCTGTTATCAAACAATTCACATTTCTTATCTCTTCTGTTGTGCAAGCCTATTATAGCATATGTAGTAGTCATACCAAGTTCACACCTATTTCCCAAGTACTGGTTACTCCCCTGTTGATACTGATTTCTCCTTTACTGATTTTCTTGAAATTATTATAGTTAGTCATCACCTTGAACACCATTGAATTAATACCCTGCCCACGATTCCTGAAATAATTTTTATTTATGTTTTTCCACAATATCCAGTGCCCAACTGCTATCAGGCCTATTAGTGAAGCTCTCTATTCTTTCCCCATTTTGGTACATTCCTTAGTCCATTTCTCTTCCTTCCATCTGTCCCTTAGTTTAAATCTGCATTTATAAATAGTTTTTAATTTCATCCAAAATTCTCTAGCTATTGTGCAATTGTAGAAAATATATTTAGCATAGTCCTCATCTTTCTTGCACATATAACACTGTGTTTCTGTATCTTGCTAAACTTAGAAAGCAAATCAGTCGTGGGCAATCTTCCTTGTACTAATTTCCAAGTGAAGACTTTCACTCTAGGCAAAGCCTTCATTTCCCATATTCTTTTGTTCCCCCTTTAAAATAATTGTAGGCAATTTTGCTATTCAACTTACTTTTTTTATTTAGCCCCCAAATCCATTTGTCCTCCACCCCATTCATGTCTATATAAATCTGAGATATTCTTTTAACCAATTCAGTGCCAAACTCCTTGTTCAGTTATTCCAAGTTCTATTCCCCATTACTGATAAGAGAATCCACTGTTTGTCCTTTAAAATCACTACATGTACATATTTATATAGGTAGATCATCTTTCTAAGGGCAAACAATCTATCCATGGACCCCCCCTTATATCGGTCCTTTTGCCATTGCCAATTTTGATTTTTAGTCTATCTCTTAGCTTTGTGATAGCTTCTACGAAACCTCTGAATGCCTAGGACCAGTTTCCCTTCCTCTTGCATTTTCATGGATGCACATCTCCATATCTACTCCTCAGCAGCCTAACCCATAGTCTATTCTTGTTGTTTAGAAAGGGTAATACTCTCTTAGCATGAATTGATAGTTTCACTATGCTTAAGTCTTTCACCCCTAACTCTCCATTGGCTTTGTTAAGGATCAATCTTTCCCACTTCACAAGATGAAAGCCATGCTTACCCTCTTTTGTTTTTCATAGAAACTTCTTGCTTTTCTTCTTATGTTCCTCTTCACTGATCCAAGTTGTTGAGAGTGTATGAATAGGCATAGAATTGATCGCTGAATTCATGAGCACAATCTTTTCTGCCTGAGAGATGTAATTACCAACCCAACTTTCCATTTTCCACTCTGCTTTCTCTACTATCTGCCTTTGGTAATTAACTGATAGATTTCCTTTGTCAATGAATGTGCCAAGTTACTTAAAAGGTAAACTTCCTTCCTTCGTACATAGAATGCCACACATCTTCTCATTAACTCTCATTTCGCATTTCTCAAGGAAAAATACCTCTGACTTATCCAAGTTTATCTTTTGATTAGTCACCTTACAATATGTATCTAGAATCTCTTTTAACCTTTTGCATGAGTTCTCATAGCTTTTTATTATAAAGAGAATGTCGTCGGCAAAAAAATAAATGGCTTACAATGGTGTCCTTGTATTTAAAAGCCTTAATTCTTTCTTCTTCAACCTCCTTTATTAATAATGCCAAAAATTCTTGCACCATGATGAACATGTAAGGGGATAAGGGGTCCCCTTGTCTCACCCCTTTTGAGTTTTTGAACCAGTTAGAATGCATTCCATTGATTCCACATCTGAAACTTGCTGATTTCAAACAAACTGATAATCACCTTCTCATTTTTCATGGCACATTCAACATTTTCCATACTTCTTCTAAAGCCTCCCAAGACACCTTGTCATAGACTTTTTCAAGGTCTAGTTTCACAATTATGAATGGATACTTCCTTTTTGACTTCAACACCGTGTTAGCAACTTCAAAAATTACTATTACATTATCTTGTAAATTCCCCTTCTCCACAAAAGCTCATTGTTCCCATGAAATAATGTTCCTCGTATAAGGCTTCAATCTATTCACCAGAGCTTTGACAATGATTTTATAAGCCACATTGCATAGTGCAATTGGCCTAAAATCCTTGATTAAAGATGATTGCTCTTTCTTTGGTATGAACACCAAGTTGGTATGCCCTCACGAATTAGGTAAGTACATCTGATTTTGAAACTCTCTCAATGCTGAACAATATTCAACCTTTAACTTATCCCAGAAACTTAAGAAAAATTTCAAGATATAAACATCTGGCCCCGGAGCTTTGCCTCTGCCCATGCTGGTTAAGGCTCTATAAATTTCATCATCAGAGAACAATCTTATTAGTTCTTTATTATCAGTTATGGAAATCTTTTTCCACTGTAGCTTTCTGAATTGATTCCAATTTTGGACTGTGCCTGTGTCATTTTCCCATAGTCTTCTATACCAATCTTCAAATTCCTTCACTATAATGATATCATCTTTGATCACCCCGTCATCAACATGAATTTCTATAATAGTATTCTTCATTCTATTCATTTTGATCATATTTTGAAATTTTTTTGTGTTTCTGTCATTGTCCTCTATCCATTTAATTAGTTCTAGTCTTGCTCCACCATTTTATTTGAATTTGCCTGTTTAGAGCCACTGCCTTGTTTGAAAGTATTTTCAGTTCATCAAGTTCTTTCTCATCAGCTATCCTACTGATTTCAGTTAACTCTTTATTCAGTCTTGCTAAAGTTTTTCCAAAATTGATCATCTTGAGAACCTCATTGTTCACAACATTCCACTCCACGTCTCTTTCACTTTCTCACAAATTCCAGTACAACTCAAAAATAAAATCTCTTTTGCCATAATATATCATTTTTTTTTCTTAAAAAAGACATTTAACGAAATAATGCAGGCTCAAGTTCTCAATTGAGATATTGTTAAGGGTTAAGGGTGATTGTTGCCTTCGAATTATTAAAAATATGGTAAAAATATCTCTAAACTCTTATTTGGTTGATTTTTACCCTTTAAAAAAAGAAATATTGAAAAATACCATCGAACAAGAAATAGATAAATATACTCTTAAATATTTTTTAATAAGTTTTTTTTTACTCTTAGACAAATGAAAATAGTTGAAAAATATCAATTTTTTAATTCATGTCTAAAGGTAAAAATGATTTTTTTCTTAAAAATAAGTAAAATACTAATATTTTTAAACTATTTTCGTTTGTCTAAGATTAAAAAATCTATTAAAAAATAAATTTAGGGGTATTTTACTCATTTCTAATAGTTCGATGATATTTCTTAATTATTTTCGTTTGTTTAAGGGTAAAATCAACTAAAAAAAAGTTTATGAATATTTTTACCATATTTTTAATAGTTCGACAACAAAAATTATCCTTAACCCTATTGTTAACTAATCTCCGCTTAAAATCTAATTCACTGCTATGAATTATTATAGGCCTATTTATTATAGGAGACGATTGGTATGATAAAACTAATCTCCACTTAAAATCTAATCCATTGCGAAAAATTATTATAAACATATTTATTATAGGAGACGATTGATATGATAAGAAGTGAATTTTAATGATACTTTGATTAAAAGATATTTTATTTGTTGCACATGCATAAATTATTTGATGCACATGCATGAATTTCAAATGCATACCCACATTTTTACCTAGTTATTTTGCCACTAATCATGCGGTAAATAATTAAGGTTGGTGCAATCGAACGGTAAGGGATGTCTCTCCGTATATCATTTACGTGTTAATACCAAAGCCTTCTCTCGTTCTCCATCGTTCCTCTCTCTCTCCCGGTCTTACATTCTCTCTCTCACTCTCCGACCTCTCTCTCTCTCTCTCTCTAACTTGCCCTCCCCGTTCCTCCCCTAGAATAGTGTACGACGGAAGAAACAGCGGAACCGAGGATACGAGGTTGGTTTTTATTCTTCTTTGTTCGATTTAATTTCTTCGGGATTACTCTTTTAGAAGCTATAGTTGCAACTTGCCAACAGAAAGCCTTTCGGTTCATTGCTATTAAATTTATCTTTGAATTTGTTCATATGTTAAATTTGGTTCATGAAAGATCTGCTCGAATTGTATGTCTATTTCATGTGAAGCCTAAATTTGAAGTTAGGGTTTTTAAGACTTTGATCCATTGAAACAATTTCTATGTAAATTTTTTAATTTTAACCCAATCTGACTGCATTGCCGATTTTTTTTTTAATCTCATTCTTTCACTCTCTCTTAGTCGCGATCATTTGCTGCCTAATTCGCCATATTATATCAGTAGTTGACCAGAGCATCTGATCGAACATGGCTGAAACCGAAGAGCTTCAAAGGAGCAGGATTCTTGCCTGCGTCCAGGCACTCTGTGCAGCAAGATATGCTAGAGAGGATAACGTCCCTTGCAAGATCGAGGAGGTAACATGAAAATCGCAAAACTGATGCTATCTGTGTTGATTAGATGTTTAGTGAATTTGAGTTTAAGTTTGGTGTTTATGTTAATACCCACATTTCTTTGCTTGTTGGAAATGCCCAGGGTCTGTTTTTAGGTTCTGTAGGTGCAGCGCTCAACAAGCCAGCACTGAAGGAACTAAACATCACCCATATATTAACCGTGGCTAAATCACTGGATCCTGCATTTCCTAATGAGTTCAACTATAAGAAGATAGATGGTATGGTGAAATCTTTGTATTGATTGCATGAGTCACATCTAAAAATTATATTGATTATCTTCTTCTTATCCTGCACTTTGATTGAATATTGGCTGTTTGATAATAAACATCTTGCTTGTCTCAATAGTTTGCAAGCCCTAAATTTTGTTTATTTCTCACTTTCATTAATATAAGTCATTGAGACTCCGCTCTCAAATTCTTATTTTATTTCTGCTTTTACTCAAGAGAATCTTCTCGCATTTGTTGTTCAAGTGTCAATAGTTCAGTTATTCATTTTAGTCACATTTCATTTTGTTTTGAGCTTTTACTCTTGTTCTTTGATGTTTCATTTGCTTGCATCCAGTCATTTTTTCCCTTTTTATTTGTTATTAGTTCCAAGAAAGCAAGTCCCATTGTTTCTACTTCTTAAACTAATGTTGCCCTTAGGCAGTGTTTTAAAACTCGACCTTGACCCAAATTGACCAGTAGGTCAAGGGTCAAATGATTCAACCAAGGGTCAACCCAGTGACACCATAAATATAGTTTATTTTAAAAATACATTATATATGTAGGCTATGTTATATATTTAAAATACATTATATAGGTTATATATAACATACACATATGATAACAATAATAAAATTGCACAATTTAAGATTGCTGAAATATCACCATAATAATATGTTTATAATTGATAATTAAAGATGTGTTAGTTATAGGATTTGTATAAAGTGCTATGAGCATGGTTTTAAAATTCGTACCGTACCGGGCGGTATGCCCGGTATTTACCGGTATTTTGCATTTTTGGTATACAAGATACCCGGTATGGGAGAAATAATGGGTATCTCGGTCATACCGGGCGGTATTTATCACATACCGCCCGGTGTGGGCGGTATATGCATCATACTGCCCGGTATGGGACGGTATGATGACATATAGCGGCTATATTAAATGAAGAATATTAAAAAATAAAGGTATACCGGTAAATACCGCCCGATATTTAGCAAATACCAGGCGGTATTTGCTATCATACCGGGCGATACCGCCCGGTATGATCCAACGGCTCTTATATAGGGCGTTGGGTACTGTTTGGTACTGTATTAGGGTTTTTTATGGATACAAGAGAATCATTACATTGGAGTTTATATAGGGCGACACAAGTCCACAACCCAAAGGATCCAAAAAATCTCTGGGGGCCGCCGAAGACTCTGCGTAGCGCAACATAAGACCAAGATGATGAATACCGGTATGGGACGGTATGATGGCATATAGCGGCTATATTAAATGAAGAATATTAAAAAATACCGGTATACCGGTAAATACCGCCCGGTATGCCCCGGTATTTAGCAAATACCAGGTGGTATTTGCTATCATACCGGGCGATACCACCCGGTATGATCCAACGGCTCTTAAAAAGAGCCGTTGGGTATTGTTTGGTACTGTATTAGGATTTTTCATGGATACAAGAGAATCATTACATTGGAGTTTATATAGAGCGACACAAGTCCACAACCCAAAGGATCCAAAAAATCTCCGGGGGCCGCCGAAGACTCTGCGTAGCGCAACATTGACCGAGATGATGAATACCGTGTGTCGGTACGGTCTTATGTTGCGCTACGCAGAGTCTTCGACAATGTAATGATTCTCTTGTATCTATGTTGGGGGCGGGGGTCAAGGGGTAGCGCCCCCTGCCAGGGGTGTGGGGGCGGAGCCCCTGGAGATTTTTTGGACCCTTTGGGTTGTGGACTTGTGTCGTCCTATATAAACTCCAATGTAATGATTCTCTTGTATCTATGAAAAATCCTAATACAGTACCAAACGGCTTTTAAACATTGTATTCATGTATTTGATATTTATTAACAGCAAAAAAAAAAACCTGTCCGGTATGCATTTTCGTACTGGACCGTACCGTGTGTCGGTACGGTACGGTACGTACCGGTACCGGTCATCAACCGAGATGATGACCGGTACCGGTATTTTAAACCTTGGCTATGAGTTTGTTTTATGAAATTAAAAATTTAAAGTTTAAAAAGTGAATACAAAGTTGTTGAGTTAGTTTGGTGGTGGAAATACTATAGTAGGTACTGTTCGAACCTCAGTAGATTAATTTTTTCCATTGGTAAAAGAAACCTAGGGTCATACCAGGTGGGACAGATATCTGGGTTGGTTTGCATTTGGTGGGTTTGACTGGGTCAATTAAAATCCGGGTTGAATGTAACTCATTACGGATTAGCTTATGGGTCACGGTTTGGATTGATCGGACCGGCTGAATTGGGTAGGCCAGGTCGGTTTTAAAAAACATAGCTTGTTAGTGGCTTTCTTTCTTCATGGTGATTTCCATTTTTGTTGCCACTTCATTATGACAAATACTTATTTCCTAAAATTTCAGTCGAGCAAAATAATGATTGTTTTCTTTTGGGACAACTATCATATCCATTTGAATGTGATGAAATGATGCTTATAATAGAATTTCTTCAATTTGAGGAAAAATATCTGCCCAAACTATCAACAAGGAGAGAAAGCTAACTTTTAATGCATGGAGAGAGATAATATTGAACTCAACCTCTTAGAGTTAGAACATTTTATTTGTAAAGTTGTTGCTTAGTTTGCCACTCAATATCCTACTAGGAGTGTCTTTTAGAACTCTCTAATTATTACTTTGTAATTTGTATATTTAAGCAAGAAGTAGTAGTCAAAATATTCTGAAACCAACATATGCACATTTCCTTTCCTTTGGTAAGTGCACTAATTGCTCTAATATTTATAAAAAGTCTCAGGCTAATAATCTGTATCTTTTGATTGTATCTAGTGTTTGACACTCCAGGCACAGAGTTGGATAAGTATTTTGATGAATGCTTTAGTTTCATTGATGAAGCTAGAAGTTCAGGTGCTGGTGTTCTTGTTCATTGCTTTGCAGGAATGTCAAGAAGGTGATATTTTTTGTTTATTAATTTGCTGGTATCTAAATTTTGAGACAGAAGTATTCTATTCAAAAGAAGATCAGCATAAATAGTGAACCAAACTTCAAATTTCTAGAGAAGAAAAAGAAATCTAATTTAATTTCCCTTTATACAATTCTTTCATATTTTGATGTAAATTATGAATGACTTCAAATGGAAGTAGGAATCTAATTTCTAGAGAAGAAAAAGAAATCTAATTTTAATTCCCTTTAGATACAATTCTTTCATATTTTGATGTAAATGATGAATGACTTCAAATGGAAGTTTAAAGAAGTTACAGGATGTAGGCATAAACTGACAGCAAAATCCTTAGATGCATATTTAGAGTTAGAAATAACGTCCTGTAAAAATAAAAAATACAAAAGTTACACCAATCAGTATTTTCTGCAAGAAAACATGTAGTGTAGATATTCCTTGAAACATATAGCATAGAATTATTGAAGTTAATGGTTCCAAGACCCTCCATGAGAATGCATAGTAAACTATATATAAGTGCAATTATTTCTGTGAATCAGTTTTCTCTTGTTGGAAATCACAGAAAATGTTGATTGCCTTGCTTGTGATCTGGTCCAGGGCCTTTGACGTGTAGTTTCTGATGTGGAGTTTGAAGAGGTAGATGTTGGTAGAATAGGAATAGGAGCGGCTGAGTGCCTTTCCTTCCCTATGTTGCTGTTTGTTTCTTAATCTGGATAATTCCATATTAGTGACAGGAAGAGGGGGAGAGATAGAGAGAGATGAGATAAGAATAAATACAGGCTTGTCTTATTCCCCTTCATGAATAGAATAAATACATGTATGCATTTGAAATTGTCAATCCTACTTATCTGGATTATGATTGCTTCCTAATCAATTTAATCAAAAGAGAAAAATATGCTAACAATGAACCTAATCAAAAGAGAGATATATGTAGAAAAATCTGATAATAATGAACCTAATCAAAAGAGAGAAATATGTGGCACTTTGAATTGGTAATTGAGACTTGCTCTTCCTATTCCTTCTAAGCTCTTATCTTTATCTTCTTTCATATTGTTGGCCCCATCTCGTGGGCTGTGTCGACTCAGCCATCTCTTGAGATGGTTGGGTCCCATTCATAACAGTACCTCCCCCCTTGGAAAGGAGCTTGTCCCCAAGCTCGAAGGTGGGAAACCTTAAAGTGAAGTCATTGAGTGATTCCCAAGATGCTTCTGCTGGTGATAGCCCCTGCCACTGAATGAGTAGTTCTGTGCTATTGGAGTCCATGATTGTTTGGGGAAATGGAGTGAAGCTTTCATTTGTTGGTGGGGGCAAAACTGGTTCAACGGGAAAAGAACCTTCTTTGTGTCTCTTCAAATAAGAGACATGGAACACGGGGTGTAGTTTTGATGATTGAGGTAGTTGCAGTTCGTACGCCACTTGGCCAATGCGTTTGATAACTTTGAAGGGACTATAGAACTTTGGGGTGAGCTTTTGGGAGCGTCGTCTTGCTAAGGAAATTTGACGATATGGGTGCAACCGTAGTAGAACCCATTCACCTTCTTGAAATTGTACTTCTTGATGCCTATGATCATAGGAAGCTTTCACGTGTTGCTGGGCATTTAATAACCTATTGCGCAACAAGTTTATGGTTTGATCTCTGTTGTTAAGTTCAAGATCAACAGCTTGCAAGCGAGCTGAGATGGCGGTGAAAGGAATTAAGCGAGGAGGTGGCCTCCCATAAATGGCTTGGAATGGTGAAGTTTTCAGTGCTGAGTGGTATGCTGTGTTGTAACCGTATTCTGCCCATGATAGCCATTGAACCCAGCTGGTCGGTTTGTCACTTGTAAAGCAACGCAAGTACATTTGAAGACCTCTATTCACTACCTCTGTTTGCCCGTCGGATTGAGGATGATAGGCCGAAGAAAAGCATAGTTCGTCACCATTAAGTTTGAACAATTCTTTCCAAAAAGAACTAGTAAAAATCGGGCCGCAATCACTCACTATTGACTCTAGAATTCCATGTAGTTTCACTATATTTTCAAAGGAGCGAGCGAGCCACTGTCACAGCGGTGTAAGGATGTGTGAGCGGGATGAAATGTCCATATTTTGAGAGACGATCTATGGCTACCATGATTACTGTTTTGCCATGTGATTTTGGAAGGCTGTCAATGAAGTCCATAGTTACATTTGCCCATATTTGATTTGGAATTGGCAAGGGTTGTAAAAGCCCAGCTGGTTTGAGATGCTCTGATTTGTGGAGTTGGCAAATGTTGCAAGTTGTTACAAAATTGAGTACAACTTATCGCATACCTGACCAATAAAATTCAGCCCGTAGACGTTGAAGAGTCCGTTGATATCCTTCGTGTGTTGCATTATGAAAAGCTTCTATAATCTTGTTACAAAGTGTGGATTCTGGAGAGAGATAAATGCGACCTTGGAAATAAAGGAGACCATTTTCCAAAGTCCACAAGGATGGTTTAGATGATGCCATAGTTTCCTGGATTTTTGTTTGCATAGTTGCATTTGTTGTTGTTTCTTGCTAGAGTTCTTGAATGAAGGAGGGCAATGGTGCAGAAATGGCTGACAATTGAGGTTTTGTAGTTCCTCTTCGAGATAATGCATCTGTAGCCCGATTGAATTTGCCTGCCTTGTAGTCAATGGAAAAATCATACCCGAGCAGGGTCTGTGATAATTTTTTGATCAAGTAAGAATTTAAGGGAATAATGATATGTTCTTACAATGAATTTGGCACCCCATAGGTATGGTCTCCAATGTAGAATGGCTTTAGCCAAACCGATAAGCTCCTTTTCATATGCTGGAAGATGTTAGTGCTTGTTGGCTAAGGGACGACTATGATAGGCAATTGGTCGTCTTTCTTGTTGAAGCATAACACCTATTCCTTGCTCTGGTGCATCACACTCAATAACAAATGTTTGTGAGAAATCAGAATTGGTGCAGTTGTCAGGGATATTTTGAGTTTTTTAATGCTTCTGCTGCTGGTTCGTTCCATGCAAAGGAGTTCTTCTTTAGTAGAGCTGTTAGAGGGGCTGCAATTGTTCCATAATCCTTGATGAAATTTTTTGATACCAACACCAACCAGCTCACTCACGACGCGCGTTACAAGATTAAATATCAGCGTCGTAATCATCAAACACTAACACCTCAATTACCAAGTGGCAGGCAATAAATGTCACCATAAATTATTAGACCATTGGAATAAAACATTGTAATCAATGCTATTGCATTTCTATTTATTAGGCCATTAAGCATTGTAATCAATGCTATTGCATTTCTATTTATTAGTCCATTAAGCATTGTAATCAATGCTATTATCCTTGTAATATCTATTTATAGAGGGATGAGATGAATACAAAGATAGACATGACTTGACTCCAATCTCTCCCTCTTTTCCCTCTCCTCTCTCTTTTCTCTCTTCCACCTCTCCCCTCCTATCAAGATAGGTGAAAGTATCAACCATCGACGACCAGCAACACGAGCTTACACCAAGGCTCATAACAACTTGGTATCAGAGCAGGAGATGGGCGACTCATTTCAGGATCAACTCGCTGCCTTCATGCGAGATATGACCGCTGCCCAAGCTAAGGAGCGTGAGACTCAAGCTAAGGAGCGCGAGCAAGAACGAGTTGAAAGAGCACACGTTCTGAACCAAATCACCGCTCTCGCCAAAGAAGTCCAGGCCATACGCACTGCACATGTTGTGGATGCTAGTAGCACATCCACACAAGCAGGACATGATTTTCCTTAAGCAACAGGTGCCGATCAGCCCCTGCAAGCACCCATCGTCCCCGGTATTCTAGGGCAAGTACCTAGAAATTTTCAGCAAAACCATGTTCACGAGAACAACACGTGGGCACCCGCCCACCACCGTGCACCACGCTTCGAGTTCCCTTGTTATGACGGGACAGCAGATCCGCTTCCTTGGCTAGCGAGATGCGAATAATATTTTTTTCTTTCATCAAATACAAGAAGAAGCTAAGGTGCCAATCACAGCATATCACATGACGGAGGATGCTCAATTTTGGGTGCTTAAACTAATGAAGGATATACCTCGCTTGTCTTGGATGGCGTTCCAAGACCATTGCCATCGCCGTTTTGGTCCTCCAACTCGCGGCAACAAACTTGGAGAACTTGCAAGTCTCCAACATACTCGCTCGGTGGCCGACTACCAAGGGACATTCCAACGTCTCCTCGCTCGTGCGGGTCAACTAAATGTCGAACAAGAGGTAGAACTCTACCTGCGTGGTCTTCATCCCAATCTTCAGGTGCTGGTAGAGGCTCTAAAACCAGCAGATCTGACGGAAGCCATGCGCCTCTCCCGCCTTTACGAGAGGTTGGCTTCCAGTCCGCCCCAATCTGGACAGTACAACCGCCATTCCTACCAGCAACCTCTCGCTGCCCCAAAAGGCCACCTAGATCAGCAGTCACCTCCCTTGTGTCGGGTACACCGAATAGGGGTGGAACAAACCAGCCGCCCAGGCGCCGACTATCACATACCGAGGCTGCAAGGCACCGTCGCCAAGGCCTCTGCTTCAACTGTGAGGAGGCATGGTCGTCCGACCATCGCTGCCGCCAGCTTTACATGCTGGAAATCGCTCATGACGATGATATTCCAGCAACCGCTGAGCCCGAAAAAGATGCTGCACTTCCACCTACCATGGCTGACGATCACTTCTTATACCCGGCCAATAGCGAGGAACCGCATGTCTCCTTGATGGCGCTACAAGGAACACCTGTTGCGCAAACGATGCAAGTGGCTGGACAACTCCACGGCCTTGCAATTCGAGTGTTGCTTGATTCAGGCAGCACCCACAACTTCCTCAACTCCACGGTGGCTGACAAACTCAGATTGCCATTGAAACCAAGCTCTGATCTGTTGGTGGTTGTGGCTAATGGCAGCCGTCTCCAATGCAAAGGACAATTTGCCACCTCAGCTCTTCAACTTGACTCTGCAACCATCTCAACCTCCTTCTATGTCATCACACTCAGCAGTTTTGACGCCATACTTGGAGTCCAATGGCTACAAACACTTGGCCCCATTACATGGGACTTTGAAAAGCTACTCCTTGAGTACTCCACTGCAACCGGGGTTGTAACATTGCATGACCTTCACTGTCAACAGCCCCTACCAATCTGTTCGGCTGCAGTTTCTGTCCAGCCTACAATCAATGCTGTCATGCTCAAATTTAGCAGCATTTTTCAAGAACCAACAGGCCTTCCGCCACTCAGGTCCCATGACCATCGCATCTGCCTCCAACAGCCCTCCCAACCAGTCTCGGTACACCCCTACCGATACCCATTTCACCAAAAAGATGAACTTGAGAAGCAATGCCAACAAATGCTACAACAAGGTATCATTCAGCCTAGCACTTCTCCATTTTCAGCACCTGTTCTCCTAGTCAAGAAAAAGGATGCATCTTGGCGGCTTTGCGTTGATTACCGCGCCTTGAACTCCATCCCAATCAAGGACAAATTTCCTATTCCCACCATTGACGAGCTCCTTGATGAACTCCATGGCGCCCGCGTCTTCTTAAAACTTGACCTGCACTCCGGCTACCATCAAATTCGGATGCATGAAGACGATGTGGAAAAGACAGCCTTCCGCACCCACCATGGCCATTTTGAATTCCTTGTCATGCCATTCGGATTGGCTAATGCCCCGTCCACATTTCAAGCACTTATGAATCACATTTTTCAACCAATGCTACGTAAGTATGTCCTCGTTTTCTTTGATGACATCCTAATCTACAACCCTTCTTTGGAGGATCATTTCAGCCACCTTGATCGCGTTCTCTCCACTTTACGGCAACACCAACTCTTTCTCAAGGAGTCCAAATGCACATTTGCCTCCTCTTCCGTGGCCTACCTCGACCATGTCATTTCTGCAAATGGGGTCTGCACTGATCCTCAGAAAATTTCAGCGATTGCATCCTGGCCGCAGCCCACCTCCGCCACTGAACTACGCAACTTTCTTGGGCTTGCCAGTTACTACCGGAAATTCATCCAAAACTATGGAGTTTTAGCTGCACCCCTCACCTCCCTACTGCGCAAAAACAGCTTCTTATGGACTGCTGAGGCCTCAACTTCATTTGCAAATCTCAAAACTGCTCTCACAACAGCACCTACCTTAGCACTTCCTGACTTCACTCAACCTTTCATCATTGAATGTGATGCAGCAAGCAATGGGATTGGAGCAGTTCTCCATCAAAATAACCATCCTATCGCTTACTTCAGTCGTCCATTTGCTTCTCACATGCATCGACTAGCGGCATATGAAAAAGAACTCATTGGGTTGGTTAAGGCCATCAAGCACTGGACCCTTTATTTATGGGGGCATAAATTTGTGGTTCGCACAGACCATTTCAGCTTAAAATATCTCTTGGAACAACATTTGGCCACCTCACCACAACATCGTTGGGTTTCTAAGCTCTTGGGCTATGATTTTTCCATCGAATATAAAGCCGGCCGACTGAATTCCGCTGCTGATGCTCTGTCTCGCTGACCAGGCACTACAGGTCACCTTGCTGCCCTCTCCTTTCCTCATTCTGCTTTTATCTTACAGCTGCAACAGGAGCTCCAAAATGACCCTCAACTGAAAACATTACTGTTGGATATTCCTCTTATGCCTCAACCTTCACTATGGGCGCTCAAAGACGGTGTCATTTTCTTCAAAAACAGGATCGTCATACCAACCACATCTCCTCTCCGCCACACCATTGTCAGCGCCCTTCATGATTCAACCCATGAGGGGTATCAACGCACTCTCCAAAGGGTGCGCGCAGAATTCTATTGGGATCACCTCCGCTGTGATGTTCGTGAACACGTTCAACGGTGTGTCATTTGCCAACGCAACAAAACTGAGACATTACTCCCTGCTGGCCTTCTCTAACCATTGCTCATTCCACAACAAATCTGGGCAGACATCTCCATCGATTTTATTGAAGACCTCCCTATCTCTAGCAGCAAATATGTGATCTTGGTGGTTGTGGATCGTCTCTCCAAGTATGGTCACTTCATCGGCCTCCAACATCCTTATACAGCATCGTCGGTAGCCTGTGTCTTCTTCGACAATATAGTTCACCTCCACGGGATACCTGAGTCCATCGTCTCCGACCGCGACGTCACCTTCACTAGTCGCTTTTGGCGTGAACTATTTTCACTTTCGGGCACCAAATCTCAATTTCACATCTACCTACCATCCTCAAGCGGACGGTCAAACCGAAGTTGTCAACCGCAGCCTCGAAGTTTACCTTCGGTGTTTTACTAGTGACCGCCCCAAAACTTGGCTTAAGTGGCTTCCATGGGTGAAGTTTTGTTACAACATTGCATTCCATTCAGCCCTCAAAACCAGCCCCTTTGAAGTAGTTTATGGCCGGCCACCACCCCGCCTTCTCTCCTACATAGCAGGCGTCTCCCACCTTGAGGCGGTTGACCATTCCCTCCAAGAACGTGACCAGCACATCCAACTTATCAGGGCCCAACTACTTCAAGCTCAGCAACTCATGAAAAGGAACTATGATCGCAAACATCGCGATCTCCAATTTCAGCCCCATGATCTCGTACTTCTCAAGTTACAACCCTATCGCCAAAGTTCACTCGCTCGGCGGACTTCTAACAAGTTGGTCCCTCACTTTTACAGTCCCTTCCGTATCCTCTGCCGCATTGGTAATGTTGCTTATACTCTTGAATTGCCTAAGGAGTCCAAGCTTCACAATGTCTTCCATATCTCCTTCCTTAAGCGCTTCCATGGGCCCTTGCCATCAACACCACCATGTCTTCCTCCATTGCCACATGCTGCCATAAACTCAATCCCCGTGGAAATTTTGGCTCAATGCTCCAGCAAAGGCACCGATGAATGTCTTGTCCAGTGGGCATGCCTTCCAATATCTGAAGCTACTTGGGAACCAACCAGCTCACTACAATCATCTTATCCTGATTTCATGCTTGTGGTCAAGCATATATCTCAGGACGGGGGAAATGATACCAACATCAACCAGCTCACTCACGACGCGCGTTACAAGATTAAATATCAGCGTCGTAATCATCAAACACCAACACCTCAATTACCAAGTGGCAGGCAATAAATGTCACCATAAATTATTAGACCATTGGAATAAAGCATTGAAATCAATGCTATTGCATTTCTATTTATTAGACCATTAAGCATTGTAATCAATGCTATTACATTTCTATTTATTAGGCCATTAAGCATTGTAATCAATGCTATTGCATTTCTATTTATTAGACCATTAAGCATTGTAATCAATGCTATTATCCTTGTAATTTTTATTAAAGAGAGATGAGATGAATACAAAGATAGACATGACATGACATGACTCCACTCTCTCCTTCTTTTCTCTCTCCTCTCTATTTTCTCTCTTCCACCTCTCCCCTCCTATCAAGATAGGTGAAAGTATCAACCATCGGCGACCAGCAACACGAGCTTACACCAAGGCTCGTAACAACTTCAACTTGGTGTAAGCTCGTGTTGCTGGTCGCCGATGGTTGATACTTTCACCTATCTTGATAGGAGGGGAGAGGTGGAAGAGAGAAAAGAGAGAGGAGAGGGAAATGAGGGAGAGAGTGGGAGAGATTGTAGTCAAGTCATGCCTATCTTTGTATTCATCTCATCCCTCTTTAAATAGAGATTACAAGGATAATAGCATTGATTACAATGCTTAATGGTCTAATAAATAGAAATGCAATAGCATTGATTACAATGCTTAATGGCCTAATAAATAGAAATGCAATAGCATTGATTACAATGCTTAATGGTCTAATAAATAGAAATGCAATAGCATTGATTTCAATGCTTTATTCCAATGGTCTAATAATTTATGGTGACATTTATTGCCTGCCACTTGGTAATTGAGGTGTTGGTGTTTGATGATTACGACGCTGATATTTAATCTTGTAACGCGCGTCGTGAGTGAGCTGGTTGGTGTTGGTATCATTTTTGTAGTACCCCGCTAAATCTAGAAAGCTGCGAAGTTCCTGAACAGTTTGTGGAATTGGCCAATCCTTTACTGCTTGTAGTTTTAGAGGGTCAGTAGTAACGCCTTCCTTGGAGATGACATGACCAAGATAGTTAATAGAGGTTGAAGCAAATATGCATTTGGATCGCTTTACAAAGAGTTGTTGTTGATGAAGGAGATCAAAGACTTGGGTAAGATGGTTGACGTGATCCTTCCAAGTCCGACCGTAGATGAGGATGTCATCAAAGAATACCAAGACAAAGCGACGCAACCATGGTTGAAAGATGTCGTTCATCAATGCCTGAAAAGTAGATGATGCATTAGAGAGACCAAAAGGCATTACCAAAAATTCATAATGGCCATGATGAGTTCGAAAGGCTGTTTTTTCAATGCCATTGGGGTGCATTCGGATTTGATGATAGCCGGCTCTTAGGTCAAGTTTGGTGAAGAAGACGGAGCCGTGGAGCTCATCTAAGAGTTCATCAATTATTGGAATTGGATATTTATCTTTTATTGTTACCGCGTTCAAAGCACGGTAGTCCACACAAAATCGCCAACTTCCATCATTCTTCTTGACAAGTAGTACCGGGGCAGAGTATGGAGATGAGCTGTGTCGAATCAGCCCTGGCTTCAACATAGTTGCACATTGATTTTCAATTTCTTCTTTTTGCAAGAATGGGTATCGGTATGGACGAACTACTACAGGTTCTGTTCTTGCTTTTAGGTGAATCTGATGCTCATGGCGGCGAACAGGTGGCAGTCCTTTTGGATCGGCAAAAACATCAGCATACTGTTGTATAATAGCGGTGATATCTGGTGAAGAGGATGAAGAAGGACCGAGTGAGTGTATGCTATTGTTGATGGTGTGAGGTTCTTGTCCTTGAAGGTGCACCTTTCTACCATTCACTGTGAATTGCATGGAAAGGGTATCAAAATCGCATAGTATGGGTCCTAGTGTTTGCAACCATTTAACACTCAAGACCACATCAAAGCCACCAAGAGGAACCATGAAAAATTCAGCCTCTATTCTTTCCGAATTTATCCAAAGTATTGACGGGCCTTTCATCTTAACTCCACATAATTTTGAACCATTGGCTACAACCACCGTGATTTCACATCCTTGAAGTAAAGGAAGTCGTAGTTTATAGACGAGGTGTCTGCTAATGAAGTTAAGAGAGCTTCCCGAATCAATAAGTATACTTACTGGACATTGTTCAATGCTCCCGATTACTCTCATGGTTTGTGGTTGTCGGATACATTGGATTGCCATCAAAGAGAGTTAAGGTTTTGACGATTCATCATCTTCCTGAGAATTATTAATTAATTATTCCTTGTTCGTCCTCCACTTCCTCATCTACAATCTGAATTGAGAATAACTTCTTGCATTTGTGTGCTGGTGTCCCGTGATCATCACAAAGCGAAAGCATAGTCCTTGGGCTCGTCTTGATGCCATCTCTGAATTTGATAGTGTTTGGACTAGGAATAGGGAATCGTCTTGCTGGAGGTTGTGTAGAAGGCAATGGAGCTGGACTTTGTTGCCATCGCTGGATTCGTTGATTAGGTGGTGGGTATTGTTGTTCAAACAATCGAGCTAAACTCATGGCTTGCAAGAGACAGTGGGTTGGAGAGCCTTCACATGCACCCTTATTTGTTGCTGCAATCCGCTTACAAACATGGCTGTTAAGTACTGTTTTGGTAGGTGCTCAGCTTGAGGTAACAATCGTTCGAAGTCCCTTTGGTAGTCCACCACGGATTTTGTTTGAGTGAGTTTGGTAATATCTCCAAATTCTCCTTCTTGATCTGGTGGCCCAAAACGGATGGAAAAATACCTTGCAAATGTTGGCCACGTCATGTCGGGGTGGCGATTTTCAAAATAACGAAACCAAGTTTGTGCTTCCCCTTCCAAGTTAAAGGCGACCATTTGAATTCGCTCTCTGTCTGGAATTTGATGATGGCGGAAGTAGTATTCGCAACATGATAACCAAGAAGCGCGATCTCCAGTACCATCAAATCTAGGAAATTCAAATCGGGGTCTAGGCGGTGTTGTATAATTGCGGCATGGTAGTCCAAGGATGGATTCTTCAGGATGTTGTTCTCACCTAATGTAATGACCAGTTTTGTCCAGCGGAAGCCATGGCTGGTCTGGCAACTCCTCCGTGGGAAGAGGTGGTCGAGTGCCTTTGCTGCCGGACTCCTCATGAGGTCGACAGAGTAGTCGAACCCCCTCAATCTCTTTGGATATTGCTTCAAGTTTGGCTGCAAATGGTTCGCGTTCTTGGGCATGCTCAATACGTTCGTGCTCACGATCTTCTTGCATGACCTTCAAAAGATTAAGGAGTTGTTGTAGTTCTTCTCCCATGGTTGATCGTGACTGCTCTGATACCAAAGATGTTGATTGCCTTGCTTGTGATCTGGTCCAGGGCCTTTGACGTGTAGTTTTTGATGTGGAGTTTGAAGAGGTAGATGTTGGTAGAATAGGAATAGGAGCGGCTGAGTGCCTTTCCTTCCCTATGTTGCTGTTTGTTTCTTAATCTGGATAATTCCAGATTAGTGACAGGGAGAGGGGGAGAGATAGAGAGAGAGATGAGACAAGAGTTAGAGAGATGAGATAAGAATTGTAAATCCAGGCTTGTCTTATTCTCCTTCATGAATGGAATAAATACATGTATGTATTTGAAATTATCAATCCTACTTATCTGGATTATGATTGCTTCCTAATCAATTTAATCAAAAGAGAAAAATATGCTAACAATGAACCTAATCAAAAGAGAGAAATATGTGCCACTTTGAATTGGTAATTGAGACTTTCTCTTCCTTTTCCTTCTCAGCTGTTATCTTTATCTTCTTTTATATTGTTGGCCCTCTCTTGGGTTGTGCTGACTCAGCCATCTCTTGAGATGGTTGGATCCCATTCATGAATCTCTTTATTTATTAAAAAATTAAAAGGATTAATGAAAAAATATGGAGAGAAGAAAGAATTCAACATTATTTTTTATTGTTGGCCTACTGAAAAAGCTATAATTGCAGTGGATAACAATCATGGTCGGTTTTGAAAAAGAATTTGTTAGCTAATCAAATTGCCACTTGTGTTAAGACTGAGAATTTCTACTAAATTTCTTGTAATTTTGGGCATACAACAAGGACTTTCTTTGCTCGACTTATCACTTGACCATGGGTGAACTCACTAGTAATTTTTTTAATCAAAATTTTCATGGTTTATGATTTATATTGACCATGTGCATTTATCTTGATTGATAAATTTAGTTGATATTACTTTTGAATCCAAGAAGCAGACATGACCACTATAAACTATAGTTCTAATGTTTTTTAATAAGAACGAAAATTATATATATTTATAATATATAATGCACTGTAATAATTCCAAGAGAAAAACTCAGATTGTAACTTTTGAATGATAAGGATTTCTAGATGTAATTTTCTTTTTAATATCTGAAGTTCTGAACTCTATTATTCATATATAGGGACAGGATAATGATGCTCATATATCTATTAATGGTACTCTGTCAACATCCTCTTAAATTTTATGAACCTGCTGTGCATCCAACAATACTTTACAGGTCAAACTATTGATGTTTTTGAATTGACAGCTTCAAAAGTGTTGCTGCTAGTCATATTGAGATGTACATGTAGTGTACATTAGAAAATATTGAAAAATATTTTTCACATTGGTCAATAATTGTGTATTGTTAATAGAAAATTAGATAAGGAAAACGTCATATACCCAATACATAACTATTCAGTTAGATGAGGTGTGAAGGTAAGTTGATTAGAATCAGTGGTGCAAGGATAGGTAAGAGGGAGATACCAGGAAACTTTATCAATAAAAAGCAAATGGTTGTTATTGTTTGACTAGTAACCTTGCGCCACAAATATTAGGGACATAACTGTTGCTTATGTGCATCATTGACATATATAGTTTGCTTTTTAGGTGCATTACTCAATGTTATGTGCTAAATTAGGAGTTAGAACATTCATCATATGGTCTTTGCATTAGACATTCTCATGTGGTGATCACTCATCCTAAATTTGATTTAAGATGTTAAGAAATGACTTTATCTATACTTGCATATTTCAAAACTCCCCTGGAATGTTGGACAAAAGGACTAGCTTAATTTAATTGGGTATATATTTATACATGATTTTGACAATATTGGAGCATAGCTCAAGCTCTGATTCTATGTTGTGCAATCAACTAGCTGTTAATGAGCTTTTGTAGTTATTTTACAGTGTTACTATTGTGGTTGCTTATTTGATGAAGAAACATCGGATGAGCCTTTCTGATGCATTGTCACTTGTAAAGAGTAAACGACCACATGTAGCTCCTAATCATGGTTTTCTAACTCAATTGGCGATGTTTGAGAAATCTCTTGGAGGTAATATGCAGGTGTTTTTTCTTTGTATATTGAAAATATTTTTTCTGGATAAGCTGCAAAGTAGTACTGTGCACTACTGAATTACATGCTGTAATGAAAATATATTATGCATATTGCCACGAGGCCACACAAAATGGTGAAAGAAAGTGTCACAGGCAGAACTGCCAATCCATTGTTATTTGTTGTGTACTTGTATAATATGCTCAAGTAGTTTATTTATCTGATTGTTTTAATAGTACCTCTTCCAAAGTTGGTGATGGAATTTCCTTTTTGTTAAGCAGTGAATGGAGGTACAAGTTCTGATCCAAAAGTAATTTGAAGTTTCCTTCCTTTTAGTACCTTTATTTATCAACTATGGCATATGATCGACACTTGCACAATTCTGTCCTGAGAGCCAATTTTTCTTGGCGGTTTCATTGCAGAAGTTTATTTGCAGTGAATTTTATCGAAAGATGACTTCTACCATTATGCCCTGTAAATTACTTACTATTTTGTAACGCAAGGAGTCACATTATTTATCGCATTCTCTTGATGTACACAGATCGTACCGACATTCTCGGATATATTAATACAAATAATTTGCTAAGTTTACTGTATGTACTCTTTTATGTCATGTCTTAAATGTCTGCATTAATTAACAAATTGATATATGTATAAACAGGGAGAACTAGATACCAAAAAAGCTCATGATGTAGATAGTTTCTCTAACAGGGAAGGGAAGGGAGGGGAGAGAAAAAATTAACTTTTTTTTTATTTAATAGATAATTATATATTTTTTTCTATTTTTTATTTCGAGGTAAGTCTAAAATTGATCGAAGAAGAGTAACCCTAATTAATAGGGATGGGAAGATGTCACTAGGGTTTAATGAATATTTTATAAATTTATGAAAATAATAAGGACAATTTCGTAAGGTTGAAAGAAAATTGATGTTTGAAGGGCCGACGAACTAAGGTAAATAATTCTTTTATTCTTTTTCTCCTCCGTTAAAAATCATAGATAAATTTTTCTCCTCGTTTCCCTTTTTTTTTCCCTGCTTTAACCTCAATCCAAAATGAGTGCAAGCCTAAATATATATATATATATATATATATATATATATATATATATATTGGATTTGATTCTTCTATGTAGGCCGGCTTTTTCGGCTTTCTTGAAATCAGAACTTCAATTGGCTGAGAAATGTTCGTGGCTATATATGGAAAAAAATCATTATGGAGCCCGGCTCCATAGAAAATCTTTATGGAGCCGGGCTCCGATGATGAAGTACGAATCGCAAAGTAACTTATATTTTGCTTTGCGATTCGTGCTTCATCACCGGAGCACGGCTCCATAGAAGTTGCGTTCCTATATAAGGTTTCAGAATTTTGACAGTGTATCATATTTAAATATAAAATTTTCCGGATCTGTAATGTAGTTTTTAGACGAGATAGCGTTATCCGATATGGATTCATCAGATTATTGCATGACTGAGTACCATTTAATTATAAACAAAAATTCAAAACCTCTCTGAAGAGGTAATTAATCCTTTCGACTTCATGCATGTATTATCTGAGGCTGGGAGAAGCAGAGATTAACGATAGAATTAAGTTTCTATAGCAAAATTAATCTATTAGGTTCCTGATAGGCAATTCGTTGCAGGAGCAGCAGGACCTAATTAATATAATAGAGTTTTGCATATATAATTAAGGCCTTTGGATATATAATTAATGCTGGAGGAAATAAACTTTCCTGGTTCAGTTACCTACTTACCTCTCTGCTGGATGTATCTAATCTATAATCTACATATGTTCGACAATATTCACCAATATGTGCATGCATGAACTGATATATCGAAGGAGCTAGCTAGGATTCACGCCATTATAAAACTTGCAGAGACCCGTGAGAGCATGAAATATGGAGTGAATGCACGCCAAGGCACATCATCCTTCATATAAGGTCCGATTTAAAGGATAAATGAATATGCGTCACTTCTTGCTCGCTCCTCGTCGATCAATAAATTAGCAGAGCCCAAGTTTTGTGACGGGTGTAATGTAATTTGTAGGAAAACGCTATCTCCCATGCGTGGCCACACTGCCGTAGTAGATGCTCACGACTTCACGAGGGCCGCAGCCACACCATTTAATGCACTCGGTTCTCTTCACCCCATGCATGCGTATATTAATATGCCCAGACGACACCCATGAGCTAATTCCCTGCGGACAAATTAGGGTTCCTCGTTCTCTCTGCAAAGTCTAGGGTTCTTTGTAATCAGCTTGAGCCACCATGTCGCACATCGCCGTCGAAAGGAACCGGAGAAGGCAGATGAACGAGCACCTGAAGGTCCTGCGCTCTCTCACGCCATCCTTCTACATCAAAAGGGTGAGCTGGATCAATCGAATATGAAATGTTAAATCCATGGATTTAATTAAATGCTTGATAATTAACTAGTTGATATATATTTGATAATTCGGAAAGGGAGATCAAGCTTCCATCATCGGGGGCGCCATAGAGTTCATCAAGGAGCTGCAGCAGCTGCTGCAGTCGCTGGAGGCGAAGAAGAAGAGGAAGAGCTTGAGCCCCAGTCCGACGCCCAGTCCGCGGCCGCTGCTGCAGCTGACGCCGTCGCCGCCGACTTCGAGCTGCAGCCCCCACGACTCCTCCGACGGAGGCGTGAAGGAGCTCGGCGCCTGCTGCAACTCCCCGGTGGCCGACGTCGAGGCGAAGCTTTCGGGATCGAACGTGCTACTGAGAACGCTCTCCAAGCGCATTCCCGGACAAGTGGTGAAGATAATTGGCGTGCTTGAGAGGCAGGCGTTTGAAATCCTTCATCTTAACATCAGCAGCATGGAAGACACCGTACTTTACTCCTTCGTCATTAAGGTAATTGAATTTGAGCTCCTAAATATATAATTGAAAGTTGAAATTGAAGAAATGTTAATTGAAACCTTAATTTAATTTGTGATCATATATAATGTATATATGGAAAGAGTGTTTTAATTCTGAACAATTATATAGTTTATCAATAATATATATATATATACTTGACATTTGCAGATTGGGCTTGAATGTCAATTAAGCGTGGAAGAATTGGCGTTTGAAGTGCAACGCAGCTTTTACGAGGAACTTGCCATTGGATACTGAAGTCTGAACAAGTCTACAAGATCTTAATCAAAATGAAGGCAAGCCTGTAGATCATATATGGATACTATATATATTATTAAACGTACTGATAATACATAATATTATATAGGGGAGTACGTGCAGTACAAAATGCAAATAGTGATCATATATGCATGCTTAATTAAATGTATACACCACTTCTTGTGGTGAGTGTCTTGTGAAAGAATCATACATCGATCTTTATTTACTCAGAAATTATGTTAATCTAATATATAATAGGAAAATTAGATTAAAAAATGACAAAATTTACAAAAATTTTACGTTGTACCCAAGATTTTAAAATTCGCTTGTAATTAAATGCACAACATTTACATCCGTTTATGTCATCTACCAAATCAAGCGGCGTCTCAACTTAGCTGACGTGGAGGTAAACGACGCTTGCGTGGCTGACAAACTCATAAATCTATATTTTAAAATGAAAAATAACTATATATGACCCCGCATTTTTCTCTCTCTTTTCTTATTCCTCCCCACATTTCTCCTTCTTCTTCCCAACTGCTCCAACCTTTTTTCTTCTTCCTCCTCACCTTTCTTCTTCTTCTTCTTCTTCTTCCACGGTGAAGAAGCGGAGCCCGATGACTAGCACGAGACGCTGCTGGCTACCAACACCATCGCTGTCTACCACGACCACTTCGTCAACAACGAGTACTAGCTACCACGTCGTGATCGACTACTGCGAGCGCATTTTGATGCACAACGTCAAGATCACGGCGGCAGGGAGCAACCCCAACACCGAGGAAAGAGGCCAGGGATGTCATGTTCGGATCCATCGACGAGCTGCTAGCTAAGACCTGTGTGAAGCCCAAGGACATTGGTATCTTGATCGTGAACTGTAGCTTGTTCAACCCAACCCCATCATTGTCCGCCATGGTCATCAACCATTATAAGCTCCAAGGAAACATTGTCAGCTACAAACCCTTAAAGCTTGCAACCTCGACGTCTTATTTGATTTCAAGACTAGAAAAAAGTGATTTGATTCGAATCCTGGTTCGAGGCAGATCTACTTGACCTTCCCCACCGACAGTACCTTCAGCTGACAACTCCACTCACCATTAATGGTTTGAGTCCTTCGATCTATAGAATCTACGGGCCGGTGCAAGATGTGAGGATCCCCTATCAACTCATCCTCGAGATCATGCATTCTCTGTTGTAGCCTAGAAGAAATACCATCATCATTCACTTCATTGGCTTCATCACCAGCGTTGGCGGCCATGGAGACGCCGACGGAGAGGGCCAAGCTGTACGTGTGCAAGGAAACAGCTATATACGTCCTAGTGGTAGCCGAGGGCGAAGGAGGAGGAAGGAGAAGGGGAGAAGTAGTGTCATTGTTGGGGGCGGTGGAGTTGAGGTAGCGATGATGGAGGTGGAGGTGTAGGAGAAGGAGAGGGAAAATGTTGGGTTTATTAGGAGGAGGAAGATGAAGAAGATCGAAAAGATAGGAAAAGGTGGGGTCATCTGGCAGGAAAAAGAGAAGAAAGAGAAAAAGATAGTGTCATCAGCCACGTATGACGCCGTCAGGCCACACAAATATTGTTTACCTCCATATCAACTAAGTTGAGACGACATGTGACAATTTGGTAGGTGTCATAAACGGAAATAAATGTTGTGCATTTACAAACGAATATTGAAATTCTAGGTAGAACATAAAATTTATGCAAACATTGTGATTTTTTAGTCCAATCATGCATGAGCGATTATTAATTAATCATCCCATGAGAATATATATAGTTTTGGCGAGGCAACATATATGCCTTCGCATTACATGTTGAGAAATTAGGACTATTTTTTTGGAGTTCTGACTTCTAATTAATGGGAAGGCATGTTATAGTGTTGGTGAATATGAGAAAAAGCTTAATTTATATATATTCATAAATTGGACGGATTAAAATCATAAGAACGATCCAAATTAAATTTTCATTTCCTGTTTGTGATAAGAAAAAGAGGTTACATAATTATTATACTAGTAGATGAGGCAAGCTATATATTTTTCCATTGTGAGCTATATATATAATACGCATATAGTCTAAACTAACATATATGTATATGACCCAATTAATTTGCTTTGAACTCTTGATGGAAGTTTTGTATATATATATATATATATAATTTGAAACAAGTAATTCTCGTGATCCAGAATCAGCAAAATGAGAGTTGTTTCAGATTTTGATAAAATCAATATCGGGACCAATCATACTAATAAGTAAGATTTACTTCATCCCCATTTGTATTGTTTTGCCATACTTAAAATTCAGATTCTAATGAAATATTGGATTCACCGTAAATACTAGTCATTATTGTCGTGACAACGGTCTACTTTTTCATATTCATCATGAAATATATATATATATATGATGAAAAAAAAATGAAATAACTTCATGATGCAGTTATATATATATATATATATATACAATAATGATGATGATGATGAAAAAATGAAATAACTTCATGATGCAGTTATATATATATATTTTATGATGACGATGACGACGACGATGACAATAAAAAATGAAATAACTACTTACGAATACTTGAAATGAGCTTTGTATGGTCAAATATATGGAATTACTAGAATCTCTTGATTTGCTATATATGTATTTGTATGGTGAATGAACAAATATGTGTTGTTTGTGCGCAGAAGAATTAATTAGCTAATTATTCAAAAGCACAAAATATATATTCATTTTGAATGTATTATGTAAGGCCTCCGATCGAGCAAAGGAAATCAGGCAAAAACAAATAACTTTCTTTATCAAAATATTAGGGCCTGTTTGGTTAGCGAAATCAAGATTATTTTCATGGTTTCAGTTTTACTGAAATCAAAACTGCTTACGAAAATGTGTTTGGTTCAACGTTTTCATGAAACTGAATCGAAACCAAAATGAAAATGAAACCAATTTTCTTAATAAAAATGAAAACATCAGAATGGTATTTTTTGTGGTTTCGAGACTATCAGTTTCGTTATCAAAATGCAGTGACAACTTTATAATTATAAATATATTTTTTTACAAAATTAATTAATTTAAAAATAAATCAAACTATATCTAATTTTTAAAAATAAAAGTAAAAAATCACCATTTTCAACTCAAACAATTATATTAAATTTACAAATTAATTAAATCAATTTATATCTAATTGACTCAAACCCAAATTTTAAATAACATATTTTTCTTAAAGTTGATCTATTTATAATTTAATCAAATAATTTTAGACCATTGAACTTATTTTTTCTGAAATTTTATAATAACTATTAATTAACTTTTATATCTAATTGAATAAAAAAATCTTAAATTACCAACAACTTAATTCTTTAGATCATATAAATATTTTATAGCAATATTAGTAAATATTAAATTTTGTAAACTAACTAAATATTTAATTACTAGTAAAAATATTCAAATAAAATTAATATTATTTTTTATAATCAAATAAATATTCACTAGTTTTAACTAACTAAAATTGATGTTATTTTCATTAACCAAACGTGTTTTCAAAAAATTGAAAACTAAAAACCAAATTTTCAGTTTCACTGAAATCAAACCAGAAAATAATTTTCGCTAATCAAACATCACATTATGGTCTTTGTGTTAATTACTCTCCAATATTTTATCATAAGAATATAAAAAGAATCTCAATAATATTCACACACAATAATATCGCGATCATATAACGCATATGTCTCATATAACTACATATCAAAATATTAAAGTCTATCTCACAATCATCTTAATTATGATCACATATAGAAACTATTCAATCTTATATATTATCTTCCCTAATATATTGTCAACATATGAAAAAGCTAACTAATGAGCATAACTAATGTCCACTCTTATAGGAAGAGTTTTCTTTTTCTCTTTAGACTTAGTGGCTAGTTTATTTCACTGGATACGTAAGATATATAGGATAATAATGAATGTTCGACAAAGTTTTTTTTTATATATATGATGTTCACTAAATATAATATCACTTTTATATTATTCCGATCTTAGGTACTAAATAAATAAAAAATTAAAATTCATATCTTATTCTATTTATTTTTTTTCTTACAAAATAAATATGTTCCAGCTATCTGCTTTTTTTTTTCTTTTCATTTTTTATTTAATTTGTTTTGATTTGCCCCCACATTTTTTCCTCCTTGTTTTCTTTGTCACATATAATAGAAAAATATTTATCTAATTAAGAGCCAGCTTCATAATTAACTATATATTGAACTATAAGGTTTACTAATATGATTATTTAATATATACGAAGATATCATTTAGTAAAGGGATAAGAGTTATATTTGCCTCTAAAGTATTCGAAAAGATACAAATTTGCCCTCAAACTTTTTTTCTTCTTCAAAAATACCCTCCTCGTCCAAATTTTTGGCCAAAAATACCACTGCATGTAACGATTTGACAAGTCAACAAACAGTTGCTTACGTGGCAATGATAAAAGTCATATTTGCCCCTAAAGTATTTGAAAAGATGCAAATTTTCTCTTAAACCTTTTTTTTTTGAAAAATACTCTCGTCGTCCAAATTTTGGGTCATATTTGACCATAAAGTATATATTCGAAAAAGTACAAATTTGTCCTTAAACTTTTTATTTTTTGAAAAATGCCCTCGCCATCCAAATTTTGGGCCAAATATACCATTGCTTGTAACGATTTGACAAGTCAGCAAATAATTGCTTACGTGGCAAATAAAATAAACCACATCATCAAGCCATACTGGATTTTAAGCTGTCAACATGTAATACCCAATATATTCATAATCTAAATTAATTAGGGGCGACATATAGAGTTCGTATATATCATATCTTTTAATTACAAGCCATTAAAACATGCGTCAAATTGAACGAGCTAAAAAGATAGGAAAAATAAGAAAATGAAAATAAGGTAGCCCATCCAGCTGCAAAAACTAGCCGGTTAAGAGGTGCTGCAAAAATGCATCCCACCACGTACTTCTTTGTAATACACGAAAATTTTTATAATGTTTATTTAATTATTTTAGCGGAATAATTTAATCGTGCGTCAGGATGGATAGGAGGAAACATCGGAGGGCTTGAATTGAAGATTGGCCTTTAATTGCTCGAGAGGAAATTAATTCATCTAAGTTTGATTAGTCCTTAGATGGATTGCTTGGTTCGAGACGAATCCGAAGGTTCGAGTGGAACTCGGATCAGACTTGTATTGGTTGAGTTATGGCTTATTTTAGACTCAACTTAAGTTAAGGGACACTTTAGTCTTTTGGCGATTGAGGTTTTAGTATTTATACCTCATATATCCCTTAGGGGAGCGAGGGATTTTCGGCTCAAAATTTGGACGGCGAAGACATTTTTCAAAAAATAAAAAGTTTAAGGGCAAATTTATAGCTTTTCGAATACTTTAGGGGCAAATATGACCACAAATTTAGACAACGGGAGCATTTTTCAGGAAAAAAATTTAAGGACAAATTTGTACATTTTCAAATACTTTAGGGGCAAATATGACCCTTATCCTTACCACATAAGCAATTGTTTGCTGAATTGTCAAACCGTTACAAGTAGTGATATTTTTGGCCCAAAATTTGGACGACGAGGATATTTTTGAAAAAAAAAAGTTTAAGGGCAAATTTGTACCTTTTTTAATACTTTAGGGGCAAATATAGCCCTTATCCATTTGGTAAAACTATTAGTGCATGTTTGTTTCATAGGATAAAGAATGATATGATAAGGAATGAATTAATATTCGTTGTTTGTTTAATGCATGGATTAGAAAAAAATGAGTATAAAATTGATATTATATATCCAGTGTATATCTAATCCACCCTCGCTAATTTATTATCTAATTATATCCAATGAAACAAATATATCATTATAAACTTTAAACAATAACCGGAAACTAGTAAAGAATATATAAGTATCACTAGATTTTAAACTTTTCAAATCGTGCGTTGAAAAAAAATTATATGAGCAGCTCATATATATAAATCTCTATGAATGACTGGATATGAACTTCAATCGACTGAGTACGAATAAAAATGAATAAAAATAAATAAATATCAACGTATCTATTTATTTTTTATCTATGTCTATTTTTTTTAATCCAGGTTGATTCGTTTATAGGTTTTTTATTGGCAGCCTCTTCAGAGAAGTTAGAAGTTGCACTCTCGTGCGTTTGTGCTGTCATACTAACATATATTACATAACACACAAGAGGAAAACCTATAAACGATCGCGTTATATAGCGGTACCGCCCACGTGTCAAGCGGATGAGGGAAATGGGAAGTGGAAGCGGGAAGACGTTATCCTCGCTTCAATGGCGCTCGCGCTCCCAATCCCCGCCTTCTCCTCTATTTATCTTTTTCCCTCTTCGCTCTACCACCTCCACCTCCACCTCCAGCCATGGCCGTCGCCTCCGCCTCCACCGCCGCCGCTCTTCCCTCCCTCCACTACGCGTCTCGATCTCTGCCTCACCGCACTCTCCGCCTTCTCCCCTCCATCCCTTACACCTCCCACTCCACCGTCACCAGGCTCTCCTCTCGCCGCCTCCCCAATCGCTACTCTTCTCCCTCCTCCCCTTCCTCCTTCTCGGTGAAGGCCGCCGCCGCCTCTGCCTCCAAGAAGAGCGTCCTCATCGTCAACACCAACAGCGGAGGCCACGCCGTCATCGGCTTCTACTTCGCCCAGGAACTCCTTGGCTCCGGCCACGAGGTCACCGTTCTCACGGTCGGGGATGAGGGCTCGGACAAGATGAAGAAGCCCCCCTTCACCAGATTCTCCGTATGGCTTCCTCCTCTGCCCCGCCAGCTGGCCTTTGCCCTAATTCTCTGATTTCTGTTTGTTCATATTGAATTTTTGTTCTCGTTCTTTAGTTGGTCTTGTGATCGTGTAGGAACTGGTGAGCTCTGGGGGAAAGACACTCTGGGGAGATCCTGCGGAGGTGGGCGATATTGTTGGCAAAAACAAATTTGATGTTGTTTTGGATAACAATGGCAAAGATTTGGACACAGTGAAGTGAGTACTCTTGAGTCTTGATATGTAAAATATAAATATGAAAAATGAAAAGCTAACTTACCCTCTTTATGGGTGCAAGAGTAGTCAAGAAGTGAAGGCTTTGACTTAATCTATTGTAAAATTGTGATACAATCATGCATAAGTCTTTTTGTTAGCGTATACATTAGGTTAGGAATTTAGGATCAAGTGTAGCTTATTGGGTTTGTTAGTGTAGCCATTTCATTCTAAACACACATGAGATGAGATTACTATTCTGACCTTAGAAAATTTTATACATATGATGTTCTGACTTCTGCCTGAATTATTATGCTGACATTAATGACACATTATAACTATGAAATAGAAATGATCAGTTACATCTGAACTTATGTGCAATTATTTCATGATAGGTTTCATCTTTCTCCTAATGATAACTATAAAATGTAGGCCTGTTGCAGACTGGGCTAAATCAGCTGGAGTGGAACAATTTCTGTACATTAGTAGCGCTGGGATTTACAAAACAAGTGATGAGATCCCTCATGTCGAAGGGGTATAACTCACACTAAATTGTTATCTATTGTCAATACTTATTTTGCATACTGTAACATTCAATACTCAGACATATATAGGTTGTACCTCGCTATTCACCATTTAGTAAACGATAATTGCATTACATACTTTTCGATCAATGCAAGAATCTCAAATCTAATTTAGCAATTCAGGCTAAATTTCATTCTTTGAATTATTTTTGGCTACTTTAACAGCTGAAGTCTACTTTAATCTTTGTCTTTGAAAATATATTATATATGGCATTTGTATTTGTCATCTTACCGAAGTCTCTATTGACAAATGCAGGATCTTGTCAAAGAGGATGCAAGTCATGTAGCTGTGGAGAAATATATAGCAGGATTATCTTTCGGTAGCTGGGCAGTATTTCGTCCACAATACATGATCGGATCTGGAAATAACAAAGACTGCGAGGAGTGGTTTTTTGATCGTAAGAAGTCCTTCACTTTTTTCTCATCTTGTCTTTCTCTTTATCCATGTCCACTCTTAAAATATTTGAGCTAGCTTATGTCAACATTTTCTCTAGCAAGGAGCCTATTCTCATACTTAACTACATATGCACATTATGCAATCTGCAACGAATACAAGCATAACAAATTAAATGAATTCAATTAGCAATAGATTGATCCTTCTTGTCATACACAGAGAAAAATCTACTTGATGAACCAAAAAAGCTGCAAGACTCACAATATATATACTCATCTGCTAGATGGACATACACATTTAAAAGTAAACCATGGAGAAAAAGGAATTGCCTAAGATTCACTCTGGCACGGGTAAAAGGATTTGGTCCTTTGTTGGAACGAAGATCCAAACCCTATGGAGGTTGTATTTTGTCTTTGATTTGCTAGTTTTCTTATTTCCTTTTCCCTTGTACTTTTTTTGCATACCCATTAGGAAATAAACCTGCTACAATCCTTTGAAGAACCCAAATGCGCCACAACTATTAGTACAATGCTTCACTTTTGTTGCTTGATCAATCCTACTTCCCAATCTATTATTAACTCTAAAAATTCCATTTTTAACCTGCATTGTGTTTCATACATAGGAATTGTTCGCAACCGACCAGTTCCACTCCCTGGATCAGGAATGCAACTGACTAACATTTCACATGTGAGGGACTTGTCCAGCATGCTGTCTCTTGCTGTTGAGAACAGCGATGCTGCAAATGGCAAAATATTCAACTGTGTAAGTGATCGCGCTGTAACTTTTGATGGTCTGGCCAAACTTTGTGCTCAAGCAGCTGGCCGTGAACTTAAAATTATTCACTATGATCCAAAAGCTGTTGGAATTGATGCTAAGAAGGCATTTCCTTTCCGAAATATGGTAATTCCTTTTATCATCATTCTATAAATCAGAATCTGACTATAACAGAAAGAAGTTGATATTATGTTTCTGCATGGTACAGCATTTCTACGCAGAACCAAGAGCGGCTAAGCAGATATTAGGATGGACTAGCACTACTAACCTTCCTGAAGATCTGAAGGAGCGCTATGATGAATATGTCAAAATTGGAAGGGATAAGAAGGAGATGAAGTTTGATATTGATGACAAGATATTAGAGTCTCTTAAAGTTGCAGTTACTGTATAGAGAGCTTCTATCACAAATTGTCTTGGGAGTTCTGTGGTTTTCGGCTCCCCATTTTGTACCATCATTTTGTTAAAGAATTGTGAATAGTATCTAGTATCTACATACTTCAAATATAACTTCTTTGAGTTTGTGAATATTCATTTTGATTGCAAGGTCAAAAACCAAACAACCACTTAAGTTTTATTCTCTTAAAGAAGGTTTATTTCTCTAAGCTAAATGAACTTTTGTGGTTGTTACTGCTGAGATAATCCAGCAAGTGTGACTGATTCCAATCTCCTAAAGCAGGGATTATTGGATTAAGATACAGCAGAACTACAAAATGTATATAGAGGGAGAAGAAGAGATAATGCAACAAAAGAAAATAAATTAAATTAAATGGCAAAGGTAATCTTAATTCACGGCTAACAAGTCAAACATCACGAATTATGGCAGTAATATACAGAAGACAAGAGCACGCTCAGTGCAAGAGCATATTTACAACAGATAGAAGTCATAGTGTGCATTTCTGGATATGGTTTTTCAAGAAATTAAATGAGAATATATAGTTTGTCCAAACACCATAGCAGAACAAGGACTGTACAATCTATAATATCAGAAAACTAGGTATCAGCCAGATGGCTAATTAACCTTATTTTCCAAATTCCAATATCTCCCAATCATCATCTGATTGTTCCTTTTTATCATGATGATTGTAGCATTCCATGGGAGGATCTTTGGCCTCTTGGTCAATCATGCTTGAATTGTCACTTTCCAGGTGATGATGCACGCTCCCGGACAAGGCAAACTTCTCAGACGAGGAGCTTGTTGAGGACACCAGGTAGCCAGTTCTTGTTGATATGGGCGTCTCCTTCGGCATACAGTCATCAACTCTATCTTTCAGTGACGTAACATCTGCACAGGCAGCAGCTATTTCTCCTCTGCAATGAGAAGAAAAGTATATCAAGTTTCTGCACATTTTCTTCTACCAGAACTGACTGAGATAATCCAAATACATGTTCTACCTACTCAAAAAGCAGAATTTTATGTTTCTGGATGGTCAAATAATAGTGGTAAGACAGAATGATATTACAACTACTCTGAGTTTGTTCATGATAAATTTGATTGGATGACAAATGTATGGGCGGGTAAACTTAGGGGGCATTTGGTTCCCCGCAAATGCAAATGATGCAAAAGAAAATTGCCTGCAAAAACAAATGCCGCAAATAGAAGTTGCAACCTAATATTTTTTATTGCCCGCACGTAGACTTACAATTTTATTTGCAAGCATTTGGTTGGCCGCAAATAGAAGTTGCAACTTGCAAGTCTACTTGCAACTAGCAGTGGAAGTTGAAAATAAGAAGTATAACATAATTGTGAAATTTTTAGTTGCAACTTGACGGGTCGGGTCAGACGGACACAGAAAGAAAGAAAGAAAGAAAGAAGGAAGGTTGTATGCATTTGTAGCTTGCAATTCATGACCGCAGGCCTTTTGGGTTTATTTTGCAACCAGCAAATGTTATTAGAAACGTAGCTTGTAAATAGGGGCGAAGTCAACAAATTATCTCAGGAGGGGCAAAATATAAAATCGCATATCATGTAGGCAATTATATGGTAAAAAAATATTTTTTTTTGGGGGGGGGGGGGGGGGGAATATAGCTAAATACTAGTATATATGTCTAAGGGGGAGACCAATGTCGGGGGGAGGGGGGCAATTGGCCCCCCTTGCCATGCCAATACATTGGCTCCGCCCATGCTTGTAAATATCAAATGCTGCAAAAGAATTTTGCAGCTGACCAAACTTTTTATCGATCTATTTGTTATAACTAGAGTTGCAGCAAATATATTTACAGCCAACCAAACAGCCCCTTAATGAGATTGACCCAATCTCAACACGTGAATCAGCTTGACTAAAGTAGGAGATTTTATGCTAGCAGGATTTGAACTCAGGACCTCGTGCTTTGATACCATGATAACCTCGAGCTGTTAGGGAAGAGACCAATTTATAATTTTCAAATTAAATATCTATTAGTTTTCAAAAGTCAACTTGTATAAGTTTGAGAAAACAATGCATATGTTATACATGCTCATTATAGAGGTTTGCACCAAACACAATGTAAGTTATGCATGCTCATTATACATGTTTGTATAATAATAGTACAATATAGGCTAGTACTATATAGGTTAACCAATATAGGCCAGTACTATGTAGGTTAGCCAATATAGGCTAGTAGTCTAGTACTATACAAGTTAATACAATACAACGGACGAAACAGGTCCTTATATTCTTAACATTTCATAATTGATTGCATGAGGATAGTAAATGAGATCAAGATGTACGCAGTACGCATATTAAACACAATCACCTATGGGCAAAGTTCATATTATCAAAGGTAAAACTAATTTCATAGAGAAGAGTGAAGACTTACTGCAAGATATTAAGAATGTGACTACGATCTGTCAAGAATGCCCTCAACTGTAACACAATAATCAGAAGGTTATGGTACTTATGAAAGAGTTAATTCATAAATAAATCTCAGGTCCTATACCAAAGAACTTTTAGAGTATCATCTTGTGTAAATCATACGAATTGGAATTTACTGGGTACAGTTTATGTTTTGGTGTATCCACCGGCATCTCCCTTGAGTCACAACAAATGGTTAGACCTTGGGAATTTATAAAATTTCTACATCTAGTTTTTAAAAATTCCCATGTGATTAATTTCTGAAATTACCTTGGCATTCTCCTCTGCTTCTTTCTGGAGATGCTTCGCTTCTTGAACTAAGCTATCCATGATACCCTCCTGCTCATTAAGAATCTTGTGGGCCAACTTTTCCTTTTCAAGCTTCTCCTTCTCAGCTGCTGCTTGTTCTTCCTTTGCAGCTGATAGTCGTGCATCTAGTGTTTGATGAATCTGTTACAAAGAAAGAAGAATGCAAAAAACTAATATATCATACAATATTTCACCAATTTAACATTTTTTTTTTTGTGTAATTGTTTGTTAATAATGACCAAATGGACAAAGGAGAATCACTCAATGTCAATTGGGAATGAAATGAACTAGCCATGTAAACAAATAAACATTGTAAATAGATAGTATTATGTAACCCCAAACAATGGATCAGTTTGTTCAGTTTTCTTTTCAGTGATTATCAAGCTATTAACATTCATGTCAACAAGATGCACATTATCAGGAAATTTCACAACACATCAAAGAAGCTTTTTGTCTCGTCCATTTTTCCAAGACTACAATATTAGTGATTCAGTACAGAGATCATTTCTCGAAGTTCTTTAAGTGTTCAGCCATTTCTTGACCATATCAGTCTATTGAATAATGCTTCATGATGTACTAGGTAGCTATAAACTGTCTTGGATGACTATCTGTAATCTAATTCAGGCCAACATTCAGTTTATGGACTGTTTTGATCTTTTTTGTTATCAAAATGGTCTAGACTTTTCTGGTACCCAGATACAGGTTGAGTCACCATCTGTTCCCCATTACATGCCACTAGATTATGGATTCTGATTATGATAATGGGCATTGGAAAGGAGGCCAAAGAAAATATCACCAGAGGAGAGAAGATATTGTACTAGCATAAAAGAAGGTAACTGCCTTTTCCAAAATCAGTCAGGTTTGATATTTTTATCTTTTTTGTTATGATATCTGCAGCATATCAGCCTTGAGATTTGTCAAATCTGCAAAATCCCTATAAACATGTAACAAGTAGAGTCTATTAAAATCTAATTAAGATTTAGGTCCAATTAGCATCCTAGGGGTATAGGTCAGGTTCTTTAACTTTCTAGTTACTTATTTCATTTCTTTTTACTCTATTTAGAATTCATAAATATTGGCATGTTAAAAAAACACTGAAAAAGCGCAGTTAACACAAATAAACAGAGTACTAGATTAGTCTTGATGCTCATGCATTTTTTCATACAGAATTTCATATCCTTGATGAAATAAGATGACAGGCATCACATCTTTTCCTCAAAAAAACAGAAACTTAGATTGGCAAACAAATTTCTAGTTTTAGTCCTTATGAAGTAACAATGGTTGGAAAAATGTAGAGCAATAGAAGATATATAAAGATAAAAAATCATTCTTCTCACCTCGCCTATGATAGAAAGGGACTTTTCTGCTTCACCTGAGATATTGGTAAGCCGAGATTGTAGCTCCCATGCTTCAGATGCTAGTGTAGATTTTTCAGCATAAATTTCTCCAGCAGTCTGCCAGCGTCAGAAACTGGATGAGTACCATTTATCATGAAACTAAAAGACAAAGCACATCCAATGTGGAACACAACCTTGTCATTTGTGACTTTTGCATGCATTATCATCTGCCTAAGGTCATCAACTTTTTTGAGAACATCATGACAAGCCATGGTGACTTCCTTTTTAGTTATGTCAGTCGTCTCCTCATGATGCTTTACTTCTCTCAGCATGATATTTGTTGATTCCAGTGCAGATACCAATGTTCTCTGAAGCAATTGTAGGTTAACAAATCACAAACTAATTTCAAAGGCAATTATGGAATGAATGTTTTAGGACAAACAGTAGAATCTTCTGGTTCACAAGTAACTAGTTTTGTTGACTTCTTTGTTAAAAGATTCGGCAAACTTATCATAGTAGTTCATAACTTCACGTATTAATTAATATATTAAAAGGAAAAATCACAAACCCACATACTGATTAAGAGGTACACAACAGAAGAAAGGTGAACTAACTCATTCACAAATGCATAAAATGCACATGATACATCAGAAGATAATGATCAGGAGAAATCAGATAACTGTGAACGTCATCCGTCTCTCTAGAAATGTGATCAAGGTGCACTGCAAAATCCAAATTCCAGTATAATGTTAACCTTAACTGAAATTAATAAGGATAATATGCTCATTAACATCCCTCTCTCGAGGAGTGACCAAGATTCACTGAGAAATTCAAATTAAGTAAAATGTTAACCTGAAATTAATAAGGTTAATATGCTCATTTAACAAACAATTCATGTAAATATCCTTAGGAGTTAATATTTCCCAATCCTAATGACATGTCAATGAATATTACAGGCATTTAGAACATCAAATACCGCGCAAAACCATATTACATAGTCTTATATTTTTTTCCCCATAATTTTAAATATTATGTACGTTTCTTGATAAACATAGGGCCAAAACAGTTCACACATAGCTCCAGACTTGATAATTATGGTTTGAGTTATCTGAAACAAACCCCATCAAAAATCAACTCAATATAACAATCAAAGAAAAAAATAGAGACAATTGGAGCTCAAGTCAGATCCAAGATGATATTACAACCAACTCAAACCAGAACCTTTCCACAATACTGGACCTTCAATCTAAACAAGCACTTGCAAGTTACAACAAAAGCAAACCCAAGAGTTGCAAGAACCAGATCATTTAACGAAGATTATATGAATGCTCTAAAAATACTAATTCCTTAAGAGAAAGTAGCTTATCATTGATTGCTTTTATTTTAGTCTGCTGTGTCAGCTTTTATGCATGATGAAAGTAAAACTGATCCTTTAGAAGAGAAGGCAGAAAGTTACTTTAGTGTCTGTACTGTCAAAGAGTTTTGATGTTGTGTCCTTATCTAATCTAACACAATATAGTACTTTCTTAAGCTATAAGAATGTCAACAACTAAGCAAAGATAAAGCAGGTAATGGGATTTTGACATGAGAACCATTACAATACATGTTTGTTTTCTGTTACATCACTGGCACATTCTTTTATTTACAAGCATGAACTAAACAATGAATTAAAGAACAAAGAAAATACAATTTGCACTATACATAGATAGTATATTAGAAGAAATAAAGTATAACTGACAATATCCAAAACGTAATATCATGCAAACCTTTGTATCTTGAGCATCAAGAGCGGCACCACCGAGGAAGTCCATCTCGCAGATATCTTCTTGAGCAGTTATTGTTTTAGTTGGAAGTTTATTAATGACAGACAAGCTCGCATTTCCAAGATGAAATAACTCGGCACCATTCTCACTCAGGTGCACAGGCTCTTGTATCTCGGAGTCACTTTGGAAATCTGTATCAGGAACTTTGGAGATAGCATGGGCAGATGGGGTTACCTCAGCGCTGGTAAAAGCAGCTGACATGTTATTAGCTCCATAGTTGCATTTATCTTGAATCATTGCAGCATTCTTGACTGATCCAAAAGACTCTTTTTCATACTCAGTAATGCAACTGTTCAAATCATTCTTCATCTCTGCTTCAGATTTCATTGGATCTGGATAGTTATGAAAGGACTGGAATGGCAATGAAGAACCAAAGTGTGAAAAAATTTCAATAGTTCCATTGATATTCATATTGCATAATTCTTGATTATTAGCATCCAGAAAATCACACTTAGCTCCAGAGATCTGCAACAAGTCAACTACATCGGACGACTTAACTGCTTTCTCGTTTTTTATGTCCAAAACTGGATCCTTAGAAAGGACATTGGAACAATTTCCAGAATGTATCTCATCCGAGTGTGGCTTTTGATGATCATTATTTTTCTGCTCAGTAACAGGTTTCATTTCTGATTGTACAGTTCTTGGTTCAGAAGCTAGTAGACTTTCTTTTTGTTCAACAATTTCATCATGGCGTGACAATAGATTTGCCTCATTTGTGCCTTTATCATGTGAATATACACCTACTTGCTTATTCAAAAAAACCAGTTTCAGTACACAAGAAGAAAAATAACAAAAAAAAGGTCCATGACACAGGTTGCATGTGGCTCAGTAAATTTCCTCATATTTGTGTGTAATGAAAGATTGATACAATTCAGAATTACATAAATAGTCTTATAGACATAAGTTTAATGAAAAACTAAATTTGTCTAATGTTATCAATATGACATAAGAAGAACACCAACCATTAGGCCATTGTCCTGCATCAAAATCAACATTAGGATTATAAGATGCTTCTGCTGGTTCGTTTATGATTGGTAAAACATCAGATAGAACAAATTCAACTGCAGCATCAGCATCTTTAGAAAATTCAACTGCGACAGCCCTAAGTATGCGAAGATCAATCTGCAGCAAAGTAAAACATGAATAAGTTATCATTTGCAATTAACAGAAACAAGATCCTAGATAGGCAAAAAAGTGCAAGGTTCAAATAGTTACACAGACATCAATCACTGGAACAAAAAAATTCTGATATGCCAAAATATTACAAACTTCTGTATGATGAATCAAGCAAGACATTTTAGCAATATGCATTAAACAGACTCAACCCTTTGGAAGACCAAATATACACAAGCACAGATCTAGTTGTTTTATGTAATAGCCATTGAAACCCATAAATAAATAGGATTCACATTATCAGTTAATGCCACAGAACTTGAAAAACCACACTGGCTGACATCATAATATCAGATGAGGTAATACTTCAAGGCTTCAAGCAAAGATTTCTACTATTTTCTGCATGCCAAGAAAAGTACAGTTGCAGTAAGAAATTTTGGATTGATTTCAACAAGTAGTTTCGATTAGATAATCATCAAATGAGGATGATAAAGTGATTAGCATCTCTAGTGCAACAGAATTTTCAGCTTTCCAGATAATTAAATTTAATCTAGAGATCACATTGATGCCACTTCACATAGTAGAAACTCAAAAGAATGACAAACAATTGTATGCTGTGCCCATTATTGCCATGAAACGCAATAGCATACTATAGCTTCATTTGAACTACGTTTTGAGCCCATTGCCCCTAGTTGGAGCGATAAAATTGCACCTTTATTTGTGATATTCAATGGACTCTTACCTGAGGGAAGACCTCCTGCAGAGCACGAAGCACTGACTTGAGAGTCATGATCTGCAACAAATGTAAGAGAAGTTAATTACTAGCTTCATTTTTCTTTAGAAGAAACAAATTTGAAAGCAATCATCAGCGCGCGCCGCGCGCGCACATGTCAACAAAACTATGGAATTGGAATTCACATTGAAATCCTATGTTTTGATCATTCCAAAAAAAATCTTTGTTTGGAATCATAAAAAATTGGGATTAGATTCTCCAATTGCTAAAAAGCTTGGGACTTAACAATCCCACCAAAAGTGGTCGATTTCTAAAAGTCACAGACACTTAAGACCAGACGTATTAAGAAACACTCCCAACAAAAGAAAATATAAGGACAATTTAGTAAAATTAGCATTTTCTTTAGGAAGACTTAGTAAAATCACAACGAGAAATAGAATTTCAATTCGTTCTTTTTACATACATAAGAAATGGTTTTTAAATCCTTGGGAATTTGATGCTATTGTGGAATTAGAATTCTCTTCCTTTGAGGATTATTTCTAAACAAGCTGAAAAAGATCAAGAAGAGAAGAAAGAAAAAGAATCGACGACTGTCAAACACGAAGGTGGTCAACGGGACCGATATGAAGAATGGGATAAGGGAAGAAGAACCTGAGGAGACCGATCGAGCAGTGGCGGGGAGCAGAGTGAACTCTGGGGTGATTTGGAATTGAAGAAAGCTACTGAGTTGAGCGCCTTCTCCCCTCCTTGTTGCGGTTTGCCCTTCCTAATCCTAAATTAACAAAGAAAAAGAGAGAGATTGGATTGACGAGGTCAAAAGCCTGCGATTGATTCGATTAATGGAGAGACAATCGCCTGGATTGGTGGAGACACACGAACACACAACGCTCAACAGTGCTCGCTACTGTGCGTTGCACGTGTCCGACTCGTGATACAAATAGGGGATAAATTATTTTGAGCGTTATCGATTACCTAAACAAGACTTATTTTTAGAACACTAAAAATTGAGAAAATCCTCAGTGTAATGAATAGAGATTCTTAATAATGATTACTCGCAAACTTTATTTAAATTGATATTTAATTGGTTGTTTTCTTTTTGAGAGAAGATATTCAATTTAATAATTAAAATAAAGAACATATTTTTTTATAATTAAATTTCTTACCTTAATTAATTAAATGCTTAAGGGTGATTTTTGTCCTTAAACTATTAAAAATATGATAAAAATACCCCTAAATTTTTCTTTGGTTGATTGTTACCCTTAAATAAACGAAAACGGTTGAAAAATACTCTTGAATTATTAGAAATGAGTAAAAATACTCTTAAACTTATTTTTGATAAAAAAATTTATCCTTAAACAAACGAAAATAGTTAAAAAATAGCAGTATTTTTACTCATGTCTAAAGGAAGAAATTGATAAAAACACTAGTATTTTTCAACTATTTTTGTTTGTCTAAGGATAAAAAAATTATTTTTTACCCCTAAACTTTAATAAAAGGTGTGAAAATACCCCTAAATTTTCTTTTGAGCCCAATATACCTCCAAACTATTGAAAATAGTGTGAAAATACCTTTTTTTGGATGGTAAAATGATTTGGCAAACAGTGTTAGCATCAACTTATGAGAGCCCGACACTAATGAGGTGTCAAAAAAAATCCAAATTGAATCATACATGGCATCTAAACTAGGCTAAGTGGCATCCAAACCAGGGTTAAAAACCCACGTACACTTACTAGCTTCCAGCATATGACTCTTCAACTCCCATTGTCTCTTCGAGACCATCTCATGTCCTTCTGCTCCACTTCCACTGTGAACCCCTTCCGGTGCAGCTTCTCCGGCTCCGGCAAGCACCATCGACGGCGGGTACTTCATGTCCTTCTGCACCACGTCCGTTGCGAACCCCTTCCCGTGCAACTTCTAGTAATTCGCGTCGGTCAGATCTTCTCCGACTTCAACATCTCTTTACTCAACTCCTTCAACGCCTCACTCGACACCTCATACTTCTCATCTTGCCTCTTCACCATCTCTGGTTGCGCAATGAGAGTTGAAGAGTTCAGTGTATGCAAGAAGTAAATGTATGTGGGTTTTTAACCATGGTTATTTGGGTGCCACTTAGCCTAGTTTAGATGCCATGTATGATTCAATTTGGATATTTTTTTTGTGTCGGGCTCTCATAAGTTGATGCTAACACCGTTTGCCAAATCATTTTACCATCCAAAAAAGGATATTTTCACACTATTTTCAATAGTTTGAGGGTATATTGGGCTCAAAAGAAAATTTAGGAGTATTTTCACACCTTTTATTAAAGTTTAGGGATAAAAAAACTCTTTATCCCGTAAAAATTTTATCAAAAAATAAGTTTATAGATAATTTTACTCATTTCTATTAGTTCAAGTGCATTTTTCACTTGTTCTCATTTGTTTAAAGGTAAAAATCAACCAAATAAGAGTTTATGAGTATTTTTTACCCATTCTCAATAGTTCAAGGGCAAAAATCACCCTTAACCCTTAGTTAAATGAGAACATACAACAAGAATAACAAGTTTGACATCATTCTTTTTTCTTCCAATCCATATATTTACTCGGTTCGCATCTTGCATGTGTTCGTTGTTAAGATTTTTGAGCAATTTCTCAACGCCTAAATAATTTTGTATGAAATTTCGAAAAACAAAATAAGATTTCAAAAATTCTCGAATCCAAAATGAAAAATATAAAATACTTATTTTAATCATCCTCTCATATTTTTGGACAATATTTTTGGACAATATTCTATTTGAAAGTCTATAACTCTTATAATATAAAATTATTTAAATTTTTGAATAATTTTTTTAATCCGCTTAAGGACTTTAACAAGGTAAAGACCTTTGTCTTAAAATCTATAATATTAAAAATTCTACAATTTTTATACTTACTATAACATAAAATTATTTTTTCAATAAACATATGATTATTTTTTGCAAAATAAAATTATTTTAGTTATTATAAGTTATCTTTTGAATGGATTTTTAAGGAATTTAAAGACTTTCGTATAGAAGTCTTTAAGCCTATAGAATATGCTTTTTATTACATTGGGCACTAAAGCTCATAGATCTTGAGTTTGGTACACATGTTGAACATGACAAGATAAGTCAACACAAGACAAATTAGTAAAGTCAACACAGGATAAGAAGTTGTATCATGTTTATTTCGCATAGCATTAGACAATATATATTGGCCGAAATATCCTTGTCTACACAAACTATCATAAAAATATTATATCATAAAAAATCAAAAAATAAATAAAAAATGTAAGTACCAACACTCTTTTGGTTGTACCATGATTTTCTAGGGTACAATAAATATAAAAATTATACCGTGGTCCCACCATTTTTAAAATGTACCATAATATATTTTGAGCACCAAATATGTGATAAATTGAATTGTCTTGTACTATATCTTTAGTGATACCAAACAAACTCATAGTTTCTATTATATGGACAATTAGAAACTTCGATTGAAAGATCCTAACTATCCATACGATAGAAACTAGACTCATTATTTGATCATAAGGATGGATAGTTCATAAATGATCTAAATATGAATAGTTATGTGTCACAACATGGATATAACCCCTAAGGAGGGACATTGGACCAAAGTCCATAACCATACATTGGTTTTTTTGGAAGAACATAAATGAGTGGTGTTTTAAGAAGAAGGGTTTTAACATCAATGTGTTGATGAAAAAAATGGTAAGGGAGTTCATTAATGTTGGAGCAGAAGGGAAAGACAAGGCAAGTGTTGATTATGAAGAAATGATAAGGCCTAAAACAGGTGTAGAGAGGGAAGTCGGACAAGCACAGGATGAGGGAGGAATGACTATAGGTTCTGAGTATATCTTAAGCTGTGATGCAACATGGAATAAAAATTCAAAGGATACAAGATTGGATCTTTGCATAAGGAATAGAAATGGAGATAAAATTCTTGCAGGTTTTGAATTTGGAACTTCAAATAGTCCTTTAATTGCTGAGACTTGGACAATCTGGAGAGGAGTAATGAAAGCAAAGGAAATGAATCTTAAATATTTAGATGTTGTTTCAGATTATTAGAGGGTGATTAATATGATAAAGGTGAAAGCCAAGGTTCCCTGATTCTTAAAAGAGCGGATAGAAAACATAAAGTTGATTAAGGATGAGATGAAAATTCAAAATCATCTTTGACATGGGTTCGTTCAAGGCCCCGGGACCCGACGGTCTCATCCCTGAATTCTTCAAAGTTTATTGGGAATCTATCAAGTCTGATCTCCTCCAGATCTTCACTGAAATCTACATTGACCCTTCTATATTGCGAAGATTTAATTCCGGTCACATTGTGCTTATTCCCAAGAAGGAGGGTGCGTCTTCGGTCTGGGACTTCAGACCGATTAGTTTGGAACATAGCATTATTCGAATTTTCTCTAGAGTTCTTGCTCGTCGTTTAAAGCCGAGTATGGAAGTGTTTATCGGTCCGAATCAGTTTGCCTACATAAAGGGAAGAAGCACTCTTGATTGTTACATAAGAGTTCATGAGACTGTTTGGGGATTCAAGCAATTGTATGAGGATGGTATTCTTTTCAAAGTGGACTATGAGAAGGCCTTCGATTCTATTGGATGGAGCTTCATTATTGAGCTATTAGAGTTTCGTGGTTTTCCCCCTTTATGGTGTGATTGGATTTCTTGTTTGCTAGACACTGATTCAGTAATTATTACTAATGGGATGACGGGATCTTTCTTTCGACATCGTAGAGGTGTTCGTCAAGGAAATCCGCTATCACCGTTCATCTTCAACCTGACAATGGACTGCTTTTCTAAATTGCTTAAGCTCGCTGTCCGAAATGGCTTCATTTCTGGGGTGTTGAGCAATGTGATTAATGGAGGAGTCTCTCATTTCATGTTTGCAGATGACATAATTCTTTTCTGCAAGAATGACAGTTTGAGTATCCTAAATTTACTCCTATTGCTAAAGTGCTTCGAGCTAGCGACTGGCCTAAAGGTTAATCTTTCGAAGTCCAGTATCTTATGCTTGAAGGATGATCCTGCTCTATCTTCTAGTCTTGCTTCTGAAATTGGTAGCCAGGTGGCATCTTTTCCTCTTTGTTACTTGGGTCTTCCACTTAGGGCAAGGCGACTTTGCAAAGCTGACTGGATGAATCTCATTTCGCGCCTTGATGCCCGTTTGAGTTGTTGGCATGGGCGTCTCCTTTCGAGGGCTGGTCAGCTCACCCTTATTAATAGCGTCATCACGTCCTCCACGGGGTATCTTCTTTCTATTTTTAAGGCCCCACAATGGGTAATCAATCGGATTGATGGTAGGAGGCAAAAATTCTTTTGGATCGGACATGAGGACATCTCCTTACGAGGAAAGTGCTTGGTTAGTTGGGATTCGATTACTCGTCTGAAGGATGAAGGCGGGCTTGGCATTTTAGACTTGCATGAACATAATATGGCTATGCTCGAGTCATGGCTGTGGAAGCTTATCTTCGGGGCTGACCTACTTTGGGTCAGGTTTCTCGAAAGTATTTATGGGGATTTTCGGTTGTGGTTTAATAGTGGGTCTTTTAATAGACGTGCATCTCCGATATGGAAAGACTTGGGCAAATTCATGGAGATTTTTCTTTCGGGTATCTCTTTCCATGTCGGCTCTGGCAACAAGATCAAACTTTGGACTGACAAATGGTTATCTGGGGAATGCCTCGTGGATAAATACCCTTCTCTTTTTCGTCTATCCAATTATCTGGAATCGTCTATTTCTGATGCTCGGGTCCTTGATAGCTCTCACTCTTGTATTGGATGGAACGTCTCCTTCTCGGCCTTGGTTGAGGCGTCCTGTTTATCTTCTTTGATCCGAGACCTTGATACTATCAAGCATTCTAGTGGTGATGACATGGTGGGTTGGAAATGGGCGAAGGAGGGAGTCTTCTCCACAAAAAGTCTTTACTGCTTGCTTACCTTTCGTGGAATTTCTAATGGGATTCTTGGCTTTCTTTGGCGTATTAATCTTCCACCAAAGATATCTATTTTTGGGTGGCTTCGGTTGAGAGGACGACTTCTCACAAGGGATCGTTTAATGCGGTGGAGCATCACGGCGGATTCAGCTTGCTTACTCTGTGAAAATGGTATTGAATCCCATGAACATATCTTCAGCTCTTGCCCTTTCAGTTGTGATGGTTGGAGGACTTTTTTATCACTGCTGCAGGTCTCCTTTTTTCTGTTGCCAGCTCTCCTTGCCACCCCCTGGCGGGTAGCACTTCTAGGACTACTACCCAAGCGGGCCCGTCTTATCCTAATTTGGCTGTGGTTTATTTGGTTTGAAAGAAACTGTAGGGTGCTGTTTGGTTAGCGAAAATTATTTTCTGGTTTGGTTTCAGTGAAACTGAAAACTTGATTTTGGTTTCTAGTTTTCAGTTTTCTGAAAACGCGTTTGGTTAATAAAAACAACATCAGTTTTAGTTAGTTGAAACCAGTAAATATTTATTTGATTATAAAAAATAATATTAATTTTCCTTGAACATTTTTAGTAGTAATTAAATGTTTAGTTAGTTTACAAAATTAAATATTTGTTAATATGGTTACAAAATATTTAAATGATTTAATTAATTAAGTTATTGGTAATTTAAGATTTTTTTGTTCAATTAGATATAAAAATTAATTAATAGTTATTATAAAATTTCAAAAAAAAATAAGTCCAATGATCTAAAATTAGGTTTGATTAAATTATAAATAGATCAACTTTAAGAAAATTGAGTTATTTAAAATTTGGGTTTGAGTCAATTAGATATAAATTAGTTTAATTATTTTATAAATTTAAGATAAAAGTTTGAGTTAAAAATGATGATTTTTATTTTTATTTTTAAAAATTCGATATAGTTTGATTTATTTTTAAATTAATTAATTTTATAAAAAAATATTTATAATTACAAAGTTATCACAATATTTTGATAACGAAACCGACAGTCTCGAAACCACAGAAAACAACATTCTGTTGTTTTCATTTTTATTAAGAAAACTGGTTTCGTTTTCATTCTGGTTTCGATTCAGTTTCACGAAAACACTAAACCAAACACGTTTTCGTAAGCAGTTTTGGTTTCAGTGAAACTGAAACCATGAAAACAGACTTGGTTTCGCTAACCAAACAGGCCCTAGGGCATTCAGAAATGAATCTTTTAATTTCCAAATTCTAGCCGTGTCGGCTGCAAATTATTTCGAACTTTGTTAGGATTATTTGTATTTTCTTACTTTTTATCTCTCCCTACTGCTCTTGTATCCTTTCATTTCTCTTGAATGACATACATGATTCTTTCTTTTAAAAAAAATCAGATTGCAAGGAGAGAAGAGAATGTGGAAGCACATGAGCTATCAAATAGGAGGATTATAGAGAGAAAAAATTGTTTTGAGCCGACCTTTTAGTGCATAAGGAATGAAGCAAGAAAAGAAGACATTGAACAAGGTCAAAATAGTTTGACCAGTGAAGTGGCCGAGCCTGGTTACTTAGAACAGGAGTCTAATAGAATAGGAAATATTACTTTGGATTGTATTGAGAAATGTGTAAATAAGAGGATGAACTTTGTATTTTGCTTAAATAAGATGAATAAAATGATGGAAACTCATGAAGAGTATAGTTCTACTCTACCAAAAGGCGAGGGGTGTACGATGATAAGTCCACTGCCCCTTTACCCGACTGGTGAGTGGAATTTGACATTTTTACTGAGTTTATTTTTATAAAAAAATATTAAAGGTTTATTTAACAATCTCCTAATTTCTTTGCTTAATTTTTCCATTCTCGTAAAAAAATACTTTTTTAAAAAAAATAACTTGATCGCCCAACAAAATTATAGGAATTCACTTATGTTGGAGACCTTTGAAAAAAAGTCTTTCCCGAAAGTTCCTCAATTTTCCCTTTAACAATATAATAACTAAAATAATTTCATGTTATAAAAATAGTCTTATATATCGGAAAAATAATTTCATGTTATAGTGAATATAAAACTATACATTTTTTAGTATTAAAGATTTTTGAAAAAAGTCTCGAAAAGTCTTCAAGGACCTCAAAACTCATTAAAAGATAATTTTAATAAATTAATTAATTTAATATTACAAGAAAATAATCATATGCAATTGAAAAAAAATAATTTATGTTGTAATGAGCACAAAAATTATAATTTTTTTAATGTTATAAACTTTTAAAGACTTTTGTCTCAAAGAATTTATAACCCTCAAAAACTCATTAAAAAGATAAGTTTTAATAAATAAAATATTTTATATTACAAAAAATAGTCATATATAATTAAAAATGTTATAACAAGCATAAAAACAGTAAAATTTTTAGTATTATAATTTTTTTTGCAAGTATGAGAAGATAAAATAGACTTTTCATATTTTTCATTTTGAATCCGAAAATTTATGAAGCCCTATTCTGCTTTTGAAAATTTCGCATAAAATTATTCCGGTTACAAAAAAATTGCTCAAGATTTTCATATGGAGTATCTTCTTCCTATGTCTCTGTGACTGTTGCTGTCTCTAATTGATGTGTGAAGAGTGGGAAATGGCAGTAGGTACATCTACTTCTATTATCATCTCTCTATTTTTTTTCTATAAAAACTTTTCATGAAAAGTGTATCAATCTACACGACTGTTCATAAATCATAACAATTTGAATTTAAATTATTTATCTATAAAACAAAATCGAAACCGAAGTTTCCTCATGTCAATCTCAGTAGCACATTAAGAGAACAATATGTTAGTTTCTTTTCATTTTTCTCGTTCAACTTTTTCCGGATCATAGTATGACTTATCAGCAACAAGATTTAACTCCAATCCTGCAGCTCTGGATTCAAAACGCAGACTTGTTATACTTTCTTTTCCTCTAGCAATTTCATTGTGATATACTGACATGGTAATCCTTCTGCCTTGGTTGTCTTTTACCTGTAAATTTTGACCTGCTGCTCCATTCAATTTCAGGAGAAAGAGGAAGAAGAAAGGTCAATAAAGATTGTTATGCCTTGAAAAAATTATTAAATAATTAATATTATTAATCGGGGCTGTTTTGTAATTAATTGACCATTCGGGGGTATTTTTGTAAAGTGAGAGACTAATCGCTTATTTAAGCTACTCTAACCCTTTTGTGTCTCGTAATTGCTGCCGATGTGTACCCCGGAGATCGTGAGCACGTGGCGGATCGTAGCGGCGGTGTGCGACTTTGAAGAATCCGGAAAATTATCCGGAGTGGATGGACCTTGAGGTAGGATCCACGTCCCTACTTTTTCCTTTCGTGTAGGATAACCTCGATTTTGGGATGAGATTTGTGTAGGTATCATGTCGATTTATAGATCCGAAAGTTTCTTGTGGTTCCCTCAAGTTTTGACGTGTTCTTGCTTGTTGAAATTTTCGGATCTAAGATATTGTTGTCGAATCGAGTTGTTTCGTCGTTGCCTCCGACGGCGGACTGCTTGAAGTCCGAGTAGCCGGCGAATAGGGGATTTGGAGATCCGATCGGTTCTGTCAAATATTGAAGACGCCGGATCGCGCTCGGTTGAGCGTTATTTGTGCGATTGGCGACCGCACGACAATGCAGTCCATTGTCGTCGGCGCGTCGGCGGCGGCGGAGGCGGTCGTCGTCGCCAGGCACGGCGCCGTGAGTCGCCACGCGCGACATCGCGTGAGGGGCGCGATCGCCCAGATTTGGGACCGCCGCCTCCTCGCTCTCGTCGTCGCCTGTTCGTAGGGGCGGCGACGGTCGATGGCGTCGATCAGCGAGTCACCGTCGTCGGTCGGAGATGCCTCGACTTCCATTTCGCCGTTTGGTTCAGGCGGCGGCGGCAGTGGGATGAAGGAGGCGCTGGTGAACAGTTTGGGTGAAGAGGTGAAGGAGTAGGTTATATCAGTGTTATATACTTTGTAACAGTGTTATCTTTATATATATCGGGTTATTATTATTGGGTAACTGTTTTAGATAAATAACATTGTTATATATAATAAGTTGGCTTCATGTATTATAGTTGGTATCACTGCAGTTGTAGCAGTGATTTATGGATTATAACACTGTTACGAATATTGTAGCAGGAACCTATTTAATTATTATTTTGGAATATTGTTGATATTTGAAATATTATTTTAATTGTTTTTATGGTTTCAAACCTGAATTGTCTTGTTGTTATAATAGTGTTAAGGTGAATCTCATCCTAGATCGATTGTTACCCTATGTCAAAATATTACCTTGTTGTTCTATTCCGTTGAAAATTGATATCTATTGTCGTTGTAGCTCTTTATGCATATTTATTGATACATGTTGAAAGCATGATATTTTCATATGCTTATTAGTTGAGGATGCTAGTAGAGATACTTGCATGTTGTATCTATTGATAACATCATTATGCAGTTGTTTATATATTTAATTCATATATGATGTCATGACTACTAGCATTCTTCATTAGTTGAGTTGTACTAGTGTAAGTTGTTGACATGATGCATAGTTGATCTACTATTGGGTGGTGGCTCTGGACAATATTATTGCCCGAGGTGTAGGGCAAGTGACACCGGTGATCACCTATTTACCACACAGGTGCGTGTGCGGCGTCACGGTGTTAGACGTCGACAGACTACCTTTTTGGATAGTCGCATATCCAGCTGGAGCGGGCTTGAGGTGTCACTCTCGGAGGTGTGAGAGTGCGGGGGAAACCCAAATGTCCACTACGCTCTTGATAGGGTCTATGACCATGTACTCATGTAGATAATAGTTGACATAGTTGATTGGTGTAGGAGCATTAAATAAATTGTTGAATCGTATCTTCCGTTGTATACATGGCATCATAGCATATTGTCGAAAATCCTACTCAGCCTTCTGCTGATTATTGTTGTTTTTGCCTCAGATCCTCAGGTGTGATGGCATTCCCTTATGGAGTAGCTAGAGTATTGGAGGAGGAGACGTCTTCCGCATGTTATCTTAGTTTCCTTTTCCTTAGTTGAACTATTAGCTTCTATTAACTATTGGACTTGTTTAGACTTTTGGACTAAACTTTGATCTCCTTTTTCCTAAATGGATTGTTGAACTTTCGTTGTTTATCTTATGTTAGACCTTTGACTTGAATTGGAGTATGAATCTGGTTGTAAGTTCAATTCTGTTCTCTGTGTTGTTGTTATGTTGCTGGTTGCATTCCTCCTGAGTAAGGTCCCTTATCTAAGGATAAGCCTGGACGGGGTGTAACAAAGATGAACCAATATGCCTTCCCAGTTGTGTAACAAAAAGGATGACACAATCAATAGATCTCGTAATAAATCAGTTTTCTCAAAGATTTTAAATTGCTCCGTTTGCCAGACATGAAGAACTCAAACACTTACCAGTAAGGGAACGTTCTGCATCAAGAACAATATGAGTATAAGATGTTTCCACGGGCTCATTTATGATGGGTAGAACATCAGATAGAATGAACTCCACCGCGGTATCAACATCACTAGGGTATTCAACCGCAACAGTCCTAAGTATACGAAGATCAATCTGCAGTTAATGGAGTTAGGCATGAATCAGTTAGTTTACAATGTGAAGATTATAAACGAGTTCTTGAACAAGTAGCATTGTGATAGTATATATGGACCTCAATCTACCAAAGTAGCATTGCGATGTTCATGAAACTTCTTCCATAAGTGAGCTGTTAGAATTGTATTTTAGGACAATTAACTAAGAATATAATGATATAATCTACATGACTGCAGCAAGAAATGAAATCTCTAGTATGGAAACCTGCATGCTGTCAAGTTCCATAAGTTGATAAAGAAGCAAGCAATTTTAAAGTAATTAGTCCACTTGGAGCCTTAAAATTACAAAAGCCAGCCATGCATCTAAATGCTTTGAAAGGTTCAATAGATTTATATTATTAAACATTATTCATCTGCCCTGTACTGCTTGGTTCAGTGGCAGATCAATACAATATCCTGTACCGACTAGTATGGGACAGTACTTCAAACCATGATTAGAACAGTGGCCAACTATTAATTTGAATATGTTTCAAGATAAGTGTGGATACTAGAATGAGTAACATTGATAATGTAATCTACTGTCAAGAAACAGCACCCAACACTTTGAAGTCTAACAGTTATATTATAAAATATTTCTAGAAAAAAAAAGTCAATTATTTTTTGCCAATTCCTATTTCTTCCTTAATCTGGCATACATTAATTGATGGTTTGTTAAAAGCATGATAATTATTGCCATCCATTATTTGATAATGATGTTTGAAGGATCTCTACTATCTCTTGTTTTTTTTTTCTTGTACTGACACATTCTTTGCAGAAAAATGTCAGGATACATAATGCAACTAAGAATACATGAACAAATATACATTTACATGATTAACTTACAACATCCTGAAAAGTTAGCTTAAGTCACATACCTCAACTACCAACAACTTACACTGACCCTAAAATAGAGTAATTGTTTACAATTTATTTTTTATTGTAACAATAGCAGGTGGCTACAAGTATTAATCGGCAAAACACAAAATTAACGTACAACACAACAGCAATACTGGAACAAACAAGATTCACAAGAGAAATCAATGAATCCTCTAATTTCACACAACACAAGTCCTATTGGCACTAATATTCATGAGCGGCATCAACTACATATATAAAAATGCATTCTTGATTTCACTACTATCAGTCCCTCATACCTGCGGGAAGATCTCCAGTAGGGCACGGAGCACCGCCCTCATAATAACTACAAAAGAGAAAGCAAATACTAAATTAATCGATGCGATATAGTAATCAATCGATTGGAATATACTAAACAGCATGATTTCTCCACCATAATAGTAAAAGAAAAAAGATCCAAGAAAGAGAAAGGGGGAAAGAAGAGAAGCAACTCGTACATAGAGAGGTAATGCGCTTCGGGTTGAAGTAGAGAGGAGCAATCGATCGAGGGTGGAGAATGGAGATGGGAGATGCGAGGAAGAGAAGAGGGAAGGTTTGGGATGCATCGATTGAAACGAAGTAAATAAGGGCTTGACTCATTGCAGCGACTTCGTGGCTTCGTTGCTCCTATCAATCAAATGGTTTGAATTGATCAAGTCAAGACCGTGAAGAAGGCTATTTGTGTGTGTATATATACACCTATGCAAAGAAAAAATGATTATATTAAATCAAAGAGGGTACAGTATAGTCATGATCTCTGTCCATAATTATAGATAATTTCGGAGGACGAATAGATGTTCAAATCTCGAATTCCTTTCAAACGCGAACCCAATTTGCAGCCTAATGAGCCGTTTGATTTGCAGATTGCGGGGCAAATTGCACCTTAGCATTGCTGAGCTTGAGTAATGCAGATCTGATGTTGAGAATGAGATTCCTGATTTGCCAAGGAATTGGTCCTTCAGAATTGATGGCATCCACTACTTGTTTGCAACCGGACTCGAAAATAATATTTTCCAACTCTTTGGAACTTGCATAGGATACGAAAACCAACACAGTAGTACTTTCTCCATGCAGAATAGAATCTGAATGAATAAAGTGAGAGCATCAATACATTAGTTAAAATCTCTGATAATGACACCAATATCACAAGAGTTATCAAGTAAAGATACATCACAATTAATTTTGTACCAATAAAAAGGAGGGGGGATCTAAGCATTTGAAAAAGGAGAGATAACAATATTGCCCTCAGACATGGTATGCTTTATATGTTGTCTTGTGAAAGCCAAAATACGGTTCACATAATTTGAAGTGGTATGCTGCCAATCATCTCCATGCAAAATACTATTGCGAGAAAACCATAGAAATCAAGTGGTGTTAACAACAATGATGCTAAAATCTCAGTCCACCGAGGTTTGTTGAGAGTTTAAAAGTCAGCTACCTGAACACCACCCAGTCCTATTAGAAAAATCCATATTCAAGGTTCGGTCTAGGTTGTTCCAGATAGAGCTAGCCATGATACAATCAAAAAGAATGTGTTGATCAGTCTCAGTCGCATTATTACAAAGAACACATTGGTCTATAACATGCATTCTCAAGTGAAGTAATGTGTTTCTAGTAGGGAGCTGGCCATAGAAAAGTTTTACCTTAAGAGAGGTATCAACTTTCCATAACCTGGGTCAAACCATAGGATATCTAATAGGAGGGCTTTCTAGGTTTTAAAAAAAAAGTATAAACGGAGGATGAGATAACTATACCATCCAAAGAATCATTCCAAGCATACCAGTCATCACAGGGAGCGACCAGCAACAAAATATCCTAGATTCTATCCCACATGGTATGATCGAAACATGTAAGACCAAGGAAGGACCAAGAATTGTCAGACATAAGGTTGTTAACCTTAGGGATAGAGTTGGTAATGTTCATATTGATAAGGGTAGGCTTGAGAGAGATTGAAATATTAAAAATTCAAGGTTCATTTAAAAGAGAAGTGTTATCACCCGAACTCATGATTTTTTAAAATCAGGGAAGAGGTTTTTGAAGGATAGAATGAAGAGGCGTCAGGCCCAAGAAGTTTTAGGAGGGTGCTGTATGATAGAGTCATAAAGGGGGTACTTAGATTTGATCAGGCTAACCCAAATGAAATCTATGTTGTTTAGATAGAGATGGATCCTTTTAGCATGGAGGGCCATGCCCTTAAGGTGAAGATCCTAGATAACAAGGCTCCCAAGGAATTTAGGTTGGGTGACAATATGTCAATTTAAGAGGTGCATGTTGTGATGGTCAGGGTTGCTATCCCAAAAGAAATTCATAATCTTAGTTTCAATTTTTTTGAGGATATCATTACTAAGCCACGAAACAATAAGGGTGTGGGTAGGAATGACATTAAGAACCGAGTTAATGAGAATAAGTTTCCCATTCTGGGAGAGAAGATTAGATTGCCAACTACCTAGCTTATTGTCAATCTGCTCAGTTATGAAGTTGAAGGAATTAGCAGGAGGTTTTCTAGGGGAAATAATGACACTTAGATATTTGAAAGGAAAAGACCCTTTAGATATATTGAGGTGCTGACAAATTCTATTTTTAGTGGCAGGGGGGTGTATTTAGGGAAAAAAATTTCGAATTTGGAAAGGTTGACTTTCTGACCAGTAAGGGCAGCATAGGTGGAAAGGATATGCTTGACAGAATCCAGACTTTTCTTGTTTGCCTTGAGAACCAAAATAACATCGTCGGCAAACATCAAGTGGCTTGGGAGGAATGAATTTTTGAGTTTGAAGGGGGTAAGCTTACCAGAACTTACAGCATGGTTAATGAGGAGAGTCAGGGTTTGAGCAACCATGATGTAAAGAAAGTGAGATATATGGTCTCCCTGCCTAAGACCTTTAAAGGAGGGAAACCAGAAGGATTTTTTAGAGTTGATTTGGCAGGAAAATTTTACAGAAGAGATACAAGAATGAATCCAAGTAATGAACACAGGTAGGGGTGTCCATTATTCGGGTTACACCGAACTGAACCGAAAAACCGAACTGAATTTTTCGATTCGGTTCGATTTCAACACCGCGGGGTTCGATTCTTGACCCGAACCGAACCATCAATTATTTCGGTTCGGATCTGGTTCCCGAAATTCAGGAACCGACCCGAACCAAAACCAAATAATCGAAAAATATTAATTATTTTTTCCAGATATCGGGTTCGGGTCGGGGATTGGGTTAGGCATGTTAGGTTTAATATTTGGATTTCTCCCTCAATCCCTCAATTTCGATTTTTTTCGAGTTGAAATCGAACCAAACCGAATAATTTTGGTTCGGGTTAAATCGGGTTAGGAATTGTTCGGTTCGGGTTCGGGTTGAAGTTTAAGTAAAGAAAAATTTTGGTTTAACCTAAATCGGTTCGGTTCGATTCGAACCGAACGGACAGCCCTAAACACAGGGGAAGTTGTTGAGGAAAAGAACCTTGAGGACAGCATCCCAGCTAAGGGTGCCAAAGGCCTTTTCTAGATCAATCTTGATAATAATGAAAGGGTTGTTACCTTTAGAATCATAGAAGGAATGTGCTAATTCTTGGACAATGAGTATATTGTCATGTATAGTTCTATCTTTGATGAAGGCAGACTGTTCATTATAGATAAACTCATTGAGATAAGACTTAAGGCGATTGGCCAAAATCTTGGACAGAATACGAAATGACAAATTGTAGAGGGAGATATGTATGAAGTTTTTGACTAGCTTGGAATTTTTAATCTTAGGGATAAATGTTAAGATGGTTTGGTTCCAGTTGGGAGGAAGAACATTGGTATGAAAGAATTCTTGGATACATTGAGAGAAGCTATTGCCAATTATATATAGCCCAATAGTGTTTGAAAAATTCAGCAGTAAAGCCATCATTCCGAGGGCTTTTTCCATTGCCTACGGATTTGATGGTTTACCAAATTTCTGAGACACTAAAAGGTTGAATAAGGGAGTCAGCCAGATTGGGGGGAAGCTTAGGGAACGTAGGGCAGGAGGGAGAGTTGTAAGAGGGGGGCGGGGGAGGAAGAGGAAGGAGACCAAAGGTTAGAGTAGTGAGAGGCAAATTCATTGAGGATAGCTTTGTTATCAGTAAGGATAAGGCCAGAGGGGGTAGTAATAGAGGTGATGAGATTGAGCCTTCTACGAATGGTAACAAGACTATGGAAGTAAGTAGTATTGTGCTCTCCATCCTGAAGCCACTTATATTTGGCTCTAGACCACCATTTTATACATATTTGCCTTTGCAAGGCAATAGCTTTGTTATGGATGGCCCTGAGCTTATTTTTCAGGTGGAGAGATACGGGAAGGGAGGAGAAAGAGGATTCAAGTTAAGCAATGTCAAGATTTGTGTTGTTAAGGTTTTCCTCAAGCTTACCGAGCTTATGTTTGTTCTAGTAAGCAAGGACACTCCTGGTATTGGAAAGATTAGAGTTGAAAGAGGAGTAGCAATTAAATGGAGGAGAGGGAAAACCCCAAGCACTATTTACAACCTCAGTGCTATCGGGATACTACGTCCAGAAGCTTTGGAATTTGAAGAATTTATTCCTAGTCTGCTTATCGAGAGGAATGGAGGTGGTAATGGGTCTATGGTCGGAAGTGAGTCTATTAAGGTGCGTCACATAAGCATTTCCAAAGAAATATAATCATGTCGCATTGGCAAAGACCCTATCCAACATAGTGAGAATTTTTGCAATGCCTTGTCTATTGTTAGACCAGGTATATTTATTACCTTTAAAGCCTAGATCAACTAGACCACTACTACTAATAAAATCCTTAAAGTCAACAATAGATTTGGTGACCTTAAAATGCTGGCCCCCTAGCTTATCATCAGGGGAGAGAGTGCAATTGAAGTCTCCTGTGATGAGTCAGGAATAAGGGGGGAGATCAGTATTCTTGAGGGGGGGGGGGGGGGGGGGGGGCAAAGGGAGCTCATAAGAGATGGGTCAGTGCGTAGGTGTTGGAAAGGATGAAGGGTTCAGAATCCTTAAGTTGGAGGACAATGTGAATGATTTGGGAATTCATGGAGATGAGCTAAGCTTGAGCATAGGATTTATTCCAAGCAGTGATAAGACCACCCGAGGCTCCATTACCAGGGTAAAAGAAGTCATCCCAAGTTTTACCAAGAGAACGAATGAACCTAGTAGATTTAGACTCCTTGAGGTGGGTTTCCTGCAAGGTGATGCCCTAAGGTTTGAGAGCTTCTAAGGAGGTTGGAGATAGATTCTCTAACAGGGCGCCTCTAAGCTTCCCTGATATTTCAATTAAGGATTAATATGGGGAACATGGGGGTGGAGGGGCAGAGACAACAGGAACTGTAGGAGAGAAAGTAGAGGTTTTGGCTTTGGCTTCACTGGTACTAGCCCTAAGCCTTTTAAGGTTATGTTGGGAAGGTAGGGTAGTGCTAAAGGAGTTAGTTTTTTTAGACCTAGTATCCTTCTTTTTAGTGCTAGAAGAGATGATACTAGGGTTGGGAGGTGGGTTGGCTTTGAAGATTAGGGAGACTTCTTCAGCAAATTGGGAGAGAGTCTTGAGGAAATATGGTTTGAAAGATAAGGCACTAAAGGTAGTGCAGACATCCATGTCATTGGCAGCTGAAGGAGAGTGGTCCTTATTAGCTTTAGGCATGGACACAAAGGAGGTGCGAGGGAGGGGTGATAGGGTTAGAATTACTTGAAGGCTTGGTATTCGAATGAAAAAGCCTAACAAAATTATTAGAGGGCCTAGGAACATTTCGGGGGGGACAGACTTCTGGAAGGAGAGGGGGATCGCCGCAAAGGCCTATGGTGGTCGGGGTCTAATTCCTTACCCTTGGTGGGGATATTAGGACGGCTATTTGCATTGCGCCGTCATCTGTCCTGCCGTCGGGGGACTTCAATCCAGGGCCTGCAAGTGGGCTCAGGGGGCAAGGGAGGAGGGGGGAGGAGGAGAAGAGAGAGAGTTCGAAGTAACATTAACCGGGGAAGAATCTATAACATCAACATGCATAGAATCCAGGTATCAACAGCAACATTACAAGCATTGTCAGCATTGGAATTAAACACATTACAACCAACAAATTTATCAACATTGATATTACAAGCATTTGAAGCTCTGGTTTTCACCAGAGAACAAGAGTCTTCCCTGTGATTGATTAAACCACATTGAAAACATACCGCAGGCAAATTTTCATAGGCAATCGAAAGAAAAATAGAATCACTATCAACATCAAGCCAGACTCCTTGACGGAGAGGCACAACAAGGTTGATTTCAACACATATACGAACATATCGACCATGCTCAAACAAGAAAGATCGATCATCGATTTTTAACATATTACCAAAAGAATTTACAATTAGGGCAATCGAAATAGGGGTGGTACCGAACGATTCTTCCTAGGGCCAGAACAAAGGCTTCCAGGGGATGAGACGGAGCACATCCCCTCGAAGCCCCAAGGGCCGCCGGTAAGAATCGCCTTTTCCATTTCAACCGAGCAAAATCAAAAAATGAAAAAGTTTTTGTCTAAATCCATAACAGATTGAAAACCAGCAGTCAACCAAATTTGAGAGGTCCATCTCCGGATGGACTCAAGTGAAGGAGGCTTACCAAGAAATTTCCCTATCAGGGAACGCTCCCAAGGCTGTCGCCGGGCCGAGATTTGATCCTCCGAGAAGCGAACGCGGTCTGTGGTAGTCGCTTGGTTCTTGGAGAGAGTAGAAGCCAGCGAGGGGTCGGAGGCATTAGGAGTCGATGCCTTGAGCATCTGCGCCCAGGAAAGGGGCTTCGGGGAGGCGTGGCATTGAATGAGGCCGTGGTAGCATCACGGGAGGGGATCGATGCCGTAGGGGTGCTGAGGGTCGGTGAACCGCTGGATCTAAGGATCTGATGGGAAGGGGACTTCGCCTCGACCGATTTGAGAGGAGAAACCGGTGAAGGAGAAGCATCGGGCGGAGGAGAACATGAAGAGGGGAGAGGATCTGGGGGGTTAGGGTGTGGAGGATGCTGGGGAGAGGGGAGAAGAGCGGGGGAGGCGACAGTTGTCGCTGTCGCCCCTCCGCTAGGGTTTCACATTTTTATTGGAATAGTGCTTATTTTTCAAAACTATGTGTATATATATATACACACACACACATTTTTACGTAGAAAAGCTACCAATTTATTCATTTTAATACCGAAGGGTCCCGTTATGTTTATTTGACATTGGGACTGCGCAATAAGATCACATATGCTCTTCCCTACCTCTACCGATTCAAACAATCTTGCTTTGTGCTATGCCATTATTGTCAACTTCTACTGGCTCATTTGGCATGCTAGAAACATCATGATTCACAAGATTATGTAGTCTACGTCTTCTAGTCCGGTGCCAAAAATTTTAGCCTTCATTGAAGATTACTTCTCTAAGCCCAAGTTTGAGAGCAATTCTGCAATAAACTTGTCCTATATTAAATGGATTTCGTCTTTTTCAGGACATTATTAAGATTAATTGTGATGTCTCTTTTTCGAATTTTGCAAGTAAAATTAGTTTTGTTATGCGCTCTCACCTTGGTACTTGCATTTCTGCTGCCATCTTATTTCTTGATGCTGATTCAATACTTCTCTTTGAAGCATTAGCAATTAAACATTATCTTCTTTTCGTGGTTGAACATTTTCTTCCTATCTTCACTGTGGAAATCGATTCCAAGCAACTTGTGGAGGCTTTGACTACTCAAACCCATGCTCCTTGGATAATTTTCTACGTTATCTATGACATTTTGTTCTTATCTGCAAAATTTAATTTTATTTCGTTCAACTTTTGTTATAGGGAGGCAAACAGAGTTGCTCATTGGGCAGTAAATTAGGTTTGGCGTGGTAAAAATTATTGTATTTGATTCACTATTTATCCTCCTGAATTGGAGGTAATTGTGTTTACTAACTCTTTTGGGTCTAGCTCTAGTCGATTAATAAGATAAGTTTTTTATTTTGGTTAAAAAAAAAATAGTAGCAACCGATGCTTTATTATGTGTGTAAGTGAAATAAAAGAAAATGGTATGCTTTATCATTATTGTACTATTTTAGTATTAATTTAATTAGTAATTATGTATACTTGTCAATCTTACGCTCAGTCCTTTTAACGTATACGGTCTAATTTTGAAATGTTGTGATCTATAATACTTTTTTGTATTGAGTAAATAGACACGAAAAAATACGAACCTTGAATATTTTCTTTTTTTTAGCATAAATTTTTTTCGTTAGTAAAAAAAAATATAAATTTTTATTCTGTTACCCCGTTTAGCACGCACCATCATTTTTGACGGTTTTTGCTGACCTGGACGTTAACGACGATGAAGTGACAAATTTTATCCTACGTGAATTATTATTTTATTGTTAGTTTAGTATTAAAAAAGTTTTTTTTATTGTTTTTTTTTCATTTCTCTGTGCACTCCACGGGTCGTCGTCGTCGCCACGCTAACTGCGCAACCCGGTGCCAAAGAGGTCGGCGACCTCTCCACTAGAGAGGTCGCGACCTCGGCGACCTCTTATCTGAGATCAGCGAGGTGCCGCCGTAGGCCACCAGAGAGGAGGAGGGTGTGGTGGAGAAGACAACTAGGAAAATGATCAATATTTTGGTCAATAATAGAGTGTATGTGGCATTATTTATTCTACATAGCTTCAGTCAAGGATAAATATTTGTTGCCAACTGTGGGTAGCACAGTTGGTGGCAATATGTTGCCTAAAGATCTAGGATTCGATCCCTATTATGGTCACCTATTGTGATTTTCTATCTTTGTTTTAAAAATATATAAATATTTGTCACGTATTTTTCGTTAAGAGACACATCAGCTAAAATCGTCAAAAATGGCGGTGTGTGCTAAACGGGATAATGGAATGAAAGTTCGTGTATTTTCTTGCTAACGAAAAAAGTTTATGCTAAAAATGAAAAAATATCCAAAGTTCATATTTTTTTTAGTATTTACTCTTTTATATTTATATGGTCATCTATTGTGACTTCCTATCTTTATTTAAAAAAAGGATAAATATTTATCACGTATTTTTCGTTAAGTGACACATCAGCTAAAATCGTTAAAAATGACGGTACGTGCTAAACGGGATAACGGAATGAAAGTTCGTGTATTTTTCTTGCTAACGAAAAAAGTTTATACTAAAAATGAAAAAAATATTTAAAATTCGTGTTTTTTTTGTATTTACTCTTTTGTATTTATATGTTGTATATATAATACAAATTAAGTGTAATTTATCAGATATGTAATGTATTTTGAGTATTTTGAAACTAATACTATTCTTTTTATGTAAGTATTTTTAAACTTAGGATAAATGATACACAAGATTTCATACTTGGACATAATAAAAAATTATCATATAAACAATAATTTTAAATATATCCTTCTAGTTTTGATTTTTCAAATATAATATAAAAAGTTTACAGCCAACACCAAAAATAACTATAATTTTTTCAAGCAATTGCCTAGAAAATATTAAAGCTTTGTGGAATTTTTTTATGCAGAGAATCGAAGGTTATTTTCTTATGCCAAGAAAATATTACCTTTTAATAAATAAATAAATCATGTAAGTAGCGGTGGAGCCTTGTGTACGGGGAGTGGAGCAATATATTTTATTTATATAGAAAAAAAAATCAAATTTATCCCTTACATACAATATTTGTCCTCTATGTATAATGTTAATTTTTTCTATTTAAAATATTTTTTATATTATTATTTTTCTTTTAAAATAATATACCGTTGATTAAATTTAACTCATTTTTATCCATATTTCTCATTTTTTCCTATCTTTCAACATTGTTTGAGTTGTATTGTGCTCACACCATCACATATTTTTATTCTCGTATCAAGGTCTCATTCACATGCAAGTATAGTACTTACTCACACACAATCATGATCATGTATGTCGGTCCGTGTAGTTTGTCAATCCCTAACATACATTTGTTAATAAACTCAATATAATTGATAATGAGATTATTATGTAATATTATCAACGCATATAGTTCATCAAGAATAATTATATTTTAAAAAAAATTAAAATATATTGGATTAATTACAAAATATATCATAATTTTTGACGTATTTTTTTAATCTATCATCACTTTCCAATTTTCTTAATTCAATACACCACTTTTCGATTTGTTGCAAATCTATATCATTGTCTATCCAACATCAACATTGTTGTACAAATCTATCCCACCGTCTACCCAACGTCAATTTTACTGTTAGAATGCTGACGTGGCGCTGCTAACGTGGCTAATAATCTCAGTCAGCATTCAGATGCGATTTTTTTAACTTATTTTTTTTTCGGCCCTACCAAACCTAGTCAGCAATCACTTAAAGGTTAATTACAAAATATATCTCAATTTTTGACGTGTTTTCCTAATCTATCACCACTTTCTAATTTTTCCAATTTAGTACACTATTTTTCAATTTGTTACAAATCTATCCCACTGTCTACCCAGCGTCAACTTCGCAATTTTTAACAGAGAGAAGAAATTCATCTCTTTTGTTGAAAATTTTCTTGTCAAAACAAAGCCTACAATGGCAAATCATATTTAACAATATCATCACTATTAAAAAATTTTACAGTAACATATGAAATCCTACATTTAATAGTATCATCATTGATGGAAATTTTTTAGGATTTATACTAACCATACCAGACGAAAAGGGAAGAAGGCGAGCGAGCAGGTAAAAATTAATAGAGATATACTAGAGTCGATGAGGATGAAGACATGGAGCACGAAGAGATGCAGACGACGTCGGGGATTGAGAAAAAGGCGAGCAGCAAGCAGGAGACAAGGTCGGGGAAGAGGCGAGCAAGCGATTTTAAAGGTATTTTTTTAAATTAACTTGTCGTGATATGCTGATTGGGTTTGGTGGGGCCGAAAAAAAGAAGTTGAAGTTTGCGTCTAAATGCTGATTGGAATTATTAGCCGCGTCAGTATTCAGACGCGCGAAGTTGACGCTGGGTAGACAGTGGGATAAATTTATAACAAATCAAAAAGTGTGTACTTAATTGAAAAAAAAATAGAAAGTGTGAATAGATCGAGAAAACACGTCAAAAGTCAGAATATATTTTGAAATTAACCATGTTGCTAACTGGGTTTGGTGGGGCCGAGAAAAAAATAAGTTTAAAAAATCATGTCTGAATGCTGATTGAAATTATTAGTATCAAATTAACGTTGGGTAGACGGTGGGATAGATTTGTATCAAATCGCAAAATGATGTACTAGATTGAGAAAATTAAAAAATGAGAATAGAGTTGGAAAACACGTTAAAAATCGTGATATATTTTATAATTAACCTAAATATATTTTATGCTTATAAATTATGTATGAATAACATTTATTGATTTTTATATATAATATAATATTTTTTTGAAAAATATTATTTATTGATGTATGAATAAATATATATTATTTATAAATTATGTATGAAATATATTTATTGATTTATTTATCGCTTTAGGTCTGCCTTGATTTTGATTCGTGACTCTGCCACTACATGGTAGGGAATCGAAGATTTTTTTTTTTTTGTCTATTGTGAAAATTTAAATTATTTTCTTTGTTTCAGTAATTTCGAGGGCAATTTCGGTACTAGACAATCGAAGGTTATCCGCCATTAAATATTTATTCCACAGGGTTTGCTTGAGGCCGCACCTCGTTGCAGGATTTTGCTTCTTCGATCGCCACCAAGGTAAGGCTTCAATTTCTTGTACGGTGTCTTCATAATTTCTTCGATTGGGCGCGGATTCCTCCTCTTATCCCTCTTGTATGGTTTCATCTGTTTCCCTGGCTGTTTCTCTCACCTTTAGTTTCTAGTTTCTATTATTTGGTTGCTCAGTCCTCGCCTTTGATTCCTGTCGTGGTTTCTTGATCCTTGTTGTGCTTTGAGTTTACCTTGCCTGGATCCGCTTTAGTTTGATTTCGCGGACGATGATGTTTTTTCCCTTTTCATCCGAGATCTGGCTTCGTCATCTCTGATGAGATTGCTTACGAGGGTGATTGTGCTTCCTCTTGGTTGATTATTTCTCAGGCAGCAGTCAGGCAGTAACAGGTGATGGGGAAAGACTCGAAGTCCAAGGAAGGTAAAGGGAAGGGAAAGCAGGCAGCTGGCTCAGCCGATGATAATGCTTCCAAGGGTAAAGGGAAGGGCGGCAAGTCGAGTGATGGGCTCGGTACCTGCACTTATGTCAAAGGTCTTGCCTTCTTGTAATTATGATGATTTTTTAATAAGAGCTTTTTTCCTCCCCAAGATGTTGAACTTTAGTGCATGGCTCATTCAACTTTATTATAATGGTAATTTCCAATAATTGATGAGCTAGTTAGCTTTCTGATCAGGTCAGATCACATATATAACAAGGTAATATTTACGTGTATGATAGCTCTGTATATCAAAACTAATACCATTTATTTCTCTTTTTATTGTTTTTTAGCATTCCCTTGACAAAATCTTAGCTTTGATATGTTGGGTTATTTCAGTAACATTCTTTCTTTGCAAGACCAAAGAATACGACCGGCCTTTTCAATTTTACTCTTCTGCTATAAAACTTTCATGTTTCAATTCTTTTTCATTTCTCATATTCACACAAAAATAAGTTTGTGTGGCTAAAGACTAGGTTTTCAAACTGCAAATACTAGATTTGATTTGAACATCCATTGGTGCTTTCCAATCTATGCCAAAGGTGGGTTGGTGGATTATGTTGTTTTTCTTTTTCTTTTTGTCAAAGCTGTCACTAGGGTGCCTTGGCTTTAAGAGGATCAAAAAGATGATTTTGTGAGAAGGAAATTCTATTGTTGGCTTTATTTGAACCTGTATAGGATAGTAATTAGATTATCAGTATCTACAAAATGTAAGCCAACCTGAAGCAAGTCTGTGCTTGTTGCGAGTGCATGCTCAAATGAGACATATCAACCTCACTAAGAGTTGTTGCATTAGTTGCTTAGAACTTTCATCCCTATCTCCGGGTTCTCTTCCATTTGAATTTCACAATATTAGCCAATTTCACTTGATGAATGATGATCCTGATTAAGTCAGGCTAATCCATTTGCCAAGAAAATAGTGTTAGGCCAAAATTAACCCAGCCTTAATCAGTTTTGACTAGTTTCTAGTAATTTTGCATATCAGACTAGTTAATGTGCAGTCAGTCAATTCAGGCTGGTCCTGGATCAATCTTGGTCAATTTTATATTGCTTATCAGTTACCAAGAAAGGATTAAGAACATGTTGTGAAGTCCTATCCATTAATTGCATTTTATTTTTCTATGATTCCCTTCCCTTTACATAAATTTCTGGGTTCTAAATTAATTCATTGATTGCATTGCAGCACGGCACATATTATGTGAAAAACAAGGCAAGATAAATGAAGCATACAAGAAGCTTCAAGATGGTTGGCTAAACAATGGGGACAAGGTGCCTCCTGCTGAATTTGCAAAGGTAGGCTTTCTGTTTTCTCCACTGAATTTGTTTCAAATATCCTGTGGGAATCTAGATGATATACAAAACAATGTCATAAAATCTGTCTACCTTTTTTTGTGGTTTCATTTTCTATGTTTTTCATTTCTACATTTTTATTTTATTTGTTACTTGTTTGTGCTACAATTTTGTGTTCCACAGTTAACTTTGTGTTTGATAGCCACTTTGTGATTATAGGCTAGTCTGTTAGTACTAAATGCCTTTTTCTCATTAGTTTAAGAAGTAGACACTAAATCTCAGTTGCAAGGCACATTCAAAGGGGCACCCTGCATGCTTGGAGGACGAAAGGTCATGGTAGCCTCATTTAAACCTTCCTTGACAAACAGCAAGAGTTTTGTAATTTAAGGAGTGTCTACCTTATACAATAGCCATTTAGAGGGGAGTCAGTTTTTGCTGGTAGAAGCTCAAAACTTAGAGTTGGGTTTGCCTATGATGTATTGAGCTAGTTCGCACTTGTACAGTTGTAATAGTCGAAACTGGATTTTGACTAGTACCATTATTAAGGTTCTGTCGTCTTTCTCTTTGTAAATCTTTTGGACATGTTCATATTGATTGCGTCAAATGATAATTTTTTACTTGCCATTTCAGGTGGCAGCAGAGTACTCTGAGTGTCCATCAGGGAAGAAAGGTGGTGACCTTGGATGGTTTCCTAGGGGGAAAATGGCTGGTCCTTTTCAGGATGTTGCCTTCAGCACACCTATTGGAGCTACCAGTGCACCGTTTAAATCAACGTATGTCTACAACTACTCAGATTTTATCATCCAACCTATACATGTTTGCTGTGCTAAAAGCTCATTCAGCTTAGATATTGTTACTTTTGGTGATTCAGATAAAATTCTCGAAAAATGTTATATTGGCATTGTTAAATATATACACTTGGTCATATTTTTCACTAACTAGAGGCAAAGGGATCAACAAAAGTTAAAGGGTTTTTATCTAGTACATAATCCCTACTCTTTATAGGCTCTTTTCATGTTGATGGTAGCTATCATTACCAATAAATAACACATTTACATGCATAATATATTATATAATCACCTCCTGCATTGTTCTTCGTGCACTTGGAAGTAATCTAGTTGATCTTATATGCTCATGTTTGATGCAATCTAGTTATTTTCTTTTTGCAAGAAGAACAAAAATGTTCTCATGTTTGAGTTAAATTTGCTTGTTTGGGCTTATAATCAAAATATTTGAAATAATGCAGGCATGGTTACCACATCATTCTGTCTGAAGGCCGCAAAAATTGATCGAGATATTCACCCATCTGCAGTATTCTTCATATATGGAGGAGCCAACACTATTTCCATGGAGTTTTTTTTCTGAAATATTGTTATCAACTCCTTTGAGGACAATTTTATCAAAAAAAAACTCCTTTGAGGACAAGATGAAGCTTAAGACTGCATAGTTATAGAGATGTAAATTATGCATAATATTCTCCCAGACTACCTCAACTTTGATCTGTTCTGTGAAATTGCATGGACGGGGGAAATATTTCTCTTTCTCTCGTTTCTCCATTATTTTTTTTTAAAAAAAACTTAAACCTACAAAAATGATTTCGTGATGATTGAAGCATCTTAAAATACGAGCAGATTGGAGCAAGGAAGAGATATTTCGGTAACTTCGTTTGCACCAAATCGTGGTCTGTTCTGTCTTTTATTATATTAATAACCTTGAGCAAGTTTTAAGATTCCTTTGAAATTGTTCTTCCACTTTGTCATCTCTCCCCCCATTCTAAGTTAATTACTTGTAGCTTGTCTCTAACAAAAAAATATATAGATATATATATATATATATATATATCAGTGCCAGTTTCATGGTAAATTCTTGAGGAACCTTGTCATTTATTGGTAGAAATAAGGCTTTCTTAATCAGCCAAGAATGAATTCCATCATTACCATACTAAAGGCCTGGAACTGCCAATTGTGGAACGTTGGCAATGACTTGAAATTTGCACTCATGTTTCATGCTGGTGGTAGTTATTGTATTTGCTTGAAGGGAATTAATCATACTCATTTATGTGATCATATTTCTCTATCCTAAGATAAACTTCAATGTGGCTGCAATAATTATGTTGTGCCCTAGAGAATTTGGTGGATATTGGAAAGTGCCCAACTGCCCATGTCTGATTTTCCAATGCCAGAAGGGAGCTACTGGGAAGTATCGCATGCTCATATATATATGTGATGGCCAATGCTGGATTGTACCAAGTAGAACACCAGCAAAGAATGGGAACTACCGGGTGGGAGGATATATACCTTGTAAGAACTGGTATTAAGGTGTTGAAACCTTGTTCCTTTGGACCAAAGAAAACCATTATTTAGGAATGTGGTGTTCCATCAATACATATGTACTTCTCCAAGCATACTACACAATATAACCCTATTTGTGAAGTAGACGAATAAGTTAAGCTCTCAGAAAAGTCCCAATAATTACGAAGGCAGGCATTTGCAGGTATTGTGCAATTTCTAATGTTCATGCAACACTGATGTCCTCAAAACCTAGATATAGGGATAAAAGCTTTACTGTATGCTTTCCACATTGGCAGAAATAGGTAGCAACCTAATCTTGATAAAGAAAACTTCAACTATTCACATCAAAATGACAATGGATACCAAAAGTTGAGTCCAAGAATAGCCCTTCTGGCTGACGTCACCAATCTAGTCAAGTGTCTAACTTAAGAATATTGCCAGCATTCCTTCGTAAAACTCTTATTTGATAAAAAATCAAAACATGCAATTTCTGTCAGAATAGATGGATATACCAAGATCAAAATTTAAGCGAATGGAAAATGTCATACAAAATTTCATATAATAGCTTGTTCCTTATCTGGCCCCACTATGACTAGAGAATATTCTTGTGTAGATTTTTTCTTTTCCAACTAAACCAGTCCTATATTAATGACAATTTGCATTCACTATATCAGCCATCCTGCTTAAACCAATTTGCAATAAATGACACCAATTGGACATGTTGACTCTGTTAATTTGTTATTGTCTATGTCGCTGATGTTTATGTCTAACATTGCCATAGAATTGGTCTAATCTGACCCACTAGCTAGCAGCTTCACTTGAGAGCAAAGAGAACAGGATGTTGTTGAAGTTAAGAAATGTTGAGGGAGTCAAGCAGTGAAGCAGGTGGTGGTAAAGCTTCCAACTGTTGAATTCAGCAGCATTTATGATTTCTCTAAACACTTCATATCTGAGTTAGGTTCATCCCCTCAAGCTAAAATTGCCCCTCAGTCCAACTTTGCATGTGGGGTAATGTTAGACTACATTTAGCTGTTCAACATTGGTCAGTCTTTCCAATTCAAATAATTCCTGGAGCTTGTCAGACTTCACGGCCAACTTTATTTGCCACAAGAGTTACATTCTGTCACTCAACCTCTTATAAAACCCCGTCATAGCAAAAACATATTGTTCTTCATAAGAAAAGAAAAAGGACAATATTAGAATTGGCACAAAAAAAAAGAAATGTTAAGGAAAAATAAACTTTTGATGAAGCTGAAATTTATTTGATAAGTGCATGTGAGACAGCAACAACTATAATCCTTGATAAGAATTCATAAGTAACTGTTGCAGTATCTTGGAAACAATTACTTGTAACAAAAAGTCAAAAATGTCTTTTGAGTACACTGATACCTAAATTGAACATAATGTGATTATGTTCAAATTGGATATGTTCAGTATACCTGAAATGGATGGCAAGGAGAATGGGAGATTTCTTTGTCTTCTGGCACTTCTTTGTATGAAAATTTCTTTGTTTGGATACTTATTTTAATCACGGATTTATTATAATCAAAAGTTCTCTCATTCATAGGCTTATCTAAGTTACTAAAAGAACTGTGGATCTTTTTCCAATTCTTCTGTTAGATAAAGTCCTTTATTTGAATTAACCTGAAACATTGCAAGGCTAAAGAAAAATAATAGTAATATCTTTTGAAGAATCTCTTCCCTGCTCATAAGGCCCAGTTTACGATAGATTCTTCTCATCATTAAGCTTTACCTAGCTCCACCATTGTTACATCCTTTCTAGAGTTTCTAAGAAAGCCTTCCTTGGTCTCAATACATCAGTTCCTACCATCACAATAATTTCACTTTTAATAGGACCTGTATGGTTCCATGATCTACTTGATTAATCGCTGTTAGAACTACAGGCTATCCCTCTATTCATTCAAGGACAAATGGCAAAAAATCAACCAAGAAGATTGATTGTCTGATATCCCCAAACTAAGCTTATTGGTCTATAAATGCTCATTATCAAATATTACCCTTAACGATTGTTATAAGTATATCAATCAAAAAAGTACTAAATATTACCAAAACCTATCAATATTGGTCTATCCACTTTCATTTTGATGTATGAAATGAATAATATTCTATTGCTTTAAATATTAGTCAATGTATTTTATTATTTTGTATATATGTTTCAAAGGTGTTAACAAGGGTAGTTTGCTCATTTTCTTGTTATATCCAATTCATTCATTCCTCCCAACCAAACAATGAAATAGCTCTTCCTTGAATATCCTTGGTTTATTCTCAATGCAAACCAAACAATGCAATATTATTTTCATACTATACTTATTCCTTCCAATGGCATTGCCTCCAACCAAACAACTCATAAGTTAGCATATATAACTTCTTCAAGAACTAGTTTATCCAACTACCACAGGAACAGTTCACCTGATCATGATACCAACAGCTAAAATTTGAAGGAAAACATGTTCAGCATTTCAAGGACAATATCATATAGATAAAGTGATGCATGTAGATACTCTATCCACTTTTTATCAGGATCAATTGAGGAAGCGTATGATATGGATTTATAATCACATAATGCTCATTTAGAGACAAATAGCAAGACTCACAATTAGTAAAGCTGTTTTGAGCTTCTGCTCATTAAACAGATTATTCAAGTATACTGTGGCATATGAAATAATTGAAGATAAAAATAAGTACGTTATTCTTACATCAATGGGCTAGATCGATCAGAAATTCCTCCTTTGCAATATCATAAATCCTTGAAGAATACAGTAGTTGGTATGCTTAGAATGAATGGACCATATCCAAAAAAGTTTTCCTCCTTGGGAATCTTGGTGGGAGCCTAAGCGACATGGAATCTTCAATCTCAATAGGCAGGTGAGTTGCTACAAACACTATTCCACCTTTCTTTCTGTGCTCTGCTATTATAAACTCCAGCAACCGAACTCCTTCAGTATCTAAAGCAACTGATGGTTCATCAAGCAACCAAATTGGCCTATCAATAGCCAGTAGCCTTGCCAATTGTAGTCGCTTCCTCTGGCCCATTGAAAGCATCCTTGCCTTCTCATTTGCCAGCCTACCTAGCCCCATCAACTCAAGAGCGTCCATGGATTTCCCACACTTTCCTTCGAGGACTTCAAACCATTGTACATTGTCCAGTACACTAAGCTTATCCTTTATGGCATCTTTCATTGATAACCAATTGAGCTGCAGTTTGAACTGTTGAAAAACTCCAGCAGATGTGACGTCATGCCCGTTCCATAGGATCTCCCCAGCAGATGGACGTGAGAATCCAGCAATCATCCGAAGGAAGGTTGTCTTGCCAGAGCCATTGGGACCCGTCAACACAAGAGCACTGCCATCATGCATAGAGACATTTATGTTCCGGAGTATCGTCTGAGCATTACGCATGCACGAAACATTGTCGAGGAGGAGTCGAGGTTGGGGGGGTTTGAGAAGCGGCATGTATCGCAAGTGAGTTGCTTGTTGTAGACCACAGCAGCTTCCGAGTAGGGAGAGCGGGCGCAACCGCCGGTCGCCGAGCAGGGAGAGCAGGCGACGAGGGATGCGGTCGTGCGGCTGGGTTTGGAGGGATTTGGGAGAAATGAGATTAGGGTTTTGGGTAAAGTGTAAGGGCTTTCGGATTCGGGTTATTGGATGTAAATACAACAGTTTTTTTTAAAGAAATTAAAATTTTCAAGACAGAATATAATATCTGAAATTTTCAAAACCAAAATCAAATTCAAAAAATACCCATAATACTCTTATACTAAAAATATTCAAAGTGGTTATTTTGATTATGAAAATATATATTAAAATATCTTAAAAAATCATAATAATTCTAAATTAATTAATGAAATTTTTAATAATTTTTTTAAAAATTTAAAATATTTAATAATTAAATGATTATAAAAGTTTCATGTCACTATTTTAACATTAAAATACATTTTAGAATTTTAAAAAATCATAAAAAATTCATTCAGAATAGACTGATGATTGAACTTTTTTATGTTGAACTCAGTTCAACTTAATTTAGTCAATAAGTTTGGAGTTCGATCCTCGGTCCAAAAAAGTCGATCGAACTCCAAATTTATTGATAACATAACCAGATGTGTAACTACTAAACGTACTACTAGTGGGTCCATAATTCGATACGAACTTTTTTTGATTGATCCACGTACTAACACGGTAAAACTCTCCCAACAATAATTTTCTTCATTTGCATGACTCAAATATGAGACATTGGTTAGGAAAAACAAGTGTCGAGTCACTTGTATCAACCACTGGTGCACTACAAGAAAATATGGTATCATCAACGGACCAAATTCGTCGGTAATACCTAAAAATCCGTCGGTAAAAGACTCTTCGATAATACCGACGAATTTTAATTAATCTATCGGTATTACCGACAGATATTTTATTTTATTGGTAATACCGACGACGACATATATTCGTCAGTAATACCAACGGATATTTATCCGTTGGTATTACCAACAGAAACATATCTGTTGGTAATACCAACGGATAAATCTATTGGTAATACCAATGGATGCATATTTGTCGGTAATACCAACGAATACATATCTGTCGGTAATACCAACAAATAATTTTTGTTGATCATTGGATTTACCAACAGAATCTATCAATTGCTCATTATTGTGTACCTAATCAATTCTCAAATCATGAAATCATAGGTAAGATAATTTGATAATTCACACGAAATCTTAAAATTAATTTTTGAAATCACACATCATTAAAATTCATACACATAAGAAATCATTATATAAGTAATTTTAAAATACATTGCGATATTCAAAACGGTGAAATCGATCTATTTTTAAGTACCGATAAAGTTCAACTAAACACCCCTTAGTAAAACCAACTTGAAGCGAGTACGAGAGATTCAGAGTTTCATGTTGAAATTTGATTTATATATATATATATATATATATAATAGCATTAAACATCCATACGGGAATAAGGTAAAAATAAAAATAAAAACCTTATTGTGTATTTAAAATTTATTATCTTATAATAATTCATTATGAGATATCTAAAGAATAGTATTAGATATTAAAAATAAATTGAATTGTCATTTTTTAAAATAAATATAAAAAATCACAATAAGTGATCATACTAGGATTTGAATTCTAGATCTCTAAACAATATATAAAATGTTACCATAATTGAAATTTGATAGTTTATAATTTTGTCTCAGATTTAACCACTCTCATAAATCCCATGAGATGGCCAAACGAGCTAACCCACTTATAACGCATATTACCTGATCATCACGAGTTTAATTTTTATTTATAGTGCTTTATATGCATATTTTTGTGTTTGTGCATTTCGTATAATTATGTTATGAAATGTAATAAAGAAAAAAAATTGGTCAAACCGTGGCCTATGACTCTAACGACAGGTTTACCGAGGGAGAATATGATAAAGAATAAATTAATATCTATATTTATTTAGTGAACGAATTAAAATAAAATATAAAATATAAAATATATATTATATTCAATGTACATCGAATTTAAAAAATTTATATTCAATTTTCAATCATTCATCATTTATTATCCAATCCAATTATATCCTATACAATGAATCATGTTTGTTTCATATGATAAAAAGAATAAAATTTTGAATAAATTTATATTCATTATTTATTTAGTTCATATATTAGAAGAAAATAATATTAGAATAATATAAAAATAATATTAAAATTCAATGTATATTGAATTTAAAAAAGAGTAATTACTTAAATATCATGAACTATGCACTTTGTCTCATTTATGGTCAATTTTAAAATATTACTAAATTGTATCCCGAACTTTGACATTTGTCTCAATTACATCCTTTCGTCAACTCTCTGCTAGCAACATCGTTAAGAAGATGATGTGGTGTTTTAACGTGAATTAAAATAATTTTTTTATTTTAAAAATATAAAAAATCACGTTAATTTATATTAAATAATATTTTGTATTATATATTAAAAAATCACTCCATGATCATCCCGACATAGCTCAGAGTGATTCTTTAATATAAAATAAAAAAATATTATTTTTAATCCACGTCAAAAAGTAACGTCATCGTCTTAACGGATATGCAGACGGAGACTTAACAAGAGGATGTAATTGAGACAAATGTCAAAGTTCAAAATATAATTTGATAGTATTTTAAAATTAATCAAAAATGAGAAAAGGTGCATAGTCACACATTTAATATCCTATCATATCTTATTCTATCTAATAAATAAATATATCATAATAAGAGTATATTTATTTTATAAGATAAATGGATATGATAAATGATGAATTTATATTTATTATTTGGCTAATGCATGAATTATAAAAATAAGATTAGAAGAATATAAAATATTAATATTATATTTGATATAAAAATTTAAAAAAATTTATTTAATACTTTTTAATTTAATATCCTATCTTATTCTATGGTATCATATCAAATATATCATGATTAGATTATCCAAAAAAATCCATTATAAAATGTAATTAGAAAAGAAAAGAAATATTTGGCCGAATCCTATCCGCCTATCCTGGCAAACAAACATGCCACAAGTAGAATATGCAAAAGAAAAAGAAAAAGAAAAAAGAAAAAAGAAAAAAAGAACAGAAAAAAACCCTCACCTATCCGTTACTTTGAAAGGCCATGGTTGGTTCCGCTTCCGAGCCCGCGTCCTGAAACGGCAACAGCAGGTCAGCAGCAGATGGCGTTGCCCCGTCTTTTCCTCCACCTCGTCCCTCCATCCTCGACCTTCCCCGCCATCTCCAAACCATCAACACTCTCTCTCCTCAACGCCGCCGGCAGCAGAAGGATCGGCAGCTCCGCCGCACGCGGCTACCTCGGGGAGCGCGCCGCCCCTCCGGAATCCGCCGTCAGTGACTTCTGGCGGTGGCTGGGTGAGAAGGGCGCGGTCTCCGCCGCCATCGTGAAGCCAGCCTTCGTGCCGGAGGGCCTCGGGCTCGTGGCCCAGAGGGACATCTCCAGGAATGAGGTGGTGGTGGAGGTTCCCAAGAGCCTCTGGATCGACCCGGACACGGTGGCCACCTCGGAGATCGGGAGGCTGTGCGCCGGCCTCAAGCCATGGATCGCCATCTCCCTCTTCCTCCTGCGGGAGAAGGCCCTGGGCCCGGCCTCCCCCTGGCACCCCTACCTCAACATCCTTCCGTCGACTACCAATTCTACTATCTTCTGGTGAGAGTGAGAGCTTCCTCCATGCCCTTTTTTGATTTGCACCAAATTACTAGTGCCATTTAGCTTCCCTTTTGCAATTTGATTGTTGAACAATTCTTGGTGTCTCCAGTGCAGGTCAGAAGAGGAGCTATCTGAGATACAAGGTGAGACAATTTGTCCTTCTAAGGCACATTTCTTGTTGCCGGCGTCCGCTTCTCTCTCTCTCTCTCTCTCTCTCTGGTTTTCCAAATGCTTATACTGATATATTCGCTTTCAAAATGCCCGAGTAATGTCGTGATGAAACTCTGCACAGTATAATTTTTTCACATGGTTGAAAAATAAAAATAATATTAAGCTATATGTGTGTGCTGGCCCATCGACTAGTGTAATGAACTTTTGGGTTGTAGGTTTTAATATGCTGATGCCTCTAAATTCCTGCCAAGATTCTAATTAATGTGCTTTTTTACTTGGGTTAGAGTCTATGTTTTAGCTTATTCTTTTGTATTAAGATGGTGATGTGTTTATGCATGAGTTTTGGGTGCAGGGACTCAACTATTGAGCACGACAGTGGGTGCGAAAGAATATGTGGAAAGTGAATTTACCAAAATAGAAGCAGAAGTCATACTTCCAAACAAACATCTTTTCCCTTCAGCTATAACCTCACTTGATTTTCTGTGGGCTTTTGGAATGCTCCGATCAAGGGCCTTTTCACGTCTTCGTGGTGAAAATCTTGCTCTAGTTCCACTAGCTGATCTTGTAAGATCTTCATTATAAATACAACTTGATGAAATTATAGTAGTCTGGCTGCTATTATAAGATGCTTTTTTTTATCTGTATATGGTAGATCTTTACAGTATGATTTATCTTGTACAGTCTATAGATGAAAATATGATTTCAAATTCAGTGACATGAAAATGGATATGTTGATTTCTGCATTGAGTATTTAAGACGTTGTGTATTCTACTTTGGAGCTAGCTACACTGAAAATTTTTAGATATTTGCAGAATTAGCTACTATGAGATCAACTTCATTGGGACTAACAAAATTAGCAAAACTTCTTCTTGCTATGTTTTAACTTAAGAGCTAGTCAATTATTCTGAGAAGCAGCAAGTTTCAAATGATACAGATGGTAGATATTATACAAGGAGCTGCTTAGGAAGCATCAGCATAATAATACAGAAATTAAAAGCTCTTACACTGCAACTATACCTGTATCTTGCATCAAACACAAAATGATTAGGCTCACTTCTTATGATTCTATTTGAACGCTCCTATCCTAAGACATTTTACAAATGAAGTTGTATGGTGTTTCTCACCTTACAAGCTACTATTCAACAACAACAACTAAGCCTTAATCTCATGCTAGATGGGATCGACTATATGGATTTTGTCTCCAAATCCCTCTCTCCAAAGCTAGATCCGCCTCAATATCTAGTAACTGTAAATCCTTAGACACTATTTATCTCCACGTGATCGTAGGCCTACCTCTATCGTTCTTTCTACCTCCTACTAAATTATCACATTTTCGAACCGGGACGCCTGGGGGTCTTCGTAGCACATGTCCAAACCATCTTAAACGGTCTTCTCGTAATTCATCTCCAATATGTGCTACATGAATTTTCTGTCGGATGTATTCATTTCTAATCTTGTTCAATCTTGTATGGCCACTCATCCACCTTAGCATCTGCATTTCTGCTGCATTCAACTTGTTTATATTTGAACTTTAGTTGCCCAACACTTGCATCCGTATAACATGGCTGGTCTAACCGTCGTTTTATAAAACTTTCCCTTCTTACAAGCTACAATTCGTGACACAATAAATATAAATCCCAAACTTTTTGTCCAGATTATGATTATGGTTAAGCTTAATTGAAAATACTCAATTCCAAGGCACTAAATCTATTTATCTTGTTCTCACTGAAGTGCTTTTTCTACATGCTCCTATGTTTACTTGCACTACTAGTATTACTCGACTCATCTTGTTCAACAAGTGAAAGTATAGGTCTCCTTCCACACCACCTTGAACTAACAATTCACAAAATGAAGGTAAAGATAGAATTCATGCACTTTGAATTTTGTAGCTACAACGTATTTAGTAGTGCTTGCCAGTTGCCAGCCAGCAGTTGTCATATTCCACTAGCTTCATGCATTTCCTCGCCATCCTAAACATAAATTCCAGTTTCACAAAATTTGCTCATTCCATTCAGATCAACCATAATTCAAGTATTACCAAGGAGGAATCTTCTTGGGAGATCAAAGGAAAAGGCCTCTTTTCTAGAGAACTGATATTCTCTTTACGAACACCAGTCTTCGTCAAGTCTGGCAAACAGGTGAGTTCTTTCTATTACCTCCATATTCAATTTTTTTAAACATAAAGAGTTGTATACGAATATAAGGTGGGTCTTAACCATGTTTATGTTAATCATGTAGTCTTTCCAACTCATGCTCGTGATATTAAATGAACTCAGGTGTTTATTCAGTATGACATGGCAAAGAGCAATGCTGACCTGGCCCTTGATTATGGTTTCTTTGACCAGAGGCCTGTTCGGGATACATATACTCTGACACTAGAGATTAGTGAATCAGATCCATTTTATGGAGATAAACTAGATATTGCAGAATCTAATGGTTTAAGTGACACTGCATACTTCGACATTACTCAAGGTTGCCCTCTTCCGCCATTAATGCTTCCATATCTGCGGTTGGTAGCTCTTGGAGGAACAGATGCTTTTCTCTTGGAATCAATTTTCAGAAATTCACTTTGGGGTCATCTTGAATTGCCAGTAAGTCGAGCCAATGAGGAAACTATATGTCGCGTTGTCAGAGATGCCTGTAAATCTGCACTCTCTGGGTACCACACCACTATAGAAGAGGTATGCATTTATCTCGCTTTACTATTTATATTATTTGAACTTAAGATTTATCTGCTAAGCTTGCTCTAAGATTACCCAACTTTGGTGCCATTAATATAATTCATCCTATACATTGGGCCTGCGGGTTACATTGTAACATTACTAGGGCACAGAAAATATTAACAACCACATCATAATTGCATAACTTGGAAATTTTGTATGATAGTTTAATATATTTTTTTCAACTAGACCACCAATGTCAAGCATCCTTAGAATCTGGAAAAGGAGTAAATCTTGGCTAAGACTTTTGTATATTTGTAGTTTTATGTTAAAAGTATTTTAGCATGAAAGGTTTTCTTGAAATGTTCTACTTTCGGACTCCTATGCTAGGCATATGATTTTTCTGCTGGCATTTTCGAATTATTAACATTCCTGAAAGTAGACTTACAGTTTTGCTGAAATGCAAATATATATTAATTTTCTCTTTTAGCAGTATGTAACAGAAATTTGTGGTGGATGAAAGACAATTCTTACCTACAAAGAAAGATTTAAGTGACAAATATTATAGTGCAATTGTACATGAGACAAACATAATACTAACTAGAGCAAGGAGGATTGAGACTGCTCAAGATTTTTGCCTAACTACATTGATGCTTATTGTGCCCAATGTGTGAGAGAATTAATCTGGAGTCACTTGAAAGAGGTCCATGATTCATGCATTTCCATGGCAATGGCACATTATAGAAGAACCGTCTAAATAAAGCCAAAGCCAAGGACGAATGATTTCACTAACTGCTCATGCTTGTAAATATAAAACTGGGAACAACTTGCAAACTAGGTTCCATTACATGCATCTTCTTTTTGGATTACTCCCCCAGTTTGCTGTGTAATGTTTATCTTGATTACCGTTATGTGTGTTACACATGTGGGTGTAATATGCAGGATGAAGAACTTATGGAAGGGGAGAACCTGGATGAAAGACTTATCATTGCGGTACGTGTAAGAGCAGGAGAGAAGAAAGTGCTCCACCAGATTGAGAATGCTTTCCGAGACAGGGAGTCTGAATTGGATGGTTTGGAATATTATCAGGAGAGGAGGCTCAAGGATCTGGGATTGGTTGGGGAACAAGGTGATATCATCTTTTGGGAAACCAAATAGGATATAAAATGCATCTTCCTTCTCAAGATCTGATATCATATTTTGTAATAGTTTATTCTGTAGGTAATAGCTTGGTTCTTTGATCTTCTACAGGCTTAGATAACTGAAGTTTTATTTAAAGAAACTTAGATGAGTGTGCTATATATAGAAATTGTTAGCCTTGTATTAACATTGCCTCTTATGTTTGTATTAAGATTTTCCTAATCTTTCAAAAATCGCATTGATTTATGCCCGGTTCATAATTTTTGTAACATATCATCCACTTCTAAACTTTGAGTTTTTTCAGAAAATCATTTTAAGTCCGCATGAACATCATAGAATGGTTGACTTGTGACTTACATTTCTCACGCTTTCAACATGGCAATATTCTATTATTCCTCCACTTCTCCACCCATCTCAGTATAAAGGTAAATAGTTCTTCTCTTGTCTCAAATTATAAATTATCTTCGCATTCCTTTCTCCTATTTGAATTGTATTTGCATCATTTTTTTCTTCCTCTACCTGATCTTTGTTTCATAGTGGCCGTTGGTAAACCAAATCTTCAACGTGACACTTATGCAACTTCAATCACTGATCAATTCAATTTTGATAATAAAAACACAGAAAAGGGTTTTGACAACTTCAGGAACGTGTGTTCTTTTATTTTCAAATTCAAAAATGTCATCAACACACGAGTCCAAAATACAGCATAACACCATATTCTTCTATCCAAAATTCCATAGACTACGAATTTAAAATATATAGTCAATGTTAATACTAATTTTGACCCACCTAAGCAATGCCCTACTTAATCAAACGGTCCACGAACAGGTTCTTTGACTTGGCTCTCATATCATACTTTTGACTGGCATGTTTGGCTGGACAGTTTAAATGATGAATAAAATACCATTATTTACAATTTATCTATTCTCTTATTTGATTACAAATTTTTTTGACAGAAAATAAATGAATCACAAGAAACAGATAAAAAAATATTATTTTTCATGAATGAAAAATATTAATTATTCCTAATTTATCATCAATTTCTTATGATATTTTTTCAATGTCTATTTTCAATCTTTTCAATATTACATTAAAAAAATAAAAATAAAAATTATTAAATTAATTTTAATAATTACATATATTAAATAAATAATTATTATGTTATTATTAAATAATATTTTTAATAGTTATTGTTTTATGAAAATTTAATTATTTTTTATGGAAAAAAATAAATAATAGTTTTTATTATTTTAAAATTAATAAATTATTTTACATCCATTCATTATTAATTAAAATAAATTATAATATTCATTATATTGTTAAGAAAAATATTTTGCTTATTTTTTTATTCCTTATTTATTTCATTCTTTTTTTATTCCAATCCTCTATCAATTTTTAATCCATATGATTTTATTTCATTCAATTAAATATCCGTTAGTACGTCAATTTTTAATCGATTTTATTTCATTCAATCAAATATCCATTAGTATGTCTATTAATCTATAAATACTTTAACCTCGAACGATTTTAATTGCATTTAACTCTTAATCTTGCTTAATTAGAATTAACCATTGGAATCTCGAATTAAGTTTTCTGAACAAAATATGAACGTCCTTAATTGAGCTACTCAATAATTAGGACGATGTGATTCCTCATTCTGGTTGACATATTCTGGTTTACAATAATTTTCCGGTTTTCCACTAAAAAAAAACAAATTATAATAAAAATTACATTTTCTGTTTTTTTTCTTCTAATTACTTAGTTTAATTAAGAAATTCTACTGCCCAAAAATTTTCATTTTGTATTTCTTTTTAGTTCTGTGGCTTAATTAATTAGAAGCAAGCAGAACTAATCATCTGATCAAATGAAATAATCAACTCAATTCACGCTTATGTATATTTCATTCTGTTGAATCGAATCCTTCGTTTGTCATTTATAAACGAGAAGGAAAAAAAAGAAAAGAATAGAAATTAATTAATAAGCGGAAGAAAAAAGAAAAAGAAAATAAATAGAAGAATGGATATGGATCAGCAGATCAAGCTGTTCTCCATGAACTTGACGAACTCGTCGAAATCGATCCTCCCGTCGCCGTTCTCGTCGTACGCCGCGATCATCTGCCGGCACGCGTCCGGCGCCGCGGCCTCCCGGAAACCCAGCTTCGGCAGCACCCTCTGCAGCTCGGCGGCGTCGATGAACCCGTCGCGCCCCTCGTCGAACACCTGGAAGGCCGCCTCCACCTCCTCCAAGCTCGGCTCCTTTTCGTCGAACAGTCGGGCGACTTCCGCCCCGGCGACGCCCTTCTTGATCGGCTCGCCGCCGGCGTGGATGCCCATGGCCTCTATCACCGCCTCCACCTCCTCCCGCGTCAGCTCGAGGCCTTCTCGGGAGGAACCAGCTGCTGGCTGAGCGGCGCCTTCGGCGCTGATCTTGGAGGCGGGTGCGGCGGCGCAGAAGTCGTCGTGGGAGCGGAGGATGGGGAGGAAGCGCCAGGAGACCTTTTGGAGGAGGATGAACCAGATGGAGACGGTCTTGTAGAAGATGAGCACGATGGAATCCGCCAGGGCGAGCGAGTGGTTCGGAGCGGACGCTGGCGATAGCTTCTCCATGGTTAAGGGGGAGGAGGAGGAGATGCTGGAAGATGAAGAGGAAGATGATCGATCGCCTGCGTCCGTTCCGAGTAAGAATGGGATGCAATGATGGTGTATATATGCGGTGTTTCGCTATTAATAGGGGTGTGAGAGAAAGGGAGAGAGAGCGAGGGAGAAGGAGAGAGGAAGCTGCCTGCCATTGACAAGGAATTGAATCATTGATCGTAGGTGGACGAGTCAAAAGTGGGATTCAAAGAGAGAAGGTGGCGAGAGAAGGAGACAGGTAGAGACGCTCGTTCCAAGAAGCCACCTGGGAATCCCACATAAATGGGAAACTACAACGGGTCGAATACTTTTTCGGGTATTTTCTCTGTCCAACAACCCGCTTAAATCCGGATTTGGACACTTGCTATTAGCTTTTTAATTTCGGTTAATTACACGAGAGTTTATTTCAATTATCAATTGGATCCCTGAAATTTAGAAAATATATATTTTACAAGTTTAGGTAGCCATGGAAAATGAGATACATAATTAAATTAGTTTCGGATCCTCTCCACTGTATGAATAGTGTGCGGCTGAACTCTGAAGTATATTTTATGTGATGTGGTACTCAATCAAGTTCAACTTTGAATGATCGATGACAACGAATTTGAAAGGTCAAGTTGGAAATCTTTGACTTGAACCAAGAAATAACATTTTATCTACTATTCAAGCTTTGGGCCCTGAATAACCCATATTTCTTGAATCCATGTTGGTCAAGTATTTTATCTTTTCACAATTATTACAAATCTTAAGGCTTAAGCTTCATCATAACAAATATCATTATGAGACTACACTATTTAATGAGTGCAATTTGGCATCCAACATAAGATTATTACATTTTTTTTTTTTGAAAGGAAGTGAGGCCCAGAGGCCACACGATGCATTTCATAAGATTTGAAATGTACAATAGCTAGGTGAAAGAGATTTCTCCCCATAGCCGGTGTCCAAAAAGGGCACGAATCAAAACAAAGAAAGCCAAAAGAGAAAAATACATTTCCAGACAAGAACCCGGGACTAAGGTGACCTCCGAGTCCCATCATCATTTAAGCGACTCCAAAAAGTCCACCCTAGCCGCACAATGGCCGAAGCGTCCACATGCACATTGTTAAAGATCGTGTTATTCCTGGTCGACCACACACTCCAACACAAGATTATTACATGATCTAAGGCAAGGTTACATAGCGGGGAAAGTGAGAAACAAATACTAATTTACATTTGTACCAAAAATTGGATGCTATTTATTCTTGAAGACTAATGAATTCTAAAAATTTAAATATTGAATGATAAAAAAGAAGAAGAAAATATTACAAATGGTTGCTGATCTCCTCAAAATTCCCTTGCATTGAAATGGAATGGATGAACAATTCATGATGAATCTGAATCAACTTGTGAACCTAATCATCATCTTGTCAAATCTAGTGTTGCGATGAGCTCAACATCCCTCTTTCTTGAAGTTAACTATTTCCACCAGGAATGATGGTTCCAACATAACCAATTCCCATTATGAAGAATGCAATGGATTGTGGAAAGATGTAGATGAAGTAGGCATCAGTTGAGTATTTGCAGTCATAACAGGCACATATGAACAGATATATGGCCACAACTATTTCCAAGAGATTAAATCTGTAAAAAGAATAAGACTTTAATCAGAATTGATTCAAGTTTTTAAGCACAAAACTGAATTAAACTGGTTCAATCAATCAAATCAAAGAAGAGAATTCAAAATCCTCTGAACTGACCTGTCCTTGAACTTGAATCTTAACTTGCTGGTAGTAGAATCTGGTTTGGTCTTCATCATGTCTCCCAATTTCTCAGTGACAACCCATTCATTGACTCTTCCAATTTCTAGCAAACCGATGAGAACAGCTTTGCATCGATGCAATGCCATGACATTCTCAAATAACACCCAGAATATTACGAGGTGAAAGGAGCTGCATGCAATTAATTATAGAATCAGTCATGTTTCTTCAATTCTGCAATCTTTGTAATTAAATCCAGTTAATATCAGAAGCATATATATGTTAGAATAAGTAATGTATTACCAACCTTGGTGTTCCTACTGAATTGAGAAGAGTAATTGTAGTGGGGACATAAATGACTCCCCAAGAAGGGATTTCAACTTCAGGGAAGAAAACCGAGGTAGGGATTAGTAAGCAGTAAAAGAGAAAGGTCACAAAATGTGATACAATTCTCCTTGCTATGAAGAAGTTGTAGAGCACATAAAACTTCATCCCAATTGAAACTTCCTGCATTAGTTCAGATCAACACAATCTTAATAATTAGAAAATATAATCTTCTTTTTATGTTAGAGCAGTAATGTGAATTTTCTATCATTTAACTTAACGAGGAAAAGTATCAATAATAATGACCTTGGCCAACAAGACATTCCAGAATAGTTTTCTGAACAGGTTTGCAGGTCCACATGACCAGCGGTGCTGTTGGTATCTGTAAGCTTTGAAGGTGCTTGGTAGTTCACTGATAACCTACAAAGAAAAATACAGTAAATTTAATATAGGAAATAGAATTACATACTACTCTTTTGTCCTCCAATTGCATATATAATAGGGTAAATTATACGGAACTTCATTGACTGCAAACGTTGTGCGCAAGACCTACTTGTGCTTACAAATGTTCTTAGAACTCCCCTTCACTTCAATAGTGGCGCGCAAAGGCCACTTGGGTAGTTAGCCTTCTCATTAGTAAGTTAATGTTTAAATACTTTTATGCACTGAACTCCCCTGCGAGACCTTCATTTTCCTCTCTTCTCTTCTGCAACCCTAATCGAACACTTCTATGTGCCGACCAAGAGATTGCGTGACATTTCTCCTATGAACTTGTTGTTGGACAAATCAAGGTTCTATATTGATGATGGAGAAAATAGTAATGGTGGAATCCACCTAGAGAAGTCATTGGAAGGTAAATCCAGTGTCTTAAGTTGATGAAAGACTACAAGACTCGTTGGGATCTTTCCGCCAAAGTTGTTCTTCTTTAGAACTAGTGAAACGACGTATTGGTGAAGGGATGTGAATTTCGGGCCGAGGCGATTCCCACTGACGTTTAATTCAACAAGAGAAATCAAAGATTTGAGGTCTATCAGTGATCCGTTAAATGAGTTTCAACTAAATACCAGATTTTGGAGGCTCGTCATGGTCGATATCTCCATCAGAATCGCCCCAGCAAAGTAGCTCTAGCTCAAGTTAAGAATTTTGAGTGAAGGGAAGTGGTCCACCTTTCCCGACAACGGCCCCCAAAGGTCAAGGGCGACAAGGGAAAGCGTGGTCAGGCTGAGGAGCCGCAACAAAAATGATCAAAGGAAGGTCTCGAATGGGGGTTCGGCTCAAAAAGCGTTTAAACATTAACTTACTAACGTGAAGGCTAAAATAAGTGGTCTCTACGCACCGCTATTGAAGTGAAAGGGGTTTTGAGAATATTTGTAACCACATGTGAGTCTTGCGCACAATATCTATAGTCTATGAAGGTTTCGTACAATTTACCCTATATAATATAATTAAAATAATAATAATAAATCACCTTGACATCACCGAGGTATAAAAATTTCCACCCTGAAAGACCCGCTCTAACGGCTAAATCCATGTCTTCTACGGTGGTTCGATCTTGCCAACCCCCGGCATCACCAATTGCTTTAATTCTCCATACACCAGCAGTACCTACATGTAATTATAGAAAGTCTTAGCATTAATATATCATTAATATAGATCTATAATCTATTCGGCCATTTCTCGAAATCGACAACTTTATTGTAATTTCTCAAACTGGAATGTACATGCTAAAAATACCAGATCCACCCATTTTGTCCCCTGTAATGCATAACCGACTTTTGCAAAAAAAAATATAGAAAACAAATCTGGAAAATATGAAATATATTTTTTATAATAAAAATAGATTTTGAGGGTCTAAAAAAATTGGACCGAAAATCTTGAAAATATTAGAGACTTTTATCCAAAATATATAACACTAAATTTAAATTAAAAAATATTTTGACAATGCATCCTAAAGTCTCCAAAAAATCAAAGAAAGTTTCGCTCAATATTTTAGAACTTTGATAATTTTTGAAGATTTTATGATGCATTTTTATGGTCAAATGATCATTTTCATTTTCAAGAGTTTCACTTGAAACTCTTTATTTACAACGTTTAGGGTTTAGAGTTTAAGATTTAAGATTTAGAATCTAGTGTTTAAATAATAAAAAAAACTAAATTAGTGAATGATTTTTTTTTGTATTTTTTAAAATATTTTAGGATGCATTTTCAAAATATTTTTTAATTAAAATTTAATGTTATATATTTTGGATAAAAGTCACTAATATTTTTGATATTTTTCGTCTAATTTTTTTTTATACTCCTAAAATTTATTTTTATTATAAAAAATATATTTCGTATTATAGACTTTTGCTGGGGCGGTATTATAAAAACTTATTTTCTTTAACATATAAATTTCGGTTCGGAAAAAATTTCAATAAAGTTATTTCAATTTTAAAAAATTCATGTCATCTATTATTTATGACATATATAAAGTAAGTAAAGTACCATTGTAGCCAAAGAATGCCCATGCAGTGGAACCAGATTCCTGCTCCACCTTGAAATGGAAATCCATCGACATCTCCTGTGTTCTTGTCATCAAGCACTCAGAAGCATTCACTGCAATTAAAACAAATTTAACATATTATATAAAACATAAAATTATTTAATTTTTATAAATAACGAGATAATTATTACCAAATTTCCAACGAGCTTGAACGAGGGCAATGTTGGGATTATGGACCAGGAAGGGAACAGTTCGAATGAGGAAGTCGGACATAGGTTGGAAGTCCGCATCAAACATGGCGATGTACTCGCACGTGTCCACGTAGGCGTACGTCATCCCTACTTTGAGCGCACCTGCTTTGTATCCGTTTCGGTTTGCCCTCGTCTCATAACGGATATTTTTCCCCTTCTCGTGCCACATTTCACATTCCTTTTTTACCAGTTGCTGATGTGTACACGTGTGTAAACAAAAATAAATATATATATTACAAAAAGTAGATCTAATAATTGTGACGCGTAAAATAATTTTTTATTGATTAAATAAAAGTAAAGTATTGTTTGACCAAATAGACACAGAAAAGTAGAAAACACATTTTTTTGTAATATATGCCTAGATGTGGACCACTGACATAAATGTCATTTCCAGATGCGCAGTTGCCATCTAATTAATTAATTCCCAATTTCCTCTCCCAAAAGCTGATTAATTATAAGATACAACATACAAAAGCTGATCATTTCTCTCTCCCACTATCGGATTTGATAGATGACAAATTATGGATGCACGGCTGGCCACGGGCCACCCAATAAGGTTTGTCGCGTGAGCAGTCGGATCTTAATTTCATTAATCAAACACTCTTGTCGGATCCGCTTTTCCACGAAGACTTGAGTCGCAGCATTCGGGTTTATATTTTGGCATTACTATTGGATCCTAATTGTAAAAAACATTGACATTGACACTCACAAAATATGGCTGTCTTCCTCCGTTCCCAATTTATGCTTTTCTGAGGATATAATTAGAGGGGATGTGATTCGCGTGTTGGCAAAATACTAGACGACGTGCTCCGATTGGGTGCCAGCTAATGGACTTTGCATCCGCGACCACGAGACGTCGATATTAAAATCAACGGTTTCCAAACTATTTTAAATTTTTAATGCAGCTGGCTCAACTACTCGAGTTAAAATATATAGGCCAGGAATTAAAAATTCCAACGCCCTAAATCGAATGTTTGGACCGACCGGCCGGTTTAGTTCGGTCCATTTAACCAAAATTTAATTGATTCTTAAAATTGAATGAAATTTGAGCACTATTACATTGGTTTTGATGAAATTAAGAAATCACATTTCTAATTAAGCACATATATATTGATTATATAAATTTATGAAAAGATTAGGGTAATTAATTACCTTGACTTCTAGGTCGGTCGAGTCATCGAGAACTTGGATTATGATTCGATCTTCCGGCCAAACCAGATTGCACGCTGCTCCAATCGACAATTGATACACCTGCGATTAATGTAATTACTAATTAAATAATTATTTTTGGGTGTATAAAAACTTAAATTAAAGCAGAAAAATGAGTACATAAACCAGTGTAGATATGTTTGATTAAATAGGTAAGTAAAAGATGAGAATGCAATCACCTCCTTCTCGTTGTACATCGGAATCTGGACCAAGACCATCGGAAAAGCCGCAGTGCCCTTCTCTTCGTCCACCTCCAGGGGGTCGCACTTGTAGATCCTCGCCGGCCGGCGGCGGAAGACCTTGGCGTAGAGGCTTATGAGCCCCATCGAGACCTTCTCCACCAGCACCATCAGCGACATCACCAAGCACACCACCACGGCGGCCCTGATAAGCGGCACCACCACCCACGCCCGCAGCACCCGCCATGCCGCGCCTATCGCGACCTCCGGTGAGGCCACCAGCTCGTACAGCCGCAACAGCACTGCAGCGAGTCAAATCGAAGAGCGATGAGAATGAGTTCGCAAGCAAAGCACAGGAGCGAGCAATAAATACATTACCTTCTTCCATTGCAGCGCAGTACTGAGCGAGCAGAGGACTGATGAGTGATGAGCTTAAGCTTGCATATATACGAGGGAGGATTAAATAAGGGGGGCGTTTGGTTACCCGCAAGTGTAAATGCTGCAAAATCTATTTGCATGCAAAAGCAAATGCCCGTAAATAGATTTTGCAGTCTACCGTTTGGTTGCCCGCAAGTAGAATTGCAACTTCTATTTGCAAGCATTTGGTTGGCCGCAAATGGAAGTTGTAATTACACTTGCAACTTGCAACGTGCAACTTGTATCTTACGAAATTTTTCGGGTCGGGTCGGGCACGAATTTTCTCAAGTCGGGCTGAGCCGGGCCGGGATGGGATGGGTCGAGCATGCACGAATTTATCCGGGCCGGGTACAAACTTTTTCGGGCAGGGCACGAACTTTTCGGGTCGGGTCGTGCACAAATCTTTTTGGGCCGGGCCGGACACGAATTTTTTCGAGTCGGCCCGAGCCGGACCGGGACAGGTTGGGCAGTGCACGAATTTTTTCGGGCAAGGCTGGACCGAACACAATTTTTTTTTCGGGCTGAGCACGAATTTTTTTTGAGCTGGGCCAGGAAACGAATTTTTTCAGGTCGGGTCGGGCAGGAATTTTTTCGGGCTGGGCCGAGCACAAATTTTTTTTGGCCGGGAACGAATTTTCTCATGCGGGGTCGGGCATAAATTTTTTGGGCCGAGCCGAGTCAAGATGGGCAGTGCACGAATTTTTTCGGGCAAGGTTGGGCCCGATGCGAATATTTCGGACTGGGCATGAATTTCTTTTCGTGTTAGGTCGGGCTGGGCATAAAATTTTTTGGGTCGGGTCGGGACACGAATTTTTTTGGGCAGGGCTGACCACGAATTTTTTTGGGCAGGGCCAGGCAAGAATTTTTTCAGTCCAGACCAGACACGAATTTTTTTGGGGCGGGCCGAGCATAAAATATTTTGGGCCGGGTTGGGCATGAATTTTTTGGGGTTGGGCCGTGCAGGAATAATTTTGGGCCGGGCAATGCACGAATTTTTTCGGGTCGGCACAAGTCGGGCAGTGCATAAATTTTTTTGGGCCGGGCCGGGGTACGAATTTTTTTTGGGCAGGGCCGGGCCGACAGTGAATTTTTTCGAGCCAGGCTGAGCATGAATTTTTTCGGGCTAGGCCAGGCACGAAATTTTTGAGTCGAGCTGGGCACGAAATTTTTCAGGCCGGGTTGGGCACGAATTTTTTCGGACCGAGCCGGGCTGGGACGGGCCGTGCAGTGCACGAATTTTTTGTGACCGAGCCGGGCTGGGACGGGCCGTGCAGTGCACGAATTTTTTGGGTCGGGTCGGACACAAATTTTTTCGGGGCGGGACGGGCACGAATTTTTTCGGGCCGGGCCGGGCACAAATTTTTTCGGGCCAGGCTGGACACGAACTTTTTTGGGCCGTGTCGGGCATAAATTTTTTGGGTCGGGCCTGGGACAAATTTTTTCGGGCCAGGCTAAAAACTTAGGCCCGACATGATTTGTCTGACAAATCAATAATTTTTAATTTTTGTATAATACTGAAAATATATTAAAAAATCTATCAAATGACATCATATGTAAAATCTGACACTACCATCAGGTTCAGCACGCAAAACCTACAACTTTGATATTTATCTCGTCTTCATCCGACGACTCTACGTCGCCAAAATTAATTATTTTTCAATACTTAAATTATTGCATTTGCAGCCCGCAATCTTGTATTGCGGGTTTTTTGTGCTGCAATTCCACTTGCGGCCCGCAAATGATATTTGAAATACAAGTTGCAACTAGTAAATGCTGCAAAATGATTTTGCAGCCAACCAAATAAATTTGTTATCTAAATGCTGCTGCAACTAGAGTTGCAGTATTTGTACTTGCGGGCAACCAAACGCTCCCTAAATGCACGTTTCAGATTGAGGGGGGAGGATGATTGATGATTGTAGTAAGGAGGGGGTATTAATAGATTAAAAAAAGTAATGGATCCAGATCCAGAACGCGGCCGTAGAACGAGGGAGAGGAAACTTTTTTTTATTATAAAACAAGTTAACAACCAACACCCTCAGTCAGGTTGTACTCAAGTGTCGGGTAAAGAAGTCAGAGGAAACTCAGCCGTCATTTCTCGCCAATCCCTTGAGCACCACCATAGTTCTCCCATAAAGGATAAATTTCATTCAAATGCATCATTTATTATAACCCTCCTATTCTCACCAGCTAGAATAACACTCTCTGATCCCATTACATCTTCAATTCTATTCAATCCCTCTCAATTTACCATTTCAATTTAGCATTTTCAATTATTTATTTTGAATATTTTTTTGGCAGCCTTCCCTTATCTATTTGAGTCCCCAAATATTTAAGAGGTAAATTGCCTTCTTTTATCCCCGTCAATTTTTTTTTTTTTTTTAAAGCTTCTATAACACTTGAAAAGTATACCTCAGATTTAACGAGGAAGAGGAATTACTAAATTACTTTATTGCTAATTTCTGGATCCAGAACATAGGATCTTTTATTCCAGGAAGCGGAATCATATTTCTAAAATTTCAATTTTGCCCCTTCATTTCACCTGCCACCTGTATTAGATATTGGATGAGCTGGTTTTTATTTCCTTCCAAATTGGCTTTTTCTTAAAAATGCAGTTTTTTAATTGAAATGACTCGACATGAATCAACTTTTGTTGCTAATTAAATTTCATGACTTTAAAAAATCATTAGTGATTTCCCAAAATTGAAGTTTGAGGAATGAAAAATCCTAAATTTTTTTAACGTGAAAATACTCATTTTACCATCAGACTTTGACAAAAAAAAATAATTAAAAAATAATTAAAAAATAATTAAAAATTATAAAAAATAATTTTAATTTATAAAATATATTTTCACGATGAAAAAAATCTTAGAGTCTAAAAAATATATTTTTAAACTCTCTAGTACATTAGAGATTTTTTTTGCATAAAATCTATAAAATTAAATTTAAATTAAAAATTATAAAATATTTTGGTATAATTTTTTTTTGGATCATAGTACCTCTTTTGTGTCGTAAAAATATTTTATGAATTAAGATTAATTTTTTAAAATCACGAAGTTATTATAGACTTTGGACAAAAATTTCTTATGAGTTAATTTTTTTCGTTTATAATAATTTTATAATTATAAAAATAAAATTTAATTCATTATGATATATATTAAATTTTTGGTCAAAGTCTAGTAAAATAGGTATTTTGGATATTACGTCTTGGTCCGAGTTTAAGAATTTCTACATCCAAAATTTAGATTTGTGAATTTTCACATTCCAAAATTTGATTTTGGGGAATTGCTGAAAAATCATCATAAACCCAATGCATTATAATACTAGTGAAAATAATTTAGTTTATTAGTGTTTTGATAAAAAGTATATAACTAATTAAAAATTTGTCCGAAAATTTTAAAAAGTTGTATAATATTTAATTTTAACAAATGAGTTTATTTTCATATAGCATATATTATTGTTTAGGTCTTTCAAAGAATATAAGATTGAAAAAAAATATAGATTAATAATGTTTTGAAAAAAAGTTTTTAACTACTCAAAGAGTTTTGACCAAAAGTTTTGAATATCTTGAAAATTTGTAAAAAAATTTATTTTAATGCATGATTTTATTTTCATATCACATATACTAACTCTTAGATATTTTAAAAATTATAAGACTGAAAAGAATTTAAATTACTAGTTATTCTTATTTGAAGTCGGAGGTGCCGTAGGTCTTCGTGCCTCTTGAATTCGAATGATGAGTATGAAATTTGAATCGATTTTTAATTTGGAGGGGAGATGAAAAGAAAGGGTAAAATTGGAATTTCAAAAAATAATTTTAATTATGGAAATAAAAGTCCCCATGTTTGGGATCCGGAAAGGGACGAGTTATTAAAATAGCTCTCACTCTCTCACTCTCTCACTCTCTCACATGGCAGTGTATCGCATCTCCGTCACTTTGTGTACTCTCTTTGTTTGTAATAATTAATGTGGGGGAAGACTGGGACTGAATTATATAACCATTGCGGGCAGTTATATAATAATTATAAAATCTTTATTCCTCGTTAGGTTTTGCTTGAGATCGAAGTTGAACAGTTAACGCTAGGGAGAGCAATAATATCCATTTAGACAAATACATGCAGATATTTATCTATTTACGATGGATATGAAGGGTAGTTTTCTATCCGCGGGGATTTCGCGAATAATTTTTTTTATCCGTTTATTATATGAAACAGATACAGGTATTATAATACCCGTACTCGCGGGTACCCATTACCCGCGAGAATTAATAAATTATAATATTATTTTAGACATATATACTAAAAAAATCCTAACCTAATTCAATATCTATATACTTTATGTTTTGAAACATTATGATGATATTGTTATCCAAATATTGTGTGTTTATCAAAATAAAATTATTATACTTGAAGTTGTTATCAAAATACTTGAAGAGTTGAAGAGTTATTAAAATAAAGTGATTTATATTTTTTTAAAAATATCATGAGTACCCGCCAATACTCGTGGGTATTCATCCTCCGTGGGTAATTAAAATGAGTATCCATTTTTAATACTCGCGAGGAATAAATGAGTAGCGATTACTCGTTTATTTCGTAGGGTGAATAACGAGAAGGCATCTCTCGTATTCATCTCGTCCCGTTGATATTTCTGCTTAACGTAGGAGGAAGAAATGTCCCTTTCGTAGTTTGCTTTTGATTGTAATTATTGTTCGTCTTCATCATTTATCGATATAAACGCATGACTTCTCATCCCATTTTCCCAGCTCTGTGCATCGTCCAATGAGCATCTTATTTTTCACAAAATTCCAGTGCGATTTTGTTTTTGCCATCATTATATATACTTGAAGTTGTTATCAAAATACTTGAAGAGTTGAAGAGTTATTAAAATATAGTGACTTATATTTTTTTAGAAGTATCATGGGTACCCGCCAATACTCGTGGGTATTCACCCCTCGCGGGTAATTAAAATGGGTATCCATTTTTGATACTCGCGGGGAATAAATGAGTAGCGATTACTCGTTTATTTCGTAGGGTGAATAACGAGTAGGCATCTCTCGTATTATCTCGTCCCTTTGACATTCCCGCTTAAGGAGGAAGAAATGCCCCTTTCGTAGTTTGCTTTTGATTGTAATTATTGTTCGTCTCCATCCTTCATCGATATAAACGCGTGACTTCTCATCCCACTTTCCTAGCCCTGTGCATCGTCCAATGAGCATCTTATTTTTCACAAAATTCCAGTGCGATTTTGTTTTTGCCATCATTACAATTTTGTGCTCAAAAATCTTTTGTCGTGACGGTGAATACTTAATAATCCGTGCACAAATCCCCCAAAACACACAGCCGTATTTGCCTGCTCTCCACGTGTACTTTGAGTGAGGAAGATCGTGGTTCAATTAGGCATGAGTTGCAGAGAAATTAATATTTGGTTAATTAATTAGCATTTATGATAAATGCATATCTCAACTACGTCCGAATCTAATTTTATATGATTAATGATGTTCATATATTCTGCATCGTAAACCTCCATAGATGAACCCATTGTTTTGTATTAAGTTGGGCAAATAGGCAACTTGTTTGTGCATGTGCTGAATTGCAAATCGAGTCAATTACTTGTACACTTTTCTAAATTTAATGAGCACAAAATATAGCATATTGCATGCATATATATATAGCTAGCAAGCAAGCAAGCATGGGTATAATTAATTGCAAGACATGCAGTAACGGAAACTTGTGGGTTCTTTAATTGAAGCTACCACATGCCTATCGGCATTGATGATCAATAGGTTCTTGATAAACCCCACAAAGATTTTGGATTAATTATCTGAATTTTAAATTTAATTATAACATTTGATTTGATTAAAATTTAATATAATTCAATTAATTAATTTGAGATCTTGCCCGGATTTTAAAAAAGCCGGCCCAAGTTACCGGTTTAATCAGGTCAAAATGGAGAATCGGGATTGAGTTTGAAATCAATATAAATTTAGTATGACTGTAAAAAATACTTATTGAAGATAATATTAAATTGTTTGTATAATAATAAATGTCAAGTAGATCGGCGGTTTTGTGAGCGGCGATGTCGGCGGAGATGACTGTGAAGGAAAATGTGGCATCACATGCTCACATTTCCCACGCTTATATATAATCTGTTCAAACAATTAATAATAAAGACAAGCGAGGACTTATATACATCATAACAAAAAGTATATTTATAGTGATATTATATTGTATAACGACACCGCGTCATGTACCAGATGCTGCATAATTTACTATTGCAAATGCAATTATATTTTTTATTTCTAGAAACCAATAATGATGTCGCATTATACCTCGTGATTTTTTTAAAAGTCAACGTGGTAATCGAAGTCGACGCGATACTACAAATCATTCTTTTTAAAAAAATGAAAAATAAATGTCAATTTCGAGTATTTATTTATTTTTTTATAAAAAAATTAAGCACGAGCAAGTCAAGTTGGGATCTTCTCCCTGACTTTGGATCCGATTTTTGTTTTCAATTTGGACCAGGACCTTATATAATTGATCAAAATTCAAATATTAAGCATTGGGGGGATTTCATTCTTCTTCGCCTTCCCACGTCACCTAAAATGGTTTGAATCCCTAAAAAAGTAAATAAGATGTGAGAATCTCCGTGGGCCTTGATTTCTGTTATGTTTGGTTGACTCAGAATGTTGGTATTGTGCATTTTATTCTTGTGGTCCGAGTCATGAGTTTTTGTCAAGACCTTATATATCTAATAACTCTAGTTATTATTATTATTATTATTGAAAAAAAAATTATATTCTATTCAAGAGAGATGAACAATATTACAAGTTGGAGGGAGAGTGGAGAGAGACAGAGGTAAAAAGAATCGAAGACCAATGGAGGCTCACATGAACCAAGAAGCATGAAAGCAAAAGCAAAAACAAAAACAAAAGGGCCTAGGGTAGTAGTAGGTAGGCTGTCGCCGCCTCAGCCGCAAGCACAGGGGCCGAGCGAGTATATCCTTCAAAGATATGCAAGTTTCTCTCAAACCAAATCCAAGATCTCTAAAACATGACGAGCCGGTAGAGCCGAGGATCCACGGAGAGCTGAGAAGAGCTTCTGTCCCAGGGGCGAAAATCAAAGGGAAGAGAAGCGGAGCCGAAGAGCATGAGGAACAAAGACCAGCCATTGCGAGTGTAGATACATTCGTAAAATAGGTGAGAATGTGACTCATCCAAAACTCTACAGAGCAAATAGGTGACATCCACCTGGATATTCCTTGCGAAGAGGCGATCTTTAGTTAACAGACGCTTCTTTTCAACCTACCAATTATGCAAGGAGATCGCAAGGGGGCAGTCCTTATGCCAAAGGAAGGTAAACCAGGGATTAGAAACTCCCCTGAAATTCAGAAGCTGATAAAGGGAGCTTGTGGTAAAAACTCCACTACTAGTCCATTTCCAACCAATCGAGTTGACCCCCACATGATGAAGAAAGGGCACTAGCTCGAGCGCGAGATTTTGTAAAAGGCGCGAGGGGATCAGATGGCGAAAAAGCACATGCCATCCTTCCTCAGAAGAAGCCTCCGCGATAGTAGCATCGAGGTTGCAAGCCACAGAGAAAAGAAGGGGCAAGGAATCTCGCCGACGAGATCCATTCGCCCACAGATCTAGCCAGAAATGAAAAGACGGACAAGTCCGCCCTAATCCATGGGTCGAGGAACTTCAGCCTGGGATAGAGCATCGAGATGGTGTCTTGTTATGGTAAGCCCTCCGACTGAAGAAGCCTCCAAAACCATTTACCTATACGCGCGAGATTGTGAGCAGAAAGATCAAGAACTCCCAGACCACCTTCAGTCTTGCTTCGAGTGATCAAATCCCAACGCACGAGACATTTACCTTGCACAAATAAATTTCTCTTCCCTGCCCAGAGAAATGTCCGCCTCCTATTATCTATTGCCTTGATTACCCACCGAGGAGCCTGAAAGATGAAAAATATGTATGAGGCTTGGCTCGTGAGGATGTTGTTGATGAGAGTGAGACGGCCAGCACGAGATAGAAGAGGCCCCTGGCAGGAGTCGAGTTGCCTATCGAACTTAGTGATAACCTTTATCCAATCCGCCTTAGAGGGCTTATCGACCCTCAGGGGGAGGCCCAAGTAGTCTAGCGGGAAGGACCCCACAGAGCAGCCAAGGAGGACTTCTTCTCAGTATCTCCTCCAATGTGAATAATTTTGGTCTTATTTATATTAAGTTTGAATCCAGAGCAAAGCTCAAAGCAGCGAAGAAGAAGACTGAAGTGACAGATGGAATCCTCAGAATCTCTGCTAAAGAGTAGGAGATCATCGACGAAAAGCAAGTGTGTAATCCCACCTGGGAAGAGAAGAGATAATGCCCCCGACACAAGATTGTTCTCTACGGCCCTAGTGATCAGTCTAGAAAGAACATCCACCACCAAAATGAAAAGGAGTGGGGACAGAGGATTGCCTTGGCGCAGACCCCGACGATGCCTGAAAGGTCAACCCTCGGAACCGTTGGTCAGAATGGCTGAATTTGCCGAAGCGAGAAGAGACTCGACCCAACGAATCTAACGAAGTGGAAAGCCTCTAACCTCGAGGAGACACAATAGAAACATCCAATTGACCGAGTCGAAGGCCTTCTCGAAATCAACCTTAATGAGACAGACATCTCGATCCATCTGCTTGCACCCCCATGCCGTTTCCGAGGCGGTCATGAATGCTTTTTATGATCAATAATATACTTTTACTTGTCTTGATATAAGAAGACATCTGATAAATTTGATAAGAAACAAGAAGAATAGCCTTTTTCAGTCTTAACGATCCTTACAATCATACAATTTAATTTCCATCCTCTCAAACTAGCTATCAGTATATATCATAATTAAGGTAAACCTCTTTACACTAAAATAATCTCACTGTATGCTATTAACATTAACTAGTCTGTCATTTGAAGTGTGTGATGTAAGAAGCGCTTTAAATTGTTTGTTTAGAGAAAAAAAAAAGGGTTCCTATCCTCACATCTATCAAAAAACCAATATACTTGTAGCAATCAACTCATGCATGAAATTGATTTCCTGCAAGTTGTGAATCCATCCAGAACTTGCAAAGCAGGAGGTCATCAGCATTTAGCAGACTTCTCCGAGAAGATATCAGCGATTCAATCCGATGCTGCTGGCCTAATTCTCCTATAAGACACATTACAGCTCACAGCATATTGGTTGGTGGTTCTCATGGAGTTTCTGCCACAGACATAGCAATTCCCTGGGTTCCTGGTAATGAGCTACCATGTACCCATTTCCACACCCATCACTATGAATCCTCATCTCATTCACATAATTTATGTGCACCCCTTCTTTCTTCATCTCCTCTATCCAAATGCCCATTGCAACGTCCTCTAGCTTGAACATCTGCATCAACACCATCCTAGAGGTTCAGTTTGGAAAATGAATCCCAAATGTTTCTTTACGGATAGAGAAAGTGGTGAAGGCAGGACTTCACACCAGGACTTTTGCTATCAGAGGCAAAGGGATCTTACTCTTGCGAAATTAAATAAGATAAAACAAAGTCCATGTCTATATCTTAGTTATAGTTAAGTAGGAGAGGAGGGAATGGCTGCTTACCTTTAAACGCCCTTTTTTATACTTCTTATAGACTGTCTTCGCAATGTCACGCGACACCACGTATCCGGGACCATGAGCCCAAGGTGGATACTTCTCCTCAGGCCATTCCTTTATGACAAGGAAGGATGAATGAGTAGAGCAGAAGAATGGAAGGTTGCAAAAAATAAGTAGAACAATGGAAGAAAGCTAAGCGGCAATCACAAAGCATAATCTTCACAGATTTTTAATCACCTACATAAAAGCATGATCTCAGTGACATGCATGAGGTTCCCACCATTGTGGGGTATGAAGAACTTATATGTGCGATTGTATGTAGCCTTACCATTGAGTAGTGGTTGTATCTATTAAGAATATAAATGTATAGATTGGTCTCTCTTCTGACAGCTTAAGCTTTTAGAAAAATTGGTCATCCAATCAAATTTAACATGATAACAGAGTGGAGGTCCTGAGTTTGAATCCTCCTAGCATCAATATCAAAAAAAATATGTACTACCTCAATTAAGTCAATCCACTTGTTAGGCTTGGGTCAATCTCCTCAAGTTCATCCGCCCACAAGTGAGGGAGAGTGTTAAGAATATAAATATACATTGCTCCAACCCTGACCTCTCTCATTTAGCAATGGTTTCAATCTTACTGTTGTGATTTTTAGTCAGCTATTATAGAAGATAAATCTACTTTCCCTAAAGATATAAAAGAAGCTAAAAGGAAGCTTTGGGATCCTAATACATCTACCATGAAGTGAACCTTTACTGGTTTGAAGCAGAAAAATTAAGCATGCTTCTTTGTAAAGTAGTGTGAGCACAAATGTAATCATAGAAACATACCTGGGGGGTTATATACCACTTGCTTTCAGGATCTCGCTCAGGCTGAGACTCAAGGTTGATCCGTCCAAAAAGTAGCCCATGCGTAACATTCTCTCTTTTCAATGAAGCAAGCAACTCATCAACACGAACAAATGCATCATCATCCGTTTTCATTATGTACTTTGCAGATAAAATTTTTGTCTGTTAGATGAAGAGAAAAGTTAGAGACCATAAACTAAGTTTTTTTGAAAAAGGAAGTTTATAAGGGCAAGTCCACTTACCCCATAAATACAAATGGCTAGGGTCTTCCATGTGATGAGTGTATAATAGTCAACAAATGGCATCAACTGAATATCTCCATATGCGCGGGCCTCGCTCCACAGTTCCTCATTTACCATTTGGTTTTTGTGCTATTTGAAACCCATAAAGGAAAAAAGTTATGGTAGCTCTATTAAGGATCATTTCAGCAATCAAACTAATTGTCGAACCATATTAACTTAAACAGGTTGTCTTTTTTAATAAATTTATTTTTAGGTCTTCTATTACCTCGCACTACTTATAGGGCTACAAAGAAACTCAAGAGGTAGCATGATTCTAGGAAATTCTCTTACCAGACCTACGAAAAAACGCACAGCAACAGACCCAGCCCGAACAGCTTCATACTGCTTCCATGTTCTTCGAACTGCCATTCTTTGTTTGAAATTGTTTGCCGTCGAAAAGACACCAATAAAAAGGTCCACAGCTTTGTGATTGGGTACCGGAGTTGACTTTAGTATATCCAGATCCATAACATGCTCTAAATCCTCCAAAGTGGGTAAACCACTAGCAAGGACAGATATCAATTGTAAGTCTCCTAAAATGCTTACCTCATTAACAAGCCATGGCTCCAACCCCTGAATGAATAATTACAAATATATTCAAATTAAATGAATCGCTACTTACAAACATATATATAATGTAATATATATAATGTTAGATGACTGAAAAAATAAAACAGACAAGCGGGTAAGAATAGTACATCTCGGTAAGCAAATGAAGTAATGTGCTTCCCATCTACACTCATCTGGATTCCCTTCAATCCCATCCTAATAGTAGCAATGACAAGATGTCCTTGTCTAAAAGGGAAATATCTTCTAGATTTTGTAGCCACTTTTGGGATCAAAGATCTTTTAGAAAAACTGTAGGGGTTATTAGATGTAACAATCTCTGTGTATTTACCCACCATGGAATTGCATTTCTCTAAATCATCCACTGCAAGGAATACATGGAACCTAATATTTCATTAGTAGGAATCAAAAACTATGAAAGGAAGTTCTTACATAGTATGCACCATAATAAGGCTACATGAAAGACATAACCTCTTTTAAACACATAAGGAGTTGAACAATGAGTGAGAAAAGTATATGATGGATGCAATTTTTGTTATAGCAATTTGATAGCACAAAACCCTCAGTAGTAGAAGAAAAAAAAAGTACATGTTGCTAATCAGATATTAAACAAGAGTAGGGGAAAACACAAATCCTAGTCTCCACTATCTCATATTTTTCCAATCATAAATTTAGCTTTGTGGCATAGTGGTAGTGACAAATAAAGTAATATATATAACTTATTTACAAAGTTTCTAAGAACATAATCTTAGTGCAATTATGGATATCTGCTTCATATCAAAAGTGAAATTACTACTTTTATGATAATAGCACAAAATTGTTTGTTGTGCATACAGATGATGGAAAGATAGAAATATACAAAGAACTAACTGAAAATACAAATAAATAAATAGGAAAAATATGATTACAGTGAACATTTTTAATTAGATTGTTAAAATAATAAATTAAGATCTAGGCATAGGTGCTGTTGTATGTGTTTAGTTTGACATAAGTCCAAGGGGGGTTAAAAGATCATGTCCATGAAAATAAATACCTTTCCCGTTATCTTCAGCATCAGGAATCGGGCAGCGCTCCTCCTCACCCCAATCATCAGCTGGAGTCCATGTATTTTGGACGATCACAGGATCCTCAGTTATTTGATCACCACTAAGACGGACATTGTAATGCAAGATGATAGGAGGATCTGGTTCCCCTGGAAGTTCAGCGCCTCTTAAATCAATCCGAAAATCACCAATCAGGCCACTTGGAGTGCCAATTATAGTAATCGAGGAACCTTGAACCAGTCCACAAGGAAACAATAACTTAAAACCATCATAATTGAATTCCGAAGCATTCATTCTTCTAATAGAATATGGGCATAGTTTCTCTTTGGCTTTTGGTTTGGCAGTTCCATTTCTTGAACCAATTAATTTTTCCTCTTCAACTGAAGTCATAAGACTTTCCCATGCAGCTTCAGCTTCCCGCATTGCTTCAACTGCATTAGGTAAGGCCTTAGAAATGTTCACTAAGTGTTCCAAATAATTCCAAGTTTGTAGCGACCGTAACTCTGAATCAGATAGATTTCTTGGACAAAAAAGTTTGGAGACCATTATGCCTGTAGATATTATTTGTGAGCCGTTTTCGGGATTATGAACTACAGGAGGGTCCTCTGGATGCAACAAGTAAAGATGGTCTGATGAATTAGCGGAGGGATTACGAACTACAGAAGGGTCCTCTGGATGCAACAAGTAAAGATGGTCTGATGAATTAGTGGAGACAGTAGTTTCAACCAAAGGTCTTTGGAGAGACCTTTCAACCAAAGGATTCTCCAATATTCCAAACCTCAGCAGCAGCAAACAAAATAAGAACACTAGCACTACACCCGAATACCATTTTTTCATCTTTCATAAAACAAGCTTTGCGACAATATTTCTGGAACTTTTATATCCTAAACTGAAAGCTTTTCTAGATGAAAAGAGGCATAGAAGTCCAGAACAAAGCTTGCCGTTTGAAGAAGAGCCTTCATCTAAGGTGCTGCTTTGGTAAAAGCAGCCACTCTGTCAACCCCACTAGCATTTTTCTGGGGTAAAAGAACAAAACAAGGGTGAGGCTCATAAAAAATTTATAATTTGAAAGTCGAAGGTAAACAAACAACATGAGGCTACAAAACTGGAAATATACCAAAAAATTCAATCCCTGCAAGCATATATCCAACAATAACATGTCAGACAGATTTATATTTATGAAGTGGAACACACATCAGATTGATGAGTTTCTTTGTACACAGCAGGCTCAAATTTTCCAGAACAAAAAACACCATTCAACTGCAGTTCCAAACATAATTCAATATTGAAAGCAAAACTTGTGAGCTTAACAGCATATTGTTAACAAATTCGAGAAATATAGTAATTCAAAAGCTAAAAAAGAAAAATGGCAAGCTGAGTTAACAAACAAGAAGATTATAGCAGTTCACCAAAGGCAAAGCAATTAAAAGCACCCATATTTTATAAAATGTTACCTTTTGACCAGAACTATGTTGAACTTAAAACGAGAGATAGCATTAATTCACTAAATGAAGTAGTCTTATATAGGCTTTACAAGACATTTTGATAATTCCTAAAGACTCGGTAATTAACCGATAATACCCACTACACTAACATGATAAATAAATATAATTAAAGGATAATTACAAGGCTTGGTCAACCAAGCCTCGCCCATCTTGAAGTCGTGTTGCATTATCTTCAACTAGAATCGTAATCTTTATCAGTTGAATGAGTGTCGAGTGTCAAGTGTCAACAGCAGAAAAATATTGGAATAGAAAATGAAAGGAAAAAAAAAGAAGGCTGTTATTATAATAATGTAACAAAGTTATTTTTTTTTAAAAAAGAATAATGTAACAAAGGATTTCCTATTTAGAAAAATGAGATTTAGATGAAAAGTGATTGGGTAATGAACAATGCGAGAGAAACATAAGAAACAAGGCGACATAAAAATTAGGCAAATGGCAAGCCTTGAGCAATAGACGAAGGCAAACACAATTCCAACCCTTCAATTGTGAGCAAAGTTGAAAAGAGGCGAAGAAAAGAGACTACGAAACAAGACAACTGCCAAAAATTAAGCAAATTTGTAAGTGTGCACATCATCCTAAAGCACCCCTAAAAGATTCATCTCCTCATTCATGATTCACACAAGAATCTAAAGACAATACAAAGACTGCAATGCCACCAATCCAAGTAGAAAGATCAATCTAAATTATGCGTTAATACAGCCTACCAAAAAAAAGAGGGAAAAGGACAAAATTGAAGCACTTCTAGGGATTGCAAACTCAGTAAGTACAAATGACAACGAAGGAATACCATTATCAAACGGAGGAGGAAGAAGAAGTAGCCACATTCTAGATCTAAAACCGTCCACCTTACCATGAAATAGCACTTCACCGCGTTGCAATGGCTCAAATAGTGCACGAATGAAAGAGAGTGAGAGTAAGAAATCAAGCCGCACCTTTGTTCTCTGCATTACCACCCTCTGGTGAACAAATCGAGGCAGAAGGAGGTGGGGTGGCGATGATCTCAACGAAGGCAAATGCATATAAAAGAGGCTTCTTTGGTTTGCTTGGCTTGGATCCCATGTTGGATTCTTCGGATCTATCATTAATAGTAGCCGGAATTCATACATCAAGTCCTCAACAAGAGGAGAAGACTACATATATACTACTGTGGACCAGATTGCGGAGGAAGAAGGCACAGTTGGACTTCAACGACAACGACCGCCTATCGCTCAGTACCTACAAGGCAATAAACATAAACATGACAACAACGTGGGCGACAGCTGCAAGTCTGCAACAGTACTTTTATTTTTCTTCTTTTTAATTAGTCAGAAATCTAATAAAATGTGCAAGATAGATTTAATGAATGTGAGTGAAAGCATAGTTAAATGTCTGCGTTAAAAATCTTAAGGCGGGTTCCTCAATTTGATTCTTAAAGTTTCACATTAACACCTAATTTGTAAATATCTTAATTAAGAAATTTTATCTTAACTTCATTTTAGTATTCCTTACATGGTATAATAACTGATTTTAGTAACTGATGGGTCATAACTTTACTGGTTATGAGCTTTTGCTTTTATTTTCCGTAATGCACCTAATAAAATTGTATTAACTCATGATGAGTTCAAGCTATCAAAATTGTGATCAAATATGCCATTAATTAGAATTGGATCAATTATTGAATTATGTGAAATATGTTATTGGGATGTGTAATAGCAGAATTGATTATTATTGGTCTAGTAATACAATTTATTAATGATATTTTGTTTTTGGTAGGAAAATTGGATCTTGTTCAATTCAAAGTTGTTTAGAAATGTAAAAATGAGGCAGCAAATTGGCTTGCCAATTGTGTCAGAAAGAATTGCTGTAATTTTACTTGGGAGGATAAGTGGTCTCTGATTTACTTAAGTTTGTAATTTTGGATGGTGTAATTGTTGGAGTAAAGGACCACACAAGAGGAGATATGAATAGTGTTATTATAAAATTAAGTTTATTTCTGATTTTAAATGTTTCTTTCAATTCTAGGATAAACAATATAAATCAAATGAATAAATGCCGAAACAATAGTAAACAAGTAAGCACACGAATAAATAGGCAATGTCAACACAAAGATTTATAATGATTCGACAATATTACCTATTGATCCACTACCTAAGCATCCCGTTGGAATTTCATCATAAACCCACATAGTTAAGTTCCTTTACAGTGAGAAATTTACATCGGAAGGTATCCGTCTTCTCCCTGAAGACACATTCCCATCTCACTCTTCAAGAACACTCTAAACCTAGTTTACAACATTGGATTTATGCCTCTAAACCAAGGCAATCACTCAAACTCAAGACCTAATAATCTAGGTCATTAGCAAGCTTTAAATGACAACAAATTTAAGCACAAATACAATAGAAATAGAGCAATAAATCAAAAACATAAAGTACTTAGCTCCAATACAACTACAAAAACAACCTATATAGCTCATCTTGTTGACTTATGATGGATCGAATCAAACTTGGAGGGAAGAACAAAATGGTAAGCCCACAAGGCTAGCTAGGGTTTGAAAGAATATGACTCAAATAAAACTCTTTGGTTTCGAACCTAGCAAGGAACCAAGTTATATAGGTATAAGAAATGAAGATAGGGCTCGGGTTCAATGATATAAACGATCATAAATCCAACTACCCAATTCGATCCTAGGCTGGATGGGTCCACCGAACATCAGCCCAGGTTAATTCGGCCAAAAATTAGTATTTCAAACTGAATTTCACGAATCAAATTTTCGGGTGTCGGTTTCGAGTTTTGATAGTTTCTTCATCATCAATACACACTATAGGGATAATACACGCGTTCTAAACCCAAAAACTTAAACTCTAATCCTTCATCCGATTTTTCTAATTTCGCACTGATCTTTTGATCGCGAATGTCACGTTACTTGACTTATAATCTGAAATTATTTATCAAACGAAATCATTAATTTCGAGATTGTTATAATCAAAATCGAAATTAAGATCAATATTGAAAACCTTAGGTCAATAATTCATTAATAATATCTCTAATCTTTTGAGAAAAAAAAACTTTATTTTAGTATTCCTAATTTTTAATATACTTAACTTGCAGTTAATTAGATAATATGGTTAACATGAATTTTTTTGTCAAAGTTTTAAAATTTTAAAATTTTAATTCTCGCACTTCGAAACAATATCAATCTTATTTTGTTTTGATTTAGTCATTTTATTCCAAAAAAAAATATGACATCTAATATTTTCTTTTTTATTCGCGTACGGAACACATATTACTTTGGCATGAAAATTAATTAATTTTTTGTATTTTATCTTTGATTTAACAATTTGCATGAGAATATATACATATATATTAACTCATGTGCTAGCAGGCTCCAATCTTACGAAGTAAATTGAGTACAAGCTTGAATTAAAATAACATTGCAGGAATTTTTAACAATTTTAATCAAGCACTGCTTATATATACTAATTCCACATCAATTACAATAAAATTAAAAGAATCATGAAATCTGATTTCAATTACACCAAAAAATTGATTTGAGTTTTAAAAAAAAATAAATTTGATTGTTTACATTTTAATTAATTTAAATTTAAAGAGTAAACTTATCTTTTCATCAGTTTAAAAACCTCACTTTACCATATGGAAGAAAAGCTTAAATTATAACTTTTAAACTACAAAATAAATAATCCAAAAGAGTCAAATTTCATCAATTAAATTAATTAAAATTTGCGTAAAGCCTGAACTAATGCTTGAAAGCCCCAATTACTTGTCATAATTTAACACGCAACCAAAGCCTATTAAATTGCATGCCTCTTTTTGATGATATTCAAGCTGATAAACTTGATCATTATTACAAAGCATTAATTAATGTTTCTAACCGCAGAAACACTTATTTTATTACGTAGTAAATCATACATAATCAAGAATTAATTGATTAGCCAGACGACAAATAATTAAAATGCAGGGAACTCGACGTTTGAGGAACACTTGCTGGTTGGGTAGACAGGGCATTGGATGAGCAGCTCGCCGGAGGTATCCACGCATAGATATATCTGATACAGCTGCGTGTTCCCTGATGCATCCACGTTGCACTCGATCCCAGGCGTGTACCCGATGCCGTTCCTTATAGCACTCGTTATGCTCTGCGTGCTGTAAAATCCACCATTTGGCCTAATGCCTGCACACGTAATTAATTTTGTATGTGCATGCATGTACGTATACCAATCAATTAATATATATATCAATCAGAAATCAATATATATATATACCGGCATTTTGCAGGATTTGGAGGAGGTTGTATCGCTTCTTGAGGTTGAGAGCAGCTTCGAAGTAAGAGTGCTGATCGAGGATGACCTCGGAGCAAGTGCCGTGCTTCTCCCACTCATGGCTCCAGAAACTGGACCCGTCGCCGCTGGGACAAGCCAGCGTTGGCCATTTTGATCTCATGCTCCCAATTAGATCACTGATCTGCTACGTACATCATTTACTTCTTAAATATTAATTACATATACTATTAATTAAGTATATATAGGTACAGTACAAATTATATATATATGACCTCGGTGGGATCGTAAGGGTTATCAGAATCGCAGTTGGAAGGATAAGAGCCATCATTGTAGTTGGGCCAGAGGCCATGGATGCCGAAGTCAGCCGCCGGCTTCCCGGTGGTGGGGTAGCAGCAGCTTTGCTTCGTGTCGCAGTATGATCCCGGCCACTGCATGCAACAAAACTCATGCATGCATGGTTAGTTCATATGCATTGCATATTTGCATCTATATATTTATATATATATATATATATGGAACGAAGAGAGACAAGCTAGAGAGTATATATATAATTAATGATGAACCTGCACAACGAAGTAGAAGAAGTCGAAATCTTGAGCGGTGGTTATTGGAACAGCGTGCAAGAAGAAGGGAAGGAGGAGGAATGCAGCAGAGAGCTTCATGTTTGGTTGATCGATTACTTGAGAGGATGTGTGTGTGGGTGGCATATATATTTATAATTATAAACAGACGATATACCAGCGTGTCGTGATTTGGTTCATTAGTTCGAAGCGAATAATTAAGATGAAGGGGTTTGACAAGTCCGTCACGCAAATGTAAACGTTTATTGCACGATGGTGTTCCCATTGCCGGTCGATCGGTACTTGTATTCATTTATTGTGAATTGTGATGAAGAGATTATAATTAATTTGGTTCATGCTCCGCAAGTTCATCTTATATATGTAAATATATGTAATGTCGGTGGGGTTTCACATGGACTACCTATATATATACTCATCAAATTAATTCTCAAAATATATGTTTCCCTTTATGATCTCCATCTCCAAGTTAATTATTATTGTGGGTCGTTAATTATTGAAACTAGGAAATTATTTAATGTGCATGTCTCTCATCATCGCACAACATTTAGAGGTCTTCAGTATATCATGTATATATAATATACCATAAATATCCGGCATATTCTTTGGAATTATCCCTTTATTCCTTATACACGGTATGCAACACTCTCGTGAACTACAATAATTAGTGGTCCTTAATTTTGTGAACTAATGCCTCGAAAGTCCTATTTTAATTTGGATCGATCGAGTTGTTTATTTTATTTTTTATTTTTTAAAAACAAATCTAAATAATTGATCATGATACAGCAATGACGTGGAGAGATAGTTGACTATTGGGGGGCATTCGGTATACCTCTTTTTGGTTCACATTGGATGACCAAATTAATATTGTGGGAGACAACAACATTACACTTGTCAAATTTGGGGGTACCGAGTCTTTTGGATTGAGACATCATGTCCTTGTCAAGCATTCGTCTACAATTGGGATTCAAATTTTGAACTTGTTGCCGTCGCAAACAAATCGATCATCCAATATATATTGTACATATAGTCGAAACACTAGCCGTTGACTTATTAATAAGCAGTTCAGCTCAATCTTGGTTTCTTGATTCCATTTCGTTTGCGTTTTAGATGCAAGCGTACTAATGAAAGCCCGAAATTTGAGTTACCAATTAAAGCTTGAGCAAAGGCTGTAATGAGGACATTCTTACTGCCAAATTAATTAATTTTGGGTGAACTACTCCAAGACAGTCTTCTGACATATATTCTAGACAACCACTCTAAACTTTTCCTGCATCTAATTAAGAAATAATAATGATGAGGACTATCATTTGGAATTGAAAGGTCAGTTATTCTTTATGGTATATTTACTTCATTGGATATAATAGAATAGAATTGAATAATAAATAAAAAAAGTTTGGATATGAATTTTTTAAATTCGATCTACATCAAATATAATACTAATTTTATAGTCTTCTATTCTCGTTTGTTTCTAATCTATGCACTAAACAAATAATAAAAATTAATCAATTTCTTATCCTATCATCTGAAGCAAACATGCTATTAGAATTTAGAGGGAGGCGTCTTACGTTAACTAAAAGTATCTTGAGTAGTCTCTCGAGATATTTCCTAGCTATCTTTAAAGTATCAAGGGTTGTATCTTGAGTAGTCTCTAGATATTTCCTAGCTATCTTTAAAGTATCAAGGGTTGTCAACATGGCTTTTCAACTCTGGTTAAGCTTATCAAATTCTCGATTGGTCGAGACTTGATTGTATTTTTTTTTGTTTCTCTGGACTTTTGTGTCTCTTCTCTCGTTAATGGGAGCCCTCTAGGCTCCATATACTTACATTTCAATCGTTTTGATATGAATCGTGTGGCCTAGTGCCTCACTTTTTATTTTATTTTTTTTAAAATTAAAGCTTGAGCAAGATTAAACCCGTCAAAGCTAAACTTAAATCCAAAACGCAACTTCACAATTCTTGTGAAATTAGCCTTTTTCTTTCACCAAAATAATAGTGGAATCTTGTTCTAAATTTTGATATGAGAAGACACTTCTTTAGAGAGGGAATAATACCACATTAGATGTTCATATTTAGTTATCACTTAATTTTGGCAATTATTTTCTTCAAGTTCAGTGCTGGTTAATTTGGTCATGTGCAGGATCAGGATTTGCAGTGCTGCAAAACTATTCAGTAAGTTGTCTTGTTAGTGATGGAAAATGCACGTTTATCACTACTTCAAATCAAATTGTAACATCTCCAAATATAGTATTTAGAGGGAAGCCTGCATCATGCACAGTGATTCATCATGGTGGAATTCAACCCACTCAGTAACTCTTTACCCTGATGGAAATTGACTCCATACTCTGCTCTATTCATTCAAGACTTCAAGTCAATTAGTCAACTGCTAGAAAAGAGAAAACATTGAATATGAACCATGTATAACCCATACTGTTCTGAGATAAAATATAAAACCTGATAGAAGCAAAACTAGTACAAGAGTGCAGTGTAATGCATCCGACACTGCTACTAATTTCACTAGTAGACATAATTACTCAAAAGTCAAGAGAGAAATAGTAACTCAAAAGTCAAATATGAAGGGGAAAAGTACAATTTTTGCAAACTACCATTAGCATTTAGCAGGAAAAATAGCGACTCAAAAGTCAAAAGAGAAATGTAAAACTTGACCATTAATTCACAAAATGAGAGTACAATTAAACAAAAATTTAGACAAATATGAAGGGGAAAAGTACAAATTTTGCAAACCTAGGCATGGATGGAAACCTCAGGCAGAGCTCAAACAATGGAGATCTTTGCCCCAACTTCCTCGAGCTGCTTCTTGGCCTCCTCGGCCTCCTCCTTCGACACGCCCTCCTTGAACTTCTTCGGAAGGCCCTCGATCAAATCCTTGGCCTCCTTCAGCGCCAGGTTCGTCAGCGCCCGGACCACCTTGATGGTGGCGATCCTGGCGTTGCTCGGAACGTCCTCGATGACCACGTCGAACTCAGTCTTCTCCTCGACCGCGCCGGCCGCGCCGGCCGCCCCGTCTGCTGCGGTCCCCGGGGCCACGGCCACGGCCGCGGGGGCGAAGGCGGCGGCGGAGACGCCGAGGCGCTCCTGCAGGTGGTCGACGAGGCAGCGGGCCTCCTCGAGGGTGAGGTTCGCGATGGAGGTGCCGAGCTCCTCGATCTTGGGGGCGACGGCGGCGGGCGCGCGGAGGGAGGCGTCGCGGCGGCGGGGGACGGGCTGGGTGGCGGCGAACTTGAGGGTCGGGGAAGAAGGCTTGCAGGAGGGAGAGACGAGGAAGGGAGCGGAGGTGAAGGTCGCGGTCACCATGGTTTGCTCTGACCTCGCTCTTCGAAGGGAGAAGGCACGACGACGACGCCGGACCAAGGGATAGGGTAGCGGGCAAGAAAAGAGAGGTTTGGGTGACCAAAAGTGGTCGCTTTCTCGAGGAGAAAAAGATAAAGCTTTCGAGTGCAACTTGGGTCGGACCGAACCGGACCGGTTCATTTAACGATGAATTGAGTCTGGATAAGTAAAATGGGCGATAGATAAGCAAAACGAATACAACTCAGTTACAAATGCAAAAAGTTCTAAGAAAAAATGAGCTACTGTTAATGGTCAACTTCCCGATGATATAACATCAACACGTCTCTTGTATGATCTCAGAACACAATTATACTTCTGAGGGGGGGGGGGGGGGGGGGGGGGGAGAGTTAAAAATATACATATTGATGGGGGAGCATCTAATATAATGTGTCTTCGTAATTTTATACCGCTCTCTTATATGCATTTATGAACTCATGCTTCACACTCTAAACATTGATTAATACGTCACATATACATTTTATCGTCAATAGTTTGTTATCAGCAAAAAGGAAGAGAATGTTGGCCGAGAGTTTCTTCCTTGTGTTTCATTCTATCTATGATTATTTTGATGATAACAAACCAAATTTTAACAAAGTTCTTGAAGCATGAAAATCGCAGATTTCAATAAAGGTTGATGTTGGTATTGTCGCTCGCGACATTGTCTCGATTCGACAAATCTTTACGATGACTTATAGAAGTTCGACGTGTGCACCAAAGATGCCTTGGATGAGTATAATAAACATATAAATCATCAAGTTGAGCTCTCTAAGTTGACGCACGATAAAGACCAAAACCCGGGAACGAAGAACGCAAAGAAAAATCGACAAAAAACCTGATTTCCCAAGTTCGATCGCACATTCGATCGATCGAACTGTGTCTGAAAGTGGCTGAAGGCTTCGATCACTCGGTGGTCGCTCGGTTGGTCGACCGATGATCAACCGACAAGCGATCGGGCGTCGCTAACGGACAAAAAAATGCCCGTTGACGAGCCTTGGTGTTTGGGGGATTATTGTTGGCCTAAGGTTTTCTACCTTGGTCTTAATCTCGGTTTTGATGATAACAAACATGAAACTAATATTTCATTGAGAAATATTTTCAGATTCCATATCGGTTAGCACTCGATGTCCTTGATCAAAAATATCAGAAGAAATCAAAAAATTGGAAGGACATTGATCGACGCATTCGGGTTCGTCGCGAAAATCTCTAGAAGTTCAACGTGTGCACCAAAAATATCTTGGAGGAGTCTAAAGAACACATAAAAAGCTATTCAAGTTGACGCACGTTGAAGGCTGGAACCCGAAAATGAAGCGCGCAAGAAGAAGGTTGAAAAAATTAAGTTCAGCCTAGGTTCGATCGACTAATTGATCGATCGAATGTGGCAAAAAATGGGCAGTAGCCAATTCGATCGACCAGTCGGTCGACCGAAGTGTGCCCAAAGGCGATAAATTGCCTTCGATCACTCGGCGGTCGCTCGGTCGGTCGACCGACCGGCAAGTGATCGGGCGTCGGCAACGAACAAAAATATGCCCGTTGACGAGCCCTTTATTTGGGGGGTTATAAATACCCACCTTAAACTCTCTCCCAAGCCATGAATGATGATTCTAAGCCTCAAAGATCAACTCCTTGCATCTCTACAAGAATTCTTGAGCCATCTTTGCAAAGAACCCTAGCTTTGAGCCTAGAAATCTTTAGATTGACTTTGAGCTTGGCTTGATTCATCTTCAAGTCATCAAGAGGAGCTAGGACATCTTGTTTGAGAGCTAAGTTTATATTGTTTATTATTTGCTCTCATTATTGTTGTATTTTGGTGTTTATTTCTGTAATATCCTAGATATTTAATTATATCATTTTCCTTTATGATTGTATTTGCCAGCCTAGCAAACTAGATCACGGTCGAGCCGAGTCGACTCATGGTCCGGTGCGAGTTTGCAAACTCGGGTAAGTAAAAAAATAAAATATGAGTTAGGAAATTTTGCTTGTGTAGATTAATTTATTTAATCTTTTTATGTTGCGTATGCATAAGTGTTTAATTATGTGGCATGTGGATGTGGATGTGCATTATGTTTATATTATTTATGTATGGTTATGTGGAGAATAGAATTAATTAAGTTAAATTAAGTTAGCGGATTCGAGTTTGGCTTGAGGCGGATGCGAGTTGGATAAAGGGTTAGAAGGGTTAGGGTTGAGGAGGGAGTATATGTTGGCCTACAGTTTTCTACCTTGGTCTTAATCTCAGTTTTGACGATAATAAATATGGAGCTAATGTTTCATTTAGGTGTATTTTAGGGTCCATATCGATTAGCGCACGATGTCCTCGATCGAAAATATCGAAGAAATTGAGAAATCAGAAGGACGTTGGTCGACGCGCTCGGATTCTTCGGGAAGTTAGAGTTTAGGTTTAGTGTGTCTAGATAAATTGTAAATCCTCATGATGATGCAAAGAAACCCAAAAAACCAATCCTGAACCCCAATCATGAAAACCCGAAAACCCCCCTAAAATTTACTAAGCCTATGGAGCTCATTGGAGGGCTATATGACCTAGACATTTACTTGACATAAAAAATGACGGTAATTGTTCCTTGGGTAGAAACTAGATAACTAGGTATTTTAAAGAATTTTTTGGAAGCCTTTAGCCTACCCACACTTGACCCGGAAGATTAAAAAAATTTCGTTTTCCAGAAATTTATACTAGACCCCAAAAATTAGATTTTGATTCTTAAGATATTTTATTGAATCCAAATGGGAGATAATCCTTATATAACATTTATGTTTTAAAGTTATTAAATTAAAGTTAATAAATATTATATAAGTAGACTTAGTGAAGACGAAACCAAAAAACGAACAAACAAAGCCTAACCAAACTGCCCTGCCCAGGTTCGGTCAACCGGTTGATCGACCGACCGAAGCCATTTAAATTGGCAGTGTCTACTTCGATCGACCGGATAACAGAGGAGCTAAATCGTGACTCATTCGGTCGACCCTCGAGTTGACCGAACAAAGCGGTAGAAGCACAGAATGCCAGCAGTTGCTGGGCGGTCGATCGACCGACGATCAATCGAACAACGTTCAACGGGCAAAAAAATGCCCATTGAAGAGCTGTTCCTTGGAGGGGTTATAAATGCTCCTCACCAGCCTTCATTAACCTCTCTTAACAATTGATCCAAGCTTCCATTGAGCTATTCTTGATCATTCTCTAAACATTTCTTGAGCCATCCCTTTGATAACCCTAGTTTTCATGATACATCATTGATCTTGCCTTCAAGCTATGAACGATTCATCATTGAGGCATCAAGAGGAACTAGGATTCGTGTTTGGAGCTAAGTATTTGTTGTATTATTTATTTGCTCCATTATTTGTGTATTTTTGTGATTTATTTTATTGTATTTGAGCCTTTAATAAGACCTAATGATAGATCTTATGATTGAGTGGTATCCTTGGTGTAGAAGGTGTAAAGCCACTTGTGTAAATATAGTTTACTAGGATTAGTTGAGTTGTCCCTTAGGGTTGAGGTGGAAGAGTGCTCTCGGTAAGAAGGCAGAGACTTCCGGGTGTGGAAGTACCTTAGGTTGAGAGTGAGACTCTTTGGGTCAAAGTCCTCGTTGTAAGAGAAACAAGATTAATCTAATAAAGCTAAGTTTAGAAATCCTAAGCGGGGTGCTTAGGTAGTGGAGTAGGCATTGGGGTCGAACCACTATAAATAATTATGTTAGCATTGTTCTTTTCGTGTATTCACTGTTTATCTTCATTATTCGCTTCCGCACTTAGTCATTTAATCGTGAATTGCCTAAGTAATCTAAGAAACGTTTAAAATCGAAATTTAGGCAAATAGATTGATAAACATACTATTCACCCCCATCGAACTTTGGTCTTTGGAAATATAGGATGTACACATATTTAAAGACTAAGGGTTTTGGTGTCCTTAGCATGTTAAGACTAGAATTCATTGAACCTAAGGTTGACATGCATGCTTGGAGTGAATTAGATAAGAAAATATTTAAGTGTAATGGAGATATTATGAATTGTATGCTTTGCACATTACCAAACGACATCCTAGAAAAAGTCGTGCATTGCTCTTCGACTTGTAATTTATGAGCTACTTTAAATATTTTATATGATCATGCCAAAACCGAAGAGATTGACACTTTTGATGAATGTGATGATGACAATGGTCACTCATCTACTACTAATCTTGGTATTGATGCCTATAGTGCTTCTAGTCAAAGGAGCAACTCTAAGAGCCGAAAATGAAAGGTGAGTTGTCATGCTTGCAAGGAAAAGGGGCATGTGAAGAAAAATTACCCTACCATGATGAACAAAGCAAGGGAGAGGTCAAGTGCTTCCACCTCCGCATCTCACTCATTTGAAGCACCTTCTAGACATGACTATGAAGCCACCTCCAAAGTATGCCTCATTGTTGCAAATAATGAGGTACTTTCTTCTTCATCTAGTCATGATAATGATAGTACTAGTTCTTTTAGTTCACATAATATGCAATATGATGAGTTAGTAAGTGAATATAAGAAAGTGTATACCTTGCTAGTTAAAAAGGACAAGGAAAACAAAAAATTGAATAAAAAAAATTTAGAGCTTAGCTCACATGTGCATGCATTAGAATTAGAAAATGACAAATTAAAGACTAATTCTATTGATTCTTGCCATGATACATTGAACCTTGAGCTAAAAGCTTTGAAACAAGAAAATGTGGATTTAAAAGATAAATTGAAGTTTAGGAATGATGATTTCAACATTGAGAATGAAAAATTAAAAGTTGAAAATAACATGTTAAAATCTCAATTGTATGCATTGCATAAATCCACAAATGATTTGAAAAATGAGATGTTGATTTTGAGTAGGAAAGTTAATACTTCCTTTTTTAATTCTAAAAATTAAAATGTCTCATTTAGGAAACCTCAAAAGAAAAATATTTCCTTTATGTCAAACATTCTAATGATAAATCTCACGTCCATATCAAAAAGGAAAAGAAGTTTAATGGATATTACTTTTGTTGTGGTACTTTTGGTCATGCCATATATGATTGCGCATTTAAAAGAAATCCAAGTGTGGCTAGGACACTTTGAAATCCTAAGCCCTCTAACCCCCAAGGACCCAAAACTATTTGGGTACCAAAAATCTCATGCTCTATTGTAGGAGGAGCTACCATACAAGGGTGAGATGAAGTTGGTTGATTGAAGTTGCTTGGTGATTTAAAGATTGTACCATTTCAAAGTTGCAACTTCTAAGTCATCTTGATGCCTTAGTAAGGTTGGCATCAAAAATACTTTGGTATCATCTCCTATACCCTCTCACTTAAATTATAGTTGGAGTTTGATATATGCTTAATATTAGTAGATTTTTCGCTCTTGATAAGTTTCAAAAATATTTTTGACTTTTGATTTTCGGTCTCTTCGGAGATCTATGTGGCCTATAACGGGCCTAAGCGACCTTGCGATTCTAAATCGTAGGCTAATTGTAGTCTTTCGATTTTCAACCAATAGAAAGGGTTGGAGATCATATTTTCATTTATATTTCACTTGTAATATCTATATCTTAAAATTCGTTTTGATATCACTCGATTTTATTTTGAAACGAATTTGTAACTATTTAGCAAAGTGGACTTTTATATCGATAATTGATCCATCTCTTTGCTACTTAGTTTAATAACTTGCTAGTAATTACATTTTTATTTTTCTACTAATGAATATTACTTGCAAGTTATGATAAAATGGAAAGCTATAGAAATTGAAAGAAAAAGACAAGTTTGACAAAATTTCCAAGAGTAAGGTATGAGTTTGATTTTGCAAAAATCTTAGTATTATGCCTCAATGTTTAAGCTTAAATTATGTCTCTATACTCATGATTAGAATTGCATGTTAAACTCTTGAATTCTCATGAGTAGGTAGAATTTTAGTACTTAGGCAAATTTCATTGAATGAAACTTGCTCTAGGTTGATATTCATTATTAGAGACCTTCTTTTTAAAGTCCAAACTAGTTAAACATGTTTAGAGATCTTATTTTTCAAATATTTTATATTTTAAGATCTCCTTGATTCATTTTGATATCATGATAACTCCTTTAAAACGAATCTCTACTATCTAGTATATGTTAAGATTTTTAAATGAAACTTTGCATTAAACCTTTGCTATTTAGTAAGTTAGCTTGCTAGTTGGTATATGATTTCATTATGATACTAATGAAGCCTACTTGCAAGTTGAGAAAGTGGTAAATTTGGAAGGCTAAAGAAAATTGAGAAAGAAAATAAAAATTGTGCAATTTCTCAAGAAATGAGGTATGAATTTTATTTTGGCAATTTTTTTGCATAACACATCTATTTTCTTGATAAAATGGTTTCTCTATGCTCATGAATGATTTTGTATGATAATTGATTGAAAACTCATGAGTAAATAAAAGTTTGATACTTAGGCAATTTCATGGAACCTTGTTTGAATGAAATGAGCTCTATGCAGAATTTCATCTTAGAGACTTCATTTTAAGTTGAAACTTGATAAATATGTTTGAGCTTACTCATGATTTACATCAGTGTGGTTAAAATTGAAAAATCATATGTAAATGAATAAATTGACAACTAGCTCATCTCAGGAGACTCAAAATTTAAAAAGTTTGACCTAAATCAATAATTTGACTTAGAAATCTCTTTTTGAGCTCAAACTTCACAAACATGTTTAGATTTACTCATGTTAGGTGTATATGTGTCTAAGTTTGGAAAACCATGAGTAAATGATAAAAATTGATACTTAGCAATTTCATGTTAACATGCTTATTTTTTGATTGAAATCATGCTAAGTTGAAACATTAGGTAAATGACATTAGTTTTTCTTCAAACTTGATATATATGCTTTACATGACCATATCTTGATATTTTGTAAGTTTGAATGAAATCTAAAAAATGTCATGAAAAAGAACTCATACTTACGAAAATATCCATACTTGAGTGTATACATGATTCCCAATTTTGGATTCTATCTATCATTCTTTGATATCATGTATTGATTAGTCTCATATCAAATATTTATTTTTCATCCATTTGGTTGAGATTTTCATGTTTCATGAAAAATAATTTTAGAGTCTCAACTTTGACTAGATTGACTTTTCTTGCTCTTTTTGATTAATGTCAAAAGGGGAAAAAAAATATAGGTAAAAGAGAAAAAAATATAGGAAACCCATGTATATAGATAGGGGGAGAAATCCCATGGTTGATATCCTTTGTGCTCAATTGAATATATTTTCTTAAGGATGTTTGTTATCATCAAAAAGGGGGAGATTGTTGGCCTAAGGTTTTCTACCTTGGTTTTAATCTCGATTTTGATGATAACAAATATGGAACTAATGTTTCATTGAGAAATATGTTCAGGTTCCATATCGATTAGCACTCGATGTCCTCGATCGGAAATATCATAAGAAATAAAAAAATCGAAAGGACATTGATCGACGCGTTCGGGTTCGTCGCGAAAATCTCTAGAAGTTCTACGTGTGCACCAAAGATGTCTTGGACGAGTCTAAAGAACACATGGAAAGCTCTTCAAGTTGATGCACGTTGAAGGCCGGAACTTGGAAACGAAGCGTGCAAGAAGAAGGCTGAAAAAATCAAGTTTAGCCTAGGTTCGGTCGATCGGTTGGTCGACCGAAGTGTGCCCAAAGGCGGCAAATTGCCTTCGGTCGCTCGGTCGGTCGACCGACGATCGACCGGCAAGCGCCGGGCGTCGGCAATAGGCTAAAATACGCATGTTGACGAGTCCTTTGTTTGGGGGTTATAAATACCCACCCCAAACTCTCTCCCAAGCCATGAATGATGCTTCTAAGCCTCAAAGAGCCACTCCTTGCATCTCTACAAGAATTCTCGAGTCATCTTTGCAAAGAACCCTAGCTTTGAGCCTAGAAACCTTGACATAGACTTTGAGCTTGCCTTGATTCATCTTCAAGTCATCAAGATGAGCTAGGACATCTTGTTTGAGAGCTAAATTTATATTATTTATTATTGCTCTCATTATTGTTGTTTTGGTGTTTATTTCATTGTATTTAAATTTGTGTAAACCTAGAGTGCTAGGTTGATTGAGTTGGTGGCTGCCTTGGTGTTGAGGCTTAAGCCCACCATTGTAAACTTAGTTTACTAGGATTAGTTGAGTTGTCCATTGGGTTGAGGTGGAAGAGTGCTCTCGGTAAGAATGCAGAGACTTCCGGGTGTGGAAGTGCCTTAGGTTGAGAGCGAGACTCTTCGAGTCAAAGTCCTTGTTGTAAGGGAAACAAGATTAATCTAGTAAAGTTTAGTTTGAAAATCCTAAGCAGTGTGCTTAGGTAGTGGAGTAGGCATTGGGGTCGAACCACTATAAATCTCATTGTGTTAGCATTGCTATCTTTGTTTGTGTTTAACTATTTTATCATCCTTCCGCATTTAGTTGATAAATTACAATTTGCCTAAGTAGTTCAAGAAATGATTAAAATAGAATTTAGGCAAAAAGATTTAGATAACACACTATTCACCCCCTATCTAGTGTGGCCATTTCACTAACAGTCATAAATACCCATCTCAAACTCATTCCTTTGTTGTTGTTGATGCTTCTAAGCCTCAAAGAGTCATCTCTTGCATCTCCTAAGCTCTCTCTTGATCAAATCCATAAAACCTAGCTCTTGATCCCTCATCCTCAAGTGTTCCTCATTGGAGGGTCCTTCAAGCTTGCTAGGCTCAAGAATAAGAGGTGATCCTATTGTGATAAGTCATCTTTTCTCTCTTCTTGTGATAGAAGTGTTTTTAGTTTGTTTTACATTGATATAATTTGCGTAAACTATAGTTTGTTTTACATTGATATAGTTTGTTGTGGTTACATTGGTGTATAAGGTGTAAAACCACTTGCGTAAACTAAGTTATAGGTAGTTCTTAGGTATTGAGGTGGTAAAGCTCACTCGGTGTGAAGGTGAATACTTCCGGTTGTGGAAGTGCCTTCTAGGTGAATTTAGGGTCTTTCCGGTTAAAGTCCTCAATTGTAAGCTACTTGTAACTTAGTGGACTTGTGTGAAATCCTAAGCATGATGCTTAGGTAGTGGAGTAGGCGGTGTTGCCGAACCACTATAAATTCTTATGTTAGCCATTGCATATTGTGTTTTTCATTTAATTGTTATATCACTTATTTCATTGTATTGTTTTAAAGGTATAAATCGACTAAATTGTTCAAGAAACACTTAAAATCGAATTTAGTCTAATTGATTAGATAACACACTATTCACCATCCCTCTAGTGTGACCATTTCTCCAACATGGTTCTCTTCTCTTCCGCTGGAGTCCATACACTCATTCGTGGAACTTTCCCGCACCTTTCGCCAGCCGATTCTGCTCGTCTCGGATCTAGTAAAAAATCGAGGATGTCCTCCTTTACATCAAGCAAGGGCAACATGATCCCCTAAGAGATTATATACAAAGATTCCAGGCCATGACCACGGAAATCTTGAACCTCGACCCTCGAGTCATGCTCTTTTCTATCAAACACGAGTTGAAGCCCGAGCACTTCGCAGACCAGATCACTTCAGCAAAGCCGAATAACATGATCAAGTTCTAAGAAAAGGCTTTGAGTTACATAGAGATGGAGGAGCTTCGAGAGACCAGAAAGATCGACAGGTAGACCACCAAAGACGCCATCGAGGGCAAGAAGGGTAAAAGGCCCGACGCCAGGGGCGAAGACAGAGACCATGCATTGTGATCAAGACCACAACATGAGAGGATGATCACCCTCTAGGCCTATTCCCAAGTTCAACGAGCACACCCCCATCAACACCAGACGAGAAACCATTCTCCAGGAGATTTACCATCTACAACTGCTCAGATCTCCTAGCAATCCTGAAAGGTCGAAACCTTTATCCAAAGTCGACAAGTGTAAGAGGTTCGAGTTCCACCGAACTTATGGACACACCACTGAGGAGTGCATTGTACTCCGAGATCATATCGAGTGCCTAATTAGGGAAGACCGTCTCGACCACTACATCCGACGTGGTTGAAGCCACGGTCGAGAGCTGCGCAACCTCGGCCATCAACGTCGAAGTCCGAGCATGACACCACCACTCTATTGCACAACAAATAATCACGACGACATTGGGACCGAGTGGCCCCACATCGAATCCGTGGAGTAATCGAGTACATCATAGTCGAATTTACCGAAGGAGGCGAGACGAGCTCAGCCAGTGCGGAACCACTCCAGACCGCCATAACAGTCAGTGATACAACCCGTCCCTAGATGCCGTACGCCCCTACCCCATCAACATCTTTCTATGAAGCTGACTTTCAGGGGATTGACAAAAATTTGCATGACTCTGTTGTTATTTTTGTAATTGTTGGTGATTTCCTTGTCAGGAAAGTCCTATTAGATATGGGGAGTTCAACTGACGTCTTGTTCTACCCAACACTTGAAAAGATGCACATCAATGAAAATTCACTCCGCCGTTGCCATGGGGAACTGGTCGACTTCTTAAGAGAGCGAGACGACGTTAGAGGCTATTTATGGCTAGCAACAATGTTCGACTCTCCACCGAGAACGAAAATCATGAATATACAATTCCTTATCGTCCAATGTTAGAATCCCTATCGCATGATCTTGGGCCGACCTTCCTTGAACACTCTTGGAGCTGTGGTGTCGACTCCCCACCTCACCATCAAATTCTCTATCTCGGAAATAAAGGTAGGAGTGGTACATGCGGACCAGAAGGAAGCCCACGTCTATTACAATGAATGCCTAAAACTCAAGCCAATTGAACTAGAGAAAACCCAAGATACTCTGCCTCCGCCAACAGTATCCGTTTCTTCATGCAAAACACCAGCCTCAAATATCAGAATTGGACCCCAAAGAGGATATCCAAGAGCGGCCCCAGCCCGCTGACGATCTGGAACCTATGCAGGTCAGGGCCTCCCTCGAGCAGCTAACCTACATGAGAGCCCACCTCCCTATCGAGCGCAAAGCTTAACTCGGTACTTTACTTAGAAACAACACTAACCTCTTTGCCTGGATACTCGCCGACATGCTAGGGATAGACCCTCCAGTCATTTGCCACAGATTGACCATCAATCCTTGGGTAAAACATGTGGCCTAGAAGAAGAGAAAGCTTGGAACCAAGCACCAGCAAGCATCCCTCAAGGACAGTAGAAAATTGTTGAAAGCAGAATTTATCAAAGAAATCAGATTCACCACATGGCTTGCGAACGTCGTGATGGTGAAGAAACATTCAGGAAAATGGAGGATGTGCATCGACTTGACCGATCTCAACAAAGCATGTTCGAAGGATTCCTATCCACTGTCGAGCATAGACAAACTTGTCGATGGCTCCTCAGGTTATCAATACCCGAGCTTCATGGACGCATATTCAGGTTACAACCAAATCTGGATTCACCCGGAAGACGAAGAAAAGACAACCTTCATCACTGAATGTGCAAACTTCTGGTATAAAGTGATGCCTTTCGGGCTCAAAAATGTAGGGGCTATGTATCAACGCCTGATGAACAAAGTCTTCGATGACTAGATCAACCAAAACATGGAGGTGTACGTCGACGACATGGTCGCCAAAACACCAACCACCGAAAAACCACTACGATGATCTCATCGAAACCTTCAGCCAGCTCAGGCGCTACAACATGAGACTGAACCATGAGAAGTGCGCCTTCGGTGTCCATGGCGGCAAATTTATCGATTTGATGCTCACGAATCGGGGGATCGAAGCCAACCCAGATAAATACCAAGCCATCCAAGAGATGCGAAACCCACACAACATTAAAGAGGCACAATGACTCACTAGAATAATAGCTACCTTATCTAGATTCCTATCCAGATCAACAGATCGAGCCACCCCTTTCTTCAAGATCTTAAGGAAGAAACAAGACTTCTAGTGGGATGAAAAGTGCGAACATGCCTTCAAAGAGCTCAAACACTTCCTCACCAGCCCGCTAGTTTTGGATAAGCCACAATTACGAGAGACACTTTTTCTCTACCTCACAACCACAGATAATGCCCTCACCTCGGTACTGGTTTGAGAATAGGGAAAACATCATAAGCCTATCTACTTTGTTAGAAAGATCCTCCAGGGGCCCGAAACCAAATACCATAGGCTAGAAAATTAAAGCTCGCCTTCGCCCTGATCATCTTGGCCAGAAAGCTAAGACTATATTTTCAAAGCCACCACATCTAGGTGTGTACAGAACAACCAATCATACAGGTATTGGCCAAATTCAAACTCTTTGGCCGGATAATATCCTAGTTAATAGAACTCTCAGAGTTTAACATCAAATATCAACTCAGGGGTCCCATTAAGGCCCAAGCACTGGTGGACTTTGTCGCCAACTTCATCGACAATAAGATATCCCCAATCAGGTCGAAACTTGGACGCAATTCGTGGATAATGCCTCCAACGAGAAAGGAAGCAGAGCGAGCGTCATTCTGGAGAATGACCCTAGAGCAGCCCCTTCAGTTCCAATTCAAAGCCAACAATAATCAGGCCGAATATGAAGCTTTAATCGCCAAGCTAAGGCTCGCCCAAGACGTAAAAGCCCAGAAAGTGATCGTGAAAAGCGACTCACAGCTCGTTGTAGGGCAAGTTAACGACACTTGCCAAACAAGGGACCTCTCCCTCGAAAGGTACCTCTTACTAGTATATTCTTTAATTACTAACTTTAATAGTTGTGTGATCCAACACATATCCCGGGAGGAAAATACCCGAGCCGACTTGTTATCCAAGTTACCAACACTATGAAACCTCAAAACAATAGGTCGATCTTCCAACAAATACTTGGACAATTGAGCATCCAACTGGTCGACCCCTCGGTCGAGATCTGAACAATCGAACAAAGAACAGACTGGAGAACTTCGAACATAACCTACCTCAAATGAGGAGAAATTCTGGAGCACACCCCCAACTCAGGCAATTCAGAGAGGATAGCGAGTTACTACACCATCCTCGATATTCGGCTATACAAAAGAGGATATTCTCGTCCGCTACTCAAGTGCATCGGCCTATCCCAAATAGATATTGTAATGGCAGAAGTCCACGACCGCGTCTACGACAATCACATTGGAGGAAGATCCTTGGTAGCCAAGACCCTCCGGACCGGAGGTTTTTGGCTAACCATTAAGACAGATTGTAGCTTCTATGACAAAAGGTGCAACAAATGCCAGAGATTCTCCGAAGTCTCTATAATGACCAAATTTTTTAATAATTATATTTGTCCTTGAGCAGAAGAACCTAGGCTCGAGTTAGCACGGTCCGGCGGAAAGCTTTATGATTAAATCTGGGTAAAAAATTAATGTAGAAAAATATATGAAAATTTTATTTGCTATATTTCTATGATTTAGCATGCTAGGATGATAGAGGGCCTCGAGTCGATTCTAGCGGTTCAATCGGAACCTGAATCAGAGTTAGAATGAGTTAGATTCGGATTGTATAAGTTGATTCACTAAAGAGGGGCATTTTGGCCATTTGGGCCAACTAGGGTCCATAAAATTGCAACCTGGGGCGCACTGCTAGAGATTTAGCCGCACGCCACCCAAGGCCAAGAGAAGAGAGAGAGAGGGCGACACCGGAGAGAGGAGGAGCCGATTGGAGCCGGAATTCCACGAGTTCGTAGGCGTCTATTGTAGTTGGATCCTTAGCATCTTCTTCTTTTCCGATTTCTTCCTAAAGGTGAGTGAATTAAGCCCTCTTTCCCCATCTTCTTCTTCATGTCAGCGCCCCTATGTCATGGGGTTTTCATCAAATTTTTATGGGTTTTTCTCGTATCGGATTGGATAATCAGATTAAGGGTTTTCTCATTATCGTTATGGATTTATCGAATCAATTTTTGGAGCTTTGGCCGCCCCCTTCCTCATTGAGCCACCCCCTTTCTTCTTTGAATTCTTGATGAATTCTTCAGTATTCTTGATGGTAGTTATGTGATCTTGATGCTTGGCTTGGTGTCTTGATAAAAGAATGAAGAATTGAGAGATTAGGGTACACCACCCCCTCTTAGGTGGTTCCTTAAGAACCCTAAGGGTGGCCAACCTTGCTAAAATTATTTTAGAGGACCTAGATGCAATTTCATACCTAGGGAATACACTCTAAAGGAATTATAACTTATATTTAGGTGTTATAAAATTGAAGAGACTTAGAATTAGAAAAATAAGGACCTAGTGACACCTAGAGACATTGGAACCCTAGGATGACATTTGGAGGAGTTGACCCTAAGGGAGCCCCAAGGGAGCCGAACCCTCCTTGCCATTAGGGCATTCGGGTGAGGGTGTAGGCCGGCCTTAGGGTGCACGGTTAGGGGTATCAAGGGCGGATTAAAATCGTGTAGGCTCGCTAAGTGGTATTACCTCGATCTAGGACCGTTTATGCTTATTATTCTCATTACCTACATGATGTTATGCATGTTGATTGTGCTTAACCGGTTTGGCATGTTCCTACGCGGTTGGATGTGAAGTATTTCCTTTATTTATGGCTTACTTTATCGTGTTGAATATTCATGAAGTGTGGGCTTTATTATTATATATGTGATTGTGATGTATGGCATGAGGATGTGGATGTCGAGGTATGTCCTTAACATATCTCTGGTATTTCTACTATGTTGAGCACTTTCCTTATATCCATACGTTGCTATATACGTGTGTGATGTGCTTGTTGCATTTTCCCGGAAGCCTCCCTGGTGAGGGGAGGGTATGCTCCAAAGAGACAGTGTTGGCCTTATTCCAGAAGTTCGGCTGGTGAGGGGAGATCATACCCCAAAGAGACAGTCCGAAGATCCGACCGGTGAGGGGAACGTATGCCCCAAAGAGACGACACTGAGCTGAGTGGTAGTTCGGCGGCCACATCGTCTACCTACCCTATGTGGCTATGAGGGATCGACGGGTTCGGGTTGCATTCATGTGGTTAAGATGTTGCATTCGTCATACTTTTATTTATGTGGTTATTTATATATATATGTTGATGGATTCTTTATCATGCGCAGGGTAGTAGATAAGCATGTGATGTCATTCTTGTAATTTATGGTTATATTTATATGCTTGATTTGTGTTAGTTTAGCATGATGATGATTATGGTTTATTGAGGACTGATCTGCTCACTAAGTCCTAGTTGGACTTACTCCTATGTTGATGTTTTTTTTTTAGTACCCGAGAGAGATCAGGGAAGTAATGGGGTACAATAACGCGGCAGGGCAGCGAGTCTTGTGACATGTCGTGATCGAGGGGGATACCTGAGTCAAGTCATGTTTTACTTTTGAGTTGTTTGAGTCATGTAGACTCGAATTATATGTTTCTGCATTCTTTTTCTTATGTTGAGGTGTCATTGTTTAGTTAATTTAAGTTCTAAATCAATTTGAACATTTAGGCATTTATTGAGTTGGTGGTTTGGGTTTTGAAATCAAATGTCTTTTCTAAACCTTTTGAAATGTTATAAATGTTCAGGTTTAGTTAAATTGTGTATGTGGTATGTTTTGGGTTAGGCTTCGGGGTACATGGCGTGCCCTGGCGGTCATACCGGGATTGGGGTGTGACAATGTGGTATTAGAGCGGGTACGACAATAGGATAATGAGTATCGTATGGGGGCATTGCTAGCGTATTCACATATGATATGTCCTAGTCACGAGATCGACAACTGAACCTGCGCACCAGTGGCGGTACATATTTTTTTGGTTTAAGTTGATTATTTATGTGTCAAATTGTGTGGTTATTGCTTTCTTTTTAATAGAAATGGAGACACATGATGATGTCGTATTGAGTAGATGTGGAAGTAATTCTGTTGGCAGATGAGGCCGAGGCCGGGGTCACGGTTGAGGCAGGGGCCGTGCTACCAGTTAAGCAGTTCAGGAGGAGGCATCACGAGATCCTAGAGTTGTGTTGTTAGAGACCCAGGTGATTGAACTGACTAAGGAGCTTCACAGGGAATGTGACGAATTCCGTAGAGAACGTGAGGAGTTCCGTAGGGAGCGAGAGGAGCTCCGTAAGGAGCGGGAGCTAGTGCAGCAACGGACCCCACCTGTACCACCAATGGCACCCACAGTGACCGAGCCAGTCGAGCCGGTTCAATCTGGATACGAGGAGGAGCATCAGCGAGAGCCGGTGGTACGCAGCTCGTTATACATGGACTTTGTGAAGCTGAAGCCACTGGTATACACAGGCACAAATCAAATAGAGGAGGTGATAGCATTCCTTAACGACTGTACGGAGTTGTGCTCGGTCTTGGAGTGTTCCTATGAGACGACAGCGCACATAGTTGGGCTACAACTTAGGGGCCAGCTACGGAGTGACACCAAGCATGGAGGGCACGTAGGGGGACTCACACACCAGCTCCTACGTGGGGAGAATTTCAGACTGCTATCATCTAAAAGTACCTACCCAGGAATGTCCGTGAAAGGCGAGCAAGGGAGTTCGAGCAGCTTCGCAAGACAGGCAGCATGACGGTGTCAGAGTATGAGATCGAGTTCACATGATTGTCCCATTACCACCTATCTCTGGTGGTGACCGAGGCAGACCAAGTGAGGCGATTTGTGGAGGGTCTAAGGATACAGATTGGCAGACTGATACATTTCACCGAGGATACTACCTTTCTTCAGGTGGTGGACAAGACAATACAAATTAAAGCCATGGTACCTACCGACCGACAGGATGGACCAGCCTAGAAGAAGTTTAGATAGCACCATCGGGAGGACAGGCGCACCTAGTCTAAGGGTCTTGGCACTGGGATAGCGCGCTCGCAGAGTTAGGGATAGGGAAATTTTAGGGGTCGTACACAGATGAGACCGCCAACGGCTACTCAGAGTGCTATAGTACCAGGAGGGCAGAGAGGCGAGGTGCTAGAGTGTGAGCAGTGCGGGAGGAGGCACAGGGTGCCTGCTACAGTCCGAGTACCTATTTTGGGTATGGCCAGCCAGGCCACATCTGGAGGGATTGCCCTACAGGGGGTGGTCGAGCAGTAGTACCACCCAGAGGGAGAGCTCTTCTGTCTACGGCTTTGGTGGCGCAGTGGACTCAGACTCAGGGACAGGGCAACATCATATGGCGAGCCCAGGGAGGCCACCTGCTCGAGTTTTTGCGTTGACTTCTGAGGGCACGGAAGCGTCTAATGCAGTGGTGATAGGTATCATTTCAGTTAGTACATTACCTGCTTATGCGCTATTTGATCTAGGTGCTACACATTCCTTTTTATCTGAGTTGTTGGCATCAAGGTTGAGAAAGGACAAAAGTTGGCTTGTTGAACCTTTAGCGGTGTCTACACCTACTAGTGGCCCTGTTATCGCTAAAACGGTCTTCAGGGACTGTGATATCTCCATAAGCGGGCATGATTTGAAAGCGGAGCTGATGTTGGTACCAACCCTTGAGTTGGATATGATTCTAGGCATGGATTGACTATCGGCCCATTATGCGTCTCTTAATTGTAAGACAAAGATGGTTACATTTTGGACATTATGAATTCCTAGTCATGTCTTTTGGACTAACTAACGCCCCCACAGCCTTTATGGAGTTGGTGAACCAGGTGTTCAAGGAGTTTCTGGATAGATTCGTCATAGTGTTCATCGATGATATTATGGTCTACTCTAGGAGCGAGGCTGAGCATAGGGAGCATCTGAGGGTAGTTTTAGGAACCCTTAGGCAGCACTAGCTCTTTGCAAAGTTTTTAAAGTGTGAGTTATGGTTGACCAGTGTGGGATTCTTGGGGCATATAGTATCCCGAGATAGTGTAAAAGTCAACCCTGCAAATATTGATGTAGTTCAGAACTGGGAGAGGCCGACTAGTGTGACCAAGATCCACAACTTCTTGGGGTTGGCTGGCTATTATAGAAAGTTCGTGAATTTTTTTTCCAAGATTGCCTCCCCGCTCACGCGCCTGACTTAGAAGAAAATAAAATTTTTGTGGGATAACAAATGTGAGGAGAGCTTTCAGAAGCTCAAGGATCCCTTGACTACCGCCCTAGTATCGGTGTTACCGTCGGGGTTGAGAGGATTTATAGTATATTTTGATGCTTCTGGGGGTAGAATTTGGGTGCGTACTAATGCAGCACGACAGGGTAATCGCATACGCATCCATGCACTTGAAGAACCATGATAAGAACTACCCGACTCATGATCTTGAGCTGGCGGCCATAGTCTTTGCCCTAAAACTATGGCTCCATTACTTGTATGGGGAGGCATGTGACATTTTCACCGATCACAAGAGTCTCCAGTATCTACTTTCTCAAAAGGACATGAACCTGAGGTAGTGGAGACGGCTTGAATTGCTAAAGGATTACGATTGCACTATTCACTATCATTCTGGAAAGGAAAATTTAGTGGCAGATGCTTTGAGCAGAAAATCCATGGGTAGCTTGGCTCATATGAAAGTAAGGAGGAGACCTTTGGCATGGGAGCTTGTTGTGTGTTTGGACGGCGGAGCAGTGCTATCGGTGTCAGACTCCGAGGTTTTGATGGCACACCTACGGGTGCAATCCACTTTGGTGGACATGTTGCGGGCAGCGCAAGCAGATGATGCCTTTTGCTCACTGACTGCAGATCTGGCTAGGAGGGGGATGTTGATAACGAGTACGGATTGGATTTAGAGGGTGTCCTGAGATTCAAGTATAGAATTGTAGTACCAGATATGGCAGAGGTCCGTAGACAAATACTAGAGGTGGCCTACCATTCCACTAACACTATGTATCTGGGGGCCACAAAGATGTACTGAGATATGAGGCAACACTATTGGTGGAAAGGGATGAAATGAGAGGTGGCAGAGTTCGTATCTAAATGTTTGGTCTGCCAACAGGTAAAGGCCGAACACTTGATACATGTAGGGTTGTTGCAGAACCTTGAGGTGCTAGAATAGAAATGAGGGAAAATTACTATGAACTTTGTTAGAGGCTTACCGAGGTCAAGGAAAGGAAATGACTCTATCTGGGTAGTGGTGGATCGCCTGACCAAATCAGCGCATTTTATTCCGGTGAAGACCACTTTCTCTGCCGAACAGTACCCGCGATTATTCCTGGACCGGATCATTGCATATCATGGGATTTTGGTGATGATTATATTTGATCGGGGCACTCAGTTCACCGCTCGATTCTGGTAGTCATTTCAGGAGGCTCTAGGTACGCAGGTGCGGTTCAGTACCGCTTTTCATCCTTAGACGGACGAGCAGTCTGAGAGGACCATTCAGACCCTTGAGGACATGCGTATTAGACCTGGAGGATGATTGGGAGAGGCATTTACCTTTGGTGGAGTTCGCCTATAATAACAGTTACCATAGAAGTATTGGCATGGCACCATTCGAGGCCTTGTATGGGTGCAGATGCAGGTCGCCTGTAGGGTGGTTCGAGGCTGGCGAGTTCCAAATGTTGGGGCCGGATTTGGTTCACGATGCCGTCAAGAAAGTAAAACTGATCAAGGATCGACTTTTGGCAACTCAAAGTCGTCAAAAGATGTATGCAGATGGGAAAGCCCAAGATGTAGAGTTTCAAGAAGGAGATTTAGTTTTCCTAAAAGTATCCCCTATGAAAGGGGTGGTGCGCTTCGAAAGAAAGGGAAATTAAGCCCCCAGATTTATCGAGACTTTCCCCATATTGCAGCACAGAGGAGCAGTTACTTATGAGTTGGCTCTATCGCCTAGCATGGACCGGGTGCATCTTGTTTTTCATGTATCCATGCTTAAGCGGTATGTTCGTGACGATTCTCATGCTCTAGATGTTACCGCAATGGAGGTCGATCCCACCATTTCTTATGAGGAGAAGCATGTGGAGATCGTAGACAGGCATATAAGGAAGCTGAGGTCCAAGGAGGTTCCCTTGGTGAAAGTTCATTGGGAGCAACACTCGGGGCAGGAGGCCACTTGCGAGGTTGAGAGGGACATGAGAGAGAAGTACCCATACCTTCTTGATGCTGAGGTGAGCTTCCATCTCAAAAATTCGAGGACAAATTTTCTTTAAGGGGGGAGGATATTGTAATGACCAAAATTTTTAATAATTATATTTGTCCTTGAGCAGGAGATCGTAGCCACGTAGGCTAGAGTTAACATATACTAGCGAAAAACTTCAGGATTAAATTCAGATAAGCAATTAATGTAAAAAAATTAGGAAAATTTTATTTGCTATATTTATGTGATTTAGAATGCTAGGATGATAGAGGACCTCGAGTCGAGTCTAGCGGTTCAATCGGAACCCGAATTGGAGTTAGAATGGATTAGATTCGGATTTTATAATTCGATTCACTAAAGAGGAGTATTTTGGTCATTTGGGCCAACCAAGGCCCATAAAATTGCAACCTGGGGCACATAGCGAGAGGTTTAGCCGCATGCCACCCGAGGCCAAGAGAGGAGAGAGAGGGCGACGCCGGAGAGAGGAGGAGCCGATTGTAGTCGGAATTCCGCGAGCTCGTCGGCGTCGATCCTGGGAGGATCATTAGCATCTTCTTCCTTTCCAATTTCTTCCTAAAGGTGAGTGGATTAAGCCCACTTTCCCCATCTTCTTCTTCATGCCGCTGCCCCTATGTCATGGGGTTTTCATCGATTTTTTATGTGTTTTTCTCGTATCGAATTTAGGGTTTTCTCGTTATCATTGTGGATTTATCGGATCAATTTTTGGAGCTTTGGCTACCCCTTCTTCATTGAGCTGCCCCCTTTCTTCTTTGAATTCTTGATGAATTCTTTGTTATTCTTGATGGTAGTTATGTGATCTTGATGTTTGGCTTGGTGTCTTGATAAAAGAAGGAAGAATTGAGAGATTAGGGTATGCCGCCCCCTCTTAGGTGGTTCCTTAAGAACCCTAAGGGTGGCCGGCCATGCTAAAATTATTTTAGAGGACCTAGATGCAATTTCACACCTAAGGAATACACTCTAAGGGAATTATAATTTATATTTAGGTGTTGTAAAATTGTAGAGATCTAGAATTAGGAAAATAAGGGCCTAGTGACACATAGAGACATTGGAACCCTAGGATGACATTTGAAGGAGTTGACCCTAAGGGAACCCCAAGGGAGCCAAACCCTCCTTGCCATTAGGGCATTCCGATGAGGGTGTAGGTTGGCCCTACATGACTATGTTGGATACTTGTGATGTTATGCATGTTGATTGTGCTTAGCCGGTTTGGCATGTTCCTACGCTGTTGGATGTGAAGTACTTCCTTTATTTATGACTTACTTTATCATGTTGAATATTCATGAAGTATGAGCTTTATTATTATATATATGTGAGTGTGATGCATGACATGAGAATGTGGAGGCTATGGTATGTCCTTAACATATCTCTGATATTTCTACTATATCGAGCACTTTCCTTATATCTATATGTTGCTATATACGTGTGTGATGTGCTTGTTGCATTTTCCCGAAAGCCTCACTGGTGAGGGGAGGGTATGCCCCAAAGAGACAGTGTTGGCCTTATTCCATAAGTCCGACTGGTGAGGGGAGATCATACCCCAAAGAGATAATTCGGAGACCCGACTGGTGAGGGGAACGTATGCCCCAAAGAGATTGATCAGAAGAACCAATGTCGGTGATGGGAGGACAACACTGAGGTGGGTGGTAATTCGGCAGCCACACCGTCTACCTACCCTATGTGGCTATGAGGGACCGACGAGTCCGGGGTGTATTCATGTGGTTATGATGTTGCATTCGTCATACTTTTATTTATGTGGTTATTTATACGTATCTGTTGATGGATGCTTTATCATGCGCGGGGTAGTTGATAAGCATGTGATGCCATTCTTGTAATTTATGCTTATATTTATATGCCTGCTTTATGTTAGTTTTGCGTTATGATGATTATGGTTGATTGAGGACTGATCTGCTCACTAAGTTCTAGTTGGACTTACGCCTCTGTTGATGTTGTTGTTTTTAGTACCCGAGCGAGATCCGGGAGGTACTAGGGTGTAGTAGCGCGACTAGTGGTGGTAGGGCAGCGAGTCTCGTGACATGTCGTAGTCGAGGGGGATACTTGAGTCGAGTCATGTTTTAGTTTTGATTTGTTTGAGTCATGTAGACTCGGGTGATATGTTTTCGCATTCTTTTTCTTATGTTGAGGTGTCATTGTTTAGTTAATTTAAGTTCTAAATCAATTTGAACATTTAAGCATTTATTGAGTTGGTGGTTTGGATTTTGAAATTAAATATCTTTTCTAAACCTTTTGAAATGTTATAAATGTTCATGTTTAGTTAAATTGTGTATGTGGTGCGTTTGGGGTTAGGCTTCGGGGTAAGTGGCGTACCCTGGCCGGTTGTACTGGGATTGGGGTGTGACAGTCTCGCAACAATATCCCGAGCCACTCCACAGCTTGGAAGTCAACTGGCCATTCCACAAGTGGGGCATCGACCTCCTTGGCCCTTTCCCTCAAGGACTAGGATAGATTAGATATTTGGTAGTAGCGATCAATTACTTTACCAAATGGATAGAAGCTGAACCTCTATCCTCAATAGCAACCGAGAAGATCCGAAAGTTTGTATGGAAGAACATCATCTGCATGTACGACGTACCTCGCGAACTAGTCAACGACAACGAAATGCAATTTACGGATCAACGATTTTGAGAATTTTGCTCAGACCTCGTTGTTCGACAACTCTTCTCGTTGGTAGAGCACCCACAAACAAACGGTGTGGTCGAAGCAGGCAATAAGGTGATCCTGGCGGAACTTAGGAAGAAACTCGATCAAGTCAAGGGGCATTGGGCCGAAGAACTGCCCGAAGTGCTGTGGAGCTACAATACAACCGCTCAATCCTCTACCATGGAAACTCCATACAGGCTTGTTTATGGAGCAGAGGCCATGATCTTAGTCGAGATCGTAGAGCTCAACCTCCACAGAATTACCTTCGAGGAGCAGAACTACTTGGAAACCTGAAAGGACGAGCTCGATCTCATCCAAGAAGAGCGAGAACTCGTCAGGATCACAGAAGACGCTATGAAACTTAGAATAGCTTAGAATACGACAAGCATGTCAAGTGGAGGAGCTTAGCAAGGAGACTTGGTCCTCCGAAAGATCGAACCTTAGGGAAAACTAGCTTGAGAAGGGAAGCTCACCCAAAACTGGAAAGGCCCTTATAGGATCACGGAGGTCCTTGGGAAAGGTGCCTACAGAATCGCTGAACTCTCTGGATGAGAACTCCCACGTTCGTGGAACGCGACTTCTTATGGGCCTACTACAACTAAATGATCGGTGTACTTTTTTTTCCTTCATGACAGTTTTCTCCCACTAGGGTTTTTTCCTTTGAAAGATTTTAACGAGGCACCACTATGCATGAGCCGAGCACATTCCTCGGCGGGGTACCATGTACTTTTACAATCATTAATAATATTGCTCTCTCTTTCCTACATATTTTCTTTATGTCTAGAGCATTTGCAGCTATCTCATAGCATATACGGGAAGAACCTCTATGATCTCGCGACAGCTCTCACCGTGCGCTTGCGTGACGCACCAATCCTCCTCGGCTTTAGTGTCACTACTTGGATTCCAACAGCGATCAGAGCTCGGTCTTCACCAGTTTGGCTTGCCTATCTCAGTGCCTATCTCAGGCTCCCACACCCTTACATGACCAAGACTCGGTTTTCACTAGCATGACCTATCGACCACCGCGCCGCTACTTTCGGTCTCAGAGCCCTTACACGACCAAGACTTGGTTTTCACCAGCATGCCTCATCGACCACCACACCACTACTTCCAGCCTCATAACCCTTACATGTCGAGGACTCGATTTTCACCAGCTTGGCTCGTCGGCCACCGTGCCACTACTTTCGGCCTTAGAGCCATTAACACGACTAGGACTCGGTTTTTAGCAGCCCGACTCATCATCCACCATGCCACTACTTTTGGCCTTAGAGCCCTTACATGACCAAGACTCTATTTTCACCAGCTTAGCTCGTCGACCATCACGCCACTACTTTCGGTCTCAGAGCCCTTACACGAACAGAACTTAGTTTTCACCAGCTTGGATCGTCGGCCACCGCACCATAACTCCCGACCTCAAAGCCCTTACACAACCAGAATTCAGTTTTTGCCAACCTGGCTTGTCAGCCACCGCGCCACTACTTCCGGCCTCAGAGTCCATATACAACTAGGACTCAATTTTCACCAGCCTGGCTCGTCAGACACTGCGCCACTACTTTCAGCCTCAGAGCCATTACACGACCAGGACTTGATTTTCACCAGCTTGCCTCGTCGACCACCACGCCACTACTTCCGGCCTTAGAGCCCTTAACACAATCAGGACTCAATTTTCACCAGCCTGGCTCGTCGGCCACTGCACCACTACTTTCGGCCTCAGAGCCCTTACACGACCAAGACTCAATTTTTACCAACCTGGCTCGTCGGCCCTCGCGCCACTACTTCCGGTCTCAGAGCCCTTATAAAATCGACCTTAGTGCACCGCTCATAATCACCGAACACGTAACCCTATGTTAGTAGTGTGCCCTAGGCCAATGGAAAAATATTATCATTGTAGTTTTCCTTTTGAATAAATGAAACACTTATTTTATCTTGAGCATAATTTAACTTCATAGAGATTCCTTGAATGGTTGATTCCGCCTAATGATCATCAAGTATGAGACTTGATAGTAAAACCCTAAGGCAATTGGAATCTTATTCTAAACAAGTCCCTAGTCGGTCATTATCTTGGAATGATAATGAATGAAGACTAGTATGCAGTTTGACTGACGATGATCATATTTTACTGGTCATGAATATGTGATATCAAAGTCGGATCATAGACACATGTTGGAGAACATGATGTCTGGCAGACCCACTGTGAGAATACTACGTGGATTATATCATTAGTATCTCATAACGGTAGTCCTCCGACCTAATGTCACCATGGATTCCTACATGAGAAATTTTGTATTTTGACCTAGTCTAACATTACCTTTAACCGGGTGGTCATAAGGACTATAGTTGGACATGGAATGAATCAGGGAGAGGAATATGTGTAGTCGTGATGGAATTTGCCCCTCTCGTATATGAGAGAGATATCTTTGAGCCCCTTGATGAGTGTGACTGAAGAAATGCATGGTCATGCTCAAATGAATTGATAGGAGTATCGATGTCATTTGTTAAGTTAGTCTTCTCAGGAATCAGGAAACCAGATTGAGCAATATAAGGATGATGCAGTCCATGCCTTATGCTCGATCCAGATATTGCGTGACAAAAGGATAGAGTATCATACTGTGAGCTAGGTTGCTCGGATCACCGACCTTCACTTGACTTGGGTAGTCATAATGTCTTGCTAGAGGCCGCTTATGACTTGTGGGTTGCAAATATGATTTAAATCCACTACCAACGTAAAGTGAACATATAGGGTCTCACACATAGGGTGAACCCAATTGGGCTTAGGGTTATAACTCATTGGATTGGATCCACATGACCATTAACTCACAATTCTCTCTTGGTAATTTTGGAAATTAATTTTGAATTTGAAAATGAGTTTTCAAATTGGAATCAAATTAATTATTCTGAATTTTAAAATATGATTTAAAATTGGAATTATGTTGATTACAATTTAGATAATGTATTTTCGATCATCGTTATTAAAGGATACATTATTTTCGACATCTTGAATTTAGAAAATTAACACTTGATAATTGTTATTAAGAATATACTTTATTAAGACATTAAAATTGCTTTAAGATTCCGGATATGACTTTGAATTGATCAACGGTTGTGATGACTCGTTCAATATGATTGACACGTCTATAAATACCCGCCTATGGCTTAGACGGGTATGTGATCATCTCCTGAAAAGGTTGTCGACCTCTTCCTAAAAGCTGACCTCCTTTTGAAGGAAGTTGAGCCCCCTCTGCGGTAGTTGACCTCTACTAGAGAGAGAGAGAGAGAGAGAGAGAGGTGTTCCACGCTTGTCAAGACCGGAAGGTGTTCCAATAGAGCCGAGCTAGCACTCAGGAGCCGTCTAGTTCGTCGCGTTTGTCCGTGTGCTAAACGTAGAGGATGTTTGTCCCTTGGCAGCACCTTGGATCTGGAGCAAGATCATGATCTTGGATTCGCGAAGCAAAAGACTGAGTACGATCTTCAAAGGTATAATTCTTGACATTGTATCAATTTAACCGAGATGCATGGATCCGGTTGGGTAGAGGATCGGTTTAATTTCCGCTGTGTGTAAATAAATTTTTGTTATTTGCCCGATCCTCGATGACCCAACACCCTAGCCTTAAAACCTCATCCTTTTTTGGCCTAAATATGCAATCAAACTCTAAACAGATCCGCGACGATCAAGGAGGCAATCAAATTCGGCAAGACACGACAAGAATAAAAGCGAAAAAACATACTCTCTATTCATAAAAACCCCCCACAAAGGGAATATTTGCATTTACAAACCCACGAAGGGCAGGTTACAAGCAGAAAGACAAGATACAAAAATACACAGGCAAAGCAGTTGTTTGAAGAACATTCCAGTAGGAATGTCAACACCAACGATGAACCAAGCCGCACAAACAGAAATCCCTAGCACAGGGATCTACTACCAGGATTTAACGCCATACGCAGACTTGATCGCGAGACCCCCCTGCAAACCATAGGAGTAAAAAAGAACGGACAAGAAGGCAGGACATGGAAGCCTTGGCAGTGCAAACCTACCAACACTACTAGAAATGTTAATATCACCAATAGGGGTGTAACCGAGCCGAGCCGAGCCAAGCTTGTCACTGCTCGAGCTCGGCTCATCTGGAAAATAATGAGCTCGAGCTCAGCTTGAGCTACATTCAAGTCACTTGAGCTCGGCTCGTGTGGCTCAAATTTTTTCCCGAGTCGAGACGAGCCGAGTTCAACTCGAGATCAAGCTCGACTAAACTCGTGAATGAGCTCGAGTCGAGCTCGAGTTTGAGCTCGACTAAGCTTGATTAAGTAGTTGTCTACACTACAGATTGAGCTTTTAACTGTGTAGACATAGATTGGTGGCTGTTTACAGATTGAGCAGCATTAAAATTTTAATTATAAGCTTGGAATTGGTATTTTATTGGTATAACAACAAAAAATATAATTAAATTTTTTTAAAGAACTTGGCAAGTTCATTACTGTTGATGAAATGCTAAAAACAATCAAGTCTATGATATCACATTACACTTACAGACTTTACAGTAAATCTAATTACTAAACATGGATTGATTGAAGTATTGAACAACAAGAAGCATCTGCTATTTGATGTTCCAAAAAAACAACCATCAAAAAACATAAACAACTAAACATTACTCAACATAAATATCCACCAAAATGTAAATCCATAACAAATTTTAAAATGATGATGATGTCGGCAGGGGAAGATGATGCGCTGCGGCTGCAGTCGGTGAGGGAGGATGGTGAAGGGCTTGTAGGCGAATGCGAGGGAGGACGGTGAAGATGATGCGCACCGGCGGCCGACAGGGGAAGATGATGTGTTGCGGCTGCAGCCGGTGAGAGAGGACGGTGAAGGGCCTGTAGGCGAATGTGACAGAGTCGGGAGTCGCTCAATCGCAGGTGTGGGAAGACGGCGGTGGGAAGACGACAGTGGGAGTCGCTCAGTCGCTGTTGATCGAGTGGGAGTCGAGACGGGAAGTCGGAACTCGGAAGGATAGGGCGTGCGGCGAGCTAGGGATTTAGATTTTCAGGGAATACTGGGATAGTATAATACCGGGTTCTTTGTAGAAGGTAACGGGCTAACGGGTTCACAAATTTTAAAAACCAGATCCGGTATTTTATATATATATATATATATATAGAGAGAGAGAGAGAGAGAGAGAGAGAGAGAGAGAGAGAGAGAGAAGGCTCGATTAGGCTCTCGAGCCGAGTATATGTTAGCTCAAACTCGGCTCGCTCGCATGTCTGGCTCGGCTCGGCTCGAGCTCGATAAGTTTGAGTCGAGTTCGAGTTTTTACTGAATCGATCTCGGGTAGCTCGCGAGCGGTTTGACTCACTTACACCCCTAATCACCAATGGCCATCACCCACGGCTGCCAGAGCTATCAAAATGGCCCACGATTTTCTTATGGCCGCTGTGGCCGTTATAGATATAGCAACATTTGCAATGACATTCATACAACCACTGCAGCTGTTGCTTATTAGTCGATGGCGCGCACATGGCGCGCAAATAAAATAACTTATCAGCAACGACTTTGCAAGCGCCACATCGGCCATTGGTGACTTAATAATACATTAGCAACGGTGTGCTTACGGCTTCTAAATTCGTCACTTGTGAGTCGATGGCGTGTTCGCGGCGCGAAAATAAAAACTTATCACCAATGGCTTCGCGAGGGTTGCGTCGGCCGTTGGTGATGTTATTTTTTATTTGCAACAACTCAACAATGGCTAACTCAGCCGTTGGTGATAGTTGTTTTTTATCTATGTTCGCGCCCGCCCCCTTTCTTTCTCCTTCTCTCTTCTCCTTCATGCCGAATCACCGCTGCTGCTGCTGAATTGCCGTTACTACATGTCGCCACCACCGATTGTTGCGCGTTCTCCATAGCGCCTTCTCGCCACCGATCTCCTCCTCCAAGTATTTTGGCTGACTCCTCCGCACATTCTCCTCTAGCGGCCGACATGATATCCCACCGATGTTTGTGTTGTTGCACATACACTAGAATCCGGCACCGGAGTCCAGTGGACTCCTACGCCGGATTTGGAGCTGAAGCCCCCAATGCAACAATGATTAGGGTTTAATTAAGCCCAATATTTTAATGTTAATTAATTAATTATTTTATTTTATTACTATTAATGTTAATTAATTAATTAGGGTTAATTTATTTTATTTCTTGTTAATGTTAATTTGTTAATTAAATTAGTGTTAGTCCAATACTCGAGCCGATAACACCGAGTTAGTTCAATTAGAGGAAAAAAATTAAATCATTGTGGATGCTAGCACCAACGTTGGGGCTGAAACCTAATGACTTGTGTCGACGTTCACTGTGTACTCGCACCACTGTGGACTCCCATCGACATCCACAAATTTAGAAAATAATCATCCATCCAACGAGTTGATACGTTTCACGTACGCTTCGACGAGTCGGATATGATTTAGCAAAACCTTAGATCCGTTCGGAGGGTTGTATGTTTGTGTAAACGAAGTATATGATCTTTTATACAACATACAACCCTTGAATTATCCATAATGGGACAATTTGAGAACATAGTTATTTGTATTGCACTTAGTTATTTCTTTTAACCGTTAACTCATTCATAAAGTTTGGCTACTGTATCTCCCTTGTTTTTCGATACACGCCAAGATGATATGCGTATTCGGAGAACTATAGGGAGATACTGCCAAAATTTAGAATGAAGTTAATGGTTGAAAGAAATACTTAGTGCAATATGAATAACATGAATCCCGAATGGAATATGACCGTCTCACCTAAAGACATTAATTGAAGATATTATCACTGATTGACAGAATCATGTCGAGCGATTGAAGTTGGATGTACCGATATTTTGATCATGGAGCTTTAACGAATGAGCTTCGATTATGCGTAACTTCTTAAATTTTGCATATTCGAATCGGAAATTCGTTAGTGGTGATAAAATCCGATGTCTGTACCGCAATTGCACGAATGCATGATTTTTGGATCAGGAAATTATCACTCTGCATTTGTATAGCAAAGGATTTATACCAAGATATTATGTATCGACTTGTCACGGAGAGTCACGTGAAGTCGGGACGTCGAGCATTCATGTTGTTCAAACACATGGCGAATCTTCTTCTATTGATGTTTCTTCATCCAGTACCATTTAATCCATATAGAGCTATGATATTTGATAATCTTGGCAGCAATTCCACTTGAATTATAATGTCGAGCGGCCAGTTACTGAGACGTCAGTTCCACCAGTTACTATGAGTGTTGATGTCACAGAAGTACAACCTGTGGTAGAGATTGAATTCTCGAATAAAGAAGTCACAAAATTTTACGAGATGTTGAAAGCTAGCTGCCGATGAACCTTTGTATGAGAATTTTCTTAAATACACTAGGTTTTCGACAAAGACGCAACTCCTGAACATCAAGGCCAATTGTAATATCATCGGGGTTGCATTTGATTGGATTGCTGGATTGATTAATGGAATGCTACCTACAGATAACAAGCTTGAGCCAACTTTTTATAAGACTAAAAAGTTGATAAAAAAATTAGGGCTTTGATATGAAAAGATACACGCGTACCCAAATAACTATATTTTAGATTATAAAGAAAATGCACAGTTGGATAAATGCCCAACATGTGAACATCCTCGTTACAAGGAGAAGAAATTGGTTCGACATAAAAATATACCGTTTAAGGTGCTTTGGTATTTTCCACTAACACCGAGGCTTCAAAGATTATTTACGTCGAAAAAGACTGCCCCCTACATGAGTTGGCATGCAAGAAGTCGTGATGATACAGTAATGACTCATCCATCCGACAGTGAAGCATGAAAATATTTGGATAGATGTTATCCTTCGTTTGCTACTTGATACTAGAAATATCATATTGGGATTGTGCATGGATGGTTTTAATCCAACAAGAAGAACAATTGAAAAATATAAGCAAAAGAAGCAGATATTTGGAGTTGGGAGCAAGACAAAGTTAGACCGATATTGGGATGAGGATCCTGAAGCCGATGATGTTGATGTTCTAAAATGGTGGAGTGTCAATAGTGGGAGGTATCTTGTTTTAGCTTCAATGTCATGAGAAATACTTGCAATTTCTATCTCCACCGTGGCATCTGAATCAATTTTCAGCAGAGAAGGTCGGGTTCTCGATGAGTTTCGGAGTTCATTGGCTCCTTCGATGGTGGAAGGACTTATTTGTCTTCAAGATTGGATTCGACTTAGAAAAGGAAGCAAGTTGTGGAGGATTTAGAAGAGGTTGAAAAATTACAATAAGGTATATTTTAGATTAATAAGTTCTTTTAAGTTTTAATTATATTGGACTTGTTTATACCATATTGATGATTTCTTATTTTATTGTAGAGTTTGCGAAGATCGATTTTGCACTGCCAATCATCGACATTCCTAATTGATCCGGTCGTCTTCTTAGCAAGGAGAAATGATGGATTGATGGTTTTATTTTGTTGAACTTTATTTGGTTTGTAATGAACTAATGATGGTTAGACTTTGTATTCAAGTTCTATATGTGTTGGATTTGTAATGTTCTATCATGTATTCATGTTCTATATGGACAATATGGTTGATACTTGGTATTTGGTAATGTTGGACTGTTTTATATTAATCTCTATATGTGGATTGTTCTCTATATACTTGGTATTTGGTATATATGTGTTGATACTTGGATTTTATGTGTGGACTGTTATATATGTTCTATGTGGACTGTTATACTTGGACTGTTCTATATGTGTTGGTATTGTTGGTTACTTGGTTGTGCATCATTACTGTTCTATGTGGACTGTTGATGAAGTGCAAGTTTCTTATTAATAATAATTTGTTGGTTGTGCATCATTACAGTGCAGGTTCAAGTTGTGTATTCATATGTATTCATTCAAATTTCATTGCTTATATGTGCAGGTTTCATATGTTTCATATATTTCATTGCTTGCTTGATGTGGCAGTTGGATAAAATTCATATGTTTTACAAATTTCATTGTTGTGTAATGTTGAATAAAATTTTGGTTTTTTCGGGTTAGAATCGAATCAAACTGAACTAATTCGGTTCGGGTTAGATCGATTTAGGAATAATTTGGTTCAAGTTTGGATTGAAATTTCAAAAAAAATAATTAATTTGTTTCAGATCGATTCGATTCAGTTCGATTTGAACCAAATGGACAGCACTAACTACGACCCCTAACTAGGACTACTATGAGATCAAGGTAGCTCATCTGCCCTCCAACCGCGCTAAGTGCTCCAGCCCACCACATCGGTCGGGCTCTGCAAAACAAAAACAACGAAAACGGATGAGTTCAAAAGAACTCAGTGAGGGATTCTACCAACCCTCACTAAACAACACAGAGAAGAGTGTAAGCATAACATCTATCTCAAAAGTAAAGTCACGAATGTGTGACATGCTATCAAGCCATCTGGCCACCACATGCCCTAAGGCATCCAACACTCCAAGGGTGGAGTACAACAGGCCTAAGCCTACCATGCCCTAAGGCAACAAAACATACTAGGATAATCGGAAAGGCCCTCCGAACTTATCCCAATATAAATAAAGTCGGGAATAATCGGGAAGGCCCTCTGAACTTGCTCCACGAGACGCGAAGGAACAATCGAAAATCGCCCGTCCGAACTTGCCCCTTTAAGATATCACAGGGATAATCGGGATTTGCCTATCCGAACTTACCCCTTAAAGCACCTCGGGAATAATCGAAAAGTCCGTCCGAACTTATTCCACGAGGCCAATCCAGAATAATCGGGATTTGCCCATCCGAACTTGTTCCTTTTAACACAGGTTGGGAATTAGTCGTCCAACCTTTCGGGCCTAGCCCACAATCCAACTCCTAACCGAGCCTCTATGTCATTCATAAAGATATGACGCAACATGACCTAAGTCAAGTTTCTCCTACAGTGTCTTAGGGGTGTCCATATTAGAAAGCGTCTCAACACTCCAATACCCGATCCCAACTCCTAGACCTGTAATGTCATAACCCGTGAGGTTTTATTTCATGCATAACTTTATTTGTTGGTTCATAACAGATTATACTGACCCCTTGCTCAATTTTAATTATGCAATTAAACTTTAGATCACCAAAATTAGGGTTTTTTTTAGTTTACTGTTATGCCCGAAACTGATGTATCTAATCCGAATCTGATCTCCAGAGTGTGTCTTATGTTTCAAAACTATATTTTCTAATCGAAACGATAGGTTACACGACTATATTCAGAAAAATATACACACCACAACAAATAGTTTAAAATCAGCATAGATTCATCATTCTCAGCATGAAATTCCAGCAACATTAAATTTTCAGCATAGCATGAAAATAAATATGAAATTTATAAAAATTATATCCTTAATTATCATCAAAACATAATACTAATCTTGAGGTAAATCCTTAAATATGAAAATAAATATGAAATTTATAGAAATAAGACTAACAAGCACCAATAACACCATAAACAAGAACATACATCATGATCAAGAATCCATCTTTCAAGAACCTTCATGGCATCAACATCAAGATCCAAATTTTGTAAAAACATGATTCTATCTAAAAATCACAGATTAAATACAAGACATTCTTGAACATATAGGAACTTAATTTAATAAGCAACTCAAAACACGGATCTCAAGAACACCAAAAACTTTCGCTTAGGCATTTCACTGAACACCTTGAGGGCACCCTCATCTCCACCTTGGCCGAGCACCCCTAGGATCATCCTAAGGCTGCCGAACCCTATAGGGGAGGGTTTTAGGGCCTCCCCAAACATGGCAATCAAAAGAACATCGAAAAAATTCAAGAGATCGACGGAAAACAAGTCAAGAACAACCTTCAAGAATGGCTTCAAGAATTTGAAGAAAACCGAAAATGAGGTGGATAAAACCACTCACCCGAATAGGAAGGATGATTTGAGGGGAAATCCTGGACAACGGCCCTCGAATTAGGCTTCAAGAATTGGCGGCTCGACTCAAAGAAGGGGGAAAGGGGGCGGCAGCTCACTTCAAGCCGCCGGCTTGAAGAGAGGGAAAGAGGGAGAGAGAGGGGCTGGCTCGGCTTCAAGTGGCTCCTCTCGGCTCGGCTCCAGAGGAAAGGAAGGAGAGGAAGAAGAGGGGAAGGCTCGGCGGCTGGCTGGCGGCTCCTCTCTTCAAACTAGCTTGTGCGGCTCCAATGGGGAGCCGCAAGCCAAGGGGAGGGAGTTTTATACTCCCACCTCAACCCTAACTCCACTAAACCCTTCATCAAATCTGCATCTGTCTCAAGACGAATCCGAACCCGCTAACTTAATTAATCATATCCTAATCCCATGCTAGCACAAGCACAAATCACATGCATAGCATATCAACATAATGAAATAACTCAGGTACACGCAATAGAATAATTAAATAATTTCACCATTGCAGAAAGAAAAATTTCGTAATTCATGATCTTACTTACCCGAGCTCGGAAGCTCGCACCGGACCATGAGTCGACTCGGCTCGACCTCAAACTAACCCGCTAGGCTGACAAACACGCACAATAAATGAAAATTAGAATTAATATCTATGATATTACAATTATTATTATTTTAAATATATGAAATTAGTATAGACTTTAGGCAAAAATACGTAATGCATACTTTTACACAAAGCATCTAAAACTAATTTAAATTAAAAAATAATGAATTATTTTGATTCAACCTCAATGTGCCACTATACGTAGTCTAGCTTTTTTTTATGAAAAGAACCTTGTATTTATCAAGAGATTTGAGAAATACAAGTGTAAAGAGTTCGAGATAGGAAAAAAAATAAAAATAAATACATTAAAAAACAAAAAAGAAAGGGAAGGGCGTTAAGAGAGTGAAGAGCTATTACGTGGATGAAGCAAGGTGTAGTAGTAAAGCTCCATCAATGGCCACCTCAAAATGATGATGTGCAATGGAATTAAAGCAACACATGTTACGCTCAATCTATATCTTCCATCTCCATATCATAAGCACTTTGTATATGAGTAATCTCCTTGATTGAATATCAACGCAATGAGGTATCCAAGGAGTATATGATAAAGGAAAATGATCTAACGTGAGATGGTTAGCATCTGAATCCAACCGAGCCATGTGAATGAGCAATGCTTAAAGATGTGATCATGAGTCTCCAGGGCAGCCATACACAACACACAAATGAGGTCCAATTGTGCTCCATGGCTGATTAATTGATCCTTGGTGTGTAGCTTCCCTCGCACTGCAAATCAGTTCATTAAAGAGACATTCCTAGGATAGGAAGATTGTCATATGTAAGAAGCTTTGAAATCCTTAATTCCACGAAAAGTTAAGCAAATGGTATAAAGAATTTGTTGAGAACTCTCAGGAACTAGACCATTTCCAAGAAATCAGATCATCGCCAGAGCGAAATAGAAAGTCCTGAATATCCGCCATCAAATGCGTAATATCTAAGATATGCACAAAATTTGTAAATTGGATATTCCATCCAATAGGTATACCATCAGAACTCTAATCTTTTAGATTTGCAATAAGAGCATTAGGAGTGCTGGCTAAAGCAAACATAGGTGGATATTTCTCATTGAGAGGAGGGCCATCCAGCCAGCGGTCTAACCAAAAGCGAACCATTTTACCATCCCCACACTCATGTTCGAAGAGAACCTGAAAATTCCCCAAAGAGAAATGATACTTTTCCAGATGTGGGGGTAGAAAGCAAAAGCAAGTGATGTCCATAAAAGATCCTTTCTTCTCCGGACCTTCCATAACTAGCTAGCTAATCTAGCCCTATTGTGCGAATGAATATCCATAATCCTTAGACCACCATCCATAGTATCAGCGAGCAAGGTAGACCGAGTAATCAGGGATTTACCTCTGCAACAAGAGTCTCTAGATCCGCACCAGGAAAAATGCCTCCTCTGCTTATCCAAATATTTAATAACCCATTCGGGGGCCTCAAAGATTGAGAGCATGTAAAAAGCTTGGCTAGTCAGGGTACTATTAATAAGAGTAAGTCTGCCTACTCTTGAGAGATTTAAGCCCTGCCATAAAGCTAATACCCAGTCGTCGTTGTGTGGCTTTTCGATTCTCAAAGGTAAACCCAGATACTTAATCGGGAAGGTACCAACTATGCAACCTAGGATGCCTGCCAAGCTGCTAGCCAACTGTTCATTTCCACCGATGTGTATCACTTTTGTTTTATCGGTGTTTATATGAGGCCCGTGGTTAGCTCAAAACATTTGAAAAGAAGATTAATCCAATCAAAACAAAGGCACTCGGCCTTTCCAAACATAATGAGATCATGAGCATAAAAAATATGAGAGATACCAGTAGGAATGATATCATGCAGGACATGACAGATCAACCCAAACGAAACTGATAAGTCTCTAGAGGACATCTGCGACCAGGTTGAAAAAGAAAGGGGAGAGAGGATTCCCTTATCGCAGACCTCTTTTGTGTGCAAATTGGGCACCCAAGTCCATTAACAAGGATAGAGGAGGAGGAGGACCTTAAAATAAAGGAAATCCAAGTGATCCAACGGGGAGGGAATCCTCTAGCTGTCAACATGTCATCAATGAAATCCCAACTAATCGAGTCGAAAGTTCGAGCAAAATCAAATTTAATGACACACGAATCCTTATCAAGATTGTTGTAGACCCAAACCGCCTCAGCTACTATCATGTAACAATCCATGGTGCTCCGGCCCTCAGTGAAAGCACCTTGAGTAAAATTAATGAGAGAAGTTGTATGCGGCGCCAGCCTATTTGTGAGTTGTTTGGAAAAAAATCTTGACAATACTATTCTCAAGACTGATAGGTCTAAAGTCATTGGTCGACTCCGCACCTTCCTTCTTAGGAATGAGAGTGATGAGAGTCGTGTTAATCTTATGAAGATCTGCCGGTTATAGAAGAAGGTCAATAAGAATTTGCACCAAGCCGGATCCTATAGAACTCCGGAATTGCTTGAAAAACTCCAAAGGCAAACCACTAGGACCGGGAGATTTAAATAATGATCCTAATTTGTATCTCTAAAACAAGATAATTGTTTGATAATGCGGCCAAAAATTTGAGACAACTTAGTTTCACATAAAAAAATAATAATACAACAATTATCCCGAATGAGCTGCTTGACCATATACCGCTTTGAGAGCCGATTTAGGCCACGAACATTCCAAAATACAGCGTAAATGTTTAACGGGTCCATAATAAAATGCAAGAGCTACCACATAATTAGAAAGTACTAAAAAGCAAGAAAGGACCATCAAACCTCGACTGTCGAGATTGCCTTAATAATGATATCATGTGGGCCTGCGCAAATGAATCAAAGATCCTTGATGGCCGCCAGGATGTCATTGTTAATGCAATTTGTCATACTCGAAAGTCAAGACCCAATAGCAGAAAAATCCGAGTTTGTGCTTCGAGGCAAAGTTGTAGATCCTTCAAAAAGAGCACCTTATGAATGAATGCATGCTTTGGCCAAGAGCTTGCTGCTTCGACGAATCGGGACTGGCCCAGATGGCTTGGCCCATGTCTTGCGGGAAAAAAAATACTCAAAGTAAGTGCAGCCTCCGAAATAACCATATTGGCATGGGGGGAATCTCAGCCTATAGGTCCGATTGATTGAGAGAGGGGCCCAACATGTAGGGAGCTTCGAAACCTCAGAAGACGATAGTTGGCCAACATGTGAAATAAGAACGAATGAAGAAGGTTGTACTGCAAGCAACGCCTGCATGTAGAGAACCTCGTCCAAAGCAGTAAGAAACATCTCCCTCAGAAATGAAAAAGCAGCGAAGATCCCATGAAATCCATCTTTGCACGCAGATGGCTTCCAAAGAGGGGAGGCGCATGAAGGCGGAATACGTGGAACAGAAGAGAAAGCCACAAAGGGCAATCTCTGAATAGACTCTCATGGAGAGAAGAGCTGGTCTGCGCCATCGTCAAAAACGAAAGCCCGAAAAGGAAAGGGGATGGCTAGCGGCAACTGCACCTCGGAAGGAAAAGAAATAGGCAACAGAACAAGCAGCGCCAGAGAAGAGGAGACCGTCGGTGGTAGATTCAACTCAAGCACACAAGTATCGGATAGGACGGTGGCAGGAACCTCCGACACAACATCAGCATGAGTGTAATATCCTAGATATTTAATTGTATTCTTTTCCTTTTTGGTTGTGTTCGCCAGCCTAGCAGACTAGTTCGAGGTCGAGCCGAGTCGACTCATGGTCCGGTGCGAGCCTGTGAGCTCAAGTGAGTTGAATTATAATTTTTAATTATATATAACTAATTGATTTGAGTAGGTTGCATGTGGATGTGCATGTGTTGGTTTCTTGTTTTCATCTATGGGTTTAGATTATATTAATTAAGCTTGTTCGGGTTAGCGGGTTTGGATTTGGCTCAAGGCGGATGCGGGTTTGCTAAGGGGGTTAGTGGGGTTAGGTCTAATGAGGAGGGTATAAAAACCCTCCCCCATTGGCATGCGGCTCCCCATTGGAGCCACACAAAGCTTTGAAGAGAGGGGCGGCCGACCCCTCCCCCATAGGCATGCGGCTCCCCATTGGAGCCACACAAAGCTTTGAAGAGAGGAGCAGCCACCAGCCGCCCCTCTCTCCTTTTCTTCTTCCTTGGAGCCACCGCCCTTGAGCAAGCCACCGAGCCCCTCTACTTCCCCTCTCTTCCTCTCTCTCTCTTCCCCTCTCCTTGGAGCCAAGCCGACAGCTTGGGTGGAGCCGCCGCCCTTCTTGTAGAGGAGCCACCGCGCCTTGTTGAGCCGGGCCGCCCCCTTTGAGGCCGGATTCGGAGGCTGCCAATTTAGAGTTCCTTGTATTCCTTCTTCCTAGATCAAGGTGAGTGGTTTTACCCTCCTTTTGGGTTTCTTCGTCTTCTTGAGCCGTTCTTGAAAACAAGGTATTCTTGTTGGATTTTACCGTTGGTTTTCGAGTTCTCATCGTTTCTTGTGATTGCCATGCGAGAGGAGACCCGAACCCTTCCCCTATGGGTCTCAGCAGCCCTAGGAGAATCCTAGGGGTGCTCGGCCAAGGTGGGAAAGGGGGTGCCCTCCAAGTGTTCGATGAATTGCCTATGTGAAGGGTCTAGATTTTCTTACCTTCTATGATTCAATTTGTTCATGAATCTTGATGTTTATAATTTAAATGCATGCTTGATATTAAATCTGTGATTTTTGGAAATATACCATGTAATTCAAAGATGAGTTTGATTTTGAGGGCATGAAGGTTCTTGATTTAAATTCTTGAATACATTGGTTGGTTCTTGGTTAAAGAGGGTTGTGATGCTTGTTATTCTTATTTATTAGGCATGGTATATGTGAGGTTTATCTTGACAATTTTAATTCTGATGTGATGGTAATTAGGGAGTTGTATTATGTGAATTTTCGGATTTAAATCTTAATTATGCTGAAACTTAATCTTGCTGAAATTACATGCTGAAATAATGAATCTGTGTTGTTTTTAAATTGCTTACTGTGATGTGTGTATTTCTCTAGACATAATCGTGTAACCTATCATTTCGACCATAAAATATAGTTTGGAAACATAGGATATACTCTAGAAACCTGATTCGGGTTAGATACATCAGTATGGGGCACAACAGTAAGCTAAAACAAAACCCTAAAATAAAATTCTAATTTTGGTGATCTAAATTTTAATTGCATCATTGAAATTGGGCAAATGGGCAGCATAATCTGTTATGAACCAACAAGTAAAGTTTATGCATGAAATAAAACCTCATGGGTTTATGACATTACAGGTCTAGGAGTTGAGGTCGGGTATTAGAGTGTTGAGACGCTTTCCAATAGGGACACCTCTAAGACACCGTAGGAGAGACTTGACTTAGGTCATATTGCACCATATCTTTATGAATGACAGAGAGGCTCGTTGAGGAGCCAGATTGCGAGCTAGGCTCGGGAGGTTGGATAGTTAATTCCCAACCTGTGAAACAAGTTCGGAGGGCCTCCCTATTGTTCTGGTTTGACCTCGTGGGATAAGTTCGGAGGGCCTACCCGATTATCCCCGAGGTAGTTTTAAGGAATAAGTTCGGAGGGCCTGCCCGATTATTCCTATGATACCTAAAGGGGTAAGTTCGGAGGCCCTACCCGATTACCCCTGTGATATCTAAAAGGGGTAAGTTCGGACGGGCGAATCTCGATTGTCCCTTCGCGCCTCGTGGAGCAAGTTCGAAGGGCCTTCCCGATTGCTCTCGAGTTTCCTTATACTAGGATAAATTCGGATGGTCTTCCCGATTATCCTAGTATGTGTTGTTGCCTTTGGGCATATATGGTAGGCTTAGGCCTGTTATTTTTTATCGTTTGGGTGTTGGCTGCCTTCGGGCAGGTGATGGCCGATTGGCCTATTAGCTAGTCACTCCCTTGTGACTTTTTCCTGCTTGAGTCAGGAGTTTTGCTTTTTGCATCTTATCGTGTTGTTTTTCGTGGGGGTTGGTAGAACCGCTCACTGAGTTCCTTTGAACTCACTCGTTGTCATTGTTTTGTTTTGTAGAGCCTTACCGATGAGATGGGCTGGAGCACTTGGCGCGACTGGAGGGCAGAGGAGCTACATTGATCTCATAGCAGTCCTAGTTAGGGTCGTAGTCGAGCCTTTTGGTAGTGAGTCATGCACTCTTGTTAGTTTTTGGAGTTGTAGCCCTTGAGGGCATTTATGTCATTTTATTTAGATTCTATTGTATTTGGTCTGGTGGACTTGATTTAATATTTCTGTATTTCATTATTTTGTTTAAACATGTTTATGATGAACTCTGGTTTGATTTCTAGCTGAAATATAAACTTGTTTATTTTTTTTCGCTATTGTTTATTCTCATGAGTTAGCATGTGCATGATTTAGGCTGCGGGGTATAGGCACGTAAACCCTGGCCGGTCACGTGACCCTGAGCTGGGGCATGACAATGAGTGACTCTAAGGAATGAAGAACTCGCAGCAGCCAAAATGGAGGAGAGCCCAGAGTGCAGCTCGATCGGAGTCCTGATGCTCCTCCGGCTGTTCCTAAGGAGAGCATGAGTGACACAACATCATTGCATCCACCGAGAGGGGGTTCACGGTCGGAGTCCTGATGCTCCTCTGGGTATTCCTCGATCAAATCATAATCAGGATCCTCCTCTTCCCCCGATCGATCGTTCCCTTCGAAGGCCGATGGGGGAATGACATCATCAGGATTCGCTGCCTAAGGGATAGAACTCTCTTAACACGCCACTCGAACGACAATAGAGAAGCGGCAATCAATGGCGATGGCATGGGTGACCTCAAGAATGTCCGTGATATAACGAACATGAACTTGAACCCGGCAAGCCACCATCTCAACCCAATGCAACGACCCCTCGCCAATAGCTTCGAACGAGGCAAACGAACTCACCAGCGCCATGATTGATTCAATGTTCCAAAAAATGATAGGAAGTCCCCGGAGTTCCAGCCCCACACGCAGTGCCGGTGGTGTAACGGAGGAGTATGTGGTGTCCTGACTCCACTTGCTAACTTCCAAGTACACATGCCTCCAACGGAGAAAATGGGTACGCGGCAAATAGCTCCGAAAGTATGCATCGTCTTCGGTGGCCGGAGTTGTCACAAGGAACTGGCCATCGGGAAGACGTCTCTGACGCCAGAGACGCTGATGAGCGCTTCCATTTCGAAACTGATCGGCAAGGAAAGCGGTGATGTGGGATGCAGCTGCTCTTGGACTGGCACGACCACACAATGACGCTTTAGATACCTGGACTGGTCAGCCATAGATGTCAAGTTGGAAGGAAGGCAAGAACCTGCCGAGGGGATGAACATGAAGGAGTGTGAGAAGCCTGTGAGGAGGGGAGAGGCATATCCGACTCCATCCGACCAGGAAGGATCGGCACAAAAAGCACAGAAGAAACACTCGTATAAGAGTTGGAGCTGCGGCGCGAAGAATAAACAGCCCACAAGACAAGGGGGGGTGTTTATACTCCCTCCTCAACCCTAACCCCTCTAAACCCTTTATTCAACCCGCATCCGCCTCAAGCCGAACCCGAACCCGCTAATTTAAATTAACTTAATTAATCCTAATCTCCACATAACCATCCAATACATGCACACCCACATGCGATATAATTAAACAATCATGCATACACAACATAAAAAATTAAATAAATTAATCTACACACCCCGCTGTTATCTGCTACATTCAAAAGGGTCTGAGGTTGAATCATATCATTTTATTGGAATCCATTATTTTAATGCAAAGGATGAAGGAAAAAAAGAAATATTTTCTGTCCAGAAAAAACTTTCGGTTGTTTTTTCATCCTCAATATCAATACACTGTTTAGTTCTACATCCCTATCCTGATAAATTGAGTTCATATAGGCATTGAAAAATTACATAACTCATATTCTTACTTACCTGAGTTCGCAAACTCGCACCTGACCATGAGTCGACTCGGCTCGACCTCAAATTAGTTCACTAGGCTGGCAAACACAACCAATAAGGAAAAGAATATAATTAAAATATTTAGGATATTACAATCCTCCCTCCATAAAAAAAATTCGTACTCAAATTTCAGGAAAATAAAAAGGACTCACCAAAACATCAAACAATGAAGGATAACGCTCCCTCATATCCTGCTCCACCTCCCAGGTGGCCTCCTGCCCGGAATGGTGCTCCCACCTGACCTTGACTAAGGGGATCTCCTTGGATCTCTCTTGATCTGACAGTCTAGCACCTCAACTGATCGATCCTCATAAGAGACTGTTGAATACACCTCCATTGCGGTAGGCTTAATCACATGAGACTCATTCCGAATGTACCTTTTCAGCATAGACACATGGAACACTGGATGCACTCGGTCTATACTAGGAGGTAAGGCCAACTCATAAGCCACGGCTCCCCTGCGCTTGAGAATAGGAAATGACTCAATGAATCTAGGGCTTAGCTTTCCTTTCCTACCAAATCTCTTACCTTTTCTACTGTCTCCTCCGCCAGGTCAGGTCCCATCATAAGGGAATCTCCTGCCTCAAACCAACCTACAGGCGACCTGCATCTCCGCTCATACAATGCCTCAAATGGGGTCATCCCGATGTTGTTGTGATAACTATTATTATAGGCAAACTCAATCAGAGGTAAGTGCCTCTCCCAACTGCCCTCCAAATCTAGGACACATGCTCTCAGCATATCCTCCAACGTTTGAATAGTCTACTCCAATTGACCATCTGTCTGAGGGTGAAATGTAGTACTAAACCGAACCTGAGTGCCCAAAGTCTCCTGGAAAGACTGCCAAAAATGAGCTGTGAATTGGGTACCCCGATCTGAAATGATCATAACAGGAATACCATGGTAAGCGATGATCCGATCCAAGAATAACCTCGCATACTGCTCGACTGAAAAGGTCGTCCTGACTGGTATGAAATGTGACTTCTTGATTAGGCGATCCACCACTACCCAAATAGAATTATTGCCCTTCCCAGACTTTGGCAATCCCGTCATAATTAAAATCCATGGTTATCTTCTCCCATTTCCACTCTGGTACTTCTAGGTTTTGGAGCAACCCTACCGGCTTCAAATGCTCAGCCTTAACCTGCTAACACACCAGGCACTTAGATACAAACTCGACCATCTCTCTTTTCATGCCTTTCCACCAATAATTCTGCCTTAGATCACGTTATATCTTCGTGGCTCCCGGATGCATAGTGTATGTGGACCGATGAGCCATCTCTAGCACCTGCCTACAAACCTCGCCCATATATGGCACCACTATCCAGTTCTTAAACATCAAGACGTCCTCCAAGTCAATACCGAACCCATTATTGGCATCGCCTCTCCTAGTCAGATCCTTAGTGAGAGCACAGAAAGCATCCTCCTCCTGCGCTGCTCGCAACATATCAACCAACGTGGACTGCACCCTCAGGTGAGCCACTAGCGCACTAGAAGCTGAAACTGATAAGACTGCCCCATCATCCAAACACATGGCCAAATCCTGAGCCAATGGTCTCCTCCTCACTGCCAAATGCGTCAAACTGTCCATAGACTTCCTGCTCAAAGCATCAGCCACCACATTGGCCTTACCCGGATGGTACATGATGGTGTAGTTATAATCCTTCAAAAGCTCAAGCCATCTTCTCTGCCTCAGGTTCAACTCCTTTGGGTGAGAAAGTACTTGAGGCTCTTATGATTAGTGTATATCTCACAAGTCTTGCCATAAAGGTAGTGATACCACAACTTCAATGCGAACACCACCACTGCCAACTCAAGATCATGGGTTGGGTAATTCTTCTCGTGAACCTTCAACTGCCTGGAGGCATAAGCTATTATTCTGCCATTCTGCATCAACACACAACCCAAGCTGACCTAGGAGGCATCACAGTAAACAACAAATCATCCTAAGCCCGATGGTACTACTAGAACTGGTGCCGACGTCAAACGATCCTTGAGCCTCAGAAAACTCTCCTCGCACTTACCCACCTAACTCATTTAATGATATTAATAAATGTAATAATTAAAAAATATAATTTTAATAAATTAATTATTTGAACATGTAGATATTTATGTAGGGTAAAAATTTACGTGGAAAGTGGAGAAAGTGGAAAATTTTGAGAGTGAGTTTAGACGAGAATAATTTGCTGCTTTTATATATATAACTAACAAAAGGATACATGTGCTAGGATCCAATTATAACACATTGCACTTAATTGATATATTTAACTCAATTTCTTAATTACATAAGCTCAAAATGTTATTTTGACCCAAAATTTTTTTTTTTTCAATTTTAAACGTACGTGGACTTTCAGGGCCCGTTTGATACATTGTATAGCACTAGCATGTCTAGTCTGTATCGATTAACATGGGCTCATTTGGTACATCGTATAATATTAGCTTGTATAGTATTAGTCTGTATTGACTAACCTGTATAGTACTAGCATATATTGTACTATTATTATACAGTGTTTGGTGCACACATGTACTAGCCTGTATAGTACTAATTTATATTGACTAATTTATATAATATAATATAATATAATATAATATAATATAATATAATATAATATAATATAATATATAAAATAAAATAAAATAAATGTAATGTAATGTATTATATATTATATTATATTATATTATATTATATTATATTATATAAAAATTATATAGTATATTTTGTCATTAAAAATATTTTATAAATTAAAATTATTTTTTTAATATTTTGTATATATTTTTTAATTTTGGCCGGAGATAAAATGAGTATTCAAAATATTAAAAAATTTAGTGCAGGCTAATGAAGAGCTTTGGGTGTGTATTACTAATACACCTTATGACAACTTATGAGGTACTATTTTTAGTGCAGGTATTAATTAATATCATTCCCAAATACTGTATAGTATTATCCTAATACTATACAGAAGACATACAGGGTACCAAACGGGCTCGTATAGTACTAGCTTGTATTATATTATTATTATACATTATTTGGTGTAGATATGTACTAGCTTGTATAATATTGGTATGTATATATGGACTAATTTATATTGACTAATCTATTATATATATATATATATATAATCATTAAAAATATTTAATTTATATACTTTTATTATTTTTAAATTTTTGGTGGGGGTACAATGAGTATTCAAAAGGGAAAAGGTACAAAAATCCTCCGATGTTTTCTCGCGGGTACTAAAATACTCCTGACATTTTTTGGGATAAAAAATAACCCTCACGTTATGAATTGGGTACAAAAATACCCCTACAGGTAAACGGTGTTAGTTGAGAGATAACGGAGCTGACGTGGCTGAAGACTAGGACTGACGACGTGGCCAAGACGTTTTCTAACGGGTACTAAAATGCTCCTGATATTTTCTCACGGGTACAAAAACACCCCTAATATTTTCTCATGGATACAAAAATACCCCTAACGTTTATTTTGGACCTAAAATACTCTTGAAGTTATTGCAAATTGTACAAAAATAACATCAGACTAACTTTTGTTATGTGAGACGTAACGAAGATGTCATGGATGCTGACAAAGATGTTGACTTTACACGTGGCACATATGCAGAGAGCAACTTGTCACGCAATCGTAGGGGTGAATAAATATTTGATTAATTAAAAAACCGGTTTGAAATCGAACCAAATTTTACAGTTTTCAATTTATTATGTGTCGCTTATGTGGTAAGTTGCTCTCTACATATGCATCACGTGTAAAGTCAACATCTTTATCAGCATCCATGACATCTCTGTCTCATCTAACAAAAGTTAGTCTGGTGATATTTTTGTACCATTTTCAATAACCTTAGGGGTATTTTAGGTCCAAAACAAAGGTTAGGGGTTTTTTAGTACTCGTGAGAAAACGTTGAGGGTATTTTACTACCTGTGAGAAAATGTTAGAGGCAATTTTAGTACCCGTGAGAAAACGTCAGGGGCATTTTAGTACCCGTGAGAAAACGTCTTGGCCACGTCATCAGTCTCAGTCATCAGCCACGTCAGCTCCGTTATCTCTCAACTAACACTGTTTACCTATAGGGGCATTTTTGTACCCAATTCATAACGTGAGGAGTATTTTTTATCCAAAAAAAACGTTAGGGATAATTTAGTACCCACAAGAAAACATTAGAGATATTTTTGTACCTTTCTAGTGTAGGCTAAGGTGGGACTTTAACACACACTCCTCACGCTCAAAATCCACATCTGGAGCGTTCTGTAGGTGGCCCACAATCAACAGTAGGTCTGGCTCTGATACCATGATAGAAAATTAAACTTGGACCTAACTCAACCCTAAAAGCTAGCTCAAAGGGGAAGGATTGTCAAATCTATTTAAAAACTATCTAGACCACAACCTTAATCAATGTGGGACTTTAACAAATTACTCATACAATTTATAATAATTTATGAGGTACTATTTTTAGTGCATATATTAATTAATATCATTCTCAAATACTATATAGTATTATATATAGAAGACTTATACAAAATACCAAATGGGTCCTCAAAGTTTATCATGTTTGGACAACCTTTATCCGAACCAAAATTTTGTTGAATATTTGGACTTCTTGTTGGTATATGTATTCACTCCAAAATTCGACAATATATATAGGTTCAAAAATATATATTCACTCCTAATTTTGACCATGTATTTGGTCCAAGATATGGCCTGAGCATGCGATTTTTGTGGTTACATGTAATATCACTGTGGAAGAAGAGAAAGGGATATGAACAAAAGTCATAACGCATCACACACTCATTCAACTTTTTAATTTTTGTTGCATTTTCCTTCATCTTTTGGTTGAAATTTTAAGATAAATGATGCACGAGATTACCAACAAGGTATTAGATCGCATAGAAGGTGTGTTGACCGACTGGAGTGAGCTGTCATTATTCCAACAGATGATTTAGCAGATCCTGCCTTTTCGGCCACAAAACAAGCCTCCTACTTGACTAAATTGCAAACCAAATTGGACAAGAGCAGCACCAAAAAGAAGCAACAATTGATGGCGGTGTTGGTATCATGTCATCTTCCATTTCCTCTCACTTGCATTAGTATTATAATAAGGGTTAAGAGCTAGAAATAGTTTTTACTACGTAAATGTTGTGTTTAATGTCAACTAAAAATTTTATCATATGTTGCAATTATAATAATACAGAGATTATTATAATTTTTAGTGGGTCATTAACTTTCTATAAATATTTTTTTAGGGATAAACTCAATTTTGGTCCCTATATTTTTACTGATATTTAGTTTTGATCCGTGTAGTTTAAAATTTTTTATTTTAGTTCTTATAATTTCATTTTGTTAGAAAATTAGTTCTAGCCATCACTCTAGTAACTAACAGTGTTATCTTCAACCCCACGTGGCAATCATTTGTTGACATGTCAATTAAATTAATTTTATCTCTTTACACGTCACTTAAATTATTTATTTTATTTAACTTCTTAAAAAACTAAAAAACCTAATTTTGGTCTCTATATTTTTACCATCTTTTATTTTTGGTTCATATATTTTCATGGCTTTTTTTGTCCTTATTGTTTAAAAAACTTTGATTTTCGTTCTCGTAATTTACTATGTGAGGAAGTTAGTCATTGCCGTCATCGTTATACCTTAATAGTGCTTCTATTACTGCTTCCTAAAACTTCTTGCTATAATCGTCTCACAAACTGAAATTGCAAGGTTTTAAAGATAACACTGTTAGTTATTGGGGGTGACGGCAGAGACTGACTTCCTCACATAGTGAAATTACAAGAACGAAAATCAAAGTATTTTAAACTATAAGGACAAAAAATAAAAGGCAGTGAAACTATAGAGACCAAAATTAGGTTTTTTAGTATTTTAAATGTTAAATAAAATAAATAATTTAAATGACGTGTCAAGCAATAAAATTAATTTAATTGACATGTCATCGTTGTCACGTATGATTAAAGATAACACTGTTAATCACTGGGTTGATAACATGGACTAATTTTTTAACGGAGTGAAATGATAAGGACTAAAATCAAAAATTTTAAATTACAATGACTAAATTAAACAATGGTGAAAATATAGGGACTAAAATTGGGTTCTTCTTATTTTTTTTAATAATTTGAGAACATGGCATGCTAACTAGGATTAACATATTTATATTTTTATTAAAATTTGAATCATATAAACTGGGGATCTACTTTAGCTTATTATTCAATCCAAGTTTAATTAGAATTTAATAATATTAAAAAAAGAGTAAATACCCAAAAAAAATACGAACTTTAGACATTTTCTCATTTTTAGCATAAACTTTTTCCGTTAGCAAGAAAATACACCAACTTTCATTTCGTTACCCCGTTTAGCATGCACTGTCATTTTTGACGATTTTTGCTGATGTGTCAGTTAACGGTAATGACATGGCAAATTTTATATTACGTGAATTATTATTTTAATCAATTTTATTATTAAAAAATTATTATTATTAATGACATGGTCCTTCTTCTCAAAACCTTGACGCTAACTGCACTCCACGGCTCGTCGTCGTCGTCGTCATCGTCGTCGTCGTCGTCGCCATCGCAGACGTCTTTGCCGAAGAGACTGCACGTCCTCTCTGGCGAAGAGGACGCGCGTCAGTCGGAAAGGGCGTCACCGACCTCTCTAGCAGAGAGGAGGCGGACCTCTCTGGCGGAAAGAACACGCGTCCTCTCTGCCTCTCTGGCAGAGAGGTCGCACGATCTCCGCCGGCGGAGAGGATGCGCTATCTCTCTAGCAGAGAGGAGGCGGACACCTCTCCGCTAGAGAGGTCGTGCGACCTCTCGTCTGAGAGGTGTCTGAGAGGTCGTCGACCTCTCCTCTTCGACTCGGAGATCGCCAAGGCTTTTTCTCCTGCCTCATCGCGGTCCTCGACGGGGCGTTGCCGGAGGAGGTGTCGGATACGAGGGCCGAGGACTTTGTCGAGCTGGACGTGGTCAGGTCCCCAGCGAGGACCGTGCACTCCAGGGTCAACACAAGGGAAGGGCAGCCGAGTTTTTTATATTTCCTGATCGGGTAAAGTACTTCCCAATCGGGTGTCCAAAAGCTTTTCTATTTCCCGATCGGGTAAAGTTCTTCCCGATCGAATGTCCAAATTTTTTTTTATTTCCCGATTGGGTAAAGTTCTTCCTAATCGGGTAAAAAGATATCCCGATCGAATAAAAAAGATATCACAATCGGGCTTCTTCTTCGGCTGTGCCTGCTGTTGCTAGCACTGGAGTTTGATTTGGTGGAAGCCGACGTCGCCGCCGTGTTGTGTGTGGCCATCTCCCATCAACTCCGAGATTTGCGCATGTTCAGTAGACGAAGCCGTGGCAGCCAACTTCTTCTTCAGCCCGCGCAGGTTTGAGGTTTGAGGTGGTCTGCTTCTTGGCATACGTAAGTCCTTCGTCGACGTGAGGGACGCCGCCGAGGATCACGTGAAGGTGTACGAGGTGTCGGCGGCCACGAGGAGGAGGTGGGGGGCGAATTCACCGGTCGGTGACGACCATTGAGGGAGAAGATGAGGAGGAAGCAGAGTAGAGAAGAAAAATAATAATAATAATTTTTTTAATAATAAAATTGATTAAAATAATAAATAATAATCCACGTAAGATAAATATTTGTCACGTATTCTTCGTTAAGTGACACATCAGCCAAATTCGTCAAAAATGACGGTGTGTACTAAATGGGGTAACGAAATGAAAGTTAGTGTATTTTCTTGCTAACGAAAAAAGTTTATGCTAAAAATGAAAAAAAATCTAAAGTTCATATTTTTTATGGATATTTACCCTAAAAAAATAAATCTCAAGTTTCAAAGGTTAAGTTTTAATAAAATACTAATATTCTAATTCTAATCGACATGTCATGTCTTTAAGATGATAGAAAATCTAAAAACAAAGTTAACAATGGGCTAAAAATCTTAATCACTTCTATATTATAGGTTAAATATGATAAAACCTTTAATTTGGTATTAAATTAAATATTTGATGAAAATACGGGCTATAGAAAATTATACTCAAGTTAGGTGGAAAGTATAATTTTTGAAAAATTAAATAAATTTCATGTATTGTTTGATTAATAGAAAACATTCTACTATTTAAGAGAGTTCTAAATCTCATAAGACACAAGAAGTAAGTAAATCTTTCCTTGTTTTATAACATGGAAAAGTACAAAAATATTTAATATTTTTAATTATTTTCTATATTTGTAATAACTTTTGTGAATAATATAACATGTATTAATGCAGAACTAAAATACATAGATAATAAGAATAATACTATAGGATATTATAATAATATAATTGAAATTATAATACATATTACTTTGTCGTTAATAAAAAGTTATTTATATTATTATAATTAAAATATGTTATTGTATATATCATAATGTTATTTTAATGGAGAGCATCTAAGTTAGTTATTTGAAAAGTAAATAATTAAATCAAACAACAGGTATAAAATTAATTTCTAAAACTATAATAATCAAATATGTATTTGACATTTGTTAAAAAAGTTTATAAGATTTTTTACTCATCAAAAAGAAGTTTTCTTATAGAAACTTACTCACAACATAGCAAATAACTCATATGTCAGAATCTTTTGATCCATTCATCCCAATTCAAATATCACAAGTAGAGCCCTTCTTAATTTTTATTGTATTTATTTAAATTGTACTCATTAGTTTTTAGGATAATTACTTAAATATATCTTGAACTATGCACTTTATCTCATTTATGATCAATTTTAAAATATTACCAAATTATATTCCGAACTTTGATATTTGTCTCAATTACATCCTCTCGCCAACTTTCCATCAGCAGCACCGTTAAAGCGATGACATGGCGCTCTGACGTGGATTAAAATAATATTTTTTATTTAAAAAATATATAAATCACTTTAATTTATATTAAAAAATTATTCTGAGTCATGTCGGGGTGAATATAAAGTTATTCTTTAATATAAAATATAAAATAATATTTTATATTATTTAATATAAATCGACATGATTTTTTAATATATTTTTTAAAAAAACATTATTTTAATCCATGTCAGAATGTCACATCATCGCCTTAACGATGCTGTTGACGGAGAGTTGATGGGAGGATGTAATTGAGATAAATATAGGGATGACACCGGGGAGGGTTTGGGACGGCGAAGTCAATCCTATCCCAAACCCATTAAGAAAAGTCAATCTTAAACCCGTCTCAAACCCGCTACTATTTTGAAGAGTAATTTTCAAATCCATCTCACTAATTTAACGGGTACCCACTAGGTACCCGCTTTTCGTCCGTTAATAAATTTTATATAAAAAATTATTCTGCAATCTACATACTTATGATAACATCTAATAATAGTTAACAAAAATTATATATATAAATTGTTCTACATACTTATCATAACATCTAATATTATATGACTTATACGAATAGTTTAAAATTCCAAAAAGTGCTCAAATGACAAATATAAACTATAAGTGTTATTGTGTTATCGTGTTAGGGTATAGGTAATTAAAATAGTGTTTCGTTATATTATATAATGTGTTAGGGTATAAGTAATTAAATGTGTTATTGTTGTATAATATATATTTAGCTTTAATAAAAAAATTAAATTATATTGAATTCTAATTAAATAGACAAAATTATCCTATATACATGGATAACATGAGGGGTATTTTAGTAATTTTATACTTAATAGGTTTGGGACGGGTTTTAGACTAAAACCTTAAACCCGTCCCAAACCCTACAAGATTTTTACCTTAAAATCTTATACCCGTCCCATGACTTAACGCGGGCACAACCCGCTAATGACCTATCAAGGTCTGGGAGGGGTGAAATACTCATTTACACAAACACACTGCCATCACTAGACAAATGTCAAAGTTCGAAATATAATTTGATAATATTTTGGAATTGGCCATAAATGAGATAAAGTGCATAGTTCAAGATATATTTAGGTAATTACTTTAGTTTTTATTGTTTGTGTATTGACAAATATATTCCTTTTAATGTAAACATAGGGAAGAAGCCAAAGGGAGCATCTTTTCCTCCTTTCTATTGTGCACACCACCTCAGGAGACAACTGTGGAGTTGTCCACCTACTGTTGATCCTCCCCTGGAACCCCAAAGCATCCATTTGTTGCCGTCCCGCACAGTCCTCTCTTTCTCCCTCTCCCCGTCCGCTAGGTGTGTCTCCGTTTTGTTTATTTCTTTCTTTCTTTCTTTTTGGCGATTGCTCGCTAAAGTTGGAGCTATGTGTTTGGGCTCTTTGCTCGATCGAAAATGGTGTTTCTTCGCCTCTTTTTTCTCTAGATTGCTTTATATGGATCTTACAGTCGTTCCGCTTATCAGTTTAGGGTCTCGTAGAGATTTGATTCGTCGTTTTTTTTTTTTGCTTCACACTCGAATGCTTTTCAAGTGAAAAAACAAAAAATCCTTGAATTTGGATGGCACTGGTAGAACTGTTGTTCGGGGATCTCTTGATAACAAGTGTTTTAAGTCTTTGCTTTCGAGATCCATTGATTGCCAATTTGTCATGTCTCTCTTTTGAGGTTGGTGTGATCAACAATCTCTTCCTCGATCAATAGGCCCCACCTTGACTCCGATTATTGTAGTTTATAGCGTACCGTTTGGTTTAGAGAATCCGCAATCAAAGGCTTCAAAGTGTCTTGCCACATTATGTGATTCAACTGAGTTTGTCTTGCAAATTGATCTCCAGAAAGAATTTTAAGCATATTAGATTATCTCTTTTTGTAAGATTATTGAAATGGTTGGATCGCTAACATGTATTTTATTCTTACAATTATCTTGATGGGAAAAGGAAGGCAGATAGTTTTAAATTTAGAGTTTTCTAGAGAGTCAATTAGTTTTGATAATTCTAGAGTGTCCCATAGTCATTATATCTTATTAATTAGTAAATATATTCCCAAAGTCATTAATTAGGCTGGGTCTTGGTCTAATTCTAAAGCCTTTATTAGAAGTCCTAAGAGTCTATATAAGGATGTACTTGTCTACATATCAGATCAGTGATAAAAGAAGAAATTGATATAATTATCTAGTATTCCCTATACCCTGGATTTGGCCTAAACAGGTTCAGTTCAAGGAGGTGGACTCCTCCCACATTCATTCCATTTCACTGTTTTCTTCATTTTCCCTATACTACATTTAGTAAATCTCCTGGGCTGCATCATATATGAAGTCAACAAATTATGGATGCTAAAAAGTCTATTTCAGCTGCACATAACAATTGCACTCAATCATTTAATAGATATACGGGTGTACTTTAAGCTTGTAATAATACTAATATCTAAAGAAATTTGTTTTCACTATGACCTGCATTTTTTCTTTGAACACTTATCAATATTGATTCTCCTTGCATTTCTGAATAAACAACAGAAAAAGGAGGGAAATCAGGATCTTGAGCTACCATTATGATCTGAAATCCTGCACAATCTTCCTAGTCTGTAGCTTGGATTACTGAATCAGATGATTCTTCCTTTGGGGCAGCTTGTTCACCCAGATTTGCAAAAGATTCCATGAACTAATTTGATTTTTTATTCTCTTGATACACCTGAATAACAAATAGATTATTTAGAGAGATCTTGTGTTTTCGTGTGAAGAACTGAATTCTCTAGTACAGAGGAGATTTTGTGTTCATCCACTCGTATCACAAGAATTCTAGTGTCTCCCATCCTATCTTATCTTGCTTATTTTAAAATAAGGGTGCGTTTGATTTGATGGAGTGAATTCATAAGAAATAGGAATTGACAAGGAATAGTATTATCTTTTTTGATTGATATTGTAAATTGATCAAGAATAAGATTATTTTGTTTGGTTAGCATAACGAATAAATAAGAAATAAAAAAAATTAAATGACCATAATGTCCTTCTTAATAAAACTAAATATATTTATTTATAATAATATTTTATATTATAAATTATTGTAATTAATAATAATATAATAAAAATCTGAAAATAATATAAAATAATTTTTTAAATTTATTTATTGTATATATATTTACTTACAATAATACTATATATTATAATTTATTATACTTAATAATAATGTAATAAAATCTGAAACTAATATAAAATTATTTAAAATTATTTATTGAATATATTTATTTAAAATAATATTTTATATTATATTTATTGTAATTTATAATAAAAAAATAAATTTATTTTGATTTGAGCTTTTGAGGTGTCTCGTCGTCATTGTGCGACAGAACCTCTCGCACAGAGACAGAGACGCATGTCTCTGTGTCACTGTCTTCGTGCGACACAGAAATGCCTTCTCGACACAGAGACGGCAGAGATGCCTTCTCGACACAGAGACGACACTTTGTTGTTTCTGTGCGACACAGAGACGACGAATCGGCGTCTCTGCGTCGCTGTCTCCGTGCGACACAGAGACACTATTCCCCACCTCAAAGTAGAGAATAGTATTCCTTATGTATTTCGGGGGCCCCACTTATTTCAAATTAATTAGGTGTAAACAAAACAAAGGAATAGATGAAATTTCTAGAATACTATTCCATTTCTCATCTATCCTCTTGAACCCAACACTACCTAATAGTAATATAAAAATATATATATAAAAAAAAAAAATCTAATTTACAGAATGCATTCAACAGGGTAAATCCCCAGGCTCCATAAATAATTTCTTTTAAGCTCTTTATCTATATGCTAGTATGGATTTCACGGTATTCTCATTGTATATGTTGTACTTCTAACTTAGATTTTGTAATTGGATATGCTATTTTAATCAAAGGATCTTAACGCATTTGAACCTATTATTAAGGGATGTGGTCGTGCCCTTATCATGACACCATTTTTCAAGTGAGTTTGATGTATCTATTTTATCTCTTTTCCCTTAACGAGAATTTCTTTCTTGGGTTGAGATGTGATAGTAATCGCACGAATATGAAATTTTTTGTTTTACTATTTGACTAATAAAATGGGTATTGTTAGCAGAGTGTGGACTCTATTTTCAACTAGTTGCAACAATATTCAGAATGAAGAATAATTCACATGATGAGCAGAATCATGCTGCTATACAAGAAGAAAAGGTAACCCATAGTGAGCTCAGCCAAAAGTGATACTGAACTTAGTTCATTGTTCTATATTCTACTGTAAGAAGCTCCATTCAACAACATATACTGCGGTATATGCTTGTGCAATTTAAAAAGGGGTGATCTGGATGCACGAGGCTCCAGTCAATTTAATTTGGTGATAGTTATTGTACATATAGCCTTACCCTTAAAAAAGATGTCGTTTCCATCACTGAAACCCTAGTCTCCTAGGTCACAATGGTCATATTACAAAATATTTCAAAACCAACAAATTTAATATTTTTTTCATACAACTAGTAAGCTCACATTTAGTGTACACTTATCATCATATTTTATCATATTTTTTGTTTGGATGATGTATATGTTCCATGTTTTATTTAGTACTATTCAATTATCTACATGTTTAGACTTACACATTGTTCTTTTTCTTATAGCATTTAGATTGACATGTCACATAAATACATAATAGTTGGTAAAATGAAATAAACACAAGCACCAATACTCCATACTGATACTTTAGATTGGCAAGAAAATACAAACTTAGGATCTTGATTAACTACCATAGAGATCTGGGATTGCAAAGAAGTTTTCTAGAAGGGTAATACATATACATACATACGTACGTATATATATATATATAATTAATGCAGTAAGCACTTTTAATTCTTCACTACATGATTATTACTTTGAAGTTCTATAGTAATATACTGATAAATGATGAATTTTTAATGAGTGTGTAATTTAAGTTTGCAACTCATACATGTTATTTTTTTGCATATGAATGATAGAATTACTTGAATATTAATCAAAGTCTTCTCAGACAAAAAGGTTTGAGACTCTAGTGATGCAAGTATTCAGCATCAAAAAAGAATAAATCATTAGTGGTTTTAGGCACACTAGAGGAGAAGTGAATAGTATGTATAAAAAAAGTAAAGCTAAATGTCAATTTTTTAAACCTTAAGTAAATATGAATAACAATATCAATACCAATTTTTAAACCTTGACTATATCCACTATCTAAACATCCTATTTTGAATTTCAACACAACTCACTAATAAAAGGTTTCCTCCAAAAGAATTTACAACCCGCGGCTTCCTCCTTAACACCAAGCAAACACAAGTGCATTTATGTTTCTGCACCAAGACAACCACTCAAACTAGACCTAATCAACCCTAGGTCTAACAAGGCACAAATCGATAAGTAAAACAATGAAAAATACAACCAAATAGAGCAATAAATAAAATTCGACTTTGAGCAACGTGTTCTTCAATTTTTTTCATTTTCGATCCAAAATGTCGCATGTTTATCATCGTCAAACTTGAATTGGTTGCTTTATGTAAACATTAGTAACTAGATTGTTATCATCAAAACAAAAACAGTAACATAGGTTGAAAACCTTAGCCGGACATAAATAGCTCCTCTTATTTAGTCAAACAAAATGCGAATCATTTGAGTGTTCCAAAGATATGTTTAGTCACTACAAGAAAATAGGGTATCACCAACGGACTAAATTCGTCGGTGATACTTAAAAATCCGTCGGTAATGATCTTACCGACGGAGTGTCCGTCGGTAAAATCCGTCGATAAATACCTGCTCGGTAATACCAATGGATTTTAATAAATCTGTCGATAATACCAACAGATTTTTTTCTTTTGTTGGTATTACCAACAACTATATTTATCCGTTGGTAATACCAATGAATATATTATCTGTTGGTAATACCAACAACTATATTTCTATTGGTAATACCAACAATGACCATTGTTGTTGGTATTACCAACAGAGAATTTTCGTTGGTATTAGTAACAGATACATCCCGGTAATAGTCCTATTGGTATTACCGACAGATAATCCTTTGTTGGTATGTCTGTCGGTATTACCAACAAAATCTATCCGTCGGTAATACATTTTAGTGGCCCCAAATCAATCTTAAAACCATGATATACACCTAAAACGTTACATTTACACACGAAATCATAAAATAAAATTTTGAAATCACACATGAACCATTTGTATTTCTACATCGGCACACATATATAAACTTAAGAAAACCATTGTATACATTAAGATTGTACTAGTCAAAATACATTATGCTAGTCAAGCAAATACATTATTTCAGAGTTTCAATACATTAAGATTGTTTCAAAAGTACATATAAGTGATTTTTTTTCCAAAAAAGTAGATCCTTGCACTTCATCCTGTTTATACCTACACGTTAAAAGAAATATGAATAAAAAATCTTAGGTAAATGATAATAACTTAGAAGCTGAAATTTCAATATAATAATAACTTAGAAGCTGAAATTTAGTTCAAGGCCGGATAACTATTCACATTATGCTGATTAGGCATGTTGCTTTGACTAAAGAAATCATGACGCGGTACAACAATCACATGCTAACCAACTAACTCTTGTCATCCACGATATTCAAGTAGTACCCACAATTAACAGATCTAATAAGTTCCTCCAATCAGATAGTACACAAAACATATCACTTGGATGTGGTATCTTCACTTTTATCCGAAGAATCTTCACTTGGATGTGGTACCCACAATCAACCACCTTCTATGCAACAACTACCTATGGTAAATGTTTTTGTTGTCCATTAAGTCTATTCATCCGTGAAAAATACCAACCTGTATGTATTATCCCACACATCAAGCATGTATTAGAGAACATCACCCTGAAATGTTCAGGAGAACCAGTTGATCCAATCCACCTAAACAGTTTCCTCATGAGAATATGACCAAAAGTTTTCCCGTATACAATAGGTTGTCTCAACTAATAAGTATACAACTCAATATTCTTCAAGAACTAGTCCAGGTGTTAAAATTCAATGTTTTCTCTATCAGATTGTAAAGGTATAATAAGCATAGCATTCAGTTTTATGAATGACAGAGATTGTTCAAGAGTATGACAATACCATCCAGTTAAGGCCCTAAGTTCTTTTGTTCGTCTCAGAGGAAGGGAAAATTGGCTAATGTGGACATAGGGCAAGGAGGATTTAATGGCTGATTTTCTGAATGGGAGTTTCTTCCACCAATCAACACTGTCATTTTGACTCTGTATCGGGTTATCAAGAAGTTCTCTGCGAAGAACGTGTAACTCAAAACGGTCCTCGTACATCGAAGTAACAGACTCAAAGTTTTCCTGAAGCCATTGGTTCAGTACAACCTGCAACATCAAATGCAGGATTAGCACCAATGTCAAAATACAAATAATGCAATAAAGAATTTTTTTGGCATCTTATTCCAACAGATACCTGTACCTCAAATATATTTCATTTAGATATAATAGGGTATTACTATTTACCACTTAGCTCTATATCGCTATTAAAGACTAGAGTAAAAAAGGCAAAACACCAAACAAACCACTATAGCTATTAAGTGCAACTAATGCATGTACATAAGCATGTTTCTACTGGAAGCTTTCATTTGTCTCTGCAGGCACCAGGCAATTTTCACATGTGCATAATAGGCAAGAAGCAAAGCTGCTGCTATCCTGCTGGCTACTAGGTTTAGTCCTTGGCCAAAACGCCAGAGTTCACCAACATAATCATGGATCACTCATTAAGATTTCACAAATTCATTATACCATTTGTTTAGAGTTTTGTCTTGCTAGGTAATAATTAAACTATCCTAGCTCCTCACCTGATAGATGTTTTCCAGTGAACTACAAAAGCACATGCATCAGAAAAACTTCCTAATTGTTGCATTTGTTGTATTCGGAGACTTGTTTACTAAATGGTCATATCCATGACTTAATGCAGTTTAAGCTGCATTACTGGCGTTACGATGTTACTACTTACCTCTGAGAACATGAGCGAAAATGATTTTATATTCTTCCTATGCATGGATGTGATTTCCCTCTGCATTGTGTTCCACTCATCATCTGTCCGACCATGCCCATAATTCGTGGAAATTATATTCTTCTAGCACAAGCTTTTCACACCTCACGGCTGCACTTGACTTGAAATAAAAATCTCACTCCTGCGTTATGATGACTGCTAAGTTTGGTTCTATCCAAAATTTATTTATATTCTTCTAGCATAAGCTTTGTAATATCAAGACTAGTATTCAAATTTTGCAATGAGTATGTTCTGCTAGCTATCTATCAGTTATTCAGCCATAGGAACAAGAAGAATGGGCAAGCTAAGTAGTTCCCATTCTTTTTATCATTACCTGCTCTGAAGTTTGTGTTTTGATATTTGATGTGCGGCAGAACAACAAGCTCGACACCAGAACTCCTTTTAGTTATAAGGAACCTGCAATACGCAACATCTAATTGTATGTTGAAGCATATGTTGTATATGTTGAACTGTTGAAGTACAATTAAGTCTTGAAACCCACCTGACTGGTATCACCTGCAGATTGGGTATCAAGCATGTTAAAGGGATGCTTCTTCATGGTCCTCCTGCTACTAGCAAGACACTTATGGCTCGTCAGTTTGGGAAGGTGCTGAATAGAAGGGAGATTTTGTGCTACAACTACTTGATTACATAATGGATTAATTGCTTCATTTTTGGATCTATTGGGGCAACTAATGTGTATCCCTTGATTTATCATGCTTAATTAGCTTCAGGACAGAACCAGTTATAGTCATTGAAGTTGATGGCAAATTCTAAACAAAGACCCAGGTCAAACTTGATGGCAATGAATACACTGTACATTCAACCAAATACTCTTGTTCTGTTGTCATTTGTAAGCTATAGATGCTGAATAAAAGAAGGGTCATTGTCTATTCTAATTGCTCAAGTGCATCAAATCTCATGAAGAAGCAAATTCGAATTCCTGGAACTAGAGGAGTTTAATTCTTGATATCCTGGAGGTTTCTAAAGAGATGAAAATTGTGGATTGAAGGAATAACATAAGAGAACTAAACTATTTATGCTAATACTCTTGCTAAGTTTTTCACTAGACTCAATGTAGTAGTTTTTTTGCTGATTCTCATAAAAAGAGTTAAATATCCTTGACTTATTATTAATATCCAGGGACATACATTTACGTTGAATAACAATTCATTGAATTCAACAAGAAATCACCAAAGAAAGCATCAAATCAAATTGAATCATTCAAGAATCATATATTTAAAGGAAAAACCTATGGCTTTAAAATTTAAGAATCATATATCCAAAAATCATTACATAAATGCATAAAATTATGCTTTAAAATTTTGGATTAAGCATCAACAATTGCTCATTACCTTGAAATCTTTTTTTCAAAAACTACTTGTTGTCTGGCAAAGAATTATGGTTTCATAATTCCTTCTGCTACCTACACACCCTTCACTTGGAAGAAATTGAAGATCAAATGCATAAACAATTAAAGCTTGGGGAAGAAGAAGAGAATATGATAAGCTCTGCAACTAGCAGAGATGCTAGAGTGGTTCATGTGATCATCATAGTTGAAGGTCTGTAAATGGGAAGGCTGCGTCATTGATGGCCTCAATCATTTGATGGTGTTGGTACGTCAAAACTTTAAGTGCAAGAGATCATAACATCCCAATTTAGTCCTACATTGAGAATTGGGCTCTCATCTCATTCAGAACAACAAACTAGATATGCACACAATTTGTTTAGAGAAAAAAATCTAAAATTGGGCTCTCCTCATCTCAATCATAGATTAACATTTAATGAATAAAAACATTATGTTTCATGCTGAACAAAAATGAATGCATCTGACATATAAGTTAATACATTAAAAAACTCATTATCTTATTTTTTTGAGTGAATAAAAAAGAAATGAATAAAAACATTATGTCAGAATATATACCTATTTTGAACACCTAATAGTTATCTCCTCATTCTGCAAGCCACTTGAGGTAGAACACCATACATTATACCACTAGATTATCTTATTTTTCAATTGAATTTGACAAACAATATAAAAGAAACAAAGACAACAAATGGAGGCTTTATTTGACCGTGCTTTACAAAAAACACTTTGAAGAAAAAAATGGTGTTTGGTAAATGCATGTTAAAAGTATTTTTCAGGGTAAGGGAGTGAGGAGATCTTTATTAAAAATCTAATACTATCTTCACAAGATTATATATGATCTTCAATTGCTAATGCTATATCATAATACAATAAGTATTCAGAAGCCTCTTGATCTAGACGATCGGGTCCACATGTCAGTTGACTTTGAAAATGGTTGGTAAAAAAGGTAGGGTTTGATTGTAGTAGTATTTAGTTTTTCAGTATGTTCTCTCCATTCCTTCACATTGATAAGACTACTAGTGCTTCCACCTAGCATTCTATCAAAGTCTTGGAGATCTGGACTATAAAAGTCTTGTAGGAGTCTGCAATATTTTTTTGTCAAAATAGTAAGTACTTTGAAAAACCATACATTAACATCAAGATTCTATCACAAGGGTCAAATATATTATGTAAAACAAAAAGGAAAAAAATGAGTTCATAGTGTTGTGATAGAAAATCAGTAAGCATTATATGGAATCAGATACAGATAGACAATTCAACATAACAATAGGACAATATTCATGGATAACCAACAGTTTGGAGTAGCTATAATGAATGGTCTTGTAATCTCATAAGGAATGGTATCCATCAAAATATAGGCCACATAAAGCTACTTAGACATTGACTTACTGGATATCTAGGACTTAAAATTATTAAGCCAAAACATAAGTAGCCTTGCAACGGAAGCTTATATATTGGTACTCAATAGTATCCATTTGCGAGAAGCCCAACTAACTGTTTAGCATAATCCTTGAAGTAGAAAATTTACCTCAACTTGATAAAATTTTTGATTCACGCCGAACTCCTAGTCTGGTAGACATAAATTCAGTTAAGTACTGCTTGAGAACTTTCCTGGCAGCTGCCTGTGGTGTCCCCAAATCTTCAACACTTTTGTACCTAGAGGATGAGGGAGAAGATAACTCCACAAATAAATTCAATTAAGTTTTTTTGAAGATTAGTTTGCATGTAAAAGTTAGTGTGTTCCTTTACATGGTGCGAGCCTCCTATTAGTGGTCTATGTAGGCATGTCAATAAACGTCTACTGATGACAGTCAAGGACAGCATGAGAAGAGAATGAGGTTAACAGCTTGCTCAAGTTGGTTTCTCATAGATGCAACAGTATTGAATTTTGCAATATCTTGATCTAACTACATCTGTTTCTTTCTTTGCTCATTTGCTTCTGTAATAAAAGAACATCAACTATATTGAATGAAAATGAGTACATTCACCATTGAGCATGCAATAATTATATTTTCAATTATATTCTAAGGATACAACCTAGTCATTCTTATGCACACTACAACAATTTCAGTAAATTTAGGCGCATCTAAAAGAAGGCTAGATGAAACATTGAATTGTTTAAGAAGTCTAGGCCACAATCATAAGCACTTCATTCCATCCTAGAGTAGCATTCCTGTGTTTGATGGAAGCAAAACAATAGCAGCTTCAGTAGCATCAGCCCTGTGGCCAATCACAAATTTTTTATGTTGGCCACAAATTCAAATAGCATTCTCATAAAAATTAACAAATAAATACTTACACAAAACCTCATAGTTAATCACCTCTTTGGGTCCATAACAATTAATATATCTAGTTTACCACTAAATTAGAGATCTTGCACTTAGAACTTAGAAGTCAAGAAATTGCAGTTTCTAAACTATAATTAATACTCAAAACTTAACTCAGAAGTTAAGAAATATATCACCCAATTAAAAGTAATTGTTAACTGAATAAAGAAGAAGAAAGAAAGCTAGTTAAAAAAATTCTGATCTAAACTAGTAGGGTAAACAACACTTGAATGTTGAATCTTGAATCGAGAATAAATAAATATTAAATATATCACCAATGCAGTATCAAGGACACTTGCATAACATGCAACTCAATCCTAATTTCATATACTTTTTACTGAATTCATAATATTTTTAAAGCCACAAATTGAAATTTTAAAGCCCGGTAACCAAAGGAGAACAAAGGCAAACTCTTTCAACACTGTTGTTTACATTGAACTTTAATTATAGTTAAGTTTCAATAGCACAAGACATGAGTTAAGTTTCAAACATTGTTGTTTACAGAACACAATAACACATATATAGTTAAAAGTTTTAATTACTTGTCTACAAGTGGACTACTTGATAATAAGATCTTGAAAATGTTGGCACAAGCCCGACATATGAACTGACAACTTAAAAAAGGAAAAGTTGAAGCATGTTGTGCTCACCTATCCTTCTTTGCACAGCTGAATGCCCAGATTGGAGTAAAAGTCAAGCATATTCATCAGTGCATTTGAAGCACTAAAGTACAAGATTAGTTCAAAGAGACATCAATAATAATACAACAGTTTATGAAGCATGTTCAATATAAAAAAGACTGATTTGGCAGTGCTCTTTTCGAGGAAACAAAATTGTTTTAGCAGTTTATACAAACCATATCAAATACCAAATGGAATTATGTCAAAACAAGGTTTGGGTTTTAAAAGTCTAAGGAAACAAATAGGATAGATTCATATGCTTAAAGTAAGACATTTATTTGAAAAATTGCATGAGTATGATCAGTATAAATTCCCTTAATGGCCTCATTTTGCAAAAATATGATCAGTATCTCTGTTTGCAAACGCAAAACTATATATAGAAATATCATATGAAGTGTAGATTTCTGGTAATTCAACTTAAAATGCTAAGTTTCAGTCTTGCATGAGTGTCTAAGAGGTTGCAGGACAGAAAACTTGTTTAAACTCATGGATTGAACCTATTGTTTATTGGACTCCGATCACTTACGCGAGCATAATCCTGATCCCACCACCAAGGCATCTTTGCTTTGGACATGAAGGCCAGGTTAGGGTCGTCGACGATGGGCGATAGAGTCTCATCATAGTCGAGGAACAATGTGATCCGCCTCCCCTTCGAGGCAGCGATGATATCCTTGGTGCTTCTTAATGCCGAAGGGTGTTGTCTCTAAAATAATCACCATTGTCAGGAAATAGAAACTAGCTTCCTAATCCAACTAGGAAGTTTGATGCAGCCAACTTACCACCCATCCCTCATACTCTTCATCGCGTGCTGCCATGACGGAGGTGGAGAGCGCTGCAGACGCCTTAGCGTGCGTGGGCGAGGAGAGCGCTGTCCGAAGAGCTTCGTGCGATAGCTGGCGCAGCTGATAGCAAGGCTAGAACGAGGCGGAAGGAAGGCCGAGCAGTGGACGAGCTCGGCCACCGCCTTCACCTTCGCGATGGTGATCTCTTCCGACACCATCACATTCTACTTCCTCATCTCTGCGACCGAAATCATGGAGCCAAGAATGAAAGATAAATTACTGGAAACCATGGAGGTAGCATTGAGGTCCGAGGGATCCGAGGGGGGATCGTCACGAGGGGAGGTGAGCACCGGCGGCTAATCAGGAAAAGGATGGTTCGTCATGAGGGGAGGCGAGAGGAGAGATCGATTTGTCGTGTGGGGAGAAGAGAGCAGAGACGGGTTCATCGCGAGGGCAAGATGAGGGATGGGTTTATTTGTCGGCTAAGAAAAAAAAGGGGGGAAAGGAACGCATGGGCGGGGAAGGCCAAGTATTTTCGTCGGATGACTTTAAAAAGAGTGGGAAATATTTTGGTCAGCCGAGAAAAAAAGGGGGAAAGCAAAAAAAATATAAATTTCATGAATTGGTCGGCTAAATTACCAATAGATTTTATATCCGTTGGTAATTTTGTAGGTAATACCAACAAAATTAATCCGTCGATAATACATCCATCGGTGATAGTCTGGTTTCTTGTAGTGAGTTAATTTGGTGGTTTTATCTATAGGTCAATGAGCTCAGAGCTGTTATTGGACCCTTATCTGGGCAAAGCTTAATATTATGCAATGGCGCATGCCTAAGGAGATACTTGAGAGCTAGGAATTGGAGCACTGATAAGTCAAAGAAAATGTTAGAAGAGACACTCAAGTGGAGAGCAACTTACAAGCCAGAGGAAATTCGTTGGGTGAGCTCAATCCACTCTATTTGACCAATCCCTTCTTTGAAACATTTGCAAAATCACACCATTTTATTATACTTTTGTAATTTTTTCAGCATGAAGTTGCTGTTGAAGGTGAAACTGGTAAAGTCTATAGAGCAAATTTTCATGACCGTGACGGAAGAACTGTTCTCGTGCTGAGACCAGGGAACAGGTAAGTTGTTGAATATATCTTTTTTATTAGATGATGGAATTTAAAGTTGAGCTAAGGAGAGAGATATGTAACTATGTATATGTTGCAGAACACATCCTCACATGACAATCAACTCAGGCATCTCGTCTATCTCCTGGAGAATGCCATTATCAATTTACCCGAGGGCCAAGAACAAATGATCTGGCTGATAGACTTTACAGGTTGGTCATTAAACAATTCAGTGTCTATTAGGACAGCAAGAGAAACAACAAACATTTTGCAGAACCACTATCATGAGAGGCTAGGAGCTGCTTTCTTATATAATCCTCCAAGACTTTTTGAATCATTTTGGAAGGTATCAGCTGTATTTCATCATTTTTAAGGAAAAAGAATATTATTTTATCTATGAGCTGGTAGATAATTTTAAATGTCATTGACTGAACTTATAATTGCGCCCTATTTTACATATGCATATAGTTAAATATTTTTTAGACCCGAAAACCTGTCAAAAGGTCAAGTTTGTGTACCCAAAGAATGAAGAGAGCACGTCACTAATGCACAAGAACTTTGATCTTGAGGTACTACCTGAGGAATTTGGAGGGAAGAGCAAGGTGCAATACAACCATGAGGAGTTCTCCAAATTGATGAGAAAGGATGACATTAAGACAGCGGCTGTCTGGGGATTGGATGACAAAACCACCCTCCCCAGCCATACTACTTTTGGGAATTCCACATCTGAGGTTGCACCAGTACCTGGCCATTTTGCCGCACAAGCAAGTTGATTTCAAAGTTAAAACTACCTTAAATTGTTTCAGTTTGTTAAATTATGAACACAGCAATAGGTACTTTGTTGCCCTGGCCAGTAATGGCTTAGGAACCAACATTGAGTCGGGATATAGTAGATCTACTCCCTACAAGTCGAATAAGAACAAGCAAGAGAAGCATGTGGATGCTTCAAAATATCATCTACTCTTCTTGTTTATATGCTTTCCGATTTGGCTGAGACAATATGTAGCAGCCAGCAGCAGTTTAAAGAGCGTGATTATTGCCTTCTTTGGCGTACGCGTGAATAAGATTGCAAGAATCATGTGGCAAAGCGCATTGTAGACTGTTGTGCCTCTGTCGCGGTGCCGAAGGCATTTGGATTGGGTGTTTGATAAAGATAGCCGATGGCTTAATAGGATACATTGCAAATCATCGAACAAACAGTGGTTAGTGATTATTTTTCACCGCAGATAGGGCTTCAGGCGATCATAACAACGGGTTAGAACTGTTGTCTTAGTTTCAACTTTCAAAAATTGCCTTGAAAACATCTCTTTCAATATCCGAGTACTGGTGGACCTTCAATTTTTCTTTTGATGCGCGATTGAATACATATATTTATCAATTACGCTAATTGTCTTAACAAAAGAACATATGAGATGAGAATCTGATGCGGCGCCAAATAAGTTCAGGCACAGTACTAATAGCCCTAATGCGGCAGCCCCACGCGGATAATATTCGTTTAGTATCCAATTATCGCATGTTTATTCTTGAAGGTTGCCGGAGTAGGTTGATGAAAACTACTAAATTTCGTGTGGATAGTAAACTTAATTACTCAGTTTCTGGTGTGATTGTAATCCAGTGTGATTGTCGGAGTAAGTTGATGAACACTACTAAATGTATTGTGGATAGTAAACTAAATTACTCAGTTTCCAGTGTGATTGTAGTCCAGTGAGAATGGTGCTCTAAGCCTCTAACGTTCAAACCTCATCAGCCACGAAGAATTTTCTTTCCAAACTCCTTCCGTGTACCCAAAAATTTGAGATTGGAAGAAGCTCGCAATTAAGTTACCAATAATCGTCGCATGAGCAAGCACCTCTATTGAAGTGATGGAAGCGGCTTGAATCTCTCACAACAATCTCCCTCTCCTCAATGTCTGATATGAGCTTAATCACATTGTGGCAGTCACCGCACACTCTAAGGTTCTTCACAATTTGGAGGGGTGTCCCTCGAGGTGTTGCCATTAACCCAAAAGCAATGGCCAATCTCTCACTGTGTTGAGCTAGCACGGCTTCTTTGTGCTCCTCATCCATGTCGTGAAGCACGTAATCTGTATTCGGTCGATACCCTTTCTGCTTCAGTCGCACTGTGATATCTTCAAGCTTTGCATAGATCTGATTTGATAAAGGATGAGTTTTATCTGAAGCTAAGAAGGAATGCACTTTGTTCTTAATTTGAATCCAGCTGCACCCAGCTTCTTTCTTCACTTTTCTAGCATCCATCAGCTTCCTCATCTTGGTCCTCTCCTCCCATCTCCCAGCAGCTGCATATATATTAGATAAGAGCACATATGCAGCAGAATGTGATGGCTCAAGTGCCATTAATTTTTCCGCAACAAGCTCTCCAAGTTCCACATTCCTGTGAAGCCTGCAGGCACCCAAGAGCGTGCGCCACACAGTTCCAGTTGCAGGAAATGGCATCTCCTTGATCAGACTCATCGCTTCCTCGAGTTTACCTGCACGACTGTAAAGATCGACCATGCAGGCATAGTGCTCTACAGTAGGACTGATACTGTGATCCTGAATCATAGATTTGAAGTACTTCTTGCCTTGTTCCACAAGCCCTGTGTGCGTGCACGCTGTGATAACACCGATGAAGCTGATTCCATCCATTTCAATGCCTCCACCTTCCATTTCCTGAAACAATTCGAAGGCTTTCTTGCAATAGCCATGCTGCGCATATCCCATCAACATAGAATTCCATGACACCTGATCCCTCACAGACTGCCTATCGAACACCCCCTGGGCGTTCTCTATGCTTCCTCTCCTCGCGTACATGGTGACGAGAGCAGTGCTCACGCACAGTGTATCGTGATATCTCAACTTGATGGACGTGGCGTGGAACTGCTTCCCCTGGCCTGCTGCAGCGGTGGGGCTCGCGCACGCATCGATCGCACTCGACAGGGTGAACTCGTTCGGATTTATACTGTTCCTCGTCATCTCCATGAACAGCTTCGCCGCCCCTTCAGAGTCACCTGCTCGAGCATAGCAGGCCAGCATTGCAGACCATGCCACAATGTCTTTATCCTTGATCTCTCTAAAGACAGAGAAGGCTTCGCTGGGGTTTCCCAGCTTGGTATAGGCCGCAAGCAAAGCCGTGCCTACAGAAGGGATTTGCTGGTGACGAGTCTTGATAACTTGGGCGTGGATTTGGAAGGGAGAGATCTGAGGCGAAGCAGTCAATAAAATGGAGTAGGTGAAATCATTTGGCTCGACGAAATCTCTCCTCATTTGGGCAAAGAGAATTGCAGCTCGATGGACGTGCCCGTTCTGGATGTACCCGTTGATCATAGCAGTCCATGAAACCACGGTTTGGGCTTCCAGCGTAGAGAAGAGTTGAAACGCATCATGCATCTCGTCGCATTTACTGTAAACCACCATTAGTGATGTGATTACGTTGGGATGCAACTCGAACCCGTCTTTCACCACATGGCAGTGGAGCTGGCGGGCAAAACCCATCTGTCTAAGGTTAGCGCACAATTTGATCACGGTAGCGAAGCTCGCTTGCGTCGGTTTCGACCCGACAGCTCTCATGCGATGGAAAACTTGCATCGCTTCGTCTTCGCGCCCGTTAACCACGAGCCCTGCTACCATTGCGTTCCAAGAAACCGCGTCTGGGTTGGTCATGCGGTCGAACACTGCTCGAGCCTCGCGGACGAGTCCGCACTTTGAGTACATGTTGATCAGAGGATTGCACACGAAGACTGTGTCTTGGTACCCGAGCTTAAACAATTGGCTGTGTATTTGCTTTCCTTTCTCGAGCGTCCCCTCTGCTGCTGCCGATGTGAGGGCAGTTGAAAATGTGAATGGGTTAGGGTTAACTCCCTCACGTTGCATTTGGACGAATAGCTCCAGTGCATTAACGTGTAATCCTTTTTGAGTACAAGTCACGAGCAATGATTTTCTCTCGGGCATAAATTCGTATACTCTCTTCCTCTTCTTCTTCCCCTTTTCACTCTCACAACCTACAAGAATGAAAATATTGAATAAGCTAAGTTTTCCATTTAGTGATCGTGTTAACTTGCGGTAATTTATTTGGCGCCAAAGATATTTTTTCCTTCCCTCTATTTGTTTAGTTCACTTGATGCATTAAAGAAATGAGTTGGGATACTCAAATGTTAAAACCTTTGTTTAGGTACCAATATGCACGGAAGAAGTAATTCACTGTAAAGAACTTGTCAAGAATTCTTTTAAATTCTATAATTAGCCAACGCAATCCAACCAACTATTTGTTCCAGTAATTGATCAACATGAGTAAAATTGCAAACATATAACAAATTAACCTTTAACCATTCTGTATCAGCGAAGAAATTAATTCAAGATTGCTAATAAAATTAGAAACTTTGCAAATCACCAGAATTTTCAGGATGACATTGAAGCATGATACTCACCTAAGTTGGACAGGAAGTAGACATTATGTTTTTATAAGAGACCAATGGAGTTGGACAAATATCTACATAAACCAAAAGGCACTGTTCATAAATTTTGATACAAAGGGTATAGTTAAGAAAGGAGTAGCAAATTCTAGTAAATAAAGATAAATTGTAAATGATAGAGTATGGTATTATAATAATTTTAAACTTGCATGAAGAGAATGGAAAAATGAAATGAGTCCAAATGCTCTCAAATAATGTGATTAAACTAAGTCAAATTTCAAAATGTAACTACCAAACAGAGAAATGTTCTGTGTGATAAAGACTTCATAGTCCAAGCTACAGAGGAAGGGAAGAACATAAATATAGACACACAAAAAACAGGTGAATTATCTAAGGTTTCATAGACCTAATAGTCTAAAATATAGTTATTTACTAACACATAATTTCAACTATACCACATAATTGGTCACAGTTTTTTGAAATCAGAAGGATAGATGATAATAGCAAGGAGGATGGTCATATACATGCATAAGATAACTGGAGAGAAAAAGATTAGTAGAAAGGATTTCAATATTGAATGATGATTTAGGAATATATTGAAATAACATGTGGAACAGGAAATAACAGCATCAAAGATATGCTGATTAACAGGTTGAGACAATGAGAAAGTAGAAGTAAAACATCTTAGGGAGTTGATAGGTGTAGATGACAATCGGCAAGACCAAGAATTTATATAATATCGTCAAAACTTTTATGAAACAAAAGCAGACCAAAAGAAAAAGGAATATCCAATTTTAGAGACTATAACAACCCACCTATAAAGAAGTTAGACATTAGGCATGCATGAAGACTAATGAAGCTGTGAAAGAAATGAAGAATAAAGGCTTAATTGACTATAGGTGTATGTGGTTTCTGGAAAATTTCTATTTAAATGAACAGAATTAGTCCTGAATATAGTCCAAGGCAATTAACTCTCTCAGATGAGATGAGCAGAGCCCATTCTCGTGGGTCAGCTTTTAATGCATTCTTCTGATACATGCCACTCCTAATGCATTCTTCTGATACATGCCACTCCTGTATATGTGGTTTGATTCCTTTTATTTAAGGATCATCAGGTCTCTTGGGTTCAGATGTTATATTTGGATACCAAATACCTGTAAGGTGAGGCATCCTTTATCAAGTGCACAAAGGTTAAATACTCTAGCATGGGGAATTTGGAGGATCTCATCGTTTGGTACTAAACTGTACCAGCGGGATCATTTGGATTGCAGTTAGATAACTAATTGAATCATCTAAACATAAGTGCACTGCAAAGACAAAGCAATAAACAATCAGACAATAAATCAGACTGATTAAACTTAGAGATAAAATCCAGCACAGCAATTCAGTACTAATAAATTTGATGGAGTCGGAAAAGATATTCATGATCCTATAAGTTCATGATACAGAGAGACAAATAGAGAACAAATTCCAAAAGGAAAATAAATGCTCTTGTATAAAGTGCATGTATATTTTGACATAAGCTCCAACAAACACCAACTAATGCAAAAGATTATCAAACTGGAAATGTTATATCTTCCAAAAACAAGCCGTCGGAGGCTTAAGATAAAAGCAATTATGTCTCCAGTCACTTGATACAATTTTATTGTCTTCAAAACTGAGAAGCTCTAGAATCTAGTACCCATAAAGCATAAAGCCACCACACCTTCGTCACAAAGGTAAAGCCCGTCCTATACCATAAAATAGAGAAACTGAGACAGGATAAGATTAGGTAGCCTATAGAGCTCCTATAAAATCTGACAAAGTAAAGTAAGAAACAGCTTAGTTTCTATAATACCAAAATCAGTTTCAAGTTGGGCAATGATATTGACCTATAAGTTTCGTTCTCACACCTACTCTTATCTAACAACATGTTAATGAATAAGGAAAAAAAGCGTGGCCTATTTCACAGAAACCATGGTTCAAAATTCCTCACATGTGATGTTCCTCCCTTGTCCGTTGCAATCTTCAAAGCCATGGTCAGATGCGCTTGTTTAAACCTACCATAAGAATTACCACAAGAAAGAAGTTCCAACCTTGTAATAAAAATCAATCCAACGACTATTGTTTGGATGCTAAATTCCTCCGTACACCCTAAACCTTTTTAAATTTAGATTTTTTTTAAAGTAAAACTGGTGGAAAATGCAAATACTAAGGCAAAGATTTGTCCCATTATCAATAACGACCAATCAAATAATAAGTTCATGAATAATACCTTGGGAGAGCCAGCTCCAACAGGAGGAATCAACAGCGATAAAGAGACGAGCGGAGGCGATGGCACTGTGGAGCGGCATCAGCGACTCCACACTCCCCAATGCCGGCACGACAGATCTAACAGAATCATAAAGGAAGTAGTCATTCAGGAAGACTGAATCGAGAATAAGAAAAAAAGACCGAGGGGTAAGAGGACGATAGGCAGTTTCTTCACCTCCTAAAAAGTGTTGCAGCTCTTCGAGACGGCGCAGGTTTCGGAAGCAGGGGGGTTGCGGAGCGGACCCCGACGGATCTCGCAGCGGTCATGGCGGCGGACCTACAAAGCGACGCCATCTCCGACTTGGATGGCCCTCTCGTCGGGAGGAACTGAGAATACGAAAAGCGCTTAAACCCTTACCGGTGCGGCGAGTGGCGACTGGCGAGAGAGGGGAGTCGAGAGTCGAGAGAGCCGAGAGGGGTGCGGATTGCGGATTGCGGATTGCGCTCGTCGCTCGACTTGACCGGGTCAAGGTCAATGCCCGCTCGCGCTCGGCGCTCGCCTCAAGCCCTCAACGGCTCAACGGGTGCGGTCCGTGCACGGTGCGCCGAGCGCGATTGCAGGTTGTGGATTGCGGGTCGGGTCCAGACGCGGACGGCTACTTACAATCGGACGGGTCGGGTTAAACAGTGTTTTCATCCGAACCCAATCCGATCCGAAAATTTATATAAAATTTTCAAAATTTTGAACCTACCCGATCTGTTATACCCGATTAACCCGATCCGAATTGAGTTCTCGGATCGGTTTTATCAAAATTTTCGAATCGGATCGGATTTTTCTCAGCCCTAACTACAATGCATGGCACGAGAGTAGAGACACTGCCTTGACTGGCTTTTGGTTCAATATCTGCTATTCTTTGAATAGATGCATATATATAAGCATTAGGTATCATGCTGGTTGGAGCTCCTTAGTTGGATGTTGTGCCATCATAATTATGCTATCTTGATTCTTGAAGATGAACATGCATGTATAGTTACAATTAATGCCTTTCAAAATGAGCTTGATTGGGCCAGGCTGTTCGAGTACGTTGGATTTATAGATCTCCTGGGTTGAAGACTCCGGTCCAAATGACATGACCCAAAATAAACCGGTTCAAGACTTCAACTTCAACCTAAATTTGTTCATCATATATATACAGTAAAAAACATTCCCTTTGTTTTTTTCCTTTTTATTTTGATTATTTCACATAAAAAATTTAATAATAGTTCATTTATAAAAAATTCACCAAAACTAAAAGTTGGTATTTCAAAATTTTCCTAGGAGTGTGCATGGATACAAAGTAGATCCGAACCGATTAAGAACCTATTTGATCTAGTAGGTTTCAAATAGATTTGAATTATATTCGAGTAGGATCCGAGATAAAAATTAAGGAACCAATTAAAATCAATTTCAATTTCAGGTCCAACATATCGGATACTCATTGCCAAAACCTATACCCTTTAATATGTAAATGATCAGATTCCAACAAAGTACCTTAAATTTGTATTTTAAAATCTATAAATGAACAAATTTCAATAAAACACTCGAACCTACACTGCATGGTAGATTCCAATAAGTTACTCGAAACTACAAAGGATCGCCATGACTCAAATGGTTTAAGTGACTCGAGGAAGTGAGTAGCAGACTCCGGCTCGTTCGGCGCTTAAACCCACCCGGTAAGGGTTTAAGCGCTTTTCGTATTCTCAGTTCCTCCCGACAAGAGGGCCATCCAAGTCGGAGAGGCGTCGCTTTGTAGGTCCGCCGCCATGACCGCCACGAGATCCGTCGAGGTCCGCTCCGCAACCCCCCTACTTCCGAAACCTGCGTCGTCTCGAAGAGCTGCAACACTTTTTAGGAGGTGAAGAAACTGCCTCTCGTCCTCTTACCCCTCGGTCCTTTTTTCTTATTCTCGATTCAGTCTTCCTGATTGACTACTTCCTTTATGATTCTGTTAGATCTGTCGTGCCGGCATTGGGGAGGGTAGAGTCGTTGATGCCGCTCCACAGTGCCATCGCCTCCGCTCGTCTCAAATCTTCAATCGTTGTTGATTCCTCCTGTTGGAGCTGGCTCTCCCAAGGTATTATTCATGAACTTATTATTTGATTGGTCGTTATTGATAATGGGACAAATCTTTGCCTTAGTATTTGCATTTTCCACCGGTATTACTTAAAAAAATCTAAATTTAAAAAGGTTTAGGGTGTACGGAGGAATTAAGCATCCAAACAATAGCCGTTGGATTGATTTTTATTACAAGGTTGGAACTTTTTTCGTATGGTAATTCTTATGGAAGGTTTAAACAAGCGCATCTGACCATGGCTTTGAAGATTGCAACGGACAAGGGAGGAACATCGCATGTGAGGAATTTTGAACCATGGTTTCTGTGAAATAGGCCACGCTTTTTTTCCTTATTCATTAACATGTTGTTAGATAAGAGTAGGTGTGAGAACGAAACTTATAGGTCAATATCATTGCCCAACTTGGAACTGATTTTGGTATTATAGAAACTAAGCTGTTTCTTACTTTACTTTGTCAGATTTTATAGGAGCTCTATAGGCTACCTAATCTTATCCTGTCTCGGTTTCTCTATTTTATGGTATAGGACGGGCTTTACCTTTGTGACGAAGGTGTGGTGGCTTTATGCTTTATGGGTACTAGATTCTAGAGCTTCTCAGTTTTGAAGACAATAAAATTGTATCAAGTGACTGGAGACATAATTGCTTTTATCTTAAGCCTCTAACGACTTGTTTTTGGAAGATATAAAATTTCCAGTTTGATAGTCTTTTGCATTAGTTGGTGTTTGTTGGAGCTTATGTCATAATATACATGCACTTTATACAAGAGCATTTATTTTCCTTTTGAAATTTGTTCTCTATTTGTCTCTCTATATCACGAACTTATAGGATCATGAATATCTTTTCTAACTCCATCAAATTTATTAGTACTGAATTGTTGTGCTGGATTTTATCTCTAAGTTTAATCAGTCTGATTTATTGTCTGATTGTTTATTGCTTTGTCTTTGCAGTGCACTTATGTTTAGATGATTCAATTACTTATCTAACTATAATCCGAATGATCGCTATGGTACAGTTTAGTACCAAACGATGAGATCCTCCAAATTCCCCATGCTAGAGTATTTAACCTTTGTGCACTTGGTAAAGGATGCCTCACCTTACAGGTATTTGGTATCCAAATATAATATCTGAACCCAAGAGACCTGATGATCCTTAAATAAAAGGAATCAAACCACATATACGGGAGTGGCACTTGAGCCATCACATTCTGTTGCATATGTGCTCTTATCTAATATATATGCAGCTGCTAGGAGATGGGAGGAGAGGACCAAGATGAGGAAGCTGATGGATGCTAGAAAAGTGAAGAAAGAAGCTGGGTGCAGTTGGATTCAAATTAAGAACAAAGTGCATTCCTTCTTAGCTTCAGATAAAACTCATCCTTTATCAAATCAAATCTATGCAAAGCTTGAAGATATCATAGTGCGACTGAAGCAGAAAGGGTATCGACCGAATACAGATTACGTGCTTCACGACATGGATGAGGAGCACAAAGAAGTCGTGCTAGCTCAACACAGTGAGAGATTGGTCATTGCTTTTGGGTTAATGGCTACACCTCGAGGGACACCCCTCCAAATTGTGAAGAACCTTAGAGTGTGCGGTGACTACCACAATGTGATTAAGCTCATATCAGACATTGAGGAGAGGGAGATTGTTGTGAGAGATTCAAGCCGCTTCCATCACTTCAATAGAGGTGCTTGCTCATGCGACGATTATTGGTAACTTAATTGTGAGCTTCTTCCAAACTCAAATTTTTGGGTACATGGAAGGAGTTTGGAAAGAAAATTCTTCGTGGCTGATGAGGTTTGAATGTTAGAGGCTTAGAGCACCATTCTCACTGGACTACAATCACATTGGAAATTGAGTAATTAAGTTTACTATCCACAATAAATTTAGTAGTGTTCATCAATCTACTCCGACAATCACACTGGATTACAATCACACCGGAAACTGATTACTTAAGTTTACTATCCACACGAAATTTAGTAGTTTTCATCAACCTACTCCGGCAACCTTCAAGAATAAACATGTGATAACTGGATACTAAACGAATATTATCCGCTTGGGGCCGCCGCATTAGGGCTATTAGTTCTAAGCTTGAACTTATTTGGCGTCGCATCAGATTCTCATCTCATCTGTTATTTTGTTAAGACAATTAGCGTAATTGATAAATATATGTATTCAATCGCGCATCAAAAGAAAAATTGAAGGTCCACCAGTACTCAGATATTGAAAGAGATGTTCTCAAGGCAATTTTTGAAAGTTGAAACTAAGACAAAAGTTCTAACCCGTCCTTAATGATCGCTTGAAGCCTTATCTGCGGTGAAAAATAATCACTAACCATTGTTTGTTCGATGATTTGCAATGTATACTATTAAGCCATCGACTATCTTTATCAAACACCCAGTCCAAATGCCTTCGGCACCGCGACAGAGGCACAACAGTCTACAATGCGCTTTGCCACATGATTCTTGCAATCTTATTCACGTGTACGCCAAAGCAGGCAATAATCACGCTCTTTAAACTGTTGCTGGCTGCTACATATTGTCTCAGCCAACTCGGAAAGCATATAAACAAGAAGAGTAGATGATATTTTGAAGCATCCACATGCTTCTCTTGTTTGTTCTTATTCGACTTGTCAGGGAGTAGATCTACTGTATCCCGACTCAATGTTGGTTCCTAAGCCATTACTGCCCGGGCAACAAAGTACCCATTGTTGTGTTCATAATTTAACAAATTGAAATAATTTAAGGTAGTTTTAACTTTAAATTAAATCATCTTGCTTGTGCGGTAAAATGGCCAGGTGCTGGTGCAACCTCGGATGTGGAATTCCCAAAAGTAGTATGGCTGGGGAGGGTGGTTTTGTCATCCAATCCCCAAACAGCCGCTGTCTTAATGTCATCCTTTCTCATCAATTTGGAGAACTCCTCATGGTTGTATTGCACCTTGCTCTTCCCTCCAAATTTCTCAGGTAGTACCTCAAGATCAAAGTTCTTGTGCATTAGTGACGTGCTCTCTTCATTCTTTGGGTACACAAACTTGACCTTTTGACAAGTTTTCGGGTCTAAAAAATATTTAACTATATGCATATGGAAAATAGGGCGCAATTATAAGTTCAGTCAATGACATTTAAAATTATCTACCAGCTCATAGATAAAATAATATTCTTTTTTCCTTAAAATAAGGTGATGGTAGATGAGATAAAGAAGAATTCAATTATTTGTTATGAGTCATTGAGTTCGACAGCGGCATTACAAAACACTCGATCAAGTCTAATTAAAATCCGAGCATTTATCAGATCTATTGTTACACCAAGTATACGGATTACCCACAAATCACAAATCAATCAGGCCATTGTCATGTACAAAGTTTCTAAAATCCACAATAGATTTGTGAGCCCGAAAAGGCAACCCCCCTTCTTATCAGATTCGTTTAGAATAGCGTTGAAATCACCACAAATTAACCACGGAAAAGAGGTAAAATCAAATTCCAAGAAACTATTCCAAAAAACACTGCGAGTTGTAGGATTCGTACTGGCATAAACATTAGAAAAGAGAAATGACAGCATATTTTCTATACCTACAACAGCAAATATGCATTGAGCTTGAAGAGATGATACCTGAACAGAGATAACATTGGAGTTCCAAGCTAACAGTAGCCCACCCGAAGCCCCAATCGATGGCTGAGCCACTCCAACCCAGGAGCGGCAACCGATTTAATAAACATAGAAGCCAAGTTAGTATCGCAGTGAGTTTCTTGTAACGCAATCAACTGAATAGACAAATTTTTTACCTGCAGCCGGATGTCATCCCTTACCTTACGGCACCATGCACCCCGCATATTCCAGCACAAGAAATTCATGGGGATACACTGGTAGAGGCATCGGAGGCAGGAGCCACACTCTCGATAGGGTCGAAACAAGTCACCATGATCTCGTCAGCAGTAGATACCGCAGCAGCCGGAGAGGCCACCGAGCGATCCACCACCACACGGGACTCTTGATCAGCTGAGGGCAGAACCAGCGTATCCATTGCACGAGGTCGTTTTTGACGAGCGTGCTCTGAATACGGGGCCACCAATGTAGGGATCTTAGGAGGTTTGTTGCTCTTCCTCGACACCCGAGAGGGTTGTTTCACCGGAGGAGTGTTTAGGAGCTCAGGACGAGCAGTGGCAAACACGAAGGAAAGATCAGATATCATCTACTCCATAGAACGGACTAGAGGCGGAGAGGAGTGGGGAGGTGGAGTGGGTGAGGGTGGTAAAGGTACTCGAGAAGGTGGAGCAGAATGATGTGACGAAGGTGTGGTTTAAGTGATGACAGGGGTTTTGAGAGGCAGTGGTAGAGGGGGGGACGTGGACGGCCCAGATTTAGGCGCCCAAATCTTAGAATGATTCGGAGTCACGTGCGAAGCAGGCTGCGTCATAGGGCGCAGAGAAAGAGAGGGAGGATGAGACGCTATGTTTCCACGTGTCATTGCAGTCGACACAATCGGGCGGCGAAGAGATGATGAATTCGAATCGTTCGAATCAAAAAAGATCACGCCATTAAGGCTGGTATCATGGCGGGATTGAGAAGGAAACGAAGCAGTGGAGCCACCAATTAATAAGTCGCGATTCACTGACAGACTCAGATCCGCAGGCGGAACCCGAGGCATTGAATCTGGCACATTATCCGAATCAGCGTTAACGCCGTCAGCAGTGATGGAAATAACGAACGTGTGCGAGTCACGTGAGGTATCCCAACCACACACACGCGCCATACCAGGCCCCGAGACATACCGAGATCGATCATCCCGCGCGACGGTTGCGGCTACGACGGCCAACAAGAACCCACGGACCACACACCGAAATCGGTAAATCCATCGAACGAGACACATCCGATTTTGAGTTCGAGCACACTCATGAGTGCAGGATCAGAAACAGAAACGGAGGCTTTCGGCGCAGCCTCAGAAAGAGGCACTGAATTAATCGCTTCACATTCGACCTCACGATGGCCGATCAATCCACACGAGAAACAAATCCTCGGCAAGTTTTCGTAAGAAATCGGTTGGAAGAATTCATAATCAGGTTCCCCAATCCATAGCCCCTGATGAAGGGGTTTAGACAAGTCGATTTCAACACAGACTCGGACATAACGCCCTCAGACAAACTCAAAAGAATGTTGATCAATCGTTAAAAGTTTGCCAATAGAACTAGTCAATAAGGAAATTGATTCTACATTCTAAAGTTCCAGCGGAAGGCCAACAAATCGAAGCCAAATTGGAGCCGACGAGAAAATTTCACACCATGGTCGAAACAGAGGACGCCATGGTATCAAACGAAGGGCGTGTTCTCGAAGTGAACATGGACCTCCAATGAGGACCGTGTTAGAGGAAATCGAATCATGAAATCTAAACATGAAGTAACCATCTTCAAGATCCAAAATAGAAGCAAAATTTTTATCCAAAAACACGCGAGAAGCCCAGGAATTTACAATCGGTAAAGGGGGCGAATGCCCAAAAAAATTCCCAATTAAACACGATTCCCACATAGTAGACCAAGAAGAATTTGCTCGGATGTAAAATGAACAACATCAGATGTAGAGTTTTGAATCTGCCTAAGTGTAGGATTTGAACTTAACTGTGTATGCGAGAGATCGTTCCCTCTTAAAACCTGAGCCCATGACAAATTTGTCCTATTTGCATCAAGACGTGGATTAGAGCCAACTGAAGGACGAAGAGAGGGGGGGCGGAGCGCAGGAGGAAACCGAGAGGTCGCTTTTGCTCCCGTGGAATGACCACGAGAAGAATCCTCAGGAGCAAGAACATGGCGTAGAGGTGGAGATGGGGGAGACCGCGATGCGGACGAAAGAGAGGGATTCGGAGGGCGCAGCCGAACCGACGCACTCATCTCGCCAGCGACTTGTGGGCCAAACATGATAAACTTTGAAAGTCCACGTTTAAAATTGAAAAAAATGATTTTGGGGTCAAAATAAAATTTTGAGCATATGTAATTAAGAAATTGAGTTAAATATATCAATTAAGCTCAATGCGTTATAATTGAATCATGGCACATGTATCCTTTTGTTATATATATATATATATATAAAAACTCGTTATAATTGAATCATGGCACATGTACCTTTTTGTTATATATATATATATATAAGTAAAATTCAGACATACAACGTGGCACTCTCCTAAGGAAAGTTTAATGATGTGATAATTTCTAATTTTTTGAATTTTTTGTATGACTCTCATCGAAATTTAATAATTATTATTTAAATATACATTTAATGATCGCGGGATTGATATCAAAATATACACAATCAAAATTTATATTTAATATAAATTTAATCATTTTTGCATCTATCTTATCTCTCTTCGAAATTAATAATCATACATTTCTCTCTCTCCGAAATTAATAATCATACATTTCTCTCTCTCCGAAATTAATACCCACACCTCTCTACCTCTCTCTCTCCGAAATTAATAGCCACACCTATCACTATCTCAGGTGCAATAATGTGCACGGTAATCAATTGAAATTTATTAATTATTATTTAAATCTATATTTAATGATTGCAGGACTGTTACCAAAATATACACAACTGAACTTAATATTTAATGTAAATTTAATTTTTTTTTGCACCTATCTTATCTAATAATCATATATTTTTCTCTCCCCGAAATTAATACCCACTTCTCTACCTCTCTCTCTCTCCGAAATTAATACCCACACCTATCACTATCTCCGGTGTAGCAATGTGCATGGTAATCAAAATGCTAATTACTTTATTAATGCAAAGTAATCCAAGCGTTGTGCATTTATGCAAATGTGTATCTTTTAATTTAAACTGTGCACGGTAATCAAATTTGCATTTATGCCAGCATTGTGCATTCATTTTAATTATCAATTTAAGTTTCAACGTAAACTTTTTCCTTTTAGATGTAGGCATAATTAAATTTATTGGATTAACATAATTACTTTATTAACATTACACGTAGATGCAGCAATTAATTATAATTGCTTTGCTTTGTCAATATAAACACTTAATTTCTCCAAATTTTTTTAGCTCTCTCTCTCTACAATTCAATCGTGCCAAACTTTCATGCTCTCCTTTCTCCATAAACCCTCGCAAGAGAATCAAAAGCCAATGGCCTGTTGCCCTCCTCTAATGCCCTCTACGGCCGGCTTCCAACAAAGCACATGATTCGGACTCTAGCTCACCGGCCGAGAGCATAGAAGAATTCCGAGATAATAGGAATCGACACCCATTAGAGAAGCCATGCCATCAAGTATCGTGGTTGGGAATTTTTGTTGTAGCGAACACAAACGACGATCACAAAGCTAGGTCTTTTTCTAGCATTATGCACAAATTTAGCATCATACACAAACGACGAACACAAGCGCTCCTTCTCCCCTCCATGGACGACCTCCGTCTCTCGTCCCCGTCCCCTCTTCGGGCTCCCCAGCAAAGCCGCGCTCTCCACCAGCCCGCTATTGTCTGCGCCTCCGCCGCCGCTACACGCAGGGACACGGACCCGAAGAAGAGGGTGGTAATCACGGCCAAAGGTGGTCCCCTTCGGAACATCCCCTTCGATGTCGGTGGCGGCACCCGGAAGAACTCCAAGCGCTCCACCTCCTCCTTTGTTGCTTCTTCCAATTCCAAGCGCTCAAATCGCCCTAAACCCTCCTCTCACATCTCCGAGCCCCTCTCTGTTCTCTACTCACTGCTCGACCCCCGACAGCCACATGGTAGACATGACAGTGAACGAAGACAACTAAAAGCAATCAAACCAAAAGAATAACTTTTTTATTACAGTCTTCTTATAATGCAGTTTAGTCGAACTCTTTCCAAGAGAAAGTGATATGGTTTATAGATACAAACATATACATAGTTTTGGAATGTGGTAATGAAGGGATGGATTTTGAAATATTTTGATTTCTAATCCAATTTTTCTTTGTTTAAGCTGTTCGAAGTTAATGAGATTAGAATTTTCCTAAAGATTGGTTTCATGCATGAGCTGTTTTGTTTGGTAAATTTTAACCAATAAATAAAATATTTTTTACTTTATTAATTATATAAAATAAATTGAACTAATATTTACTATTTTGTTTACACTTATAATTTTTCATATATAAGATATTTATTAGTACTCTTAATTATTTCTAATATGAATATTATAATTTAATTTAAAGAAATTTTGATAATTTTATTTATCATAATTTATAAATTTTACTTAAATTATATATATAATTGCGCAACGCGCGAGTTCTCGACTAGTTTATATTAAAATGACTAATAATATTTGTCCAACCTCTTTACTAGGAAAAGAAAGGATATTTGCACTACAACACAATCGACCTATAGAGGCACATAATTAGAGATAAATTAGATTTTCGTTTTTAAATCATCACATTTAGAGACTAATAGACACAAAATTTATTCCTAATTAGCATCTAAAAATAGCTTTAGAGTCAGATCAATTAAGTGACTCTGTTGCTGGTGTTTCTATAGCTTAGAGTCAAATCAATTAAGTGACTCTGTTATTATTGTTTCTATAGATCTTTAGAGACTAATTAGGAGCAAATTTTGTGTCTATTAGTCTCTAAATATGAAGATTTAGAAACAAAAATATATTTTATCTCTAATTTTGTGTCTCTACAGGTCAATTGTGTTGTAGTGTTGTCAAAAAAAATTACCTCCCTAACCTATATAAAAATGTGTCCCCATAAAGATAAATATGAAAAAATAATATGATGGAGGACAAAAAGCTCATGGCACCTGCCAATTATGGGTAGCACAGTTGGTAGTAACATGTTGTAAGTTGTCTAGAGATCTAGGGTTCGATCCCTAGTATGATCACCTATTGTGACTTCCAATCTTTGTTAAAAAAAAAAGCAAAAAAAAAAAAAGCTCATGGCACCTAACAAAAAGTCGTCGACAACTTCATCAAAAACGAAAGAAGGCTACACTTGTTCATCACAGGATGCGATCAAAACAAACATCTTTGGAGTTGTAAAGTTAAAAAACTAATAAAATGTATCAAGCTAGACTATGTATAGTGGCACATTGAAGTTGAATCAAAATAATTCAATATTTTTAATTTAAATTTAGTTTTGTATGCTTTCGCAAATGTCTGTAGTATATTACACATTTTTGTCATATTACATTCTTTTGTTCAAAGTCTAGAATAGTTTTATAATTTTGAAAAATAATTTTAATTCATGAAATATTTCTTTTATATAAAAGAGGTGATAGGATCTTCAAAAATATTTTGGACCAAAATATTTTATTATTATTAATTTTAATTTAATTTTATAGGTTTTGAGCAAAAGTCTCTAATACGTTAGAGACTTTTAGTCTAAAATATCTTTTTAGACCCCTAGGGCCCGTTTGTTTTGCAAAAAAATGAAGGACTCGATTGGATTCCGGACAATGTTCCTCGTTTGTTTTGCAAAACTGGCCCTGGGACAAAACACCAAAACTGTTCGGGACAGAATTTAAGACCATTTTGGTGTACCGAGAAATTTCTCGGTACACAGATTTGGAGCGGAGGACATGACTGGAAAAAGACACAATTACCCTTGAAAAAACTCTCATCCCTTCTACTGGCTCGTCTTTACCACTCTCGATCACTATCCTTCCCTTTCGCACCCAACTCCACCTCACCCCCACGCCGGCATGCAAGCGCTCCTCCTCCCCTCCATGGACGGCCTTCGTCTCTCGTCCCTGTCCCCTCTTCGGGCTCCCCAGCGACGCTGCGCTCTCCGCCAGCCCGCTGTTGTTCGCTCCTCCGCCGCCGCTACACGCAGGGAGACGGACCCGAAGAAGAGGGTGGTAATCACGGCCAAAGGCGATCCCCTTCGGAACATCCCCTTCGTCGTCAGTGGCGGCGGCGGCACCCAAAAGAACTCCAAGCGCTCCACCTCCTCCTCTACTGCTTCTTCCATCTCCAAGCGCTCAAATCGCCCTAAACCCTCCTCTCACATCTTCGATCTCCCGAAGACCGAGCCCCTCTCTGTTCTCTACTCATCGCTCGAACCCCGACAGCCACATGGTAGACATGACAGTGAAAGAAGACAACTAGAAGCAATCAAACCAAAAGAATAACTTTTTTGTTACAGTCTTCTTCTAATGCAGTTTAGTCGAACTCTTTCCAAGAGAAAGTGATATGGTTTATAGATACAAACATATACATATTTTTCGAATGTGGTAATGAAGGGATGGATTTTGAAATATTTTTGTTTCTAATCCAATTTTTCTTTGTTTGAGCTGTTCGAAGTTAATGGGATTAGAATTTTCCTAAAGATTGGTTTCATGCCTGAGCAATTTTTGAGAAGGGATACCATATATTCCTGAACATGATCTCTTAGTTCAAATAATTCTTGAAACTAAAGCTAATCTGTTGTTTGTTTCTTCTTTTGCTTGATCAATCATTCCTGAAGCTAATTGCATCCATGATCTATTGGAATGATTATACATTTGCATTCCTTCAATCTTGTCTACTAGTTGTTAGATAAGTTCCAAAGGCTTGAAGGTTTTGTCTACCTTTTGTTTGAAGGATCTACAGAAGCTACATGTTCTGGTGCACAGAAATAGTGCTTCGTTAATTTCATTATATTTCTATTCTATTTGGAATCATTACAAAAGCGACATGTTTAGCTAAAATGCACTCTAGTTTCTTTCACAGCTGCAATTTAAGCTTTCAAACTGTCAGAGAGGATGAAGATAATGGTGGAAACCAACCTTGTTACATGAAATAAAAGGTTAATGACAAATATATTAGCAAATTTTAGGGTTTAGGATTCCAAGATTTATACAGGGAGTTTCCCACCGCTGTAGAATTGGTAATGCTAGGCTTTGAACAATACATGTTTAATGATTTGTTCCTAATTCATGAGTTTTTGGAGGTAATTCATGTTCTTTCTATTTATTTGTGGATCACTCTTTGGCTATGTTGTTTTTATTTATAAACCCTTTGTGAATCTACAATATTATTTTTTGCCATTTGCATCTATACTTTTTATATTTTCTTTTGTCATTTACTTGCCATATTTTAGTATCTCCTGTCCTATCGTTGGAATTTGACATCTATACCTTTTGCATATTTCAAGGATGATCCTTACATCTATGTTTACCCCAATTTGAGATACGATAGGTATTGAATTATGACAAGTAATTTATTCCACCTCAATTGTATAGTTTTCTTATGTTGAATTTGAGTTCTAAGTTATTTTCATGTATTTTTTAGGTCAAATCTAGGACCCTGTTTGATAACATTCTTGTCATGACCCTATTTCGTTGTTGGCTCACCACTAAATTTTCATGTAGTTATTTTTTATATCCACATATATTGTATTATGTATTATCTGATATCGTATTATCTTACAGCAAAGCGAACCTATCTATGCAGAATAGGAGTCTCCGGCAGCAAGCAATCACTGCTACTAGGGTACAAAATGCATGGAGAGAATTTTTTTAAAACATGTGCATTAGTTCAATGATATGTTAGCAAATAAACAAATATTATTCTTTTTAAATTTGATTTAATTATCTAAACAGTTTGTAATTTGTATTGGTAAAACAATATTTGTAATCTATATCCCATCGTTAACGGGACGTCACAACAGCCATATATATTGTATTCTTTTTATTCATTTATCCCACCGTTAACGGGACGTCACAACAGCCATTTGGATACTGACGTGGGCACACTGACATGGATCAAGAGTCCAGTCAGTATTCAAAAATATTAATAAAATATTAAATTAAAAAATTACAAGTGGGAGATGCTGACGAGGCTCGGTGGGGCCCATAAATAAAAATTAGTTTTAAAAATAGGGTTAATTATTAAATATATCCCGACTTTTGAGGTTTTTTCCTAATCTATCCTCATCTTTCATTTTTCTCAATTAAATATATCATTTTTTGATTTGTAACAAATCTATCCCACCGTTAACGGAAATAGGGTTAATTATTAAATATATCCCGACTTTTGAGGTTTTTTCCTAATCTATCCTCATTTTTCAATTTTCTCAATTCAATATATCATTTTTTGATTTGTAACAAATCTATCCCACCGTTAACGGGATGTCACAACAATCGTTTGGATGCTGACGTGGATCAAGAGCCCAGTTAGCATTTAAAAATATTAACTTAAAAAATACTCAATCAGCATCTCCATTTTTTTTAACTAAATTTTTTTGTGAGCCCCACCAAACCCAGTCAGCGGATCGGATCGAATCCTAAACGATCGATCACGAATGTGGAGAATTGGAGGTCGACTGCGATGACGACGGCAGAGGCGTCGAGGAGGAGCAAGAAGACAATGGAGACGGGGGGGGTGCCCCAAGGGGTCATGTCCATGGGGTAGCTGTCGACGACGCAAAAGAAGGAGGTGAATTCCTGGATCTCGACGAGGGCATTTTGGGCGCGGATCTCCACCATGGACGCCTGCGGGCGGCTCTCGATCTTGGTGAGGCTGATGTCTTAGAAGGCGAAGGCGGATAGCACCTTGAAGAGCATGGAGGTGCCCTCACGATTGTGGGCGAACCGGTTGGTGCGCAAGATGATGGGCTCCCGCGATTGCAGCCGATTCACGGAGCCTGTTGTTGGCCACGTACTCGGCGACGTCAGTCGTGTCGTCGAACGCCTCGTGGATGTTGTTGAGTCCCAAGCGAGTGAGGGTGCGCTCGCACTGAGCCAGCGCCTGCGGTGGCTCATCACCTGGGTCAAGTATTCCTTGCGTCGTCGCCTCACTATACGCACCCGACACACCCTGGTACACCATGCGAAGCCTCGACCTATGCATCGGCCCTGGCGACAAGTTCGCGATTATCAGCGATCGCGGAAGATTGGAGATCAGCACTAGATCTAACGCCCCGGCCGCAGCCGCCCTTGCCGTTAACGACATCGAGCCCGTGCTCGTGCCTTTGATAGCAGTAGGGAGGCGGTGGTTGGTGAGGCCACCGTTGTCGTTTTCAGGGGCAACAACAAAGGGGTCGTCGGAGGGGGCGGGGGACTTGTCAGAAGATGAGCCAGAGGCGGCGATGGCCCTACTAGAAATGATGGCGCTGGAGGTCTGCCAGTCAGGGCGGCTGACGTCGAGGGCGCCGGGGAAGGGTGCAGAGTCTTGGTGGTGGATAGTGTAGACAGTCAAGAGGCAACCAGGGCGTTGACGATGGATGAAAAAGGCGTAGCTGGGGACAACTGAATTAGGTGTGGTGGTAGGGTGAGAGGATAGCATGGTCGTTGTCATGGGGCCCACAAAAAAAATTATTTAAAAAAAATAGATTTGTTGATTGGGTATTTTTTAAATTAATATTTTTGAATGCTGACTGAGCTCTTGATCCACGTTAGCTATCCACATCATCATCCAAACAGCTGTTATGACGTCTCATTAACTGTGTGATAGATTTGTTACAAATCAAAAAATAATGTATTGAATTGGAAAAATTAGAAAATGGTGATAGATTATGGAAACACCCCAAAAGTCGAGATATGTTTAGTAATTAATTTCAAAAAAATAGGGGATGCCGACATGATATTTTTGAATTTAATATTTTCGGATGCTGACTGGACTCTTAATCCACATCAGCATCCAAATGACTATTGTGACGTCCCATTAACGGTGGGATAGATTTATTATAAATCGAAAAATGGTGTATTAAATTAGAAAATTTTGAAAGTGATGATAAATTTGAGAAATATCCCAAAAGTTAGAATATATTTAGTAATTAATCCTTTATTTTAAAAAAAACAAATCTAAATAATTGATCATCTTCACCGCACACTAGCGGAGTTTTTTTTTTCTCCGTTAATCATTCGTGTCATGACACAGCAATGACGTTGAGAGATAGTTGACTATTGGGGGGCATTCGGTATACCTCTCTTTGGTTCACATTGGATGACCAAATTAATATTGTGGGAGACAACAACATTACACTTGTCAAATTTGGGGGTACCAAGTCTTTTGGATTGAGACATCATGTCCTTGTCAAGCATTCGTCTACAATCTACTATCTACTATATAGTAGTAATTTTAGATGTTTTTGGAAATGGTCAGTACGGAGGAGCTCCCAACTCTCTCCACGTTTTTTTATTTTTTTATTTTTTTTTAAAATTAGAAAAGGGTAGCGCTCTCGCGCAGCATATTTTTAGCGCTGCTCTCTCAACGCTGCCATTAATTATAAAAGGAAGGGCAGCAGGTGGCTGCCCTTTCTTCTCTTTTTTTCATTTTTAATTATTTTAACTGGTTTTGTTATTTATATTATTTTAATATTAAATTATTTAATTATTTTAATTATTTTTGTTATTTAATTATATTTTATTCTCCCTTTTTATTTTATTTTTTGTTTTAAAGAAATGATTATTTTGTTTTAAAATTATTTTACTTTTCTATTTTAAAATTATTTTACTTTTTTGTGTTTTATATTTTAATTATTATTATATTTTATATATATATATATATATATATATATATATATATAATTAAAAACAAATAAATTTTATAACAAGCGTTACAATTAAAAATTGAATTTAAAATCTATAAACAACGTACTCTCACATTACTACCACTTGAGTACATAAAGGTTCACTAAAAAATATATATAACTTAAAATTTTATTTATTTTTTATTTTGATAGTATTAAATTATATTATTTTTAATAAATATTTAACAATATTATTATTTTTTATTTATTATCTATTAAAATTTAAAATTTTATAATTTGATTAATTTATTTAGATTTTTATTTAATTCAATTTATTACATTAAAAATTCAAAATTTTAAATTTTAAAATATATAAGGTTATCTAATCTCAATTTTAATTAGACTTGATTTGAGTGTAATCAAATTTTTTTAAAATTATTATTAGCAAAAATAATTATATGATTTTATCATTTTAAAATTTAAATACGTTTAAATATACATTTGTTTATATAAAAATATACACATTTTCACTGTATATCATATATCACATTATATATAATATTATAAATTTAGAAATTTTATTTTCTAAATTTATAATATTAATAACTATCTATAATTTATAATACAATTTTATTTTATTTTTAATTTGATACTATTAATTCATATTATCTTTTAGTACATTTATTATTATCTTTTTAAAAATATATATATAATCAAGTTTATATATGCATTTTAGAAGAAAAAAAATCGATATTTCAAATCAAACCAATATATTTTATTATATTATTACTTAATTTTTTATTTTTTTTCCTTTAATTTAGTTTAATTAATAACTTTTCATTAAATTTTTTAGTTATAAATCAATTCAAAAATAATTTTAAAAAAATTACTCAAATTGAATTCAATTTTTTTAAAAAAATCTCAATTTTGAATAAAAAATATGATTTCAAATGTCTATGAAATTTGAATATCTATTCAAATAAAAAAAATATCAAATTATATATTTGATAATGGAGGCGCTAGTACTCTTTTTTATTTTATTAAAAATCGACGACATAAGCAAAGACATCTGTATTACAAATTTGATAATGGTCATCCAAGCTAAAATTTTTTAATGTGGCATTAAATATTGTTGATTAATAAAAAAAATATTAATTATTTTTTATTTTTATCGAAATCTTACTTATGAATTGATATCATATGGCATTATACATATAGAGGTGATTAAGTAAAAAAATATTATGCTTTCGATGTGGAATTACATGTCAATGTTTTTTATATAGAATAGTTAATAAAAAATTTGTACCAAAACTAACACCGAATCGCCGATCTCCCAAGTTCCTTCGACAATTTTTGATCTATTTTGTAATAAGATTTCTTGATTCTCTTCATTAAAATTTTTAATTTGATTTGTATTTCATAATTCCTCGTCAAATCTATTTGAAACAACTATATATTAGTAATATATATTATTATATAATTATATATTGAATATATATTGTATACACTATTTATTTATTATATTAATTATTACTACTATTATCTTATTGTTTGTTATAGTTTATTAAATATCTAATTTTTTACTTTTATTTTCCTTAATTTTATTCAAATTTTATAATTTTTTTGATTTGGATTTGTGTATCATATTTTTTTTCTAATATTCAAATTTTAAAATAGGCTAATTATATATACTTATATATTTTTAAAATTCTTTTTTTTCTTATATAATATATATTTTATATTATTTATTATTACTATCATTATTTTATATTTTATTTAGCTATATATTATTTACTAAGAAAATACTATTTTCCATTAACTTGATTACATTTATTTTTTAATTAGTTTAAATTTTCACATTTTTAGAGGAAGTTTAAAAATTTGAAGCTAAAAACCATAAATACCTTTTATATATATATATATATATAACATTATTTATTATTACTAACATTCTTTTATATTTTATTTAGCTATATATTATTTACTAAGAAAATATTATTTTCCATTAACTTGATTATATTTATTTTTTAATTAATTTAAATTTTCACATTTTTAGAGAGAGTTTAAAAATTTGAAGTTAAAAACCATAAATACCTCTTTTATATATATATAGCTAATAGATGTCGTAGTAAAATAGATGATATGCTAATATATGACAAGTGATATATGAGAAGTAAGGATATTTTTTTGGTAAATACTACCCAAATTTCGATTAATATTATACTAATTATTATTTCTATTTTACTATTTAAAAAGGCGTAGGCATTTAGTTTTTTTATCCTTAATTAGTTAATTTCATCAAGTTTTAATGATTTTCAGTATAATTTGTTATTTAGTTTGATGTTTCATCATTTTCAAAATTATTTTAAAACTCTAAAACAAATTAAGTATAATTATATATTTTAACTATTTATTTTATTTTTCTTATATATTTTGTATTTTCTATATTATTATTTTTAAAATTTATATTTTTGTTGTTTCTCTATTATCTAGAGTATACAAAGAAAATACTATTTGTTTATTAAGTTTGGTTTTTAAGTTTTTATTAAATTGTTTAATTTAAACTTTTACCTTTTATTTTCATTTTAGATATTATACCGAGATAAATGATATAATCAAGTGATACATAATAAGTAAGATCTTTTAGTCAATTTTTTTTTAAGTTTCTCTTTTTTATGTTTATACTTTTTAATATTTTTGGACCTCTATTAGAATTGTAATTCACTTAAACTATGTTCTTTTTTGGAATACATTGTTTTGAGTGTTTACGGTTTAATATTATTTTTTAAATAAATGTATGTTTATCATCGTATTTTTATTAAAATTTATATTCATCTTTATTAAATATTCGATAATTTTAATTTTATATATTAAAGTTTATTATTGTTGTTGATTTTAAATTTGACCATTATAAAATTCATTTTTATTTTTACTTCTATTAATACATGACTATATACTTATATTATAATATTTTATTATATTTTATTCATTATATTTTTTACTATATAATTGATTTCATATATTTTTTTTTAAAAAAATATTTTATAATATTTTCATTTTATTGAAATGTAGTTATGTTTTTGTTTTTGATATTGTACTTTCGTAAAATATAACTTTATTAATTAGAAAATAAGTTATTTCATTTATTAATATTTTTCTTTTGATTTTGTTTTACGGTTGTATTTCATTTTTAAAATTATATTCACCTTTATTATATATTTTCATTATTTTTTTACCTAGAATATTCAAATTATATTATTTTGATTGAACTAACGTTTACTACTATACGATTGATATTTATGTTTAGTTCTATTAATAAATAATATTATTTTTATATATTAATGTATAATTATTTTTTATTCATTTTATGTATTAATATAAAATTGATTTTATTATTATTATTAATTTAAAAATATTTTATAAAAATATTTGGATCCCGTTTGTGTAGCGCGGGATCTTTTCTAGTTGGGATTCAAATTTTGAATTGGTTGCCGTCGCAAACAAATCGATCATCCAATATATATTGCACATGTAGTCGAAACACTAGCCGTTGACTTATTAATAAGCAGTTCAGCTCATCTTGGTTTCTTGATTCCATTTCGTTTGCGTTTTAGATGCAAGCATACTAATGAAAGCCTGAAATTTGAGTTACCAATTAAAGCTTGAGCGAAGGCAGTAACGAGGACATTCTTACTGCCAAATTAATTTTGGGTGATGTCTAGGGTGAACTACTCTTGGATAGTCTTCTGACGTATATTCTCGTCATTCTTGCTCCTCATTAACTATATTTTTTATCAAAATTATTCTCGACGTTACATAATTAAATTATTTTTGCTCTTCTTCTTAACGGAAGTTCACGTTAGCAAATGAAATTCCACGTGGCGAGTATAGCTCGGCCACATAAGACGTCACGATGAAAAATGACACGTGACAATTATATACTGACAAGTGCAATTTTGGCTCAAAACATATTGAATTGACAAATTTGCACTTTTTTCAATACTTCAGGGATAAATTTGGTCATTTTCCTTTGAATAAAATCTATATGGTGCTCATCCAACGTATTTTATGTTCATTGCACAATTTCTGCAAGTTTGGCTTCTACCTTAGAATTTAAACAAATACTTTAGTAAATTTCATGAGAAATATAAATTTTAAAGATGAAACAAAAAATAATATTCAAAAAAATATATCTTGATTACTAAAATAAAAACTTGATTAAATTTAATTATTAGTAATCGGTCGGGCCCAACCTGAAAGTTCGGGGAGAATCTCGTCCCAATTCAAAATCGGGACGGGACTGGGACAAAATCATGATGCTTCATATTCGGGACCGAGACTAGTACACATATTTGCTCGGAGAAGTTTGTTAAAGGCTGATGACATCTTGCTTTGCAAGTGCCTGGATGCGATTCACAACCTGCAGGAAATCGGTTTCATGCATGATCGAGTTGATTGCTACAAGTACATTGGTTTTTTTTGATAGATTTGAGGATATGAACCCTTTTTTTTCTCTAAAGAAATAATTTAAAGCGCTTCTTACATCACACACTTCAAATGACATACTAGTTAATGTCTTGGTCATGTCCCAATTTTGAGTCGGCGCGCAAATATGTGTCCCATTCTCGGTTCCGAATATGAAGCATTCCAATTTTGTCCCGGTCTCGTCACGATTTTGAATTTGACCATTTTCTCTTCTTATATAGTGTTAATTAGAACCACATTAATGATAATAATATATATTAAAAAATGATTAAATTTATCCCTAAAGTATTAAAAAGTGTGCAAATTTGCCCCTACAGTATCGAAAAATGTGCAATTTTATCCCTTAAATATATTTTGGGCCAAAATTGCTCTTGTCGGTACATAATTGTCACGTGTCATTTTCCACTGTGGCATCTTATGTGGCCGAGCTTCATTTGCCACGTTGGCTTTCATTTGTTGACGTTGACTTACGTTAAGAAAAAGAATAAAATTGATCCAATTATGTAATGTCGAGGGCAATTTTGGTCAAAAATATAATTAATGGGTAAATTTGCACATTTTTTTATACTTTAAGGGCAAATTTGATTACTTTTCCTAAATTTTTCCTCCACCTAAAAAATAATCCTCGCCTTGTTTCAAGAGTAGTAGTATAAAATTATTTAGGCTACGGACGACAATATGGTAATTTGGAAAGGTCACCTACTCTTTAGAGGGGTTAATTAACAGTGTTTTGAATAGTCTCTTTGGATATTACCTAGCTATCTTCAAAGTCTCGAAATGGGCGATTAGCGAGATTGATTGACGACGTAGAAATTTTATCTGAAATAGTTGTCGGGAGGGGGGAAATTTCAAGGCTCTTAATTATCCATTGGGATGGCATATTATGTCCTAAACATAATGGAGGCTTGGGCGTTGTGGACTTGACAAAAACGACTTGGGCGATGATAATGATGTGTAGTCTATGAACTCAAATCTGTCTCCCAAGTTTATTTCCTGCCAAAAAAGATGACAAGAACAACATAGCATGGCTACCTGGTCCAGCATTTGGCGAGGCAGCTAAGCAGCAAAGCATTTATTCTCAATGGGTATGGAGGCGTCCATGAGAAGAGGGAATCAAACTTTATTCTGGAATGATAGATGGTTACACAATTCTTGTGTGGCTAACATCTTGCCACATCTATTCCTTAAGTTGACAAAATATGGTCACGGTTGCGGAGTTCTGTTATCATACTCGACTATGATGCCACAACCATGTGTCGAATGAGAGCACCTGCTGGACCTGATCTCCTACATTGGCCAGTGGCCACCCCATGTATCGCTGGCTTGCGGAATGTGGAGTTACAAATGAGAGCTGCTACAAGGTGTGGAAACTGGAAAGGGAATAATTATAATAACCCTCTCAAGATGGAGATCCTATTATGACTTATGAGTCATCCTCAAGAAGCCAGCGATAGTATTTAGAGGGAAGCCTGCATCATGTACAGTGATTTTTTATCTGCTTCATCCAAATTGAAACGAGAGATATAAGATAAATATCTAATAATTAAATAATAACTACAAGGCTTGGTTGACTAAGCTTTGCTGAACAGAATTCAACCCACTCAGTAACTCTTTACCCTGATGGAAGTTGACTCCGTACTCTGCTCTATTCATTCAAGACTTCAAGTCAATTAGTCAACTGCTAGAAAATAGAAAAGATTGAATATGAACCATGTAATCCATACTGTTCTGAGGTAAAATATAAAACCTGAGAAGCAAAACTAGTACAAGAGTTCAGTATAATGCATTATGCATCCAACACTTCTACTAATTTCACTAGTAAACATAATTACTCAAAACTCAAAAGAGAAATATAAAACTTGATAATTAATTCACAAAATGAGAGTACAATTAAACAAAAATTTAGACAAATATGAAGGGGGAAAAAGTACACATTTTGCAAACCTAGGGATGGATGGAAACCTCAGGCAGAGCTCAAACAATGGAGATCTTTGCCCCAACTTCCTCGAGCTGCTTCTTGGCCTCTTCGGCCAATATAAATGGGCGATATAAATGATAAGCAAAACGAATACAACTCAGTTACAAATGCAAAAAGTTTTAAGAAAAAATGAGCTAATACTGTTAATGGTCAACTTCCAGATGATATAACATCAACACGTCTCTTGTATGATCTCACAACACAATTATACTTATGAGAGTAAGAACAAAAAAGAATAAAAAACCATCTTGTGCCCATAGAAGACTATCTCGACTTTGCTCTTGGTCTTGTGAAAAAAATAGCAGTTATCCGAGTCTTATTTGCCTGTGAAATTCAATAAAGCAGCGATTTTTAACATGTCTGGATTTTGGACGTATAGTTTCAGTTTTAAAATTTTAGCAGCAGAAGTCATACCTCTACGTACAGTGATGTAGATCTTGACGAGGTTCACAGTAGAAAAGGAGATGTTCACTTCCAGACTAAATCTCCCATAAATCTTAGAGCAGGAACGCCTCTGATTTCAACATCAAATAGTGGCGCTTGGGTTAGCTTCAAATCCACGAGTCCTGGATCCTTCTGTATCATTTCAAGGGCACGCAGTTGATCCTATCAGAAAAAGTTCAAACGTAAAATATATTAACATTGTTTCCGCTAAACATTGTCAGAGCATTATTTATTATGTTGAGGAAACTATATGGCAAATAGAAGTTGAAACTTGAAAGATTAGATGGAGTCTCCAAAAAGCCAAAAACAGGACAAATACTTTTTGAATGTGTTTTTACCTTCCTTTTCATTGCACAAAACTTGCAGTCAGTTGCAGATGGGGGTAGAACTTGATTAACGATGAGCCTCTTCACAGGCACATTTTCTTTTTTCAAGGAGGCATGCAATCTTGATGACTCACTGACAGCCATGACCTTCCATATATTATCCAAAATAAATAATATATATTGCAGAAATCCAAAGATCATTCATATCGCAGTCTAAGACTAGTTCTACAGGCATACAAATATATAATACAAACTAGATAAAGGCAAAGTCTCTTGTAAACCTATTATCTTACAGTGGGAATTGTAACAATAATGAATTCAGTTGATTCACTGTCACGGAAAAGCTCCCTCACTTCAACCATCCTCTCTCTTAGTTGCTCTAGTTTATCGGACTGCACAAGTAAAAAAGGATAATAATAAGAGGACAATAAGATATTTATCACTTGTATTTTATGAGGAATCAAAATTTACAGCGTCCAGTTTTGGTTGCTCTTGTCCAAAAATAGATTTAATGGCAGATGTTGCTGAAGCCAACTTCTTTTTTATCTGAAGCAAGCAAAACCACAACAAACACTATTAAGCACATGTTTCTTTTAATCATCTCAATGGCAAATAGAGCAAGAAATAAAAGCAAAAATATGGCAAACACTGGTATGTTATTGGTCAAATGACTGAAAGAAAAAGAAATCAGGCATGAATATATTTCCTTTACACTAGGGTTCAGCATATTAGTCAAAATATATGATAATCCAGATACAAACTTGCTAGCCAAAATATATGAGAACAGAACCTGGTAGGTCCATCCAACAGCAACAAAGCTATGAAGGGCCAATGGGTACAGAATATGTGTATTGAAAAAAATGAACAAAATCAAATATACATCTCATCTAATTCCCTTGCTAAATTTTAATTGATGCATAAAAATTTTAAATCTACAGATATGAATTATTAGTTTCAGAAATAAGATATATGGATAGAGGACATCTGCTTCAGGGGCATATATTTATCGTACAGGTACTCGCATATACACACATGTACATGAGCTTCGAGTTCAGTGAAGTATAATCCCTACAAGATAGTGTCTCAATGATGAAGCTCAATTAGGTTAATTTTGAAAACCATAAATTGCATGAAGATACCAAGCATCGCCAGGCAAAACATTAAGGGCCATGGGATGACCAATAATGGCATGTGGCAAGTGATACGCCCAAATATATTATGTTGGACTGGGACAAGTGGAACACGCAAAATTGCCCCCAATGAACATACAAACAATTCCAGGCAACCCAGAGCCAGTACAATACAATTGTTGACCTAAACCTTATTGATTTTAAACTCGAGGTGAACCTTTTTCCTGTAAATTTTAAATTTTCATAGTTGATATGGAAATGCATGGACTCTAATGAAAATTGAAAAGTACATTCATGATTTTAGGATGTTTGAACATATCACAAACTATGACTTCGAATAGGAATAGGATTAGAAAGGCCAGAATAATAATGAGATTTTAATAGATTTTCATTACTTACAATGGTGAATGAAAAATCACAATAGCTATTAGTTTTTGGTGATAAAAGTGAATCACATCTGTTCCAAATGATTTGGCTACAAATAGGGGAATGGCATTTAATGCTGTACTTTAATTCTTGTTCTATTATCTCATTCCTTATTTATAAGCATGGTTTAAAAAAAATCGGCCGAAACGGTACGGTAAGCCCGGTATTTACCGGTTTTTGGGGATTCCAGTATTCGATATACCCAGTATTTGAAAATATCGGGTATATATGGTTACCGGGCGGTATATGTATCATACCGCCCGGTATGACGCGATATCGGGTTTTTTTTTTAGAGTTAGATATAACTCTAATAATACATAATTGATGAATATATGCTTAAAATCAATATTCAAATGTCAAATACATGAATACAATGTTTAAAAGCTATTTGGTACTGTATTAGGATTGTTCACATATACAAGAGAATTACATTAGAATTAATATAGGGCGACACAATCCCACAACCCAAAGGGTTTTAAAAAATTTCGGGGGCTCCGCCCCCACACCCCTGGCAGGGGGCGCTGCCCCCTTGACCCCCGTCTGCTAACCGGCTAGCGGGACCGCCGAAGACTCTGCATAGCGCAACATAAGACGTAGTGCAACATCAACTAAGATGATGAATACCATGTGTCGCCCTATATTAATTCTAATGTAATTCTCTTGTATCTGTGAAAAATCCTAATACAGTACCAAATAGCTTTTAAACATTGTATTCATGTATTTGACATTTGAATATTAATTTTAAGCATTTATTCATCAATTATGTATTATTAGAGTTATATCTAACTCTTTAAAAAAAAAAAAAAAACCGGTATGGTGTTTTCCGTATCGAGTGTCGGTACGGTACGGTACCGGATTCGGCCAGGTACCGAAATCGGTACCAAAACCAAGATTTTAAACCATGTTTATAAGTCTAAATGAGCAAGCAGGTTAAAGATTCAAGACACAAGAAATTCAGTAGGTCTACAATTTCCCCAATATGAACAAGCAAATGATTGATTTAGTTCGCAAAATGACATTGATTCTTATTTATAAAAGAAAGAATAGGAAAATTCATAAAGAGTGTCTGTGTTAACTGAGTCATCAAAGCAGAAAATAAATAACACAGCAAACACATCTCTGTAGATCAAGTACTAAATTTAAATTATAAAATAGCTAAAATGATCAACTAAGTGGCAAAGTGGTTAAAATCATTTGGAACTAAAAATTCCATTAAAGGTAGTGCTAATACTAAATTTTCAGAATTCTGTATAGAGAAGATATTCAGCTACTATGAACCTATACTCTATAATGGTCTATGTAATTCCTCCCTGGTACCTAATAGAAGGACCTCTGATTTGAAGATAGCAAGTGGCATCAATCTCTCCCTGATCCCTTGTATCTTAATCTTTTTTCTTGCATTCTTAATATCTAAGGTTTTCATTGTTGATATGATAATTTTGTTTCCATTTGAGCTAATCTTGACAACATCAATTTAAACATATTGGTGTCGAGAACTCAAATACTCTTTGTACCTCTCAAATAGCCAGTTTTTATCCTATTACCTTTAACCTCCCATTAACAATAAGAAATACCATAACAAAACAAGTTTCTAGCGCATTACACTAAACAAACTACTATATGAACCGTGAAGCAGAAACAAAATTTCCTTTTAAATGTTTGAACTTAGAATATAACATAAAATAAACAATTAGAGGGGAATCAAAATTTGTGTAAGGTTTATTGGAGATTAATGTGCATATCAAGCAATCAGATTTATGTCATTGATATGAATTTGGGTGCACAAATAAACTAAAGTTATTTCGTTGATTGCAGTCAATGGTTCAATGAAATAATAGAGCAAAAAAAGAACAGAGGGGTAAAATAAGGCATCATTCTAACCTTCAACATCTTGCCAATTGAAGCATCCATGAAGTCTGGCAAGGATAATAACCGGAGAGTATGGCCCTATAACAAAACCAGATTTGAGGTGCCTACATAGTACATAATGAATCTGATAGCTATAATCTCACTGAGATTGCTTACTGTTGGAGCAGTATCAAAAACAATACGGCTGAACATTTTGTACTCCTTTGCTTCAACAAATTGCATGACCTTAAACAAGAGTATACATTTTTAGTAGTATAAGTGTTCCAAAATTGATAAACAAAAGGCTGCAGTTTATTTACGCATCCATGCAATTTAGCAAAACTCATTCTGTACCTTCGAAATTGCAATAGCTTCATCTAGTCCGGGAGGAGGTGAGTCCAGAAGTTCGTCTAGTTTTAGATCTCCTAGCTTCATCATGACAGAATGAATATTAAGCAACCATGAACTCAATCTATAGTTCAACATAGGAATGCCATATTTATGTTCACAAGTTACAAGAAAAAATAGTACCAATATTTTCATGAAAGTCACATGAACCACTTGCTTCATTTTCAATAGTGACGATGATACGAATGTAGGAACAGCTGGAAGTACAGCTGGAGCTGGAATGAAGGTAACAAAGTCAGCATCCATGTTAACCGCTCAAGAGCTTGAGCAGAATGATGGCTGGATTGGCAGAAGCATGTTGGTAGGATTTTGCATATCAAAGATATACCCATGACAAATGGACGAAGTAGAGTGATTAGGCTGCTTGATATTTGGGCCAGAATGAGGAGTAATTATGCTCCTTGATATTTGAGAGCCAACTTCTCTTCAGAATTAGGTGTCAATTGGGTTTATTGTAATTGGTGGTGGTAACTTTGAAGTTTATCTTAGGAATGGAGATTGCAATGCATGTTTTAGAGATTAAGTTTGTTAAGAAGAAGAAGAAGATTGCAATGCATGTTTTAGAGATTAAGTTTGTTAAGAAGAAGGGTCGAAGAACCAACATCACTGCTCAGGTTTGCAATCCAGGAGACATTGTCCGCCAACTAGTTATCACATCAAGATATATAAGAAATGATATGCTTACTATATGATGTAGCTTACTAAATTAATTCATCATAAGCCTAATGGTTGCATGAAAATCTTTTGTTTAACATGACACAAACCAAATGGATGGCGATGCAAATGTGTTAAGATAATTGAACATGTGAGAACATCTCATCAACAGATTAGTTTTGGTACAAACATATTCATACCTTTGAAGTAAATATTAAATATAAACATATCTATAAGCAAACATGTAAAAGTATACAACTATATATATTGAAGGCATTCCACTCCAGATAGAAAAGTTTTGACATAATATCAGTACCTGTTCAGCGAGCTTTCCAAGACCCATACTGCCCATGAAATCTTTGACCCCTGCGTCTCCATTCTGTTGACTTGCAGTTCGAAATTCTTCCCTTGACATTTCAGGATTTATCTGTAAAATAAAAATAATAATCTCTAAATGGCAATGACAAGTGACAACAAAGGGGCAAATGAATAACAAAACAGAAAAGCAAATAAGACAATATTGCACTCATAACTTACTTCAAGAGCAAAAAGTGGTGCATCCAGCCCATTGACAGGCAGCAATCTTCCTCCACTCAAATCCTAGAGGTCGTGATATATGATAACACACAATCAGACTTACCTAAATAAATATAAAATAAACCAAGTATCTTAAACAACAGATGGACTCCAAAAGTTAAATTTTCAGGATATGTTAAAAACAGACTAAGAGCACAGCATCTTGCTAATGACTTATTAGGATGTCGCGGTATTTGCGTACCTGTGCAAAGGAATCACTCAAGGAATGAGCAGGATCAGTTGAGACAACAATGGTGGGATGACCATGATTTGCAAACTTAACAGCCAGGGAAGCTGCACAGCTAGTCTTCCCAACGCCGCCTTTACCTCCAAGCATGTAGTACTTCCTCTTACTCCCAGCAACCATCTCATCAAAACCTGCCACATTCTCTGCTACAGTAGCTACGGCTCTCACTGCAGAAAGTAAAATGCATATCTATATAAGTTGTCCAAAAATCCAATCTTTAGCAAAGTTCCTATTTGGTCAACTAGATTATATAGTTATACTACATTGACGAAAACAATTAGCAACAACAAACCCAGGAAGGAAGAGGACGGAGATGGAAAAAAACATGCGATCTTTTAAGTTGTTCAAGACGGTAGAAATTGACGGAACAATCTATACGAAGGAATAATCTTTCTTGAACCCTAACCACAGATACCGACAACCGAAGCCAGAGAGTCTGTCGTCCTAAAAAGTAGCGGAAATATGTTTTTCCGTATATATCAAAGAACGCCAATTCGAAGCTGGCGGAAAGAAACAAGCGAGGAAGCGAAGAGGATGGGCAAGACAGACCTCGCTGAGAGCAACGAGCGAAGAGGGACGGGTGAGGGCGGGAGACCGCGAGGGACGCGTTGGAGCGCGGCAACAAGCAGCGGGAGACCGCGAAGGACAGGCGGCGAGACAGGTGCGACATCTTGAGAGTCTTGAGACTAGAGAGAGACCGAGAAAGTGCGCGCGTGTAGGGTTTTAGCGTTTTAGTCTTTTAGAACACCTAAATGGACTGTGGGTTTGGGTTTGGGTTTGGGTTTGGGTGTATTTAGGTCAAGGCCTGCTTACCTATTATTTAGATTGGACTACTCTCCTCGGCAAATCCATCGTGGCTCATTTGTTTTCAAATTATAGGATTTTAGTCTAATAAAAATTTAATTATAATAAAGTAGGATAAATTTTCAAATTATATATTTATTTTAAGACCAACTTCCCATATTCAAATTTTGGGAATGAGAAATTTTTAAATCCGGATCTAAATATGGAGAATTCTCCAAATCGAAATTGGGTGGAATAAATATCCATTTTACCCCTGCCAAAGTCTCTAACCAGGGACAAAAATTAAATATATATATATATATAATATTAAAAAATAATCTTAATTTATAAAATACTTTTTATGATAAAAATAAGATATTAGATAATAAAAAATATATTTTTCAAACTCTCTAATGTATTAAAGACTTTTGTACAAAGTCTATAAATTTAAATTTAAATTAAAAATTATAAAATATTTTGATGTAAAATATTTTTCTAGATCATAATACCTCTTTTGTATTATTAAAAAATTATTTTATGAATTCAAATATTTTTAAAAAAAATTATGACTTTGCACGAAAATCTCTAATGAGTTAGAGACTTTTGTTTATAGTAATTTTATAATTATAAAAAATAAAATTTAATTCATAACAAAATATATGTGATATAAAAGATATGCTAGAATCTATCAAAATATTTTGGACAAAAATTATTTTATTAACATCATAATTAAAAATTAATTTTATAGACTTTGGACAAAAGTCTCTAATGCATTAGAGACTTTTGCCCAAAATCTATAATATCAAAAATATTTTATAATTTTTAATTTAAATTTAAATTTATAGACTTTGTGCAAAAATCTCTAATGATTTATAGAGTTTGAAAATATATTTTTTAGACTCTAACACCTCATTTCTATATCATTAGAGAGTTTGAAAATATATTTTATAGAATCTAACACCTTATTTTTATTATACTTTTTTTTATAAATTAAAAATATTTTTATTATTTTTTAATTTTTAACCAAAGTCTCTAACTCTAACTCTAACTAGTTAGAGACTTTGGCCAGGGGTAAAATGTGTATTTATTTCATCCAATTCTTATTTGGGAAATTCCCCATCTTTAGATCCGAATTTGAAATTTTCTCATTCCCAAAATTCGGATATGAAAAATTGCTCTTATTTTAATTTAATAAAAAAAGTTGGATATTAATAATTTAATACTTTTGCAATCTCGAACTGGTTTACCTTTGAATAACCAGCTCTCTTGGCATAATGGTGGTTTGCTTAAAATTCCTTATAACTAGACCAAAAGTGTTTCTGTTGGAGTTCTTATTGCTATAACTTGTTGGTTCACCTGGTATACTAGAAATGAATTGGTGTATCTTGTTAGGCGGCATTTCCCTCTTAGCAGCATGCTCAAATTTACTGTGTTTGCCTCTCGGTTAAATAAAGCCCAGGTACCTGAGGGCAATTTAATCTCTAACACTAATGCAAATGGACTCCCCCCGAGGACAACTATATAAAGCTAAACTGTGATGGCTCCTTCTCTAGTCAATTTTCAGGGATTGCTTTTGTTATCAGGAATAATTTAGGGAATTGTCTTTATATTGCATCTTATTATCTAAATACTTGTTTTTTTATTGCTTGTGCAGAAGTTTTGGCTATTCTCCAAGCTATTCAGTTCGTACATAGGAAATTTAATAATGTCATAATCGAATCAGATTCTAAGACTGTTATTCAAGCCATTCAAGGTCATTGCGAGGTTCCCCCTAGGTTGAATCAATTTGTTGCTCAAATTTAGACCATTGCTCGAGACTTTAAAAGTTATAATTTTTCATTTTGTTTGTGAGTTTGTAATGAAGCGATCCATTAGGCTGCAAATCGAGCACGGTGTCTGAAAGAGTCCAATATTTGGATCTCAATCAGGCATCCGGAGCTCAATGACATTTTTGTATCAGGACTATCCTAGTCCTCTTTATCAGTAGTTAATTAAAAAAATTAGTAATATAACAATAATAATTTAATACTTAAAATTAATTTTACCTAACTTATAATTTTAAAAATTATGAAGTTAAATTTAAGTAACTAATTTAGAACATAATATTATAGAAAATTGATACAATATCCTCTAAAAATTTAATTAATTTTTTATCATAAATATTAATTCATGAAAAATATATAAATACTATTTCCTCACTATGATAAGAGGTGACCTCTTATAATTTTTTTACAGGAGATACATAATTTTGAGTTTATTTTTAATATATAATATATTTTATCTCGGGGTTTAAATTTCTAGCACGGTGTTGGCACTCGGCACGTGTCAAAAGAGTGATAATTGATGAGAGGACATTTAATATTTATTAGCTTTATAATATCTTGTTGTAAGGTACAGCTAAAAAGATTGGTTTAGTTTATGAGTAACTGACTCTCCTATCCCTAAAATACCAACATTACCTTCCTTTTGATGCTCATAAACGCAGCAATAAATGCATGGCAATTATAAAAATATCCTAGTTGGCAATCTAATAAATACAATAATTATTGGACGGACAATTCCACGCAATACGGAGGTTGTGTATGGTGCTAGTTTGGATTTATTCTATGTTAATTACGAGTCCACTAAACTTATACTCCATTATGTGCATTCTTTTTCTATCTTATCATTGAATGAAGAGAAAGAAAGACACAAGTTGAGTGCGAGTCCACTAGACTCGCACCCAGCATAGAACCCATCGGCCACCGCTAGTTTGAGGTGCTTGTCATGAAATATCATTTTTTAAGGTGAGCGAAATCAAGTATTCTGTATTTTTTCATGATACTCGTACTCTATCTTGTATATGACTGATTATTAAATTTTGAACCTGATCCTACCATGTTAAGGTCTAGAATTGGACTCTATTCGGAACCTATGATGTAATACATGTTATGAGTATCTTGTTTGAACCAATAATGAACAGGTTCCAAGTACCCCTCTTGGAAGTTATTATTCTGAAACATATTCATTTATCGATTCCATATTCTAATTTTGGATTTGAGTATATGATGTTTTGGACCTGAAATTGGGACTGATTTTAATTAATTCTTTAATTTTTGTTTCGGGTTCTACTCAAATTTAATTCGGATCTACTTAAAAGCTATTTGATCGGATAGATTCCAACTCGTTCAGGTCTATCGGTCGGTACTCATGCACGTCTCTATTTTTTTTTTTTGACGGAGTTTTTTTCTCCAAATATACATTTAATTATTGATTAAAATATATTTTTTCAAATCTTTCTTCGCTAATGTTTTATTCGGAAATCATAAATAAAAAAATTTGTAAGTATTCATGGGGTAAAAATGAGATTCTTTACCAAGTTAGTTAACACCTGATGGGTTTGTCCATTTTGCATTATTTTAAGCTACAAAATAAGACAACAGTTGCAATGGACATGACAAAAATCATGTTCCGAGAAAATAACAAGGCATTAGGATAGTAGAACAAAATTCTCGATCTACCTCAAAATCTTAACGACTTTCTATTTCCACTTGACACCTCATCTCATATCTTGGTTAGGGTAACAAATCATCGATAATACTAAATTTGTTATTCAATATTCATTATTGCACAAAACAAATAGATTATTAATTAGTATTCTTTGTAATATCGTGCACGTCCTTATCTGTACTGACCAACCTTAAGATTGGAATAATTTGCGAAACAAATAAACTTATTATTTTCTTTTGTTTAATTTAAAGCGGTTAGGGGAGCTCCATTAGGGAAAAGGTAATTAAACACAATTTTCTTTTATGATTTTTTTAATAAAAAAAATCATTCTTGTAATTTGTTAATGCGATCTACTTATGGTCACGTTCATTTTATGAAAGTAAAGAAATATAAGATAAAGACATATTTTAATTCTCCCTTAATTCAGTTGATGTATAAATTAATTAATAATAATTATTATTAAAATAATATAATTTTAATATTATATGTAATATACACCAGATAGAAAATCTTATTTAATTTTCTTTTCATTTTTATTCTATTCAATTATATATAATATACACTCAGACCCATTGTCTGTCGGGTCGGGTCGGGCACGACACGCCCATGCCCAAGGAATGGGTTTGCCTCGTCCCTTGAGGCACGTGAGCCATGCTCGGCACGACCAAAGGTCTGCATTGGCGCATGCCTAGGTCAGTGTCGGCCTGTGCTAGGGCCTACACTATACTAGCGCCAAGCTTACCTTTCAAACTCCGGCCCGTGCCAAGCATGACCCGACAGGCAATAGGCTTGGGTCGGGCCGGGCATGGCTCATTGCCATCTTTATTCTGACGAAAATAAATGGGCTTCATATTCGTATTTTGGGAATAAATCGGATTCATGTTAATTCGGTTTCGGGAAGATATGGATAAGAAAATGAGTGTTATCCTTTCACGAGCGTACGAGGCAAGCAAAAAAAAGCTGTTTAGCATTTAAGTGTGCTTGGACATTTCCTCTCAAAAAAATCAAAACTGCATATAAATTTCAACCAGGCTAATTTAATTTCTCAAGCTATCAATCATCTATCATCATCATCATTCTTTGTCAAATCTGAGTTAATTTAGTATTTACTTGGTGTAATTTAATAATTACATGCACCTCGTCTTGAATTCCAATCAGCACCAAAAAGAGGAACCTGCAATTAACCCTTAATGAGAATATTTTGGTTTCTTTTATTCCTTCTTGGCTACCAGAATCCAACTCTAGTTTCACGTTGAAGTCTAATCCCTTCTTCCTCCCAAAGTAAGCAAGCATATGGACTATTGGAGAAGATCCAAAAGATGCAATAATGGTGACAAACAAAAACAATGGCATGTGAACAATGGTGGTCGAAGATTTCCAATTGCTGATCATGACAGGAGATGAAGATGGAGGGCCCCATCGTTATGCACGATCACTATCTTTGCACTGTTGATCCTAATTAAATACACAAAATTGAGATGAAGATGGAGGCCCCCATTCTTCTTTCAAAAAAAAAGAAAATACACACCAACAGAATTCTCTCTCACCTTCATTACATTGTACAAACCTGATGTCATCCTCAATAAATAGGCCAACCGCAATGACAGTGAAAACCTGTGAATTCTCTCTATTCTCTATTATAAACATGAAATGGGATAAATTTCAGTGTATTTGCAGTTTATCTTGGAGGGAGAGAAGAGAATATAGGTTATTGCTCTTGGTGTTGTTTTTGAAGTCAAGATTGTCTTTTGTAGGAAATTTGAAGTCAATATTTTTGTCCATATCTGATATCCCTTTGTATTCACAATTTGTGAGGGTGACATCTTGCCTAACTATGTGTGCATATGAGAACACATGAGAAAACTTTTCTTTATCCACCACCTACATATGCATACATATAAAAGGCAAGCAAGGGCACATATCTCAGTAAATTTCTCCTTTTATAACTTGTAATTTGTAAAAGATCTTTTCCAACATCTATTCGTGTTTAAGTATACTCAAAAAGAAAATTACATCAGCATCAACATGGAAATAACAAGAAAGATGGTTCCCTGTACACCTTCCTCTCTGCAAGTTTAATTTTGCTCAATTTCTTGTGACACCATAGCAGCTGCTCAGTTGTAATTCTACCCATTCTCAGCACTCTTGCCACCAGTTTCAAGTCTACTTGAGAGAAGAAGAGGTCCTGATTTGATCTGTCTTCTTTAGGCCTCTTGAATTTCTTAACTAAACACTTCCCAGTTTTTAGAATGTCCTTGAGCTTCTTGTCTTTCTGCACAGAAAAATAAATTAGGATTTCAAAGTAAGTTCCTTACTGTAATTTGAAACAAATGAAAATGATTAAGGATAACTAGACCTTGTGTAGATCAGATTGGATATCTTCCATGAGGTCAAAATCTGAGGGGTCTTGAAGTTCAGCATGAGTTCCCATGAACCCTTTGAGAATCCCTGGGGATTCATCCTTGTCCCCCTTGACAAATTCCCAGAAGATTCTGATTGATTCCTCCATGATATCTACCATCACTTCACTTGTAATTCCTTTTTGTTCATCCTCCATTTTGTCCTTAAAATAATCCTCTGCATTAAACAGATAAGAAGTTACCAAGATTGTCATTTTTGCAGTGTCAATGATGAAGCTTGAAAATATATTCAGTGCTTCTCTTGCTTACCTCTAATTACGGGTACTTGGAGAAGATTTCGGAGAACGCATCGATTTTGAATGTAATTCAGCAGCCTTGGCCCTTGAAATGATTCATTCTCAATGAACCTCTGAATGTTAACTTGAAACTGTTGGAATTCTCCAGCCACTTGGTTGTAGTAATGGTTTTTGAAAGGATCAGATTCAGGCAATTCCCTCGCTTTCTCATGCTGCCATCTTAGGAATTCCCAAGACAGGCATGTCTGCCCAACATATACCATTTCCAGATCACTTTGGAGCTCCCTGATGAGCTTATCTGTCGGATGGTTGCTGGATTTACGACGAATTGACCAAGAACTTTGAGAGAGAATGGATTGGATTGACGGCATTAGTGTCTTCTTTGATCCCACTGATTGATGAGGATCATCAAGTTGGAGAAAGCCTATTGCATACATCTTTTGGTAGTTCAAGATGTCAAACTTCCTCATTCTTTCTCTGTAGGTTCTGTAGGACTTCTGCAGCTCATTCATGGGGTCCTCATGCAGAAAGCTCTCATCCATCTTCAATGGCTTCAAGTCCTCTACTGTTCCGGGGCTCTCCGACTCTTCCAAAATGGTTGGCAGGCCGATATCCCTCATCTTCCTCAACTCCATCCTGAGTTGTTCTATGAGGTCCTGATGCTCCCACAGCGACTCCAATTCGCCGTATTCCCCTTCTCCGGCGTCCTTCAGATTTGTTTTCTCAGATTTTGTCACACCCCAATCTGGACGTTTCTTTACACCTTCAGTGTTCTGCTGTTGCTCATTTGAATCTCTCTTTGGCATTTGATCATCCGTCTTATCTCCAATGGGGACTTCATCATTGCCCTTTCTCAAACTGTAATCATTATCTACCAAATACTCATCATCATCGCTGGAATCAGTGAATTCTATGTGCGTAGAATTTGAACTTGGCAAACTTGCTTTCTGGGCTTCATGAACTGATCTTGTTTCTGCTTCTCCTCCAAACGAATTATTTTGCTTGTTTTCAGAAGCTCTTCCGTCCAAGAACAAAATTTTAGAACCCAAGCAAGCAGATTCAGTTGCGTTGTCGAACTGTTTCAATTCATCGTTTTCAGTGCTCGGCGAATTCTCTCTTGTTTCTTCTTCTTCTTCATGCTCACCAAAATCCCTCTCGGATAAGTAACCATCGGAATCGACAACGAGTTCATGCACCGAATAGCCATCACTCACGCTAATGGAATCAGCCTCCGAACCAAAGCCTGAGAACTCCTCTGACATAATATTAGTCTCACAATCCAAGCCCTTCTCCTTCCACATTATCTCGTTATCAATCTCTACCGCCTGGCCGATTTCTGCACTCGGCTGTTGGCAATTTCCATCCGACAAAGAACTCGAATCGAAATCCGCAACCAAATTTGCTTCACCATGAGAGTGAAAACTGCTGGAATCGTTGCTGCGGGACTCCTCAAGACAAAGAATTCTAGCTTTTGGCTCTTCCACGAAGCAAGTGAAATCTTTCTCAGATTCGAAGACGCAATTCTGAATGCTTGAGATGGAGGAAGACTTCCCTTCTTCTCCATTGTGGCCCTCTTGGTGATTCGATATCTGATACTGGAACCGAAAAGTGAAACCCGGTTCCTCTTTCTCCTCCAAGGAATCATGACTCCTGTCGCTTGATTCTTCTGCACCAGAAGCTTTCTGCTCGTCTCTCGCAGGGATGACTTTAACACTCTTTCTGCAATCAACACAAAAGCGCTCAGGTTTGGGAAAGAGGGAAGAATGTTTGAATAAACACAGCATCGAAGATTCCATTTAATTCCAACCTGAAACTGAAAGCATGTCTCGCAATGAAACCGACAAAGAAGATCAATGAATTGGCAACGCAGAACCAGCAAAAGAACACGAGCAGAGGCATCTCTCAGTGGAACGCAGCATGAACAAGAGAATATCTTGGCGTCTAAATTGTTGCTACAATCCACCCACCATTATCTCCATTACAAGCAATCAGCAAGTCATATTCCTTCCTCCAACATCTGTAGAAAAAATAGACCTTTTACCAATAAATCATAATTAAGAAAAGAAAAATAAGCAATTAAAGAACTGCAATGGGAATCGAGGTCGAAATCCTACCTGATGGATGTGATACATATAGATGAGACAAAGGAACAGCAGTATTGTTCTTGTTCACGAAGCAAAGCCGCAGAAGGAAGACAAGCCTGAGACGAGAGAATTGGTTGCTGAACAATCTTCAGGGTGCTGTACGTTATCTTTTCAGGCTCACCGAGGGAAGGGATTTGCGAGGTTGGTGATCTTTCTTTTCCTGGCAAGCGTTGCGAGGAAGAGAGAATTCAGACGGAGGAGGGTTGACTGCGCCGCAATTCAACACGCCTCTTCAGAGTTCATATAGTGCAAATGTGCAATGGATTTAAAACAATTAAAATTAATCCTCTCTTGTCATGAGTTTTCCATAAATGGAATATTTATTTTTGTGCAGATTTTCCAACAATATTTAGGGTTTCACTTTTTTTTCTCTCTCTCTCTCTCTTTTCTGATTTAATTTTATAAGTTGTACTAAATTTGGTTAATAAGTAGGAACAATTTTTCACTTATGCCCTCAGATTAAATTATAATATCACAATCAATTTATTTATTTTTTATTTTTTGATATATTGAATATTCCTATTTTCTTAAATAAACTTAAATATGAATCACAGTTTGGTTGGAGTTGGCAGGGAGGACTCACAGGAAAGATTTCTTAGAATTAATGAGATTATTAAATGTATAGTTGCCACAAATCCACCTTCTTTGTTATAATTGTGGTATATCCATGTCCTTAATTATTACTACATGAATGGTGAGCAGATGTTTGGCTGCTGAACTCCAAGTCTCCAACATGGTCCACAATCCACATGAGACTCATTGATATATGACTTTACTAGTTTCACCTACCTGTGTTCTCATATGAACATATCATGATAGACAACCTCAATTTCCTATCATTTTGAAATCACTCCATTTTGCACATGATAGACAAACTAATCACACCATCAATAGATTATATTATGCAACCCAAGTTTTTAATGATTTATAATTAAAATTAAGAAAAATATATATAATAGTAATAAATTAAAAATAGAAACCAGGGTGAAATTTTAACTATTATTTTTTAATCATTAAAATATATAATAATTTATGTCATCAAATTATGAAACTCATTATTATTAAAATAGTAAAAAATTATTGATGACTCAATTAAGGATATCCCACTGGACCTATCAAAATCCATTAATTACAAATGAGACGTGATAGAAGGGAAAAATATTACTAAGAAAAGATTGATTTGGACTGCCATTTGGATGAGTGTTCCCTAATTTGATGAGATTAAGTAAGCTTCAAGAAAACTATGATATGATTGATTATATTGTAAGCATGCATTCAATGAATTATATTAGCAAAGACAATGAAAACAAATCTCTTGCATTCAATGAAATCAACTCGTTTAATTGTATGGCAAGCTTGTATCTTACTTCGTGCATGCACCTAATTCTCACCGGTTTGATGTAGCACTCGTCATCCGTCTTGAACCGGACCAATATGATTCATTGGCTCAATTGGAAAATCCAAGCAATTAATGGGTGTTAATATTTTTTTTAAAAAAAATACACAAAAATATCTCTATCATTTTCTCATAGGTATTAAAATGCCCCTAAAATTTTTTGAGATAAAAAATACCTCTTATGTTATGAAATTGGGTACAAAAATACCCATAAGATAAACATCGTTAATTGAGAGATAACGGAGCTTGCATGACTGATGACGTGGACATGTGGCACGTATGCAGGCCAAGACGTTTTCTCACGGGTACAAAAATTCCCCTAACTTTTTCTCACATATACTAAAATACTCCTAACGTTTATTTTAAAGCTAAAATACCACTAAGATTATTGAAAATAGTACAAAAATGACATCATGCTAACTTTTGTTAGGTGTGACTTAACGGAGATGTCGTGGATACTGATAAAGATATTGATTTTACACGTGGTGCACATGCAGAGAGCAACTTGCCACGCAACCGTAGGGGCGAGCAAAAAAAATCAAAATTTCGGCTAATTGAAAAATCGATTTGAAACCGAACCAAATTTTTCGATTAACTGATTTGATGGTTTCAATTTCGGTTTTTATTTTCTAAATTTTTAGTTTTCGATTTCTTAAGTGTCGCTTACGTGGCAAGTTGCTCTCTGCATATGCGTCACGTGTAAAGTCAATATCTTTGTAGTATCCACGACATCTTTGTTAAGTCCCACCTAACAAAAATTAGTCTGGTGTTATTTTTGTACTATTTTTTCAATAATCTCAGAAGTATTTTAGCTTTAAAATAAACGTTATGAGTATTTTAGTACATGCGAAAAAATATTATGGGCATTTTTATACCCGTAAGGAAACATTATGAGTATTTTAGTACCCGTGAGAAAACATTAGGGTTAGAGATATTTTAATACCCGTGAGAAAACGTCTTGGCATGCATGCGCACCACATGTCCACGTCATCAGTCTTAGTCATTAGTCACGTAAATTCTGTTATCTCTCAATTAACGTCGTTTACCTATAGGAGTATTTCTGTACTCAATTCCATAACGTAAGGAGTATTTTTTATCCCAAAAAATTCTTAAGGGCATTTTAGTATCCACGAGGAAATATTATGAGTATTTTAATACATTTTTTCATAAATAAAACACAAACAATAATTGATCGTTTTGGATATTTTTTTTAAAAAAATTTATATTGTATCGTGAATCAAAATTAATTACGTTGAATTAAATATTTTTGACAATATTAGTTTACGATGAGGAGATTTCTAATTTTTTTCTAATTAATCTTAAGTTAGTGCTATTGTCTATTCTTATTTCTTATATATTACTCTTTTTTTAAATTCTATTTCCATACTCCATGTTAGTATATATTTAAACACCCGTCTAACCATAGGAAATAAATGCAAGAATAATGCTTGTCCTATCATCTTTAGTGGATGATGATGTTGCAAATGTCGTCAGCCACCACATTTGTGTTAAGTCCCCTTCTATGAGATGAAACTAACTCATTTTCTTCAAAAACTAGGGTACGTCGCTTCGACACATGCGTGAAGGAGGGATCGAACAAGGGGGTTGGGCTTACTCGATGTCATCTCCGATTATCAAATTATCACTTTGTTGACCACAAGGATTAGATGAGATGTCAAGATTGGATGGGATATATATATTGGCAAAACACAATTAAAAAATATTCCTCTGAAACAATATTCCTAATGACCAATATATTTATATTTATTATTATATATAAATATATTTTGTGTGCTTGCGGTTGTGCGCACATCCTATTATGTCAATATCGTATTTTTTATATGATCGTGATTAGATTGAGGCGACCCGGGCTAGTGACTAATCAGCGACTAATCCCATGATTAAATTTCGGACTCCGGGTGATGAATCAAATGGGCCCAACTTGCACAGAATCAAATATTATTGTAATGGACCATCATCGTGTGCGTACAAATATAAATAAATATTAATTATTATATATATATATATCAACTTTTATTCTCTCTCTTCTTATTATATTATATCTTTTCATTTGTATCAATTGAGATCTTTAATTTTTATTTCGTTTCAAATCTATCTTATTTTTAACTACTCGTTAATTATCTTGTTTGAATATTGACATGATCATGCTTGATTGTGATTAGCAATCCACGTCAGCATACTGATTGTTATTATCTTATTATTAAGTAAGTTAATTATAAAATATATCATCATTTTTCATATTTTTTTCTAATCTATCCACACTTTTCAGTTTTCTCAATTATATATATAATACATCTTTCGATTTATTCAAATTTATTCCACCGTCATCCCAATGTCAAAATTATTGTTTGAATACTAACCTGTCACTGCAGAGGTAGTAGTCCAATTAGCATTCTTATCAAATTTTTAATTACAAAAATATATTAAGCAAAATTTTATTTATAATTAATCATAAATTAAACATAGATGTAAGTATTGCCTAATCAGCAAAGTTGATTTTAAATTTTTAACTTGCATAAAATAAAAAAAAACTTATAATTTTACTGACTAGACGATGCTTATATCTACGATTAATTACAAATAAAATCTTATTTAATATTAGTATTAAAAAATTTGATAAGAATGTTGAGTGGGCTGCTAACCCACGTTAGCAGCCCCTGGTCAGCATTCAGATGATAATTTTGACGCTGGGATCACGATGAGATAAATTTGAAATAAATCGAAAGTTGTGGTATATAATTAAAAAAATTAAAAAATAAGGATAGACTAGGAAAAAATATAAAAAATGTTTTTTTTAAAATTAAGTTGAATGTCCACGTCAGCACGCTGATTGTTATTATATTGTTATTAAGTTGAATGCTGACGTGGATTGCTAATTCTAGTCAGCATGTTCACGTTAGCATGTTGACTGATCACATTAGTATTCAAACAAAATAATTAACGAATAATTAATCACGGAATAAATTTGAAATAAAATAAAAATTAGAGACTCATTAGATAAGATAAAATATATTAAAAAGAAAGGGTATAAAATTGGAATATATACGATAATTAATTCTACAAATATTTAGAAAAATAGGATGGGGAAGGAATAGTTTATTTGTGCGGCCAACAAATTGCGGCGAAAATGAAAACCAATTAAAATAGAGCTCGGTTGAAGACAAAAATTATGAAACCCGAATCCATCGATCCTTCGTTGTCGCCGATAATATAAAAAGAATCATCATTGTATATATTGTACATTGTACGAACCATTCTTTTTAGTGCATGCTTAGACGACATGACCAACAATATGACATCAGTCCCACGTACGAGTGTACGACCTATCTGGCTATCTCCATGTTTATTTATAATTATGGAGATATAAGTAATTCCAATTTGTCTCATGACATTATTGTATATATATGATATCCAATTTTTCATGATTTCGATCTAGCTGTCTGTCACAAATATGCTATTGGATATGCTACGGACGGAACAGCACAAACAAGTAGTTAATGGCAAGGGTTGTGGGCTTCCGGCCTACGGATCCGAGACCCGCAACCCACTAGATAATAGATTAAAATAGTTGCCACTATTCCACTAAGCAATCACATGGCCCAATTCAATGGCGTGCTCGGCCCAACCGACCTAATTAGATCGATTCTGGGGCTGGTAAGTAACTAATTTGCATAGGGTTATTAGACGAAAATGATATCAACTTTTGCAAATTTTTAAATTTTGGTCAATCCTTTAATTAGTCACAATTGTATATAAGAATTTTCGAATTGATTTCAATAATGGCTCCTCGTTTGCAAATCGTAAGTATGATCGTTATTTCGCTGACATGACGATCTCGAAATGATTTAAAAAATCTCACTCGCCATGTCAGCTCGATACACATAATTAAGATTACTTTTTAAATATTAGTCTGGGTCCCACCCCTCACTCTATCTTCTCCCTCCTTTTTCCCTTCCATCCTTCATCTCTCTCCGTCATCTACGGCGGGATCAGCCTCTCCAAGCACTACTAGAATTGTCGTCATCACCGACGGCTATATTCGTGGATAAACCGTCGGTGATAACTATCACAGACGGCAAAGGGTGTGGCAAAACGCCGTCACTAATGTGCGCGTCTCAGATAAGTTGTGACGGTCGAGCGGCGCCGTCACACGTAATCTTCAACGACAGCCGCGTGCGCTGTCACTGATTTAAAAACATCAGTGACGACTCTAGGAGCTGTCACTGATACCAACGCATCAGCCACGATCCAGTCCCGTCGGTGATACTATTAGCAACCGTGATATTTAGTGCTACCCAGGCCATCAGCCATTTACGATAAGCTTTCAGCCACGGCTTAATGACGGTGAACCGTGGGTAAGCCGTGGCTAAAGATGTATCCTGTATTTGAAAAAATTAAAAAAAATTATAAATTCATGCATATAATGATATATAGACTATAACTTATTTTCAATCACATATTATAATCAAAAAACATTATACACATGCATTTAAAACCAAATATACAAGTTTTTACATAAATATCATCAATCTAAGCCTCAAACAGAAGGCAAACAATTATCAAAATATCACACACACACACACATATATACACAACCAAGTATCAAAATATAAATAAAATACAATAAATCAAAATCTCACGGTTGCGGTGGAGGCGGCGGAGTCGACAACGACTGGGTCGGGAGCATCAACTGGGTCGAGGAGGACGACAGCTGCGACATCATCGGTAGAAGGCCAGAGTGAAATGCAATCTGAGTGAGGAGTGTCTGCATGTCCTGGATCGTCTGTCTCAACTCGTCATTCGCCCGCCTCTGCTCTTGCATCTCCAACCGTTGCTCCTCCATCGCTAGCCTCTACCCCTCCATTGCCTGCCTCTGCTCCTCCATCGTCTGTCTCTGTTGGGTGAGCTCCGACTCCATGGTCGTTATCCGGCTCTGGTCCTGCGCTCAGGATGTCGAGGGCCACTCACCCGCAGCCGGAGGGGTCGGTGCCCCAAGTGGCCCGAGCACGGCGCGTGCGTGGCCATTGTCTGCAAAGCCATAAACACGACCGTGCTCCCAACCACCTGCGGCCTCCACCCAAGCTCCTACGTCGAACTCTTCCGGTGTGCCTCCACGCTCGATCACAGTCCTCGTGTAAGTTTTCTGCACATGTTTATATTTTAAATATATATAAACTATAAATAATTTTTTTGTAAATCAAATAGACATATATAAATACTTACCATTATATACGAGACTCTGCTATCAACATAGTCCCCCGCTCCTCATCGACGATGGTGAGTGCGCTCAAACACCTCCATCATCGACAGGCGTTGGACGGTGCCATCCTCCGCCACTTGCGTCTTACATTAGAAAATAAATACACTAATATCATTATACACAATATATAATTTAATTAAAAATAATTAAATTAAACATACTATACGACGCTCATGAACCGCAAAAGAGATGGAGCCACTAGTGTGGTGTGCGTCCCTGCCCCCCCTCCCCCCCCCCGGGTAGGGGTGAGCAAACTTCACCGATTCACCGAAACCGACCGAACCGAAACCGATTTAACCGAACCGAATTAACCGAATTAATTTCGGTTCGGTTTTCGGTTAAAGAAATTTTTGGGTTCGGTTTTCGATTCGGTTCGGTAAATTAACCGACGGTTCGGTTAATTTACCGAATTAACCGAATATATATGTATATATATATATGTATATGTATATATACATATAATAACAAATATAATTGATCTTGACATTTGTTTTGGTGGTTAAGTGTTAGATTTAGTTTTTCGCCGTCCGGGTTCGAATCCTATGTTGTGCAACAATATTTATTTAACATTTGTTATATATATAATAGGTGTTAGTTATATATAAATTGATAGTAATATTTGCTAAGATGGTTAGAAGGGTAAAAAATAAATTCTAATTTCAGTTGGGCCGAGTTCGAGTTCATGTGCATTCGTTTAATTTTTTTTTTTTTATCTTTTCGGTTAACCGAACCGAACCAAAAATTCGGTTAACCGAACCGAATTAACCGAATTTTTTCGGTTCGATAAACGGTTAATTTTTTTCCTTTGGTTCGGTTCAGTTAACCGAATTTTCGGTTCGGTTTTTAACCGAACCGAACCGATGCTCACCCCTACCCCCGGGACGTACATGCGGTTTCTCGACGCAGTCCGGGAGACCTCCTGCCACTCAGGTGTGTCCCATCGCTCAACAAGCTGGTCCTACACAGGGTCAGGAATTCACTCGGGGGCGTATCCCCGAGTCTGCCCTATCTGTGTGGCCCCTAGCCGTCTCATCACGGTCTGACGGGCCTGCTGAAGTAGCCCGTTATAGCAAGCGTGGGCAACATGCTCCCATGTAGCCTCAACAAAAGTGGTCTGGTCCTCCGATCATGTATAATGAGCATGCAAAAAATATATATATATATATTATTATCGATGAATATTTAATATTAATATTAATTTAATAAATATACTTACCATGAACTCTTGCCACAATAAATTCATATGCTCACGGGGCACGTGAGACCATGTAGGCTACGCCCTGCGCATAAACTTTCGGATTGTCCCCGCTATCGTGCGAGGGATGTCCTCCTGCTCAAATCTGTAGAAAATATAAATTCATAATATGATATTTTGAATTAAATAAATTATAAAAAATAATTGATGCATATACTTACCGTCTTCCGTGCACACTAATTGCTCTGCGCAGTTCTCGCTCGGGTGGCGGAGGGAGAACTATGTTAGGCCCTCGTGACTTACGTCTCAAAGATGATGGTCCTAGATCTGCAGAGAGTGGCGGAGGGATGGTAGCCAGAGGTGAGGGGATGGTGGCCAGATCAGGTGAGGGAACGGTGGACGGATCAGGTGAGGGGATGGTGGCCGGAGGTGGGGGGATGGTGGTGGAAGGCAAAGGGTTAGTGGGTACAGGTGGAACGAGTGGTAATCATCGGGGGGTCCTACGAGGAATGCCTCCTCGGGAACTGATATCTCGAACCATATATGTAAATTTTTTAATATAATTAGATTATATATAATACATTAATAGATATATTTAATAATTTAATATATACTTCACATTTACAATTATTCATCATCGTCATTATCATCATCCGTGTAATACTCTTCTTCTTGTTCTTTTGTATCAGAATCTTGAAATTCTTCTTCGTCTCCCTCATCATCATTTTGTCCTTCCTCAACTTCATTATCATCGTCATCAACGTATTCTATTTCCAATTGAACTAACTTTGTATCATCATCCTCGAGTATTGAACTAACTCGTTCCACTTCGGAAGGATCTTCTTCCTGATAGAAGTCATCTGTTGGTTCATTCTCTCCAACAATTTTTCCAACTATGTTAGGCCCTCGTGACTTACGTCTCAAAGATGATGGTCCTAGATCTGCAGAGGGTGGCGGAGGGATGGTAGCCGGAGGTGAGGGGATGGTGGCCAGATCAGGTGAGGGATCAGGTCCTAGTTATCAACAACACGATTTTCTGTCATGGCTGCGTTGCAACGGGTCAGACCGTTGCAAGCCGTTGCTGATGGCTTTCAGCAACGACTCGGCAACGAATGGAGTCGTTGCTGATGCTTATTATTCCAGTAGTGTCTCAAGATATGGACAAGGTGGGCGCAGAGGAATTTGAATCACAAGAAGACAATGGTCTTCTTCATGAGCTTGTCCTCCAACCACATGAGGTACTTTTCTGCTACTCTCTTCCAAGGTGCAGGTGTCCGGGCGGGGGAGGAGCGCAGGATGGGAGTTGGTGACAAGCTGCGACTCTCACTCGAGCACGTACTTGACCTTCTCCAAGGTGCAGGCGCTGTGGTACACGACGAGGGCAGCGGAGGTTGCGGGTGGCGGCTTGAAGCCAAGGGATGCGACGGAGAGTGAAGGCGGCGAGAGGTTGAGGTTGTGCGAATGGCGGGGAGCGGGATTGAGCTCGCGATGATGAACTTGTGCCTTCTATGACTATAACCATGGACATCAACCAGGCTCACCAGTAACTGGAGGTGCTCCATCGCCGGTGGCATCAATGGCCCCACCGTCATCGTGATGTTAGTCCGCAGCATCTCGCTGGTGATGGCCATCAGGTCTTGATCCTGCCATAGATGGCAGAGAGATGAAGGGTGGCAGGGAAGGAGGAGGAGGAGAGAGTGTGAGATGTGGGACCCGGATTAATATTTTAAAAAAATAATTTTAATTATTTGTATCGAGCTGACATGGCGAGTGAGAATTTTTAAGTTATTTTTAGATCGTCACGTCAACGAAATAACGACCATACTCACGGTTTGCAGACGGAGGGTCATTATTGAAATCGATTTGAAAGTTCTTATATACAATTAAGACCAATTAAAAAATTGGTCAAAATTAAAAAAATCGTAAAAGTTGCTATCATTTTCGTCTAATAACCCATTTGCATATAGCCCCTTATATAATCAAACAATTAATTAAAATATCTATGACTTCTAAATCATAACGTAATTTTCTCAAAGAAAAAAACATAGCATTTACTTGATTGATGTGTATCTTTTTTTCTCTGTACATTTATGAAAATGAAAGGGGCAAAGTTAATTAAATAAGTCCTTGTATCTTTCCAAACATGGTTTCATAACGCAGACAGAAGTGAGATGCTCCAGGAATGTATAATTAATCAGAGATTAAAATGAGAATAAATGGATTGCACTTTGACACGTAACTATATATATTTTTTTAAATAGTCTTTTGAAAAATATATGTATACATTGATATATATATATCTGAAAGCAATGTATGCTATAAAATTCTCCTTACAAATCATACTTCACTAATTAATTATGATGTGTTCTTCTTAGCTAAAATATCGTGTGTATATATACACACACACGTGGCAGCAGTAGGTATGTGCTAATTTTGTTATTGGTCCCTGCATGCTAGCTAATCCGACTCGAACCATACTGGATGTGGCTCGAACCGGCCGGTTTTGTATAAACCAAATCAGGCCATGCCAGTTTGTAGTTTTGTTAAAATAATTATAAAAATCATCAGTTATATATCGCACATGAATAATTTTATCTTTTTAGCCAATCGTAAATAATTTTTTTCTAACTACACCAATTATTTTTCAAATTTTCTCAATCTCCTTCACAAGCGCACCTATTAACTTAAGACATAATTTTGTCGCCGTAATTCATTATATTTTATTTGTTTTTTTAATAATTTTGTATTTTAATTTTAACAAATATTTAAATATATAATTGGACCAATTAATATAAGTCGATGTATAGACAAGTAAGTCATAACTAGGGTTGGCAATGAGCCGAGAGTCGGCTCGGCTCATTAACAGCTCGATCGGTAAGCTTGGCTCATGAGTTAGTGAGCCGAGCTTGATATCCGATATGTTTGGCTTGTTAAGTCTTGAGCGAGCTTGATAAATAAATATATGTAAATATATTTATAAATATTATAATAATATTAATGTGTAACCTTTTACAAAATATTTATTTTAGTTATTAGTATTTTTTTAATTATGTTTGTAAATATATTTTTTCATATTTTTTATATAAGCTTAAACAAATAAAATGAACAGTACTTGAATTAAATATATAGTTGAAGATATTGTATTTGTTTGATTGAAACATGAAATTGTCAAAAGATGATGTATAACTACTTCGTACGTCCAAGTTCCAAATTAATCTATTGTGATGATTTGTCTATTGCCATGAGCTTATATAAAAACCTCCACAATATATATATATATATATACTCTTTTTGTAATTAATGACCAATATGTATGTTTTTTTATAAAATATTATACAGTGCATGTTACTTGAATTAAATATATGGTTGAAGATATTGTATTTATTTGCTTAAAACATGATGTTTTTCATAAATTACATATTGTACTCATAAGATTTGAGCTAGCTAGGCTTATCGATTGAGCTTGAGCTACCCGCGAGCTAGCTCATACCAAGCTGAGCTTGAGTTGCTCATATCGAGTTGAGCTTGAGTCGAAGAAATGAGCTCGATCGATCGTTTTGTTATCGAGCCGAGCTCGAGCCAAGTATATTTCAATCGAGCCAGGGCTCAGCTCAGCTTGAATCCATCCCTAGTCATAACTGTATGTGTAATTAAACATGCAAAAAAATTAAATATATCAGCATAGTGCAAATAACTACAGCGTATCTCTACATATTTTAAACAAGTACACAGTAATTATTCTTAAATATAATTTGTTTATTGAGATAGCATTAAAAATCCTAAATTCAGAAGAATAATGAATTTGAGCCAAACTTAATTCACACTTAATAATTATTGAATCAACATAATTAGCATATAAATATAACGTGACAATATACCCAATTGAATAATAAATCTGTAATAGCTATGTCAAAAATAGGCTAATTAATTGATCGAATGGGAAATCGGCAGTTAAAGGAGTCTTTCATTTATTTTATTTTATTTTATTTTACCAACACTAGTGTTGGCGTAGATAGGCACTAGTTTTCAATTTAAATAATTGATTTTTCTCTTAACCAATTCTTTAATCCAACATCATTTATATAACTTTTTAAAATAAATATTTTTAAATAAAAAATTAATTGATCCATATTAATTCTCATTAAATACATTAATATAAGGATCAATGAAATATAATTTTTTTTCTAACATTAGTTAAATATTTCCACATCATTTTTTTAAAAAAAACTAATCTTGATTATATCAAAATTTAGTTGCATTACGAGAAAAAAAAACTACTTATGAACCAGACTCTATATAATTTTTTTATGGATTTGGACGCATGAGTGAACCTAACTAAGTGTCAATGTCGTTCTTTAACGAATTTTAGATTCAGGTCTTGTTTGATTAAAATGGAAAATAAATTTTCGCATAAAGTTATAATTCACATGAATTAATTTTTCATATGTATTTACCGGAAAGTACTTAAAAAAATATTTGATTAATAAAAAATTAATACATAGAAAGTGTAACTTCTCCTTACAACATATTTGGTTGACATGAGTACTTCATATGAAATACATATCAAATGATCAATATAATTTTAGTTTTATAAAATAATATTTTAATTTACATATAGTAATATATATATATATATAGAAAAATTTATTTATAAATCTATCTATCTATATATATATAATATAATATAATATAATATAATATAATTTTTCATATATAATTAATACAATATATACTTTATTATATATGAAAAATTAATTTTTATTTATAGTTAAATACGTAAAAATTACATATTTTGCTAAAAACACATTAAAATAAAATAAATACATAAAGAATTCAATGATTATCTAATCTCAAAATATTGAGAACATAAATTATAAATATTGTATTAAATACAAATGTGAGGATGATCGAAATTGATTTTTTTTTTCCTTTCAAATATAATACATGAAGTGCAACTTATCTAGGGGCCCTAGATAAGTTAGTTCGTGCATTTTGCAAAAAATTGTACTTACTAAGTAAGTTGTACTTCTTGCAAAATGTAAAAAATATATGTGTCGACCAAACAAGAGCTCTTTTGGCTATTTTCCTGAGAAGTATAATTTTTTTTGTGAAATACAAATATTTTCTAAGAAATATAACTTTCTGCAAAAAATTATGTCAACCAAACGAGATACCAGTATTAATAATACTAGAGACATTCTTAATATATAAGATTAGATTCACTCACATGAATTAGCTTCGTATGAATTTCTACGGAGTTTGGCTTGCCGGCAGACCACTGTACAAGTGATTAATTTAGACATTGATGTCGTTGTTATTTTGGTCATATTTGTAGTTATTTCATATGATATTATTATAATAGCATATAGGAGACTTCTGCGGCATAATTAAGTGGTGCACACATCCTACTCATGCAGTAATGAAATCTCTAGGGTTTCTGCATGACAAGAACGGCCATTATATATATAGAAGATCTTCTAGGCCAAAAACAAATTACAGCCTTTCCATCTGTACTCACTGGCTAGCAGCTGCGCGCATATATGTGATGATTAATCTTACCCAGAATAACCAGCAACCTAGCAATAGGATATATATGTCCTCCCATTAATTTAACACAAGTTGCCTCGCTCCCAATTCATTACATCCTGCCCTCACCTTCTTAGCAACCTTCGTGATGAGGCTTAATTTAATTTCTTCAATTATCGGTGCACCCTCATTCAATGCAATGTCCATCTTGAGAGAGAAAGAGAAAAGAGGGATATCATCACTCCTGCGGAGCAGGCTTGCTGACTTCGTGAGACCCTAAAGGAGTAAATGCTTCCTTCTGTCCTCTTTGACCACCTCGTCCCCTTGCCTTCTTCATAAGGTCAAAAGAATGACCTAATCTTTCTCATCGCGTCTCTAATTGTGCATATATGCCACAGACGATCTGATTCTTACATTACTGCCTCGGACTTGCAGCTCTCTCTCTCTCTCTCTCTCTCTCTCCCTCCATAGCTCGCCAACATGGGAAGACCACCTTGCTGCGATAAAGTGGGAGTCAAGAAGGGACCATGGACTCCGGAGGAGGACCTCGTCCTCGTCTCCTACATCCAGGAACACGGCCCTGGGAACTGGAGGTCTGTTCCTACCAACACCGGTGAGTGAGAGCTAGCCCCTTGATTAATTATAGATCCTCCTATATATACTTTTTTTTCTACGAGATCGAGCTCATGATCTTAGATCTGGATGATTAATTATTTTCTAGGGTTTAGATAATTAATTTTGTTAATCAATGATTAGGTCCATGTAGAATTAATTCGAACCCCAATTTATTTTCCCCCTCGATCAAATTCTACATATATATGTGGCTAGGGCTGATGAGATGCAGCAAGAGTTGCCGCCTTCGATGGACTAATTACCTCAGGCCGGGCATCAAGCGCGGCAACTTCACAGATCAGGAGGATAAGTTCATCATCCATCTCCAAGCTCTTCTTGGCAACAGGTAATTAATTATATAGTACTTGCATGCAAATTATATATTGAGCATCTTTGATCACACTCAAAAATCTATTTTAAAAACCGAGAAAGAAATCCTGATCGATTATATATTGAGCATCTTTGATCATACAATATATTGAGCATCTTGTCGCGAATTGGTTTCCAAAAGTCTCACAACAAAGCTAAGTACTGATCGATTTAAGTTAAAAATATCTGTGTGCCCTTTTGAGTAATTTGGGGGGAATCTCTGGCTTTGGATAATTTTATGTAGATGGGCAGCAATAGCTTCGTATCTCCCGGAGAGGACGGACAACGACATCAAGAACCACTGGAACACTCATCTGAAGAAGAAGCTGAGCAAGTTCCAAGGCAACGGCGGCAGCGAAGAGGACACCGGCACGCCACCGTCCTCCGGCGAGGGGTTCATGTCGACGAACCACCACTCGGACGTCATCTCCAAAGGTCAGTGGGAGAGGCGAGTCCAAACTGACATCCACTTGGCCAAGCAGGCCCTCAGCGAGGCCTTGTCCTTGCAGAAGCAGCCAAGCACCGACTTGTTCTCCGCAACAAGCAAGCCAACCCTATCTGCAGCGCCGTCGTCGACTTCCATTACCGCCGCCGCCTACGCCTCGAGCACCGAAAACATCTCCCGGCTGCTCCAAGGATGGATGAAGAGCACTTCCCCCAAATTACTGCGAGGCGCCGCCGCCTCGGCAGCGAACTCGGACTCGGCTTCCACCGAGAGCTCGGCGGCCATGGCGACGAGGAAGAAGGAGGCGCCGGCCGAGGGACTGGACTCCTTCAAGATCTTGATGGAGACGTCGTCGGAGCCGAGCCCCATTTCCTTGTTCGAGACTTGGCTGTTGGACGAAAGAGCCATCGACGAAGACATGCATATGCCATATTAAATGACACTGCTGAATTGCTATAAATTGAAGGCATAGCCTTTTGCCATTGTGAAATGTGTTTGACAAAAGATCGAACAGTTGGGGGGGAATCATACGGTGTAAATTCTGAAGATTACTAGTGCATATTATAGACATTACGATATATATGTATGTAATAAAATGTACGTTGCAGCGATATATATATGTATCGATCGGTCACCAATTAACGTAATTATATATATTTCCGAGAGTGGAATTATATCTTAATTAATTCCTTAACGTCTCGTTTTCGTTTACAAAGTCGTCCTCCGAGCGAGGAGACAAAACAATTTTGAGCAAACAAACGCCATCTGTCCATGGTAATGTTGCAATGGCAGTACAGGTGAGAGTCTATCCTTCGAACTTGCAAGCCGCTTGTCCACCTTGTCAAGCATATATCTCGCTCCAATCACCTTTACACAACTTGATGTTCCGTATATATAGGCAGAGGCGCAGAGCGATATATTTGATAGGAAAACTTTTCACTTTGCAACACAAGACAACTACTGCCTCTTTGGCCCTTTCTTTATCGTCCAAATTAAATATGAGTTACCGTATACTTATTTTCATAGTTGACTGAGAGTCCTGATGCCAACTCGAAGGCAAAAGGCAAAAGTTCTAAATTAGTTGCTTCTTCAGCGGTACCTTTAATTAAGACCATGAAATCATATGCACAGGTGGATCAACTCATTTTGCTGCCATATAATTGTCCAATGTGCCTCTCCCTTCCAAGAACAGGTGTTGTCAATTAATATACAGATGTGATGTTCGAGACGCAAAGTCATAATTTTGGAGATGATTTTGATTGCGCTGGATATAAGGCTGATCTGTCTGAACTACATAACTAGGTAATCTCTTTCTTAGGATCTCCTGGTGCTTGCAAGGCCCGAGAAGTCATGGTTGTACGTTGTTTGGGTAGAGACTCCCAATCAACGTGTGTTCTATGACCCCAATGAATTTTCGAAAAATAAAATAAAATTAAGTATTATATATATGAGTAGAATATATTAATTGCTTGCTCGATATATATATATTTTGTCGGAAAGTAATGCTTATATATATATATTACACACCAAATCATGTGAAGTTTTCTTCATCTGGATCTCATGCAGACCAGGCTGTAAATGCATCACTCTCATGCCATCCATGACCTCCCCTTTTAATTACTTTATCACTGCTGCAGCCTGCAGGAATTATTTATTTTTCTTTTTATCTCTCTGTTAATTATCAATATATGTGCTTGAATATTATTAGTCTTCACTTCCTCGATATCATGGAATATAACGTATAATGAATGACACGATGGTATCATTCACAATATGAAATTGACATGGCATGTATGATATGTGCACACACATATGATCGAGATCGTCTGCATGTGTATCATTTGCCTGATGCCATATGTGTGGACGGCGTTTATTATACATAGGCGCATGCGTGCATGCTGATTAATTAACTAATTGTGATGATGTCATCCATGATCAAATCACATTGCTTGTACGTAAACGTCGGATTTATTCTATACTAGGTGCGAGTTCAGTGAACTCATATCTTATTATGTGTTTTTCTCTTTCTATCTCTTCATTTGAGAAAATTAAAAAAAGAAATACACAGGTAGGGTGCGAGTCCATGCACACAACATAAAACCCACCTAAACATAGATATATATGGCGTACCTAGCTACGTACGTACACTTGGCATGATCGTATCGGATTGATACGACATACTATCAATTAATACTCTGATCAAGCATTTGTAATAATAATCCAATTAATTAAACGAATTACCTGATTGCTATAAAAAGATAAATGCTAAGAGTGAATAAAAGAAAGGACGATTAAGTTCACAAAACAATGCTATTTTTGTAGGCTTCGAAAATAATTGATATGTATAGTCTTTCTCTTATTCTTATTTTTTCAAAGAATATTTCCGTAGGTTAAACTCATTACCTTTAATTAATAAACAAGCATAAGTGCGCTCCCCTGACAGCTTCTGCGTAGGACTTGTGCGACTGTCCTATGTTGTCGCATAAGCACTTCGGCAATTATTTTGCGACCACAATAACCGTCGCAGAAGCTAAGATAATATTTTTGGTAATGCCAGTTACGTTCCATCACGGTTATTTTAGTATAATCTCTAGGTGATTATATTAAAAGTAATAAAATAATTAATATATATTAAGAAAAACGATTAATGTATGATAGCATGTCTGTCAATTGCATATTAGAGTTTGGTGTTGATGCATGTCCTCATAAATTGAAAGCTAATGTAATTAATACTCGTGTGATGTGTGCAACGCTGCTCCACATTTTGATCGAAACAAAATAACACAAATTTATTTAGCAACTTATATAATTATATATATATATATATATATATATATATATATATATTTAAAATAGTTTATAATATTAATAAATTAATATTAAATATAAAAAAACACAAACTTCAATTAATTAAAGCAAAAAACTGAACCAAATTGACTCACATGCACAGCTGATCTGAAATATATATTAAGTATTAAACAGATCTAAAATGAAGGACGATTAATGGAATTGACAATTGAAAAGCACGTTGTGCTAATTCTTTTACTGATTGAGATATTAAGTTTGTGGAATGTCAATTTTGCCGTTGAGACATATATGCCAATAAATAATAAATCCAATTAGTCTGCGGAAAGTCAATTTTCTTGTTGGTGCATGTTTAAGTATATATCGCTTGCTTAATTAGTTCCGCATCATCAGGGTACCTACCGGCTAATTAATAATTTGGAATCCACATGGGGGTGGGGTGTTTGATTAGATGCAATGAAAGCTTAACAAATATGAATAAATAAAAAATATTGAGGAAATTAATCAAAATATTCTTGTTATTATACTTAATTAATTGTTCTTGCATGAAATTGGTGGTATCCAGGGGCGAAGCCAAAAAATTATTTTAGGATGGATAAAATATAAAATCACATGTTACGTGGGAAATTACATGATAAAAAAATATTTTTAAGGAAGACAAATATAATTAAATATTAATATATATTATATATGTGGTAGTATATATGTAATGGGGGGGGGGGGGGGACCAAAGTGAGGGAGGGGGGCAATTGCCCCCTCCCAAAACATTGGCTCCGCCTATGGTGGTATCACAAGTCCCCTAGTTTTATGGTTCAACACTGCTCCTATGGCGACCTGCAAAGACACTCCAACGCTCAAGTGAGAGAAAATCCTAGGTGCATGAAGTGTATGGAATTGAAACGAAAAAAGTATATATGTGTGCGTCGTGTTTATTTGTAGAGCAGGTCTGGATATTCAACGTTGATATTTTTTTAGAAATCTAGATGAATACGCCTTGAATAAATCGATTGTTATCCCTTAGATTGCAGTGTTATTAGATGTTAATATCCTTGAATGATCCAGTGGAACCTCTGACCGAGTCATAGCTGATTTGATATAGGTTTGGTTCATGAGTTTGATTGTTTATGGGACTAATCCGATCGAACCCAAAGAGTCAGTCCATACCAACTCTCTCTCTCTCTCTCTCTGTGAAGTGAAGTTGATAATGAAAAAAAACAAGGGAAAATTAATAAAAATATCTCGAACTATTAAATTTTTAACAAATCTTATCCGTATTTTTATTTCTAACTAATTTATACTTGAACTTTCATTTTGATATCAATTGTATACTCCCGTCAGCTGGGTATTAAAATAGTCATTATTTACTGACGTGGACTACACAGTCAGCATAAATAAATTATTTTTTTATTCAAAATTGCCCTGTCAGCATGACCACGTTAGCTATGTTCCTTTAAAGGAAAAATTAATGAAAATATCTTGAACTATTGAGTTTTTAACAAATCTGGCCCATACTTTTATTTGTAACTAATTTATACTCAAACTTTTATTTTGGTATCAATTGTATACTCCTGTCAGCTAAGTGTTAAAGTGTCTGTTATATGCTGACGTGGACTGCACTAGGGGTGTGGGTACCGAGTAGACCCGGAATCGGTTGGAATCGACCCGATTGGGTAGATTTCGGATAGATCCGAATTAAATTCGGATAGATCCGAATTAAATTCGGATAGGGTCTGGGATAAAAATTTAGGAATCGGTTAAAACTGGTTCCGGTTACGGGTCCAACACATCGGATACCCAAAATCAAAACCGGAATCGATACCCGAAACCTGTACTCTGGAATCGGTTCATTTACAGGTTCCATGGTACATGTTCCAGAATAAGGTACCCTGTTGGAACATGTGCAAATACAAGTTCTAGAATATGTTCCAACATGGTACCCTATTGAAACATGTTCATTTACATGTTCCAGAACAAGTCCTAATTACATGGTACTCGAAACCTGTACTCTGGAACTTGTATATGAATATGTTCCAACAAGGTACCCGAAATCGGAACCTGTGGTTCCCGAGTAGGGTCCTATTCCAGGTTCCTACATGGTAGGGTCCGATTTCAAAACTTAAGAATCGGTCCTATACAGGGTAGAGTCCGGGTATAATGTAAAATACATGATACCCGGACCCGCTCACCCTTAGACTACACAGTCAGCATAAATAAATAAATTTTTTATTCAAAGTTGTCCCGTCATCAAATAATCCACACCAGCAAGACCAATTTTAAAAAATATTTAAAATCTCTTCATTTTTTTTTCTTTTTTTAAGGTATAGTTGACGTGACATTGAAGATTTTTTTAATATATATTTTTAAATGATCTTGCAGACATGGATCATTTGATGATGAGATAATTTTGAATAAAAAACTAATTTATTTATACTGACTGTGCAGTCCAGGTTAGCATATAACGGACACTTTAACACTTAGCTGATCACGAGAGTATACAATTGATACATAAATAAAAGTTCGAGTATAAATTAGTTACAAATAAAAGTATGGGTCGGATTTGTTAAAAACTCAATAGTTCAGGATATTTTCATTAATTTTCTCTTAAACGGGTCAAGCTAACGAGGTAATTTTGAATAAAAAAATAATTTATTTATGCTGACTGTGCAATTCACGACAACAAATAACAGCTATTTTAACACCTAGCTGACGGAAGTATGCAATTGATATTAAAATAAAAGTTTGAGTATAAATTAATTACAAATAAAAGTACGGATCAGATTTATTAAAAATTTAATAGTTCGAAATATTTTCATTAATTTTTTCAAAAAAACAATACAGAATATAATGTACCGGGCTGTCATTTAGTGGGCTTTTTTGGTACAATTTTTGCGGATGCTTCATTAGTAATCAAAGCCTAATTATCCAATAATTAAAAAAGCCTTGATTGGGTACAATGAATCCTGCCCTTATCCACTCTCTAATGAGCAGCAATATTATATATATATATATTTGAAAAAAATCACACCAAGAGGTCACTCACCGCTTACCTGGGACTCTGGGAGGGAAAAGGATGAAGCAGCAATATTATATTAACAATTAAGTTTTGCTTGTTATTTTATAATTTGATCAGTAGAGATATTCTAAATTATACTTCTGTATCTAATTATTCTAATATTTTTTTGTATAAATAAACTAATTAACATAACGACAATGTCAATTTTATGTCAAAACCAAATCCGACCCGAAACAGATTACACCCTCTTTCCAAAATGCATTATAATAAGAGGGCAATGATCATCATCATCTGTCAAGGAGCTGCTCCATCTAACGGCCACGATTGCCCGCCATTCACCTTCGCCTCACCTTAGGGTTAAGGTTTTAAATATCTCCCGCTGCATGCTCACACTCGCAGGACCCACTCTCCGATTGGAGGACGATCTTGCCCGTTAAATTTATCCTGACCCAGTTTTTCACGGGCTGGATCTCCCCAAGGTCGAGGTATAGTCACCCGATGTGGTGACTGTAAACCCCAGCAAGCTGCAACAGAGGGGTCTATAAATACCAAGCGACAGGGGGGAGGTCGCTCTCGTTTCCGGTGGCCATTGCGGATTTCTCCCTGGAGCTGAGGAAAGAAGGAACGAATCAAGGAATTAGGGTTAGCGTTCTCGTCGCCGCCGGAAGAGTGACGATGGGGACCGACAAGGGGAAGAAGTCGAAGGTCGCTGAGCCGGGAGCCGAGGGCGAAGAAACCGAGCACATCGACGGGGAGCTCGTCCTCTCCATCGAGAAGCTCCAGGAGGTTCAAGACGAGCTCGAGAAGGTGTCTTTTTCTAATAGATAAAATCTTCTCTTTTGCCCCATTTCTTATTTATTTTAGTTATCTTTGTTATCTCGATTCTTCAAAAAGTTCCCTTTTGGATGGTGTGGTTCGTGACCAATTGATGGCAACGTACTCGAATTTCTATTGATCGATTGTTGTTTTGGATAAACTGCACGCTCAATTACCCTATTTTGACCTGAAAAGGGATAATAAAAACACAATAATGCCTCTAGGTGATTTATTTTATTTTGTCCGGCCTCTTTGCAATTTGCGTAGTGTTATGAATAGTTTATTGTTTGGAGCAGACTAACTGGGCAGGTTGGGATACCGAATGTTTGTCACATATCGCCCCATAAGAGAATTTCCTGTGGAACCTTTCTTGATTTCTCAATTTCACTGGATAACATTATTATTAATGATCTACTCAATCATTTATCAACGGCGGTATAACACTGTAATCTGAAGTAGATAGATACAGTTTACTATTAAGTTTTTAAGGACATTGCTGCTTCCAATTGATATTTTATGAAATATTGTGACATCGCATCTAATTCCTTCAGTTTCAACTCGATGCTCAACATAAAACACTAACTTTATGTGAGAAAGTTGTTATATTTACTTTTCCTCTTCAAACTCACCACTTAGATTGAATTAGAATCCTGAACTTGGATATTTATCTGTAAATTGGAGATTTGGCAGTATATACCATGAAAATAACATGTATGCTTTAGTTAGTGTAGCATGACAGCATGTGATGACATCTCAACTGTAGCCTGCAGCTTATAGGTCACTGATTTTGAAATATTGTTTTTTTCCCTACTTGTGTTTTCATCATAAGATGATTATATTTTTGTCTTTGAATCTTTGATAGATCAACGAGGAGGCAAGTGAGAAAGTTTTTGAGGTGGAACAGAAATACAATGAGGTCCGCAGACCTGTATATGTTAGGCGAGCTGATATTATCAAAGATATTCCCGACTTTTGGTTAACTGCGGTATTTAAGTTTTGGTTTCTTTGATATTTTCTTCTCTATGTCTTCTTAAGGAACTTCTACTTGTTTACTGTATTGTTCTTACTGTATTGCAGTTCTTGAGTCATCCTGCTCTTTGTGATCTTCTAACTGAGAAGGATCAAGAGGTAGACAAGCTTTTATTGATGGAGGACATGATAACATAGATAACTTTGATAATACTCTATTTATAACTTATGCTTATTCAAACTGTATTTAACTATTCTAGAGCAAGCACATATAATTTTGCTTAAATTCATTGCTGCTGAAACTTGACATTTTCCACTACTATAGATTTTCAAGTTTTTGCATTCAATTGATGTTGAAGATTTTAAGGATGTGAAGACAGGCTACTCCATTGTATTTGTGAGTTATTTTGTATACCATTATCCTAATATTTGATTGCAAAATATATCTTTCTGTGCTCCGTTTCGTTCATTGTTAACTGAATTTGTTGATGCAAGTTTAGAACTTCTCTGAGAACCCATATTTTGAAGATGCAAAACTGATAAAGACATACGCATTTACTGAGGAAGGAACAACCAATGTGTCGGGTACATCAATTAAGTGGAAGGAGGGAATGGTAAGCGCAGAATGTTTTTGTTTCAGCACTTGGTACATCGATTAAGTGATATTTTCTTTTAATATTTATAGGAGCATATCGCCAATGGTAACGGTCATGAGAAGAAGGGGAATAAGCGCCCCTTTGCCGAGGAAAGGTTAATGTTCTTACTCTTTATTTATTTTGGTTATAATTCACTTGGTACCTTCTGATAATTGTCTCTTATTGGTATTTGTGTTATGACTTATCAGTGCATCTTTTTAATATTGTTAATACTTAAAATGTAGTGATTAATTGTTAAATGAATACATAGGCATAATCAAATTCGAACTGTAAATGTAGAGTTCCTAATTTTGGATTTAGTTTCCTTTAGCCCTAAATTTTGTAGGTGCATTATTTGATCTCTTCTGAATTTGATATTTACACTTCTATAATTGTCTGTTTTACCTAATTGATTTATGATGCCCTTAAAAATTAAAATTATGTTCCCTATTTCCCACCCAATATACATTCTGATCATCATATGAGTCTAATGCGGAAATGCCATAGTACACATGTAATATCCAGCTCTGATAATCATATATTTGAAACTTATAATAGTTTCTGTTTCCAACCTATTGCAAGTCTGCAAATCTCTTTACTTCTTTATTCTAATGTACACCAGCAACTGTTGTGGTCTTGTTAGGAAGCACAACTGGAACATTTGATACAACAATTATCTTACCTCCAACAATTTTTAATTCCATTAGTTGATTTATGACCTCTTGATGAAATTTGATTCCATAAGAAGGAAGTACTAAATAGTCGGAGCTTTGTAAGGCTTATTAAATCATAAGTGAAAATATCTGCAAATTCAATTGCCTACTTTGGCTGAAAATCTAGGGGAAAACAACTGTACTTGACCAGTTGACCATTCAATGATTTTAGACATAATATAACTGAACTTGAATATTTTGATCCAAATTTGGACATATGGGTTATTTGGTTTCTAGTAGAATTGAAATTGATATCACTTGATAACTTGTTGCATAAAGCAAGAAAAGCACATGACACACATAACATTGTTTTAGTTTCAAGTTAAGTTCAATCACAAGATTAATCTGTTATATAGTGGGCTCTGCTAAGTTATTAAAACACCAACAATATCCTTTACCTTTGTTTTTAACAGGCTTTATCCTTCTCATAATATACCAATCTGGAGCTATGTTGCACCAACAAGTTGCCATCATCAATTAACTTGATCTTTAGCATATTTGAATATTTGTGAAGTTCTGCTATCTACCTAAGCCGTGTATGCTAATCCACCTGTTCCTTCATTCTATGAACAGTTTCTTCAGTTGGTTCAGTGAAAATCAGCAAAAGAATCTCTCTGAAGGAATAATGGATGAGGTAAGGTTTCTTGAAATTCCTCCAAAACTCATAACGATTCATGCTTTACATAAAATAAAAAACTTCTTATCTTGACGCCACTCAACTTTATAGTCATAATAGCTTCTAAGCTCCTTGTATTATAGAATTTCTTCTTTAGCAATATATCTCCTAATGAGTGCAAATGCAGGTGGCTGAGATAATTAAGGAAGACTTGTGGCCCAATCCTTTAAAATATTTCAACAATGTATGTTCTCTGAGCTAGTTTATTTTTACTCTCCATCCATTTTCTTTCTCTGCCCTTTTATCTCTTCCATAGTTCCATTCATTTGCATTGCATTTTTCTTTTCATATAACAATATTTCAATCTCTTCTATTATGTGTCACAGGAAGCTGATGAGGATGACTTCGATGGAGAGGATGAGGAGGAGGAGGTAAGTTTTTTTCCCATCTTAGTAACCGCTGGTAATTTGATGTACCATTGCAGTTATCTCAGACAAAGAACAAAATACAGATTTCATTGCCCTTTTTGTCCTTTCACCTGGCTCCATAATTCCATATATTATTTGCTTGCTCTACTCTTCTGGAATAAGATAAGGAAAAGAATTCTGGGTACATAATTTTCTTCTTGATGTTTATTTGTGTTAGTAGCTAAGTTTTATCATTTTGATCTTGAAATCATCAGGATATGAAAATAGTTTCTCTAGAATTCCTACAAACTTTCAATATAAAGTATTTATCTATTTTGTGGTCGGATTTTGAGATTAATTTATGAGGTCCTGGTCAATATGAATTGATTTTTGAAGGGTAAAAGTCATACAATATATGTGGGGCAATAATGGCGGTTCGACTGAAAGCTCACTTATTGTCAACCATTCTTTTTCCTATTAGTCCACAGCATAGTTCTTATATGGAGCAATATATGTGGAGCAATCTTTCCAATTAGTCCACAACATAGTTCGAATTAACCATTCTTTTTTACTACAAGTACATATGCTGTTTGTGATATACTTATGCTAATAAAATTGGACCACATTGAGAACCTTGCATTTTTCTTTAGTTCAGTTGTAACATTTGGTTTGGGTCTATATTGTACCATTTGCAGTCCATGTAATATCTTTTAATTCTATATGGCTATCCATGGTTCAAATTCGAGTTACCCAAACACAGATGATTCTTGCACCAACTGGAATCAGTGTACCTAGTCCATTTGTGATCTTCCACTTGTACAACGCTTTAACTTTCATCTAATTTTGCTGACATCTTCACTAGTAACTTAGGTCTTATATGAGACTGATTAGTCTTTTTTTTATTCCTAGGAAAGTGATGACGATGATGGTGGCCAGGATGATGACGATGATGAAGATGAAGAATGAGATTGAAATTGATTACCACTTCACTTGTAGCACAAGCAACACAGCTTATAGTTAGTATGGAGATGGAAGCCCGGAATCATTCATAGCTGCGATCACTTAGATGTCCTTGATAAAGAGGCTCCTTCTAAATTTATCAGATATTCAATATGAGGTCTACATGTGTCCACTGATAGCAGTTGGGTTTATCACATCTAACTCTTTGGAACTCATGATTCTATAGCAACTTCACATTTTATTTTCTAGGCCCCTTCAATTATATATAGATAGATCACATCCTTTTTGTAGTTTGGACCCCGATGTTGTGACTTGATTTTGAGCTGCCTCTTAGCACTTAATGTTATCATGGTGGATATTGAAATATTTTCTATGACATGATTAATAGAATGGCTTGCAGGATGCAAGTCAAATATATTAAAGCCTTGGCTTGAGGGTCTTTTACTTGTAGCCATTAATCCATTAGCTCTTTTACTCTGATTTGCTGTTTCACTGGAAAATATAAACAAATTCATCAAATTGCATAGAACAAGGTGAGGACTTTGAAGTCCTCTTTGAACTCCACTAGGGGGAGGATCTCTGTTCTTTGCCCTAACTTGCATTTGCATTATATTTTCAAAAACTATACAAACTTTTTATATAAAAATTTAGAACAAATGTATTCAGAAGTTAGAAAACTGTAGCCATTTGATCACATTAATTAATGGGCTTAGCCAATTGGGTTTGTCTTGTTCAACTAGCTAAATCTCATAACAGTGAGTTAAGTTAGAAAGCTTTTCCCTTCTTACCTTTTCTTCTCAAGGAATAATACATCTGCTGCATGAAAATGAATTGGCTCAAGAAGTTTGCCTGTCTTTATATATATATATATGACTATTTAAGATGATAAATAAAAAAATTTGCTTTAGCATTTTTCTACCTATAATTTTATTGACCCCAAGTGATTTCCTATAATAAGTGAACGAGATTACTCATAGCAGTTGTCTCCTTCTTTGTCAGGAATCTAAATCAGGGCATTTGCATCCACTGCATCTTTTGTCGAGGGTCTGTCGATTCTTAATCACAAGAATTATTCACCCTCTGTTTGATTTCTTTCCTGTTGACGGCAACTATTCCCCAAATTTATGATGTTAAATGAATACAAGAAAAACTCAGACATGATAACTGCTTAGTTGATAAGAAATCTTTATCCTTTAATAAAAAGATCCTATCATCTTGAAATTGCATTGCATTGCATGTAGACCTAAAGAAAAATAAAGACACAAGTGCTTGAAATTTAAGGAATGGAATTGGCAAAGTAATGTAATTAGAAATGGCGGTAAATGGTTGCAATGAATGAGTGGTACAAAGACAAACAGGGGAATCAATCAGCAGAACTACATGTGATGTCCGACAGTGGGAGTGTGCACTGTTGTTGATGGAGTGCCCACCTCTGCCTCACTTGTTGCCTCTGTTCCTCAGACCATTTCCTTTGGATGCCATCACTCATGTTTGCTATCACTATATATAGATGAGAGAGAGAGAGAGGTTAAATAATAATAAAAATGGCAATTTACAACTACAGTGGGCTCCAGTGCATCAGTGACGCAAAAGGACATAATTAATATTCCTCTCCTTTCTTCCAGCTGGATACTGAGTTTTCTTGATGGATAATTTGTTCAACTTTATCACTGAGTACTCTTTCTGATTTGGTTAGCTAGCTTCATAAGTAAGGAATTTGTCATCATAATGCATGCGTTGAGGATGAGCCTTGGCCCAAAGGTGAGATTTTTCCATGATTTGGCCTAAGTGCCTACCTCCGTGAATAGAAGAAAAATTATCTTGATCAATATGAAAGAGGTTATAATGTAAATGATTGCCCAACCTTGAAGCCCTAGAGGAGCATAAATAATTTTTTCCTAATAGCACCATATTACTTTTTCACCCATCTTTTCTCTCTTCAATAAGAGAGAGACTCTAATACTATGTTTGGATTAAAGATTTCGAAAAATTCTAAAGAGGTTTGGAGAGAAAGGGTTTTGAAGGGGTTTAAAACATCCTATTTGGATAATTTTTTTAAGGAATCCCTCCAAACATCTTCTAGAATTCATTTTCAAAATCTTTAAAATGAAAAGTTTTGAAGGAATTTGAAGAGTTAATGAATTAAAAATAATTAAATTATAAAAGTATCCTTAGAACAAAAATATATATTATTATAAACGAGGGCATAGCGGTCTATCAAATCCCTCCAAATCCTTCCAAACCCTTTATGAAGTTTAACAAAACAAGGTTTGTAAAATCCTTTCAAAAACCTCCAAACCCCTCTCCCTCCAAAATTCTTCAAACTCCTTCAAACTCTTTCCCCTCTAAACTCCTTACTCAAAGTTATCCAAATATAGTGTAAACCTCTATGATTCTCCTAATTTAAGGTAGGATTACACCCTCTTTTATAGACCTCAAACAATCTAAAATGAAGGTTTTTTTAAAATTTTATTTTAAAAAGAAATATACAAATCACTTCGAGGTGTTGCGATTGTTTTAGCCGACAGAGAAAACAATATTTCTTGTAGTATATATAGGGCAATCAATTGACAGTCAAATCCAACTTTGCATCGATCAATGTACACCCTGTAGATTGTTTTAATCGATGAAAAATACCATCAATCAATTAGTTGGTTGGTCGTCATACAAATTTAGTATTCTTTGGATTGAACATTTCATCCCACAAATTAAATTATTTAGCAACAAATAGAAAGTGGTAAGCTATATTGATATCATTCATTATTCAACAGAACTTAAGCTTATTCTTCTTTAGTTTTCCTAATGCAAAAGCATTATATTTAGATTTTTTGCCCAACTTCATCAAAAAGTTTCTTCAAACTTACTCTCCGTAAATTCCTTATATATATATATATATACCTTTTCTTAATTAATTATTTGTACATACATAAGCTGACTTTAAGTTGGTAATTTATACTAATTAACTCTCCACATACTCCTTATACATTTCTTTTAATATACAACAATATATACTAGCTCTTAGAATAATTAAACAAGCTTATGCTATATATACAACAATATATACTAGCTCTTAGAATAAGGTGGCGAATCGGGAATGGGTTATATACTCTTTAAATTTTGTAGTATTGGTTTGGCAATAAAACAAACAAACAAATTACTTGTTTATTTATTTATTTATACCAAAAAAAAAACTACTTAATTTATTAGCCGGCAGAGCCATACCAAAAAGGTCAGAGTACAAAATGCCCTATGGCTCCTATGATCGAATGGACTTCAAGACTAAAAAAAATACAGGAATTTTCTAAAATTGAATTTTAAGAGAGAAATTCTCATATTCGAATTTTGGGGGTCAAAATTCTTAAAATCAAAACCAGTTAGATACTTTGATTAAAAAAATATATATACAATAATTTTAATTTATATATAAAAAATATAATGAAAATAAGTGTTAGAGTCTAAAAAATATTTATTTCAAACTCTTTAATTCATTAGAGACTTTTGCACAAAGTCTATAAAAATAAATTCAAATTAAAATTTGTGAAATATTTTGATGAAAATATTTTTTTGAACCACAACACGTCTTTTGTAATTAAAAAAAATATTTCATTAATTTATTTTTTCTTCTGAATTATAAAGTTATTATAGACTTTGGGCAAAAGTCCATAATACATTAGAGACTTTTGCCTAAAATCTATAAAATTAAATTTAAAATAAAAATATTAAAATATTTTTTGTCCAAAATAATTTGATAGATTCTAGCACATTTTTTATATCACATATATATTTTTTTGAATCAAATTTTATTTTTTATAATTAAAAAATTATTATAAATAAAAGTCTCTAATGAGTTAGAGACTTTTGTGCAAAGTCTATAATAGTTTCATATTTTTTAAAAAAATATATTTGAATTTGTGAAATAAGTTTTTAATGATACAAAAGATGTACTATGATCCCAAAAAAATATATTTTACATCAAAATATTTCATAATTTTTAGTTTAAATTTAAATTTATAAACTTTGTACAGAAGTCTTTAATGCATTAAAGAGTTTGAAAATATATTTTTTATACTTTAATATATCATTTTTATCATAAAAAAACATTATATAAATTTAAATTATTTTTGAATATTTTTGAATATTTTTGAATATTTTTGTTAGAGACTTTACCCATGAGTAAAATGAGTATCCAATCCATCAGATTTCGATTTTGGAAATTTGATCCTCAAAATTCGGATCTGAAAATTTCACTTTTTCAAAATCCGATTTTGAAAAATTACTAAAAATAAATAAAAAGTAAATAGACAATATTACAAAGAGATTTGAGGAAAAGAATGTCATCAATAATAGAAGAAATCGCCAGCAAAATGGACAATATTATTTATTACTCCCATAAAGAACACTTTTGGTCGAGCAAATTGATGTCATTGATCAAGAGGGAACATAATTAGGTGGGATGCATTAAATATGGGTTTGACCCTTTGGGGTAGACTAATGTTACTTGATTATCTATTATTTTAAAAAATTTATTATAATTTTTTATTCAAGAACAATTTTCTAAAATGAAAATAATTTTATAGAAAATTTCTAAAATCAAAATAAGAATGCATAATTCTTAAAATCAAAATCAAAATCAAAATAAGTAAATATTTCTTTACCCTCCCATACTTTTGGCTGAAGTATTTAATACTAATTTTTAAAATAAATTTTAAACATTATAACTTGAAATTTTATTTCTTTTTCATATATAATTTGTTTGAGGCTTTTAAATACTTTTGACAAAAAACTTGAGTATATTTGAAACTTTTTTCAAATTGCAATTGAAAGATTTGGACTATTTCAAAATTGAAATAAATAAATAAATTTATTTTATGTATTCATATGAAATAAAATTAGTCTAAGCACTCCAAAAAGTATATGTGAGCAGCATCTCCCTCTAGTTTCATCAACTTTTAGTCTTTAAAACTTTGGACAAAAATCATTGATCTTTATTATATATGTATAAGTTCTCAAAAACATGAACAGTTTTCAAAATGAAAAATATTAAATATATTTTTAATTTATTATATATATTTAATATGATATAAAATTAGTCATATATAGACAATCCATAAAAATATATATAAACAACAATGTCATCTGGTTTAATCAAGCATCAAGTATTTAAGACTTTGGGTAAAAGTCCTTAATTAATATGTTCAAAACTCATGAGTGTTTATGGCTCTTTTTATGAGTAGCAATACCTTTTATTTTATTCAAACATATTTAGTGTGGGCATATTGAAGACTAAGTTTTGAATAACTTCAAAACTTTAAAAAATAATTTAATTCATTATATCATATTATTTCATTATATATTTAATATGATATAAAATTCGTAGACACTCCGTAAAAAATATATATAAACAATAATGCCATCTAATTTAATCAAATATCTAATATTTTAGACATTGGATAAAAGTATTTAATAGGTTCAAAACTCAAAAATAATATTTTTTTCATATTATATATATATATATATATATATATATATATATATTGTGTAGCATAAAAAGAGCCATAGACATTTATATATATATATAAAAGCAACAATGTCCTCTATTTTAATCAAAAATTAAGTGTGAACATATTAAAAAAATTTGTATGAAAGATTTGAATAACTCTAAAATTTTAAAAAATTAATTTTAATTCATTACATATATTTCACATGGCATAAAATTAGTCATTAGCACTCCAAAGAATATATGAGTAATAATGTCATCTAATTTAATCAAACATTTACTGTTCAATATTTTGGGCAAAAGTCTTGACAAATTAAAAACTTATATCCTGATGTTTCAAATAGATTCAAGACTAAAAAAATATCATTATATTTATTTTATATGACATAAAATTAGTGGATCCTATGCACTATATAAAAACAATATTGTCCTCTAGTTTAATCAAATATATATTTTGTGTTCAAAGCACTGGGCAAAAAATTTGAACTAATTAAATACATTTACTTGAAAGTTTTGAACAACTTCAAAACTTAAAAAATAACTTCAACTCATTATATATTTTATATGACATAGAATTAGTTCTAGGCACCCCAAAAATATATACGAGCAATAGTGTCATCTAATTTTATCAAATATTTAATGCTCAAAGGCAAAAGTTTATATATTAGATTAAGGACTTTTGCCTAAAATTTGTAAAAGCAAGAAAGAATCATGAAAAATAATTTTTAATAAATAAAAAACTATAGGTTATCATATATATAGTTTTTTTTTCCCCCAAAAATCTCTATGCAATTCAAAGAATTTGGTCATACTGTATGGAGGAGGACAGAATTAAAATTTTATGCAATATTATTACAGTTCTGAAAATTTTGCATAGAATTATTTGAATTTAATTTGAGAAAATAATCTTTAGAAAAATTATGAGTAATCAAATCAATAATAGATGGGACAACTGTCGAAATTAAAGCTCCTCTCAATTTTTGTTTAACTAAAGAAGACTTGTATTTAGGGCTGTCCATGGTTCGGTTCAAACCGAACCGAACCGAATTTTTTGGTTCGGTTCGGTTTCAACCATGTGGGTTCGGTTCTTTGACCCAAACCGAACCGAAATTTGAATTTCGGTTCGGATTCGGTTTTCGGAATTCGGGAACCGACCCGAACCGAAAACCGAATTAATTAAAAAAATAATTTTTTTTTAATTTTTAACAGAATTACTTAAATAGGTATTAAGTAATTATTTTGAATTTTGAATTTTTAATTAAAATAATTAAAATTTCAGTTTTCGGGTTGAAAACCGAACCGAACCGAATAATTTCGGTTCGGTTTAAATCGGTTTAGGTATAGTTCGGTTCGGGTTCGGGTTGGAATTCTGGTATAAAAAATTTTTGGTTTGGACTTGTTCGGTTCGGTTCGGTTCGAACCGAATGGACAGCCCTACTTGTATTGATTAAAGGGAACTTTGATATTACAAGTGAGATTCAAGAAAAGGAGAGAAAGAAACAGGTTATACAAGTGAGTTATATACAAAAGATAACTAAGGAAGCACCTTGAATAGCAAGCTCAATGATGGATTTCCTGAATCCTTTAAAGATTCTCAAGTTCCTTTCATACCACAACTTCCGATTCCAAATCATTGTGATTAGACATTTTCAAAATCATTGTGATTAGACATTTTCATTTTTTTGAAGACGGAGCATCAACCATGGGTCTGTACCCAAACTAAAAGTGAGCAAGGTTGCAGAGTTTGACCAATAGATCCCAACCTTGATTCGAGAAAGCACGTGTAGAGAAAAGATGTTCATGTGATTCATCTTCTGTATTGCATAGAATGCATTTGGGATCCACTTGGACAAATCTTTTAAGGAGTCGATCTTTAGTGGACAACCTTTTCGAGTTAATGAGCCAATTATTTATCGAAACACCTTCAGGACAGTTAGAAAGCCATACATAATTTGCCGCATGATCAAGAATACCCCTGAAAGAGAGCAAACTATAAAGTGATTTGGTGGAGAAGTTTCCGTGGTTGTTCCATTTCCAAAAGATATATTCTATCTTCCCTGGAGTTGAAAAGTATGGTCGCTAGCTCAGTAGCTAGGCTGGCTATGGCGTTGATGCCAACAAAATTGCTAAAAGAGATGTTCCAACCGCGTATCCCTCCTTGCTCATTTATCTCTTTGTTGTCACTGATAAAGGCGTTGGGAGCGGTGGCAAGAGCAAACACTACAAGAAAATTTTAATATATCGGCGTATCGAAATATTTTTTATTAAAAAAATTAAAATTTTCAACGTCTGTTGTAGGCGTCGAAATTTTTTTTGACAGCTGACAGCAGACGTCGAAACATTTCGGCGCCCGACTGCCCGGCGTCGAAATGTTTCGACGCCGGACATGGTGTCGAAATCAATCTGGCGCGGGCTCGTGGGCGTGCGAGCCCGCGATAGTTTTCACCCGCGCCCGCCCGCACGGGTTAGCAGGTGCGCGAGAAGCGCCCCTCAGCGCGCTCGCCGAGGGGCTTTGCCCAGGAGCGGGAAATCGAGGTGGGATTTTTCCCGCCTCTGATTTCTTTTTTTTTTAATTTTAATATTTCCCAGGTTATAAATATTCTTCCCTTCTCTATTTTTCATCTTCTTTCTCCTTTTATCTTTTTGTTCTTTCCTCATTCTTTCTTCTTTCTTTCTCAAATATTTTTTTCTCCATCTAATTTTTCTTCTTTTTTCGGGTTATCAAAATTTTTTGGGTTATCAAATTTACCTAAAGGTTAGTATATATATATTTTTGACTATTATTCATTTATTAATTTTTTCGATATTAAAACGGGTTAGCGTTGCGCCCGTTCGATTTCCGCCGCGTGGCGGGAATCGAATAGACGCGGCTCTGCTCCGTTCGATTTCCGCCACGCGGTGGAAATCGAATGAGCGTTAAAGCACCGCTTGTTCGATCGAATTCCGCGTACGCGGTATCCTCAATTATCGCGTACAGTGCCGTGCGGTATTGGAGAATACATCGCACAGCTACTGTGCGCGGTATTCTCCAATACTGCATCATCAAATATTACCTGAATCCAATCCTCCTTAAGAAGCCTTGCCACCCTCAAGGGCAATCCAAGGTACCCACCGTAGAAGAATTCACCAGAATGCTCAAAATTCTAATTTTCAAACCCTTAGGGGAGAATTCAAAGCAAGTCAATAATAGTCTAAGATTGCTGAAATAATTGGGGAGAAGCTTTACAGGCTCCTCTCAATTTTAAAACATTTAATATATCATTAATTTGAATGAGTTGATTGAATTATGGTGGTACTTGGTAGCATGCGCACTGGAATTGGCAACAGATTTTTTAGTGTTTTAATTAATTGATGATTTTTATATATTCTATTAAATAATTTTTAAAGAATAATTATATATAATTAGGCACATTTCTTTGGAAAAAAAAGAGAATGATATATAATTATAAAGGAAAAAATAAATAGACATAGGGAGGCAAGATAATGCTAATGTCAGAAATTGCATCTTAATTACTTGTCTATAGATTTTAAACATTTGAACTATTTAGCATTAACCCATCTTCAATCATTGAAATAAATAATGAACATAATTTGATATTAAAAAATCTCACTTGTTGATTGTTATAGTAGGCTTAATTTGATAGAATTGTTGAGTGATCCAATCACATTCGCTATCTTGCCTGCATTATTTTTGTCAAGTAATAATTATATCTTCAATACATCACATTCACTAACTATTTACTGATCTCGACCCTCTCTTATACCTCATGTTTGTATGACTAATTAATGTCGTCTGCTGTGGAATAGAATTGTTTCATTGGAAGAAGAATATCATGATGAATGAAAAGGTCCTGTGCTGTTAACCTTACAATTACATGTCCATATATGTCTTGTGCAGTATATATACATATAGTCAAAGGATCAAGTGGAAAGATGTAGTCTTCGAATCGAGTTTATATAATCTGAACCTAGTAATTGATTGGATATACTCGGCAAGTTGAATGTATATATAGTTGTGAGTCAAATTAATAAATGATGGTTTAATTAATATATAGGTTAAAATATTTGCAATGTGAAAGTGATGCATGATGATGTGATGTACAAAAATACTAGTCGTTGCCAATTAGTAGGTACCTGTAAAGCTGACCACTGCAAACATTCTCATTACATGCATGCTACTTTATTGGGATTAATGAAGTCAGATATATATATATATATATATATATATTACCTACCTTTCACACCCTCACACACATGTACAACTCCTTGTTGATCAAATCCAATGGCCATTTAATTAATATTTCTACTTGTTGCAAGTCTTAATTATATATATATAATATCAATAGGAGACAGACACCATCAGTTTTCTTTTTCTTTGAAGAATGAATTAATATATATGATCTGAAATATTATTAAAGTGAATGTAGTATGTATGGATATAATTATATGATTGGGGTCGGGTTTAAATGAGATGGGGGTTTGTAATGATAGCAAAGTAAAGGCTTTAATTAACAGTTGTGACATGCATGCATGCATGCGCTTTAAACAAAAGAAAAGGAGAAAAAAAGGAGGGGATGTCACTGCAGTTGTTGCAGAGGGGACATTACATACTCCATCCATCACTGCTTGCCCTTATTAGTACTTAATTAATTACACATACATATATAAATTAATCAAGTAGCCACCCCTAATCATTATTGATTACTAAGAGATTAATTTTTCAACCTTTTATGTATATATACTCGTACCCAAGAGAGAGTGCATATCCAACTTAATTAATTAATTATTTATATGATGCATATATGTGAGGCCGAGGCAAATTAATTAATTAATTAATTAATTAATGTGGAGCAGTGAGAAGAATATATAATTAAACAGGAGCAGAAAATTAATGCACATGATGATAATTAATAATAACAATACACCCGTGCTCCTCTTTTCTTATTTATCTGCTGCCATGCACTTGCAAACTATATATATGGAGGCAGACAAGCGCATGTTACACACCACATAATTGCTGCCCACTCGATCATCCTCACACACATAATATATCTTTATGAATTAATATTAATCACCTACTCATCTCTCTCTCTCTCTCTCTCTCTCTCTCTATATATATATATATATATATATATATATATAATTTAATTAATCAAAGTGTATATATATATATAGCTAGCTAATGAATATATATATATACATCAGCTAGCAAATTAAGCATGGCTACCTGCCAACCATCCAATGTTGCTACATGATAAAAAATTAAAGGTTTTGTCAGACACCATTCGCTGGGCTGTAAAGTGTTGGCTTGAGATCTATATCTGACCGTGGGACCTACCTCCTTATACACACACCATGCATCCTCTCTTTTGCAATATATTATTTATACACATATATAAGTCTAAATAAAACAGGTAAGATTCCAATATATAATATATGCAAACCCGGCCTCTTAATTTGATTAATATTCATCAGAAGATCTTCTCATATATATATATAGATGGACCCACATTTGGAGTCGCATCCGTGGCCACATATATCTTTTGATTCCGACCATCTCAACTTCTACGTAGGATGGTGCACCATTAATGTCTGAGTGCTCATCCTAACATATATGCATATATAATATATATTCACTTATAATGCCAATCACATCCATCGTTGACTCATGACTTATAGCGAACCTATATTATATATTGATTTTGAGTTCTAAATAAATCCTAACATATATATTCACTCACTTGATTCAACTAATATTAATCTTACTTAATTTGGCATACATCCCATGTTACTTCCTATTTGCAACCTGAATTGGGTAGGTTGGCGAGGATTAAGCAATTAACGAGGTTTAGTTAGGCAATTTAATATAATATAATTTTATTCCTTGAAAATAAATTAGTCAAAGCAATCGAATAATTAATATATTTTTACAGAAAAAAATTCATCACAATTTGTTTTTTTCAGAAAATAAAACAAAGCCTTTATGCATTTATATTTCATGTCCTGGTTGACCAGAAGTAAAAGAGCTTAAACCCTAACCCTAGAGAGACAAAGAGGGTACATGGGGATTTAAATTAAGGATCCCAAAGCAGCTGCGTTGGGAAACAAAGGTAATTTAACTAAAGGCAGAGCGAATGAGAAGGGTGAAAAGGAAAAGGAATGAGTACTGGAGCCGAAAGGGACCCACTCTCATACCCCTTTTTTGTTTGGACTCTCCCGTTTATTTTTTGACTTGCACTATGAGGCCCACCTCCCTCTCCACTGTCTTTTTAAGGATTGAATGATAAAAAGAGCACCGCACGTGGAGTCTGAGCCAAGTCACTGCCCACCCCACAGTCATGCCTAAAATTAATATATATATATATATATATATATATATATATATATATATATATCTATTTATTTATCTATTTATTTATCTGTTTACTATTATTATTATTATTATTAAAAATAAAAATAAAACAAAGGGATCACAAAAATGGAGAGGGAGCAAGAGGACATGACAGAAAACAAGGGGCCAATAAAATAGAGATAAGCGTCCACTTCGAATTGGCATCATTTAATTTTCTGCATTGTCATTTTCTATTTTCCTCTTTTCTCATTATTTTTTGATTTTTTTCATCAGTATTTTTTGGGGTACACGTTCTTCCACCTTCTCTATCTATATATATTACAATTTCAGATAGTATTTAACGTATTTATATTATTATTTTCAGTATGTGAAACTGCAACAAAACATTTTTAGTTCCAAACAATAAAATATAATAATTTAAAAAAATGACAAAGTAATTATTAATTAATGTGCCCTCTTGGTAAAATTCAAGAAAAGGGGCCCATATAGGTAAATTGCATTGTTATGTAGTTTTAGAAAGTAGATTTTAAGTATTAGAATTTCAGCCATTTATCAAATTCGAATTTTAGGAATGTCTCTAGGACCCAAAATCCAAATTTGAAAATCTAAAATTCTCTAAATCTAAATTTACTGGATCATATTCTTATATTATCCTGGGCCAAAGTCTCTAACAGACTTTGGTCAAATTTAAAAAAAAAATATGAAAAATATTTTTAATTTATAACATATTTTTTAATCATAAAAATAAGATATTAGAGAATAAAAAATATTTTTTTCAAACTCTCTATTGTATTAAGAATTTTTGCATCAAGTCTATAAATTAAAATTAAAATAAAAAATTATGAAATATTTTGATGTATAATATTTTTTTGGATCACAGTACAATTTTTGTATCATTAAAAAATTATTTCATGAATTCAAATATTTTTTTAAAAAAAATTATGAAGTTATTATAGACTCTGCACAAAACTCTTTAATGAGTTAGAGACTTTTATTTATAATAATTTTATAATTATAAAAAATAAAATTTAATTCACAAAAATTATATATGTGATATAAAAGATGTGCTAGAGTCTATCAAACTATTTTGGACAAAAAATATTTTATTATTTTAATTAAAATTAGTTTTATAGACTTTGGGCAAAAGTCTCTAATGCATTAGAAATTTTTGCCCAAAGTCTATAATAGTTTTATAATTTTTAAAAAGATAATAAAATATGTTTTAAAAATATAAAAGATGTGTTGTGATTCAAAAAAATATTTTTCATCAAAATATTTCATAATTTTTAATTTTAATATAGATTTATAGATTTTTTAATATAAATTAAAATTATTTTTAAATATTTTTAAAATATTTTTTTAATTTTTAATCTAGATACTTTGATCAAGAGTAAAATAGGTATTCAATACATTAAATTTCGGTTTAGAAAATTTTAGAATTTCAAATTCTATTTTGGGAATCCTAATTTGATAAATTTTAGGAAAAATATTAAATAATAGGACATCAGTATCTCTCCTGATGCACGCTGATCTCTTTGATATTGCACCAATCATTGCTTGACACTTGGACAATGACCAGTGTAAATCCACCAGCATCATTTTTGTAACCAAGTTATATTAAATGCAATTTATTAAATAATGAAAATATTTTTTTCTACGGCTACTATTACTCTCCAGTCTTCACCATGCGTTGGTTTCTTCTTGTTCTTGACATACCATGCCTTTGAATTAATTCAGAGATAAATAATCCTGGTCTTCCATTAAATTTATGTACATATCTTATGTATATAATTGAATAATATATAATAACTTGATTTCTTTTATCAATTTCAACCAACACAAATTATTTTTTTCAACCATTATTTATTTGCTGGTTAAATATTTTGTTATGTTGCGACAAAATCATGAGTTTTATCCTTAATTTTTAGTGTACTACACATGTTTTTTTTAGCTTATGGTCTTGTTGTGGACATGATTATATATAATGAAAGCACATTTTTATAAAAAACAATATATATGCAATTATATATAATTCTTTTAATTAAACTCAATATGTAAATATAGGGTTTTTGTTTTCATACTAGCTGGTGTTATATATTATAGTACGTACTAATATTAATTACTAGACTAACTTAATTTCCATTGTATATATATCTCAATAGTTGTCAAAGTATTTTCTATATATACCATGCTAAGCATACACCAAACTGAATTTTGATTCAAATAAATAATATATTAGTCGATCATAATAGTTATTAATGGGATTTTTGCTTCATGGGATAAGGAATGATGTGATAATTGATGGATTAATATTTATTATTTATTTAGTGCATGAATTAGAATAAAATGAGAATAGAAGAGTATAAAATTTATATTGTATCTAATATACATCAGATTTAAAAAATTCATATCCAATCCATACTAATTTATTATCCAATCCAGTTCAATCCTATCCAATGAAGTAATCATATCATAAGTGTTTGTTTGATTCATAGGATTAAGGAGATAATATAAGACATGAATTTGAATTTATTGTTTGTTTAGTACATTGATTAGAAAAAAATATGATTAAAATAATATAAAATTAATATGATATCCGATGTACACCAGATTCAAAAAATTCATATTCAATCTTGTCCAATTATTATCCAATCTTATTCTATCTAATTCAACGAAGCAAACATACCATAAGAGATGTATCATATGATTACCTTTATGCAATAAATTATAGCCGATTAATTACATTATTTGCCAATAAATAATAATTGAGTTGTTAAGTACAGTTAGATTATATATGAATTATTTTAAAATAATTTTATTCTAATGACATCCATTATATAGGTTGTTTCACTACATCTTTTTATTTATAGTTGTCCTTATATATGTTTTATCAAAGGACCGTTTATTAATTTCTTTTTTTTTTCTCAAATTAAAAAAAAAACTGAATAGTGAAAATATATATCACAGATCTACCAAAAGTAAATTAACGTTACAAAGACACAAATAATGATTTATAGTTTTTCACGAATATATTTTTGTATGATACAATAAAATATAAAAAGGTAAATATGAAATCAAAACTTTTGTTAGGGCTAGAAATGTAATTTGGCCTATATGCTAATCCTCAATTTCATTTTTTTCCTAGTAATCCTCTTTCTCCCTTATCCTCTCTCTCTCTCTCTCTCTCTCTCTCTCTCTCTCTCTCTCTCTCTCCCCTTCATATACACACGTACAGTATCAGAATCTTCAAGTTTGAATGACCTACACACTTGAGGTAGTTTTGATCTCTCTCTCTCTCTCTCCATTTATTTCAATGTCGATCTATTCCCTACCCTCCCTCAAGCGTCTGTGTGCCCTACAAGATCCATAAATATAGATGCAACTAAGCACCTCCCTCTCTCTCTCAATTTCTCCCCCCCATAAATTCCTCACTCCCATATCCTTGAAGCTTTCAGTTGGAAATGTCCTACCAAAGCCCATAAAATAGTACTAGCTCTCCTTCTCACAGCTGGGAATATATGTCAACTTCTAGTATATATCCAACAATCCAAACCCTACCTCTTAATCTTCTCTACCAACAAACCATATATTTTATGCATATCTCCTCCTAGCTAGCTAGATCTTGGACTCCTCCATCTCTAACTATTAGATCTTGCCCTTCTTCATTCCTCGCCATCACTGCTGGATCAGTAGCATACCTATGATCTGATCCAGCCATGGAAGGTGAAGCTGGTGGCTCCCGTCGGCCCAACTTCCCTCTCCAGCTCCTCGAGAAGAAGGAAGAAGACTCCTGCTCCAGTTCGGTCTACCCTTCTCTAGCCATCTCCTCCACCACCGCCGCTGCTGGCGCTGCCGAACTCGCAGTCGATCGGCTGCGGAAACCCCCGCCCAAGCGGAGCTCCAACAAGGACCGCCACACCAAGGTGGAAGGCCGCGGCCGCCGGATCCGCATGCCCGCCCTCTGCGCCGCGCGCGTCTTCCAGCTCACGCGCGAGCTCGGCCACAAGACGGACGGCGAGACCATCGAGTGGCTACTTCAGCAGGCTGAGCCCGCAGTGATCGCCGCCACCGGCACGGGCACCATCCCCGCCAACTTCACCTCGCTCAACATCTCCCTCCGCAGCTCCGGCTCCAGCATCTCCGCCCCCTCCCACCTCCGCGCCGCCAATTACTTCAACTCCATGGCCGCGGCTGCGGCAGCCCTACCCGGGCCGTCCCTCAGAATCCACAACGAATGGGAACGTGGCGGCAGCTCCGCCGCCGCTTTCCCCTCCGAGGGGCCATCCTCCTCCTCCTCCTCCTCTGTGCTTCTCAACTTCAATTCATGCAGCATCGGGCTGGACGCGTCCGCAGATGCCGATATCGGGAACATGAGGAAACGCAGGTGGGAGTCAGAGATCCATCAACACCAACAGCAACCACAGCAAGTGCAGCATCAAATGGCCGGCTACAGCCAGGGATCAAGCCACGGGCAAATGCCAGGAACAGTGTGGATGGTGACAAACCCTAACACACAAGACATTGTTGGTGGCAATAACCAGTCCATTTGGGCATTCCCTCAAGCAGCAGCTGGTAGCAGCAGTATGTTTCGAGGATCCATGTCGAGCGGACTACACTTCATGAACTTCCCAACTCCCATGGCCCTCTTGCCAAGCCAGCAGCTTGGTCTCGGCTCCGGCGGCAGCGGCGGCGAGGGGCACATGGGAATCCCTTCCGCCCTCAACATGTACCGGTCGCCAACTGCCTCCGAAGCCGTGCCGCCCTCCGTCTCCCACCACCGCGACAGCGACCGCCACGAAACAATGAGCACGAGCGATTGATAGATCCATATCTTGTTGAGTGCATGCATTAATTTCAATTCTCCTCCTCTTTTGTTTTAATTTAATCTTTTTCTTCATTTTTTAATGATTGTCTTTGGTTCTTATATTTGCTACCGCTACACCAAAATCTACTTTCCCGATCGATCCCATGCAATACAAACTGCAAGCCATTTCTTTGTGTGTAAAATTGAAACTGGGTTCAATTTGATGCTTTCTCCAGCTAGTTAGGGTTCTTACTCTTGCTTAATTGATTAATGTTGAACAACCTTTGGCGCAACAAATTAATTAAAGCTCATCTATGATTCTTATATCTTTCTTAATTTGATGTCTTGATCTTATTGAGAGAGAGAGAGAGAGAGAGAGAGAGAGAGAGAGAGAGAGAGAGAGAGAGAGAGAGAGTCAGTTAATCGGTTAAACAGTAGGCTAAAAGAAGTCACAGAGTAGAGGAGATGATGAGAGCAGAAGAGTCATCGAGTTGAACAGCATGTCAACTTTGAAATCCAACTCAGAGACTGATATCATCAATGATTGCGAGCTGCCTCAGATCAAAGCACACAGAATTAATTAAAAGAAAAAACAAAGCAAAAAATCATACAATGAGGACACAGCAGTTCTCGAGTTCATCAGTGTGGGCTTGTTGAAGGTCCTTTCCTTTTATGATCTCTTTATGCAAATGATATCTGACACACTTGTAGTCACTTTAGGATGAATCTGATGTCCTTTCTACCGCATGCTTGAAAAATTATATTCCTCTCTCTCTCTTTCTCACACTCCCTCTCTCTTTTATTGGGAAAAGTTCCCTTCCAGGCTTTCATCATCCGACGCTTTATGTTCTCCTATCATGGCTGGTGTACATGTATTATTTTCTTTTGATGGCATCATGATCAAAGCTATGGTACACTCTACTGTATTTGAATATACACTTTTTATCCATTCTACTGCAGCTAAACAGATTTTCTTTTTTTAAAAAAAAAATCCAGTAAAAAATCAAAGAAATAATGCATTCCATGTACAGGATCGAGCGCAAGGAAAACATAAATATATCATACAAGTATTATATACTTTTTATTTATGTTAATCTAACACATATATATCTATACTACATTTTATTTAGAAGTTCTATTATTGTATTAATTTAGGTTAAATTATTTCAACACAATTTTAAAAAAATATTAAACCATAATTTGAGTTAACATAACTCATGGTATGCATCCTATTTTTATTGTGATTTGATTAAGACATACATGAGAACTTCTGTTAAGCAAGGATGATGGTGTAAACTTCATTGGAAGAATAGTTGTACAGTGACAAAAGAGAGTGAGATCATGCTTTTTAAAAAAATTAATAGGACTTTGATAGTGCAGGTGAGACATATACTATTATTTAAATGACATAAGGTTTCTATGATTAATTAAATAAGAGGGTAAAGACAAGAATTCTCTTTTGATATTTCATCACCTTTTTAAATTAGTTTGTGGATAATGTTGTTTATGAGCTTCACTACTGATCTTGATAATGATGCCGGCCTTAGTTAACATGTTATATCGAAGCCCAAGTGTTAAAATATTTATGGCATACATCTGTATATTGATATCTATGGCATGTTTTGTATTTATATACAGATGAAGGCCTAATACAATAAAGTGAGCAATTAAGTACTCCACAACAAGATAAAGGTTCTATTTTTTATTAATTGTTGATATTATACGGAAGCCCAAATTATGATTATGAGCCTGCACATTGTTGGTTTTATATGGAAGCCCAAGTACATTAATAAATCAACCCTGCTCTTGGGTCTTCAATGCTTTGTTCCCTTTGTGATTGTGGGGTCTTCCATTTGAAAGTGCAGTAGTTATCTTCACGACTTCAAGTGTGGATGTTTTTTTCAAACAAATAAAATAATTGTATAAATGAATATAGTTGATATTTCTGTAAAGAAAAAAATTAACACAACTGAAACCAACAAATTAATGCTCGAGAGTTTCTCTATTCTTCATCAATCATATTTCAAGAATTATGAAGAGTTTTGTCTAATTTTACATTAATTAATTTTTTTAATTATATAATCCTTCTCCTTGTTAATCTTTTTGCATTAATTTAATTAATTCTCTAATTTTGTACAACTGCGAAGCCGTGGTATTCCATCTATTACTTCTAAAATGGTAGGTGTGGCTCACCACAAATTTAGTAGCACAATGTTCCATCAACCCTATTCCGTACCCAAAGTTCTCTTATTCTACGTGTGCCTTCTCCGGACGTGGACAGACCGGTGGGTCCCATGTTCGGGTCTCTGGTGAGAAAGTTTTGAGTATTCTTTGTTGGTGCGCGCGCGCGAACTCTGATTTAATGCTACGTTGATCTAAACTTTAACGGGGTTTAGCAGCCGACGTGTTTAATAATAATTACCGGAAAGAGAGGAAGAGATTGCAGAGGCGCACGTTAGCAAATCGCAGGGGTAACCCGGCATTTGAATTCGTCGCCCCTCTCTCTCTCTTTCTCTCTCATTTTTCTCTTTCTCCTTCTTCCTTCTCCTTCCTCGGGCGGCGAAGCTCTCGATCCGAGCCCCTCTCTCCCGCGCGCGCGGCGGAGATCCCGAGTACCTCGCGATTCCCCCCCGCGGTCGCCCTCGCAAGCGGCGCCGATCGATTCCCCTCGTGACTCCGAGCCGGGCGGAGCCAGATTCGAACGCCTTCGTTGTAGTGTAGGGCATTTCGTCGCTGGTTCTTCATCGGCAACCCTTCTCCGCCTTGAAGGTTCCGTTTGTGTTGGAACCGGCTGCCTGGTCTATTTCATTGTGAATAACGGAGTTTGAGAGTTTCCTTGGGGAATCGCCGCTTTCTAGGGTTTTTGTCGTGGTCTTTGAGCTATTTCCCAGCTGCAGATTGTTTCAGTAACAAAGCTGCATCGGTTGGAAAATTTCCGAGGATTAATCTGTGCATGAGTTTTCGGGGTGGAAAGTGCCGGCATTGTGGTTAAGAGCTTAGCTTGGGCTGACGCTGAAGTTCCTGCTGCTATTATTTTGGTCGCAGTGGAGTGGATTTTCGGATCACTGAGGGTGTCATCCTTCTTGGTTTTTGCACAGGCTGCGATGGAGTAGAGTGAATTATGATGCGGAGTTCTGCTCCATAAACGCGAGATCTTCTAAGTTCGTTTATGGGGCAGCGGAAAATACTCGTTAGCAGCCATTTATCTTCTTCCCATTATGCAGACCAGGCTTCTTATTTCTGGAAGAGTTGTTTGACTCTGTTAGGTGGATGGCAGATCCTCTGAGAAATGGTCCCGTTGAGAGGGATGTAGAGCAGGTAGCGTTCGAAGGTTACATTTTTCTATTTCCCTTAATTTTTTCTGGTATGAATTGTGAGCATTAGACAATTTTAATAAGTTAAGTCTATTATGCTAGAGTATCGAAATAAAACATGAAGTGACCATCAACATTGGAGAGGAATACTTACCACATTTTTGCTAATCTTGATGTCTTTAGCGATGTTAACTTCTCAGTGTCGTTGTTTGACTTTCCCTTGCTTCAAAGCATGTTGTTGGTAGTTGATGTCTTGGACGATGTTAGCTTTTCACGCAAGTTTGTTGGGCTAGCCCTAGGGTCAGTGGATCTTGTTGGATTTCTTCCTCTTTCTTCTTGAAATTTCAGAGTATATCTAGTGTTTTCTTATTTAATAGGATGCCTTCTCAATATATTGACAATCTTGCATTCTATGACAAAGATTTGAAGATGGTTACTTTGGGATATTTTGATGATTGAACAAAAGTCAAAAAAGGAGAGTTGATCCTAATGCACGAGTCTTGCCAGTGCAGGGACTGGGGAGGGTCAATGTACAATGTACCTGTTTAAGCGGCTCAAGTAATGATGTCTTGTACTGTAAATGTAAAATACCACAAGCTTTAGTTGTTGAATCTTAGAACGGGTAAAGGAAAAAATCATGTTACAATATTAAACTTATGAATAATAGGACCCCTTGCTGAGAAATTTATCTGACAAGTAATCTAGGAAAAGGGCTGCCATTAGTTGAATAGACATATGAAGTCAAATTGCCACATACAAAATCAAAGGCGAAATCACACACTCCAAGAAAGACAATCATAACCTTTCCCATTTGAGTTATGCGGAATGGACCTACTCCTAAGCAATAAAAATATTTCTGCAAACATGTTTCTCAGCTTGATCGGACTATTTTCTCACTGTCTAAGATGTCAGATATTAGAGCTACCATACTGGTAGTCAGCAACATGCATGCTAGACTTAGTAGGGAAGGAAACATTAAAGTAGGAAGAATTGGAAACATTAGAGGAGGAAGAATTCCATTCAAAGTTACAAATGAACTTTCACCAATTTTTATAAATTATTTGGCTCAGATTTACATCAACTCAAGGGTTTTCAACCAAATCCGTTTGATGCTCATTTTGGATGCATTTCAAGTTCAACCTAACACAACTTGCTGAGTGCTCCTTAGTATTCTTGTTGCTAATTACTTCATGATTCCAGGCAATCACAGCCTTGAAGAAAGGAGCATATCTATTGAAGTATGGCCGTAGAGGGAAGCCAAAGTTTTGTCCATTTAGGCTTTCTAATGTAAGTTTCCTCCTCGCTTTTGATGGATGCCATATTTCTTTTTCATTAATTCTTGGATACTTCGTCTCCTTGAATTTTTGTGTGTTCAAATTTATTTTAAGGTTATATGTGATAATTTAATTGTTTTTTAAATGTCATCTAACGTCATACTTTGAGTAAGAAATCAGGAAAATGTTCCTGTCTAAGGCAAATTGCTTACTCCTTGGTGTCGTAAATTTCTCATTAGTTTGTTTTTATCATTTCCCAGGATGAAACTTCACTGATATGGTATTCTGGAAGAGATGAGGAACAACTAAAGCTTAGTCAGGTATCAAAGATCATACCTGGACAGCGTACTGTAAGTTCATACCTTCATGTTTAGACTTTTTTATAATGCTTATTTTCATTGTGTAAATAACATCTCCATCTTGCACAATTTTTTTGCAACTTTTGCCATGTAGCATAAACATTGTTGTGCTTCATTTTTGATACTTTCTTTTCCATTTCATCCTCTCCATTTAAATGAAGGCATGAAATAGATACACACAAAATTTTCTGATTTCCCCTATTTCCTTTGAACATATTCTATAATTTTTAATATGTAAATGATTATGGAGTTGACTTTGAATGATCCTCTTTCGAGTCCTTTAATATTTGTTGGGAGAATCCTGTGAAATTACTGTGGCATACATGAGGACAATTAAAGACCTTATTTCTTCTTTCAGGCAATATTTCAGCGTTATCCACGACCCGATAAAGAATACCAGTCATTTTCGCTTATATACGGTGACAGATCACTAGATCTGGTAGGTACCCATCCTTGTTCCTCATCTTTTACCAAGGACATGTGTTTATTATGCTATCGTAACTTCCGGCAGGTATTCTGCTGTGGTTCATCTTCTGACAGTGACCATTTAAGATACACATAAAGAATCTTTGAAAATGCATGTGTTCAAGATATGCATAAATAGAGTGATGGTTATAAATATTCTGCACAATTGTAAGTCATGCTTATTTAGAAGCGCATGTTCATGATACAATTTCCTCGATCGGTATGTACTTAACAGATCTGCAAGGACAAGGATGAAGCAGAAGTGTGGTTTGTTGGACTAAAGGCATTGATTTCACATGGAAATCACCGGAAGTTGAGATCAGAATCCAAAGGTGACAGGAGTTCCTCTGATAGTCCACATGCTCTTCAGAAAATTTCTCCATTTACATCACCTGTCAGGGGCAGTGATACTTTCCAAAAGGTTAGTAAAGTTTGTTCTTAGTGTAGCTGTTGCAATATAGTAATGTTGCTGGTTACTAATGACCCTGTCACTTCTCATGTTTAAAGGATTCCAGTGATGACCAACAACTAAATATTCCATATGAGAGCCATCCAGTTAATAGTTTGGGAAAGGTGTTCTCTGATGTGATATTGTATACTGCTGCTGCACCAATCAAGACTTTGTTTCATTCAGAATCTCTAGGTAAATCTATCTGTTCATACTCATCTGGAGCTACAGATAATACAAATGGCCAGGTCTCTGCGGTTGATACTGTTAGAGTGAGTTTGTCCAGTGCTGTTAGCTCATCAAGCCATGGATCAGGTCATGAGGATTTTGATGCATTAGGTGATGCTTTCATTTGGGGTGAAGGCATAGGTGATGGGTTTCTTGGCGGTGGTCTACAAAGGATTGGGAGTTCATCTACCGCTAAGATTGATGCATCATTGCCTAAAGCATTGGAATCAGCTGTAGTGCTTGATGTACACAATATAGCTTGTGGTAGGTGCCATGCAGTACTAGTTACCAAACAAGGAGAGGTTTTTAGTTGGGGAGAGGAGTCTGGAGGCAGGCTTGGCCATGGAAATGATGCTGATGTTTCACAGCCAAAGCTTATTGATGCCTTAGGCGGAATGAATGTTGAACTTGTGGCATGTGGAGAATATCATACATGTGCTGTAACTTTGTCTGGGGATTTTTATACATGGGGTGATGGTACTCTCCTGGGACACAGGAGTGATGCAAGTCACTGGATTCCAAAAAAAGTGTGTGGTCCAATTGAAGGTCTGCATGTGTCATCAGTATCTTGTGGCCCGTGGCATACAGCTGTTGTGACATCTGCTGGCCAGCTATTCACCTTTGGTGATGGAATATTTGGTGCTCTGGGTCATGGAGACCGCAAAAGCACAAACATACCAAGGGAAGTTGAAGCTCTGAGAGGAATGCGCACTGTACGTGCAGCTTGTGGTGTTTGGCATACAGCTGCAATTGTGGAAATTGTCGATGCATCCACTGATTCTGGTAGCTCTTCAATAGGTAAACTATTCACGTGGGGAGATGGCGATAAATTTAGACTTGGACATGGTGATAGAGAACCCAGATTACTTCCAACATGTGTGGCATCTCATTCCAATCACTTCTGTAAGGTAGCTTGTGGGCATGACATAACTATTGCTTTAACAACTTCTGGACATGTTTATGCAATGGGAAGTAGTGTCTATGGGCAACTTGGTAATCCTGAAGCGAACGGAAAATTCCCTAGTCGTGTTCAAGGAAAGATATCCAATAGTTTTGTTGAAGAGATATCTTGTGGTTCTTATCATGTTGCTGTATTGACTTCAAAAACTGAAGTCTACACCTGGGGTAAAGGAGCGAATGGCCGTTTAGGTCATGGTGACAATGATGATCGAAATACTCCAACACTTGTTGAAGCTTTAAGAGACAAACAAGTCAAGAGTGTCGTATGTGGTGCAAGTTTTACTGCAGTCATCTGTCTGCATAAATGGGTATCCAGTGCTGACCAGTCCATATGTGCTGGTTGTCATCTCCCTTTTGGTTTCAGAAGAAAGCGTCACAATTGTTATAATTGTGGTTTAGTCTTTTGCAAAGCATGTAGCAGCAGAAAATCTACTGGAGCATCTTTAGCACCAAATATTTACAAACCATATCGTGTATGTGATGAATGCTATACAAAGCTTAAGAAGGTGACAGGGGATATCATGATTCCTCGAGGTTCAAAGAGTCAAAATGGAAACCAGGTGCCTGGTGAACTGGCTGACAAAGATTCACTTGGTGCTAGAGTGCACGGACAGTTTTCTAGGCTCTCTTCAGTTGAATCTTTTAAAGGTGAAAGTAGGGATTCCAGGGAGTCAAGCAATGGTCGACTTCATCCGGTGCTGAATCAACTGGGAAACTTACACCCACCAGGCTCTTCAAAGAAAATATTCTCTGCTTCTGTTCCTGGTTCAAGAGTAGCTTCTCGTTCATCGTCTCCTTCGTCATGTAAGCCAAGCCCACCACATTTAATATCCATGCTGAATGCAATTGATCTTACGGGGATGAGCATGTTAGCTCATGATGCAAAGCTGGAAAATGAAGATCTAAAACAAGAAGTCATCAGGTTACGGGCACAGGTATATATTTATTATTAGTTAAATTGTTCATGCAGCAGACTATCAATTTCACTAAATTGGGTTGTATGTTTAGTACTTTAATATATGAAATATGGACATCAGGATCAACTTCTTTAATGGTAATTGGTATCTTCCATCATCATATTAGTTGTTCTTGCTCATTCAAGGACCAATTGAAATTGACACAATATTTTTCTCTTGTTCATTTTTTATCATTTTTTTTCTGGTTAGCCATTCAAATCTTTGTCGTTGCCAATCAGTTTATCAACGATCATTTGTATACTATGAACTTGGGCATTTCTTCCGTAGGTAGATGAGCTAATGTCTAAGTCACAACTTCTAGAAGTGGAGTTGCAGAAAGCAACAAAACAGTTAATAGATTCAAAAGCAATAGCAAATGAAGAAACTGCTAAGTGCAAGGCTGCGAAGGAAGTAATCAAGTCTCTAACCTCACAGGTATAGCTTGTTCGTAATCTTTTCATACTGGGATATTTATAGTATTATTCACTAGCCTTACGATCTTAAATAAAGATCAGGAGGTCTATGTAGTACACTTCTAATAGGTTCTTGGTTTAGTTTCTTGAATTACTTTACATCATTGTCCCTTTCATGTTAGGCTTCATTATCCATCATATTCTTTTGTTCAATGGTTGGGGCAATCAAACTTCTTGCTCTTCATTTGCCATTTTCATGATAATATAATAATACTATAATACCTGAAAATCAACTCAACTGCTTGAAGTATCGTTATAAAATATCAACTTGCTCTTCTTATATATCAATCATCGATGAGGAAACTAGCCCCCGCTAAAATGGAAAGTCTCTACATGTATTTAGGTAATTAATCTGATAAAAATAAAGTTGTATATAAAACTATAAAATAAAGCACATATTATATAATTTTGATGTCATGTTGACTATTATATAGAATAGCCAAGAAAGCCTTAAGTCTATATATATATATATCAAATTCTAGTAAAATTTGAATTTTGTTTAAGATTATGAAGGACTAGTATTAATTTAAATTTTTTACTTGATGTATTTAAATAAACATCTTATTGTTGATATTTTGAATAATTATTACATTAGATCATTTTTAGATATTAAATAATAAGGGGTGTTCATATTTATATACATACCCTTTGAAAATATGTATCATGTTTATCACAACTCACAACAGAATTTTGCATTGCACATTTCTCCTTACAAGTTTATAAATATTTCATAAATGCCATTATGGTTAGTATATGTCAAGTTAATCATAACAAAATATGATTATCAATGATTAATTTGAATTAATTGAGTACATAAAATTATGAAAGACCTAAACTACTATTACAGTAATATATCATTTTTCTTTCTCACCCCTTTCATCTCACATATTATTTTCTTATCTAATCCTCTTTAATTGCACCAAACAAAAATATCTATCAAATATTGAAATAGTTGGTGAGGTTAGAAATGAATATGCATCAATGAAATTAGAAATGAATATACATGTTTTAGATTACTTTTATGATAGATAATATCATGATTAAGTAATGTATATTTTATGCTTGTTAAGATTAAGGAAGGAATATGCATCAATGACACGAGTACATTAATATCAATTGGATTGTGAATATTGCAATTTTTAGTGGTCAACTAATTAAAATATAGAATATTATATATGCAAATTTTTGTGTTTTGCAAGGATATAGGTGCAAATTTTTATTTTTCCTGATGGTATTTGCTAAATTTAAATTTAGAATGGCAAACATGAAAATCAATCATTTTGGCACGAGATATGCAATTTTGCCTAACAACAATGATATGAATTATAGAATTTTTTAATAATATTATTAACAACTTATGTCCTTTTTTGTCATTTTTCCTTTTACAATACTTTTTTTGTAGCTTTGCAAACACTTCAACTATAAAAATCACTTTTACCTCAATAGCTCCAAAATCTAAATTGTCTTCATTATTGGTCACCATCATTTCTCCACAATTATACATTGCTAATCAATTGTGCATGTAATAACACGCTGTAATGTAGTTCCACATTCGACAATCATGGGAAGTTGTCTTGATTGATAAACTTGATAGGTATAGTATCATTAATTTTTTATTTCCTATGAGTTTGATGGGTTAGTTACCCCATTGGATAGATCATGACAAATAGTCCTAGGCTTGATGAGCGACATTATGTAAAAAAGGGTTGCCTAGGATAGAAGAGCGGGTGAATTCACGACAACATCAATGTATAAACAGCTAGTAGAAAGGGGCGTCTGGGATAGAAGAGTGGAGAAAATCTGGAGGTGCAAAGGCCCCTTGAAAATCAAACTGGTTCTTTGGCTAATTCATAAACAAAGGCTGCCAACCAAGAATAGACTGATCAGACCATGGGAACAACCAAGTGGATCCGATTTGTGTTTTCTGCCATCAGGAACCGGAGTCTATTGACCATCTATTCGCGGAGTGTAGCCATGCTTTGAGGGAATGGAAGGACCTCCTTTCGAAATTAGATATCGCATGGTTCAAAGCGACTCCAATGAAGGGATGCGGTTGGCATGACCCTCAGATTCTGGGAACGACTTCTATAGTCAAGATCGATTATCAAGAACGATAGCAGCATGAGCCGAGTGCACGAGCATGGGAGCTCGTTTCTTTCTCAATATCTTTTTCATTTTTTTTTCATTTGTTTTCTCTGTGTTTTTCTTTTCAGATTTGTGCAACCTGTTCATGGGGGAAATGGTCTCACACTCTCACTATCCCTGTTAGGTTGTCATAAACCTATTTGTACATTTCATCACTCTTGAAATGCATAGTGGGACATTAGTCTCACTTTCCACTCAAAAAAGGAATGGGATGGAGCTGTTGTTATCTCATATGCTGGCAAAGAGGGTATGATTATGGACTATGCGTTAGGTTTAACTTGGGTCTTGATGCAAGACATCAAGTCTTAAGTGGGGGAGATTGTAACAACCAACTTAGTCCCATATCTAAAGTTCATGAGAAGTTCCACAACAGCTCTTGCTTCTTTAGCTTAAGCTATCAGAAAGAGGATCCCCTCTAATTTTTTTCTATTGACTCATATGCTGTGATGAGAAGATTCACCAATGGTCATGAGATGTCTTCTACTTCCATTTCTTAGATGCTTCTGTGCTATTCGATGGACTAATTTTGATATTATAATCTAATGTTTTTCTGTCTGGCAGCTAAAGGTTATGGCTGAAAGAGTCCCAGAAGCAAATCTGGTACCCCATAATGATAGATCTGGTTATACATCTGATTCGTTCAAAGTTCCTTCTAGTGACGGCATGTCAGGCAGTTTGCTAGCTCCCTATGTATCTGACTCAAATGGCAGCTCAAGTAGTTCATTGGCATGCAATGGAAACAATACATTATCAGAGGAAGCAGAATGGGTTGAACAGGCTGAACCAGGTGTTTACTTCACTGTATCTTGTTTGCCTGGAGGTGATAAATGTTTAAAGCGAGTGCGTTTTAGGTAAGGGCAGTATCCTCTCCATCTATCATAATCCACATGAATGTTTTAACAGTTAATGTCTTTGACTAAATTCTTTTTGTTAGTAATATCATGCAATGTATAATTTTATACCTTGCTATCTATCTTTTATTCTTTTAAATGCTTTCAAATTACAAATTGATAGGTTTTGGTAATCAATATGTGATTGATTGTCTTTGTAGTTTTAGTACTTAGTTTTTTGTACTGCTTCTTGGTCAAAGATGATGGTGTTTCTCCTTTGGATTTCCTTGCATGCACTAAGTACATAATAGAGCCTGTCAGTGCATTTCTCAGAGATTTGTGATTTTGGGCTGTTTGGTTTCTAGTTCTGTCTTTTCATGCGGAGGGAAAGGGCAATAGTTTAATTCTAATTCCATAATCTTCCTTTTTTTTATAAAAAAAATACAATTTTACATTCAGGATAACCTTTGACCAGTGCTATCTTAAATAGATTAGAATAATGGTCAAGGCAGTGAAATCCTTACTTAGACCTTATTTGATTTGGTTGACAACAAATGAGAAAAACACAACTTCCTGCACACAGAAAGTCGCATACTGACTTTTTAAGATAAGTTGTACTTCTTGTATTGAATGATTAAAGAAAAAATTATTCTCATGTTTTTCTGATACTTATTTCTCCCTCGAGTTGTCACCTATCTTCACCTAATTAAGTAATATGAGAGGGTGTTGGATAGGATTTTTCTTTATCCAGTGATATAACATCAACTTTTTATCTTCTTATAATTCTCTACTTCTAACCAAGCACCAAACAAACATGAGATTAAATCTGCTCCTCATTGTATTCTCCTTTTTATCTTGCCATAGGATTATAAACATTCCATAATCTCACAAAATAACAGCTAACGGGTATCTAGTGGTCCCAGTGGTGAGGGTGAAGTATATGTGGTTGATTTCAATTGTTCAGTTGTGTAAAATTTTATTGACCAACTCTTTTAAGGGCTTAATATGTTAGGAAGGGACCCAATATATTTATTTATATTCTTAACACTGGGCAAACAAGCAAACTGTGCTTGCAAAGCTCACAACTGACTCAACTTAATAGGGGATATATATCTTTTTAATATTGTCACTGGCAGGATTTGAATTCGCGATACTGTGTTAAATTTTATTAGGTGATCAACTTTTTCAAAAGCTTAAGCTGATAGGAATAGACCTAATATATTCATTTGTATATTTAACAGGTTGCAAGTTGCATCATTTCTTAAAGTTAATTGAGGGATTTATTTGAGATGAAGTGCCAGAAGTTGTTTCTTCTAAACTTAGCAAATGAACTAGTGGAGTTCCTACACTAGTGGAATGTATAAAATGAAAATCTGTATCTTCTTTAATTGTTCTTGCTCTTTCATCTGTTAAGATTTATTCAACTATTTGGCAATGGATAAATCCATTCACAACTTATGAAAACTCAAAGTATGAGAGAAGTTATTAACTGGTACTGTTGTTGACTTCTGGATTAATCTTTTAAAATATTTAATGATAACTCCTATCATATTCTCTCACGTCGGATGAAATGTGGATGATAGTCATATTCGGTTATTTAGTTTTTTTTGGATGTGATGCTCATTTCGTTAGTGGGATATCCATATAACTTATTGTTCTTGTTTGTGTAGTAGAAACTGATTATTATTCATTTTTATAAATTTTCATGGGATAGAGAGAAAAGAAGCTCCAAATTTAGTATCTCAAGTTGAATTACGTATTAATTGTTTCAGCTGCTTGTGCTATATACTGGACTTACCTTGTGCATGGCTGCAACAACATATTCACACATTGAAAGCATCATCTCCATTCTCTAGCACCTTTATTGATGTATATATTGTTTCTTTGCAGCCGAAAAAGATTCAGTGAGCAACAAGCAGAGAAGTGGTGGGCAGAGAATCGATTAAGGCTTCAGGAGAAATATATTATCCTCAGTGGTGAAAATTCTGCCTCTTCCTCTGTTTCAGCCTCTTAGAAGAGAAAAAGGACAGCTTGATCAACAAAGCATTGATGCTGAGACTTCTCCCTTACCCATCCCGGTAAATGTAAATACTTCAATGAACCGGTGGGTGTCGCACGTACCTCATTGATCGTTGCATCAAATTATGGCAGTGTCGAGAAACGACGGAAATAGCCACATGCTGTTGATCCCTAATCATCTATGCTGTCTTGGAAGGATGCCAGTGCAGTTCTTTTCCCTTTTTTTTCTCTTTACCCTCTTGACAAAATAACAGGTTGACTTTGCTCCCTCTGACGTGCTATGTATCATCCTTGCATGCATCTAATTTTCTCTGAAGATCCACGTCATTTTTTGAGGTTTCATATTTTTTTTATCTGTTTTTAAATTATTGTATTTGATTATCAAAGTCCTGCAACATAGAATGTAGCTAATTAGCTCTAGCAGATAGTGTACTGCCTTGCGATAGTCAAAAGAAAGGAATAAACAAGGAAAAGGGAAAATGAAATACTGGCATGAGATTGGACATTAAAACTACAGGAAAAGAATGGACTTGAAACTACAGGTAAAGTGAACACTTGCTTTTATTCTGCCTTTTTTTTGTATGATCATTATGGTTGATATTATTGCGTAATTGTTCAAATGTGGGCATTTGGAATTGCTATTTTGCCAATGATGAATTATGTTTTTTCTTCTTGTCATTACGAAGTGAAGATAGCAAAATAGCAATTTTGGAAAAAAAAAACACTTCTTGAATCATATAAAAAGTATTCATTATATAAACGTAATGATTGACGGTCTCCGTTTACCTCTTGACAGTTTACAGTGGTGAACGTTGACGTCTGTTTAGACCTCCAAGTCATCTTCACAAAGGTTAGAGAGTTATGGTGTGTATTTGATTTACACATTGTAATTTTTTACTTGTAGGAGTATATAATAAATTTCACGTCATATGATTTTTTTTTTAAAATATTAAAAGTTTATTAGCTTGGCACGAAGTGTTTGATTGGATGGATAATATGGGAAAAGAAATACTGATTTTATGCACCATCTATTTTTTTGTTTGATTATAATATTGTGATAAAGAATAATTGATGAAAGAATAGATAAAAAATATTATTTTTTATTAACGCAAAATAATACCCTTCACCTCTACTAAGTAATAGTATTTTCATCTATTTCTTATGATATTTTTCACTACTATACTTTAATAATTATAATAATTTACATGAGAATATAAAAATTGAATTATTATATTAGTTTGGATTTTAATAATTTTTTATTTTCTTGATTTTAATTTTTTAGATTAAAATGTTATTTTTTTTGTTAAAATGATTAAATTGTTAAATTTATAAAACTAAAGGATATAAATATAAATTATAATCAAATGAATGGAAAAATATTAGTTTTTAATTAACAAAAAGTAGAATATTTATAAAATTATAAGTCTTAAATATACAAGTGCTTTTAAAAGTTGCACAAAAATAACGTAGAGTATGTATAAAAGTGAAAAGGACAATTTATAGTGATTTTGATCAAACATATTTTTTAGTTTTTATGAAAAAAAATGAAATTTGAAGGAGTATGGGAGAGAGTATAAAAGAGAATTGTTTTTTTAAAAGAAAAGCAGGGCTACTTTTGGGTTTATGGAAAAAACGTTATGATTTGCATAATTACTAAAAAGTTTTTACGAAGTTAGCACTTAGCAAGTTGTTCTTTAACATGTATCCTTACCAAATTTAAGTAATTGCATAGATATACAATTAATAATTGACCATCAAAATTGCAGCTTTTTCTGCTAAAATGACATTAATGTCATTCTCCATGAAAACAAAAGACTTAATTATATCTCTCAAAATATTATATATTTTTTTTCGTTTGATCCATCATTTTAAAAAAAAATTCATTTAGTTCCTCAAAATTATTTTTATTTTCATTTGGTCCATCCGTTAACTTTTGATGTTAACTGTTAAGTGTCAACATGAACTAAACATGGACCAAACGAAAAAAATAAAATATTTTAAGGAATGAGATAGAAAAAAAAAATATTTTAATAATCTAAAATATAATAATATACATTTTAATAATCTAAAACATAACAATATATAATTATATTTTAATTTATTAAAAGTATTTTTTTTCATCTAGTCCCTTAAAATATCTTATTTTTTTTCGTTTGGTCTCTCTTTAGTCCATGAAAGCATTCCATGTTGGCATTTAACATAAAAAATTAATGAAAAATTAACGGAGGAATCAAATGAAAATGAAAATAATTTTTGAGGGACTAAATGAAAAAATATATATGATATTTTAGGAAAAAAAACATAATTAATTTACCAAAATGGAATCTACACATTTTTGAATTGACAAAAATCAAAACGGCAAAAATAATTATAATTGAAATCAATTTTGACAGCATAGTCTAAGTGACCTAAATGTCTTTATCTATTATTTCAATAAAACAAAATATTATTTAATATTATAAAAAATAAAGAATTTGTATTCAGTATGTTATTTCACTTTGGTTTATTTTATTAATACAACCTAGAAGGATATTTGTAGTACATTATCAAAATTAAATTTGATTTTAATTTTTATATAATTTTAATTTTTATCAATTTGAAACTTATAATTTTAGGATCGTTAAATCCATGAGTATAATTGACAAATAATTATAGAAAAGAGTTATTTCGATTAAAAAGAATCGTACCTTTGGTCCCCACAGTTTATTTTAATTTTGGTTTTAGTCCTCATAGTTTTAAAAATTTGATTTTAGTCCCCGCACTTTATTTTCGTTTAAGATTTGGTCTCTACCGTCACATGAGACCTAAACGGAGCTGACGTGGATAAAAGATGCTGACTGGATATTGTTGACCTATAGGGACCAACTTTGTAAATTATGGGGACTAAAATTAAAATGTTGTAAACTATGAGGACTAAAATCAAAATTCGAATAAACTATGATGACCAAAATTATTATTTTTTCTAAAAAATATTAAAAAATCATAGGATGTTTTTTAATAATTATAATATATTAAAATATTAAAATTGAGCATGCTGCAGTAATTTACGTTAATTTGGTTGGATTTGAACTGATGTTGTAATTAGACGTCAATTTTTATCCGTTAATTATCCTGGTTTAGGATGAATTTCGCAGTAGCTGCATAATTCGAAAAGTTGCTCTCTCGATCTACTCATCTGATTTAATATTTGCAAGATTGACTTATTTTCTATTTAAGGCACAAATATCTGATTTCGTATTCTTACATTGAACACATTAATATTTGCAGTATATTATGTAACTCTAAATATCCCTTAACAATGCCCACGAAATCGTAGCAATAATCTTATATAATGGTGTTGCCACTACAACAAATGCATAAAAAATCGACGTTTATTATAGTAAAAATTGACACTTTTTTGACATTCGAAATTTAATTTTAACCGCTTTGAATGCACCAAATTTATGATCAAAATGAAAGTGAGTAGGTGATTAGTGAAGAGATGAGCAGATCGAGAGATCAGGTTTTTAAATCCTGCAGTCATTGAGGAATTCACACTAAATCAGAGTAATTAGCGGATAAAAATTGATGCCTAACGACAACATCAGTTTAAATCCATCCAAATTAACGTTAATTATTGTAGTGTGCTCAATTCTAATATTTTTATATAATATAATTATTTATAGATAAATTAAAAAATATCCTATTATTTTTTAGGAAAAATGTCTAAAATGGTCCTTAAACTTTGTCGGCATTTTCACATTGATCCCACAACTTTTTTTTCAAGTCAATTGAGTCCCTAAAGATTTGTAAACGTCACTTTGGTCCTTGGTCGTGACCCTACTGTTAAAAAAATTATACGTGGCTAACGTTGCGACGACGTGACATCTGATTTAGTTGACTTTGCTTACGTATATTAATAGGTGACTACGTGGACTATTTATTATTTATAAATTAAAATAAGATTTATTTTTTTCTCTCTCCCTCCCACCATTGTGATCTCCTCCTCCTCCAACTCCTCTTCTTCCCTCCTTTGCCGTCGCTCCTCCACTGTCGTCTCCTCCTCCTCATCCTTTTCCCCTAGTGTTGGTGCTGTCAGCTCCGGGTACCACACCAGCAGCACCAGCACGCTGTGCGCAAGAATGGTCGCTGATGGGTTCCTCCTCCTCTGCCCACCTCACCACGTCCGCCACCCTCGACAGCGCTACCATGATCTGATACCAATTAGCGCGGACTCGGTGCATGTTGTATCCCCGCGCCTCTGCTACCGTGTCTAGCATCCACAACACAACTTCCCACTGGAGCGACGGCTCCTACCGCCCCAGGTGTGTCACGATGATTCGCACCGCCACGAGACATAGCGGGTCCCGTTGCGCTATTGGGATAGGACGGAGGTGGTGCATCGCCGGCAGCATCGGCTGGCCATAAACATGGAGTAGGTCCAGCGTCAACCTAGCGTGGGAGAGGGGGGGACCGACACGGCTTTCCGCGCTTTAGACCCGGTCATGGAGTTCCACCCGAGCCGGAGTTCCTATAGAGAAGAGAGCCATCCAATCTCTGGTGGCAATGAGCTTGCGAGAGCATTCCCGGAGATGTCCAAAACTATCAGCCCTGAGGCATTGGTGAGCCACGCAGTAAATGATCTGACGAGCCCATTTTCCTTGAGGTTTAGTACTTCAAGGGCGGCAGAAAGGTGCTGGCCCTGCGGTGGCGAACCAAGTTTAGTGAACTGGTTCTGCTCGAGCTGCACAATCCGGAGAGAGGAGCCATCGTTGGCGGAGGCATTGTAGAAGATCAAGGCCAGGACCGCACCTGAGAGGTGATTGCGAGCGAGTGCGAGCACTTGGAGGTTAGGCATCTCAGCAATGGCGGCATGGACAATGCCGAGGAGGCCATTGCCCTGTAGACTTAGGTGGACAAGGGAGGAGCAGTTGGCAAGTACAACATGGAGGGTGCCTTCGAGGAGGTTGCCATCGAGCTAGAGGAATGTAAGTGCGGGGAGGCGGCCAAGGTCGCCGGGGATGGTTCCGCGGAGGCGGTTGAAGGAGAGGTCGAGGAACTGAAGGCGGGGTGCGAAGGAGGAGAGGTTGACCGGGATGGTACCGGATAATGCATTGGAGGAAAGGTCAAGGTAGCGAATGTACAGGGGTAGAGCGGTGGGAAGTGGGCCGGTGAGAAGGTTACCGGCGAGGCTGAGTACTTGTAGCGAGGAGAGGTTGGAGAGGAGGTTGGGATGAAGTGTACCGAAGAGGGCATTAGACTGGAGAAAAAGTGAGCGGAGGCGGCTGAGGGAGGCGAGGGCCGGCTGAACAGGGTTGGAGAACTGGTGAGGCTGCCATCCTTAATGTCATACGCCTCATCAAAGACTGCCAAGCAACCTAAAAGGGAGGGGAGGCTGCCAAGCGCCCTAAAAGGGAGGAGACGGTGGCAGCGACAGCGGTGGAGGAGGGAAGAAGAGGAGGAAGAGGAGATAACAATGGTGGAAAGGAGAGAGAAAAAATAAACCTTATTTTAATTTATAAATAATAAAATAGTCCACGTAATCACCTATTAATATACGTAAACAAAGTCAACTAAATCAGATGTCACGTCATCGCAACGTTAGCCACGTAGGATATTTTTTAACGACAAGATCACGACCAGGGACCAACGTGATGTTTACAAATCTTTAGGGACCCAATTAACTCGAAAAAAAGTTGTGGGACCAATGTGAAAATGTCGACAAAGTTTAGGAACCATTTTAGATCTTTTTCTATTTTTTTATATTTTTTAGGAAAAATAATAATTTTGATCCCCATAATTTACTTGAATTTTGGTTTTAGTCTCTATAGTTTGCAAAATTTTAATTTTAGTCCACAGAATTTACAAAGTTGGTCCTTGCAGGCTCCACTTCAGCAATGTACAATCAGCACCTTTTATCTACGTCAACTATGTTTAGACCTCATGTGACAGTAGGATCAAATCCTAAACTGAAATAAAGTGCGAGGACTAAAATCAAAATTTTGAAACTACGAAGACTAAAATCAAAATTAGGATAAACTGTGGGGACAAAAGTATGATTTTTTTTTAAATATAAAATGAAAGTTAAAGATATTAAAAAAGTCGAATATAGGATCATTTTTTATATTTAGCAAGTTTATATACTGAATCAAATCATTAAGATAATCATAATTTTTATGATCGATCTAATTTTAGAGGAATGATATTTATGGTTAATTTCTAGAAAAAGATTAATATAAGTAGGTAGATATTAATCAGATTCCATAGATGCAGATTGGCAAAAATATTCATTTTAATCTTTATTTACGGAATACTCGTGGTTTGAGATTACGCGATAATGAATACCCACTCATTTAAGCGTGGGACCCTGACAGATTCTTCAGCGAACCACAATTTACATCCAATCATAAGACGGGTAAAGAAGCAGGTACACTTCAAAACAAAAAACTCCGACATTGATCTTGGAGTTCCGGCGGCAGTCCTCTGTTCTTCGATAGACGAGGAAGTGGAGCAGTAAAAAGATAGGAGTGAGAGTGCGAGACAACCCCTCCTTCCACTCTCGACTCTCGACTCTCGTTTCCTTTTTCGCTTACTCCAATACCCGTCCCCCCTTTCCGTGCCTTCGCCGCCGTTCGCCACCGGAGCGTTGGTCTATGCACCGTCTGACGTACGCATTTCACCCCCCTTTTTCTAGTTCTCTTTCGTTATTTCGCTCTATCGGTGTTGGTTTTGGCGGATTCCGACCTGGATCTCGAACCCTGGTTGGCCGCCGCACGATAGAGCAGAAAATTCAAGTCTTTGACTACAAACCTTAGCGGAGGACTAGTAGAAGTCCGGAGCTTTTTACCTTTTGCTTTTCCCCATACTTCAGTTCAAGAAAATTTTTAGATGTTATAGGGAATTAGCCAAAGTTTGTTCTTGTTGAGTGGCAAGGTTTGTTGGTTGTTACCAGTATCATTTTCTCGTTCAGTATTTCAATTCACTTATTTACTAGCTTTGATCTTGCCCTAGCATGATAGAATATATTATCTTTCCCTACCCCTCTATTAGTTTTCCAATTCTCTATATAATTATCATCTTCTCTAATCAAATAAGATAATGCCTCCTACTAAATCAAACAACGAGCGATCAATCACTCTAGCCCTGGAACAAAATTGATTTAATTAAAAGTTGCACCCAGATAGATGACTCCCTCCAGGTGGTATCGAACTGCTACTTACTCGAAGTGTGTGTCCCTGTTTTTCCTTATTTGACATGATAATCCTTCATGGGATGGGCTAAATCACTTAAAAGTTTTGTTGTTTTTTCCAGCTTTATTTTTTTAAAAATACTTTCATCTAGTATTCTTTGTTTCACTTTGTTTCTTATTTTTCTGTAGGTGAGGTCAGAGTAGGAACCAAAGAATGGCTTGTGTTTATAGATATGGCATCTTGGTGATCTGTCTTTCGATAGGTATATCATCTCAATTATCTAACTTTTGCTCTATATCTTAACTCTAATTAGTGTTACATGGATTGAACATTTTTTCACATATATTCCATTTTTTAGTAATTCCCTATTATTATGAAGTACATCTAAACATTTTTATTAATTTCAAAACTATCTTTTCAAAGTTTTATTTTTCATAATAAATGAACTCTTAGGTATTGGAATAGCCTTAAATATATATGCCTTAGAGTTCGGTAAAGTATTCTTGATTCTTCCAGATTGCTATCATACATTATCAGTAGATCAAATCCACATTCTTTTGAGTTTTATATTAATTAGACACTATAGCTTTTGTCTAACATATCATCAGCAGTTTGATTTGTTATTGAGTAATTCATGATGGCACACACAACATTGACCAATGGGTGTTGAATGTGATCCTTGTTACTAGGGTTGATTCCATTGCTTGTGTCTTCTAGCAATGATGACTATTTCCACTGTGAAAGAGTTGTGAGAAATTGGGCAGATTACTCAACTGAAAGTCAAACCAAAGAAGATGACTTAACACTAAAGGATATTTTGTTTTTTCTGCATATTCCAAGAACAGGGGGACGAACATACTTCCATTGGTGAATGCTTTAACATTTTGCATCTTGATCTTATTAGATTATAACTTTATCCAAGGAACCTTTTTGATATGTATTAAATCAATGACAGTTTCTTGAGGAAGCTTTATACCAATTATGAGGACTGTCCACGTTCCTATGACAAATTACGGTTCGATCCAAGGTAACTCTGTCTAATCCATGGTAATGCTAGCAAGAACTGGAATTTAATATTCTAGGTGATCAAACATTTCATATAAATGTTCCTTTGATGCATTTGTGTGATGAACATTATGTTCTTTCATTGTTTTCCTTGCAAGAATTACACAATGCTTCAGCAGGCTAAAAAACCAGATTATCTAATAGTAGATGGATCACCGTGAAGCCAAGTTTTGGATAGGATTTTTCACTAGATTTGATAAAAACTTTGGCAAAGTGTACCAAAATTATCAACAAAGTAAGTGAGAAACTTGTGATGGTTGTGTCATGCACAAACTAGCATAGCTAAGTTTAAGTTTATCATATATGGATATGAGAAAATAATTATATATGCACACACCTAATAGTAATTTAAGTTTGTATGATGTAGGTCCAGTTTTTGCAAGTACATCAAATAGACACATTTCGCTTTCAAGCCACAAAGGAAAGAGCTAATTAATGCTTCATTGAAGAGATCAAGAGACCACTATTACCATTGTATGATGTTGGTTGTCCCATTTGCTTCAAGTACCACTATTACCATTGTACAACCTCCACCACTAGGTATAGGGATACAACAAGCACTGCCATGAATTCCTCACCAAAATGAGGAAAGTTGATCTCAAATGATTGTAGTTGCACCTCTTCTTGGAAAACTTGTTGGTTGAGAGGAAGCTGAGTTTAGCTTAAAAGGAATATGCTTTAAATTCGTGTTTTTCCTTGTTAGCCAATGTCCTTGACATTAATGGTTGGAATTTGTTTGTTATCTCCATCAAGGAATTGATTGACTTCTTTAGGTACTAGTTGCTCTCGTTGTGAATTGATAGTTAGTTGTCGAAGTGTGAAACCTCCCCCCATATTGCTTACAAATTGTGGTATAACCTCTCCTTGTATAGGGTATAACCTCCCCCACAATAAAGATAAATATAAAAGTCGGGAAAAAAAAGTGAACCCTAGAAACCCTACTTAAGCCATCATGCTTTTGCATGTGAGGAAGGTATGATGCCACTGGCACCTTAGAACCTTAGGATTTTCCTGTATGCTATTGCTGGTACTGTAAATGAAGTGAGTTGAATCGTGTGTTTCCTAAAATATTAAGTTTCTATTCAAATGAGGTTTCTAGGTGAGTTATGTAGACTAATGCTTTTGAATGACAATGAAGACTTTAAGGGCCCATTTGGTACCCTCTATAAGCCTTCTGTATACTGATAATACTAAACAGTGTTTGGGAAGGGTATTAACTAATATTGCACTAAAAATAGTACTCAATAAGCTGCCATAAGCTATATTAGTAATTCACTCCCAAAGCTCTTCATTAGCCTGCACTAGAACCTTAATATTTTGGATACTCATTTTACCCCCGGCCAAAAATTAAAAAATAATATAAAATATTAAAAAATAATTTTAATTTATGAAATAGTTTTAATGATAAAATATATTATATAATTTTTATGTTATGTTATGTTATGTTATGTTATATATTATATATTATATTATATTATATTATATATATAATATATATTTATATTATATTATATTATATTATATTATATTATATATATTATATTATATTGTATTATATTGTATTATATTTTATTATATTGTATTATATTACATTATATTATATTTATATTATATTACATTACATTATATAAGTTAGACTAGTACTATACATGCTAGTACATGTGTGCACCAAACACTGTATAATAATAGTACAATACAGGCTAGTACTATACAAGTTAGTCAATACAGGCTAGTACTATACAATGTACCAAATGGGCCCAAAGTGCTAAAAAACTACAAGCAAGTCAAATTCAATGCAACACAATGATTTTAGAGTGGTCTGACAACCTTATCTACATCCACTACCTTGTCTCCACCAAGGATTTCAAACTCAAGCAAGAGGGTACACCAAGGACTTATCCTTCAACCTTGTCTCTACCTCTACACCAAGCAAACACATATACAATTACTAACACTAGGTCTGTCACACACACCTTTCAATCAAACAACAAGAGTATGAATGTATGATAATAAACAAACACAAAACAAGAGTAAGGAGCTTAGAAATTTTGCAAACTCAAATTAAGCTCCTCCTTGCTGCCCCTTAACCCTTCAAGGTCTCAAAAGACAATTCTTGGATGCTTGTATGGCTTGAAGAGGGATTGAAGGCTCAAAGGACTGATTCTGAAAGATTAGGGGTTTGAACTCAAGAATGATGACTCAAAATCACTTAGAATTACTCAATGAAGCATTAGCAACCTCAGGAACATGAAATTAGGAGTACATATGGAGGTGGCAAACGAAATGAGTCAAGGAGGTCGGCGAATGACTAAAAGAATGGCCGTTGCAGTAGTCAGTAACATGTAGGTTGATCGACCGGTCCACCGAAACTGCTACTAGGCAATTTGTGAATTTTGTCCAGTCTGGTTCAGTGTGGGATTCTGTTTGGTTTTTTAATAGATGGAAGACAGGGAATCATCACATGGGAGATCTTAAAGGTTTGTACATGAAAATTCAAAGTCCTAAAACTAATTCTTGATACACTTTTGCTTCAAGTATCATTTTTGACAAAACTTTCTTCTTGAATTCCATCAACGAACTCTGCACGTGTATCGTTCTTTATCCTGAAATAAACACTTGATAAACTCATTAGAAACATGTTTGTTATCATCAAAACAAAGATTGTGGCGGAGGTTGAAACCCTTAGGCAACATGCACGATATTGTATATTTCAAAAATCATTTTACTCATTGCAATTTCCCCTACTTTTAGCACTAGGCCTACAAATGAAGCAATTGGTTGATCACCAACACCATGGTGCATTGCATGTTGGCTTTGTTATTTTTGGCTGTAAAATTAAACATCAGAGGGTCCCATGGAAAAACTGCACTCTCATATCAAACTGTTAAGACTCTACCCCTTTTATGTAGGATTTTCTGATTTTCTCAAGTTCAAGGATGATAAGACCTTCCTTGAATGGATGAATCAATTGGCCCATTAATTGCCTTCAAACCTTCCTTGAATTAATTGCCTTCAAACCTTTCTTTGAATTAATTGGCTAACTAATTGCCTTCAAACCTTCCTTTAATGGCTGAATTAGTGTAACAAGAAATATTAGAGATCCTCAATTGAGACAATGGACTTTTTGACTGATGGCTTTATTTTTCATGTAATTCTTAACGCTCTTATACATGCATGTTACTTCCTTTTGTTTTATTGGTTTTTAGGTACATTAGAACTCTCGAATTTTAAAAAAGATCTTTAGCAGTCTGTTTTATTTTCTTCTGGTACTTAACACTAACAAGATGAATTATGTGGTCTAGCAAACCAAATTGCAGATTGGTGACCACTCATGATGACTATAGTTTGATGTCCAAATTGCCTAAGGGTAGGACCTCAGTTGTAACAATTTTAAGAGACCCAATTGATCGTGTATTCAGCACATATGAATTCTCTATTGAAGTTGCAGCTCGATTTCTTGTGCATCCAAATTTAACTTCAGTAATAGAAATGTCTAGAAGATTACGTCGAAAATCTCGTGCTGTTAGTACATTGGATATATGGCCGTGGAAATATTTAGTTCCTTGGATGAGACAAGACTTATTTGCTCGTGTAAGTATATTTAATTCCATTTGTACCTCGTGTTATTTTGTTGGGTTATAATGATATCACTTCTTTGTGCAGCTTCTCTTTAGGTAAATGCTGGCTGTTAGCTTACTATCTTGTTTTCAGTAGAATTATCTTACAACAGTTTATTAAAGCTGAGACTTGACTTTGCTGTTAGGTTGTTATGCGACTTGGTGGTTTGGCATATTTATTTTTTGTAGAATGAGTCTACATTGCATCATATTTAGGTCTAACTTTTGGTAGTTTTGGATGTTCTTGTTTTTCTATGTTCTATTTCTTATCATGTTTGAATATCTCTTTCTTTCCAAATATTCATTTCTTCCTATTGTCCCTCCCACTACTTCCCATCTGTCATGTCTCTCTGAGTTCTGCTCCCAATAAGTCAAACTTGAGTAAGGGACTAATGTTACTCTTAGTGGAAATCCAAATATCAATCAGTTGCCAAGTCATCATGATTGTTGCAGTCCTTTTCTTGAGTCTAAGCATTTTTTTGCTTTAGAATATTATTAAGATAAATGTGGAGATAAGTGGAAATAAATGAGGGTTTGTTATTTTCTTTTTCTAGACTTTTATTACTCCCCATCTATGCATTGATGGGAGGGTTAGGTTAATGTGAATGCTTTTTTTTCTCTCTCTTTTATCATTTCATAGCCTGGTTTGCTTCAAGTGTTACCAAGAATGGCAGCTGGAACTCCAACGTCGACATAGATAATATCTTTAGATATTAGATGTATTATATTGTGGTTTCTCACTGTTTATAGTTAATTTGCTTTAATGGTTTAGGAAGTGAATCACCTAATGTATGTGATGACTTGTCACACTGGAAGATTGGGACCAAAAACAATTAGTTTGTCTGGTTTAAGTTCAACCTTATGTTCCTAAAGTCGCTCAAACCCTTAGCACCTAGGGTGAAATATATTTAAGATCTTGTTATAACTAATTAACCGAAAACATGTCACTACTAACGATGCAGAAGCTAAGTTATCCAACAATATAGTAGGTTAAAAGTAATTTGTCTATCAAATCAAGAGAACATAGAGGTAAATAACCAATTATAGTACCAAGATAAACCTATCTTTCTTATGTCTGTTAGCATCAATCTATAGTTCATCCCCATTGCCAGCCACTTTGTTACCATCAAGTTGGGCAAGCGCCTTGCTAAAAAGAATTGCTCAAGGAATTGTGGCCGCTTGGCGGGGCAATAAAAGGGCTCCACCAGCAGGCCATCACAACTTTTATTTATTCATTTTACCTTCTAAAAGATATTAAGTAATATTTGATAGCACTTTTTTTAAGAATAAATTAAATGTCCAAACTCTCAATCTTTTTAATTGATGCAAGGATTACACATGATCTCAAGATGCCTTTAAAAGGCTCCAAGGCCCTAGCCTTTCTAGGGGGTGTTTGGTTCATGGAATGTTGAAAGATTGCCATACATTTAAAAGCTTGCAAGAAATATCACCAAATTTGGTTCATCACCTTGATAATCTAGGTGGGTATTCATCATGCCTTTGGGAATCACTAGTCCATGAATAATGGTTAAATAATTATCACTAAAGGAGGTAGTAATTTTACGTTAGTCAATGGAAATTGTTCTTATAAAATTAAAGACCATAATACCCTTTTATACTTTATATATTTTAATTGATAGATTTTGAATAACCTTCATTTGAGGTAAACTTAAAGTATTTTATTTATGTTGACTATGATGCTAACTTTCCCATTCTTTATCGGTAGTGTTCCAATACAATAGTACACAAGGGACATTTCAACCAAAATTTAGCTAGCTGCAATTAGGCAATACAAATTGGTAGATGGTTCATACTTTACAAGTATGCAATACAAAAAGATGATTAACACTGTAATAACCATACATGGAAATGTACAAGAATAGGTTGAAGTATAAAGATAAGAAATAGTTGATGAAGTTGATGAAGTTCAATAGAAAGCAAAAAGGTCAATAGAATGCAGTTGATGAAGTTCATCACAAATATAGCTTGTCCTAGTTTTCTGAATTGAATATCTTCTTATTGAACCTCTTTGAACTCTTTATAGATATTGCAATTAATACTCAAGTTATGACTATGGTTTGTAACAAATTAGCCTTTTTGGCATACAACAATCTTAAGGGTCTTAGTGATTTTAGATTTCACTTCTATGCATGGATATAGCTGATGCTTGGGTTATCAAATAAGATTCATTACTCAATGAAGGGTAAAAGGAAAAAAAAAAATTACATAGAACTTTATTTAACCAATACCTATCGATAGTCAATTGATTTTTTTTTATATGCATATGCATTTTACATGTAGAAAAAATGATTAGTTGGTAAGTCTTATTCTAAACTAAGTTATTGTCAAAAAAACTGACTTGCATAGGTCTTTTTATTTCTCATGAATCATTAAATTCGGTGATCTTGATCTCTGTCTTGTTAAACTAAATAATGGGAACTACTTTAAGTTTACTGAAACATGCTGACTTCAGACCTGATAGAATTATCAACGTTGTTATTTTATGCAATTAGTTTATCCTACATATTCAAATTTATAAGATCATGTTGTAAATAGAGTCGATGGTAATCTTAGTTTCTTTTTCCGTTGATTCTGTATGCATACTCAATAACTTTTCTCTTACAATTTTTGGATAAAATGCTTCTCAGAGGGATGCTAGAGAACTTAGGAGGCTCCAAATAATTGAAGAAAATAGTAATCCATATGACATGGAAGACATGGCCATGCCTTTGCATGAGTTCATTAATGATCCTATAGCTCATGAGCTCGTTCATAATGGAGCAACTTTTCAGGTATGATGCTGGGATTTGGAATAAGCTTATAATGAGTCTTAAGATGTTACCTTTCATCTTTCTATCTTTCTTTATAGTATGTCCTGCAACTAATGCTTCTTGACGAAGGCATATTTCTTTGTATTACAACCATTTCTTTTGCCCTGTTTATATAAATATATGATTTTTGTGTGTTCTTTATTTATGGTTTTTATATAAATAGAAGGAAGGAATTTAAGGAAACCATATTTGATCTCAAATGCTGTTCTGCATTATAATCAGATACTCAAACTTACTAGGTTATCTGAATTTCCTAAGGATTTAACCTTGATCATGAAATTGTGAAGTTATCAACTTTTAGAAATGGTTTGTTTGGCACCACTAAATTATAGCTTCACTGATCATTTGATGATTTATTTAAAATTCCTTTATAATTTATTTCTGCATGAATATGCTTTGCCTATCAAACAAAAGAAGAAAAGAACACTGTGCCCATTGTCCACAGTGTCCATATTTATCAGCTGACCTAGTTTGCACTTTTTATTAATTAACCTGCTCCTTACAACCCAAATTGTATTACTTGTTTTCTTTTGGTTCTCATTGGAGTTCTGTAAATTTGTCACGTGTGCATTATTAGTTCACTTATCATTGTTTTATTGTTCAAATTACTTCTTGTGGACACCATTCAAGATTACATGTACGGTAATCTCCATATTGTAACAGTAACTGAATATGGGACATTGCTCTAGTACCTTCCAGTTTCTGATATTTTATTTACTGTCAACTAATAAAATGTTTTTAATATAGTGGTTTCATACAATAGGTTGCAGGACTGACAAACAACTCATATATGCTAGAATCACACTCTGTGCGTGATTGTGTGAGGAAGCACCCAGAACTTGGCCACTTTGTACTTGAGGTTGCAAAGGTTTGTTGAGTCAAGTCCTGCATTTTTTCCATGATAGTTCAATTGGTACGTATCAGTCTTTGTTTTAACTAGTAGTGGAAGCTTCTGAATGCTACAGCATAGGCTAAATCATATGCTTTATGTTGGCCTTACTGAAGAGCACAAGAGGTCTGCTAAAATGTTCACCAACCTGGTTGGAGCGCAAGTGCTTTCTCAGTTGGAAACCGTGAACTCTGATTTTGAGCAGGCGACATCTAACAATACTGGTATTTCCAAGACTCCGTTCTTGTATTCATGAACTATCATGACTGTTGCATTATGCATATGCACATTATCAAATGATGCCCATATATGTTGTCATGTGACAACAAGTAAATTCCATGAGATTTAAAAAGTTGGCATCTCCCCATAAATAACCATTATAATTGTTGTAACTGCTACTGTCATTGATCAGTATATAAATTAAGCAGCCATTTAGTTTGTAAAACATTTAATTTTTGATTAATTGAGGAAATTGTAGTAGCATATACTATTAAATTGATCAACTCATGTTTGAACCTACGTATCAGCTCAAGTAATACAGTTCTGATTGGTGTGGCTTGCAGCCTTGAGGTAGTGCTCAAAGGCCTCTCCAGTCTCTACCGATATTGATTTTTGTTTTTCTTGTATGAGAATTTCTTGGAAAGCCTTATACATTTTTAACCTTAACAGAACCAAGCTCTTCGTTTTCAGATCCCGAACCTAACGAATCAAACCAGGTTGAGGTAATTCTAGATATACCCATTTTATTTCAGTATAATGACTCTCTTGGAAAGCTAATGAATCCTTTACATGCCTCCCCTTTCATGATAGGATAGCAGCAACCATACAAGCAACAGCAACGGTTCTTCGCCGCATCTTGAACTGGCAAGGGAAAATGTAATACACAAAAATATTTTGCTTATGTTTTTATCTCATTATGGATTTAGTACCTTTTTGTTTATTTTTTGATTGTATTAATGGTTTTAGTTCTTCATTGAAATTTTTTCATTATTCTGCCATCTTAAGTCACAACTAATGTCTTTACTCTTTACTACTATCGCTTATCAGATGACAGTTGACAAGTTGATGGAGAAATATGAAAAATGCATTTCCAATTTACGAAAATCCCAAGCAACTCGCCGCACTATGTCTCTACAAAAAATTGCTCCTGTGAACTTCTCACGCCATGTAAGTTGCCAAATATAGTTAGAAGTTATGAGCCATGATTGTTTGCTTTCATTCTGCACATTGGTGCAAGCTCCCATGAATTGCAGGTCTGCTGTCAAAACTCAGTGTGATTGATCTGTGCTCTTCTTTTCTACCCTTCCCATGATTGTCATGCTTTTACCCATTGCTTGTCAGAAATTATGTTTTCTAGGGAGCCAAGAACCATGGTCGCATAAACACAGATGCGATGGTTCTTTCTGATGCACAGTGCCTTTAGTCTCCCTTGCAATATAGCCTAGATGGCTAGATAACAAGCCTTAGGAAAGGATCATTTTTATCATTCTTTTAGTACTATTATTGAAAAAAAAAATAGTATTCAAATTTACTTTCATATTAGTTACACTGAAGTGTTGAGGAATAATTGAAAATTATCTTGTATAATGCAAAGCATGTCAGCTTGATATTATTGCAAATAAATCAATGTTGGATGTAGTTTTGATCACTTCCTGTAATTAGAATTTCTGATTGTCCGAGTAACTTTTTGTTAGAGTCAGAAACTGGTTTTTTAGTGCATGTATTTCTATTGATATTTTCCATTGCTATCGTTTGTATGGTTTTTTGCCATGAAATTAAAAGCCCCTATAGACTTGCTTGTCTTTCTTTCTTGTATTGGTTTATCTTTCTCATATTAGGAAAATTGGGACAAAGCTTCTCAGGTATTATCTGTCTATTTATCTACTAATCAATAAGGAAATTGAATTTTCAGGCACGCCTTTCTGTTCCTATTTCAATTCTGCAGCAAATTCAAAATCTGAACAGTCTTGATATCGAACTTTATAAGCATGCTCAGAATATATTCATGCAACAGCAGAAACATCTCATACAAAATGCCGACCTGATGGCTGAAATGGTTGATCTTAATTCCTCATTATATTAAATCCCTTATAATTCGTTTTCTGGCGACCTAATTCCAGAAGCAGAATACACCTTATATTAACCATATGCTCGAGAGGTTAATGTGGATTCTGTACAATCTAATTCATTATGGATCCTTTATTAATCATGCAGGAACTGCAGAAAGCAGCTTGTGGTAGCTTTCACGGGTGCTCGCCATGGAAGTTCTTGGTAATCATTCCATTGCTCATGATTGTTGTTCTCTTCATATTGTTTGTAAGAAGAAGAACTAATAAAGTTAAGAAAATAGGATAGAATGACAGAAAATGAGAGGAGAGTAAATTATATGTTTTATTGTAAGGGTTTATGGAACCCGTAAAACAAAAAAGTTACAGGAAGATTCGATATAATGATAAAGATTGATATGCTTTTGTTGTTCACCAAAGTTGTTAGATATAGTGCTAAATTGTCATCCGACAAAGGGGCTTATTCATCTGAGCTGATCTTGCAGCAGCTCACATTTAAGTGAATGGTTTTGTACTTGCTACAGACTCAAAGCTGATGAAATGGCTTAAGAGGAAATCAACCAAAGTTGGTTTTTCGTGTTTAAATGCAAAATATAAGCATGAATAGCAAATTGTAACAAATTTTCGTGTCTCATTGTTACACATGTCGGGAGTTGGGACTCGTGTGCGACTCAGCATCTCGCCTGTCCTCTCATGGGTCACTCGCCGAGTCCAAGTCTAGTAGTAAGCACGTAACGGGTCATGTGCGTAACATGCAGTTCTTTGTCGTAGCTAAGCACGTAAGGAATCGCATGTGACTGTCAGTCGACCTCTGCCGTAGCCCCAACACGTAGGGACTCACGTGCACGGCATGCAAAGACCTTTCCCTAATGCCTAGCATATCAACATTACATACATGCACACACCAAGGAAGACAAAATATTGGAGGCCAATGTTTACTCCCTAGCACTAGCAGAATCTATTAGATCATCTTAATAGAAAGAAACAAATAAAAGAACATCAACAGTACAAAAGCAAACATCATTTGAAGGAATTATGATACGAAAATGCCAAGACATCAATAGGAATACTCAGGAAACAAACAGAACCACAGTACCACATTGGACTATTGGAGGAGTGCATAAATGCAAATTACTTCAAAAATTCAGTACAAAAAGCTCACAAACTTAAGTTATGGACCACACAAGAAAATGAATGCTAAAAAACCATCCATACCATCAGTATAATGAATGTCAAACGAAAACCATGATGCCAAATCCCACAATAAGCATAGTTATAATACAAAACAAGAGTAGTTTGCAACAACCATCAAGGATGATAAAGTAATAATGTACTTTTAGTAGTTCTCTGTACCTCGACGACCTAGTCCTGTACTATCATGAATCATGAGCAATCCAGAATAGAGAAACAAACATCAATCAGAACAATTACAGTGGAAAATTTATCTTACTAGTATGCACAAGCTATCAGAGGGGAGCTCGTAAATGGTATTAAGAATGGATGAATAATGTGCTATACTGTTGCACCGCAGCCATAGCTTCCACTGGTTAGCAACACATTTTTAACCACACCTTCGAGAACCCATTTTCTCATCCTTGCTCAAAAACATTGCAACTAACTCCTAACCTATGCTCCCCTATGATCTCCATTTCAGATCATTTTGCATCATAGAAGAAACATTGAATGCCAATTGTTTTTGATAAGACAATAAACGTACCTTCTTTGAGATTGATACACTAATTTTAATATATATGATTGACTTTATTGTGTTCTTGCGCATCCTATGTTCATTCATGGTTGGCAGTGTCATGTATAGATGATTGAGTTCAATTTTCAAACCAGTCAAGGTTCTAGTTTGACTATCTTGATTATACATTCTCAGAAGTCAAATGAACACTAGAAAGGAATTGATCTCGACAAGTATATATTCAAATTGAAAGATATAGATTGGAAACTAGTACTTTTACTAGGCCACGAGAAAGCACGTTATTCTATTTTTAAATTAAGAGAATCAGTTAATATCTAGGAAAAAAAATACAAGATCTATAAGAAACAAGTATTTTGGAACTCATTGGGAGGTAAAACTACAAAAACTAATGTCTATCCTGGTATAGCACAATACTTAGGTTAGTTACATTGCATACATCTGCTGAGCAAGCTATTTCAAAAATTTTCTTGCAGCTAGATTCTCCAATTTTAGTTACTTATGCACCAACTATTCTATCCATTTAAAGATAAAAGCAATCACAGCTCTCTTAGGGTATGGATCAGTCTATAACTGTGTTATACCAGCTAAATCATGCTAACCAGTTCACACATTTGAAGATAAAAGCAACTACAGCTCTGGGTGGATAATGAACATAACATTCACTGACAAAGAAAAAATTAAAACCATACTACACATGAAAATATGTATCAAAATTCACACCTACCGACTATTATGTACTGATACCAACAAGCATTATATTGGAACATACAGTTGCCACTTATTTTATAGTTATTTCTTATTTAGTTATAATATAGAGGATGAGCCTTAGTACGACAATAAGAATATTCTATTGTGATTTGGAGATTAGGGTTTGAGTTACAAAAACAACCTCTTTTCTATTCAATGGTAAGGCATTCTACATTGACCGTCCACATAGTCTCCTACCCTATATTGGTAGACTAGGATTGTCCTCTTTAGTGATATTGGATGTTAGAAGTCAGTATACTGCTTGGTGCCTCAATACAGTAACAGTCCATCTCATGGTATTGGTTTCAGTACCAACAAAGGATTAACCCAACACTATAAAATTTAGTGATATAGCAAATAAGAGATCCATGGAAAAAAAGACTCACAAACACATCTAATCTACCAACCAACTGAAGCTAAACTGTAGCCAGCAGTGAAGGAGAAAACTTATCATGGCAAAAGAATACAATTACCAATTTTTATTTCCCCAAGGTAAAGGCAACAACAATGATATAGAAAAATAATACATTGTAAAGCTAATAAAGTTTAAGTCTTGATTCCTAGGAACATGCAGCTACATAAGTTATTGTGTGTGATTGTACTGCATTATCCACATGAACACTCTCATGCTAAAAGGTAATTGGAAAAAGTTAAAGATTTGACCTTAAATTAGATCAGGGAAAAGATAGAAGAAAGAAAGAAGAAAAATCTGGAAAGTTACAAGAAGATAGCGTTCTATGATCAAATCCTGAGTAAATTTTGAAGTTTCAAAAAGCAGAGATTACCCTGGCAGAATCAGAATTTAATTCCAATTTGAGCAACCAATCTTTTGCATACTCCTGATACGAGAAGACAAACAACAATTCTTTGGATAAATTTCAGCAGCCCATCACAGCACAGTTATACACGAAGCTTCCACAGTGCTTGGTTGCAATCATGTTCCACACAGGAGGCCCATCTTTGGGTGTCCATGAATTAAGTTCAATCATCCCTCCTCCAAGAACCCTCGGCCCTCCTATCACTATCAATCGTTCACCACAAGCCCTAAAAGCAAGGCCCCAACCATTCACTGAATCAGGCCTCTCAGGCAATCTTCCCAAAGTGACCCATGAGTTACTTTCCTTGTCATATTTCCTGACCTCCTTTTCTGCATAATCAGCTGCATATAGCTCATTATTAACTACTGCAACCAATGGTGGTGCACCACTGAGACCATTGAGTCCTACAGACATATTTGGAATGATCCTCCATGTTCGTTTCTCCATATCATATTCTTCGCCGCATGTCAAAAATTCAGTAGGACTAGACATTCCACCAATCACATAGAACTTGTTGTCCATGAAAACACCTGAACACATCTTCCTCGGTTTATTCATGCTGGGAAGAGTTTCCCAAGTTTGTGTCTTGGAATTGTAGATCTCTGCTGAATCCAATATTGAACCTTGAACATCTATGCCACCAGCTACAATAGCTTTCTCTCCAAAGCTGGCAGATCCAAACAAGCACCTGGGGCAATTCATTTGAATACCTTGGGACCAAGAATTCGTCAGAATGCTATACCTCAGTACTATATGGGAAATACGAGATGTATAGTCCCTTCCAAAAACAAGAAGCTCAGTGCCCACAGCTAATGACTCCTTATCAGAGCTCATGAAGAAATCATTCTGGGTCATTTTTGGAAGGGTAATCCAGCGCCCGCTATAGGGATCATATGCTTCCCACTCAAGAATGTTGCAGGAGAAATACACCCAGTGCTCAATGATTCCCAACTGCCTCCTTAGCTTGTAGAGCTCACCGGTCCGTACAAGGGAATTAAAAGCTCGGTTTAGGGATGCAAGGGAGCCATAGTCTGACCGAGAGCAATGAAGGAGGCACTTTATAGACATGTCGCGGCCAATTTGGCCTATAAGGGAGTTTGTATCAGAGCGTTGGCTATCATCGGCGCCAGCGCAATCAGATTTATCAAGAGGTGACGTTGTTTCTTCCTGCAAGGACGGCTCCGGATGATCTGTGGACTTGAGCTTCTTTACTATAGCAGTTTCACTGAGCTCTAAAGATTCCACATGTGGAGGGCGTTTATTGGACGTGATCTCGAGGAGATGGTAGGTCATGTAAGCCCACTTGGATTCTTCCTCACAGGCACACGGCAATGCTCTCGAGATCAAACAGGATTCACTCTCTAACATGTCTTTGGAAAATCCAGCCCTTCACTGGGAAGGAGCTTCTGCGCCCTCTCAAGCCTACGAATCCATAATCTGCTAGAGAGGACAATAGAAACATAACACCATCAGACAGCAAGACAGACAAATCATAAATCCCATATGCACCAAGCTCATATCAATAAAACTAATTCCAGGAGCAAATTCACCAATAAAAAAAACAAGATAAAGTATCTCAAAAGAAAGAAAAAGATTCAGAAAAGCAGATAGTCCGACCCAAAGCAAAGGTTTCAATCTTTTCGTGTTGTTAGGGAAGCAAAACACAAGAATGACCAACTCGCTTAATGTCAAAGAATATCTTGAACACGTAGAACCCTAGAACGAACGATCTCGGACGCAGATCTCCCAATTCTACCACATAAAAAAGTATAAACTTTTCCATCTTTTTCTCCTCCATAATCCATAGCCAACAACACAAACATCACCACCGAAATCGCATGACAAGGGCTTTCAACACATCGCACTATCCGCTAAAAGCCTCCAGTTTTTCCCGATCATTGTTAACACGCAAGTGCGGGGAGAGACATGGAAAGGTATCTAACAAGAAGAAAAAGAAAGCAAATTCGAAATTACTTGATGATAAGCGAGCGAGCGAAGAGGAGCAGCCGAACGATCAGCGCAAGACGAAATATTTGTGGGGTTGAATAGCAACAATCTGCAATACCTTCTCCCTCGAGTTTCCTACTCCGGTTCCTTCCCTCTTCACAGGGAGAGGAGAGTTATCTTCTTCTACTTGGATTCGGTTCGTCCTTGCGATCGTGTGGCAAGTGGTGCTCAAATTCACAGCCGCTCCGTCCACTTCGGGCTTCGCGAGCTGCCCATTTCTTTCTCCTTTTGGCTGCCTCCCGCCCCCCTTTTATTCTCCCCCCGTCCTCATTCCTTTTCTTTACCTTTTTCTTTTTCTTTCTTTTCCCACCTTTTCTTAAATATATTCTCCACTCTTTCTGTACTTTCACTTCATTTTTCTTAATTTTAATTATTTCAATTAATCATAATAATAATAATAATTATTATTATTATTATTATTATTATAGGAGAAAATAACACAGAAAAAATTATTATTGAGTAATTGAAATTGAAATAATAAATAATCTATAATCGAGTGAGATGATGAACATCCAATCATTGATCAAGTCATGATCCTTGAGGAGTGTCCCAATCAGATCATGGCTGGATTAGGGTCCATGGCCAGCTATCAATCCCCTGCACAGAATAGGGTGGTCCTCCACTCCACACACAAACACACCAACCTTTGACAACCCACAAGTTGGGTGACAAGGCAAATCTAATCTAATGGACCAAATTAACATTATGATTTCATCAAATTCCACACTCGCATGTGAACTTTGTGATCTTGTTCATATATAAACATCGACCGATTATGAATTGGTTGAGTTGGAAAAAAGAAAGATCATTTGCCTTCTCCATCGTACTACATGCATTATTATGATCATATATATAAATATAATTAGTAGGAGAAATCCAATTTCTCAATTCTCATGCTGCTGCTCGATTTATTCGAAGGGGTTGACTTTGGCTCCCTTTTTTTTTCATTTGAATGTCAACTCCATACATAGAGAATTTATGGAGGAACTTTGTGAAACAGGGATACGTGGAGTATCTGAAACCCTAATTATTAATCAATCTTATTCTTTTCTGATAATTAAAATGGTATAATTAGATGGAAATAATTAAATAATAATAATTGATGCTCGGAAATGACGGCGTCGGCGAATCCAGTTCTGAGAGAATTAATTCGATGCAAGATGCTGAGCTGTCATTTCTTTATATATTCCATTATAATTTTCTGCTCCTGTACTTTTTTAATTAAAATAATAATTAACATATAACCAACTCCATTTAATGTTCGATATATAATTAATTAATTGCCCGCAGAATTTAATTCGCACGTCAATTAAAGAAAGCCAAGTAATTAATTAGATGATATTATATATTAATTATTAGCTACAACGAAACTAAATTCAAAATTGCAACGACAAAAAGATATTTTTTATTGAAGAGATGATATTCTAGTGCAGCACCCAAAATAACAAAAATCAATTATCTTTCTCCTCCCAGAAGAATTAGTTGTATAGATAATTATAAAATTATATATATTTCTTTTGGAATGACAATATCCACGCCATGTGTGCACAATGAAGCATGTGCATGAATGTAATGTGACTTAGGCTCTAATTAATTAAGTGGAAAAAATAAAAAGAAAATTCCACGCAGAAATATATTATACTCAAATAGGTACTTTTAATATTAAATTAATTAATGCATCTCGTTCAAATTATAATCATTTTCATAAATTTAATTCAACTTTTAATTTATATCAATTACATTTTAAACTATCAAATTGATATCAATTCTAGCCCGACATCAAATGACGTCAATGCAACCGTTAGTTGCTGACGTCTGACTCGGCAAATTAAAAAATATTTCTTTTATTTGTACAATGACATCATGTAATAAAAAATATTATAATATTATATAAAAAAAAAAATTGATGTATTTATCTCAAACTTTGACCATTGTAATAAATCTATCCCAACCTTTAATGTTTCACCTTAATCTATTCCAAATTTTGGGATTGACAACAATTATCTCATTTAAAATTGAACTAAAATTTAGATTACGTTACAATTATAATCAATCCAAAAGTTCGAATTATATTTCTTTCTATTTTTTTATTAATTTCGACAATTACATTAAAAAAATAAAACTCTTATTTTTTTCACATATTCATATTATTTATTAAATTTTTAAAAATTTGAAAATAATTTTATAATTATCTATTAAAAATATATTTTTTAAAAAAATTGATTCAAATTTTGATTTTATTATTAATTTTATTATTTAATTATATTAATGCATTTAAAAAAAATTGAAATGCCCAAATTAAATCAATAACTTTCTTTTTAGTATTATTATTTATCAAAAATTTATTATTTATTCTTTTTATTTTTTTAATTCAATTCGGATATTGCAATTAAAAAAAAAATCAAAACATCCAACCAAATTAAGATCGTTTTGCTTATATTATTATTTATTAAATATTTAACATTATGATTATATTTTATTTAGTATCTAATAAAATTTGGCATTTTAAATTTGATTTTTTAAAGTTTTGTATTAATTTTTTATTCAATTCAATTATAGTATTTTAGAAAATAAAAATAAAAATTTGAACCAAATCAATATATTTTATTGATAATATTATTATATATCATACATTTAACATTATTTATATTATATTTAATTTATTTTAGTATTTAATTTTCTTCATAAAAGTTTTTTATTTTACTATAAATTTTTATTTTAAAAAAATACAAAATCTGAAATAAAATTTATATATAACGACTATAAATTATTTTTTGTGAAATTAGACGTGAGATTCTTCTTAAAGGTTTTTCGTATAATTTTTTAAAAGAAAAAAGAATTTGATGAAATCGAATATGAAATTATCGGATAAAGTGAGAGTTTTGATTTATTTTTTAAAAAAACATTTATCTTCAAGAATTATAATTATTGTCAATCCCAAAGTTTATGATAGATTATGAAGAAATATTGAATATTGGGATAAATTTGTTACAATGACCAAAGTTTGGAATAGATATATTAATTTTCCTATTTATATAATATTATAATATTTTTTATTTTGATGAATCAAATGTCACGTCAGCACCTAACGATTGCATTGACAGCATCTGACGTCGGTCTAGAATTGATATCAATTTTGATAATTCGAAATGTAGTTGATACAAATGAAAGATTAGGCTAAATTTGTGAAAAATGTCATAGTGTTACTTTACTAGTGTGGAAAATTAATTAACCCTAATATTTGAAAAGGATTTAACTAGTGAGGAAAATTAATGAGCTTAATTAGTTCCAACTTAGTTACTTTACTAACATAACTAGCTAGTGTTATCTAGTGACAACGAAGAATATGTTTATTTTATGGGATAGAGGAGGATACGATAAAGATATGACTTTTAATTTCTTATTTTTTGATGTTTAAATTAGAAAATTTAAGATTATAAGAATATAATATTAGTGTTATGTTAGATGTACACTAGATAAAAAAAGGGGAAGGCATATGGATAGAGAACCTATTAATTAAATTTTCAAAAAAAATAATGAAATAAAAATGAGGGCAGATTTAAATAGAAGAAAAATGAGTTAAAAGAAACAATAAAACTTTTCAACTATCCTTTATACATCTCTTTTTTTTTAAAAAAAATAAACTCTCTTTAATCATTTTAATTTTTTTAGATTGAGTTTGAATTGGTGCATTATTTAGTAATATTATAATAATAATTCACATTACCACCATATATATATTATCACATCCAATTTATCACTAATATAATATTACATAGTTTGGTATGTTTGATCACACATAGAATGGTATGTTTGATCACACATAAAAGATAATCTAATTATATATTTTTCAATTTCACAAATAATTATTAAAAAAAAATTAAATTTTGATGGTGTCTTGCATAAAGAAGAATGTATAAAATAGAACGATAATATTTAAATTTACGATTATCATTGAGTGATAATCCACATATCCACCTCTTACGGTGGTAATATAGATTATCGGAGCAATATGAATTACTGGTAAAATATCTGAACCAAATATAATAATGCGTGGATCCTAGGGCTGTCCATTCGGTTCGAACCGAACCGAACTGAATCGAATTTGCCCAAACCAAAATTTTTTTTATACCCGAATTCTAACCCGAACCCGAACCGAACTCTACCTAAACCGATTTAACCCGAACCGAAATTATTCGGTTCGGTTCGGTTTTCAACCCGAAAACCAAAATTTTAATTATTTTAATTAAAAATTAAAAATTAAAAATAATTACTTAATATCTATTTAAGTAATTCTGTTAAAAATTTAAAAAAAAATATTTTTTTAATTAATTCGGTTTTCGGTTCGGGTCAGTTCCCGAATTCCGAAAACCGAATCCGAACCAAAATTCAAATTTCGGTTCGGTTCGGGTCAAAGAACCGAACCTACAATGATTGAAATCGAACCGAACCGAACCGAAAAATTCGGTTCGGTTTTTCAGTTCGGTTCGGTGTGAATCGAACCATGGACAACCCTAGTGGATCCCGAAAATTTAAAAGCTACGTTATTATTTTTAAAGCTACATTATCGATAACATAGATAGATTCTCGAATACGAGACACCTCCTTATGTATAAGTAATGATTTGGTATTAGTAATTATGCTTAAATACGGAGATCAAATCAAAATCGACGTACGATATGGATATGTGTTAATTAATTTAATCCTTCCCATTGCATCATCCATTACAATCATACAGTTCTTTTCAATAAAAAATAAGAAAACCCTTGTCTGCTGTACTCATCGTTTCATTTTTTTTATCGACGAGGACAATAATTTTAGCCCTAATTCCAATAGTCAATGGTGACCAACTTGATCGATCAATTAGATGATGAGATAATTTTTCAATAGATAAATATATACTGTACTGACAATGACATCCTCTATGCAATTGCAAACATAGACGAATCAGAGAGGCCAAGAATCTTTCCAAGTTAATTAAACTAGCTTATAATCCGTTGATGATGATGATGCATGAATGCATGATGTAGAATATTGGGTTGAAGAACGAATTTTAATTGAAGGGGTTACTTTCATACTTTGTTCTTGAGCTCCCACTTTGTGAAATTAAAATAAGGTCTCAACTCTTCCTTTCATTGACATGAGAAATAATTGTTTATGAAAAATTATAATTTTTATAAATTAATTTTTCATATTTTTTTCTCGATAAGTACCAAAAAATATATTTGATTGATAAAAAATTAATTGATAGAATGTATAATTTTCTTTCGGAACATGTTTAATTGACATGAGTATTTAATTTCTAATTAAGAAGTATACATCAAATGATTAATATATTATTCTTCTTATAAATTTATATATTAATATATATGAAAAATATTTTTTTTTAAATTAATATTTTAACACATATACGTGAAATATAGTATAAATTTTTATTATATAAAAGTATAATTAAATTATATTTTAACTAATATAATATATAATTTACTATATAGGAAAAATTATTTTTTATCTAGAGTTAATATAAAAAAATATTTCGTTAAAAATATATTAAAATAAAATAAATAAGTTAAGAATTTATGAATTATTTAATCTCATAACGTTGACGATATAAATTATAAATTTAATATTAAATACAAATATAAGGATAAAATTATCGTTTTCTTTCAAATGCAACACATGAAGTGCAACTTACTTAATTCTCCCTAGATAAGTTACTTCTTGTGTTTTGCAAAAAATAATATTTCTTGAGAAAGTTGTACATAAAGTGTGTCAATCAAACAAGATAAAAAAATATAATTTATTGAGAAGTATAATTTTTTAAAAAGTATAATTTTTTATGAAAAATCGTGTCAACCAAACCACACTTGAAGTTGTAAAAGAGGTTGAACAAGTACGTGGCTAAGTAGCTTTAACTCAAGCAAGAATCCAAAAATAATAATAATTAAAAGCACTATGAGGTGTGGAGTAATCAAATAAATGAATAATTAATACCGGTAGAAAGCTACTGCTCTGTAAAATAAATAAAAATTACAGAATTGAGATGTCTAATTAAGCATATATGGATATGGATATAATTAATATTCTTCTTTTTGTTCTTAATGCACAAATATTAATTTTTGATAAAGTAATAAAATAATTAATGGGAAATATATATAGGAAATGAATGGTGAATTAATGGTCAGCTCTCCACCATTATTCAATTTCCTTGCACTTTTGCTTATTCTCTCAAGCACAAAGAAGAAGACTTGAGAAGACATGGTCATGTGGTGGTGCACTTAATTAATTCCATCTCATTTGCTTTAGTTGGGCTTTAATTGGCTATGCAACTTGTGCCTAGCTTGTGGATATATTATATATATATCCACATAATTGGCTCTACATTTTATTATATAATTAATATCCAAGTCAGCTACTAAAATTAGAGGTTCATATATATATCTCACAAAAGGAATTTGGCTAGCTTAATTAATTATGTATATGCACATATATAAGATCAAATTGTGTAGTTAGCTCACCAACAAGGCAGCAAGCTAGTTTAGGTGGATGAGCTGGCATTGTCTGTTTAAGCATGCATGTTCACTCATTATAACTTTTCTTTTTTTCTTTTTGTTTATCCTAATTCTGGTATGTTATATATATATTCTCCTTGATAAGGAGAGGCCTCATAGTTTATATTTTTAAGCAATTGAGCAACATTGAATTTTTATTATTTTGAATTAACAACATATAAGAACTTGCAAAATTTCTCTTACCAAAATTACAATCAATTTTTTTGGTGTACTTTGAATACTCTCATATGTTATTTTAATAAAAAATAATAAAGAATAATATTTTATTTTAGTAAGTACAACTTTATTTGTCTATGTTGATTTTTTTTTTTTTGAGGACTTTCAGAATTCATTTTCTCCTCACACAGAGGTCTTGGGCAGTGTTGAAAATATATGAAAGTTAGAGTTCTAGGAGGAGAAAATGAAAAGATGAGGGAGAAAACTTAAAGAAAAATGTTTGAATTTTATTATAAATTTGGCTGATAAAGAAGAATGACAATGAGGACGAGAAAGATGCAATGCAACCCTAAAGGACATACGTCAATACAGTTTGAGCATAGGCAAAGCAACATATTTTTCATGTTCAATATATATTATTTCACTATTAATTTAAAACAACGTGCAATGTCATTTAGGTCTTGTTTATTTTATAATAAAATATAATTTATCATGATATGATAGGATATGATTTTATATTTGGAAAAACTTTTAAAATCATGATATAATATGGTATGATAATCTCATGATTTTAAAATCATGAATTTTGTAAGATTTTTAAAACCACCAATTCGATGATTTTCCATGATTATCAAATTTTAATACCTAAAGTACTCATCAAATTTTCATATATATTTTTTATCCGTCGGTCCTTATTATGCTTCAATTTCTTCTTTTATTCGTTGGTCCTTATTATGCTTTCATTTCATTTCTTTTTTTTCCTTTTGTAAAAATTTTATGTATTTAATTAAATCTAATATTTTGATTAAAAAAATGAATTTAATATAATGTTACATGAATTTTTATATTTGATGATATTCTGATTATTTTATCATTTGAGGAACCATATCATACCATCAAACCAAATAGAAATATACTATTTAATCGTACTATACCATACTATCTTTCCAAACGTGATAATAATAATTACAGTACCATGCCATACAACACTATACCATATCATATGTTATTAAATCATGCTACACCTATCCAAACAATGCAGGGTATAATGAAAAACTTGGTCGTTATTTTTCTAATTACGACGAACACACACGTACAATATATCTTGTCGGATCAAGTAAAAATGATAAAATTATATAGATATTAAAAATTTGATGGCATTGGTTATATTACAGTATAAACAGCAGTCTTTGATGATGAAAACAAATATTTGGCACAAGATGGAGACATACATATTCTTCTTTGGAATCTATTTCCAGATTTGGCAGACATGTATATATGCTCTCTCTATATATATAGCTTGAAAGATGATCGAAATGGTCATACCAGGCGGGATGGTCTGCAAGAAACCATCGCGTCTACCAACACTATTCTGACGAGCGCGTGCTCGTCACCGAAGGTGCACAGTTAGAACTGCCATTCATAACTGATCAGAGTTATGAAGTTTTGGTACAAGAGGGACTCCAACACCTGCACATGGGTATGGTAATGATCCGATTGCATACCTTGCACCGACGAAGCGCAGGCGTAAACGCCCTAGTACTCCTTCGTGATACTAGATGGAACGATGACAGAGCAGTCATTAGTTCTATGGAGATCGACCTGAACACTGGCACACAACTAGCATATGCAGCGCCAGACATCACCATTAGCATCCACGATTTCCGGGAACACATACAATTGGTGATACAGACCCACGGTTACGAAGGATGGCAGGGAGGCGAGAGTAATCTACTACTCTCACGATCTTTAATAGGGAGGCTTTCTAACACAAGCCATACGAATTTCAGGTATAATGTTCGAAACGTTGCTGACCACTTAGCCAGCAGAGGGATCCAGGCGATCCCTGGACAAGTTCTAAGAAGCAGGGAAACATCGCCAGAGCGGCGATAATTGAAAATCTAGATCTGCCTGATGACTGGGACGTATTATCAGTGGATCTCGACGAGCCAGACAGTGACGCCATCTGCTCACTCTCCGAGGGAGAGTCTGTTTCCGAACTCACATCAGCACTAGCCAAAGCGGATTTCCCGTACGAAACAGCATTCGTAATAATAACCGAAGAAACGGTGATGACGATATCGGAGAAAGATGACACTATTAGTTGGAGAGCTGAAGTTACTCTGTGGGAGCATTCTGCCTCGTCCATATTTTTCTCTAGTTTGGTGGCGAAACCCATCTCGTCTTCTGTGTCTTCACTCTCATTATCATCACTCTTTACAAACACTCTTACAACATAGTCGGAAATTAACAAACTCTGCAACTTTCTTCAACAAACCGATTTCACCCTTGGTATCAGAGCTTCGGTTGCATAATTCCACAGGTACGAACTTCTAGTTAATTTCCTTAAACTCTGCTATCTGTTCTTGATTTATTAATACACACACTAGGAGGCCAATTCGAACTAAGGTAGGCGATAAAGGGGATAACAGTACCCGCATAAGGAGAAGATTTCCCACACTTTCGTAACCTTAGCAAGAACTAGCTTTCAAGTTTATGTATTCTTAGATCTTTGAACAATTTATGAGTGATTGGAACTTAACTGCTGCCAGTACCGTTTACAAAGAAGCATTAAAGGCTACAGAATCTCTCGGCACTCCTGCTGAAGGGTTCATTAAGCCAGCCCAAATCACCACCAAACACTCTGAAATTATATTCAAACAATTAAATACACTCATCCAACTGACCTGCAAACTTAAGGAACAAGTAGAAGAACTATCAACTGAGGTTAAGCTACTCAAGCTAGCCAAGGACAAGGCTAGCCCTGCATCTATTTCTGATTCAATAGAAGCTCTTGCTAAAGATTTACAGGGCCTAAAAATTGGAGACAGAACAAAACCTTCACCAAAACCACCTGGTAAGATATACGTCTACAAGGACCCTAAAGTCATCTTTGAACAAGAGAAGGAGAAAGCTCGCAAAGTCCATCAAACATGACTACCAGAACAGAAGTCTTAGCACCCAGACCCTCTATCTCAGGAGATAACAACCGTCAGCCTACAATCGATGATCAGATACGAAACTATCGACTAACAAGCAGGCTACGACATGAGCTACAAAGAAGGACCAACAGTGGCACCCGAAGGTCCGATTTCCAAAGGAGCTTGGAATCCAGGCTTGAACCCAACACGGAGCTAGCAGTATGATGATGGCACACTGACACACATCACCATATATCTCACTTTCCATTAATTTTTCTTCCTAGATATAAAAGACACTAAAATAAACGATAATGCAATTACATGCTTTCATCAAATTCTAATTTTCAAGGAGCTAATTAATTTATTTAACAATATATTTTATAATTCATCAAACTAACCTTCCTAATCATATAATTAATACTAGATTCTCATATGATTGCACTAAACCCCTCGTATAGAATTATAATTATCAACCATTTATTTTCTTCAGTAAAAAACAACAAATTAAATTGGACATCATGCAGTGGCTACAAGCTTGTAATGTTAGGCTGGGCCGGGTTTTTCTGCTCAGTCTTTTGGGCCGGATTGTGAGTCGATCTCATGAAAATATTATGAGGAAAAGTATATTTTTCTTTGTGTATTTTATAATTTTTTAAACGAGATTAGATAAAGGTAAATTAATCATGATTTAATTTGCTTTGACAATCAATGCAATCTTATGAAATGAATATGATTAATTAATTAATTAATTAAACATGTTTTTATTTATGGGAAAATAAAAAATAGATATATATGATTGACAAGAGCTAGCCTAGGTAGCTGTGGATGATGAAAGGGTATGTCATGGCTAGGTTTAGATGTGCTTCGAAGGGGCCGGAGATGATGAGATGATGCACTTGATTGTGTTCATATCACGTCTATAATTTGGTGTATTGACCCTTGACGTATATTTCAATCCCTATGTACTCGATCTCCCGTTGTCGACATTTTTATGTGTATTTTATTATACATGAGTTTTGTGGTCGATGTTGGATCTTATTTGCCGACGACTAGTATTACTAAATAATATTTAATTGAGAAAAGATAAGGAGTAGTTCCGTCCCATTTCTTTATGTTAATTATAATAATATATATATATATATTTCTAATCAATATGCTCATAGATACTCCATCTATATTCTAATCCACTGTCGAGTGATTTGGCATTAAATTAATGGTAGGAAAGGTAACGTTAGATTTAGACATGGTTTGTCTAATTTGAGTGAATCGAGTGATTTGGCATTAAATTAATGGTTGGAAAGTTGATGTTTGATTTAGACATGGTTTGTCTAATTTGAGCAAGTCAAATATATTGCATGTCATAATTAAGCTTGGTGTTCTCTTGCTTAATTTGATCCCAAATATATACTTATAATCCATTAAATTAATTAAGGACGTATAAAATGTATATTAAATAGGATATAAAATGTTGAGGGCGGATTGCATTGCATTGTGTTGATAATTTGATGCATGTGAGATACTACTGGAATAATAAGCATCAGCAACGGTCTAGGCCGTGGCAAGGCCGTTAGTGAAAGTCTGTTACTAAGCCGTTGTTGTAGGTCATCAGCAACGACTTTGAGGTTACGGCCCAGAAAATATGATACACTTTCAGTAATGGCTTTCCCACGACCGAAGGGATGCTTGCTCTGGTATGACCTGAGATGTTGCGTAGCATAGTATGGATCTCCGTTATCATCTGACTCTGACGCTCTATCATCTTACTCTGATGCGCGACCGTCTCCTCCAGCACTACTAGAATATACCACATCAGCCACGGGCATCACCGACGGCCGCCTCGGCCGTCAGAATAATTCACGATTTTTTGACGATCGTAGCGGCTGTGGCTGATGTAACTGAATCAGCCGCGGCTCGCATACAGCCGCTTAGAGCCGTCACTCATAGTTGATGGCGCGCACGAGCGCGAAATAAAATAAGTTATTAGCCAAGGCTTAGCGAGGGCGCGAGAGCCATTGGTGATATGAATAAGTCATTAGCCACGGCTAGAAACGACCATCGCTTATTAGTAATGGCGCAAACGCAGCACAAAAACTAAAACAATCTAAATCAACGACTTAGAGAGGGTCAGCCGTCAGTGATATTAAAATTATGAATCCACGGTTTTCCAACGGCTGAAGAGCCGTGGGTGAAAAATACTTTTTATTTGCGTTCGCGCCCGACCCTTCCTCTTTCCCCCGCTCTCTTCTCTCTCCGCTAGGGCTGTCCATTCGGTTTAACCCGAACCGAACCGAAATTAATCAAACCGATTTTTTTTCATACTCGAATTCCAACCTGAACTCGAACCCGAACCGAATTATGCCTAAATCGATCTAACCCGAATCGGAATTATTCGGTTCAGTTCGATTTTCAATCCGAAAACCGAATTATGCCTAAACCAATCTAACCTAATTTCGATTCGGTTCAATTTTTAACCCGAAAACTAAAATTTTAATTAATTCGATTAAAAATTAAAAATTATTTTCTAATACCCATTTAATTACCTAGGTTAAAAATTAAAAAAATATTATTTTTTAATTATTCAGTTTTCGGTTCGGGTCGGTTCTCAAATTTCGGAAACCGAATCCGAATCGAAACCCAAAATTCGGTTCGGTTCAGGTCAAGAATCGAACCTGCAACCACTGAAATTGAACCAAAAAATTCGGTTCGATTTGAACCGAACACAGGACAACCCTACTCTCCGTTGTTGCCGACGATTTGTCATCGCCGATCGTCATCGCGCCACACCCTTGCCGTGCCGCTTGCTCCCTCGCCCTCACCGCGTCGCCTCCCCGGCCCTCTCCCCTTCTCTCTCGCCCAGACCGCCGCCCCTCTCCCCCTCGATCTCCGTCGGCCACGTGCGTCGCCGCCGGCTGCTCCCTCGCCCTCGCCGCCAATCCCTCTCCCCTCTCCGCCACCACCAAGTGAGTTCATCCCCCTCCCCTCTCCGATCCGACGCCGATCAAAACCCTAGGGATCCGGCCGGCGCCGACCAATATTATATATATATTATTAATTTTATTAATTACCGTTAATTACTATTATTAGTGATTAATTAGATTTATTTACTGTTAATCACTGTTATTAGAGATTAATTAGTTTTCAATTAGATTTAATTATTGTTAATTAGATTTAATTAGGGTAGAATAAATATTAGGATTAATTTTAGTTGGGTGTAATTATAATTATGAAATCATCCACTTTGGACTCGCGCTAGAATCGTCAATAAAGGATGGACTCGCGTGTGCCGGAATCGTCCACTTTAGACTCATGGCCAAATCGTCCACGGTGGACTCGCGTCGTAATCAAGACGAGTTGATACGTTTCACGTATGCATCGACGAGTCAAGTTTTAGTTTTGCAAAATCTTAGATCCGTTCGGGGGTTGTATGTTCGTGTAAACGAAGTAAATGATCTTTTATACGACATACAATCCTTGAATTGTCTCTAATTGGACAATTTCGGAACATGGTTATTTATATTGCACTTAGTTTATTTTTTTAGTCATTATTCATTTTTAAATTTTGGTTTGTATCTCCCTTGTTCTCTTATACGCGCCCAGATGATATGCGTATTTGGAGAACTGTAGGGAGACGCTGTCGAAATTTAAAATGAAGTTAATGACTAAAAGAAATACTAAGTGCAATATATATGAATAACATGAATCCCGAATGGAATATAACCATCCCACCTAAAGACATTACCTAAAATATTGCAAACTTTTTGACAGAACATGTCAGGCGATCGAAGCTGGATGTACCGACGAATTCATCGTGGAGCTATAACGGACGAATTTCAAGTAGGCGTAACTTACTTCTTAAATTTTGCCTACTCGAATGAAAAATTCCTTAGTGGTGATAAAATTCGATGTCTGTGCCGAAAATATTCGAACATAAGATTTTTGGATCGAGAAACTGTCACACTGCATCTGTATACAAAAGGATTCACACCAAGATATTTTGTATGGAATTGTCACGGGGAGTCACGTCAAGTCGGGACGTCGAGCAATCCTGTTGTCCAAACTCATGGTGAATATTCTTCTACTGGTGTTTCTTTTTCCAATCCACCTAATCCTTATAGAACAATGATTCTGTATAGTCTTGGAGGACAATTCCATTTAAATGATAATATTGAGTCAGTTACTGAGACAGTAGTGCCACCAGATACTACGACAGTTGAAGTCACTAAAGAACAACCTGCGATACAGATTGACTTGCCGAATAAGGAGGCTGCAGAATTTTACGAGATGTTGAAAACTACCGATGAACCGTTGTATGAGAATTGTCCTAATTATATAAGATTTTCGGCAATGACACAACTCCTAAACATCAAGTCCGATTGTAATATCAGCGGGATTGCGTTTGATCGGATTGCAGGCTTTGTCGACTCCACCGCCTCCACCGCCGCCATCGCCGTCATGAGATATTGATTAATTGTATTTTGTTTATATTTTGATAATTATTTGCCTCCGGTTTGAGGCTGAGATTGATGATATTTATGTAAAACTTGTATGTTTGGTTTCAAATGCATGTGTATGATATTTTCTGATTGTAATATGTGATTGAAAATAGGTTATAGTCGATATATCATTATATACAGGGATTTACAAATTTTTTAATTTTTTCAGTTACATGATAACATCTTTAGCCACGGTTTACCGTCACTAAGCCGTGGCTGAAAGCCTATCATAAATGGTTGATGGCCTCAGTAGGATCAAATATCACGGTTGCTAATAGTATCACCGACGACTCCTAGCCGTGACTGATGATTTTAAATCAGCGACAACCCACGAGGCTGTCGCTGATGATTACGTATGACGGCCGAGCTCGGCCGTCGCAACACATCTGAGACGCGCACATCAGTGACGGTTCTTTGCCACAGTTGACGCTGTCCGTGATATTCGTCACTGACGGTTCAGCCACGGCATCATCCATCGCTGATGACCATAATTCTAGCAGTGCAGTGTCCTTATCCTGCTACTCTGATCATAACTAGTCTTGGAGGTGGACAACCGCTCACCAGCGATCGAAGGGATTGGTGCCCCAAGTGGCCCTAGCACGGCTCGCGTATGACCACTATCTGCAAAGCCATATACGCGGCCGTGGTCCCAGCCACCTGTAGCCTCGACCCACGCTCCTGCGTCAAAGTCCTCGGGGGTGCCCCCGCTGTGGGCGAAATGACGACACTAGAGGGGGGTGGGTGAATAGTGTGTTTACTAATTCTATTTACCTAAATTCCAATTTTGATCGTTTGATAACTTGTTTAGGAAAGATGCAATTATGCGATTGAATGCGGAAGCAAGATAAAGCAATTAAGCACAAATAATTTAAAGCAACGCAAACACAAGATTTATAGTGGTTCGGCCCCAATGCCTACTCCACTACTAAGCACCCTGCTTAGGATTTCCAAACTAGTTTTACTAGATTAATTTACGTTTCCCTTACACAGAGGACTTTTCACTTGAAGAGTCTCATTCTCGACCTAATGTACTTCCACACCCGGAAGTCTCCTCCTTCTTATCGAGAGCACTCTTCCATCTCAACCCTAAGGGACAACTAAACTAATCCTAGTAAACACTAAGTTTACACAAGTGGCTTTACACCTAACACCAGGTAACCACTTCCAAATTCAGACCTAACAATCCTAGGTCTGTCACACGCAAATTCAATTAAAACGTGTTCAAATAATAATAAAGACCACAATGAAAAGAGCTAATAATAAAACAAAAATAACTACTCTTTTCAATCCTTGTAGCCTTCAACTCGTCAAGATATAGAGCTTGATCAAAACCCGAGTTGAGAAGCAAAGCTTGTGCGCTTGTAGAAGAACTCGACAGAAATCAGCGTGCGCTCCAAAATAATCTCTTTGAAGGCTTTAATCTCCTTTTAAATGCTCAATAAAAATCTGTAGGAGTGAAGGAAGAAGAATAATTGAAGTATATGAGGGTGTATTTATACCCTCGTGAAGAAACGACAGCTCAACGGATAGATTTCTATCCACTGCTCTTTACTCTGTGGTCGGTCGACCAACGGGTCGATCACCCAGACGCAAAAACATCAATCCCGATCTTCGATCGATTCGTCGGTCGACCGACGTGATATGCGTCTTCGGGTATCAGCAGGTCAGTCGATCGACGGGTCGACCGCCTGAGCTACTACCCATTTTGGGCTTCCATCGGTCGACCACCCGGTCGATCGAAGTAGCTCTGCTACTTTTTACCTTCATTCTGTCGATCGCCCGATCGACCGAACCTAGGCTGAAGTTTATTTCTTCAGCCTATTTCTTTCGCGTTTTGTTTCCGGGTTCCGGCTTTCAACGACCATCAACTTGGAGAGCTTTTAAGTGATCTTTGAGCTCGTCCAATACGTCTTTGGTGCACGCGTCGCTCTTCGAGAAGTTTCCGTGACGAACCCGAGCGCGACGATCAATGTCCTTTCGATTTCTAATTTCTTCCGATTTATACAATCGAGGACATCGAACGCTAATTGATATGGAACCTGAAAAATATTCTCAATGAAATCATTAGTCTCATGTTTGTTATCATCAAAACCGAGAATAAGACTTAGGTTGAAAATTTAAAGCCAACACCCGCTGTTGGACGAAATGGCCACACTAGAGGGGAGGGTGAATAGCGTGTTAACTAAATTTGTTGCCTAATTCCGGTTTTATTTGTTTCTTAGATTACTTAGGCAATTTACGAACGAATGACTAAATGCGGAAGCGATAAAAGATAAAGCAATAAATACAAACACAATATCAATGCTAACACAGTGATTTATAGTGGTTCGGCCCTAATATCTACTCCACTACCTAAGCATCCCGCTTAGGATTTCCAAACTAGCTTTACTAGATTATCTTGTTTCCTTTACAACGAGGGCGTTTTCACCGGAGAGTCTCCGCTCTCACACCGAAGGCACTTCCACACCCGGAAGTCTCCGCCTTCCTACCGAGAGCACTCTCCCACCTCAATCCTAAGGATAACAAGAACTTATCCTAGAAAACTACGTTTACACCGATGGAATTAAGCCTCAAACACAAAGGCAACCACCAACTCAATCAACCTAGCACTCTAGGTTTACACAAACTTTAAATACAATGAAATAAACAAAAAATACACAACTTAATGGAGAAATAAATAAAACAACTTATACTTAGCTCCAAACAAAGTTTCCTAGCTTCCTCTTGATGTCTTTGATGGTGAATCAATGAATTCAAGGCTTGCTCAAAGAGTTGAAAGATCAAAGCTAGGGATTTTAAGAGTGATGGCTCAATCAAGCTCAAAGATCATCAAAATATGGCTCAAAGAAGTGTAGGAGTGATCAAAAGTTGTTTAAGGAAGGCTGAGTTTGGGTATTTATAACCCTGCAACGGAAACAGCGCGACAACGGGCGAAAAACTAGCCATTTCCGCCGTTCGGTCGCATGCCGGTCGATCGTCGGTCGACCGACCGACCGATCGACCGCTCGCCCGCGACCACTGCCTCATTCTCTTTGTGCGGTTGACCAACGGGTCGACTGCAGACATAATTCTTGTGATATGCAATCCAGTCGACCGATCGGTCGACCGACGTAAGTCTTCCGCGAATTCTTCACCAACTTCGGTCTACCGACAGGTTGATCGAATGGCTACTGCCATTTTTTTGGCATCATTCGGTCAACCGAACTGCCTTCTCCTTCGGTCGGTCGACCGAACCTGGGCAGGGCAGTTTTCTTTGCTTGGTTCATTTTCTGGTTCCGTCTTCGCTAAGTCTACTTATATAACATTTATTAACCTTAAGTTAATAACTTTAAAACATAAATATTATATAAGAATTACCCCCCATTTGGTTTCAATAAAAATATCTAAAAAATCAAAATCTAGTTTTTGGGGTATAGTACAAATTTTCGGAAAATAGAAATTTTCTAACTTCCCCGGTCAAGTATGGATAGGCTAAAGACTCCCAAAAAATCCTTTAAAATACCTCATTATCTAGTTTCTACCCAAGGAATAATTACCGCCATTTTTTATGTTAGAAAAATATCTAGGTCATATAGCTCTCCAAGGAGCTCCCTAGGTTATTTCAGGATGGTCTCTGGAATTTCATGATTTGGAATTCGGGGATGGTTTTTAGGTTCTTATGCATCATAAAGAGGATTTACAATATAAACTAGACACCCTAAACCTAAACTCTACTTTTTGAAGAATCCCGAGCGTCGACGAGCGTCCTTGCCGATTTCTCCGATTTCTTCAATTTTTCCGATCGGGGACGTCGAGCGCTAACCGATATGGAACCTGAAAGATTTCTTAATGAACCATTAGTTCCATGTTTGTTATCATCAAAACCGAGATTAAGCCAAAGGTTGAAAACGTTAAGCCAACACCCGCGCTGCATCACCATATGAGTGTAGGTCTCATACTTGAGTTTGATTTTTTTGTTTCATATTTTTCCTAAAACTTAAATTATAAATAAATAATGAATAATTTAAACAAATATACTTATCATAATGATTGCAGCGCGGTTGCCCATGTACTCCATCGTCCTATGTACTTGACGGTGAGTCCGCCCAAACACCTCCATCGAGGAGGGTCGCTGGACAGTCCTGTCGTTTATATTTACAAAATAAATACATTAATTAGTACACAGAGTAACAAATAAAATATATAATTAAAAGTAAGGTATAATACTTACCATATGACTCACGTGCACTGCATATCCTTCAGGTTGGCTTTATTCTGGGCACATTGTTGGCTTTAGGTTTTCAACCTTAGCCTTAATCTCGGTTTTGATGATAAAAAACATAGAACTAATGATTTCATTGAGAATATCCTTCAGGTACCATATCGGTTAGCGTGCGACGTCCGCGATCAGAGAAATTGGATAAATCGACAAGGATGCTTGTTGGCACACGAGAATCTTCAAGAAAGGGAGTTTAGGTTTAGGGTGTATAGATATATATGTTGTAATTCCTCATCATAATGCATAAGAACCAAAAAACCTATTCCGAACCCCGATCATGAAATTCCGGGACCGCCCTGAAATTCACTAAGATTAGGGAGCTCCTTGGAGAGCTATATGACTTAGATAGTTTCTTGAGATAAAAAATGGCGGTAATTATTCCTTGGGTCAAAACTAGATAACGATGCATTTTTAAGGAATGTTTGGAAGCCTCTAGCATACCCATACTTGACCCGAAAAATTAGAAAAATTCCGTTTTACACTAGATCCCAAGAACTAGATTTTGATCCTTAGGGATTTTGATTTTTTAGATATTTTTATTGAACTCAAATAGGGTATAATCCTTATATAACATTTATGTTTTAAAGTTATCATGTTATAAAGTTATTTAACTTAACATTAATAAATGTTATATAAGTAAATGCAGTGGTGAAAACGAAAGCAGAAAACCCAAGCAAAGACCCAGTCTGCCCAGTCCAGACCAATTTCGGTTGACCGATCGATCGACCAAATGGCGGCAGAAATAGGCTGAAGCTAGCGGTCGACCGACCTGCGAGCAACCGCGATGCAAGATCGCGTCGGTCGACCGACGGGTCGACCGAAGATCGCGGATCACGATTCTTGCGTCAAGTGATTGACCACCCACAGGGAAAAAATGAGCGGTCAAAGGACCGGTCGATTGGTGCTTCGACCGACGCTTCGACCGACGCTTCGACCGGCGGCTATAACAGATAGATTTTTATCCGTTGAACAGTCGTTGCTTCACGAGGGTATAAATATAACCTCATATGATTGTTTTAAGTCTTCTTCCTTGATTCCCACAGTGATTATTGAGCATCTAAAAGGAAGATTCGAGCATTCCAAGTGATTGATTGAAGCGCGCCTATTCCTCTGTCGACTTCATTCTTCAAGCGCCAACTGCGGGCTCAACTCGAGTTCTGATCAAGCTCATCCTTGACGAGTTGAAGGATACAAAGGCTTGCAAAGGAGCTTTTATTATTGGTTTATCCTTAAGTTCTTTTGATTGTAAATCTTTTCTGTTATTTAAACTGTTTTATCTGTGCGTGTGAAGACCAGGTGATTGGTCTTGTGTGTGAAGTGGTATCCTTGGTATAGAAGAAGTAAAGCCACTTGTATAATTAAACGTAGTTGTTATTAGGATTAGTTTAGTTGTCCCTTAGGGTTGAGGTGGGATAAGTGCTCTCGACAAAAAGGCAGAGACTTCCGGGTGTGGAAGTACCTTAGGTCGAGACTGAGACTTTCCGGTGAAAAGTCCTCGTGTATAAGGGAAACTCAAATTAATCTAGTAAATCTAGTTTGGAAATCCTAAGCGGTGTGCATAGGTAGTGGACTAGACATTGGGGTCGAACCACTATAAATTTCGTATTTGCATTGCTTGATTGTTTTTATTGATTTATCTTCTTATCGCTTCCGCATTTAGTAATTGAATTGCAAATTGCCTAAACTAATCTAAAAATCGATCAAAAGTGGAGTTAGGCTAATCGAATTAGTAAACACACTATTCACCCCCCCTCTAGTGTAGGCCATTTCGCCCACAATCCTCTTGCTCGAACCTGCACAACAAAAATAAAATTCAATATTATATTATGATACAAATGAATTTGCAATAATTCATAATTCATGATATATTACCGCTCCCCAATCACACGAATGAATCTACGTGACTCTGTGGCTGGTGGAGGCTATCACCTGTTCGGCCCACATGGCCGCCTGCATCTCGAGGCACTAGCTGCAGAATTTTAAATTTTTTTGGATGATATACGATTCAGATATTGATCATTCAACAACTGCGGTGTTCTTTACTTTTTTTCTTCAAACAATTCATGTATCTTTCAAATAAGTACATCCACCGATATTAAACGGGGTCACCAACTCGTGCCTCGTATGCCAAGTGTATCGATAGATGCTCCATCGAGTCAAAGAAGGCGGGAGGGAAAAACTGCTCCAGCTTGCATATAATTTTAATAATATTACTTTCAAGTGCTGACATATCTTCGACTCGAAGGACATTTGCACAAATATTTCTAAAAAATATACTTAATTCAGTCAACGGACCCCAAATATTATCAGGTGGAAGATCTCGAAATGCGATTGAAAGCAATCTTTGCATGAATACATGGCAATCGTGGCTCTTCATCCCTGATATTTTGCAATCATCGACGTTCACACATCGAGATAAGTTTGAGGCATATCCATCGGATAATTTGAGTTCTTTTATCCATTGACAAATATTTTTGATCTATTGTTTATTTAACACATACAGGGCCTTCGACTTCAGATATCGTCCGTTGACCTCTTGTAACTCCAACTCCGGTCTCATACAAAGTATTTTTATATCATGTCGGGCTTTAACATTATCTTTAGTTTTTTCGAAAACATCCATCAAATTGTTGAAAATATTATCAAACGTATTTTTTCAATATGCATGACATCCAAATTATGTCGAATCAGTAATGAACTCCAATAGGGCAAATCCCAAAAGATACTTTTTTTTCACCCAGTTATGTGTTTGACCAAAGCCCGAACTCTTTCATTCCAACCAAACACTATCTCTGGAAGTGCTGAAACACGTGCTAACATTTGTTCACCAAACAATATCGGTGGTGGCTCATCTCTTTTGACTCTGCCCTTAGTAAATTTATTACGATTCCTTCGATACTGATGGTTAGCCGGTAGGAATCGACTATGACAATCAAAGAATGAGATTTTCTGTCCGTTCTGAAGACTGAATGATTTAGAGTGTTCCATACAATACGGACAAGAGAGTCGGCCGTGAGTGCTCCAACCAGACAACATGTCGTACGCCGAGAAATCATTGATTGTCCATAAGACCGCGGCCTTTAAATTGAAGTGTTGCTTGCTTTCTATGACAATTATAAGTGACAACTTACTCAGTCCACAATATTTTTAATTCATTTATCCAGGGTCTAAGAAATACATCAATTTCTTTTCGCAGACCCTTAGGACCCGGAATAATCATCGAAAGATAAATAAATTTATCTTTCATACACATTGACGGTGGTAAATTATAAATTGTTAGCAACACTGACCAAACTGAATAAGGAGTTGCATAATGACCAAATGGATTAAAACTATCTGTGCATAATCTCAATCAGATATTTTTAGTATCCCTAGCAAATGAAGGATAACATCTATCCAAATATTTTCATACTTCACTATTGGATGGATGAGTCATTACTGTATCATCACGACTTCTTGTATGCCAACTCATGTAGGGGGTCGTCTTTTTTGACATGAATAATCTTTGAAGCCTCGGTGTTAGTGGAAAATACCGAAGCACCTTAAACGGGATATTTTTTTTTGTCGAACCGATTTCTTCTCCTTGTAACGAGGATGTTGACATATAGGACATCTATCCAACTACACATTTTATTTATAATATAAAATGTAATTATTTTGGCATGCGCATATTTTTTCGTACCCAAGCTCTAATTTTCTCATCAATTTTTTAGTCTTATAAAAAGTTGACTCAAGCTTATTATCAGTATGTAGCATTCCATTAATCAAACTGTAATCCGATCAAACGCAACCCTGCTGATATTACAATCGGTTTTGATGTTTAGGAGCTGCGTCATTGCCAAAAATCTAGTGTATTTAGGACAATTCTCATACAAATGTTCATCGACAGCTTTCAACATCTCGTAAAATTCTGCAGCTTCTTTATTCGGCAATTCATTCTCTACCGTAGTTTGTACTTCTGTGATATCAACTCCTGTAGTATTTGGTGGCACTGACATCTCAGTAACTGGCTGATCGACATTATCATTCAGGTGGAATTGACCCCCATGACTATCAAGTATCATAGTTCTATAGGGATTAGATGAACTGGATGAAGAAACACCAGCAGAGGAAGATTCACCATGTGTCTGAACGACAGGATTGCTCGACGTCCCGACTTCATGTGACTCACCGTGACAAGTCCATAGAAAATATATTGGTGCAAATCCTTTACTATATAGATGCAAAGTGACAATTTCCCGATCCAAAAATCATCCATTCAAACAAATGTGACACAAACATCGAATTTTATCATCGACGCTAATGAATTTTCGATTCGAATAGGCGAAATTTAGGAAGTAAGTTACGCCTAATCGAAACTCATTTGTTAAAGCTCCACGATCAAGACGTCGGTACATCCAACTTCGATCGTCCAACATGATTATGTCAATCAATGACAATTTCTTCAGTTAATGCCTTTAGGTGAGATGGTCTTATTCCATTCGGGATTTATGTTATTCATATTGCACTAAGTATTTTTTTTAACCGCTAACTTCATTCTAAATTTCGGTAGCATCTCCCTACAGTTATCCAAAAACGCATATCATCTGGGCGCGTATCGGAGAACAAGAGAGATGCTGCCGAAATTGAGAATGAGTTAACGGTTAAAAAAAAAAACTAAGTGCAATACAAATAATTATATTATCAAATTATCCAATCAGGGACAATTCAAGGGTTGTATGTCGTATAAAAGATCATCTACTTCTTTTACATGAACATACAACCCCCGAACGGATCTAAGGTTTTGGTAAATCATATCCGACTCATCGATGCGTATATGAAACGTATCAACTCGTCAGATGGATGATTATTTTCTAAATATTTCGAGTCAATTCGAGTCAATAGTGGACAATTCCGACGCTAGTCCAAAGTGGACGATTTCGGCGTGAGTCCGAAGTGGACTATTTCGGCGTGAGTCCGAAGTGGACGATTCCAACGCGAATATGCCATTTATTTAAAACATAGCATTTATTTTAATTAACTAATTAACATAGCATTAATCTATACATTAATCTAAAACATAAAATTAATCTAAAACATAACATTAATCTAAACAGATTAATCTAAAAATTAATCTAAACCCTAGCTAATCTAAACAAATAATGAACTAATTAAACCCTAACTAATCTAAAAATTAATCTATCAATTAATCTAAAAATTAAACACAAATTAAAATTAAACCCTATTTCCGGCGCCGGTGTCCGACAAATGTTGGACACTGGACAATGCTCAGGGTGCTGGCCGAAACTCTAAATATCGAGTTTCAGTTGGTTCTACAGTAAATGGAGAGTCATTACGACGCGTGACTTACCTGGAGCAAGCGACGACAGCAGGCGGTGGCGGCGAATGGCTTTGGCGGTCGAGGACAACGAGCGACGACGACGGGCAGCAGGGATCGACGACGGCAGCAGCAGCAGGAAGAGGAAGAAGAAGGAGGAAGGGGTGTGGCGATCTGTCGACCTTTATAAACTTATCAGCAACGGCTCACTCGTCCGTTAGAAAGCCGTTGCTGATAAGTAACATCATCAGCAATGGCTCACTCGTCCATTAGAACACCGTTGCTATTAAGTATTTTATTTTCGCGCCGCGAGCGCACGATCGGCTCAAGAGTGATGGATGTTGTAGCTGTAGCGCGATCGGCTCAAGAGTAACAGATGTCGTAACCGTAACTAAACCGTTGCTAATGTGATAATATATCTGCAACGGCTTGAGCGATCGTAACAAAGTCATTACAGATACATCACATCTGTAACGACTCGAGCGGTTGTAAGAAAGTTGTTGGAAATTACAATGGCTTGAACGGTCGTTGCTGATAGTCGTTGCTGGAGAATATATTTCTAGTAGTGAGAGTGGGTGTAAACTGTAAAGTGTTGCTTTGAGGGTATCACTATCACATTAGCAAGCAATCTTAAAGCTTGGATGCTTTCCTCAAAAAAGCTAATTATCATTATTGTGCAATCTTAGATGCTTTATCTTCCAATCTGTAAAGTTGCTTCTTGTGTTAACATAAAATCAATGGACCCAGTTAATTTCCTCAACCCTTATTAGGACCACACCACTTAATTATAGTACTGAACAAAGATCAAGCTCACTTGACTCTGTATAGTGTATACTAGATAGAAAGTATTAACTCTTCTATTTATTTAGTTATATATGTAGATGAATAAAAGAAAAATAATGTGAAAGTAAGACATATAATTAACCACTATATACCTATCATTTTTAATTAGTGTGTTTGTTTGGATTTATCAAATTCATGTAGCTATATATTTGTGAACTACGTACATATCTTCTCCCACTCCGACTTATTTGGGATTTTTAAACTAACAATTAAAATTAATTAAGATTGCAACATACGCTGACAAAGGTCAATTAAAAATATATCTTTATCATTTAGAAAATACTTTGAGGGGTATGCACATGTAGTTGACCCTTCCTAATTGGGACAAGTCGACAACAGATATATATTTTCAAGTATACGATCTCCAATCATCATCATCCAATACAATATACTACATGTCTCATTAATTCATTGTCATTGCCTTTGTCTTCCTCCTCTTCAACATATATCCCTACTGCTTCTTACTTCCTCAGCTCCCCCTTTCTATAGCTCTATATAACCCTCATTTCATGCTCGATCATACATACTTGCACTACTTGTTAGTTTAATTCTTCTCCCTAATTTGCCTCCAAGAATATCAAAGTAGCTAGCTAGCATTCCATAGAAAACAAAGATGTCAAGCAGGAGATCTCGTCTGAGACAATCAAGCAATTCGAGTATCACCGATGAACAAATCGCCCTTCTTGTATCAAAGCTGCAAGCTTTGCTCCCCGAAAACCGAGCTTCGAGCTCTCACACGGTATCATGGAATTGCCAGAATTCCTTTGCTTTCTTTTAATTATCTGACCATGTATAATTTTATGCATCGATCTTTCGGAGAAGAAATACATTACTAGATATGTTAATGATTGATATCAATTAATGTCTGCTAAATGTTGCCATAGGTGTCGGCAGAGGTCCTACAAGACGCATGCGATTACATCAAGAGCTTGCATCAGGAAGTGGATCAGTTAAGTGAAAGGCTTGCGCGGTTGCTCGCCATGGCCGACATGAGCAATGCTCAGGCTGAGCTCCTTCGAAGCCTTCTTATGCAATTAGCTCGCCGTTCCTAGGCCTTCTTCTTCTTCTTCTTCTTCTTCTTCTTCTTCTTCCTAAGAGGTTGTATGCACACAGTACAAGTCCACGAGTACTGTGCTATATTAATTGAAGTACATCTATATATATACTTTATGGTTGATCTTGTTTACTTTGTAATCTATTTTGATATCATGGGTACGTGTATCACAGTGTTGTTTTTTTAGGATGTCAGATTATTATCTAGTACAATTGAAGATCTGTGTTGGATCTTGTATTGCAAGTTCAAAATCCTGCCAGAGATTTGGGTTTTTAACATTGAAAGCTGTACACTTTATAGCTGTGAATTAATTAGAAGAAAATACTGACACAGAAATATAGCTGCCAATTAATTAGAAGAAGATACTTGGAAACAGAAACATCGATCGCTGCCAATTTTCCAGTTGAGATCTTGACTACTTTATGATATTAAAGAGGGAAAGTCTGTGGTAGATTTTCTAGGTGGAGAATTTAATGTCTTGTAGGAAAATGATAACAACATATATGTGGAGATGCAACCATGTAGTATTTTCACTATTTTGACTCTGACACAAGGCAGGAAGATCATAACATAAGTCTTTTGAGTTAAAGATGTGTATTGCTGGTAAGTTTTAAATTGATTCACAGAATAAATATATATCCAATTGATAGAAGAGACTGTAAGAAGCATAAAAATAATTAGGGCAAATAGTTATGGTTATAAATTTTAGCTCAGAGAGTGTCCTAGGTGATTTAAAGGAGGATGGATAAAGTATTAATTTGAACTTTATAGAGAAATTAATGAAGAATTCATAAGTATAGAATTTTGATTAAGTTACAATAAATGAACCAAACAAAGCTTGCAATTTAATGAGGTGGTAACCCAAACTTCATTATAAGGCCAGGCTCAATGAACTGTCTAACTGGTAGTCATGTTCAGTCATGCCCTTGTGTGGGGAGTAATCTCCATTCATCCAAGTTGAACAACATGTCTCTGCCCAATTAGAAGCTGTAATCAATGGGTATATTTCTGTTCTTGGTCTTGATTCTTTTGGTGATGATTATGAATCTATGATAACTTGATCTTAAAACAATGGCCATTTCCACCATAATTCAGCATAGAATTCTAAAAAAGATGACAATATTTCTCTTGCTCCGAGGAATGCTCAGTCTTCAGTCTTCTTGTAAATCTAGAGCCTACCATCAAATTGTTGTAAAACAAGGTGAGAATATTCAATGCAAAATCTTACTAAGTTCATCATTTGATATTTCGACATCCAATGAAGAATTGTAAGGCTGAAATTTACTACTGAAAAATAGATGCCAATGTTAGCATGCAAACATGAAGGCAATTAATTCTTCACACCCAACATGTCCAGCACTTGTTCCAGACCGAGCTGAAACTAATTATTATACAAATTAATAAGGTGGTTGATATTCTAAATAATGCACACACAATGATCAGGTTGTAATGGCTTCCCACTAATCTGAGATACTCCAACTAGTCCTTGTTACAAGTGTCTGAAATACCACCTTGTTGCTGGTTATTATTGGCTTATTGCTTGTCCCTACTTCAAGTAAAGAACAGAAATGTCATTCACTTTTAGGGAATTACTTGAATCTACTACTTCTTGCCAGTTGACGTTGCAGCATCATGAACAGAATTTAGAGTGACAGGCTTTGGAAATTAGTGAGGAATAATGGCCTACCACCAATCAACAACCAAGCATGAAAAACTACCAAACACTGCTGAAAGCCTGAAACAGAGACAAGGAAGATAAGGACACGTCAAAAAAAGAAAGTAGAGAATTTGTATTACTTCAATCTTATTACACAGTAATTGACCTCTCTGCTGTGTCTTCCTCGCTCAAATTATACCAAGCGGAAGAAAAGGAAAGAAATCATAAGAGGATGATGGCGATGAAATACAACTGAAAAAGAAAAGACATAGTTGAAGCTAAATATACCTTTCAAAAATCTATTTTATTCTATGTCTTGTTCTTGTCTTCCTTCTTTTTTTCGTCAGAGGTTTCATCAGCTCCTCTCTATCACCTTCATCTGCTACTGTACATATAGTGGCATTTCGTCGAACACCTTCAGGTGAACACCAAAATCAACTGTGCAAGCTAATACTAGCAGCAAAGCGGGCATCGAACGAGACCGTTCTCGTTGCATTCCGGGCACCTGCGAAACCCTCCGAAGTCCTCCTCTTCCTCCTCCACGTACACCTTGCAGCTCCCCGAGCAGGTCTCGCAGGGGACGAACCGCACGTCGCCGCACCCCTTGCATGCCGCATGACCGCCTCCACCGCCGCCTTTTCCCTGTGTCACCATCTCGCAGCACTCCAACAACTTGCCTAATCTCCCCACCTCATGCAGCTGCCTCACCTCGTCTGCCCCGCCCAAGTAATTGCCGTCGGCGAAGACCCTGGGCAGCCGGTTGCCGCCATAGCCCGGCCCCAGGATGTCGATGAGCTCCGCCTTGAATCCTGCGTGCATCGACACGTCCCTGTCGTCGATGAGAACGCCGTATCCTTTGAGTATCATGCTGACTGCCCAGCAGTCCTCGTAGGTCTTCCGAATGCCGCGGAGGCTGGTGAAGTAGAAAACCACCTTCCCCTCGCCGCTTGGCGGGCATTTGTACGAAGGCGCCACCTTTGCGGAATTAGCGTTGCTGCTGGTCTTCCTGGCGTCGATCTTTTGTTGGAACTCGTTGATCCTTGCTCGAACAGTGCTGAGGGATTTAGGAACTTGAACGTCGTGGCCATTTGCCTGCTCTGCTGCTCGTGTTCTTGCATGAGATGGCTTCTTCTGGTCCTCCTCCACCACCACCACCTCCTTGTCCTCCAGTTCCTCCTCCTCTTCGTCTATGTCGGACTCAGGAGGTTGATGGCTGGAAACGGATTGGCGCTGCGGCGATAGGTCGTTGAGGGCTTTACGGAAGGAGGACAAGATCTCCGGGTCAAAGTCTGAGAAGACAGAGTCCCCCGGGCTGAGCTGCATCCATTGCGGCTTTGGCGAAGAGGAATTGATCGAAAGCTCGGAATCCGGCGATGAACAGTGGGCATTCCGCGAGGTGTGGAACGAGAAGGAGCGGTTGACGGCAGTGGTGGACGGAAGGAAGAGAGGGCTGGTGTCTTCGAGGCCGGCCATGAGCTCCCAGGCGTTGATTACCTCGGGCTCGTTGGGCGGGGTAATCGTCGGGGTCCTCGGAATCCGGCGCCCGATCATCTCAGACCAGGTCCTGGCGCCGCCCAGCTCCTTGGCGATGCCGGCCGGAGACGCTCCCGCCGCCTGAAGTTCGCCGGTGTTCTTCGTCATGACCTCATCGTCGGAGCTGAGGTCATCGCGGTCGAGCACCAGTGAGCCAAGGGTGCACGAAGTGAGGGCGACGGAATGGTCTCCGTCCCTGCTCCAGCGATGGGCAGTTGCAGCTGCAGCGTAGTTGACCGGGAGGGACTGACAGCGACCATAAGGACCAGGGCTCCGGCCGCGACTGCCGCGGAGCTGCTTCGAGCCTGTGCAACCCATGGGGAAGGGTAACAGGCGAAATCTCTGCGCAAATGTCGATCAACCGAAGCAGACAAATGAAGACAGGATTCAGCACCGCTTTAGGAAGCAATTGAGATTCCGTCGGTCTCTGTGTTCGTTCCGAGATCCAAAAAAAGCAATCTTTAGGAACATTCCCGGAGACTCTTCTTTTGCAATTCTCGATGACGGACGAGGAAGCCCAAATATCGATTGGAGCGACCAAAACAAGAAACAAAAACAACCAATTCACGATCGAAAATAATAAAATCCAACACTTATCCGCAAGACAAGAATAAGGGGGAAAAAAAGCAAGATTTGAATGAATTAGCGAAGACCGAAGAGATCAACGGAGGGAAGATGCATTAAAACTAAATTCCTACGTTGATCCCCGGAACCGATTAGAAGAAACAACTCCACAACAAAAAAAGGAAATCCAGAGAGGTACGGCGATCAAGACGGAAGGAGTCAAATTAGGAAAGAATCAAGTTGCGAACAGCTCATTGAGCCATTGGAAAGAGAGGGGAAGAGGGCGTAAAACAAACAAAATAAATTGACGACGGAACAGGTCAGGGAACTACAGAGATTGCAAGTCCATGGAGTTGACAAAGGAAAATAATTATAAAAATAAGGAGAAGAAGAGGAAGAAATGGTCATTCATCAGGGAAAGAGCGAGGACAAGAGGCGGTACCTGCCGCCCATTACGACGAAGAAATCAAATGCGCACAGGAGTCAAACGGAAGAAAGCATCAGCTACCTTCTGCGGAAACTTTCTTTGACCTTCTTTCCAACACATTCACCGACCACATCTCTGTCTCTATTAATACACACAATTACCCAAACAATTTCCACATAGGCGGTCTCGCCGAGACCTCCGGGAAGGGAAAGCAGCTGCAATGCACTCCAACCTCCTTCCCGGATTCCAAATTTCCAATAGCCAACGCTAACGCCACTTCGGGGAGCAGGGGAAGCAATAAAGGAGCAGGCAAAGCTAACGCCGACTCGGGAAGGAAGCGATCCACCGAAGATTGCTCACGTGGCGAAGCGCGAAGGGATCAAGACGCGGAACGGTGGATCGGTGAGTGTAGGCGCGCGATCAAAGAATGAGTACGTGCGGGGTCGGATAGTGGGTGGGGGTTCGGTTGTCTTTTTATTATATTCAATTATACATAATATTTTTTTATTTATGTCCTCTAACGCGTACGCCTACGTGTGAGTTTGCGCGTAGGAGGGTGTATTGCGGAGAATACTAAAAAATGGAGGGGCGAGAATAAAATTTTGCCGGGCAGGCGAAGACAGGAGCGCACGAACCGACCCCTGTCCAGTGACCAGTGTCCACATTAATATTTGTGCATTAGCTGTGATCTATTAATTTAATATTTAGTTGATCTTTCTTCCATTATTATTTTAATATTTTAATATTTTTCTTTATCAAAATTTCAGTAAGCCTGCTAATGGTCTAACTTTGAAATCAATTTAATGAAAGATTGAACCGGCCATCTTACCGGAATCGGATAGGATTGGCATTAACTAAACCGGCTCAAGTCCGGCCCACCATGGTTTTTAGTTAGTCCCGGTCGGCTGTCACACTTCGTTAGCGGAGTAACGAATGCGAGCGCACAACCGCCTCATTAATTATCTGTGAACATAAATAGATGTTGGATTAATAGAGAAGGGTTTTAGGTTGCCTAATCTATCAATTAATATATCCTTTTATAGCAGTTTCAACTTTTAATTAACCTGACCGAAGACTTTAATGCCAATTAACAATGTTCTTAAAACTGAATCCGATTGGATAAATTAATCAATTTCCAATATTATTTGGAGTTTGATGTAAGTACACAATTTAATTTGAAACAAAATTTATTTCCTGTTATATTTAATTTTTCAATTTTCCAAAGAACAAAAACAGGACAATATTTTATTTTGTGGAATGTAGGTCCAAATTCACGCGATGTAAACTGGTCCCTTAAATAATTTGTCTTCTTATAATTCTACGCATCTCCTTCTATGTTATTTCGCGTTCATGATTAGAACAATCGATTTATTTTAGCTGTTGATTCTTTGTCCCATCTGAATTATTTTAAATATTTTTATCTATCTAATGCAAATTATTAAATGTATCTTAAAGTATTGGGTTGCAGTGGATCTTTCAAACATCTAATTTTGGAATGATATATGCACCAACTAATCACTTTGTAGTAAATATATGGGTTAACCGTGGATACACAGTTGATGATAATATATTAAATATTGTCTAGAGGTCTAGGGTTCAAATCCTAGTATGATCACTAGGGGTGACCGGTCCATTGGGCAAAAAAAAATTGGTCCATTAACTTCGGTCTTTCAAAACCATTAACCGTAAATTAGTCCATTAACTTCGGTTAACTGCTATTTTAATTTTGATTTTTTCGATTCGATTAACTAATAAAAAAATTTAACCTACAAATATAATAATATTATGCAAATTATGTAGAAAAATTCAAACAAATACCGAATTCTCATTGAGAAAAAAAAAATTCTGTATTTTTTTTATCTTATGTAATTTCTTATAATTTCTTTATGATTTATAAATCATTATTTAATATATATATCATTAAAAATTAATAAATTATATCGAACCGATCGGTTAACCGAAACCGATGGACTTTTTACCTGTCGGACCGAAACCAAAACCGAAAACCGGTTTTTCAAAAAATAAAAACCGAAACCATAAAAATCGGTTCGATTAATCGGAAAAACCAGTTCTGTTTCGGACCGGTTTTCCGGTTAACCGAAAAACCAATTCTCACCCCTAATGATCACCTATATATATATATATAGGTAACTAACGTAATATATTTCGATTTTTAGGTAGTATTTGATTGAATGAAATATGTGAGGAATAAAATTTTATTTATTATATTTTATTTATTCCCTTGTTTGATTGTAATTTATAGACAAGAAAAATATGGGTCATAAGGAATAGATAAGGAATATTATTCTGAATACTAATATTATTTTTTACCTCAACACAAGGAATAATATTCTCTATATATTTCTTATATATTTTTCTATATTGTCCGTCAATATTTATAATATTACATGAGAATAAAAAAGTTTAAATTATTTAATTAATTTTAATAATTACATATCTTAATAATTATTAAATATTATTTTAATAATTATTTAATGTGACGATCGATAGAGATTAATTCTTAAACAAAAATATAATTTGATGATTAAAATCAAAAACTTAATCACGATGACTAAAATTAAAATTCGAATAAATTATGAGGACTAAAAATATGATTTTTCTTTATATTTTTATAAGAACCGCTTGGCGGAGTATAAATTGAATCAAAATATGTAATTGAGATAGAAAATTTTCCAAGTGGACTCACACTCCATAAGGTGTTTATCTTTTTTTTTCATTTAATGAAGAGATAGACACATGTTGATCTATGAGTACAACAAACTCGAGGTTAGTATAGAATAAACTCTATTACAAACGGTATGATACATCTATCACAAATTTAATATTAATAAGTGGGACATATTTATGTTAAAATCAAAATTGGGATACGTGTTACGTGTATCACTTGTAAGCTGTTAAAAATTGATCATCATACAATTGAACGGTGTTACCTTTGATTGGATACAAAGGGAGGAGTTAGGAGGGAAAAAATAAGGAAGCATGCAGAAGAGAGGAGCTGTAAAAGAGAGTTAACTTTGTATTGGGATAGAGTAATTAAAAGATGAGTAAAGAAGAGTGGGATAATATATTTTTCTTATTATTTAAGTAGAAAGGGTGAAGAGTTGGAGGATAATTTTAGGGGGGTATGGTTGTCCGCAAATGTAAATGCTGCAATTCTAATATTGAGTTGCAATATTTAGACAATAAATTTATTTGGTTAGCTGCAAAAGTATTTTACAGTATTTACTAGTTGCAATTTGTATTTCTAATATCATTTGCAGGTTGCTCGGCCCGGCCCAAAAAAATTCGTGCACAGCCCGACCCGGCCTCGCCTGATCCGAAAAAATTCATGTTCGTCTAGGCTCGACCCGAAAAAATTCGTGCACGATTCGGCCTTGACCGAAAAAAATTCATGCACGTCCTGGCCCGAAAAATTTTATCCTCGGCCTAGCTTGAAAAAATTTGTGCCCGGCCCGACACCAAAAATAATGGGTCGGCTCGGCCTGGCCCATTTATCCTGATACACTAAAAAATATTTAAAATCAGGTTTAAATTAACTCGATAATTAACGAATTTTAAACCCGCAAAAATATCGATCTAAAGTGTTTATCGAGCTATCGAGTTGGTCTAGCCCAATAACACTTGTCCCAACTCGGCACAATAAGGGATCGACCTTATCGGACTGGCCGGATAACGTTTCGAACCCGATTTTTTCGTGCTGGGTTTGGTTGGGCCGAAAACTGCCACCCTATATCGAATCGTGCCAAAATTACTAGACTTAGATACGAAGATGCAAGTTGCAAGTGTAATTGCAACTTTCGTTTGCGGCTAACCAAACGTTTGCAAATATAAATTGCAATTCTACTTGCGGACAACCAAACAATAAATTGCAAATTCTATTCGCAGGTACTTGCTTTTGCATGTAAATACTTTTTGCAGCATTTGCACTTGCGGTCAACCAAATGCCCCCTCAATGAAAATATTTTTAGCATTTTATGCATATTTAGATATAAAATAAAAGTTAATTTATTTATATCACTTAATAATATGTTAAAAATAATTAATAAAAACAAAAATATATAAATTTTAATAATTAAATTTTAAAAATAAAAAATAAGTACAAATTAAATAATTAAAAAAAAGTATAAAATGATGTTTTTGATGAGATTAAAATATTTTAAATTTTTTATCCATCTATATTTCACCAAAATGATGGAATAAAAATTTGAGGGCTTTGGAGGAGATTCTAACATCTTCAACTTCAAATCTGTTTATTTCCATTTTTATTTTATTTTTAATATGTTTTTCACTTAATTTTGCTTTTAATAATTTTTTTTTTAAAAAATCAAATCATAATGTACTATATAAATAAGAGTGAATGAAAAAATAATAATACATATTTGAATTTTTCAAATACAACTCTTCACGACTGTGTCTCCACAACTCTTCACAACTTTTAGCAATCAAAACATCGAAAATAAATGATAACATAAGTTCTCATCGACCCTAAACTCGTGCTTCTCTTCTAAATTAAAAAATTAAATATGATATAATTAATTTCTTCCCTTTTCATTCTTTTTACCCCCTCTTTATTTTACCATCCAAACAAAACAGTAGGGTATGATATATGTCCCTATATTTATTATAATAATATATAAATAGATAAATATAAATTGAATATATATTTTTCACTTGGCCTTTTTAAAAAATAATTTTCCATTGTGAATGATGCATGTGACTTCCATGCGAGGCATATAATTTAGGCTCTAGATAGAAGAATGGGACAGCACGTGATGAGGAAGAATGTTAACGTGTAGCTTTTCACGTGCCAGATCTACATCAAACCCTTATCTTAATATTTATTAATTAGTGGTCCTCTTTTCCCCCTAAAATTTTCAATTATTATCAGCTTTAATTTTAATTAGATGCAATTTACTTTTCCTTTTTAAAAGTAAAAAAAGTTTTAAATTAACTCATACATTTTGGCCCTTGTTTGTTACAATTTAATTTGCCCTCTTCAATTTTTTGAAAAATATATATCTTAATTTAGATATCAAACTTAAGGAGATATATTTTAATTTAATTAAAATGATTGAAATTGCATGGTTCGAGTTTGAATTAATCTGGCAGAATTATTTTGAACGTACGTAAACAATCTCATGAACTTGAATTTAATCAATTTTGGTATGAGTTTGAGATTCTTTTTTCTATACAAAAAATATATATGAAAAGTATATGATAGTTTTACTTTTAAAATAAATAAATAAATAAAATTATATAAACAAATGTAATTTTAAATAGTGAATCTATTCACCGTCATAGAAAAATTAAATAGTAATAAATATAATATAAGAAATATATAAAGAGACAAGTGGTCCAAGTGGATGCCTCTTCTTAATTTGGGGGTTCTCCAACCCAAATTAATTAAGACCAAGCACATGAGCATGCCCCACTACTTTGTAGATACGTATAATTTGTATGTAATCTCGTATATATTATGCTGCAGTGCAGGTCCCACCATATACGTACGTAACGTACGTACGTGTGCATGAAAATTTCATGCACGTGAAAAGCCATAATTTCGGCGGACTAGCTCTTGTTTGGACGAATAGTATCGATCGAATAGGATTTTGATGAATTTCTAACTGCCTATTTAATATTTTGATTCAAATTAAAGTTTAACTGATGTTTCATTTCGAATTAGTTTATGTAAATTAGAGAAGGCTTTCAATTAATTTCATGCATGCATGAGGGAATAATGGGCCACCTCTGAAAGGCTTCATGGGCCACCTAATTGCTTCTATATATAAAGCATTCAGATATAAGTCAGCTCTCCTCGTTGTAATTAATTAAGCTAGCAACCTAATTAATATTTATAAATTAATATTTTTGTCAATATTAATACAATTGAAAGGTTGGTTTGACAGTTAGAAGAAACATTGAGTTATAGAAATAGTTTTTTTATTAAAAAATGAACCTGTCCAAGTATGGAATGTTTTTCTTATTTTTAATGGTGGTATCTGCAATTCATGCCCTGTTATGTTTGATTAAAATTAGGCCCCCATCATAAATCTTTTAATATATAAAATTTATTTTAATTCTTACTAGATGAGCCAATCAAAATTCAAGAACACTCCACCTTCCAAATGCTGCAAGCCTGTAACTTGGACTCCCCACACACCTTGTCCTCCTTAGCTCTGCACAACATCTTCTTCCTTTCTTCATATACTCCACCACTCGATCTGCATGCTTTCCTTCTCCCATCACCATTCCCCATCTCTCTCCCACTCCTCTGAACAGCTCGAGCCTTTCCCTTTCACCATCGCCAGCAGTCAGTTAACCAATGTTCCACAATCAGATGACCTACAATGGAACGCCACCATTCTTCCCTGCAAACCTGCTGCTGCTTCAGCAGCAGCAGCAGCAGCAGCCGCCGCACATCTCCGTCGCTTCACATGACTCGGGAGGTGAGAAGCATTACCTTGCAAGCAATCCCCAAGGGTTGACATTGGGGCTCTTGTTGCCCAATGACTACTCCATGGACGCAGGAGTGCAGACTGTTCTTGGCAAAAGATCCCTCATTCCCTCCTCGGGCGGGTTGGACTGCGAGGAGCTGAACATGGAGGAAGGCCTCTCTGACGAGGACGGGGCGGCGCCAGCCACGGAGAGGAAGAACAAGCTTAGCTTGGAGCAGGTGGGGACGCTGGAGCGGCACTTTGAGATGGGGAGCAAGCTGGAGCCGGATAGGAAGATGGAACTGGCCAGAGCTCTCGGGCTGCGGCCACGGCAGATCGCCATCTGGTTCCAGAACAGGAGGGCGAGGTGGAAGACCAAGCAGATGGAGAGGGACTACGAAGAGCTGAGGAGGAAGTTCGATGCCATGAAAACCGAGAATGATGCCCTGCAAGCACAGAACAAGAAGCTTCTTTGCGAGGTATTTTTAAAATATAACCAGCCAATCCTAAAGCTAAAAGCTGTTAGGAGAGAGTAGTCAATTTTTCCATTTTTATTTATTTATTTTACTTTGACAACATTAATGCAGCATGATCGAGGTGGGATTCAAACCTTGAATTGATCGATTAGGAAATGATTCAATTATATTTATATATTAATTCATGATCGATGATAAGATGTAGCATCACAAGGAATTGTGTGCATGAGTTATTGCATTGTACTGGTCAGATGATTGAGCATTTAATAATCTTCTCAAGTACTTCCACTGTGTGAGATTATTTGGCATCCACTACATTTCCCTTTAATTATGAGTGTGATGCGAAATTTATACTGTGTTGATTCAACTTTCCAGCTTTTGGCACTGAAAGGCAAAGAGATCTCAGAGCCCATCAATCTCAACAAGGAGACAGAGGGATCATGCAGCATCAGGAGTGAGAACAGCTCGGATGCCATTTTAGATATCTCAAGAGCACCACCAGTTCAGCAGCGCCCTTCGGATCCCCACCATGGCAGAATCTTCTTCCCATCTTTTAGACCACCACCAAGTGTTACTCAATTTGATATGATCTCCGCCAAGTCAGAGACGACAGCCAAGGTGGAGAACAACAACATCCAGGAAGAGAACTTCTGCAACTTGTTCTGCATCTCAGATGATCAATCTGCCTTCTGGGCATGGCAAGAGCACCACAATTTCCAGCACTAGTACTTGTGCTCTACGAAGACAACGGAAAGAAGGATTATTAATTAATTCCTCAAGTATTAATTAGTTGATCGATCCCCAGAGTAGATTAAGATAATAAATAGTTGTTGATGGTGAGATATATCTTTTCTGGGTAAACATCTGTGCTTTTGTAAGAGTGGGTTGTATAGATTTGCTGTGTAGTTCAAAGCTTTTTGCTGAACCAAGAAATAATTGGATTTCTTAGCATATTTATTCTTGAAAAGGAACTGTTGTCAACTTTGCAGCTCCTAAATTAACAAGCGAAAACACAGGAAGTGCTTGGTTGTGAGTTGTGATTCTTTTCACTTCAGATCATGAATAGAAAAGGAAACTTAAAGATGGGAGAGAACACACAAGTCCTAGCTAGCTGCAGTTAATGGCCAAAGCTTCTTCTGACAATAAACACTCTCTTTAGCCTCACAGTCATGCATTCAAGATGCATGTGATCTTTACAACACTTTGCATTGATGGGGCCAATCATGGAGCCATCTTGCAGATTCATGTTTATTATCTGCTCAAACATCCACATCCAGATAGATGATGCTCCCTCACTACTTCTAGATTTGCCACCTTCAAAGTTCAAGTGGCGCCAATCTATGGTCTGAAGATCGATCATCTACATTTTCTTGGGTGAATTACATGCCACTCCCTTTACTTTTATTCCCCTTCTCTAATTTTCAAAATTACATTCCTATTTCTCAACTTTGAGTGAGCAACTATTATGTATTATTTGGTATTTTAATTTAAATATTTTAATACTAAACGTCAATACATTATCTTAAATTGATGACATGGGTTGAAAGATATTATTATTTAAGTATAATATAATTAAGGGTATTAACTAAAGTGTTTTTTTTTATTTTAACCATGCTTGTATTACTTTTAAATTTTAATGATTAAAACATATATAATTGGTTTTACAATTTTTTTAGGGGCGCTTTTTATATAATTTTTTTGGATAAACGTTTTAAAAATGACTCTCTTTACAAGTTTAACAAAATCTAGCCAAGAGAATAATTTTTTGGACAAAAATTGCTCTAATTGATACCCGACCCGTATGATGAAAAGATATGTCTATATATTTCAACAATTCATCCATATGCCAGCAAACAATGGACAAAGACAACACAGCCTGCCCCTGGATGTCAGTAGCCCAGGACAACCCGGGAACACCATGTCCATATGCTAACAAGGCAACAACAAGGGACAAAGACAACACACGTCGCTCCGGATGTCGATAACTCGGGACAACCCGTCCATTGTGTCGACAACTCGGGACAACCCGTCGATGGAGTTAACAATTCGGGACAAAGACAAAACACCTTGCACTTATATATTTGTTGCTTGTGTGATTTCTGTTTGTGCTACAGACCACTTATAAGGAAAATGAGAATCTGATTCACGCCAAAGATGATTGTATGATACGAAGAATTGATCGATAAAATAGCAACACAAGATTGCACGTCAATCGGTGAGAGGAGGAGTGGGATAGTGGCGAGGGGCGACCACCGTTGGTGAATCCGGCAAAGAGAGGGAGTACAAGGGAGGGAGACGGATGAGCAGGTGATGGAAGGGGAAGAAGAGATAAGAATGAAGGATATTTTTGTTAATTCATATAAAATTTGACCAAAAGTTACATGAATAATTATTTTTTAAAATGCTTACTAAAAAAAAAACAGTCCACACAATTTCATCTTTTTAAAATCCAAATTATCGACAAATGATCACGTGATGATATCTGATATTCAAATATTCAAATTCAAACACCAAGACAGTACAATTATATAGCTAATATTGAAAAAAGTACTAATTGAATGCACAATTCACATGATCAACAGAATCTTCCCTTGACATGGAGAAGATCATTTCATAATAGAAATTGTTGACTTGAAAAGGTACGTAATTGAATGCATAATTAGCTTGTAGTCAGACATTCTCTTTCCTTTCATATTGGAAAAAGTTGACTCTTAGAAAATTAATGAGGGAGGTCGATCTGAACATGCTAGCTAGCTTCTAAAGGTTCATGTCGATCGTCCAAGCAAAAAGCTCAGAACCAAATGCTCGGAATCTCCAGCCACTTGTGCTTGTCTCTTCTACCACGCCAAATGGTACATTAGATTCGTGCGTATGATAATCATCTGCAAACTCATTTTGGATGGATTAAACCATCTTTGCATGGTAAAGGATGAATAATAGAAACTTACATGAGCCTCCCATAATCTTACATGACTTCAATCAGTAACAGGGTGTGTTCATCATTCTTTTCAGCTTAAATCCTCCACAATCCACATTCTCTTCAACAAGAGCCACATATTTCATGGAACAGTGATAGAGAATATTAATCGGTAATATCTACAGTGCCTTCAACCAAATAGTCAACTCAGCTGGCATTTGCATTCAGAATGATCAGAAGAGGGGAAGTCTCTTTCTCTTCTCCGCCTTCCTAAGAGTACCATCAGTCTGACTTGACTACCAGACGACCTAACAAGCTTACTTGAACAAGCCGTCAAAGTCTTTTTCTTTTTGTGTCTTTTTTTACAATGAAAGCAAGTTAGAAAATCAATACTATATAATCTCTTACATGGCATGAATGAAATCCCCATATTGTTTTCTACAAGATTCCACACATTAAAACAGTGGCAGGAATATTTGCCCTCCTCTGTACTGCATACATAGGACAAAGTGTGGTCAGGGATGAAAGTTGAAACACTTCTCTAACAAAAAAAAGACAGAAGCCAAAGAGGGGGACCAAAGTTCATTGACAGATCTAACAGGAGGAAGATGGTGACACTGTTGCGTCGCCATATATGGAGGTCCTGGTCCATGTGGAAGAACAGTGATCAAGGTGTCCATATTGGATGAGACGTCGATCTCGGACAACGATTTTGTTTGGGACGATTCATTAAGTAGTTGTCGATGGAAATAACATCTTTAGATCATCCTGTATAATGCAAAAGAAACAAGTATCCTCGAGAAAGTTTTTACAATAACCTTTTTACCAATCAAGCATAAAACATCTTTTGGATATAAAAGATTGTAGGAACATTGTTGAACATGATCAAACACAAACTTGTAGGTTCATATTTTGGGAATTCTCGAAATATATCAACAAGTTCCTAAAAGAGATATAAAAGATTGTAATGGTAGTTACCAACATCTTTTGGATACCTTGCGTCCTGAATGAGCCACAGATGGGTTTCTAATTCACTAAAAAGAATAAGCCTCGTGCCATTCAGCCATTGCATGATTTGAGAATGGTCAGTGTATGCAGTCTTATCATTGCACAATAAAGAGGTGATTTCCACAACTCAAATTATGATATCCCAAGTTGCAATGAAGCTACTTTACCGTGCTAACAAATCAACCAAGAAAGTAAGCAGCAGTTGTACTTTTCTTGGCAAGTTGGAAGTTCGACAGTTCAGGGCAGGGACCTCCTCCCAAAAGAACTTTGGCTTTCCAAGAAGAGAAACATTGAGGGGTGTTTGGGGCGCATACACTCGAACTCCACCCTGTGTTTTAAGCTGACATCTCATTCTCCTCTTCAACTTGGGAATAGTGATAGAGTTCACTAGTGCTATCAAGTGGAAAAAAGCTAAATTTATATCATAATAATATCACAAAGGTGTCTAAAAACTTTTGACACGTCAATTTTATCATAATTAATACATTGGAGCAGATAATAATTAATATTTGATCAAGCAATCGCTTGTCCCAAAAGGTAAACCAGTAGAAAAGGAACCAATTGCAAGATAGTAAATAAAAAGACTGAAGATAAACATTGGAGAAATAAGACATGTTAGGCCCTGAGCTGCAAACTATGTTATCATTGAAGTTTGATTAAGTGATCAAGAGTTTAAGCTGTGAGGAGAAGAATGAAAAACTAGATTTATATTATAAAAATATCAATTGTGTGAAGATACTATTTGGCCTTGAATAAACACTAACAAAAAGTTGTGGTCCCATAGGTTTGAGATATTTCAGGAAAAAAAGCCAAACCATCATGAAGTCTCAGTGTGGCTCTTGAGAAACACTCAGTAAACTTTTACATGTGCTCTAGTTAAACATATGTAACTTGCAAGACAGTGGCAAATGAACATTGCCAAGAAACAAGGCAAACAAGCAATAAAACAAGTATCATGCTAGTTTTGAGATGTTTAAACCCAATAATTTTTCAATGAATCTAGTGTAATTGTTGTTATGCACACCAACATCAAGCTCTATCTTGAGACATGTTAGCTAGCCTTTTAGGATTCTTGCCTCAAATCCACCTTCTCGGCGGTGCACAAAGCTGAATGGCATGTAGGTGCCTAGTAGCCTGTCCCATATCGAGAAGAATGGCTGCGAGTAATTGTATTTCGTGCCTTGGAGTTGATGATGGATGTCATGGTAGGCAGTATTGTTCTGGAAGATAATGTGGAAAATGTTCCCTGGCAGCCAAAGGCCACAATGATCATCAACAGTCTTGATAACAGCAAAGCAGAAGAAGAACACAGATGTCCTCGCTGTCATCCCTGAGATTAGGAATGAGATGGCCCCACCAAAGGTATCGAGAAGAAGGCCCTCCACTGGGTGATTGTAAAGGGCACCTATCGCATAAGGTACAATCAGCCGGTGGTGCTGGGAGTGGATGTGGCGGTACAAGAACTTGTTCTGGTGCATATATCGGTGAATGAAATACTGCCATGTGTCCATTGTGAACATTGCGACCAAGATTTGTATCAGCTGCACCTGTATAGGTGGTTGAGTTAAGCTGCCTGCTGAAGTTTGCTTAGTAGTAACCTGCCATATTAGATATTAGTATGCAAATCAACAAAAAAAGAATCAGACCATAATTTTCTGGTGTTATACAAGTTATTTCAAGAGTATCTCTATGTTTACATAAATGTGGTATTAAATAATTACAAACACAGTTATAGACTGCAAAATGAACATATCATAGAATGGCACATTAGAGAGAGAGAGAGATCCACTTGCGGCTGCATATCTATTGTCCCTAGGCAAACACAGATTCTACAGTTCCCTAGCTAGGCATACACAGATTCTATAGGTTGGGTATCAATGTATCATGAGTAGGGGTGAGCAGAATTCCCCGATTCACCAAAACTGAACCGAAACCGATTTAACCAAACCGAATTTACCGAATTAATTTCGGTTTGGTTTTCGGTTAAAGGAAATTTAATATTTCGGTTTTCGGTTCGGTTCGGTTAATTTAACGAATTAACCGAATATATATATATAATGAAAATTACATCATATATTGTTGTTTGCCTTGGTGGTTAATAATAGTTTTAATCTTCCCGATCGCCTAGGTTCGAATTCTGGTGTTTAATATTATTTATTTTATATTTGACTGTCTATATAATTTGTTAGTTAGAAATAAGTTGGTAATAGAGTTTGCTAAGATGGGTAGAGGGATAAATATAAAGATGGGTTTGGCTGCCTGGGTATGAGTCTTAACAATGTTATTTTTAAAAATCTTTTTGGTTATTTTTTTAATCTTTTCGGTTGATTTGGTAAATTAACCGAACCGAACCGAAAATTCAGTTAACCGAACCGAATTTTTTCGGTTCGGTAAACGGTTAAAATATTTTTTTGGTTCAGTTCGGTTAACCGATGATTCGGTTCGGTTATTAACCAAACCGAACCGTTGCTCACCCCTGATCATGAGTTAGTTGGAACATAGAAATCATTGGAAAAGGACTGACAGTTAACTTCATCTTCCTGGGTACTAAAATATCTTGGACCATGACCAGCATATCCAATGTGGGAAAGAACATACCAACCAGCACTTATCCCAACTCCCAATATTGTCACCCCTAAAGCCACATATTCTTTTATTTTGCCAAAGGATAAGCGGTGAAGGTACGACTTGATCAAAAAACTTTTGCTATCAATAACAAAAACCTACCTCTTATGAGCTGAGCTAAGTTAGCTGACACCTACTAACCATAGGTCCTCATCGTACTTCCATCAATCAAATTAACATCATACTAGGTTGATGTTAAATGTCAATAGAAATGTATGGATCATGATTGTCTATCAATATAAATTGTACAGATCATGATTGTCCTATGATCGATCAGTGCACCCCTGCTGTATTGATTTTAATCACACAAATATAGATTGGATTGGATCAAACGCCAAACATAGCCTGTTGGAAGTAACCAGCACATGTAGCGAGCATTTTAGAGCATCCATGTGCCACTAAACACAAACAAAGATGGGTCTTCAAGATCATTTATGGAACATTTTGATGGCACGTATTGTTTCCTTAGCTACAAGCAAACCAGAGACAACCTTGTTCAGTCTAAGCACCATTTTCAAGTCTATAAGAAGGCTTTAGATGCTAATTTGTGTAGACACTAAATGGATGAAGCATGGAAATATCAAGTAGGCCCAAGAGGTCTAGATTAGTTAGCATGCAATTCTACATGGATAAGAAAAGTATTCAACTTGTAGATAGATCTTCATGCAGCTTTAGAAAGTATTCAACCATAGATATTGATCTGAACCAAGATCCAAGTTTAACAATAAACAGCCAATTTAAGCAAAGTGACGGAAGCTAACTTAACCCTTAATGATATCTAAAGTTAACACCACCACTATTGTAGAGGATACTGCTAATGATGCCAGAATATAAAATTTGCTGACCTAGTATAGCATATAACTAGTGACTAAAATAAATAAAGTTTGAATGAAAACCTAGCCTAGAACTCGATCTTTCTACTAGCCATTGAAAAGGATCAAATCAGAATTAACCCTTAAGAGGTCGTTACTGGATTCAACCATGATTTCAAATAGTACAGAACAAGCAATATTCACCGCAATAACATAATGTTGATACCAGTACCAGCCCGATAACAGTATTGTTGGTTGGTATTAAGGCTTTAGAAAGCCCAACTGTTCTGCAAGTTTCAACATGCTTGTGATGTTTCTTTGTGAGGAAACATCACAAAAACCTCTATCGGTGAAAGACTTCGACTACTTACCAAGAACATCGACCCTGCAATTAACGCCTGAACTAGCTGTTGAAGCAAGACGCCCTTAATCACAGAGGACAGCGGCACCAAATTCTTCTGTTCCTCTTCTTTTCGTGTGTGCAGCCGGTACTGGTCCAGAGGCGGCAAGAGCTGATAGATTCCTGCATACAGCCAATAGACCACGATAGGGGCAAAGGTGCCCATCAACTCATCACTGATATATCCTTCCCAGAAGACCATCTTCAACGAGGAGAACCAAGAGAAAGAATGTCCCTCTTCCGAGGAGGAACTCGCGATTCCTGTTTACTTCAAGACTAGAGTTCACATACAATATCGCAGCGAATCCTCTATCCCTCAATCTGGTTGCAGAAATTGACCAAATCAAATACAAAACACAAGACTGACGCAAGAGAGTGACCCTTTATCTCGAATGCAGCAACCACGGCGCCGGAAGCGAAAGGCCGAATTTTTAGGCCACTCTCCGTTTCGGATCCAGCAATCGCTATAACTTCAGAGAGGCAAACCGCAGAAAGATCAAAACTTGACAACAGTCCGGACAAATACCAGTTGTCCGCAGGTTAGCAGATCTGAAGGGGGTCGAATGGTGGAGCGTCGGACGGGCGGAGCAATAGAAAGGCTGCGACTTTTCTCCTTCAAGCTTCGGTGCACCTCCCCTTCTCCTGAGATTGGAGGAACTACAAAGGCGAGCTGCGGAGAAAGGAAGAATCCCATAGCGAATACTTTTAAACCATTATTTTTCCGCTACACTTCTAGAGAATTGCCAGACGTGCAAATATTACATCGTGCCATATTTTTATTGCTGACTATGGATTATTATAGATTATGCCAATTTCTATTCTCTCTTTCGTTATTTTCTTTCTTTAAAAAGTTATTATATTCAACTCATCACATTAACGTTGACTATTAAGTAACTATGGGTTTTGCCTCTGTTTCGGATTTCAGTTTCGCCCGAAATGTTGTTTGGTCGTCAAGATGGGGATGAAATTCGGGTTTGGTTATGTGAATCTTGCATTTCGCGAAACCAGCATTTCTATTGGACTCAGAGTTCGACTCCGAGTAGAACTCATGGTTTGGCGAAATCGATCGAACAGGCTATGTACCTTGGAACTTGGAAGAACATCACAACACGAGATTAGGTAAGGTACCCATGTGATATCATATGGATGGTGGTTGGAAAGGCAGAATCTGCATATACAAAGATGTTTAGGAAAACAAGATTTGGAACCAAATGGAAGCATAGATGGCAATGCACTGTACAAAAGCAAATTTATGCTCACGATAGTAAGGTATTTGTGTTTTGTGGAGCAGATGATGAATAGACATGAGATTAAATCTACATTACTGTTCAGATAAGTAGGAGACTTGAGATTCCATCAATGAAGAAATTTGATTGAGATGGCCTTGTCTGCTTTCAAGAGACAACTGAATCAGAACAAAACTTATGATACCTGAATCAAATTCAAAGCTGATGAATAGTTGCCTGCAAGTACTAGCAGATACAAAAAAAAAATCAATGCTTAACTGGAATCCTCGACTCCTCGTTGAGTACTTATTTTCATCATAAGTCGAACTTGGGTCAGATAGATCTGTTATCTAAAAAAAGCCAATCCGTGGAAATCCTCTTTTTTCTTCCCTTGACAACTAATCATTAATGTTCAAAGTACACCAAACACTAAATCGAACAATCAATATACAGCACACATTGGACTAGACTTATTAAAACCACTCAAGCAACAATTATTGATACGAACTGGTGCCTGAAAGTTTAGAGGAATGGAATCTATCAAAGCCACTAAAGCTAGACACGGACTTGATTCTTCCACACTCAATTTTTTTAACACTGTGTGGAACAAGTACAACCAAACTGGACAAGATAATAGAGTTTAGGGACAGATACATGAACCACATGATATAGACAACAGGTTCTAAACAACATCCTTGTTCCTCTCTTCTTAATAAGGCAACTGAATTTTAGAAGCTCACCCATCTGAATCCAGCTCAAACCTTTCCACCACTGACAACATTCTCCAGGTTTCGGCCAAGTAATGACATCAGGCCACCACCATGCACTCTGCCCTCAGGGACTACATATCCGAAGTGCTTGTCCTGGCTCTTGCTTCCCTCTCCGTACTCACCAGTCAAACTGAAGGTAGAAGAAGAAGACGACTTCATAGATTGGGGAACCAACACCTGAGGAGGTATGAGATGCTGCATTGTCCCCATGCTATCCATAGATTCCATGCAGTCAGACAAGGAGCTGACTCCTGAGGAAGATACTTCATTATCTTTGCTGCTCTGTTGTGTTGAAGATGTTGAGACAATCCCTTGGAAAAGATCTGGCCCGATCATGCTCCCAACTGTTCCAGACTCCCTCTCCTTCTGGGCGACCATCAAACTCCCATGGGCTGCACAGAGACCACTCTTCCCCCTTGCAAACTTTTCACAACCCATAATCCATGAGCAGCGCTTGCCTCCACCATGAGCCTTGCAGAAGTCTGTGCTTCCCTGAGCACTCTTTCCGCATCCCTCAAACTTGCAACGCTTACCACCACCATGCCTCACACAGCAATCAGTACGGCCACGAGCACTTTTCGTGCATCCTGGTACAGAACAACGCTTCCCTCCTCCATGAGCAACACAAAAATTAGTACCACCATGAACACTCTTCGGACAAACCCCGCCCCCTTCAAAGAGGCACCGCTTGCCTCCACCGTGCCCTTTGCACAGAGGAGTACTTCCTTCGGCCCCTTTAGTGCAGCCTTCAAAGATACAGCGCTTGCCCCCACCATGAGACTTACAGTACATGGTGCTCCCTTGTGCACCCTTATTGCATCCCTGATACTGACACCGCCTGCCGCCACCATGGGAGATGCACCGCCCTGCTTGGCCCTCAGCACTTCTTGTGCAACCTTCCACTGTGCACCTTTTACCACCACCATGCCGAATACACAGTCCTGACTTGCCACGTGCTGCTTTGCTGCACCCGGTATGACCGCACCGACGACCCCCACCATGTGCAATGCAAAAATCTGTCTTTCCCTCTGCACTTTTGGTGCACCCAAGCTGCTGACAGCGTCTCCCTCCTCCATGGGCCTTGCAGTAGGCTGTTCGGCTCTCAGCACCTTTATTGCAGCCAGGCTTCTGGCATCTTTGCCCACCTCCATGAGCAATGCAGAGTCCCGATGCCCCTCTTGCACCCTTAGAACAACCATTAAATCTGCATTTCTTTGGGTGATGAGTCCTCTGATCAGCCGGACTACCATACGTCGATGGGTCACCTCTACCATCCAATGAACTATCTGTTGCTGCAGAGGTTTCAGGACTGAATTGAAGCTGCTGATTAAGGTATTGATATTGCTGATCATGGTGGGCACTTGTATCACTAGCAAATTCTAATAGATCCTTGGCTTCGGCTGGGGCTTTGAGACCACTAGCACTCTTCAATCTAGGAGCAAAAAGGAGAGTTGGCATATAACCACCTGATTTCCTCTTGGCTGAAGTAGAACCTTCATCCACAATGGGGACAGGTAGACTTTTCCCAGTTGGAGGTGATTCAGTCTGATGACTATTCCGTGTGTCTACAGAAGGGAATGCATATGAATTACCTCTTGAGAGTCCAAGTTCCAACATCCCAAATTCACTTCCAGAAAAATTCTGACTTAATGAAGTGGCAGGTTCTTTTGGTTTAGTAAACACAGTTGTGTTATTATCAGCAGAATAGAAGTTTGGAGTTGGACCCAGACCAAGAACCAGACGGCAACCATCATCATGGGTATGGAGCTCACAATTCCTCGGTACATCTAATGGCTTTTCAGATGTGCTCGATTCATAGCCCAGGCAGTCAAGGCGCAATGTTGTGTCGCTCAAATTGTTGGCCTTGCTAAATGTTGAGATCTGTGCTGAAGTACTAGCAATAAATTCTCTTTGATTCAACAGGTCAGTCATATCAAGATCCATTCTTTTCAATATAGAAGGTTTACAGCAGAATAATGCCAAGATTTGGAAGGGGCTAGCTGCCAGAGGATATCAGTCAACTCTTATTGAAAAAACCTTAAAAATTTTCATATGGAATGAGACTCTATGTAGCTGAAATGGAAATAAGCGTGGAATTTTAATTCTTCACATCCACCACTGACAAAGCCAGATGTATCAGCACGATCCATTTTACGGAATGACCCAATTATGAAAGAATATGTGATCAAATGGTAACTGGAACTGCAAATCTGATGACAATCTATCAATAAAATCCTCTATGAAGCACCTATGTAACTGAGGAAAACAGAATTCCAACAAGTGGTCTTACTTCTTTAAACTCTATTTACCCTGAAACAAAGAAAATTAAACCAAATGAACAATAATACATCAAAACTAATCGAAGAATTAAATATCATGCATATATAACACAAGAGCACGTGGAAATCATATTTTATTATTTTATGCTGACCTGAATAACACCATTTTGCCATATTTGAAAATTTGTTCATGGGTATGATTATTTATGGAAGGGATGAAATAGCAAGAAATATTTAGAGTATAAACATCACCATCAACAAAATGACAGAAGTAGCACAGATTTTTAAATTATAAAAGCTAAGATAGTTAATAGGCACATTCACATTGCAAATATCACTTGCAATAACTGCCAGCACACATAATCTCAGGTATACTACTAAATACAGTAAAAAGGTTCAGATGTCTACTCAGGAAAAATAAAGAAGCTTCATAAATTAAACCATCGGAGGATAACAATTGGTAAATTATATCTGTCAAAACTAAATAAAATAAAATTTACTAGCTGCATCATCCAATTTTTTTATTATGCAATAGGGAACAAAAGAAAAAATGTATGCAAAAAGTAGAAATCAAACACAGATAATTCTCATGCGGACAAGGGCGCTAATCATTTTTGAATTATACGAACAAGGAAAACTTTGTATCTCACCGACTAATAATTTAGAGGGACATGCAAAATATCTGCATAATTATACCCCCAAAAAACCCTCAAAATCTTCCACATCTCACTCGGCGTGTTTGCTCAGCACAAACCAAACTTGCTCCAAATTCAACTGGAAGGTGATCTAAGAAATAATGATAGCACGGGTAATCCTAAGTACAAGTGGACATATTATATGGGGAAGAGATAATAGCTAAAAGCTAAACATAAAAACTAGTGCTTTAGAGCAAATTACGGCATCAATCATGGATCCACAGTAAGCACATGTCTCACAATACAAATCAGATTTTCCAATGTTGAGATCCTGGTTTGATTGGAAAGAAAGTTAAACAGAGCATGAGCAGATTACTAAGAAGATGATGCGCATGTACTATATCCATTTTTTAGAGGATAACAAGTAACAGACAAGAATTTACCTTGCTAATTTAAAAAAGATGACTAAACAAACAAATATGCGGACTCCACAGGAGATGATCACGCAGACCTCCGATAGTCCGATTTCTGCTTTCTAAGAATTTAAATAGACATCAAAAGTGTTCCAGTCCAATCCATGTCAGGAGACCAAATTAGATACTACCAACTCAAAAGGTTTAAGAACAAGAAGTCCAGATTGTAGAGAACATATACAAGAAACGGAATCAGGAACCATCACAGAGCACATGTCAGTAAAGTAATTTCTAGAACCCTTCATACGATAATCTACTCATCGCATCTCTCAAGATCTACACGTTCCCAGCCCACCTTTCTTCTATGCGTAAGATTGCTTCCAAGGAAGACGCTAGACTTGCTTGAACATGAGAGACTAATGGCAAGTGTTTAACCAAAACCCCACTAATGAAACGAATGAAGTGGACGAAAATAACACAAAAAAAAAAACTCGCAAAAACAAAATAAAAACACACATATTTCCGCGCATAACTACCGCAGAACCCAGAAAACGAGATCTACGAAAACGAACCAAGACAAGATCCGAGTTTCTACCTCTTAAACGAGAACACACGAAAGAAGGAATCGCCCGCCAACCGTACCATAAAAAGCTTCAAAACTTAGAACAGAACACCAGACACATGAACATCGTTAAAACACCTCGAGAACGTCACCCAGAACGGCAAACCAACCGCAAAGCTGCAAAGCTCCATTAATCAAACAAGAGAAGAACCGGCAAAGGGCATAAATCCAAGTTTTCGTTGCTGGGACGAAGAAGAAAAAGAACAAGGCAGGGAGGGTACCTCGACAGTCATCTGGAGGCGGAGAGGGCAGCCACGGAGGAATTCGAAGGCTCAGCTCAAATTAAGAGGGGGCTACGGAGGAGAAGGGAAACCCAGATCAATCGAGCGGGATATGGAAGGAGGAAGCTTGGGGACGAGAGAGAGAGAAAGAGAGAGAGGGGAAGGGGGGATTTGGCGCTGCGCCACGCCTGGTGGTGGTTATTATTATTGGTATTAATATTTAGGGTTTGGGTGGGGGTGGGAGTTGACGGCGGCGGGGCGGGCGGGAAGACGCCGTCAGCTTCGTGTGGGCGAGACCGATACGCGACGCGCCGTTAGGAGAGGGCGGCGGCTCGGGCGTCGTGGGGGGCCCACCAAAAAGAGCTTGACGTGGACGTTTCGTCGGGTTATTTAATTATTATTTATTTTTGCTTCTCCTCATCCCTTTCGATCGCTTTGGTCTCGTCGCATCCTTTAACCACCACAAGTAATTAAATAATTATTAGAAGGCAAAAATAGTGATCAAATTACTGCAAATGATGCATTTCCTTTTATTTTCTTACTGGTTTTAAAAAAGACAATTTAAATATCATAAACGTTTTTAACTATAGAAGCTCTTAATTTGCAGTAATAAATAAAAAGTAAATATCCTCTAATATGATATCCAAAATTAGGATTCTTTAAGTGCATTTCCTTACTAAAATATTTATTAATTACTATTTATGACGGAATATATGCCGCATGTCATTATTTTTATCTATCTATAAAATATTATTTTTATACAGAAGATAAAAATGGCATTTTGACATAATTTATAAAAATAATTGTAAACTTCAAGATTAATTTATGAGAATTTTTTATTATGGTCAAGTTATTACGTAGTTGCGTTACAGATCAACATCATAATGCATGACAAATGTTGTCATTCGAGTGACCATTAATGATTGCATTAGCCATTAATATGTACGGGAATTAGGAATAATTTTGACGGTCAAACAAATATCTTACTCCAAATCAGGCCTCCTTTTGCTGGACAATGACTGGTGTCCACCTATGATTGGCTAACGGTAATTGTTCACGGAACTATATATATTAATTTATACGCCCATTTTTTATGGTGGAGAATTTTTTTTCCTCGATTTATTAGAATGAATCGTTTAATATATATATATATATATATATAAGAATAACTAAAAGAAATTGAAATTTCTATTATAATTATGTACCATTTTTAAATTTTTACTAGCTAAGATAATTAATTTGAACATCGACCTCAATATAACAAAATTAATTTTTAAATAGCTAATTACGTTATTTCAACTATATCTTGAATTTTTATTTATATCAATAATTATTTTAATTTTGATTTTATTTCAATAATATTCTACTGTCAATCCAATATTAGTTTCATATATCGTTTAATTATTGATGTGGCATTGCCGATGCTGACGAGCTATCTAGTCAGCAACTCAAATTATAATAAATAAAATAAAATTGACACGTTAGTAAACTAACATACATGCGGTCCCTGTCCATTTCAACATGTAATATACTCTAATCATTGTAAAAAAAATCAATATCATTTATTTTTTATTTTATAAAAAATAAAGTCCAATTCGTTTAATCGCTAATACGACGCTATTGATGTGGATGAGCATATATCAGCGGCCTCAGTCGACAACTCAAATTATAATAAAAATAAAATTGACGACGAGGATCGCATGTATGTTGAATTGTTGATGTGTTAATTTCTTTATATATATATAATTTGAAATGTTGACTAAGGTGCCGATTCACAATGGCGGTGCCATGTCAACGATTAATTAAAATGGTAAAATTAATATTGAGTTAATAAAAAAATATTATTGAAATAAAATTAAAATTAAAATATATTATTGATATATATACGAGAACACATGATATAATTAGGAAAAGTTTTAATATTTTGAGATACACAGTGTAATTAATCTTTTTTTAAAAAATATGAACCGTCCATGCAATCAGACCAGAGTTTGAAGAGGACAAGTATAGATTCATGATTCATGAAGGGGCTTCTCCATCCATCACAAATTTGCAACCCTGAGAAATTCTCAGAAATTAAGCTGCTGCATGAAATATCTGTCAAAAGTCTCACCATTTTGGAGTCTACCAATTAAGTGGTTGCCACCGCGTACACGCATGCATATCTATCTATGTGCATGTAACTTCAATGTTGATATTTAGTAGGGTTAGGGTTAGGGTTAGGATTAGGGCCAAGTCGCTGTTACAACCTTTTTCTCGGAAAGCGACCCTGACTTGATCCTTGATGGAGACGGCTCCGTCAATGACAAAACTCCTTGGGCCCCCTCTTCTTAAACACCACAATTGCCCCCACGCTGCTTTAAATTCTGGACCATCACAATATCACATTTCTACAAATTAATATAATGAAGAAGAGAACAATACATGTAGGGAGTTAGTGCCATTAATGCTAAATTTTACTGAGAAGCTTGGCTGGACCACACACCAACAGGTCGTGAGTCGTGACAAATAATTATATGTAGTCAATAACTTGATTTGAGTTCAAACTTCAAAATGTATAGGTTGTGAAACTGCAGCCATAAAATTTTCCAATTTTTTACTAGTCCAACTCTTCAAACGCGATTTGTCATTTCATGTCACTGTCTTCTCTATTTTTGCCTTTATAGTGAATATGACATCTTTTTTTTTGGTCTTAATTACATTTTCCAAATGATTTGAATCCCAACTCCTCCCAAGTTTGATATTCTAGCTGAAAAAACGATTGAAACTCGAATACACACCTCCTTCGTTTCATCCCCCGCGCGCGCGCCGACGGCAACATGGCTCCGCTTCCCCAGCTCGCGGCTCAGCTCCAGCCGATCTGGCCCGGGAGACGCGGCCCGACGGCGGGTTCCTGCCCTGACCACCACCCCCGCAAACGCTACGCGCGGGCGCGGGCGCGTCCCGGTTCGCGCGGCCCATTCGCTGCGTCCGCGGACGTGGCGGTATTCGATTGACCGGTTCCTCCACTTGGCGGTCGCTGACTCGCTCGGTCTCCGCGCGTACGCGAGGCGCGTCGCTGGTTCCGCCGATCCCTAGGGAAGCGTGGGGGGCGTCGGGGCGCGCGTCACGCGGCTGCTCCTCGCCGAGGCGGAATGCCGACGCGTGTCTGCCTGGCATTAGCAAGTTGCAATTGGAGAGAGCTAGTTATCTGCAATGGACTGACCGCGCGCGCATAGAGTTTCTTGTGCGGTGATGGACGGCTAATGCCACTGCCACCGTTGATTTGGCCCAAGCAGATGCAGTGGACGGCGGAAAATAATTGCCCAGTTTACATACACATCAACTGTAGGAAGTAGGAACCATTAACGGCTAACCCACTTGCCTATCCGATAATTTGCAAGTGGATGCAAATGCTAGCATGACGGAAAACTTGAATTTATTAGTATATGAACACTGGAGGATTTACTTTTTGCTTGAATTAATTGCTCGCGTTAAAGTTTGTATTAAAGGGAAAAAAAAACAAGAGAAAAGAAACAGCAGAAGAGGACAAAACTAAAAAAATACTCCCTCCGTGACCTTTTAGGCTCCTTTGATTTTTTTAATTTGAACACATAGATTAAAAATATTATTTAATAACTTAATTTTTAGTAATTTTTTTTTTAAAAACTAAATTACGTATAGGGTGTGACCCTTAATTGATTGATCTTCAATATTCTCTTGTATGGTAAATGATGGAAGAAATTTTTATTAGATATTAAAATTGATTAAAAAAATTTTAATACTGCATTAAAAGTTAAAGTGTCATTTAATATAATTTTTTTTTAAAAAAATAAAAAGTCATTTACTGTGAAGCCCAGATTTCTAAGTCACTGCTTCAATTTGGAGATTAACAATGATAAAAGACCAAATACCAAGGAATTAAATAGGGGGGCTGGTCCAAGAGGAGACGAGGCCATTCATCCCACAGCAGTGGAACTAATTGTTTTTAATTTTTTATTTAACCAGCCAATGGGAGAGACTTGGAGTACTAATTATAAAGGCCAGGATGGGTGATAATGATTGGAGTCATTTATTGCAAACGAAGCAAATGTTAAACAGTAGTTAGTGACTTAATAAAGAATTAAGAATGATTTGTGACTAACAGCCCTGCATCACATGGTCCAACAAAAGCCACTAAACCAGTAACAGGTAGACTAGGATGCCCCTCCTAGAAAGATTAAAGATGTCAAAAATTGTCCATGAGGATGGCAGGGAGATGTGAAGAGTTTTATATGAGTGGGTTTTTTATTTTTTGTAATGAAAAAAATAAAGTAAATTATATTTATTACTTTGGACATAAAAAGGTGAAATGAGATAATAAAATTTAAGAAAATGAAAAGCGAGAAGAAACTAAGAATTGATGGAATATTTTGATTTTTCATATGCCAAACTTATTTTCAAAATACTGATAATTTGAAAATTTAAAACTTTCGGTTTTCACCTAAAATGAGAGTTATCTGGGAAGCAATCAAGCAAACATGGCCTTAATAGTCTTCTCCTCGAGAGTCAACAAAACACATAACAAACAACATTATTTTCTCTTGGCAAAGAAGAAGTGGCTGAGTTTCTCACCACGGATTCTCAAGACTTTCCTGAACATGATTGCAATTCAAGTTGTGAAAGGATTTTAAGATACAAAATGAAAGCAGACAGTCCTATCCTAACAACGCAAGTCCACACTGTTCATGGTCCTTTTCTATAGGTTCAAATACTATTTAATTCATGGTTTTTCAAACAAATTGAAGTAATATAAGTCCACTAAAATAAACATCATTGTATCTGGGCTCAAATGGAAAATTATGAACTATTACTGGTGTGTGTCTCTCATTCTGCGAACCCACTTAACCTTCAAGATTCAAAGCATCTAACTTCTTAATCCAAACAAAGGATTAGAAAGTAGAGATGCAGCATAATATAAAATAAACAAGAGATTAGAAAGAAGCTACTAACCAAAATGTTTTAGTTCATCTACTTGGATTCCTACTGACATGCAAATTGTGATGGAATTTGAAGAATCAGATTCTTTGATGCATATTGTCTTCCACTTGGAGAACAGTGGTTGTTGAAAACAGCAGCAAGTGATAGGCTAAATCTAGACACATAGCTGATATAAGGATATTTGTATATCTGATACAAAGATATGGGTATATTTCAGAAATAATCCAACCATTACAGACATTTAAAATTATACTGATAAAGTGATGGAATTTTGCGCTTTTTGTCTCAGAACCATATTTCACACATTAAATTATTAAAATAACACAGTAGACTGATAGTGAATTCGGTTTAGACTATTGATTCTTGGTTGTCAATGCTGATGACTTGTTCCAACCTGTTGGCATTCTCCAGTCTTTTCAGCCATATGAAGAATAACATCAGTTTGCAGCATGCAGCATGCAACAATCCCAGATGATATGTAAGCATCTCCAGATGATCTTTTCACCATAGGTAATAGTGAAAGCAAGCAACAAATCACATGATAATAGTCATCTTAGGTTTATTAGCAGAGTCGATTATTGAAAAAAAATCAAAGGGAAGAAGAACAAAGACAAGATCTTGGAACAAATCAACCTCAACTAAGAACTTCATTATCTTCTATCTGTTAGGTTTGCCAATACAAATATAGAAGCTCTTCTATTAATTCAAGTTAAGTAGTGAAAACAATGTGAAGGAGAAAATGACCTTTAGCATTGCTAAATTGTTCACTGAGTGACTTTCTCCAAAACCTAGCAAAACTACCCATCGGAATCAAGTGAAAAAGGTAGGTAACTTTGCATACATAATGTCAATCATCCTGGATGATGATAGCCTCCTCGCTGACTTCCCAACAGCAGCTGCCCAGTTTATCTTTCACCAAGCAGCAGCTCTGCAGCAAAAGATGGAGTTTAAATTGGAGAATGTTGTAGAAGCACATTAGTTGTCACATCTCTATACAAAATATTATTATACACACAATTCAAAAAGAAAATTCACAAAATATAACAGATCCAACAATCTATATTGTTAAATTTGATTAGATGACCTACTTTCCCAAAAACTCAAACTATTAGGAAAGAAACAAATCTATGTATTTATATTCTTAACACTCCCCCGCACGTGTGGGCAGGTAATCTCCTCAAGCCCAACACGTGGATCAACTTAACTGAAGTGGGGATTATTTTTTTTTAAAATAACGATGCTAGGAGGATTTGAACTCAAGACCAGTTGCTTTGGTAGTTGGTAGTTTGGTACCATTTTAAATTTAATTAGATGACCAACCTTTCCAAAAGCTTAAGCTTAAGCTGTTAGAAATCAAAACAATCTATGCATTTATATTCTTAACATATATCAAATATTATTCCCTGATATTCTTGGCCTGTTTGGGTGATTGAGAGGAGCAAAAATGTGAGAAAGAAAGAAAGAATGCATGAAATAGAGCTTCTTGTCTATGGTGATACAGAGTGATATAATTCAACTTGCCATGCAGTTTTATAAGAAGGCCAGTAATCTGATGATACTCTTGTAGGTGGACCACATAACGTGGGTTTTGTAGCCAAATTGAGCCCTTTAAGATTTCATCACCAAATTTGTCAATTCCTCATGAAGCTTATAGTAATTACAGTCATCTTAGTAAAAATAGAAAAAAGGAGATGACTTCCCATTCACCTAACTGTTGCACGCTAATTATCCTATTCAATTGTAGCAGCACATAACAGTGAAATTTGTGTTCTTAAAGAAACCTTTATTACTTTTGTAATGTCTGAATATTTGTGGTTAAAATTATATAGCAAGAAATCTGTCACAAATTTATTATATCATCTGTTTCTTCTTAAGGACTCGAGATGGACAATTTCAATTTAAAAGTTGCCATAAATCATAGAATTTTCAGGAAATAAATGGACTCATTTATTGAAATCAAGTTCTACAAAAATAAAAGTTAAACCATCAGCTATTCAAAATTTAGTTAATTTTACATCTGATGTAAGTGGAGATAGAGAAAATCTACATCACAAAGAAGGTATTAGCTCTAGCAGAATTATCATATTTCCAAGTGTTGCACAATACAGATAACATCTATGATAAGTAAATATCAGAATTCAGCTGTTCCATCTTTTAAAGGAAAAGGTAGAAGTTCTTACCTTGGAACAAGTATATACAATCAGAGTTATCCAACTCCACCCATCTGTTGAACAAGCTGATGAACCATCAGCAGCTTGATGAAGAAAATAAAGTAAGGGGGACATCAACTGCATCTCATATGCCCGTGAAGAACCACAATGTTTGCAGTTGTCAGGTTCTGATAAATTATTTGTTGCTAAAAGAGGATTACCTCCAAAAGAGTACCTACAAAGTAGCCACAAACAGTTGTAAAATCATTATAGGAACTGCCAAGGAAATCCAATAGTCAAACTGCACAAAATGCAAGACTGGACAATAACTTAATTGAGAAGTTACTTCACAAATACTAAGATGTATTTTCATCTTATGCTGAAGAACAGTTTATGTTTGGCGAATCATGATGGCTGAATAAAAACGTTCATTGTGTAACACAATAATAATAATAACAACAACAACAATAAGGACATGCTAGATTGCTCCCATGAAGATGGTGGCATTTTAAGAGCTTCCAGATTCACAATAGTTAACATGGATAGCATTGCTGACAATTCTACAAATAGAATCATATGAAAACTTGAGGGAGAATAACATTCTTGGGTTCTTTTTTTTTTTTTTATAACAAAGATAGAAAGTCACAATAGGTGACCATACTAGGGATCGAACCCTAGATCTCTAGGCAACATACAACAAGTTGCCACCAACTGTGCTACCCACAGTTGGCCATTCTTGGGTTCTTTTTCAGAGCCAAAAACAGACTAAGTTCATGTAAATAATAAACATTCTGAATCAGTTAATTCTAGTGAGGAAAAAAATTCTACAAATAAATTTGTCCATAGCCTTAGTAACAGTTATTTGAGAATTAAAATGTGATTTCTAAGCCAATATCTAGGAAATTAGATGTCTAATGTGATTGACTTAGGATATTTAGAACCTTAGACATAACCTTATTTTCAGAGGGCAACAGCAACTTACTGCTAGCCTCTCTCTTTAAGCATGCATTATAAAATGAAATTGTTCTGCAGGTGACATGAAATGTAACACAGAGAACTAGAGGTCTTCAACCACCATTATTTCAGAAATTGGTTCATGTGACCACATATGCATATGCAGCCTCTTAGCTTCTTACTGACAACTCATATTCCCATATAAGGTATGCAGTGGTATTGTGGTAATATGGAGTAAGGCTGTTTATACATCCATATGACACATTACACATATGCAGTTTGACAGAGTCAGTAAAACTTGAATCAAACCTATTATATCTCAGGTCCGACCTAGAATATTAATAGACTTTATTTGGCCAAATATGACATTTTCTAATGCCTGTTCAATTCCTTGTCATTATACATCTTTGTTCAGATTTCTATTTGCTCTATACACTCCTTTATATCTTCATTTATAACTGACCTATTACAATTGAATCCTAAATCAAGATAAGTGACCATACAATTATTTTATAATAGTTTTTGTTTCTCAAATGTCTGATTAAATTAAGAACTATATATGTTGTTAACTATCGGTGCAATAATTTAGATATTTCTTATATATAGACCACACTCGTGCTACGCAAGGCCCAATACTTTTTAAAACTAAGCGGTCCTCAGTACAAGCTAGACAGACCATTGCGAGTATGTAACTATTGTACTCACAAAAGAAGAATGATACAAGAAGTCAAATGAAAACAATATAGAGAAATTCAGATGTGGGCAATAGCATTAACCCTGTATCTCACTTTGAAAGAGGATGAAGTAAACCAAACTACAATCATGAGTACAGCTCATTCATCATTTTTTGAAAATATAGCTCTAAGCAGTGCACTATGATCTGCAATAATAACTCAATGTATGCCCATTGTTCTCTTTGTAAAGGAATTCTAATCATTCTCCAAATCATTACTGATGAAATCTTTCTGTATTGCTCGCATGCAAACACTATGATAAGGTATTGTTTGGATTGAAGAAATTAGAGACAGAGGGAAAGGAGGGACTTTGTTTGGGAAGTTTGTTGTAAAGAAGGGAAAGGAAAATGGAGGGATGAGTTTTCCCTCCTTTGCCCTTCCATTGTATCCATTTTCTAATTCATCAAATAGGGAAATTTTCTTTTTCGTGTCATCCCCTAAACCTCACCTTCCTTCACTCTAATTTCTCTTCATTACTAAGATGCTCCCATACAAGCCCCAAATCTTCATTTGGCTTCTTATTAAGAATGCTCTACATGATTCTGTCAACCTTATAAAAAAAAGTGCACACACACAAAAGCAAGTGTTGTATGAGGATACCATTGAAGCTTTTGAACAAATTACTGAAATATTCAGCATATTCCATAAAATACCCTCATGAAAAGATTAGGCATGAGGTGCCTAGGAAATGTTGGGAGTTATCAACAGCTATTATGATTTATGACATGTTGCACGACTATCACACATGTTAAAATGAAAATATTCAGAAATAATATCACTGCAATAAGTGGCAGTGCAATTTATCTTTTTCCAATTGTTGAGCTTTATCTTGCAAGCAAGAGAAAAGCTCTTTTATTTTTGCTTTTCCTTTAAAATAATTTTCCAATTATTTACAATAAAAATATTGAAGTATATATAAAAAAGAATGTTGACAAAATCTACTCCATTTGCGATTAATGCTAAAGGTAAACTTATATACCAATAGATAATCATGAAAAATGTTTACCGTAGTAGGTGATTCAAAAGGTTCTTCATTACGAATTTGGACGCTCAATGACAACCAGATTATGGGATTTCCTTCACTTTGTTAGGTCAAAATTGAATTCCGACTCTTAGTGCATGTCTCTATTTAACTTACCCAATTTCAATGATTATTGATCTGTTTGATGATTAATTTAAATTTTGGTAATGATGAAAAGTAAAAGGACAAACTTAGGTACCTGAGGCATTGCTCTGGATATGCATCCATCTGTTTCTTGAACTTCAAATAAGTTCTGTCAGCACCCAAAGCTCTATCATATTCGTAAGTTTCTCCTTCCCATTTTTCTTCATCCTCCGTGTCAGGTTTAGCAGAATGGTTTTCTTTGTGAGAAAGTGAGGAATAACCAGAACAAACAGTATCCATATCCCCAGAAGGTTGCAGCTTTTGGGAATATATATAGAAACAAGGCAGAACTAGAACGAATGAAAAAGCAAATCAGTGCAACTGCTAAAGTATCATGAAGCTCATATATCCAAATATTTAAGACTTCTTTCGTGGCGAGAAGGAAAAGTATAACCACTAACAAGTTTTTGAGGGAGTTCACACTGTGGGTATATGATTGAAACAATAAGGAAGATGTACCTGGTACATGGGTGTCTTCCACTCTTCGCTTTATAGGACCTCTAGCAAAAACATCCTTTTTTCTGCAACCATTTTGCTTCTTTGAACTGGAAGCTAGAGCAAAAGCTTCAGAAAGTGCTCGAGCTAAATCCTCCATTTCTGCATCGCTATCACTCCCATCATCAACATTGCCAGACTCATCCGCTGACAAGGCATTTTGTAACAAGCTGTCAACTTTAGGAACAGGAACACATTCTTCTCCAGAAGGCCCCGGGGAAGTAAGGTCTGGTTCGGTCTGACCATGGCACTTCTGAAGCCGAAGAGCTCGCCAGCTGCAAAATTGAGTGAAAATTGAATTTATTAAGCAACCACAACTAATCATCAACGAAAGCTAATAGAGATAGAAGTCCCAGAACCACATTAAACAGACCTTTGAGGGTTAATACCACAATCTGGGATTGGACAGCCAAGGATATATAGTGCACGCTCTTCTAAGTTTAGATTTGGCGATGAAATTGGTGCATACACCTAGTATTAATGATTGAATGTAATATTTATTGATTTCAAAAAGATTTTTTTTTTATAATATATGAGTTGGAAAACAAAGAACTACCTGTGCGACAAGACAAAGCCTCCCTCCACATACACGGCAATGAAGAAGCTCGGAAGTAATATCAATTTCGGCAATGGGCCAATCCTGCGTTAAAACACAACAGATTTTCCTTCTAAATTCGAATCACCACAAAACCAAGGAAGAAAAGAAAAGAGCCGAAAACTAAAAAAAAGAAGGATAAAATCATAGAATTTTTTTTTTTACAAAAGATCGAATAGGCACTCCCGAATCCGATCCTTTCAACAGGTTTTATGACGGGTAAAGCTGGATAACTCCAAATTTAATCAAATTCGAAAGCATACGCACAGGCAACCCTCCAATCTTGGTCGTATAATAGTCGGCCTTCTCGCGGTAATCTTCCGCCCACGGCCCCGGCAACCCGAGTAGGATTTCGCCCATTTATTTGTACCCCTCGAAATCCTTGACCGCGAAGATAAATATGCCAAAACCCAAAAGTCTTGGCGCAGTGAAGATTCAATTCTGAGGGGAAAAATAGCAAACAAACTAAAAAGACAATAACCAAGAATTGGAATCAAATCGGAGAGAGTCCCGAGAGTGGATCGCTCGAGCGGGGATGGTGGAGGCCTGGAGGGGACGTGAGGGTTTTAGTCTTTTAGATGTGTAGTAGAAATAATAATATGTATAAATTATCTATATCAATTGCGTAACGGTGTCGTGGTGTAGTTGGTTATCACGTCAGTCTAACACACTGAAGGTCTCCGGTTCGAACCCGGGCGACGCCAATTAATTTTTATTTTTGATTTCATTATTATTTTACTTGAAAGAGGAATATTTTGAGTTCAACCAAACATTTACCCCGGTCTCCAGTTCGAACCCGGGCGACGCCAATTAATTTTTATTTTTGATTTCATTATTTATTTACTTGAAAGAGGAATATTTTGAGTTCAACCAAACATTTACCCCGCTTGGAATGGCTCTCTCATATGGGCCTGCAGTACTGCACCTCTTTTTTTTTGCTTAATTATATTTTTTATCCATCAAAATATCACTTTTTTTTTTGTTTGATCTCTTACTTTTAAAAAATTTCTATTTAATTCTTCAAAAATTATTTTCATTTCCGTTTGGTCCCTCCGTTAATTTTCCGTTAACTTTTTAAGTGCCAACATGATAATGTTGACATGAATTAATGAGTGACCAAACAAAAAAAAATAGATATTTTAAAGGACTAGATGAAAAATATATATATTTTAATAAGCTAAACATAACTTTAAAAGATTAGATGAAAAAATGACCCCTTACGCCACACGGCCCGTGCTCGCGCCGCTCTAGTGCAAGGGCGCGTCGTGAATCGTGAAGGGCGGCACGAGCACGGGTCGTGGTGACGCAAGGGGTCATTTTTTCATCTAGTCTCTTAAAATTATGCTTAGGTTATTTAAATATATATATTTTTCATTTAGTCCTTTAAAATATCTCTTTTTTTCGTTTAATCTCTCATTAATTCATGTCAGCATTACCATGTTGGCACTTAACGACAAAAGTTAACGAAAAGTTAACGGGGGAACCAAACGAAAATGTAAATAATTTTTTAGGGACTAAACAAAAAAAAAATTAAAATGGAGGATCAAACAAAAAAAATGTAATATTTTGATAACTAAAAATATAATTAAGCCATTTTTTTTTTCTGTAAAGGGTTTTGTAATGTAAAGAATTTTACCATAAAGAGACTTTGTATTCGTTGCTATCCAAAAGTTTCTAACAATATTTAACCTTCTTTATATTATAATAAAAAGCATTATGATAATTATCATAAAAGAGTGGATCTTCTGCCTGCAATAATGAATGAAAACATCTCTGGTAAAAATTGAGAATAATATAAAACAAAACACCTACAATCACCGTAAGTTTTTAAAAATATTTCATAATTATTGATTTTTTATGTTTTGAAACTAAAGTGACATTGTTAACATTTGACGAGAAAAAAGAGCTGTAGTCAAGGGTAACGATTTAATCCATCAACTAAAAATTATCTGAGCTGTATCCATATTGCATATTCATATATGAAAAATTAATATTTAATTCTTATATAAATTACTTAATATATATTAGATATGAATATTTTATGATAAATTACGTATAAAATCCTAACAAGCTATTAATTTTCTAATGAATTTTAATAATGTAATTAGTATAAAATCCTATGTAATAGATGGTAAAAGAAGCACTCACATAAATTGTTGGTGTGTAGGCCTAGCGGGCCGAGTCATCAATCGCTTTGTGGCGTGTAGGCCTGGCGGGCCGAGTCACACTCGAACGCCGAGGGTGCTCAGGTCTGCTACGGTATAAGGTGAAGGTGCGTCATTCTCTCACACCAATTGGTTTGGGGGTCGTTGGCTAGCGCTGAAGTCCTGGGAGCTGATATCAAAGCCTGGGTCTCGGGTTTGAGTCTCGACTAGCGTTTGCCAAGGGGGAGATTGTTGGTGTTGTAGGCCTGGCGGGTCACATTGAAAGTTGAAACCTGAAAATGAAGCGCGCAAGAAAAATGACTGAAAAATCAATTTCAGCCTATGTTCGATCGATCGAATAAGGTTAAAAAAATGGCAGTAGCTATTTCGATCGACCGATCGATCAACCGAACAGTGCCAAAAATTGGCAGTGGCTACTTCGATCGACCGGACGGTTGACCGATTGATGCCAAAAATTGGCAGAGGACGCATTGGTCGACCGGACTGCGGATCGCCAAAGCCGCAACCTGCAAAATCCACTTCAAGCGTGCACTCTATCTCAACTCGGAATTTAATTCGAGCTCTACTTCTTGGCGAGTTGAAGGCGTCGAAGACTTGGAAAAGAGCATTTGATCTTGGTTTTATTCTAAGCTCTTTTCATTGTAATTTTAACTGTTTATTTGAACTTGTTTTTTCTTGAATTTGAGATTGTGAAGACCTAGGCTATTCGGTCTTGTGTGGGGAAGTGGTTACCTTGGTGAAAAAGTATAAAACCACTTGTGTAAGCATAACTTACTAAGATTAGTTGAGTTGTCCCTTAGCGTTGAGGTGGAAGAGTGCTCTCGGTAAGAAGACGGTGACTTCCGGGTGTGGAAGTGCCTAAGGTCGAGAGTGCGACTCTTCGAGTCAAAGTCCTCATTGCAAGGGAAACAATAATTAATCTAGCAAACCTAGTTTGGAAATCCTAAGCGGAGTGCTTAGGTAGTGGAGTAGGCATTGGGGTCGAACCACTATAAATTTGTGTATTTGCATTGATACTCTATTTGTGCTTAATTGTTTATCTTGCTTCCGCATCCACTCGTAAAATTACAATTTGCATAAGCGCTTTGAGAAACGATTAAAATTGGATTTAGGGAACCGATTTAATTTAGTAAACACACTATTCACCCCCCCCTCTAGTGTTGCCATTTCGACTACAAGGCTGTCCATTCGGTTCAACCCGAACCGAACCGAACCGAAATTAATCAAATCGAAATCTTTTTCATATCCAAATTCCAACCCGAACCCGAACCGAATTATGCCTAAACTGGTCTAACCTGAATCAAAATTATTCGGTTCAGTTCGGTTTTCAACCAGAAAACCAAAATTTTAATTATTTCGATTAAAAATTAAAAATTATTTCCTAATACCCATTTAATTACCTGTGTTAAAAATTAAAAAATATATATTATTTTTTAATTATTCGGTTTTTGGTTCGGGTCGGTTCCTGAATTTCAGGAACCGAATCCGAACCGAAACCCAAAATTTGGTTCGGTTCGGGTCAAGAACCGAACTTGCAACCGCTGAAACCGAACCGAACCGAAAAATTCAGTTCGATTTGAACTGAACACTGGACACCCCTACACATAGAGCCAAAACCAAAATTAGATAACTGGAATAAAACTCATCAAAACATTGCTCTGATGGCCCAGAGTATGGGTGAGCAAAATTTCTCGATTCACTGAAACCGACCAAACCGAAATCAATCGAACCAAAATCGATTTAACTGAACCGAATTAATTTCAATTTGGTTTTCGGTTAAAGAAAACTTAAGGTGCTGTTTGGTTAGCGAAAATTATTTTCTGGTTTGGTTTCAGTGAAACTGAAAACTTGGTTTCGAAAACTTGGTTTTGGTTTCTAGTTTTCAGTTTTCTGAAAACGCGTTTGGTTAATAAAAACAACATCAGTTTTAGTTAGTTGAAATCAGTAAATATTTATTTGATTATAAAGAATAATATTAATTTTCCTTGAACATTTTTAGTAGTAATTAAATATTTAGTTAGTTTACAAAATTAAATATTTGTTAATATGATTACAAAATATTTAAATGATTTAATTAATTAAGTTATTGGTAATTTAAGATTTTTTTGTTCAATTAAATATAAAAATTAATTAATAGTTATTATAATTTTTTTTAAAAAAAACAAGTCCAATAATCTAAAATTAGGTTTGATTAAATTATAAATAGACCAACTTTAAGAAAATTGAGTTATTTAAAATTTGGGTTTGAGTCAATTAGATATAAATTGGTTTAATTATTTTATAAATTTAAGATAAAACTTTGAGTTAAAAATGATGATTTTTATTTTTATTTTTAAAAATTCAATATAGTTTGATTTATTTTTAAATTAATTAATTTTATAAAAATATATTTATAATTACAAAGTTGTCACAGCATTTTGATAACGAAACCGACAGTCTCGAAACCACAGAAAACAACATTCTGTTGTTTTCATTTTTATTAAGAAAACTGGTTTCGTTTTCATTCTGGTTTCGATTCAGTTTCACGAAAACACTAAATCAAACACGTTTTCGTAAGCAGTTTTGGTTTCAGTGAAACTGAAACCATGAAAACAGACTTAGTTTCGCTAACCAAACGGGCCCTAATATTTCGATTTTCGGTTCGATTCGATAAATTAACCGACGGTTCAGTTAATGAATTAACCGAATATTATATATATATATATATATATTATAATATTATTTGCCTTAGTGGTTAAGAGTAATTTTTATCCTCCCAACTGCCCCGTTTGAATTCTAGCAAGCGATATTATTTACTTTATATTCAACTGTCTATATAATACATGTTAGTTAAAAATAAATAGATAATGGAGTTTGCTAAGATTGTTAGATGAATAAAAATTGAATTGGGTTGCTTGGGTTTGAGTCTTGGAAGATGTAGTTCTTTTTTTAAATCTTTTCGGTTATTTTTTAAAAGATCTTTTCAGTTAATTTGGTAAATTAACCGAACCAAACCAAATTAACCAATTTTTTTCGATTCGGTAAACGGTTAAAAGATTTTTTTTGGTTCGGTTCGATTAATCGATGATTCAATTCAATTATTAACCGAATTGAACCGTTGCTCACCCCTGGCCCAAAGCACCGTAACAAAGTAACAATGCAGCCTGGAGAGGGAACAAAACCAATATGTCGTCTTCAATACACGATTGCTTGTATTTCTGCAGTGTTTCTTTTTTACTCGAGCAAAGAAAAGGTGCAACAACAGAAAGCTGTATCCACCACCAGTTCGAAAAAACGCTCAAGCTCAATAAAATTTATTATCAGTTGAGTGGGATACACATTTTACTGGAACATTTCCACAAGCTCAGTGGATTCCAATGATGCATCTATCAGACTCAGTACAATGTGGTTGGTCGGATATTACATAAAATTTATTTGGGGAAATTAAAACCCTCCATCTTGCTATTGCCAGGACACCCAATGTATATAATACTTCCTCTAGGAGCAAAGCAAACCACTGTCATCGACCCTTTATAGCAATTTCCACCAGAAGTGAGAATTATTAGATCCATCAAAGGGTTATGAAGAACACAGAGAACAAAAATGTCTGCATTAGAGTGTATATTCCTCATACGATTATCCGCCTGATAGATCTTGCAACTATTCTAGATAATATCCTCCCAACTAAGTCTGCTGGTAGACGAACCAGTTGTTGCTGGGACTCTGATGGAAGCTACAAGAATAGAACAGAGAGGAAGAAAAAACTAAATGCATATCCACTGGTAGCTTACTGGTTGAAACATATAAAACTAATGTAAATTAAAACAATGGTTAAAAGGCTATTAATCACACAAACTAATTGTTAAGCAGTTAGATTCAGAAAAGAAGCAAAAAAGAAATGGCAAAAAGTATATTTTATGCAACAAATTAAAGGTGTATTTATGTCCCAAAAGTTGAAATCAATGAACTAAACCAATGTGGATCAGCTGTAAAATCCACCAGAACATAAATTTTTCCATAATCCATAGTGAATTTTGAAAGAGTGTACCCATTTTGGCAAATATTTTTATTTCCAAAATCTGACAAATTCAACAGAAGATGTAAATACGAAGAAAGTGAGGTAAATAGCACTGAAGAAAGTGCAATAAATAGCACTATGAAAAAGGCAACCATATAATTGAAGCAAATAAGAAGATTCTGCTAAGCACTAAATATATTAATATATTTCTACAAGATGAATTATCAATCTGCATGGAGAAGAGTAAATATTTAAAGCGTCAAGACTAAATATAACTTGTGATAATGGTAGTAGGATCAGTGAATAAAACAATCTTCTTAGGCTGTTAGGAAAAAATCCATCCTCAATTTACAGGTACCCCTTCAGTCCTAGACCTTCGCCCTTTACATTGTAAAATTTATTGGGCTTTTCACAAGCTCATAATACATCCAACCCTACAATCATTGCTTTATTTACAATTCAACCACTCTATACTTGTATATGATGATGGGCTTTTTGGTCATATACTGTTACATGTAACATCTTCAAGAATATGTTTTGAGTGTAATTCTCAACTCTACAAATTCTGTAATGCTGCTTTTGTATTTATTAGAAGATCAGATCAAATTTAACTTTATCCTTTTTCCCTGATGTTATTTTTGATATGAAACCATCCTTCCTTTTTTTGTTATAGCTTAAAACGTGTTATCTTTTCAGAATTAATGAAGTCTCTGATGTCTACTTAAAAAATACAATAGTCTAAAAGCTGTATCACATCATCCAGTTTATACTTTAAAGCATGGAAACTAATGAGTCCATATACAACAATCTGCAAAACATAGTTGGGCGCTAAGAGCAGACATGTCCTAGATGTAGTCAGTTCTTACAAGAGTAGAACTGGCTTTCCCAGATATAATTGTCTTTGAAAGATGTAATTCCTCAATTTAGCCTGCCTAATGCACAGTAACCAAAAAATAAGAGTGTTCATGTTCAAGCTGAGATATTTATTACTTTTGCACGTGGGAACGTGTTTAAACTGAGCTAGCCTAAACAACAACAATTTAAACAATAACAAATAAGATAAATGCATGTTCTGTGGGCATAAATAAAAAATATCCCCCTTACCTCAGGAATGATGAAAAGAACAGGTAATATGTCCTGAACCGATGCCATTTGGTATAGAACAAGAGATACCTCCTCCATGGGAACAACTTTGTTCCCTTCAGAATTAGCATATATTATTTCCTGCAAAAAGAATTTCAGTTCAAGTTCAACATGAAGCACTGGTTATGACCTGCTTACGACTGGCTAGGTGAACCTCTTTAAGAAACTCTTTTCACCTTGGATTTATGACTATACAATATACTGTTCTTATTGGTTAGACCTTCTGAATGTAGAAGAATAGCATCTTAGAATTGTTCGAAAAATGCAACTTGATTACTAGCAACCCATATATATGCATATAATTAGTTCAAAAAGCCAAATAGAATTGATCTTGGTATTATAGTATTACACATTAACATAGTTCAAGAACAAGTAAAATTCTTCAGCAAGTTGAAATACTCTAATTTAACAAACCATGTATTACACATTTAACATAGTAGAAAATAACATTTACATATCCAAGAGAATGCCATGGGCCTATGAGAGTGTTCTTTGAAAACCCTTTCTGTCCAGAACAATATCATAAAATAACTGAAACTGACACATAATTAAAGCCCAATACTAATTTCACCTAACTACCTGCCATAAGATATTTCCGAAGGCTAATGAAGCTATATGATGAAATGAAGTTTAGATCAGAGATTAAAAAATGATATACCATAACAAAATGATAATCTTACTGAATTTGAACTCTCATTCTTCTGAAGCCTTAATAGCAGATGCAGAAGGCGATTTAGAGTTCTCAAGTTGGCAATATCTTCATCAACCATCAAGGATGATGAGTAGGAAATAGCAAATGGCAATCTTGCTGCTGCAGCAGACGTCACAGAGTCCAATGTTGCTAATCCTAGCGCATCTAATCCCTACATATAAAACTTCTTGCCATTAGTAAGTTATATATGAAGTAACTGGAATTTTGGTGCTTATTTATGCAACAGCTATTCCGACTATTTATTATTTTGTGTAGATACAGACATAAGTCTTTTTATGGAAAGTCCCTGTAAGTTCTCACGCAGTATCACTTTCTTAAAGGAATATGCAAAAGGATACTTTCTATTCAAAGAATTTTGGATAGTTTTGTTAAGGGTATCAGGGTGTAATTGTCTTTAGTTTTGGTTTATTCTTCCTAAGTTTATTGTACCTCTCCTCTATATGTATCGAGTTAATGACAATATAATTGAAGGTGTTCTCCTTTCTCATGATATAAGAGCCACCTAAACCCTAATCGTAAACTAGCCATCACCACACATCTTCCTCTCCGGACACCCTGTTGTTGCACTTCCTTCCAATGCGTAGGTAGTGACAAGGCGGCATCCATGGAGCCCTAAAATATCCTCCTTTTCTCTTCTCCAATCGCACCATCTTCCATTCTTCTCTAGTCCTAGTTACTATGCAAGCATGAACAGTAACTGCGTTCTTCCTCTCTTCCGTCTCTGTGCTTCCTCTCTTCACACCAATGGCCTCTCATCTAAGGCTAGGAATGACTATTGGTCTTCTAAGGCAGCTGCCAATCCCTGTTATAGCCGCCCCTGTCCTCCTTCAACAAGGGCATTTGCCTCTTTTAAGTCAAGCCCTTTTCTCTTATTTGCAGCTGCCTGCTTCCTGTCTCTGCAGCCACCAGAACCAACCCTACATCCAGCTACTGCTTTCATGTTGTTGTTTTCAGCCGATTGTCTAACAAACAGAATGAAATCATATCAGTTTTGCATCACATCCTGTAACCGCCTCCTCTCAGCTCTGCAGCCACCCAAATCAGTTCAGATCATGCAAGTGCAGCCACCTATTCCTGCTGCCTACTTCCAAATTCTGCATCCTAGCCTGCAACTGCCTCCTCATCTCCTTGCAGAAATAGCCACTGCTCAGACCACCTCCTTTCCTTGCAGCAGCAGCCACTTCTCAGGCTGCCAGAACTTAACAGCCCAGCAGAGGCACTGCAGCCCCTCTTTCCACTTACCGTTGCAGCCTACAGCTGCCCCCTTATTCCTTCCTGCCGATCTTCTTCGCCCTGTTTCTGTTGTCGCATACAAAGGTCATCCAGTACCCTTACTTTTTAGCAATTATCAGGTCTTTTCAGTAGCCAAGAGAGAGAGAGAGGGAAGGTTCATCCTGCTGGGAGATGGCGAAGGAAGATGGTGGTCGCGCTAGTGCAGAGGAGGCTGGCTGGGAGATAGTAACCATGAAGCGAGCTGCTCGCCGGGTGACCTTTGCAGACGCGCCAAAGCCATCCTCCTCTGCATGGGTTGGAGCGCGGAGATCCTTCGCAGAAACCCTGTGTCTAGGACTGAGCAGTCTCCCTCCGCTGAATATTCCGAAGGCTATGGCGAATCCTCAAGCTGGCATTTCTAAGACACCATCGGTGATGGAGGTGCTCTCTTCCCTTCGGGCGTGTGGTCGATGTTTCAATTGCATGGGAGAGGGGCATCCGGCTAGCCGCTGCTCTCGTCGGAGTGTTTGCTTCCTATGCTCAAAGGAAGGACACCATAGCAGGCGATCTCCCTCCTACCGGAAAGCATCAGGTCCAGGTCTACCTTTTCACTCCCACTTTGGTACGTCGGACAGGTCAGCAACTTCTCCCTCATCCCTGGAATTAAATGCTTCACCTACTCCTCCATTGCATGCATTTACGAACGGACGTCTAGCTCCGTCTTTAAATTCCCGCCCGGCTGGTTGCACCCCTCATCACCCTTCGGCTGTAATCTCTTTGACCGCTGCTCCTCCCTCCCCTCCAGCTGGTACTCGTATTGCTGGTTTCTCTCTCCCAGAACGCAGCTCGATGGCCGACCGCCCAGAATTCGCGAGAGCTCTAATTCCCAACTCTGCTGCAACGGCTGATCGCGCTGCATACCTGAGTGACCGATGTTTGCTCATCACTGTCCGTGGCCAGCTAAATCCCCAAGCTGACATTGCTGGTTTCCTGGCGCGACAATTTGGCAATTATCACAGCCATCTTCACCTTTGGGAGCAGCGCAGAATGGCCGACGGCCGCTTTCTCATCACATCGCCGGAAACCCCGGATTCCTACTACAAGCGGAGGCTGATACGAACTGAGCGCATACTGTGGAATCATGTGCTTCTTCTCATTGACGACTGGAAGGCTGATGAAGTTTTCAAGCTAATTGACCCGCCTGAGATGCATGTAGGGCTGGAGCTACGCGGGCTGCCGCTTTGCTTCTGGAATTGTGAAACGGCGATAGCTCTCACGAGCTCCTTCGCCTCTTTTGAGGCAATGGCCGCCTCTACCCGGAACATAGACGAACTCAGCTCCTGCAAGGTCCAAGTGATGGTTCGAGCTCTTCACCTCATCCCCTGATTCATCATAGCTGAAGCCGACTCATGTCGTTTCACGGTGGAGGTGGGAGTTGCATGGCAGAAATGGGTCGGCTCTGATATCCCTCAGATGAACTCCCAGCAAGCGGATAGGGATGAAGGAGATGGTAGCGGAAACGGCTCGGGGTACGACGCCAGATTCGAATACGACCCCTCGGAGGGCTCCTTCCAGGGCAACGGAGGATCGGACCGCATCTCGGTTAGTTCAGACTCCTCCAATCCATCATCCTTCTCTGGATCTCGAACCACGTCTGCGCTGCCTGCGATGGATGAAGCACAGAAGCAGAGCCGGCCGGCAGAAGCGGTTCGATGCAGCTCCCCTTCTCTCTGCCATCGGTCTTGCCGGAGTCCGCTGCCGATGGGGGTGCCCCGAGGCATTTGCTCGCCTCTTCCCCTTCTGGTAACGGGGAAAAATGTGCCTCCGACTGCTCCTGACATGGCTTCCTTTCCGGTGAAAGATGGAGAGGTTCCGCCGCTGACAGTTAGATCCTCTGGAGTGCTGATGAGGGAGCATCTAATGCCGCGAATCTTGGACGCAGAGAGGAAATATGCGTGCGCTGCCTTCGTTTTCCATCTCCGAGACCTTTCCACTTTGATGCTTACAGGATTCGAATCGATGAATCGCCAACTGACGGGGTGTTGCTTGGCCGCTGGGATTGCCGCTTTCGGCTCTCTACTCTGGGGCAGCTGGTTTCGAAACAAGATTGCTGAAAATCGCCAAAGGATTCTGCAGCTGTGGAGCGCAGCTTTTGCGCTGCTCGAATCGGGGGACACAGATTTGGAAAGATCCGGATTGTTGAGTTATCCCACGTCCGATTTCTTCTGGCCAGCTGGCAACGCGGGTGTAAAGACCCATTTGGCGCCCGATCCGCTACCTGTAAACCCAAAACAGAACCCGACACTTCATTCCATCGTGCCATTTCACTCGAAGCCCGATCGATTCGTGGAGGCTTCAGAAATCGGGCCCGGTAGCTGAGGATGTCGGTCTTTGACCAAAAAAGACTATACCAACAAGCTAATCATGAGAAGCTGTGAGGCTAACCAAAAGAATATTTGCATCTCAGCCAATCCTCATCCAAATTTACTTGAAGCTGAGCCTGTTTTGAGCAAGGGTGGGGCCCGTACACAGAAGATAGGGAGGAATCACTCAACCAGCATACAAGTTCGTCGCAACTGCAGAATCTCCGGAAAGCAGGCAGGGTCGACTGTTCAAAAGGCCGCCAAGTTAAAGGCACTTAGGAATGAGGGTGGCCAAAGCCGTTATGAAAGCAACAATGAAAAATCGCCTCAGTCAAGTTCGAATGGCCTCGGATCCACCATGATATGTATGAGTACCGGAATGGGCAATCTTCTGCTCGGAAAGGTGGAGATCCTGGGATTTGACCTAAATGTGTCGGAGGAGAGAGCGACCCGAGCCTTGGGCTCGGCCCTCGCTTGAGTTCGGATGTCGTGGTAGAATCAATTGTTAGTCATGCTTCCCAAATTTTGTGCTCTATTTTGGAACGTTTGAGGGTTATGTAGGCTCTCCAAACGGTATATGGTGAAGCAAGTAATTAGGGAGTCCAAATGTAGTGTTGTTTTCCTTTCCGAAACTAAGTTGTTAGATTGTTCTAGGCAGTATGTTAAGCAAGTTTCAGGTTTCTCTGGTAATGATAATTTTCGCACTATTGATGCATCTGGTCTTTCGGGCGGCATTATGGCGCTTTGGGATTCGGGGGTGTGGGAATGTAATAACTGTTACTATGGATCATGGTGTATTCATCTCTCCTTAAAGCACCGAGCATCTGATTTTTCACTCGAAGCCATAGGGGTTTATGGGGCCCCCTCTCAGGGCCAGTGCAGGATTTCCTAATGAGCTAAGACAGGTCTCCTCTAGTTGCACGGGTCCGCTCATAATTGGTGGGGATTTCAACATGACCATTCACAATGGGGAACGCTTAAATTGCACTGGAAATCTAATCGACTCCCGCCGGTTTTCAAAATTTATAGCAGATATGAGCCTTCTGGATGTCCTTCCCAGTGGTGGTATGTTCACCTGGTCTAACAACCGGAATCCACCAGCCCTGGCTAAGTTGGATCGCATTCTGACAAACAACGACATGGCATTGGTATTCCCAGAAATGTTTGCAACCGTCGGCGACAGGAAACTCTCTTATCATAATCTGTTGTTATTTAAGTCAAAGCCTGACGATCGATGTAAAATTTCTCACTTTAGAATTGAGAACTCTTGGCTTTTATATGAGCAGTTTGGAGGAATCATTAAGGCAGATCTATGCTGCCCAACATCTCACATGACAGAATCTCCTCTAAGGCGCTGGATCGCTAACTGGAAGGCCCTCCGACGGGTCATCTTGGATTGGGACAAGCAGCGCAAAGCCAACTGGAAAAAGAACCGTCTCAATGCCGAGGAGCGGCTTCCAGTCCTGCATCAAAAAGCGGACTCTGCTGCCATAAATGATGTAGAAATTGAAGAAATGAAGAGTGTCAAAGTGTTTCTAGATCAATGCTATACCAGCGAGAGCTTATATTGGCAACAAAGGGCAAAAGTCCGATGGATCAAAGAGGGAGATAGAAATACCAGATACTTCCATTTATGTGCCTCAAATAATAGAAGGCGGAACATGATCTCTAGCCTGATAGTAGATGGAAACAACATCTCTGACCAGGGCAGGGGTGGCAACAGCATTCCGAAACTTCTACGTCAAACAGCTAGGCCGATCTGCTCCCCCGATGCTACGGCCAAAATGGGAATTGCTCTATCCAAATTCGCAAAGTGGGCTCTTGTCATTAGATTCTCCGTTCAAAGTGGCGGAAGTCTATGAGGTCATCAGGACCGCGAAGAATCACAAGGCACCAGGGCTAGATGGCCTCACCATGGAATTCTACTCAAAATTCTGGGATTGCATTGGAGATCAAGTAGTAAGCATCCTACAGGAATTACAAAACAACCCAGAGATGATGACTCGCATCAATAAGTCCAACATCATCCTCATTCCAAAATCGTCGGGGGTAAACGCAATATCAAACTATCGGCCTATCAGTCTGGAAAACAACATTATTAAGATCTTTTCAAAGCTTCTTGCCAAGCGTCTAACCCCCTTTATTGGAGATTTGGTGGACAACAAGCAAGGTGCCTTCATACAGGGGAGAAGTACATTAGACTGCTTCATGACGGCTCATGAAACTATTTGGGAATGTAAAAGGCTCAAGCAAGATATCTACATGATAAAGATTGATTTCGAGAAGGCTTTCGATTCAGTAAATTGGGAATTTCTATTGCAGTTGTTGACGGCCAGAGGTTTTCCCCACAAATGGATCTCTTGGATACAACACATTCTCTGCACAGCTGAGTCCTCGTTATTAACCAATGGTACAGAAGGGCAACCTTTCAGGCACCGTAGGGGTCTGAGACAAGGGAACCCCCTCTCCCCCCTTTTGTTCAACCTAATAACGGACTCCCTCTCGAAGATCATCTCCAGAGCGGCAGAGCTAGGATTAATTTCAGGAGCGCTGAGTCCTTTTCTTACGAGGAGCATCAGCCATATCTTCTTCGCGAATGACCTCCTCCTTTTTTGCAATGCCGATGAGGAGGCGATTAGAACCCTTGGGCTAACTTAAAATGCTTCAAGCTTAGCTTCAGACTAAAATTGAATTGCAACAAGACAAAGGTGATCCATGTGCTTGGCGACGATACAAAGGCATCAATGGCTGCAAATATTCTTGGATGTTCGGTGGGAACTTTTCCTATAAAATACCTTGGTCTGCCACTGAGAGATGGGGGACTCACAAGGGCGGATTGGACCCAGCTTATTACGAAAGTAGACGGAACGTTGGCTTCTTGGAAAGGGGCTCTTCCCTCCAGGGCCGGGCGTCTCACTTTGGTCAACAGTGTGATCACCAGCCAGACTTCATACTTTTTTCCATTTTCATGGCCCCTCAATGGGTATACAAGTTAATCGATAGAAGGAGAAGGACCTTCTTCTGGACAGGTAAAGGGGATTCAAATGCACAAGGAAAGTGTTTGGTGCGTTGGGACGCGCTGACCGCTGGAAGAAATGAGGGGGGGCTAGGGATCATCGACCTACTCGCTCACAACAACGCCCGCCTAACCAAATGGATTTGGAAGATATTTCAGCAAGGAGGGATGCCTTGGCAAGACATCTTGACAACCCTACACCCGAGGCTGCTTGAGTTGCATGACAGAAACCGACAAACTCTGTCACATATCTGGAGGAGCATAAGTAGCTTGCTTGTCATCATACGATCATCCTTCAACCTATTCGTAGGGAATGGAGGCAGGCTACGGATCTGGTACACTCCATGTTTCGAGGGTCATTCCCTACAGAATCGATATTCGACCCTCTTCTCGGCCGCCACCTCCCCGGAAGCTCTCTTTGAAGATACCAGAATGAGGGACAACTTGGGCATTGCTCGCGGTGGGAACTTGAGTTTCACGCACTCGATTCCTATGGACATGCTTAACAGCCTTCAAGCAGACTTAGAACCCTACTTATCCTCCACGGGCCCCGTCTCCCTTACATGGAAATGGAGTACCAACGGGGAATACTCAACAAACCAGTTATATCGCATTCTCACTTATCGAGGGATACTAGACCCGAAATGCCCGTTTCTCTAGCAGAAGGAGTGTTCTCCGGCGTGCTCAATTCACAGCTGGCTTGTGGAGAGTAAGAGATTGCTCACGATGGATCACCTCCGAAGTAGAAACGTGTCAGTCAATCAAACGTGCATCCTCTGTAACGTTAATGATGAGACACATACCCATCTTTTCACAGAATGTCAGTTTATTGTGACAGGATAGAAGCTTTTCCTACAGCTTACTCGTCAATGCTTGTTTCCCCTGAGCCTCAAACCTTGGAATCGTCCATCTACCGAAGACCCTAAATCTGGGCGCAAGCGCTATCGTATGGTAATGATATGGAGGCAGAAGATCTGGCAGGAGCGAAACACCAGAATATTTGAAAGCAAGAGGAGAACCCATACAGAGCTCGCCTCAGAAGCAGCAGCCCTCTCCTCTCAGCTGTAGTCACGGCCTGTTGTGTCGCATTTCCTATTGGTTCTAATTCCTGCTTTGTTTTAAAATTTCTCTTTTCCCCTTACTTGTATTTCTTTCATTACTCTTGAATTAAATACAAGGTTCTATTATTAAAAAAAAAAGGTCTTTTCAGTAGCCATCCATGTTCTTTTGCCCCACACCTCAACATCAGCCAAATTCTACACCACATCGTACTTTCTAACATACCGTGCTTCATTCTGACCGCCATTGTTGTACCACTTTCCACCTCTACCAAAGGCGATAACAGAGAAAAATGTATTTTTTGAGCTTTTATTATGATTCCAAACTTAAGCGGTATGCATGGTTTCAAATCTCGTACCTTACCGCCTTTTTTGACATTACTAATACTGGTACATGCTCGGTATGACGGTATCGCCCATAGGTTGTACCGGGCAGTACAATACATGTACTTGTATTGAGCGGTGCAATACATGTACCGTTCAGTATAGAGAGTCTCTACTAAATGGTAGAAACATTGGGGCTGCGGTACAAAAGTTTGGGCTTTTTTCAGCTGGCTTCTAACAACTATTTTAGCCATTATGGCCAATTTTGAAGGGTTTAGAGCTATATAAAGCCCTCAAATCTCTTATTCTCTTCCTACACTACTCTTTCACTCTAAGCTCTCTCGAAACTCCCATTCTCTCAAACCCTTAGTCTGGAGCCTAAAATGAAAAATAAAAAAAAATCGCAGCAATACACTCAGTACAGTTTGGTACACTAGGTGCAATCAAGATTGTAAGGAATTGTACCAAGTGTCAATATGGTAAAGTATTGGTACGCACCGGTATCATTATATTGAGATCGTTATCGGTACGAGATTCTAAACCTTGGCGATATGTTCTATAAATTGTCTTAAGTTTGAGGGGATGTTAAGAGTATTAGGATATAGTTGTCTTTAGTCATGGTTTAGGTTTATTATGTTGTTCCTCAAGTTTATTGTACCATTCTCTCCTCTCTCTATATATATAATTCAAGGACTAGATAATTCTACCCTTGGGTGGCCATAGTCCAATAACCTGTAATAATTTACTACACCGTTTTAAGAAATAATAACAAGAGTGGAAGCATAAATATACACCTTAGCAAATTCTTGCATAAGTATTTCCCTGACAAATGAGCCCTGCAAAGGAATGAGATGCTCACCACCATCAGGTCCAGTTAGTTCAAGTGCTCCAAAGAATCAAGAAGATAACATGAAGTTGCAAATACTCAACACCTTTTCGGTCAATGTGAATGAAAGTACTTGCTTTATTGCTTTGCTAGAATCAATGTCCTCTGCTTCTTTCCTAACCAGAGATTGTTCAGTCCTTGCACGAAGTGACTGTCAAAAATTATTTATACAAACATAAGAAACTGGAGATAAAGACAGTAACAGTAGAATTCTATTGTGGTCCAAAATCACGCCGCCAAAAAAAGTATGATAGCTTTACAATAGCAGAATTGATCCAAGAGTTAGTAATTGTGACATAAAGGATAGTAAAGAAGTTGGTGGAAATTGGAAGAAGTTTCATGACTACACAAGAATAAGTTGACCCAACCTGAATACATTTTGGTCATTGTTGAGTTTAGGTCTGGGTTGTATTGATCACATTGAAATTGCCTTGTACTAAATAAGCTTCTTTATAGGAACATTTTTATCACATTTCCGAAGAATTTTCAAAATTAACTAGTGAATTAACATCCCTATCTAAGAGTCCAAGACAATAATCTTGGGTAGACCATGTAGCCTAAAATTTTTCATAAACAATTTTGCTATATGTTATGTGAGGCATATGCAGTTTTGCTACAAGGAATTTAAAATCCAGCTACTACAAAAAAGATGGAAGCATGGCCCCTGATGGTTCATGGTAAGCCAATGATAAAATTCAATTCTAGCTCTTCCCAAGGGGTATCTAAGACTCACAAGCCACAAAGATGTAAAGGTAAATGTTGTTTTTCTTCCCTTTGTTAATCGGCAGTCATATGATCCAAAAATCACGGACGCTGGCTACATAATATACACTCCCCAAATCAGGTATGTGCTTGAGTTTTCTTTCTTGTATTTTCCTTACTATTTTAACTTCCTTACATATCTATTTTTCATTATCTCCTCCCCTGTCCAGCTTCCTTCTCCTTTCACTTTTATTCACTTCAACATGTCTAAATCCCACAAATCCTAACCCCATTGGTTTTCCTTTGTCATAAGTCATACATAATTTGATAAGAAATAAAATGATCTCCATATGTAGACTACACAACTAATATGGCCTTTGTTCATAACACAAGAGTACTTGCTATGAAAGATCTATGCATCTATCAAGTAAATTATCAAGTGACCCATTAAAAAAATAACTTCTTGACACAATCACTTTGATGAAATGAACCATTTTGTGAAGCATTACTAGCATTAAAATAGAAATCCATATGCAAACTATCATACAGATTCTATCTTATAAGAGTGTACAAATTAAGGCAGAAAATTGAACTATTGCTCAATGATATATTCACCTCTGGACTTGATCTCTCTTCTCTAATTCTACCTCCTCCCTTTTCTACCTCGCTTTTCTTGTTTTCACTATTCTCTCTCTTTTTGAGGGAGTTTTCTGTATTCTCTCTCTAGGAAATACATTCTTTGTGCTAAATTTAATTGGGTAACCAATTTTTCCAGAAGCTTAAGTAGTTAGGAAATAGCTCAATCTATTCATTTACATTCTTAACAACCCCCCTAACATGTGGACAAGCAGACTGAAATAAACTGGCCCAAGCCCAACACATGAACTTAATCTGTGATATACTTGTTTCAATTACCAGCATTAGCAGGATTCAAACTCATGACCTCTACTTCTCATACTATGTTAAAAATTCATTAGGTGACCAATTTTCCCAAAAGCTTAAGCAATTAGGAAAAAACTCAATCTATTCATTTATATTCTTAACATTTTGGGAAAAAAGGTCAAAAGGTGAATATCCTATCATACGGAGAAATTGCATGTGTTAACATAATTGTTCTACAAATTAAGAGAAAGTGTATATCAAAGTGGACTTGCTCTGACCACGCACCTAGTGCATATCTATGTGCTACATGCACACCTAAAATCAGCCACTTGTGGTAAGCAGAACAGGTGAAGTGGGATGACTTAGAAGCTGGTGCATTTTAATTAATTAAAATGTTCAACATATATCATACCAAGAGGAAAAAGATCCTATTTAAGGAAATTGAAAAACCAACCTCGGTTAACAACGATTCTAGACGATCAATCCTGAAAACACCTTCCTGATACAAAGAAGGATACCATCATTAGTACTAAGGAAATGGCTTTCCAGACAGATTTTAAGCAGAACCTTTGAAATCTAGAATGTAGAAGTTACAAATGCATGCTAAATTCAGATAATCAAAATCAATGATCTGAAAGTAAAATTCCAACATATTGAAACCTTATAAAGGAGAGTCTGCAAAGTAGATTGAAGTTGAGGCGAACTATCAGTCAGAACCTTCCTTGCAATCCATGGGTATGAACTACTCAAAACTTTGTAATTTGGATCAAAACTGATTGCAATGCCTTCCAGTACAGCAAGACTGAGAGAACAAGAAAGATAATTAGGGCAATCCATTTGAAATTCACATTGACAAGGAAAAAAAGATAGCGTGATTTAAATAAGTTCTGGAGGTAAGGCTTCATGTATTACCTTCGGATAACAAGAGAAAAATAAGATGGTATTTGAAACTTAAATTTGTACCTGAACAATATAAAGATAAAGGAATTAGTTCACCTTTAATCTCGGTAAAAAAAAGTTTACCTTTAATCTGGGGCATGTAAACCAGGAGAAGGTTTTCTGCAGTATACAAGTAATAAATGACCTTAGAAAGATTTTCTGTTAGGACTTAGGACGATGGTAAGAAGGAGCAAAAGAACCAAAACTGGAATGCAAACAAGTGTAGCAAACCACAGTGTTAATAGAAACAATTTCTCAATCCACAATTCGAGGTAATCTAAAAGGATAATGTTACTTGTTTAAGACTATGATTTTAGTTACATTAGCTTTGACTTGAATAAAACTATCAGTGGTTATTTACAGAAGCGAATAGTTCGCAGTAATTTAATTTATTATCATATTATGAGATACACTACAGCTAAAGAGTAATTCATCAATAACGAGATTCATATTGTTCTGTTTCAACTACTTTCTTTTGAATAAAACTTCACCTATGAAACTTGACAAAAAAAGTCAAATTTTGTCCTTAGCACCTAAAGATGAAACATTAAGAACAGCAGAACCATCCACAGGCTCAACGTAGTCCTAAAACTAAGATGTAAAAGAAACGGGTCAAGTCTAGTCAGGGTCTAGGAAACATAAACAATTAACTTAACCTGAAAGTTAGAGTTTGAAACTCAAACCAAATTAACAATAAAGCCAACTGACTATATTGGGTAGGACCCGTTTTATTCTTATCAAAATAAAATTATGTTAAGGCTGTATTTCAGGTTCTTATCAAAAAAGTTATATTAAGGCTGTATTTCAGGTTCTTTATTTTTTAATTTAAATTTATCAAATGTGTGTTTTAGGGTTTAAAATCAAAACCCAAAACACAACCCAAGACAGAATTCCTTTTAGGAAAAAAAAAGAGAGAAATTACCTACCTAACCAAAACTCAAATTTTTGGGTAAAGGAGGTTGGGTCAGGTAAACCATGTTTTTTCAATATCATAACCTACAAGGATGATAACATCATTCCACGTTAAAGAGAGGACAACAGCTGAAAAATGTATTGATAGTTGCTTCAAAAAGATCGATGAATTGACAGATGAGATCTTTATAAATCCTTTTAAGTTTCTCAGTATGACCAAAGCAATTATATTACATTGCTGAGATTGTTAAGAATATAAATATATAGGTTAGGCTCTTCCATACAGCTCATGCTTTGCAGCAAATTGGTTGCCCAATCAAATTAACATGGTATGCAGCTGTAAGTCCGAATCCTACCCACTATCGATAATTAAAAAGAATATCACCCCAATTAAGGTAAGTGAGCCCATGTGTTGGCTTGGGCCAGATTAGTCCAGTTTGGACACCCACACATGAGGGGAGTGTTAAAAGTATAAATCTATATATTGGCATTTTCTAAACTTTTGGGAAAATTGGACACTCAATCAAATTTAACAGAGACTCTTGTATAATATCCACAAAAAACATAAATCCATGGGTATAAAGAAGTTGACATCATAAACTTCATAACAATTGTTATCTTAGCCTAATGAGTTCACATCATTATTTAAAGCAAGTATAAACAAAAAAAAGACTTGATTAGGCTATGAAATATGCATGCCATAACAAAAAGTGCAACATTTAACACCATACATGGTGCGCCCAAGAGTTCCAGACAAATCTCCAAAACTTATATTTCGAACTCCTTTGTTCACAGCATTTTGGAAAACACCTGCAAGTGAATTTGATTTTTAGTTTGGCATTTAGTTCTCTCAAGAGCTGAGGTGACAGAATGGAACTGGAAGAACCTGTCAATGCCTTGGCAACTTCATCCTTTTGTGCAGTTGGAGGGAGGAGCCTGTAACACACATGTATAGGTAGTCCAGACTCAGATTCATGACGAAAAAAGAAGTTCCGCATCAGAGCTTCTCAACAAGCTTTCATGTCAGTATCATTCATAAAATTGTATTTTGCTAGTGAGCACCAGATTTCCCAGATTGCGGAGTATAATTTCTTGAAGAAATGATACAATTGCTTCACAGATAATTTTTTTAAGACATAGATGCATAGAAACTATCACATTATCATAAACATGTGCATGAAAATATAGGTACATGCAGGAATCCTATTTTCTGCTATTTCTAAGCTACTTAGCTAAACTACATATGGAATACTGTATTCTCTGAATTTCCTGTTTTCTGCTATTCCTAAGCTATTAGCTATACATATGGAATATCGTATTATCTGAAATGTGTGCCAGAAACTTTGTGTTGTATTCTTGTACTTGGGACACATGGACATATTCAAGACATTGAGATGCAATCTAATATAGTTTTATGGTTGTCATGACTATGAACCTCCTTAACTACTTCCTCATTTAACAAAACTCCACAACAAGCAATGCCTTACCCAAGGGTAACAAAATCATTTGATAGAGCATCAAAATCACGATTAACCAGGTGAAGACAAGCTTGAATAAATCCATCACGAAGTTCTTGCCTAAATTCACCCATCATTCCAAAATCTAGAATACAACGATATGCCGCAGTCAGCAATAAAAATGCAAGTGCTAGAGCATATTATATAAATTCTACAGTCAAACTCCTTAGATCCATATAGATATTGATCAGGATACCTAAATAGGCTAGCTTGCCATCAGATGTCCGCAGAAGATTTCCAGGATGTGGATCTGCATGATAAAATCCATAGTCTAAAAGCTGGGAAAGGGAGCAATATACACCTACCTGGAAATTTGCACAAAGGAGGTAGTCCATTAATCAGTAACAAAAGCATCAAAAGGTGTGGAACCAACAGGAAGAAAACAAAAAAGTTCTTCATAAAGGTTTCTTCTACCTCAACAAGATAAAGATCTTTGACTTCAGATAATTTTTTTCCCTATGAAATGGGCAACATGAACATGAATGAGAATAGTTCTTAAATGAATCTCATAGATACAAAGAGTTAAGAATTAGAGAGTTGACCTCCACCCATTCCATGACAAGCACTCTCCGACTAGTTTGTTCTAAATACATTTCCGGTACAAAGACATCCTGAAGCCCTCCATAAAGCTTCCTAGTTGAGCATTGTAGAAAATTATGCAAATTAACATACATGAATAAGTATAAGTTCGCATTTTCTGATAAATGTGTATTTTGAAATATAGGTTCACAACCTTTATATTTTCTTTCCCACATAAACCAATGCTTTATACAGCAAAGTGCAAAATATTATTGCAGTGGACAGATGACAGCCATTCAACTAAACATAATTTTGTCAAATGAAAGCCATAACAGATGCTCGTTTGGACACGGAAATATAAGAAAACTCAAGGGGGAAAGAAGATAGTTCATACTTCATATCATTGAATCAAACAACATAATTTTTCAATGACAGCCATGACAGATGTCTGCTTGGACATGTAAAGGTCAAAAAACTCAAGGGAAAATATAGTTCATTCTTCATACCATCAAATCATACAACATAACTTGTCAAATGAAAGCCATAAAAGAAGCTTGTTTGGACATGTAAAGAGTAAAAAGGGAAAAACATACTAGCTGACATAATTAGTATTAGATTTCTACCTGAACTTGACTCCATTCATTGCTTCAGCACGGTAATCCATCTCCTGCATTAAATTGATTTACCTGTATTCAATGTGAAGCTCTAAGCATATATCCACGTATCGTGGTTTGTGTTTTAGAAAAATAGATTGAAATGAGAAAAACCATCAAAAGCCCAATATTGAAAGAAAAAAAAAAAAAAACTATATTTTCTACACATTTTTGTTTGAGGGAAAAATTAGACATGTTTTTTTTTCTAAAAAGGAAGCTAGGAGCAAGACTAATCTTATCTTGGAAATAGAGAACCAGCCACTATGAAAGGAAATAAAAAAAAAATATTATTTTAAAAAAATTACAGTATTGTGTACGGAGAATATTTATTGACTTTTATATGTAATATAATGAATTATCTTTTGAACAATATGTTTATATTGTCAATTATATTGTTGTTGATCATTTGTAGATTTGAGTCTGCCAGTGATTGTTGATCTACCTTGAGATATTGTATGATGCTTGGTGGTAATGTGATCTCATAGGAAAGTAAGAAATAGACCGTGATGGCTAGGTCTAGTGCAAAGGAAAAATACAAGACTATGATGCTTGTGACGTATGAGTTGATATGGCTAAAGCAATTGATAGGAGAGATCGACATCATCCACACGAAACCAATGAAGTTACTCTGTGACAATCATGTTGTTATGCGTATTACCTCTTTCCATGGGAGGACAAAACACAAAGAGAATGATTGTTACTTTATTAGGGAAAAAGTGCAATCCAAGGATATAGTCATGTCATATTGATTAGTTAGTTGAATAACTTACATTTATAACAAATTGGGTTTACATAATGTTTTCGCTCCAACTTGAGGAGTGTTAGGGACCTAGTTGTACTTATCTTATCTCCTTGTACCTATGTGTAAAGTGTTCTTTATATAAACATTGGTAGAGGAGGCTACTAGATGAATTATTCTTTTTCCCTAATTTTCACAAACATAACAAAATTTGTCCATTAGACAAGTGTGCTGAGATGCATGTCTAGAATTACTAGAAACAATAAGATCAATTGCAGTTACAAATAATTAGGGTAACTTCCTACTTTCCAATAAAAAACAAAGAGAGGATACCTACCTAACCTAACTCGTTTCAAGTCAAGATGAAGCATGTAAATGTATGGCAGAAACAAGATGAGACACTTCATATTGGATGAAACCACAAACCATAAAGAAAATCTAGCAAGACTAAAATCACTAAAGATATTGCCTTCAAAAAAACTCCAGGAAGAAAGGGTTGCCATAGGAAAAATAAAATAATATAAATCAATGGCTTGTCGTACAATTTGTAACAAGGGTGAAGAACTGGTTCCTTACAAATAATCAGATTACAGGAACTAAAAACTCATGCTTGAATCAGGGCGCTGCTAATTTGGAGGATCTAGATAAGCTTAAGAAGAAAGTCAAAAACATTTTGCACAAAATGCTGTCAGCGTGTAGAAAAAACAAGGATAGTTCTTATCCATCTGATTTATGCCAATACAACAAAGGAGGAAAAACTCTGAAGTCAAAGCTAAATGGAGAATATGTTTCTCAATTAATATTAACAAAGAAATAGTTACATTCTAAAGATTAGCCATCCTTGAAGCACAGTGGTTAAGAAGGCCTAGAGAGATCTTACACACCCGAAATAAGCTTGATGCCCATTCATCAAGTACAGCCTGCAAGTAAGTTCCTCAAATAGTTATAATGCAAAACCTTGGTATGGAAAAGCAGCCTCAGATTTATTTCGAAAAAATGCCTTAACAGACAAAATGTCTTGTTTCATCAAGTAATTGGAATTCTTAATAATATGGATTTGTAGCACTACCTGAAGATCAGTGTTTAACTTTCCAGCTTTCCTTATGACACCTGCAATGTAGCGCAGGATAAAGATATCTAAGGAAATTGCTGCTTGTACTCCAGGTCTTTGCACTTTCACGGCAACGACTTTCCCAGAAGAATGAAGTCTGGCCTGATAAACCTGTCAATTGTTGAAGGCGTAAGTTAATTGTTAATGTCGCAATTCCCAATTTTATTAACATGAATGTAAATCATTTAGACAGTCAATACCTGCCCAAGGGATGCTGCAGCAATTGGCTCAGGTGAGATCTCAGAGAAGAGCATATCTATAGGTTGTCCAAGCTCTTCCTCTATCATATTGAAGGCAATCTCAGTTGAAAAGGGAGCGATCCGATCTTGCAACAATGCAAGTTCTGCTAAGTATGCAGGTGGAATCACATCCTAAAGAAAACATATTTCACGTAATATCAGAGAAGATAATATATAGAGAAATTTGCAATTCCACATAAGTATAGATTAATGGCAAACAAATTTCTTGTGTGTAACCAGTCAATAGATGATAAATTAGTATTAAATTAGTATTCAAATGATTCTGAAGAAAATTATTAATAGATAATGGGTGCAATATGAAAAGATGAAGCAGCATGAACTTACTGGTCGTGATGACACAGCTTGAGCAATTTTTACAAATGTCTGCAACAAGAAGTTTTGATTTAATGAGGATAAGAAAGTCCAGCTCTCAGTGAGCTAAAAAAAATCTGGCTAATGATTGAGACAGAAATCAATATTTCTTAAAAGAATTCTTTGGATGAAGCAGCTACTATATACTCATTCAGTTACAAAAATCATGACGAGTTAGCAAGTTCTATACCAAGCATCGTAGGAAAGCTGCTAGGAAGGTTACCGGGCTATAAATTTGAAAGTTGCAAGCAATTCATACAAAAGTATTGTGTTTATTATAGTTAAAAGGCATAAATTTCATGTTCTCTACCACTGTAGATAAATGACATTGGTAATTTGATATGCTTCACAAAAATATTGAGAGACCAGTGAAAGGAAAACTTAATTCCAAACTTCAAAATGACTGCTAGAGAATAATGAAAGCATTATAACAAAGGCTTTGAGAATATGGGGCCATTGGGAATGGAAACAAGGTGCAACATGATTCGTGGCAATATATGGGAAAAGCAACTTGGGAAATAAGACAAATAAAATGAGTCATTATGACTATGATATAGTTCAAAGATCTCTTACTATGGATTAGAATAGCAATATTCGAATTTTGTAGGTCTAATTTTAAGTTAATCACTTGATAAATATAGGCACATTAGTTACCTTTCAGCTGTTGATCTTGCATGGAAACAAGTAGGTTGCCAAAAGGATAGTAGCATTGATATTTCTCATTTCTATATATATTTAAAAACCAAAATAATGCATGTGCTGTTGTTCTATTGATCATACAAAATTCTTATAGAGAAGAAGTAATGCACTTTTCAAGTGTTTGGAACAAACTGTATAATCTTTAAGGACTATTGGCTGAAAAAGTAATCATAACATGCTAAAAAGAAGTAAGAACCATAACTAAAGACAACCATATAAGTTTAAAAGAACCATGCTCTGGGTTATCATAAAAAAAACCCAAAAATCATTGTTTAAAAATTGGCAGCTAGGTTGACTGAAGATGGAAAATATCAAACTGCAACATGCATGTTCATGACTTCATAGTTATCTATAGCATAATTTTGACACATTAGTTCTATAGAACTATGGACTCACCTCTATTTGCAATTATTGCTATATGCATTCTCATCCAATCAAAATTTTACAGCACCTTAAACATGGATGGCTACTGTTATAAAAAAACAATAACGTCAAGATGTAATGTCCAATTGGTCAAACAGGCTCAATCTCTTCACCTAAAGATCACTCTTTAGCTATCATATGAAGAATAATAAATAATTAGAGATGAGATAGTATAATAGAGTTAGAGTTCATGAATCAACATCAGGAAACATCCAAGTTATAGATCAAATTGGTGATGTGAGAAGTACATTGTAACATGAGCTATACATGAAGGAGAAACATAAAACATATGCTATTTCAAGAACTTGTAAAAATAAGTGTACTAGTAGATAATACAGAATAACATGACCATAAATATTCAAAACCCTTTCCTCATTTGACTTGGTTCAAATATCAAATTCCTATACTAATGCACAGATCCATACCACCATGAAGACTGAAGTCGTCTGTTCCATGTCAGTATTAGAGTTAACAAAAGAGAAATGCAGGAGCTGCATCAAAACCAACTCAGATGTTTGGTGGTTAAAATATACAGTTAATAGCAGTGGACAAGAGAACTTGTCGAACAGAGAACATAGGGGCAGAGGAGCTTGAGTGGCTAGCTAAATTTCAGTCTCAGCCCATTTCTCCTATTATGGAGTTAACGCACTGAAAGATAGAGGTAAGCTTCCAGCTAATATTCTCAAAGCAAACAAGTAGTCATCATGATCTAACAAAATATAATAGAATGGCTAATGATCAGAAATTTGGGGCTACAAGAACTATCCAATCAGCTTAAGCCAGATTCAGATATTTGTGAATCAGGTTTTGACGGGGTTCGAGTTGCATTTAGATGTGATAAAATTAGCATGAATTAGACCAATGCCTCTATGACAATGAATCATCATGGTACCTGTAGGTTATAGGTGTTCATTTATGACATTTGGGTTGGTTTGGTAATTGGGTAGACGAATATATGCAGAAGACAGGTTTAGGTTGGGTTAAGGATAGAAGGATAATTAATATAGTTCGGACTATATATTGGTTAATTTTAGCGGGTACTGAACCGTTTTCATTCCTAGAAGTTAGAACAACTTCCTTGATGATTGACAGCCTCAATCAAGGAACATGAGAATTGTAAAGCTTCTTGCGATCAATGAGACAACGAAAGAAATAGTGAAAGTGAAATACCGGTCCAAGCTCTAGAAATATTGCTCGTAGCTCCGCAGCTCTAGTCTGTGGCCAGAAAATCGAGATGGACGTTAATTAAACAATTAACAGATTCCAAACAAGAAAAAGAAAGCAAAATTAAACGGAAAAAGAAAAAATTACTTTGAACATCTCATTGGAGCGCTCAGAAAGGCTATCGAGGTAACGCACGGCGAACCACCGGCCGAAGGCGGTACTGATCTGGAGAAACCGGCGGAGGACCAAGAAGGGCTTCCGGCGGTAGATAGAGGCGATCGATGGCAGGTCGTAGGATTTCAGGAACTCGGCCTCGGAAGACGCTCCGCCCTCGAAGAGATAGCCGGAGTACTTAGTGAAGGCGTCGATGTCATCGGTGACAGCGACCGGCTCCGGCGAACGCCGCCGCCGAGGGGCGTGGTGGAGCGGCCGCCGAGAGCGGGGTTCGGGAAAGCCGTAGGGTTTGAATCCGGCAGGGAAGAGGGAGGGAGGAGGAGGGAACAGAAGAAGCGGCATTGCGAGCCAATGAAGTGAAGAAGTAGGTCAAGCGGAATTTGAAATCGAGGAGATGTACTATGATTTATTAATTAATATAATAATTACTTTTCAATATCCACACCCTTTATGTGGACTAGGGTGGCTTGCCACGTGGAGAGCACGAGAAGCACCGAGAGAACGAGCTGTTAACGACTTAACGTGCACCGCGTATACGCAATCCATTTCGACTCCATTTTATTGCATGAAATGAATTGCTGTTTGTGTGGTTAGAGTTCATATATGTCGTGTCTGGTTATACATTTGTGAATAAATTATATTTGATGAAATTTTATGGGTAATTTATAATGGATAAGTATTTTTTATATAAATGTAAATATAATTTAATTGAATAAATCTTGATTTTATTTTATTCTTTTTTATTGTTATTTTTTCTTTTCATATATGTATGATAATTTTGAGAAATAAACTTGATGATAATTGTAAACATGATTAGTGAAATTTTCACGGATGAAGCAATTTGGGGGACAGCCAAATCCACCAATTCTGTCTCATATAATAATTATTGTATGTAACTAAAATGAGTATTCTATCATGACTTTTTTTATTATTATTATTAAAAAACCTCAGTCAAAAGGTCATGTACCACCCGAATGGTTGGGTAAGGAGGGTAGAGGACCTATGGTCTTATCGCCTACCATTCTCGCAGTATCATATTCCTCCGAGTCCTTCATACTATTACTTAGAAATTGAAACTTACAATTGTTTGAAACATCTTTACAAGTCATGAGAATGGAAGAATAAGAGAATGATGCAGGCTTAAAACCAACAAGATATTAAAATAAGAGGTAGAATTCTGTCCATAGGAAATCTCATCAAATCTCCAAATGTGCACATCTCCCTTAACAATTGATTTATTCCTGCCATCAGATAGGGTCTTTTTTGCTAGAGTGTGAGCAGAAGTATTGCATTCTCTCTTAATATGCAACCAGTCTTGAACTATAAGCTCCTTTGCAATCATTCTTATATCAGCAATTAAGTCTTCTAGATACCAAGGAGGATTAAATTTGCCCTTCAGAATGTTTATAAGCCTTAAATAATCTGAGAAGGCTTTGATATGTTTAATACCAAGTAATTTCGCAACCAATATGCTCACCCAAATGACCCATGTTTCGGCTGCAAGGGGGAGTTTTGAAAGACCAAAGTAAACTCCCTTCATTAAACCTTGCTGGTTACAATCATTTATGAGGAAACCAATACCTGTAGTCATATCATCTTCCTGCCATGAAGCATCACAATAGATGTTAAAACCACTCTGAAAGTTATCAGCAATAGAATTGTCTGAAATTTGAGTTGGTTGTTTGCAATTAGAGATGTTACACTCATGCAATAATTTGGGATTACTGGTTTCTGATATTGCTCTCCAAAAGAGAATTTTACAGCAAGAGTCTTTCCCTTTAAAACACCAATCATTCATGTTCTTCCATATATGCCAAAGACCAGCAATGATGAATCCAGTTAAAGCATTCTTCAATGTTTTGTCAAGATGATTTTCTTCTTCTAGCCAGCTGCCATTGGCCCAAGAGTCTCAAAACTGAAATTTATAATTGATTCTAGTTTCAGCATCATCCCAGATTTCATTAGCAGTCCCATATTTATAGAAGATGTGATCCCAACTATCAGCATGATCTTTGCATACAAAACAGTGACTTTTGTCAATTTTAGTGAAACTGGATAAGTACCATGTAGTAGGTAGCCTGCTCAGCAAAAGTTTCCATGCAAAGACCTTTCCTTTAGGTGTTACAGTGGCCTTCCATATCTTATCCCAATTATGTACACATGAAGTTTGAAAGTTTTCCTTTTCCTTTAAGAAATTATAAGCTATCTTTGAGCTTAAACACCATTTATCATTGTGGCTCCATACCCATTTATCTTCCCCAACTTGAATTGGAAGATAAATATTCTGTATTCTATCCTTTAACAGATTACCAAAGCAGTCAGCCAAAATGACATCTGACCATTTCCCCTTTTCAATAATTTTTGAAACTTTGTAGCTTCTGAATGTTAACAAAAGTTGGCCATTTTGCAATGGGAACATTATCAATCCATGGATCTCATAATAAGCCAGTCTTTTTCCCATCACCCACTTTTTTCAGTAATCCCATTTTGAATTTTTCCACAGCTGATTGCAGACTTCTGAAGGTTCAGGATTTCTTTTTCTGATTACTACCCTTCCAAGGATGCAAGCCAGGGTATCTAGCTGATAAGAGCCTTGACCATTGCAATTCTTCATTATTTAATAGAGGCAACACTCTAGAAGCATGAATAGAGGATTTTATAATGGATAAGTCTCTTATCCCTAAACCTCCATTGTTTTTACTTAGTGTAACTCTTTTCCATTTAACTAGATGGATGTAGGTTGAAAATGAGCCGAACACGAGCGAGTACTGGTCTGCTCATATTCGGCTCGGTTTTAAAATGTGCATATTCGAATTCGATTCGAATTTGAAGCATTACCTAGACCGGGTGATATATTCGGCTCGATTCGATTATTCGAGCACTCGAGTTCGTAATTGCTCGACTCAGTTCGCAATCGAACAATTCGATTGAAATGAATCCGAGTACGAATCTGAGTACTATTAGACAGATCAAGCCAGTAGTAATTGCATTGCATCGGATCTCCACTCGAATAGCTCGAGCGATTTCGAGCGACGACACCTTCGCGAACAATTCGGGAGGAGTCGAGTAACTTGAGGAGAAAATGAGTCGAGCACCCTTCTATTCATATTTGGCTCACCTAATTGATTAAACCCTAAAGGGGGATCGAATTTGGCTCAGATCTATTTCGAATTCGAGTCTCGCTCGTTCGATTCCGAGCCGAATCTGAATCGAGCCCGATCAGTTTGGTTCAATTTTCAACCCTAAATGGATGTCATTCTTCTTGCCATTTGAGTTCCATAAGAACTTCTCTGTGACACCTTTGTATTTCTCAATCATTTTATCATTCACATTAGTTGTAGCTAGAGTATGAGTAGGAATGGAGTTCATCACAAAGTTAATAAGTGTAACTCTTCCTGTTTGAGAGATTGTCTTGCCAGCCCAAGTATCTAATTTGTTCAATGCCTTCTCTACCAGCTGATTTTGGCAATTTTTTGACACTTTTCTTATCAATGAATGCACCAAGGTATTTTATTGGGAAAGTACCCTCTTTAACTCCAAAGACCTTGCATATATCCTTCCTAATACTTTCCTAGCAGCCCCCTGGGAAGAATATTTCTGATTTGCTTTTATTAATCTTCTGATTAGTGGCCTCACAATACAAGCTTAGTATCTTCTGCATATTGGAGCATGAATTCCTGCAACACTTAATGATAATTAGTATGTCATCTGCAAAAAAAAATATGAGAGATCTTTATGTTTTTATATTTGAAACCAATGATATGTTTCTTTTCCACTGAGCTTTTAATTAACAAGGAAAGAAGCTCCTGAAGTATAATGAAAAGGTAAGGAGATAGGGGATCTCCTTGTCTTACACCCTTGTATCCATTGAAGCTTGAAGAATATTCCCCATTAATGATGCACATATATGTTGCAGACTTTAGACAGGCTATTAACCATTTTTTGAATATGACAAGAAAGTTCATTTTTTCCAAAATAAGATAAAGAGCATCCCAAGAAATTTTGTCGAATGCTTTTTCTAGATTCGATTTGAGAATGCAATAAGGTTTCTTCCTTTTTGAAGAACTGATAATGTTAACAGTCTCAGAGACCAAAATCACATTATCATGAAGCTTCCTTGATTCTACAAAAGCTGCATGCTCATCAAAAATCAAATGATTTATGAAAGGCTTAGCTCTATTAACTAATACCTTTGACAAAATTTTGTAGGAGACATTACAAAGGGCAATTGGCCTAAAGTCAATAATGACCTTAGGATTATCCTTTTTTGGAATAAAAGTCAATGAAGTTTAACCCCATGATTCAGGGATGTAGGCACTGTGATGGAATTCATTAAAAGCAGCAAGTAAAGGTTCCTTTATTGAGTCCCAATAATTGATGTAAAATTTAAGAATGAACTCATCTGGGCCAGGGGCTTTACCCCTGCCCAGACTATTTATGGCATTCCTCACTTCTTGAGAAGAGAAACATTTTATTAAACAGTCATGTTTGTTATCTGGTATTCTTTTCCAACCAATGTGAGGTAAGCTTCTCCAGGCAACAGGGGTCTCCTCTCTACTCCATAAATCTCTAGTCAGCAAAAGCCTCGGCAATGTCTTTTGTAAGGTACAAAGAATTATTATTCACGGTCCATTCCAGAATGATATTTCTCCATCTTTTAAATTTCACTAAATTATGAAAATATTTAGTGTTTTTGTCATTATACTCAATCTATGTTGTTCTAGCCTTGGTCCACCATTTGATATGTATTTGTCTACTCAAGGCCATTACTTCATTAGATAGACATCTAAGCCTTATATCATCTTGCTCATTACAATGACCCTGAGCTTCAATATCTTCAAGCACTTTAATTTCCTGCGTGACTACTTTAAGCCTTTTTTCCAAAGAGCCAAGTTCTGATGTACTCCAATGAGTGAGCTCCTTGCTTAACTAAAGTTCAAGTTATTTCCAAAAAGAGCCATGAATTTACTGCTGCTATTACTATTTCTCCATGTATCCTAAATTAGAGATTGAACCTCCCCATACTCTAGCCAGTACAATTCAAAAGTAAACTTCTCTTTAGGAAAATTAGGAAAGTTATCAGGTCTAGTGTTAATTAGGATCGGCATATGATCAGAAGCTAATCTGCTTAAATGATACACCATAGTATTGCTGAAAAGAGATAGCCAACTATCATTAGCATAGGCTCTATTAAGCCTAGCTAAGACTTTCTTAGCTCCAATCCTGTTATTAGACCATGTGAATTTATTCCCTTTGAACTTGAGATCCATGAGACCAGATGAAGAACAAACTCTTTGAAAGCCTTAAGAGCTTTTCCATATATTAAAGGCATGCCTCCTAATTTGTCATCTTGACTTTCAATACAATTAAAATCTCCAGCTATTAACCAAGGTGTATTGCTGAAATCCATGTTACTCAAGAAATCTCATAGCTCCTTTCTTTTTTCAGGTATGGTACTTGCATAGATGCCAGAGAATAGCCAGGGACTATGTCCTTTCTTATTAATGGATAAGTGTATAGTTTGTTCACAGCTGTGGATACTTTTTATCTCAAACATATTTTTTTTCCATACAAAAATTATACCACCAGTCCTTCCATTCCCAGGAACAAAAGCCTCGGACCAGTTCTTGCCAAATTTGTTGATACAATATTCAGAATTGCTCACATCCAAATGAGTTTCTAGCAGAAGTATCATGTCCATATTGTGTTTTTTTCCAAGGATTTTGAGGTAGTCCCGACCTGAAGTTTTAAGGTCACCTCTTATATTCCAGCCGAGCAACTTCATCCTTGATCTATTTTTGAATTGTCACTGCCCAAATGAACTTTTGGGTCTCCATCAGATTCAATTGCATTTGATTCACATGAAAACTTCTTCTTTTTAGCCCTACTTTGTTTCAGGTTAAGAGGGAAGCTGCTTTGGTGAATGCTCTGGGTTATAGACTTTCTTATTCTTGTTCCCTTAACAATTGAATTGGCTTGCAGGTCTAAGTCAATTCCTTCATTGTTCATATCCTCACTCATGATCACTTTGTTCACTGCAATGGAGAATGTATCAGTGAGTTTTTTATGGAACTCCTCAGCCTTTTTTTCAAAGTTGATAGGCACATCAAAAGATTTTGAGGCACTGGCATCAAACTCAGTCATTTCCACTTCATTGGTATGACTGTTTTCCATTATGCTTTTCCCTTTTTTGCTGAATGGATTCTGATTTTGCTGGCCAGAAGGCTATTTTTTATTACTTTCTGTATTAGAAGGAGCACTATCAGACACCTTCATAGAATTCTCAACATTCTCTGCTACAGTTGATTCAAGAATACCAAAACCATTTGTTATCTTTACATCATTTTTTGTTTTTTTTCTTCCCTGCATATTTCTTTCTTCTGTTAATTACTTGCCATGGACCATGAATGTCTGGGACTGGAATAAGAACATTTTGATTAGTAACATGAGAGGGTTCATCCCCTCCTGAACCAACACTAGCTTCCCTGGTTGGTAATTCCATCACATTTCCATTCATTTGAGTGGAGCAACATTGTTCTGAGGAATGTCCCATCTTCCCACAAGAGAAACAAAGCTTCGACACATTTTCAAAAGCAACTGGCTGCCAAAATTTGAATCTCGCACAGCTGATTCAAAATCCATTTGGGACAACTTTCGATAAATTCCATAACACACAGACCCGAGCAAACCTTGCTCTTTGACCCCTTAGCATTACTTCATCAATTTTGATAGGATGACCTAAGAATGAGGCCATTTTGGAGAGAATTTCCCTTTGAATATATTCTATAGGAAGCCCCGGGAGTTGTACCCAAACTGGGATAGTTTCTAAATGTTCAGTCATAGGTTGGAAATTTTCTTTCTAAGGAGTTAGCAGCAACACTTGACCTCCCAAAAACCAGGGTCTATCAGCTAGTACAGAATCCATATCATCTTTGTTCGCAAATTTGAAACAAAAGTATCTTGATGTTATATCTATGATTTGAATACTACATTTCAGTTTCCATATCTTAGGCATAACCTTTTGAACAAAATTGAAGGGTAGAGTTCTCCCATAGAATTTGCCATATAGACTGTTAACCCAGAAGGATCTTGTTGCACCAATTAAATTCCTCATCAATATTGATTACATCTGAGGTACTCATCTGGATCATTTTAATCTTTTCATTCACCACATATATTCCTACTACTCAAATTATCAAGCAGGTTGGCTTCCCTAAATAGGGCCACCTAGGAACCCGGCTTTTTTTTGCGTATTTGGGATTGAGGAGGACTTCAACAGAATAGGAGATTACGATGAATTAGGAATAGACTCAGGGATTGTTTTCGATGATATCACCATATTAACATTCCCAAAATAATGAGCAGGAATCATAACACCAGAAACAACAAAATTCCCAATCCTTTGGTGAGCAGGATTGATACCTGAATGAGCCGAAAGATTTGGCACAGCTTTTGCTCCAAAATCACATTGCTGGGACGAGGCCTTAGCATCCATGATCCTCGGATCGGGCGATCTTCCCGGCTTGGAGGAAGAGATCGACAGCGATCTGATCCCGCGATTCCCATCATCGCCACAGCTCACATGAGTTTTCGCGCTCATTTTTTGGGGAATTCTATCGGGACTTCGCTTGATCATATTTGAAAATGATTAAGTTAGAGATAAGATGTGGGTAGTATGTACGATTGATTTGTTGGCTAATCATTCTATGTTTGGATGTTTTTGTAATTTATTGTGGTATTTATTTTTTTACTTCTAATTTATCATTATAGAAAAAGAAAAATAACAAAAAAAATCATAAAACTAATTAATTATTGCATACTTTAAATTTAAATAAGGAGTGAAATTTTTTAATTTTTTATTGGAGCTCATTCGTGACTTTTTTAATCAACAATTAATTATATGGTGTTTTCATCCTATATAAAATTATAGATCAATAATTATATAAAATTTTAACACTGTATCAATTATATATATAATAGAACGTATTTTAATTTCTAGAAAATCTTATAAAATTTGATTCTATAAATCTATCCTATGTAACATGCGGTATGCTAGATGAGCCTAAACCCCCCACGACTACACTTTTTGTTCAAATAACTCCCTCTGTTAGTCTGTACGTTAGTAACTTAATAGTAAAACTTTAACGTGCGCAAAACTCCCCCCCCCCACCCCAGTGCCACGTGGCAGCAATCTCCACCATCGATCTCATCCGACAGTCATTACTTCTTCTTCTACCTATCCCCTTGCCCCCTTATCCTAGACTCCGCCGCCGCCGTCATCGCCTCCACCACCACCACCACCACCACTATCTTCTGTTTTGTTCTCCGTCATTTGGTGACTTAAGGACCTTTGATGTGATGAGAATATCTCGGATCATTCTCTCGTCTCTGATTCTCTCTTGTTCCCCGCTAGCTATAGAGGCTAAGGTTTGAAGGGGAGAAGTGACACAAGGTTAAAAAATACGTCAGCTTATAGAACAAGGATGAAGAAAGATGGAAAAAAGTTAGAGGAAGATGCGGAACAACTACAACATGTGGATGTCTGTTTGTTTGCATTCAGTATATTATTTTACCATATTTTTATTTTATTAAAATATCATACAAGAGTATTTAGTATAGGAGTGTTGTTATATCTTCCTAAAAATCAGTCAAAAAATCATCCTAATCACTCACAATGGCACGAGTTATAATTTCATCAATAATCATGAGAATTCCGCTTATTATACGTGAGTACACTACTAGAAAAATGGTCATCAGCAACGGCTGATGCCGTTGCTAAACCGTTGCTAAAGAGCATCAGCAACGGCCGAGCCGTTGCAATGGAGCCGTGGCAGAAAGTCGCGTTGCTGATAACTTAGCAACGGATCAGCAACGGCCGCTCGGGCCGTTGCTAAAAATATTATCAGCAACGGTTTTACCACGGACCCGGAGCCGTTGTTGATAACATTAATAGCAACGGCCGCTGAGTCCGTAGCAACGCCGTTAGTAAAACCCCGTCGCTAAGCCGTTGCTGTAGGTCATCAGCAACGGCTTTCGATACACTTTTAGCAACGGCTTTCCCACGGACGGCCGTGGGAAAGCCGTTGCTGATGATGTGAACCTGATAACGAAAAAATTTCAAATTTCAAATTTCCATTGATACATTGATACATTATCTGATACATAACTCACACACCCATACACTCATACACACATTCATTCACACATCACAAATACACCAAGATATACATCAAAACAATTATATTTATATTGATAATTATCCACGATAGTATAAAAACTATTCAAATGTAAAATTGAAGTATCAATATCCAAACAAAATAAATTAAACAAGTCCAATATCTCAGTAACAAAGTCAATATAAAAAAATCTCACGATGACGATGGAGGATGGTCTAGATCATATGGCGGGGTCTGGAGTGCTTGAGTGTACACCGGCGTGGACTGACTAGAGGACGATGGATTAGATGATGCCGAAGAGATGCCTGCTTCGGGATGACCTGACATGTTGCGTAGCATAGCTTGTATATCCGCCATCATCTGACTCTGGCGCTCCATTATCTCAGTCTGACGCACGACCGTGTCCTCTAGAGTCCTTATTCTGCTACTATGATCATAACTGGATCTAGAGGTGGACGGCCGCTCACCAGCGACCGGAGGGGTCGGTGCCCCAAGTGGCCCTAGCACGGCTCGCGCATGACCACTATCTGCGAAGCCATATACGCGGCCATGGTCCCAGCCACCTGCGGCCTCGACCCACGTTGCTGCGTCAAAGTCCTCGGGGGTACCCCCGCGCTGCACCACTGTCTGGCTGTAGGTCTCCTACTCGAGTTTGATTTTTTGTTTAATATTGATCATAAAACTTAAATTATAAATATATAATGAATAATTTAAACAAATATATAGTTACCATAATGTATGCAGCGCGGTTGTCGATGTACTCCCCCGTCCCATGTGTTCGACGGTGAGTCCGCTCAAACACCGCCATCGGGGAGGGTCGCTGGACAGTCCCGTCATCCGACACCGTCGTCTACATTTACAAAACAAATACATTAGTTAGTACACATAGTAACAAATAAAATATATAATTAAAAGATATACTTACCATACAGTTCGCGTGCACTGCAAATGCAACAGAGCCGCCGGTATGACGCGCTGCTCCCCCTGACATGCGATTTCTAGCCGCATTCTGAGAAACCTCCTGCCATCGATCCGTCGACCATATTCCCACGAGCTGGTCCCATATATCCGGAGTAATCCAATCGGGGTCATATCCCCGAGTCTCCGCGATGTTAGTGGTCCCAGCTCGGGCCATCGCCTGGGACCGAGCCTGCCCCAGCTGCCCGTTGTACCTTGCCCGGGAAATAGCCTCCCAGGCAGCGTAAATGAAGGGCCTTTGGTCCTCGGCCCATGTATAGCGAGCCTGCAAAATAATAATATCAGTACCAATATTAATCATCATGCATGTAAAAATAATAATAATACGTGCCTCAAACTCGCGCCATAACATGTCGACGTGCTGCACGTAAGACCACGTAGGCCATGCCCCGTGCATGTATCGTCGAATAATAGAAGAAATGCTCCTCAGCACTTCTTCTTGCTCGAACCTGCACAACAAAAATAAATTTTAATATTATATTATGATATAATGAATTTGTAATGATTCATAATTCATGATATATTATCGCTCCCCAATCACGCTAATCAATCTACGTGACTCTGTGGCTGGTGGAGGCTGCCACCTGTTCGGCCTGCGTGGCCGCCTGCGTCTGGATGTACTAGCCTCGGCAGTATCATCGGCATGAGGATCAGCAACAGGAGGATCAGCAGCATGAGTAAGTGCTGGATCATCGATCGGAGACTCCAAAGCTCTCCTGCGTCGATAACCATGACCAGACATATCTGTCGAACAGACATATAATCAGATTATTGTATAAATAGTAGAGATATATTTAATAAAATATATACTTTACAATTATTCCTCATCATCTAAATAATAGTCTTCGAATTCTTCCTCTTCTTCCTCTTCTTCATCTTCTTCATCTCTAGCTTCCTCAATTTCATGATCGTCATCATCAGCATATTCAACTTCTAATTGAATTGACGTTGTGTCTGCATCCTCGAGTATTGGAATAATACGATCTACAGGAGGAGGATCATCTTCTTGATAGAAACCATATGTCATATCAGGTATCAGCTCATTTTCTCCTACTATTGGATCAATTTTTCCTCTACCTTTTATCTTACAGACTACACGCCAATGTGCTCTATCTTTATTTCGAGCCGAATACTTCGCGTAATATACTTGTTCGGCTTGTGATGCCAATATAAAAGGCTCATTTGCTGCCAATTTCGATTTGTAATTAACCTCAACAAGTTTGTATTTTGGATGAACTTTCATGCCCCTTTCTGTTGTATCGAACCAATGACATCTAAATAGGATCACTGATTTTAAGCCGAAGTAGTGCAACTCTATCACTTCTTCCACTAGTCCATAAAAATCCATATCACATTCAACATAGGTTATCCCTTTCACGCAGACCCCAGCATTCATCGTCTTCTTTGTAAATGAATATTCAACCGTGTGAAATTTATACCCATTAACAAAATATCCGCTATAGCACGACACAAGTCGCGACGGTCCACTAACAAACTCAAATATTCTTTCATCTATTTCAGCTCTGTGATCTTTGCTGTAAGTCTGAATCCAAGTAGGGAAATCACGATTCCGTAATCTCTCCAATTCTTCATCATTGTGAATAGAGTATTTTTGCACCATCTCAATGTCAAATATTTCAATGAATTGTTCAATCTCTGGACAATTGAGTAATACATACAAGTGTGCCAAATGATACTCTTCATTCATCGCTTAAGTGTCGAGATGGACGAGAATCAAAAGTACGACCAGAGTGACAAAATATATTTAAACGTCCATCTGAATGTCGAACACCCCCGTCGTCGTTACGTGGAAGACGATCAAATCTTGTCTGTATTGTCGATTCAAAGTAAAATGAGCAAAATGTTGAAATTTCTTGGATGATATACGATTCAGATATTGATCCTTCAACAGCTGCGGTGTTCTTTACTTTTTTCTTCAGACGATTCATGTATCTTTCAAATAAGTACATCCACCGATATTGAACGTGACCACCAACTCGTGCCTCGTATGCCAAGTGTATCGGTAGATGCTCCATCGAGTCAAAAAATGCAGGAGGGAAAAACTGCTCCAGCTTGCATATGATTTCAACAATATTATTTTCAAGTGTTGACATATCTTCGACTCGAAGGACATTTTCACAGATATTTCTAAAAAACATACTTAATTCAGTCAACGGACCCCAAATATTATCAGGTAGAAGATCTCGAAATGCGATCGGAAGTAATCTCTGCATGAATACATGACAATCATGGCTCTTCATCCCTGATATTTTGCAATCATCGACGCTCACACATCGAGATAAGTTTGAAGCATATCCATCGGGTAATCTGAGTTCTTTTACCCATTGACAAACATCTTTGATCTATTATTTATTTAACACATATAGGGCCTTCGGTTTCAGATATCGTTCGTTGACCTCTTGTAACTCCAACTCTGGTCTTTTACAAAGTATTTTCATATCATGTCGGGCTTTGACATTATCTTTAGTTTTCCGGAAATATCCATCAAAGTGTTGAAAATATTATCAAACACATTTTTTTCAATGTGCAAGACATTTAAATTATGTCGAATCAATAATGAACTCCAATAGGGCAATTCCCAAAAGATACTTTTTTTCACCCAGTTATGTGTTTGGCCAAAACCTGACACTCTTTCATTGTGACCAAATACTATATCTGGAAGTGCTTAAACACGTGCTAACATTTGTTCACCAGACAACATCGGTGGTGGCCCATCTCTTTAGACTCTGCCCTTAGTAAATTTATTACGATTCCTTCGATATTGATGATTAACCGGTAGGAATCGACGATGACAATCAAAGAATGAGATTTTTCGTCCGTTATGAAGACTAATTGATTTAGAGTGTTCCATATAATAAGGACAAGAGAGTCGGGCGTGAGTGCTCCAACCCGACAACATGCCGTACGCCGGGAAATCATTGATTGTCCACAAGATCGCGGCCTTTAAATTGAAGTTTTGCTTCTGATGACAATCATAAGTGTCAGCTCCCTCAGTCCACAATATTTTCAATTCATCTATCAAGGGTCTGAGAAATATGTCAATTTCTTTTCGCGGACCCTTAGGACCCGGAATAATCATCGAAAGATAAATAAATTCATCTTTCATGCACATTGACGGTGGCAAATTATAAACTGTCAGCAGCACTAGCTGGCCAAACTGAATAAGGAGTTGCAGAATGTCCAAACGGATTAAAACCATCTGTGCACAATCCCAATATGATATTTCTAATATCCCTAGCAAATGAAGGATAACATGTATCCAAATGTTTCCATGCTTCACTGTCAGATGGATGAGTCATTACTGTATCATCATGACTTCTTGCATGCCAACTCATGTAGGGGGCTGTCTTTTCCGACATGAATAATCTTTGAAGCCTCGGTGTTAGTGGAAAATACCGAAGCACCTGAAACGAGATATTTTTCTGTCGGACCGATTTTTTCTTCTTGTAACGAGGGTGTTGACATACAGGGCATTTATCCAACTGCACATTTTCTTTATAATATAAAATACAGTTATTTTGGCACGCGTGTATTTTTTCGTACCCAAGCCCTAATTTTCTCATTAGCTTTTTAGTCTTATAAAAAGTTGGCTCAAACTTATTATCAGTAGGCAACATTCCATTAATCAATCTAGCAACCCGATCATACGCAACTCCGCTGATATTATAATCGGCCTTGATGTTTAAGAGCTGTGTCATTGCTGAAAACCTAGTGTATTTAGGACAATTCTCATACAAAGGTTCATCGGCAGCTTTCAACATCTCGTAAAATTTTGCAGCTTCTTTATTTGGTAATTCAATCTCTACCGCAGTTTGTACTTCTGTTATATCAACCGCTGTAGTATCTGGTGGGACTGATGTCTGAAGAACTGGCCGATCAACATTATCATTCAGGTGGAATTGACCCCCAAGACTATCAAGTATCATAGTTCTATATATAGGGATTACATTGACTGGATGAAGAAGCACCAGCAGAGGAAGATTCACCATATGTCTGAACGACAGGATTGCTCGACGTCCCGACTTCGCGTGACTCCCCGTGACAAATCCATAGAAAATATCTTGGTGCAAATCCTTTGCTATATAGATGCAGAGTGACAGTCTCCCGATCCAAAAATCGTCCATTCGAACAAATGCGGCATGGACATCGGATTTGATCACCGATGCTAACGAAATTCCGGTTCGAATAGGCAAAATTTAGGAAGTACGTTACGCCTAATCGAAACTCATTCGTTAAAGCTCCACGATGAAGACGTCGGTACATCCAACTTCGATCAGTCGACATGATTCTGTCAATCAATGACAATTTCTTTGGTTAATGTCTTTAGGTGAGATTGTCCTATTCCATTCGGGATTTATGTTATTCATATTGCACTAAGTACTTCTTTTAACTGCTAACTTCATTCTAAATTTCGGCAGCGTCTCTCTACAGTTCTCCGAATACGCATATCATCTGGGCGCGTATCGGAGAACAAGAGAGATGTTGCCGAAATTTAGAATAATTAATTAGTTAACAGTTAAAAGAAAAACGTAAGTGCAGTACAAATAACTATATTCCCAAATTGTCCAATCAGTGACAATTCAAGAATTGTACGTCGTATAAAAGATCATCTACTTCTTTTACACGAACATACAATCCCCGAACGGATCTAAGGTTTTGCTAAATCATATCCGACTCATCGATGCGTACGTGAAACATATCAACTCGTCGGATGGATGATTATTTTCTAAATGTTTCGAGACAGTTCGAGTCCATATTGGACGATTCCAGCAGGAGTCCGAAGTGGACGATTCCGGCGCGCGTCCGAAGTGGACGATTCCGGTGCGCGTCCGAAGTGGATAATTCCGAAATTAATCTAAACCCTAAAAATTAATCTAAATCCTAAAAATTAATCTAACAAATTAAATAATTAATCTAAATAATTAATTAACAATTAAAAAATAATATTAATCTACAAATTTCGGCGCCGGAGTACAGTGGTCGGACACACTGTCCGGCCAATGTACAAGGTCCGCCGGCCGAAACCCTATTTTTAGGGTTTCGGTTGGATTTTCCGCCGGCCGCAACGGGAAGAGACGACCGGCCGGAGTTTACCTGACAGTGTCGGCAGCGGCGGCGAGAGGCAGGAGGAGGAAGAGGCGTCGTCGGCGTCGGCAGCGGCGGCGAGAGGCAGGAGGAGGAGGCGGCGGCGGCAGCAGTGGGAGGAAGAAGGGTCGGGCGCGTTCTGTGACCTATATAAACTTATCAGCAACGGCTCACTCTCCCGTTAGAAAGCCGTTGCTAATAAGTTATCATCAGCAACGGCTCACTTGTCCGTTAGAAAGTCGTTGCTGATAATTAACATCATCAGCAACGGCTCGCATGTCCGTTAGAACGCCGTTGCAGATACAACATATCTGCAACGGCTCGAGCGGCCGTAAGAATGCCGTTGCAAATAACAATGGCTTGAGCGGCCGTTGCTGATAGCCGTTGCTGAAGACCAAATTTCTAGTAGTGGTATTATGAGAATTTTTAGGCACATGCATTAGGTTAGGATGATATAGCATTTTTCTTAGCATACACTTACTAAATCAGTTTCAGTTTTGATGAAATTAATCTTGATGTAATTCCGCTCTTAAATAATTCAAAAATATAGTTGCTATTTTGGTGAATTGTTGTCTGTCAATGCATCACAAAAAGTTTGACCACATTAAATGTTTGGACGCGTTCTTAATTTCTTATTCAACATTCCTTTGTGAAATGTGAAGTCCTACAAGCAGGGTTTGATTTTGCCACATATACATATCATTAAATGCTTATTAAATGGGACATTTATACCATGGAGAGATCTGAGTTGCTGCTGTCTTGATTGAGAAGAAGAGGGGGGGGGGGGGGGGAGGGGAGATATTAAATGTGTTAGGTGTGCTTGGCCAGGGACTCACGGAGTGTTGTGTAGTGTTTGTCTCCATTGACCGCATGCTTTGTGCTTCCACAGATTATTAGATTAGGTGTTTTATTGTCTTTCAATCCCTATTTCATTTTACTCTTTCACCCCCAACTTAATTATTCCAATTATTATCCAGGAATTATATTTGTTGCCATGGACGACTGCATGCATGCATCAGTATAATTAATTGTTCTTCTTTTAGGTAATTAATTAAGAAAACATGACAGGGTAGATGTGTCATTGAACACGATCCCAGTTGTTTCTGGCTTCAATAAATAATAGCTCGGCGGTGAAACAACCACATCCTCCGACGCAATAATACAGATTAAAAGGAAGAGGGTGAGTAGTGTAGGGTTTGCAGTACTTTACACACTTTGCATATATTTGCAGCAGAAAGAAGAACATCCATCATCATCATCATCATCCAAAATGGAAGAAGATTCCTCGTCTTCTGCAACTCCGGATCCGTTCGCCTTCTCTAATCCCTGCTCCTTTATGCTCTACATCGTCAGAGCCTGCGCTCAATGCCTCGGCTGCCAACCTTCGTCTTCCAGTTCCACTTGTGCTACTGATCCTGATCAAGATCAAGAGCCCGGAGATGACGGCGACAATGGTGGTGCCGTCGACGACTCCTCAACTGTATAATAATCTCTGATATCCTCTATATATCTCTGCCTCTCTCTCAGCTGTGGTTTAATTATAATGATAAATTTATATATGAACGCAGGACGTCGATGGATCGGGAGTCCTGCTCAACTTAGCAAGAAGGCCGAGGCCGCCAGCAGCGAGCGAAGGGCGAGGGCGTCAGATCAACTAATGATTATGAACGCTTCAAATTCATATATGTTAATTAATCACGCATGTTTCTTCAATTCTTCTCTTGTTTTTTTTCCAAATTCCAGTGCTGTAAGCAGTCTTTAATTAGAAACATCTCTCTCTCTCTCTCTCTCTCTCTCTCTCTCTCTCTCTCTCTCTCTCTCTATCTATCTATCTATCTATCTATCTCTCTCTAGATCTCATATGACTGTATGAGTTTGATAATGTGTGGGCTGCAGTGTTCAGTATATATTTTATAAGCTATCAAGCTATGGCGTGAATAAAAAGATCAAACTGTGTGGTAATTAATTTGCTTCTGTTTCATTCAAGTGGATCGATCTCTTCAGGTTTTACTTTATGATTGCTAAAGGTTTTTTTTTTTTTTTTTTTTTTGTAATTTCAGCATAGTAGTCGATAGACGAATTAAGTTTTCAGATTAATTTTATGCTCTTGGATTTTACGAAGTATCAATTTAACACTTCAATTTGTTTATGTACTCATTTTAATTTGATCAGAAGCTTTTATTTCAAGTTAGTTTTATTATTTCTTGACTCCGTAGTAATTATATAATAGTGATAATAATAGATGTATATCTGTCTTATAGTAAGCAATAATAATTGAATATAATTAAATTAATGAATACTGCAAAGAATTTAGACCGGTGATGATGAGGAAGACCATGAATTAATTTTACTGCTAGTGTTTGTAAAACAAACACGAGTCTCATAGCCAATCGTGGATAACACAGTTGGTGGTAATATATTGTATGTTGTTTAGAGATTTAAGATTAATTCAAACCTTAATATAGTCAACTATTATGATTTTCTATCTTTGTTGAAAAAAAAACACGAGTCTCATAGCTGATTGAAAATGGGTAGAATTGGAATTTTAATATTGTGAGCATTTTTTAGAGATGGAATGGTCAAATTAATTGAAACAAAATCAAAAGATTTCGATGATAAAATTGATATTTTTAAAGTACATATAATAAATTGATAAAATTTTAAAATTTTCAGCACCAAACTGAAACCTAATTAATATAAAGGGGTAACGAGGTTAGGATTTTATATCAAGATTTACCTTATTTTTCCTAACCAAATTTGATAGGCTATATATGAACTAAAATAATTTAAGTTGGATTTTTTTGAAAAAAAATGGCTTTAAAACATAGATATTGTAAAGAGTACGAATACTTGAAAAAATACACACAATATGTACACATAGACATAAAAATAAATACGAAAATATACACACAAAATGTACATATAGACATAAAAATAGGTGCATTAAAATACTATAATTGGAATAAAACTCATGATCCATTAGTAATATACTTAAAAATATCTCAAAATTAACTAAATTACTAATGAGTTAACCATTTAAGTTGGAAAAAAAACTACGCTTTAAACTTGATCTAATTAAGTCGAATTTGAGCGCCCCTGGTATCAATAGAGTTTGGATTGAATCTAAATAAATATATAGGGGAAAAAAACAAGATGAACTGAGTTTGTAATCAAGCAGTTAAATACTGGTATCAAATTAAGTTGGAGATCGATTTGGTAATCAAGTAGTTAATTGGGTTCAAATTCAAGTAATTATTGAATTAATTCTAGATTTTTGGAGAGATTGAAATTATTGCATTGAATGACTATATATATCAATTATAGAATGCATCTTAATTATTGCAATAATATTATTAGTGAAGGAGATTCATGCATGATGCATTAATTAATCAGAGCGACTTTGTGGTGACTGATACTAATTAAAGCTGGAATGTCAACTTCATAACAAAAGATGGATGGATATGGTTTGCTCTTTTTCGTGCTACAAAAGGAGGCCATGCATTTGGCGAAAAGAAACTGTATATTATCGTATCCAAATTATTGAATTGTAAAAATGGTCCTAAGAATCTCTGCAACTTTAGGCGACGACAAGTCACAACTCCAAAATTGCGTTCCATCCTAACAAATATGCGCACATTATTCAATTTCGCGCAATTATTCATGCATCATGCTACAATTATTTTAATTTATCTTCTTTTTTTTGAAAGAAAAATAAAAATTACTTCATACTAGGAGGAAAATCACACAACAAGAAAATCTCGAAATAATGACGTTTAATTTTTGACGTCTAAAGAAGCGTCGAAATGTTTAAGGACGGATGGAGCAGAAGTTTATAAATATCGACGTCTAATATAGACGTCGATATGTAAAAATGAAATATTTTGACGCCGCCGATAAAATGGCGTTTTTTCCGTCGAAATGGCAGCGTCGAAATATTACGACGCCATTATTTCGACGTAGCTGGCGTCGAAATATTTCGACGCCAGCATTTCGACGTAGATGGCGTCGAAATATTTCGACGCCACTGTTTCGACGCAGCTGGCGTCGAAATATTTCGACGCCATTCTTTCGACGCATCTGGCGTCGAAATGTTTTGACGCCCGCGCGGTCGTCGAAGCATGCATCGCGGGTTGAAAATTTCAACCCGTGAGCGTACGAATCGTACGGTATGCAGCTGAAATTTCTTTTCAGCTGCAGAACAGTACGAAATTATATATATATATATATATATTAGCTGCTGCTACAGTTGTTTATAATTTTTTAATAATAAATTTCGTATATAAATTTCGCGTTTACCTCTTATTTCTTCTTCCTCCCGCCTATTTCTTCTTCTTCCTCCTGCTTCGTCTCGTCGCTGCCGCTGCTTCATCTCGTCGCTGCCGCTGCTTCATCTCGTCGCTGTCGCTGCCGCTGTTCGATCTTTCTCCTGCTTCGTCTCGTCGTTGCCGCTGCTTCGTCTCGTCGCTGCTGCTGCTTCGTCGAATCAGCAGCCGCTGTTCTTTCTTCTTCGTCTCGACGAACCAACAAGTGATTCTTTCTTTCTTTCTTCTTCTTCATCTCGACGAATCATTAGCTAATTTCTTTCTTTCTTCTTCATCTCGACGAAGCAATCGCCTGCTACTGTTGCTTTCTTCCTCATCTCGTCGAACCAGCAGCCCGAGATCCGGCTCTTGTTTCGTCGAACCAGCCCGAGATCCAGCCTTTCCTTCTCGTTCTCAAGAACCAACCCGGCTCTTATTTCTCAAGTTAGTATAAATTTCATGTTATGCTTTAGATTTCATTTACTTGCCTATACATCTTTAGATTTAATATCAAATGTTTCATGTCTAAATATTTACCTGAATACATGTTATGATTTAATACTGCTAAATATTGTTCCATGTCTAAATACTATTTTATACATCAAGTTATGCTTTAATATTTTAAATTATGCTTTAACTGAATAACTATTATATTATTATTATTATTATTATTATTATTATTATTATTATTATTATTATTATTATTATTATTATTTAATTATTTTTACTAATTAATACTATTATTTAATTATTATTACTAATTATTATTATTATTATTAATATTAATACTATATTATTTATAATAATATTAATTAGTGATAATAATTAAATAATATTAATAATAATATAGTATTTATAATAATAATAATAATAATAATAATAATATAGTAATAATAATAATAATTATTATTCAGTTATAATAATAAAATAATAATAATAATAAATAATATAGTAATAATAATAATAATAATAATATAGTATTTATAATAATAACAGTAATAATAATAATAATATTAATTAGTAATAATAATATAGTATTTATAATAATAATAATAATTAGTAATAATAATTAAATAATAATATTAATTATTAATAATAATTAAATAATAATAAAAATAATATCATAATATTAATAATAATAATATTATAATATTAATATTAATAATATTAATTTAGTTATAATAATAATAATAATAAATAATATAGTAATAATAATAATAATATAGTATTTATAATAAAAATATTAATTAGTAATAATAATTAAATAATAATAATAATAATATTATTATTATTAATTAGTAATAATAATTAAATAATAATATTAATTAGTAATAATAATTAAATAATAATAATAAAAATTAATATCGTAATAGTAATAATAATAATAATAATAATATTATTATTATTATATTATTATTATTATTATTATTATTTATTATTATTTATTATTATTTATTATTATTATTATTATTGAATTAATATTATTGACATTAATACTATATTATTAATATTATTATTATAAATACTATATTATTATTATTATTATTATTATTATAAATACTATATTATTATTATTATTATTATTATTTAATTATTATTACTAATTAATATTATTATTATAAATACTATATTATTATTATTAAATATATTACTAATTAATATTATTATTATAAATACTATATTATTATTATTATTTATTGAATTATTATTATTATTTAAACTTATATTAGAGTATAATTAATTAGAATAATTAAATTTAGAATTTATTAATCTTGTCTTGATGGACTAAATTTCTTGCTCCCAAATGAACTTTTTATTTATTTAAACTTCTCAATTTGATATTTTTATAATTTTCTACCCAGAGCTTAGACCCGTTCGAGAAATATTTATTGATTTTATAAATTTTGTTGATAAAATTTAGTTGTAATATTAAGTTGAATACTTATTTCGATATAGAGGAATGCGTATTCTACTTAATATTTTACTAAATAATATCAATAAAATTTATATTTTTCAAATAATAAATCTCGAATTGTCCCTTATTGGACAGTTTAGTAACACAATTATTAATATCGCAAATTTAATTTCATTTGATCACACATGTCAATGGAATATCGGTTATATCTCTTTTGTTCTCCGGTACGCTTCAGAAGTTTTGCGTACTTGGAGAACTAAAAAGAGATGCTGCCGAAATTTTCAGTGACTTGTTGTGATTAAATGAGATTATAAGTGCGATATTAATAATGTGTTGCTGAATGGGATAGGACCAACCCACCTATATGACTATACCCTTTATAGTAATATTGAAATTCAATTTTGAAGTCAAAGATGGATAAAACTTGGATGTCAGCACCTCAATCATCTAAAGCCTATGCGAGAGGAATGAAAAAATTTATGCAGTTCGCAATTGACAATGGATTGGATGAAGATGACACAATGAATTGTCCGTGCAAAAAATGCATCAATAGGAAATATCATAAACCAGAAGATGTTGAAAGACACTTAATATGAAATGAAATTTTACCGAGATATACCATTTGGTATTACCATGGTGAACCTTTATATCCGACAACAGAAGCACAACTTGATATATCAAACAGAGCTGAAGCATCTCATCAACTACATTATCATAATGATGAAACGCCAATTGATGTCAATGATGAAACACCAATCGATGTCAATGATGAAACACCAATTGATGTCAATGATGAAACACTAAAGGTTAATCTTGATGAAGCTCCAAATGCATTCGAACCGCCACAAGAATCTTCCCAACATTCTATGATGGATGATCTTGATGTTCCTCTGTATCCAAATTGTGTAAAATATAGTAAATCATCATTTATCATTCAATTATATCATATAAAGGTTCTTAATGGTTGGTCTGGAAAGTCATTCTCAATGTTGTTAGAATTGTTGAAAGAAGCTTTTCCAGAAGGCAATACACTTTCATCAATGTGTTATCAAGCAAAAAAATATGTGAAAGATTTGGGTTTATTCTATCAAAAGATACATGTTTGTCCAAATGATTGCATTCTATACATGGATGAAACTGCGGAAGCATCAACATGCAACATTTGTGGATTGTCTCGATGGACTTCCTCTTCAACTAATGATGAATCAACAAGTCAGTTAGAATGGAAAAAAAACCCTGCAAAAGTGTTACGATATTTTTCACTTATTCCAAGACTGACTCGTTTATATATGTCATCGAAGACAGCAAGCTCGATGAGATGACATTCTGAAAGACGCACCAAAGATGGAATCATACGACATCCTGCTGATGCAGAAGCTTGACAAGCGTTTGACAGAAGATATCCAGACTTCGCTGTTGATTCACGTAATGTTAGATTGGGTCTTGCAAGTGATGGATTTAATCCATTTCAATCAATGAGCACAACTTATAGCACTTGGCCTGTTGTATTGATACCTTATAATATGGAACCATGGGCATGTATGAAGAGATCTTCAATAATGTTATCAATGTTAATTCCAGGCGCTAATGGACCAGGAAATGACATTGATGTGTACTTACAACCTCTCATTTCTGAATTGAAGCTATTGTGGAGCGGAGTAACAGCATTTGATAGTATCTCCGGCGAACAATTTACTCTGCGTGCAGCTTTAATGTGGACCATTAATGATTTTCTAGCATATGCAATGTTATCAGGTTGGAGCACTAAAGGACGATATGCATGTCCCATATGCAGTGATAAGACAGATTTTCGTTGGCTTAATCATGGAAAAAAACATTGTTATCTAGGCCATCGTAGATGGTTGTCACAAGAACATCCGTTTCGTCAAAACACTGAATTATTTGACGGGACAATAGAAAATGATAATGCACCAGTGTCAGTTGATTCAAAAATTGTTTACGAGCAGATTCAACACATTAAACATGTTTATGGCAAAACTACCAACACAAGTAAAAAACGCACTCGAAATAATTTGGGTAGTGAGTCAGAAGGCATTAATGCAGACACACAAACTCAGCAAAGTTTTCAGAGGCAAGATTATGGATTGTGGAAAAAGAAAAATATATTTTTTGAATTACCATATTGGCAGCATAATCCATTGCGCCATAATTTGGATGTTATGCATATTGAGAAAAATATATGTGATAATCTGATTGGTACTATATTGGATATTGATGGAAAAGGAAAAGATAATCTAAATGCACGATTAGATTTGCAAGACATGAATATAAGACATCATTTACATCCAATATTATTACCAAATGGTAGATATGATATACCCTTGGCAATTTATTCAATGTCCACTCTTGAAAAGGATCTCATGCTGACATGTATCAAAAATATGAAAGTGTCCGATGGATATTCATCAAATATTTCTAGATGTGTGAATCTCAAGGATCATAGATTACAAAACTTGAAGAGTCATGATTCACATATACTGCTTCAAGATGTTTTTCCGCATGCATTACGAGGAATTGTGCATAAAGATGTTCTCCTCATTGTTAAAGAGATTTCTGCATTTTTCAAAAAGTTATGCATTGCCAATTTAGACCATTGTGCCCTGGACGATTTGCAATCACGTGTGCCTTTGCTCTTATGTAAAATGGAGCAAATTTTTCCACCGAGTTTTTTCACTATTATGGTGCATTTGATGATTCATCTTCCAACAGAGGTGAAACTTGGTGGTCATGTTCATTACCGTTGGATGTACCCAATTGAAAGGTTTGTTTTATTTATATTTGTCTCGTGGTCCGCATGATTCACCTTCCAACATGAATTTGTCTCGTGTTCATAGGTTATTTATGAGATATAAATCTCATGTTCGAAATAAAGCACAACCAGAGGGATCCATCGCTGAAGGATATATTGCTGATGAATGTCTTACATTTTGTTCTCAATATTTTAATAATATTGAAACGGTGTTCAATCGACCGCAGAGAAATTATGAAGTTGAAAATATTGAAAACTACTTATTTTCTTCTGGTGGTCGATTTATTGGCAAAGCTCACATTAGTACGTTGGATTTAAATGCATATGCACAAATGCACAAATATGTCTTGTTGCATACTCCAATATATGATTGAACCATACAAAAGGTATCAATTGTTATTAAATGTCTCCATATTTTAAGTTATTTTAAGATTATTGGTGTAATTTTTATTTTATTGTCTCAGGCAATTTCTTGAAGAACAATGTCATATAAATAATTTATCAGTTGCATCGAATGCTCAACAACAAAGGTGGATCGTAGAGAGATTCGCATTGTGGTTACAAGATAAAGTGTCGGAAATGGTACAAAATGATTGTGATGTTTCACTACTTGCGTTAGCTCGAGGTTCAGTATCTGTAATTAAAAAATATGATGGATTGATTATAAATGGTTATAGATTTCATACCAAGCAACGAGAAAGATTGCGTAAAACACAAAATAATGGTTTAATGGTTGAGGCTGACAATCGTCAATATTATGGAGTTCTAACAGATGTAATTGAATTGGACTATCGTGAGGTATTCAAGGTAGTTCTTTTTCGTGCTGAATGGGTTGATATAAGGAATTCACGGGGTTTACGAGTGGATGAGAATGGATTCACATTAGTTAATCTTTCTCGATTATTTCATACCGGTGCATTTCCAAAAGATGACCCGTATGTGTTTTCATCACAAGCAAAACAAGTATTTTACATGTCAGATTCGAAGAATAATGAGTGGTCGCATGTCATAAATGTATATCCTAGATATTTATATGACATCGGTAAATGACTTATTATTTATCAATATTATTTATATAATTTGTTAATCTTTATGTATTTATCAATATATAATATTATGTTATTATACATGATGTCAAGATCAAGAATAATAGATTCAGATGTTGAGACCCGCAAGGAGGGGGAACTTAGTCCCGAGAGTGATCGTCCTGGGTCGTCACAAGGACGAATTCATAGACCTTTCTACATTTGGAGTTAGTTTTTATGTCATCATACATGTGAACATTATTTATTTAATCAAATTTATATTAATGTTTTCTGATGTAATTTAAAAACAGACACGACAACACAAATGCTACATGAAGGGTCTCCATATTTTACAGCTTCTTCTGTGTATACACTTAATCCCGACCAGTTAATTATGGTCAATTTTTCTGATTGGGGTCAAAGTCATGGTGGCGGCCACAGATTATACTCACGTTTTATGGGGTTACTAGTGCGTGATTCTATATTCTTACCATTGACGCCTGACCCTTGGAATCAAATTTCTTCCATATATAAGAATGGATTATGGGACCAATTATTGGTATGTTATGAATTTATATGAATTTATGTTAGATTGCATTATTTAGTTGTGTGAAACTATATATTAAATATATATTTTGGAGTCAAACTAATATCATTTATATATGCAGAGATATTTTTTGATCCCTACTGAGAACAGAGATCGTATTTTCCGCACTACTATGGCAGCCTTCGACAGAAAATTTAAAAATTATAAACTTATATTAAAAAAAATATTTTAAAATTGAAGAGTCAAAAGAGAAAAATCTTACACGTCGACCACGAAATGTTAGTAGAGAATCATGAATAAGAATGGTCGACTATTGACATTCTTCGGCTAGTCAGGTAAGAATTTATATTTTGATACTTGCAATATTTGTTTTATAATTATAATTAAATATGACAGGCTGCATCTGAACGGGGTCGAAGGGCAAGAAGTGCAACTCAAGATTGCATACATACTAGCGGTGCGACCCCTTACATTCAAAGACGTGCTGATTTTGTAAGTAGTTTAGTAAATAATTTATAATTTATTTGTTTTTATTTTTAATATCTTTTAAATAATTAATTTTTATTTATATTGTGTGAAGCGGCGTGCACATGATAGAGAGCCCAGTGAGCTTGAAGTGTATAGAACAACACATCTTCGTAGAAGTGGACGAGGATATGTACGCGAAGAAGTAGCTCAATTTATGGTATAACACATCTACGAATGAATTAAATTAATATTTTTAAAATTTATAATCTATTATTTGAAATGTAGGCCACCGCCGAACGAACACTTAATGAACGACTTGAGACTAATCCAACAACAGAGCAAGTTCAACTCGAGAACCAAGTATATCGGAAAATATATGGTCCCGAACATCATTCTCGAGTTCGCCTACAAGGGATTGGAGTCACACCAAGTCAATTTTATGAACATCATCGACAATCTTTTGTTGCATCTTCCCACGATGCAACATATGACGAGCTTCGACGACAACAAGAGGCTGCAATGAAAGAAATGCAGCAAAAATATGATGCTGAGATGAGGGAGGTGCAACAAAGACTCAACAGAATGGAGCAGATGTGGTTTCAACATCAATTTGATAATTCATCGTCACAGGAGCTAAATCCAATTATTAATCAAGCTAATATGTTTTCCTCGCCAATTGATTATGTATGTATTTATTTATTTTATTTGTAGTTGATATTTTTAGCATTGTAATTAATTAAATATATTTTTCTAACAGGATCGATTGTATGTTCCTGAAAGTCTTCATCATGAAATACCGCCGGCTAATCTCGGAGAAGGTACAAGTAAAGATCCATTTCTAAACTGTAAGTAATTTATATATTGTCATACTGAATATTTTAATTAATAATATTTAAATTTATATGCTTATAATTGATATAAATGTATAGATAGAGATGTTGATCCGTATAGAGAAGACGATGAGGAAGAACAAGAAGACGATGAGGAAGAACAAGAAGACGAGGAGGAGCAGGAGAAAATGGACGATGAAGATTAAATTATTTAATTTTATTTGTAAATAAAATTACGAATTATTGTTTTAATCAAATTTTGTATTACTGTTTTAATTAAATAAAATTATGAATTTTGATGCATAATTTGATTAATGTTCAGACGTAATTTGATTAATTTTAAATTAATTAGCTAATTAATATATTAATTATTTATTACGAGTATATTAATTACGCGATTCACGAAATTTTATTTTAAAAAAAAACGCCATATTGACGCCTTCACTGGCGTCAATATGCTTAGTCAATATGCTAAGCATATTGACGCCTCATATTGACGTCAAAGGCGTCAATATGTTGGCGTCAATATACCTTCCTCCGTCATCGTCGAAATCTTGAATATTGACGTCTCGTTTCGACCGTACGCGTCGTCGAAATTTAAATATTGACGCCTGCATAGACGTCAATATTTAAAATTAAGCGGAGGTTATTCGACACACGTTTTCGACGAATTTACTGTCGTCAGTATGCAAATATTTACTTCATCCGACGTCAGAATTTATTTATAATTTGCCGTCAAAATTCCAACGATGTGTTGTAGTGTCATGACCGATAGCCTACCTATTTAAATTGATCAATTACCACCTTAAGTTTGTACTCTTAGATAAACAATTATTCATATATAATTTAATATTAATGATGATCAATTTGATGATTAGATATTTAGGATCTATTTAGTTAGCAAAGTCAAATCTACTTTAATTCGTGCGTGATTTTATTTTCACTAAAATTAAAATTACTTACAAAAAATATGTTTATTTTCATATTTTTATGAAATTGAATCGAAATAAAAATAAAAATAATTTAAATAAAATCAATTTTTTAAAGAAAAATAAAAAGGACAAAAGGTGATTTTTTGTGATTTTGAAACTATCATAAATGCAAATGTGAACTTATAATTATAAATATTTTTACAAAAAATTGATTAATTTACAAATAAATTAAAATATATCTAATTTATATAAAATAAAATAAAAAACATAATTTACAACTCAAATTATTTTATTAAATTTACAAATTAATTAAATTATTTTATATCTAACTGAACTAAATCTAATTCTTAAAATAACTCAATTGCCTTGAAATCGATGTACTTATAATTTATCAAAAGTAATTTTAGATAGTTTAACTCATTTTTTGAAAAATTATAATTTTTATTAACTGATTTAATATCTAATTGAACAAAATATAATTTTAAATTACCAAAAATATAATTAAATCTTATAAATATTTTACAATCACATAAACTAGTTAACTACAAATATATAATTCAATTTCATAAACCTACAAAGCTCCATTAATTTTTAGCTTTATAATTGGTTCGTTATAAAATAATACTAGAGCTAGTCATTTTCTTGAATTCATTAGATTTCAACTTCATTTAAAAATGAATATAAAATTCATGTGATTTTTAGCAAAATTATTTTAAATGTTTATAATCCAAATTATAGTGTCTTTTATTTTTATTAGTAACAATATGCAACTTCCTTTACAATTATATTAAGTATAATGAATTATTTATATCATGAATTAATTTACTATTTATTTTATATTATACTATTATTAAAATTATCTAATGAAAATTAATATTATTTTCAAAAACCAAATTAATAATATTAAAATCCTCAACGGCGTTGATGGCACATCTGAGTTGTGTTGCAGGGAGTCATCAGTCATTCACTTAATTAAGAGGATGAAGACCAAATCTAATACTATAATCTTTACCTGTTGGGTTTAATTTGCCGGGGGAACAGTCCATTATTTTTATATTGGGCCTAAAAAATTAATCATTGCTTTGGAATTTGATTTAAAAAATAGATGACGAAGAGTTCTTTAATTTTTTCTCTTAAATAATGTCATTAAAAATGTTAAATTAATCATCCTATCTTATTCCTTTGGATAAATTACACGAAATTTCCTCGACTATATATAATCAATGTGCGCAAAATTTTTTAAACCACCTAAACTATGTGTGCAGAGAACCTCCCGCGACTATATTAATGGAGGAGGATTATTTGAAAAAAATATATAGTCGCGGAGAATCTATGCATACTTGATAGTTTAGATAATCCTTGTGCTCGTGTAATTTAACTTATTCCTTTCGTTATTAAAACTACATTAGTATTTAGCAGCATTATTCATGACGGCACCAGAAAGAGTACGACAACACAAGTATAATTATTTATTATTTATTATTTATTAAATAATTAATTAATTTACTAAGACAGTTCCCTAATTAAATCATACAATAATCATTAAAAAAAACTTGTTGCTCTCCCTTCTTGAATAGTTCAGAGCAAGAGTCAGCTGGATTGAGTCTTTTTTGGCATTAGTAGTAAATTTATGATTTGTGGATATGTAATAAATTTATCAGAAGCACGATTTTATTTTGGTAATAACTTGCTTTCTCGTGTTTGTTATTACATATTTAGAAAAACTAGCAGTACGCCAGTACACGTCCTTTGCACGTTTAAAATATAGTTTTAAAATTAAATTTTATATTTTAATATATTAATATATATAAATAGAATAATTTATTGATTTTTTTATATTTTTCATATTTTCTAACATAATTTTAATTTAAAATTATATAAATTTTAAAAAAATTGACAGTCAAACCTAATAGCTTAAATATAATTAAAAAATATAAACAATTATTTAGGATCACCTTTAATTTCTCAGTCACGTAATTAGAAAAAAAAACTCGATTTTTACGGTTAACCGTATCAATTTTTTTGATTTTGATATATGTTTTGAAAAAATTAATTTCAATTTTAGATTTGGTCAATAATTTAAAAAGTCCATCGATTTTGATTAACCGACCGATTCAATATAATTAAAAATTTACTAAAATAATTTATAAAATCATAAAAAAATTGTAAAAAAATTATAAAATATTAAAATTTATAAAACAAAAGTATAAAAAATTATAAAAATTATAAAAAAAATAAATTATTTAATTTTGCATCACATTATCTCGGCTCAAGTAGTTTCACTTTTTTTTTCCCAATAAGAATTTGATATTTATTTGGATTTTTCTTCATATGTGATTTGTATAATGTTATGTTTGTAGGTTAAATTTTTTTATTGGTTAATCAAAAATTTTTGATTAATTGAATCGAAAAAATTAAAACCTAAATGACAGTTAACCGAAGTTAATGGACCAATTTATGATTAATGATTTTTAAAAATCGAAGTTAATAGACCTGTTAACCGGTCCATGCTCAACCCTACTACTACCCAAGTAATAATTGTGTTAGGAAGAAGTTGGAGTCGAGAAAGATCTAAGGGCTGACAGGAGCTCCCTGTCCTTAAGATTTCTATTGCCCCGTAGCAATATACCTCCAGGATTGATCAAGCCACTTAGAAGGTTGCAACAAAATGAGGAAGAAGAGAAGGAATTGAGATAGCTAATAGAGAGATTTTCAAGATTGAGTTATATAGATTAATTCATAGTTAATTTCGAATTTGATGCTCATTATTAAGAATTAGTAACGGTCAATTTGATTAATGAACAAAATATCTCGAAATTAACTCTTGAATTAATCAAATATTGAGTGTCATTATTCATGTAACTATTGAATTCCGACAGTCACTAGGTTCAGATTCGAATCAAGGTCAGGCTCCTAGCGACGATGCACACGTGCAAAGTGCAAAGTGCGCCTAAAAGCGCCAATGCGACTTTGCGACGCGATCACGCCTGCGCACGCGATTGACCTTCCACTTTGTCAACACAAGTTACTAAGCATACACACTAATGCTTATAGGCTAATAAAAAATTAGCATATCACTTGTTTTTCCCATTAAACCTATAAACTAGGGATAACCTAGAGAATAGGTTGGGTGTCCATCACCCCTGACTCAGTGGTTTAAGTCTCATATCTCGTGTAGTCAAACTTATTAAGTCTCTCGTCAGAGGCTTAGTAAGCGGATCTGTCAAGTTTTTACTCGACTTTACATAGACAATTGAAATAATATCATCATGTATTAGTTGTCTCATAAACTCATGTCTTAGACCAATGTGTCGAGACTTACCATTGTAGGTAACACTATATGCATTTGATAGTGTGGCTTCACTATCACAATATAGTGAAATGAAAGACATTGGACTTGGCCAAAAATCTATGTCCAACAACATATTTCTTATCCACTCAACCTCTCGTCCAGCTTGAGCTAGAGCTATGAATTCGACTTCCATAGTAGAATGAGAGATACATGTCTGTTTCTTGCTTGCCCAAAAAATAGCCCCACCGACACGAGTGAAAATCCACCCACTTGTGGACTTATTATCTTCCATACTATTTATCCAGCTCGCATCAGAGTACCCTTCCAACATACTAGGGAACTTAGCATAAAACAAACCCAAGCTACTAGTCCTTTTAAGGTAACCAAGTACCCTAATAATAGCTTTTCAGTGATCAACACTTGGTTTGCTTGTGTATCTACTGAGTTTAGAAACTGCAAAAGAAATATCTCCCCTAGTGCAGTGCATAGCGTACATAAGGCTACCAATAGCACTTGCGTACTCTAGCTGTGCAATAACTTTACTAGTATTTTCTTGGAGTTTCAAACCACAGTCAAAAGGAGTGTTCACCTCCTTGATCTCAAGGTGACTAAATTTAGATCAGATTACTTTCTCAATATAATGGGATTGACTTAGTACAAAACCTCCATTATGTTTTCTTACTTTGATCGCTAAAACAGTATCTACTTCACCCAAGTCTTTTATTTTGAAAACAGATGATAGATACTTATTAGTCTCATTTATTCCAATCATGTTCGTACTAATGATCAACATATCATCGGCGTACAAACAGACTATCACCATATAGTCCGAAGTGATTTTAGAATATAGGCACTTGTCTGCATTGCTATATTTAAACTCAAAGTTTAAAATAGCAGTATCAAATCTCTCGTGCCACTATTTTGTTGCTTGTTTTAGGCCATAAAGTGATTTGACCAACTTACACACTTTAGCCTCGTTATCGGGAGCAATGAACCCTTCGGGTTGTTCCATATACACTTCCTCATTCAAATTGTCATTTAAGAATGCAGTCTTTACATCCATTTGATAAACAAACAGATCATAAAGAGAAGTCAGGGCAAATAGGATCCTAATGGAAGTAACCATAGCTACCGGTGTATAAGTGTCAAAATAGTCAACCCCTTCTATTTGTCTAAATCATTTAGCTACTAATCTAGCTTTAAAGGCAAAAATAGTATTATTGGTATTATATTTTCTCCTAAACACCCATTTGCACCCTATGGGTTTAGAATCACTTGGAAAATCTGTTAATATCCAAGTATTGTTTCCTAAGATTGAATCCATTTTATCATTAACAACTTTCTTCCAAAAGGCAACATCCCTAGAAGCCATAGCTTTTTAAAATGATGTAGGATTAGTTTCAAGACTGTATATGTAGGGTATCTCATTTGTCACTTCGTTATTTTGGTCCCCTTCTACCAAAAATAACAAAGATTGAGAAAAGATGAAGTCTTTATCGAAGTTCTTCTTTATTCTTACCATAGTACTCCTTCTAGGTTTTATAGGTTGTTCTAGAACGCTAGGTTCCCCAATCTCAATCATAGGCCTTGTAGGACCTCTAGTCTCATCAAGTGTGGGTGTTGATCCATTTTCAACATCTTTTGAAAACTTATTTTCGAAGAATTCCATATCCCTAGACTCATTTACAATATTAGACTCTAAGTCTAGAAGTCTATAGGCTTTACTATTAGTAGCATATCCTACCACTACTAGAAACAGGTGCTTCAGCAACGACTATCAGCAACAGTCGCTCAAGCCGTTGCAATTTGCAATGGTGTTCTTACGGCCGTTCAAGCCATTGCAGATGTGTTGTATCTGCAACGACTTTGTTACGGCCGCTCGAGCCGTTGCAGATATATAATCACATCAGCAACGACTTACACTACTAGAAACTTGGTCTTCAGCAACGGCTATCAGCAACGGCCGCTCAAGCCGTTGCTATTTGCAACGGCATTCTTACGGCCGCCCGAGCCGTTGCAGATATTTGTATCTGCAACGGCGTTCTAACGGATACCCGAGCCGTTGCGGATTATTTTAATTATCAGCAACGGCTTTCTGACGGAAAGGCGAGCCGTTGCTGATATTTTAATTATCAGCAACGACTTTCTAACGGATAAGTGAGCCGTTGCTGATGATAACTTATCAGCAACGGCTTTCTAACTGGCGAGTGAGCCGTTGCTGATAAGTTTATATAGGGCACGCTCTCGCGCCCGACCCTTCTTCCTCCCGCTGCTGTCGCCGCCGCTCCTGCCGACGACGCCTCTTCCTCCTCCCGCTGCTGCCGACTTGTTCAGGTATGTTGATCGGCCGACCGTCTCTTCCCTGCGGCCGGCGAGAATCAATCCGACCAAAACCCTATTTCTAGGGTTTCGGCCGGCGGCGGGCGGCCGATGGCCGCCGCCGGACCTTCTACAGTGGCCGGACAGTGTGTCCGGTCACTGTACGCTGGCGCCGGAGGGTGGACTCCGGCGTCGGAATTTATAATTATATATATATTTTATTTTGTTTGATAATTGTTAATTAATTGTTTTATAATTGTTAATTAATTGTTTAGATTAATTATTTAATTTGTTAGATTAATTATTAGGGTTTAGATTAATTTCGGACGCGCGCCGGAATCGCCCACTTCGGACGCACGCCGGAATCGTCCAATTCGGACTCGTGCCGGAATCGTCCACTTCGGACGCGCGCCGGAATCGTCCAATTCGGACTCGCGTCGGAATCGTCCACTTCGGACGTGCACCAAAATCGTCCAATTCGGACTCGTGCCAGAATCGTCCACTTCGGACGCGCGCCGGAATCATCCAATTCGGACTCGCGCCGGAATCGTCCACTTCGGACTCGCGTCGGAATCGTCCACTTCGGACGCGCGCTGAAATCGTCCAATATGGACTTGAACTGTCTCGAAATATTTAGAAAATAATCATCCATCCGACGAGTTGATATGTTTCACGTACGCATCGACGAATCGGATATGATTTAGCAAAACCTTAGATCCGTTCGGGAATTGTATGTTCGTGTAAAAGAAGTAGATGATCTTTTATACGACGTACAATTCTTGAATTGTCCCTGATTGGACAATTTGGGAATATAGTTATTTGTACTGCACTTACGTTTTTATTTTAACTGTTAACTAATTATTCTAAATTTCGGCAACATCTCTCTTGTTCTCCGATACGCGCCCAGATGATATGCGTATTCGGAGAACTGTAGGGAGATGCTGTCGAAATTTAGAATAATTAGTTAACAATTAAAATAAAAACGTAAGTGCAGTACGAATAACATAAATCCCGAATGGAATAGGACAATCTCACCTAAAGACATTAACCAAAGAAATTGTCATTGATTGACAGAATCATGTCGGCTGATCGAAGTTGGATGTACCGACGTCTTGATCGTGGAGCTTTAACGAATGAGTTTCGATTAGGCGTAACGTACTTCCTAAATTTCGCCTATTCGAATCAGAATTTCGTTAGCATGGGTGATCAAATCCGATGTCCGTGCCGTATTTGTTCAAATGGACGATATTTGGATCGGGAGACTGTCACTCTGCATCTATATACCAAAGGATTTGCACCAAGATATTTTCTATGGACTTGTCACGGGGAGTCACGCGAAGTCGGGACGTCGAGCAATCCTGTCGTTCAAACATATGGTGAATCTTCCTCTGCTGGTGCTTCTTCATCCAGTCAATGTAATCCCTATAGAACTATGATACTTGATAGTCTTGAGGGTCAATTCCACCTGAATGATAATGTTGATCGGCCAGATCTTCAGACATCAGTCCCACCAGATACTACAGCGGTTGATATCACAGAAGTAGGGGCTGCGGTAGAGATTGAATTACCGAATAAAGAAGCTGCAGAATTTTACGAGATGTTGAAAGCTGCCGATGAACCTTTGTATGAGAATTGTCCTAAATACACTAGGTTTTCAGCAATGACACAGCTCTTAAACATCAAGGCCGATTGTAATATCAGCGGAGTTGCGTATGATCGGATTGCTGGATTGATTAATGGAATGCTGCCTACTGATAACAAGTTTGAGCCTACTTTTTATAAGACTAAAAAACTAATGAGAAAATTGGGGCTTGGGTACGAAAAAATACACGCGTGCCAAAATAATTGCATTTTATATTATAAAGAAAATATGCAGTTGGATAAATGCCCTGTATGTCAACACCCTCGTTACAAGGAGAAGAAATCGGTCCGACAGAAAAATATCCCGTTTAAGGTGCTTCGGTATTTTCCACTAACACCGAGGCTTCAAAGATTATTCATGTCGGAAAAGACAGCCCCCTACATGAGTTGGCATGCAAGAAGTCGTGATGATACAGTAATGACTCATCCATCTGACAGTGAAGCATGGAAACATTTGGATACATGTTATCCTTCATTTGCTATGGATACTAGAAATATCAGATTGGGATTGTGCACAGATGGTTTTAATCCGTTTGGACATTCTGCAACTCCTTATTCAGTTTGGCCAGTGCTGCTGACAGTTTATAATTTGCCACCGTCAATGTGCATGAAAGATGAATTTATTTATCTTTCGATGATTATTCCGGGTCCTAAGGGTCCGCGAAAAGAAATTGACATATTTCTCAGACCCTTGATAGATGAATTGAAAATATTGTGGACCGAGGGAGCTGTCACTTATGATTGTCATCGGAAGCAAAACTTCAATTTAAAAGCCGCGGTCTTGTGGATAATCAATGATTTCCCCGCGTACGGCATGTTGTCGGGTTGGAGCACTCACGGCCGACTCTCTTGCCCGTATTGTATGGAACACTCTAAATCAATCAGTCTTCAGAACGGACGAAAAATCTCATTCTTTGATTGTCATCGTCGATTCCTACCGGTTAATCACCAGTATCGAAGGAATCGTAATAAATTTACTAAGGGCAGAGTCGAAAGAGATGGGCCACAACCGATGTTGTCTGGTGAACAAATGTTAGCACGTGTTTCAGCACTTCCAGATATAGTATTTGGTCGCAATGAAAGAGTGTCAGGTTTTGGTCAAAAACACAACTGGGTGAAAAAAAGTATCTTTTGGGAATTGCCCTATTGGAGTTCATTATTGATTCGACATAATTTAGATGTCATGCACATTGAAAAAAATGTGTTTGATAATATTTTCAACACTGTGATGGATATTTCTAGAAAAACTAAAGATAATGTCAAAGCCCGACATGATCTGAAAATACTTTGTAAAAGACCATAGTTGGAGTTACAAGAGGTCAACGGACGATATCTGAAACCGAAGGCCCTATATGTGTTAAATAAACAACAGATCAAAGATGTTTGTCAATGGGTAAAAGAACTCAGATTACCTGATGGATATGCTTCAAACTTATCTCGATGTGTGAACGTCGATGATTGCAAAATATCAGGGATGAAGAGCCATGATTGTCATGTATTCATGCAGAGATTACTTCCGATCGCATTTCGAGATCTTCTACCTGATAATATTTGGGGTCCGTTGACTGAATTAAGTATATTTTTTAGAAGCATCTGTGCAAATGTCCTTCGAGTCGAAGATATGTCTACACTTGAAAATAATATTGTTGAAATCATATGCAAGCTGGAGCAGTTTTTCCCTCATGCATTTTTTGACTCGATGGAACATCTACCGATACACTTGGCATACGAGGCACGAGTTGGTGGCCCCGTTCAATATCGGTGGATGTACTTATTTGAAAGATTCATGAATCGTCTGAAGAAAAAAGTAAAGAACACCGCAGCTGTTGAAGGATCAATATCTGAATCGTATATCATCCAAGAAATTTCAACATTCTGCTCATTTTACTTTGAATCGACAGTACAGACAAGATTTGATCGTCTTCTACGTAACGACGACGGGGGTGTTCGACATTCAGATGGACGTTTAAATATATTTTGTCACTCTGGTCGTGTTTTTGGTTCTCGTCCATCTCGACACTTAAGCGATGAAGAGTATCATTTGACACACTTGTATGTATTACTCAATTGTCCAGAGATTGAACAATTCATTGAAATATTTGACATTGAGATGGTGCAAAAATACTATATTCACAACGATCAAGAATGGGAGAGATTACGGAATCGTGATTTCCCTACTTGGATTCAGACTTACAGCAAAGATCACAGAGCTGAAATAGATGAAAGAATATTTGAGTTTGTTAGTGGACCATCGCGACTTGTGTCGTGCTATAGCGGATATTTTGTTAACGGGTATAAATTTCACACGGTTGAATATTCATTTACAAAGAAGACGATGAATACTGGGGTCTGCGTGAAAGGGACAACCTATGTTGAATGTGATATGAATTTTTATGGACTGGTGGAAGAAGTGATAGAGTTACACTACTTCGGCTTGAAATCAGTGATCCTATTTAGATGTCATTGGTTCGATACAACAGAAAGGGGCATGAAAGTTCATCCAAAATACAAACTTGTTGAGGTTAATTACAAATCGAAATTGGCAGCAAATGAGCCTTTTATATTGGCATCACAAGCCGAACAAGTATATTACGCGAAGTATCCGGCTCGAAATAAAGATAGAGCAGATTGGCGTGTAGTCTGTAAGACAAAAGGTAGAGGAAAAATTGATCCGATAGTAGGAGAAAATGATCCTCCTGGTTTCTATCAAGAAGATGATCTTCCTGCTGTGGATCGTATTATTCCAATACTCGAGGATGCAGACACAACGTCAATTCAATTAGAAGTTGAATATGCTGATGATGACGATCATGAAATTGAGGAAGCTGGAGATGAAGGAGATGAAGAAGAGGAAGAAGAGGAAGAAGAAGAAGAAGAATTCGAAGACTATTATTCAGATGATGAGGAATAATTGTAAAGTATATATTTTATTAAATATATCTCTACTATTTATACAATAATCTGATTATATGTCTGTTCGACGGATATGTCTGGTCGTGGTTATCGACGCAGGAGAGCTTCGGAGTCTCCGATCGGTGAGACTCCAGCACTTACTCATGCTGCTGATCCTCCTGTTGCTGATCCTCATGAGGATGATACTGCCGAGGCTAGTACATCCAGACGCAAGCGGCCACGCGGGCCGAACAGGTGGCAGCCTCCACCAGCCACAGAGTCACGTAGATTGATTAGCGTGATTGGGGAGCGGTAATATATCATGAATTATGAATCATTACAAATTCATTATATCATAATATAATATTAAAATTTATTTTTGTTGTGCAGGTTCGAGCAAGAAGAAGTGCCGATGAGCATTTCTTCTACTATTCGACGATACATGCATGGGGCATGGCCTACGTGGTCTCACGTGCCTAGCGAGCACGTCGACATGTTATAGCGCGAGTTTGAGGCACGTATTATTATTATTTTTTACATGCATGATGATATATTAATATTGGTACTGATATTATTATTTTACAGGCTCGCTATACATGGGCCGAGGACCAGAGGCCCTTTATTTACGCTGCCTGGGAGGCTATTTCCCGGGCAAGGTACAACGGGCAGCTGGGGCAGGCTCGGTCCCAAGCGATGGCCCGAGCTAGGACCACTAACATCGCGGAGACTCGGGGATACGGCCCCGGTTGGATTACTCCGGATATATGGGACCAGCTCGTGGAGATATGGTCGACGGATCGATGGCAGGAGGTTTCTCGGAATGCGGCTAGAAATCGCATGTCGGGGGGAGCAACGCGTCACACCGGCGGCTCTGTTGCATTTGCAGTGCACGCAAACCGTATGGTAAGTATATCTTTTAATTATATATTTTATTTGTTACTATGTGTACTAATTAATGTATTTGTTTTGTAAATGTAGACGACGGTGTCGGATGACGGGACTGTCCAGCGACCCTCCCCGATGGCGGTGTTTGAGCGGACTCACCGTCGAGCACATGGGACGGGGGAGTACATCCACAACCGCGCTGCATACATTATGGTAATTATATATTTGTTTAAATTATTCATTATATATTTATAATTTAAGTTTTATGATAAATATTAAACAAAAAATCAAACTCGAGTAGGAGACCTACAGCCAGACGGTGGTGCAGCGCGGGGGTACCCCCGAGGACTTTGACACAACATCGTGGGTCGAGGCCGCAGGTGGCTGGGACCATGGCTGCGTATATGGCTTCATAGATAGTGGTCATGCGCGAGCCGTGCTAGGGCCACTTGGGGCACCGACCCCTCCGGTCGCTGGTGAGCGGCCGTCCACCTCTAGATCCAGTTATGATCATAGTAGCAGAATAAGGACTCTAGAGGACACGGTCGCGCGTCAGACTGAGATAATGGAGCGCCAGAGTCAGATGATAGCGGATATACAAGCTATGCTACGCAACATGTCAGGTCATCCTGAAGCAGGCATCTCTTCGGCATCATCTAATCCATCGTCCTCGAGTCAGTCCACGCCGGTGTACACTCAAGCACTCCAGACCCCGCCATATGATCCAGACCATCCTCCATCGTGATCGTGAGATTTTTTGTTTGGATATTGAACTTGTTACTGAGATATTGAACTTGTTTAACTTATTTTGTTTGGATATTGACACTTCAATTTTGCATTTGAATTGTTTTTATACTATCGTGGATAATTATCAATATAAATATAATTGTTTTGATGTATATCTTGGTGTGTTTGTGATGTGTGAATGAATGTGTGTATGAGGGTATGGGTGTGTGAGTTATGTATCAGATAATGTATCAATGTATCAATGGAAATTTGAAATTTGAAATTTTTCTGTTCCCAGGTATGCGTCATCAGCAACGGCTTTCTCACGGCCGTCCGTGGGAAAGCCGTTGCTAAAAGTGTATCGAAAGCCGTTGCTGATGACCTACAGCAACGGCTTAGCGACGGGGTTTGACTAACGGCGTTGCTACGGACTCAGCGGCCGTTGCTATTAATGTTATCAGCAACGGCGCCGGGTCTGTGGCAAAACCGTTGCTGATAATGTTTTTAGCGACGGCCCGAGCAGCCGTTGCTGATCCGTTGCTAAGTCATCAGCAACGCGACTTTCTGTCACGGCTCTATTGCAACGGCGCGGCCGTTGCTCATTCTCTTCAGCAACGGCTCAGCAACGGCATCAGCCGTTGCTGATGACCATTTTTCTAGTAGTGTTAGTTACGGCTACGACGTCCGTCACTCTTGAGCCGATTGTGCGCTCGCGGCGCGATAATAAAATACTTATTAGCAACGACGTTCTAACGGACAAGTGAGCCGTTGCTGATGATGTTACTTATCAGCAACAGATTTCTAACGAACGAGTGAGCCGTAACAACATCGTTGCTGATAAGTTTATATAGGTCGAGGGTTCACGCTCGCCCCTTCCTCTTCCTTCTTCATCTTCCTCTGCTGTCGCCGCCTGCTGCCCCCGCTTGTTGCCACTGCCACTGCCTCGTCTTCGATCGCTAGATCCGGCCGACGTTGTCTTCTATTGATCCAGGTAAGTCTCGTCGATTATCCTCTCCATTCAATGTATAGATCCGACTAAAATCCTATATTTTGGATTTCGGCCGGCGGCCGGATCATTGTCCAGTGTCCTGACACTAGCCGTCGACGCCGGAAATCGATTAAAATAATATTTTTTAGATTAATTATTTAATTTATAGATTAATTATTAGATTAATTTTTAGGATTTAGATTAATTGTTATGGGTTTAGATTAATTTTTAGATTAATCTATTTAGATTAATTTGATGTTTTAGATTAATGTATAGATTAATGTTATGTTTTTGATTAATTTAATATTTTAGATTAATGTTTAGATTAATATTAATTAGTTAAAATATTAACTAGTCCGGAGTCGTCCTCAGTGGACTCGCATCGGAATCGTCCATTTCGGACTTGCGCCGAAATCATCCACTTTGGACTCGCGTCGAAATTATCCACTATGGACTCGAACTGACTCGAAACATTTAGAAAATAATCATCCCTCCGATGAGTTGATAAGTTTCACGTACGCATCGACGAGTCGGATATGATTTAGCAAAACCTTAGATCCGTTCGGAGGTTGTATGTTCATGTAAAAGAAGTAGATGATCTTTTATACGATGTACAACCCTTGAATTATCCCTAATTAGACAATTTGGGAATATAGTTATTTGTATTGCACTTAGTTTTTTCTTTTAACCGTTAACTCATTCTAAATTTCGGCAGTATCTCTCTTGCTCTCCGATACGCGCCCAGATGATATGCATATTCGGAGAACTGGTGAGAGATGCTGCTGAAATTTAGAATGAAGTTAGCGGTTAAAAGAAATACTTAGTGCAATATGAATAACATGAATCCTGAATGGAATAGGACCATCCCACCTAAATACATTACCTAAAGATATTGTCAACTTTTTGACAGAACATGTCGGGTGATCGAAGTTGGATGTACCGACGTCTTGATCGTGAAGTTTTAACGAATGAGTTTCGATTAGGCGTAACATACTTCCTAAATTTTGCCTATTCGAATTGGAAATTCGTTAGCGTTGGTGATAAAATCCGATGTCTGTGCCGCATTTGCTTGAATGAATGATTTTTGGATCGGGAAACTGTCACTCTGCATCTATATAGCAAAGGATTTGCACCAAGATATTTTCTATGGACTTGTCACCGAGAGTCACGTGAAGTCGGAACATCGAGCAATCCTATCGTTCAAACAAATGGTGAATCTTCCTCTGCTGGTGTTTCTTCATCCAGTCAATCTAATCTTTATAGAACTATGATATTTGATAGTCTTTGGGGTCAATTCCACATGAATGATAATGTCGATCGGCCAGTTACTGAGACGTCAGTGCCGCCAGATACTATAGGTGTTGATATCACAAACGTACACATTGCGGTAGAGATTGAATTGCCGAATAAAAAAGCTGCAGAATTTTACAAGATGTTGAAAGTTGTCGATGAACCTTTGTATGAGAATTGTCATAAATACACTAGGTTTTCGGCAATGACGTAGCTCCTAAACATCAAGGCCGATTGTAATATCAACGGAGTTGCGTTTGATCGGATTGCAGGATTGATTAATGGAATGCTGCCTACTGATAACAAGTTTGAGCCAACTTTTTATAAGACTAAAAGTTGATGAGAAAATTAGGGTTTGGGTACGAAAAAATACACGCGTGCCAAAATAATTATATTTTATATTATAAAAAAAATGTGTAGTTGGATAAATGCCTTGTATGTCAACATCCTCATTACAAGGAGAAGAAATTGGTCTAAAAATATCCCGTTTAAGGTGCTTCGGTATTTTCCACAAACACCGAGGCTTTAAAAATTATTCATGTCAAAAAAGATAGCCCCCTACATGAGTTGGCATGCAATCCGTTTGGATACATATTATCTGAGGCTTCAAAGATTATCCATCCAACAGTGAAGCATGGAAATATTTTGATACATATTATCCTTCATTTGCTAGGGATACTAGAAATATCAAATTGGGATTGTGCACAGATGGTTTTAATCTGTTCGGTCATTCTGCAACTCCTTATTCAGTTTGGCCAATGCTGCTAACAGTTTATAATTTGCCACCGTCAATGTGTATGAAAGATGAATTTATTTATCTTTCGATGATTATTTCGGGTCCCAAGGGTCCACAAAAAGAAATTGACGTGTTTCTTAGACCATTGATAGATGAATTGAAAACATTATGGACCGAGGGAGCTGTCACTTATGATTGTCATCGGAAGCAAAACTTCAATTTAAAGGTCGCGGTCTTGTGGACAATCAATGATTTTTCGGTGTACGACATGTTGTCTAGTTGGAGCACTCACGATCGACTCTCTTGTCCGTATTGTATGGAACACTCTAAATCATTCAGTCTTCAGAACGGACAGAAAATCTCATTCTTTGATTGTCATCGTCGATTCCTACCGGCTAACCATCAGTATCGAAGGAATCGTAATAAATTTACTAAGGGCAAAGTCGAAAGAGATGAGCCACCACCAATATTGTCTGGTGAACAAATATTAGCACGTGTTTCAGCACTTCCAGAGAAAGTGTTTGGTCGGAATGAAAGAGTGTCGGGCTTTGGTCAAACATATAACTTGGTGAAAAAAAGTATTTTTTGGGAATTATCGTATTGGAGTTCATTACTGATTCGGCATAATTTGGACGTCTTGCACATTGAAAAAAATGTGTTTGATAATATTTTCAACACTTTGATAGATGTTTTCGGAAAAACTAAAGATAATGTCAAAGCTCGACATGATCTAAAAATACTTTATAAGAGACCAGAGTTGGAATTACAAGAGGTCAATGGACGATATCTGAAGCCGAAGGCCCCGTATATGTTAAATAAACAACATATCAATGATGTTTGTCAATGGATAAAAGAACTCAGCTTACCCGATGGATATGCCTCAAACTTATCTTGATGTGTGAACCCCGATGATTGTAAAATATCAGGGATGAAGAGCCATGATTGTCATATATTCATGCAGAGATTGCTTCCGATCGCATTCCAAGATCTTCAACCTGATAATATTTGGGGTCCGTTGATTGAGTTATGTATGTTTTTTAGAAACATTTATGCAAATGTCATTTGAGTCGAAGATATGTCAGCACTTGAAAATAATATTATTGAAATTATATACAAGTTGTAACAGTTTTCCCCTCTTGCCTTCTTTGACTCGATGGAGCATATATCGATACACTTGGCATATGAGGCACGAGTTGGTGGTCTTGTTCAATATCGGTTGATGTACTTATTTAAAAGATACATGAATCGTGTGAAGAAAAAAGTAAAGAACACAGTAGTTGTTGAAGGATCAATATCTGAATCGTATATCATCCAAGAAATTTCAACATTCTGCTCATTTTACTTTGAATCGATAGTACATACAAGATTTGATCGTCTTCCACGTAACGACGACGGGGGAGTTCGATATTCAGATGAACGTTTAAATATATTTTGTCACTCTGGTCGTGCTTTTGGTTCTCGTCCATCTCGACACTTAAGCGACGAAGAGTATCATTTGGCACAATTGTACGTATTACTCAATTGTCCAGAGATTGAATAATTCATTGAAATATTTGACATTGAGATTGTGCAAAAATACTCTATTCACAACGATCAAGAATTGGAGAGATTACGGAATCGTGATTTCCCTACCTGAATTCGGGCTTACAGCAAAGATCACATAGCTAAAATAGATGAAAGAATAGTTGAGTTTGTTAGTGGACCGTCGCGACTAGTGTCGTGTTATATCAGATATTTTGTTAATGAGTATAAATTTCACACGGTTGAATATGTCTTTACAAAGAAGACGATGAATGCCGGGGTCTGCGTGAAAAGGACAACGTATGTTGAATGTGATATGAATTTTTATGTATTGGTGGAAGAAGTGATAGAGTTGCACTACTTCGGCTTGAAATCAGTTATCCTATTTAGATGTCATTGGTTCGATACAACAGAAAGGGGCATGAAAGTTCATCCAAAATACAAACTTGTTGAGGTTAATTACAAATCAAAATTGACAGCAAATGAGCCTTTTATATTGGCATCACAAGCCGAACAAGTATACTACGCGAAGTATCCGGCTCGAAATAAAGATAGAGCAAATTGGCATGTAGTCTGTAAGACTAAAGCTAGAGGAAGAATTGATCCGATAGCGGGAGAAAATGAGTCGATACTTGATGTGACAGATGATTTCTATCAAGAAGATGATCCTCCTACTGTAGACCGTATTATTCAAATACTCGAGGATGCAAACACAGCGTCAGTTCAATTAGAAGTTGAATATGTTGATGATGACGATCATGAAATTGAGGAAGCTAGAGATGAAGAAGATGAAGAAGATGAAGCATTTGAAGACTATTACTCAGATGATGATGAATAATTATAAAGTATATCTTATATTAAATATATCTCTACTATATATATAATCTAATTATATGCTTATTCGACAGATATGTCTGGTCGTGGTTATCGTCGCACGAGAACTTCGGAGTCTCTGATTGGTCGGACTCCAGCACTTACTCCTGCTGCTGAACCTCCTATCGATGATACTGCTGAGACTAGTTCATCTAAACGCAAGCGGCCACGCGGGCCGAACAGGTAGCAGCCTCCACCAGCCACAGCATCACGTAGATTCATTAGTGTGATTGGGGAGCAATAATATATCATGAATTATGAATTATTACAAATTTATTATATCATAATATAATATTGAACTTTATTTTTGTTGTGCAGGTTCGAGCAAGAAGAAGTGCCCAGGACGATATCTTCTACCATTCAGCGATACATGCATGGGGCATGGCTCACGTGCCCAGTGAGCACGTCGACATGCTATAGCGTGAGTTTGAGGCACGTATTAATAATTTTTTTTATACATAATTATTAATATTGGTATTGATATTATTATTTTACAGGCTCGCTATACATGGGCTGAGGACCAGAGGTCCTTCATTTACGCTGTCTGGGAGGCTATTTCTAGGCAGAGGTACAATGGTCAACTGGGGCGGACCCGGTCCCAGCCGATGGCCTGAGCTGGGTCCATAAACATCGCGGGGACTCGGGGATACAGCCCCGATTGGATTACTCTGGATATATGGGACCAACTCATGGCATCATGGTCGATAAATCGATGGCAGGAGGTTTCTAGGACTGCGGCCAGAAACCACATGTCGGGGGGGAGGAGCGTGTCACACTGGCGGCTCTATTTCATTTGCAATGCACGCGAGTCGTATGATAAGTATTATATTTTACTTTTAATTATATATTTTATTTGTTACTCTGTATACTAATTAATGTATTTATTTTGTAAATATAGACGTCGGTGATGGACGACAGGACTATCCAGCGACCCTCCATGATGCAGGTGTTTGAGCGGACTCACCGTCGAGTACATGGGACAGGAGAGTACATTGACAACCGCGCTGCATACATTATGGTAAACATATTTGTTTAAATTATTAATTAATTATTTATAATTTAATTTTTAGGAAAAATATGAAATGAAAAATCAAACTCGAGTAGGAGACCTACACTCAGACGGTGATGCAGTGCGGGGCACCCCCGAGGACTTTAACGCAGGAGCGTGGGTCGAGGCTGCAGGTGGCTGGGACCACAGCCGCGTATATTGATTTACAGATAGTGGTCATGCGCGAGCCGTGCTAGGGTCACTTGGGGCACCGACCCCTACGATCACTTGTGAGCGGTCGTCCACCTCCAGGTCTAGTTATGATCAGAGTAACAGGATAAGGATACTGAAGGAGACGATCGCACATCAGAGTGAGATGATGGAGCGTCATAGTCAGATGATAATGGAGATCCATGCTATGCTAACACAACATGTTAGGTCATACTGGAGCAGACATCCCTTCGGCATCATCTAATCCATCATCCTCGAGTTAGTCCACTCTGGTGTACACCCAAGCACTTCAGACCCCGCAATATGATCCAGACCATCCTCCATCGTCGTCGTGAGATTTTATTATTTTGTTTAGATATTGACTTTGTTACTTTGATACTACTTGATTGACTTATTTTGTTTGGATATTGATACGATAGTTTTGAATTTGAAGTTTTTATATGATTGTGGATAATTATAAATATAAGTATAATTATTTTGATGTATATCTGGGTGTATTTGTGATGTGTATGTGAATGGATGTGTGGGTTATGTATCAGGTTAAATGTATCAATGTATTAATGGAAATTAGAAATTTTAAAATTTTCCAGGATAACATCATCAGCAACGGCTTTCCCACGGCTGTCCGTGGGAAAGTCGTTACTGAAAGTGTATCGTATTTTCTGGGTCGAGTCGTTGCTGATGACCTACAGCAATGACTTAGCAATGGTCTTTCACTAACGGTCTTGCCACGGCGGCCGTGCCGTTGCTGATGTAAGTATCTACAATGGCCCGCAGGCCGTGGCAGAATCGTTGACGATACTTTTATTAGCAATGGTCGCTCGGGCCGTTGCTGATCCGTTGCTAAGTTATCAGCAACGCGATTTTATGCAACGACTGCTTGCAATGGGTCGGGCCATTGCTGATACTCATTATTCCAGTAGTGTACATATACACTCTTAATAGCTCTATCACCTAACTTAGGTCTCGTTTGGTTGACATGAGAAGTAACTTTTTACATAAAGTTGTAATTTTCATGAATTAACTTCCCATGTGTATTTTTCAAGAAGTACCTAAAAAGTGTTTGGTTGACAAAAAATTAATTCATAGGAAGTGTAACTTCATATCTATAATATGTTTGGTTGACATGAGTACTTCCTATGAAGTACGTATGAAATGACCTATATATAAATAAATAAATTTTATTAGTAAATAAATATTATAACGTGTATATGTAAAATATAATATAATATTTTTCATATATAATTAATATAATATATATTTTATTATATAAAAAAATAATTTTTATTTATAGTTAATATGAAAAAATATATATTTTACTAAAAATAAATTAAAATAAAATAAATATGTGGGAATTCAAAAATTATTTATTCTCGTAATGTTGACAAAATAAATTATAAATTTTGCATTAAATACAAATGTGGGGCTAATATTGACTTTTTCTTTCAATTACAATGCTGGAAGTACAACTTACCTAGGTCCCCCTAGGAAAGTTACTTCATGTGTTTTGTAAAAAGTTGCACTTACTGAGAAAATTATATTTCTTGCAATATACAAGAAGTGTGTCAACCAAACAAGAGTTGTTTTGGCTACTTCTTGGGAAGTACAACTTCTTGTAGAAAGTTGTGTCAACCAAACGAGACATTAGTCCTTTTAGGATCTGGAACTCTAAAATAGGCAACACCCCCTCACACTTTGAAATAATTTATGTTAGGCTTTTTGCCTTTCCATATTTCATAGGGACTAGTTTTCACCACTAAACTCAGAATCCTATTATGTATATATATGGCAGACGATCAATAGTGCCTCACCCCATAAATTATATGATAATTTAGCATGGTTTAACATGCAATTTATCATGTCATGGAATGCGCGATTTTTTCTTTCTGCTATACTATTTTATTGTGGTATATAAGCAACACTTGTTTATAAAAGGTATCAAATTCATTTGAACAAAACTCCATGCCTCTATCAGAACGTAGAATTTTAATCTTTCTCAAGTTGGTTTTCTACTTCTGATTTATATTTCTTAAAGTGAGCAAGAGCTTTATCTTTTGTTTTCAACAAGTAAATATATGAATATCTACTAGTATTATCAATAAATGTAATAAAATATCGCTTTCCACCCTAGTCAATATTCCATTTAATTTACATAAATCAGTGTGTATTAAATCTAAGAATTGTGATTCTCTTTGTACAATTGGAAAATGTTTTCTCATAATTTTTGATCTAACACAAATTTCACATTTATCAAGTTTATTGCTATCAATATTTATAAGTCCCATAATTGCATGTATAATATTCAAGTTCTTAGCATTCACATGTCCTAATCGACTATGCCATAAAGAAATTGAAGAGCAGGAATAAACAAAAGCATTGCTTATATTATTGATAGATAATTTGTACATGTCATTACATTCATAACCCTTTCCAACAAAGACTCCATTCTTAGTAAGAATTATTTTGCTAGACTCAACAGAAATTTTAAAACATATTCTATCCAAAAGACAAACATAAATTAGGCTCTTTTTAATTTCCGGAACAAACAAAACATTAAGTAATGTAAGTTTCTTCCCAGATGTGAAGTTGATCTCTACAGTTCATTTGCCTCCAACACTAGGCACGGGAAGTGTTACCCATTGGTACTTCCTGTCCAATAACTTCGGTAAAAATTTTGAAAATTTCTTGATTATTACAAATGTGAATGGTGGCCCCGGAATCCAACCAACATCCAAATGGCTCACTAGCCATGTTTATTTCAGAGATCATGGCTACATCAAGAGTAAGATTTGAAACTATTGCTACAAGGTTCTCATCAACCATGTTAGCAGATCCAGATCCACTCTTGCGATGTTGACATTCTCTGGCATAATGTCTCGTTTCTCCACAAACGTGACATTTGCCTTTTCTTTTGTTAAGATCGGGTTTTGGTTTCTGTCCGAAATTCTTGAACTATACATTTTTCTTCTTGAACTATCATAGTCCTTTTTTCTTAGCCTTTACACAGTTGACGCTCGACTGTCCTTGGTTCAAATTCTTAGCATCACGTTTTCAGGCTTCTTCCTCAATACATAGATGCTTCTAGATTTGTTCTAAGGAAAATTCCTCATTTTTATGCAATAATCTCTTAGCATAATCCTTTCAGGTTGGGGGCAGCTTAGCAATTATAACTCCGACTTGAAAGATTCCAGGCAAGGCAATCTTTAGGACTATCAGTTTGTTGACAATAACCTGGAGCTCATGCACTTGCTCAATAATAGGTTTACTGTCAACCATTTTAAAGTCAAGATACTTTGAAATGAGATACTTATTTGTACCTTCCTCCTCGGCTTTGTATTTAAACTCCAAAGCTTCCCATAGCTCTCTTGGCGATCGAACGTTGGTGTAGAGGTTGTACAACCGATCCAAGAGAGTGTTGAGGATGTGTCCGTGTGCAAGCTCCTCATCTTTGGCCCTCTTCTTTCTCTACTCGTTCAGAGAGTCGATCGTCGCTTGATTTGGATCTTGTCCTTCAACTGGCTTCGGATCTTCAGGAACAGGGTTGAAGGTTCGCGTCCGGGACATAAGCGATCTTGAGTACCGTCAGAAGGAACTTCCATCTTGTCTTGCCAGCGACTGAAGTTATTTCTGTCAAAACGATCGAGCTTGATGAAATCCTGGTTCATGATCTTGAACGACCCCAAATCCATCTCCGCAATAGAAACCTTAAGATTGCTAGGAAGAAGTTGGAGTCGAGAAAGATCTAAGTGCTGACGGGAGATCCATAGTTAATTTCAAATTTGATGCTCATTATTAAGAATTAGTAACAATTAATTTGATTAATGAACAAAATATCTAAAAATTAACTCTCGAATTAATCAAATATTGAGTGTCATTATTCATGTAACTGTTGAATTCCAACAGTCACTAGGTTCAAATTCGAATCAAGGTCCAATGCGAAGTGCAAAGTGCGCCTAAAAGTGCCAATGCGACTTTGCGACGCGATCGCGTCCGCGCACGCGCTTGACCTTCCACTTTGTCCATACAAATAACTAAACATACACACTAATACTTATAGGCTAATAAAAAATTAGCATATCTTTTCATGTGGGACTAAAGTCTAGTTTTCACAGACAACATGAATGCACCTATTTATATATTCCTTCTTGAGCATATAAAATTTAATTATATAATTCCTTCTTGAGCATATAAAATTTAATTATATAATTTCTACTTGAATTATATAATATACTTATTAAACCTCTCATATTAGACTACCGATTGCACATTTTAATTCTATTAAATTACAACAATAATTAAATAAATAAATTATTCAAAATTGATTAAAATAAACTTTAATTAGGTGCATTTCAACAAATTGGAATCTTTTATCCATTTAAATTAAGTTTTTTTATTATATAATCTCTAATCTATATACTTTTAAGTTTATACATGAAATCAATTTTTTTCATATATTTTCAAGTGTTTTTTGTCGTGATTTTGCAATATATTCTATTACGGAGGCACACGGCAACAAACAAATTTTTTATCCAATTAATTTACCAAAAAGCATCTGAATGCTGTAGTCTTGACCTTGTCTTAATATTTATAAAGTTGCTTTTATTTTTTGGAAAAAATATTTATCAATAATATTTTTCTTAAAAAATGTATTTAATCATCACATTGAGTACGAAAGGTTAGAAGGAAAGAAAAATATCGCGTGGAAGATGTTAAAATTAAGAATCAAAATTATGATCTTTAGCAATTTACTTCTCTCTCTCTCTCTCTCTCTCTCTCTCTCTCTCTCTATATATATATATATATATATATATATATATATATATATCTGACCATTAAATTATGAGTACGTGGTTGACTATTATCAATCATTTTTTAATTGATACTCTAATTTATTTTAGATTGATGACAAGTACCCAAGCATATTCTTATCTAAATCAACTGGGTACAATTCACACGGGTTCTTAAAAATCAAAACCGTGTTAAGTATTAAAATTATGTAATATAAGTTGTTGGGAAAAGGCTGTATGATGCGATGGAAACAATGGACCACAAATAAAATTATTCCCGCTTGAGAGAACCTGTGACTCTGTGACTGTGAGAAACCAAATTCAACAACCAACAATAATTGCATGTAATATTATAGTTTAGGATGCAAAAAAAAAATAAACCATCACATGAGCGCACTTTAATGTGAAAAAGTTGTTCGAAACTAGGGATAAAAATCACGGACCTAATCCAAATAAACAATCCATTATTATAATTAATGAATATACAAAAAAAGTCTCAAGCAATCGCTAAAATTTTAAAAGTGATTAATCATCAATCAAGTGAAAACAATCATATGGCAAATCACAAAATCACCTAACAATAAAAAGATGATAAAAATCAAGAAAAAAATCACAAGGACAATTATTGTTCATAACAATATGATAAGATTCTGATTATCCAATTGTAATATTCACCGTTTAGATTAAAAAATAAAGAATCCTAAATATATTTTTCAAAAATTATCCCAATTGGATCACGTATGATTGCCCCGATCATTAAAAATGATAAAACTCGTTATTGTAAAGAATATCTAGAAAATAGTCTGATTTTTTAAGTAAAATCTTAACTTTCAAACCTCCAAATATGATACCATTGTTCAGAATAAAGAACAATGTATCTTCTACGTGTCCATCAAAAATCAATTTAATCGGGATCAGAATCGCCGTCAGATTGGCGAAAAAGGTAAACGAGGATAAGTTGGAACATAATCCTAAAATCTACTTTCTCTCTCTGTGGTTGAAATAAAAGTGGTTCTCTTTTTTTGCTGCATAAAAACTTTTAATATAAAATTTTAATGAGTTTAAACTTGAGTTTTACCACGTGGGAGGGACTCAATTACCCAAACCCAACATAATTAACATATACTTTCAAACAATAATATGTGTAATATGAAGTGTATATAAATAAATGTATGTCAGGTATACTTTTTACGGTATAGAATAATGGACGAATGTCTTATATGCGGGCGATTAAATATTACTTATCTAACGATGAGATATAAAGTACAATTAATATGATTCCCTCGTGATGAAGTCTTACTCCTAATTGCACTTAATCTATTTACGAGATTCATGTTAACCGTTGATCTCTACTTGGATGAGTCGAATGGGATAGATTAGGTAGTCGTTAGATAATGCTACGTCTAGATTAGATCTTTGTCACACGTGGCAATATCGGCATCCACCGCCTTGAGCCGTCAAATCTACTTTTCCATTATCCTAAAAAAGGAAAGAAATAAAAGTATATCGCCTGATTATTACTTCTTTACTCGAAGAAGAGTCTCCCACCCCCGTTCCTTCTTCTCCCCTACTTAAGAAGCCACACGCTTCTCCTCCCTACCCATCTGCTGATCTGCAAATATTATTAGCATTCCTTCTTAGATATTCTCAGAATCTTCTCTTGCGTTTTCTCCTCGGCTTCCCTATTTTCCCTACTCTATCCTATTCTTTTCCCTTTCTGCGTCCTTCTTTGATTCTTCCTCAACTCAAGCTCTCGGATATATAATCCAACAACTTCCCACGGTTTCCTTGAGCATGTGCGTGGATAGGAACTTGGCTGACGGCGGCGAGAGTGTTGAAGGGTTGGGGTTCGGTAAAAACCAGGTTGAGAAGACTCCTGATGCAGACAAATCCCATGTGAGTTTTGTGGGTTCTTGCCCTCTTTTGATGTTTCCTTTCCCGATTCATCGGAAGGCTTCTTGATTGGATGTTAGATTTGGGCATTCACTGGGAGGGTAATTTAGGATGACCTAACTTATGGGGGTTCTTCTTCTGTTCGATCGGGGGTTAGGTTTTTGATATTTTTGGTTATCTTGAAATGTGGGTATTTGGTAGTTTCTGTTCTTTTCCTAGAGATTTTAGTTTTGTTTATGTAAAACTGACATCATCTGGTAAATAAAAATATATGGTCTTGATGGAGATCCTGCATCTTGTACTGTTATCCTCTTTTAATCTTCTGAATTACGAGATGGTGGAGAATTTAACAAAAAAAATTTAAAAAAGGAACAAAATGACAAAAAGATAATTGAAGTAGGAGAAGAAAAGAATTAGGAAGAAATTTTTTGTATTGTCATCTGTTCTTCAAGAGATGCTAATTGTGTTTACATATGCTTCATGTAATTAAGTTTTTTTCTTCTGTAAACTAGTTCTGCTGTTTCCTACGCTCTTTTACTTCTTAGTGTGATCAAATGGATTTAAGATGCTAAGTAAACAATATATTGAGGGATGGAGGAATATAAATAGCTAATTTATATTTTAGGATGGATTTTTTTTTCACATATAAGTTCTTAAAGATGCTTAAATTTGGAGTGACAGGATATAGAGAATGTTAATAGGTTTTAAGTAGATATGATCCGACCTGTGCAAGATTAGGGTTGAGATGGATTTGCTTTATGACCTAAAATCATAAATGGAGGGTTGAATGATCTATATTGCTGTTTTAATCTTATTTTCATGTGTTCAAGGGATAGTCCTCCGGAAATTCCTTTAAGTTTTAGAAATAATCATAAGGGTCGAGTGGTAAATTCTGATATGAGGAAACCTGGTTTTCTCAAATACACAAATAAGTAAAATCTTCGTCTATGATGATTGCCTCCATATATAACTAGAATTTCCCTTTCAGCATTTGTGGCGACTGCTTTTCCAGGGATTGCTCTATTAATGAACTAGTGGATTGTTGAACCTAGCTTGGATTATTGAATTATCTGTGGCATTAACTGCATGATTTTTTTGCTTTTGTTGATTGTCAATTCTCCATGCTAATATTTTGTCAGATGGAGCGAATATGTGAGAACTCAACGGCTGTGAACAGCAGGCAGATGTCTTTTGTCCCTGTCATCCGATCAGGAGAGTGGTCAGATATTGGAAGTCGTCCTAATATGGAAGATACTCATGTATGCATATTTGACCTAGCTAAGAAATTTGGACATCATAGGGATGAGAACGTCATTTCATTCTATGGAGTAAGTTATTGCTAATTATAATTGTTTTCTTGATATTACTTACCCAACTTTTACTTCTATCCAAAGCTTTTCTCTTGCTTGTGTGCCCAAATGTGGCTCTTTTAGTTATAAGGGGAAAAAATCATCCACTCTTTCTGTGATTAGTTAAGTTTTGTATTACCAATAAGGAATTATACCAATCAATGCTAGTTTGATAAACCAATAGAAGATGTTTCTAGTATCTTCTATAATTCTCCCTTAACACCATGTTATTTCCTCATTTCCTTGAAACGAATCTTAAGGCAATTATGATGTGGAAGAATTTCTTTAGATTATTATGATATGAATTTCACCTGCCATTCTTGTATATTCTGACGCCAGTTTCAAATTTCTTGTGTTTAGGTATTTGATGGACATGGAGGACAAGGTGCTGCTCATTTTGTTCGAGATACTTTACCTAGGGTCATTGTCGAAGATGCCGATTTCCCCCTTGAATTAGAGAAGGTGGTCGCTAGATCATTCAAGCAAACTGATAGTCAATTTGCAAAGACATGTCTTCTTCAGTCGTCATTGTCTTCTGGCACAACCGCACTTACTGCCATGATATTTGGGAGGTTGGTTCCCTAAACACTGAATAAGGATTGAACTGAAGAGATCCAATTTTAATGCTTTTGTGTGCTCTATTACACTGTCCTCTTTCTTTACTTTTCAAGTATAAAAAAGAGTTCTTGTCCATGTATGCTTATGAATTTCCAACCTCAATTTTTATGTGGGTTTATCTTCTTGTGGTATGTTTGCTTCATTGTATAGGATAGGATTAGATTGGATAATAAATGAGGGGGGATTGGATATGAATATTTTAAATCCAGTGTATATCGAATATAATATCAATTTTATATTCTTCTATTCATATTTTCTTCTAATCCATGCATTAAACAAATAATGGATATTAATTCATCCCTTATCATATTTTTTTTTTATCTAATGAAACAAACATGTCTTAAGGTATTGGTGGCTGCTAATTTCTTATGTTCCCCTACTTTTCTATCATATATAACTGTTGGTTAACCTCTTTTTGCGCATGATTGCCAACCACAGGTCACTGCTAGTTGCTAACGCTGGTGATTGCCGAGCGGTGCTTTCCCGACTCGGGGCAGCACTGGAGATGTCCAAGGATCACAGGCCTTGCTGCAACAGGGAAAGACAACGTGTGGAGTCCCTTGGTGGCTATATCGACGATGGCTACTTGAATGGCCAACTCGCTCTTACCCGAGCTCTTGGTGATTGGCACCTTGAAGGTATGAAGGAAACGGGCGAGCCAGGTGGACCCTTGAGCGCTGAACCTGAGCTTAAGATGGTGACACTAACCAAAGAGGACGAGTTCCTAATAATAGGCAGCGATGGTATATGGGATGTCTTCACAAGTCAAAACGCCATTGACTTTGCTCGCCGGCGGCTCCAAGAACACAACGATGCAAAATTGTGTTGCAAAGAACTAGTTCAGGAGGCGCTGAAGCGTGGGGCGTCCGACAATCTGACTGCCGTGATGGTGTGCTTCCATTCGGAACCGCTGTCAAAGATGAAGGTACCGAGAACAAGAGTGCACAGAAGCATATCAGCAGAGGGGCTTCTTTCTCTCAGAAGCATTTTAGAAGGTAATTGAAGCCGTCAGTCTTCTCATTCAAGTCTGAGACTGTTGATATAATTGTGATATATTATATTTATGTGCCAGCTTCTTGTAGGAGTCTGTGAATAGGGAGAAGCTGATGAGGAAAACAGACAATAAATTGCCCAAATAAGGGATATGCCTGAAGTTGCAGCTTTGCAACTTAATGTTTGTAAATTACCATTTGTCAGTGACCCAATAACATCTCAACATCCTTTAGATTGTTGAAGCATTTTGATGCAAAATTAGAACTGAGGTAAATTTGCATTATTTCCATCAGACAAGCACTTACCAGACACGAGCTTTGAGCTTTCAATATTAACAGTAAAAGATTGATGCAATCCTTTAAGGATAAGAAATAAATTAATATATATTATTTATTTAATGCATGAATTAAAAAAAATCTAAAAATCTAAAAATAATATTATATCCAATGAAAAAATTCATATTCAATTCAACTTCATTTATGTTTAAGATTCTCTTTTTCTTAGACCAAATTAAAATCCAGTTGATGGCGTGAATCCAATAATTTTTATAACTAAAGTATGACATAAACCCAAGTAATAACTGAATCCAACTAAGGCCATTCAAACAATCATTTTCAAATTCAAGAACAAAGATTCAACTCATCCATCGGAGGGCAACTGATAATATTTAAGAATCCAAATAGTTCCAAAAGAAATTATAAAAAAATAAGCATTCACAGTTCTCCCTCAAAAATATTGAAAGAAATTAGTTCCAAAATTAATCTAAATGATGCAAGTGGTGATCTTGAACATTTTAAGGCAACTAGATAGACATCTTTTTAGATTTAGTCTCGGGCTTGTATTAGCATGAGACCTGCACTTCAAACTGCTGCAAAAGCCTTCTTCCCACCTCCGCCAGTTGATCCGGCTGGAATGACTTTCAACACATTGAATCTCACAGTCTTAGCCAAGGGCCTGGAGAGGAAGATAGTTGTTGACCACAATTCATGATGTATCAAGATTGTCAGTGCACAATAAATTAACAAATTGTTCAAATGTCAAAAACTAAGAATAGAAAATGAACATGCACTAGTAGTTGGCTCCAACAGCAGATAGTGCATGAAGCTGATGAACAATTCCAAACACATTTAGAAGCCAAGGGTTTGATCATCACTAAGAGAGTTGACATCATATGTGCAATGTAAGAGAGTTGTCCCATTGCATCAAATTCTCTAATGGGCAATTATTGAACCTTCTACATATATCCCACTTAAGTACTTAATAACTTGATAAGGGAATTCCCCCAAGATGCTTGAGTTCTGTAAATGCTTGTTTGCTTCATAGGGTTAGGTGAGATACGATAAGATATGAATTTGAATCCATTATTTGTTTAGTGCATTGGTTAGAAAAAAAAAAGTTCAGAATAATATATAATTAATATGAAATCTGATGTGCACCGGATTTAAAAGATTCATATCCATTATTTGTTTAGCGCATTGGTTAGAAAAAAAAGATCAGAATAATATAAAATTAATATATTATCTGATGTACACCGGATTTAAAAGATTCATATCCAATCCTCTCCCATTTATTATCCAATCCAATCCTATCCTATCCAATGAAGCAAACATACCATAAGTGCTTTGTGAAAGGCTTAACTTGACTCAGACCAACATGAGATTTAAAAAGAAAAAAGGAGAGGTTCCATATTAGAGTGTTGTTATCCACTGAAGATGAAATGTTAGCTTATAAAGATGCTCACCTGCACTGGCCTATGATAACATGGTCACCTTCCTTCACACGGAAGCAGGGAGAAATATGTGCGGCAATATTGGAGTGTCGCTTCTCGTACCTAATCCAGAAAAGTCTGAACTTAAATAAACTCTGCCATAAAAGATCATCAGCATTAACAAGTGTTACATACCTTTGATATTTCTTCACATAGTGGAGATAGTTTCGGCGGACAATGATTGTTCTGTTCATCTTGGCACTGTGGCATGTGCCAGCTAAGATGCGACCCCTGATTGAAACATTTCCAGTGAATGGGCATTTCTTATCAATATAAGTCCCTGCAAGAGAAGAAGAATTACTTTGTGCTATAAACAATGTATTAATTTTATGAGTTCAATCTTGTTGAAGAAAGAATGGATTAATGTAGAAACCTCTAGCGAGAAAAATATTATGATTTCCAATTTTCTGCATATATTAATGAAGGAACTAAGAGTATCCTTTAGTGGAAATTTATATCTTCAATATGAACACAAAATTAAAAGATTAGTAAAAGATTGACATGTTTCAGCTTGAAGTAAGACTGAAATACCTAAACAAGTGTATATAATTATTTACATCTTACAAAAACAAATTATTTGTTATTGCCCAACTGGTAAAAACATTTAGACAAGTCAGAGTCAATATAAAATAACATCTCTAACAGTCCAGCCAACAATGTGAATAATTAAATGAACCCATATGCTTCAATTACAAGAAAATTCTAGCAACAGGAATACTAAATCCATATAAATGCAACGCAAAATTAATGGATCCTAATAGAATAAAGAAAAACAATATAAGAAAAAGAATTCAGAGCACCAACCTTCTATGGCTTCTCTTGGGGTCTTGAATCCAAGCCCAATACTCTTCCAAAATCTGTTGCCACCCTTACCAGGCCTCTTTCCCTTTCCGGATTTCTTCGAGCTGCATTGTGCACAAATTTAACAAGTACGGACACTATGAATTAAATTTTATAAAATTAAGAAATGAATGCCTTACCTAAGGAACACCTTCGGCTGCTTTAGGAATGCCTTCTCCGTCTGCACAAAATTTGTTCAAAGCAAACTCAGCAGTCAGTCAGAAGATGTGATTCTACAAGACTCAATTCTTTCAAAATAGTAGCACCCGAGGTGCAAAAACAATATCGCACTTACGCAGTCTCTAAGCCCATTGTATATCACAAAACGATTAAAGGTCAAATGAAAACTATTTCATCCAACAGTATTGAAGAATTGGAAAACAAATGTCAGATTAGCTCAGTCTAATCAACTACTGCAAATTCCAAGATCCACGAAGATAACACAAAAGTTTTCCACAGCTCACATAGAAAAACAAGATGTAGTCCGCTGAAAGACGAGATAACGGGAACTGCAAGCCGGCACTCTAATTCAGACCTAATGGGGACATCAGATAAGATTTCCTAAACTCCAAAACTGAATTTTTTAACCCCGGCTCGGGATTTTTTAAACCAAAATAGTATAAAGAAGAACTCGAAGAAAAGAAATCAAGCACAACACCGACCTGTTCCGCCATGATCAAGGAGGTAAGTGCAGTCCCCCAACGACGATATCAAGCGCAGCAGCGGACACTAGAGGCCTCGGCGGCTCCAAGTGCAAACCCTAACGCTTATATATACATATATACTATAAGGGTAGTAAAAAATTAATCGGGATCAAGACCATCATCTACGTCCATCACGCTTTGAGAGGCGCGCTAGTGTGATAAAACCGTCAGCCTTTGGGAGCTGCAAATGGACGAACGATTCGCTAGACACGGATGACTCACCCCGATAAATTTCCTGGCTGATATGCACTCAAGGTTGGACCGTGTCTTTGAACCCCGGAAGCAATAATCAAATATTCGAGAAAAAAAATTATGGACCCTGTCTTCAAGTCATACACGGAAGTGAACTAATATTATTAAAAATGAATTTGAATTATGAAAGAATCAACCTAATATTTTATTTTAAAAGAATGAATTTAAAATTGTGTTTTGAAAAAATAATGAATCTAACACTTTTAGTTTATGATCAATTTTAATAAAAAAATATTAGATTCGTTCCCTTCTTTATATTAACATTGCCATTACTTCAAGATTACTTAAAATTAAATATTACAGTAGAATTATTGATCATTTTACAAGTAATAAACTAATAATTTATTATATCCATCGAAGGTCCAAATTAATTTTAACCCTCGTACACAAAAAAAACATCCTTTATTTGTTATCGTTTTAAATTTTTAATATCTTTATTCTTCAGAGGACACTCCACCAACGCGAGCTACAGGGGAAGACGGAGCAAAAGGCGTCGATGCAGGTCATCAGCAGCAGCAAAACTGCGGCCATGAGCGTCAAGATCTGCCACGAACCTGTCACGTAGTTCCTCATAAACCTTCTCACCTTCACGTTCCACCTGCTGTTGTAGTATCCATTCACGTCGGCGATCACCTTGTCCAAGAACTCCACCTTCGCCAACCTTGTCGGCCTGCTCATCCTGTTCCACATGTTCGCCGCTTCCTGGTCGCTTTTCATCCGACGGCTCTCGACCACCCCCGCCTTCCGTAGCAGCTGCACGTCCTCCTTGGTGTCGATGATCCCATTCATCAGCTCCAGGTACCGGCTGAACACCATCGGCCCCGCCTCCGCCGCCGTCTCGTACACCATCAAATTCCTCAGCACGGCCTCGGTGTTGCCGTCCAAGATGATAATCGGAAGGTAGAAGGTGGCCGTCTTCGCGTCGAATGCGGTCGATTTCAAGTCTCCCTCGGTGGCCAAGAACTTGACGCCGGCTTTTACGAGCTCGGCCACCGATGGAATCTCGATCTCGTCGGTCAAGAGCAGGTCGCTCGGAATGGGGTCGTACGACCTCTTCACTCCTTTGAGCAAACTGGTCACGATTGGCCACGGAACCTTGAGCAGGAACTCAACGGGCTTCACTATGAGCAGGTTCATGATGTGCACGCCGGATGCAGAACCCCAAACCGAGTCGAGCAGTTTCTTCGCGTACTCTTCGTCGCCTTTTTCTCCCTCATCGTTCGGTTCTGGCATGTCAATCTCGCTGATTTCTGTGTCGTTCGCGGCGGTGTCGGTGTTAGTGTTGTTGATGTTGTCGTCGTTGACCTTGTCGACAATGACGCAGTAGAGCAGCTGAAGCAAGTGCGCGTAACGCTTGATTTGGCCGATGCTGGTGACGCTCTGCGTGGCTTTGAAGGGAGAGATCGCCTTGAGGAAGCAGACCAACATCTTGGAGAGCTCATCCTCCGCCGCTTGGCCTGATGAGCACTGGAAGCGCAGCAGCTTGCGCACCAGGAACAAGGGAATCTGGTTCTCGAGCATTATCATGTCCCTAGAGATCGATTTGCACGCCAACTTGATGACCAAATGCGATACCGGCAGACTTTTCGCGTCCGAGACGTTGCGAAGAAACTCGAGCAAGAAGGACACGTCGATGGCCATCATCCACGACAAGCTCTGCGCGTCAAGATCAAGGTGCCTGAAGCAAGCTAGTGATCAGTAAATTTATCAAACAAATGGTACGCAGCCAGCAGTAATTAAAAGCACAAAGCCATGGAGATCAATTGATAGAAGAGAAAGAGATCGATCGACCTGTGGTAGAAGGATCTAATGGCGTGCTCTTTCTTAGCACAGTAGTCGACGAATTGGACCAAGGTGCGGCCTTGGGGCTGGAGGTGGTTCTGGGTTCGCTTTGCGGTGGCGAGCTTGTGGTGCTCCATCTGGTAGAGCTGGGGATCCCAGTGGTGGTAGGGGCCGAGAGCGATGAGCTGCGGCGTGTAAGCTTCCGGCTTGGTGGAGAGCAAGCTCTTGGGCACGCTGAAGACCGACACAGGGACTCGCGAGTAGACCTCTTCGTTCAAGGTTTCGAGGGTGCTCTTCACATGGAACACCCATTGGACATAGTCAAAGTAGTGACTCCCGGCAGAAGGAGAAGAAGTAGCCGGAGTCTCCTCGGAAGTCATTGCTCTTCCGCCAAGAACTCTCGCCAGGAGTTCAAATCTCTTCAGTTGATCGTAAGCAGTATTTAAAGCCTAAAAGGTGAAGGTTTTGATCTTTAATTAGGGTAAATTAAGAAAGCTTATCTCACATATGTTAAAACTTACGAACAATTGCTTTTGTTGACATGGAATCTGTTCGATGTGTTGAATTCCCTCGTGCTTTGTTCTTGATGCAGCATAACATAGAATTTGAGCGGAAGTGTCGATGGACGAAGTCACGATAGCGAATCCGTAATGGTGTGGTAATGGAAATTGGAATCGCTTTCTTTAAGCTATTATTGTGCTGTGCGTGAAATAGAGTTGATGTCCGGGTTGTAAAGAAGATGGGGATGTAGGGATCTGAGTCGCCTTATCATTTATGTTCGTTCTTATGTAATGACATGTATTCGGATCACTAGGTCGGTAAGAGGCCACGTCCGGAAAGGCATTATATCAGCTTTTAGTGGAACAATATGAATTCTTATTTTTTCTCAAAAAAATATGACTACTAATTTTTAGTTATTTATTTTAATTTTTAAATATTTTAAATTAGACCATATATATAATTTGTATTTATGACTTTATGTTAGTCTCACCCAGTATCTCTATGTCCACGAGAGAAGATGGTGCCAGGTCCATAAAATTTTCCATGGAGTCCACCACAAAAGTGAATTTAATTTTATTAAAATTAAATATAATATAATTAAAAATAAACTTAAAATAAGAGAGAATATGTGTGACAAACGAGTGAACTTGACTAATACTTTCATTTCAAATTCAATTTTAATGATACTAGCTTCATTCTTAAAATTATTAGATTCACTGGTACATGAGGCTCCTACAGTAATTATTTCTGCGAGATGAAGGTACTATAAAAATTGGCGGTTGCATTTTTGTAAATTAAGTTTTCTTATAAAAACTTTATTAAAATATCAAAAACATGTTGAGTTGTTAATAAATAAATTATATAGTATGGTGGTCTATTTCTTACATTTTGTTCTATTCAATTAATCTCCTTTTTCACGAAGTTGACTCTAAAATTACTAATATACTCTTCACTTATAATTTATTATAATAATCATATTAATACAATATGAAATAATAACTATTATGATAATATAATATAGATAATAAATATAATATTATTATAGAGGTTAATTTATATTTTAATTTTACGATATTTATACAATAGAAACGAATTAATGGAATCTTCTTACTAGAGGTGGTAACGAGTCGTGCCCGACCGACCTAGGCCCGACCATATTTCGAGTCATGCCTGGCACGACCCTAATGTTTGGCAGCCAAGCCCAGCCCGGGCCCGAGCCCGCCCAGCTGGGCTCGGGGCGGCTCGAAAATTAATTATTTAATTTAATTTTTTAAAGATTTAAATTTTAATTTTAAAAATTAATGGTTACAGGTGAATTTTGAACTTGGATCACTAATTTTATTAATCATTGTACTAAATTTTATTATATATTTTTTAACACATTTTTTATATATAACATTGTAACGCAGTACAAATTAATAAAAAAAAATTAAAAATCAAATTATAATTAAATTTTTATTTATATTTAATACAAAAATATTCATCCAATGATAAAATAATTTTTTTTAATATTATAATAGACCGCACCTTAAAATATTGTCTACGTACCTTCTATAGCTAAACTTGTATACTCCACAATGATTAACTATAGAAGGATCAGGTCTACGTAGTTCTTTTTACATTTTTAATCACTCATAGTCCCGGTGATTTAACTTGTACTTGGACTAGCAGCACCAACTTCGCTTGTTTGAGCTTCCTCCTCTCTCAATGATGAAGTGTTGTGTCCTCCCTTATCTTGTAATCTATCTTCAGCATCCAACTAGTCTTTTAAGCAAATGCACATTTCAACCGTTTCTCCACTCATTCGGCTCCTTTTTTCGTTGAGAATTTTATTTCCTGCACTAAAACAAGACTCGGAAGCTATTGTAGACACAGGAACAATTAGTATATCACGTGTCATGATGAAAATAATAGGATACGTATTTTCTTATTTTTTCCACCATGCTAAAATTTCATTATCATCTATTTCTTCAGAATGATTATGATCTAGAAAAAAAAAAGTAATTCATTAAAATTAGTAGATTTAGTTTTTTTTATTCTACGACCAAGTTGAGAATTAATACTATTTCCACTGTCATTTCTTAATTTAGAAGAAGAAGATGTTGTCTTATTTATAATTGTATCACCAAATTTTGAAGCGTAAAATACAAACATAGAATTCAATAAATTCGAAATTTTAATTTTTTTTTCTTCAACATTATCTAATTCCATATTATTATAATAATCATCTAACAACATATTTAAACCATCAATTTTTATTATAGGATCTAAACATATTGCTAAACAAAATAAAGTAGGTATATTTGACCAATATTTTTTAAATTTAGATTCTATTAAAAAAATAATTTGTACAAATAAAGGACAATATCTATATGAAGAAAATACTTCACTAATACGAATTATATGTGAAAGAGTTAAATTACATGTAGGATAATAAACACCGAAAAGTTGTTCGGTAGCTTTATTAAAAAATTCTAAAATTTGAATCAGCATATATCTAATAACATCTCTTATTTTTTCTACATGTATATTTACTTATTTTAAATCAGCTTGTACACATAAATTAAGAACATGACAAACACAACAAACATGAAATAATTCACCATCTAATACTGATTTAAATAACCGTATAAGGGGAGGAACAACAACATCATTATTACTAGCATTATCAAAACTAATCGAATTTTTTTTATCATTTATATTATAGAAAGATGTTACAAATCTAATAGTAGAAAAAATGACAACAGAAGTGTGTGGATATTCAAAAACTTTAAAACTAATTATTATTTTTTGCAATATAAAATTTTCATCAATCCAGTATGCAGTAACACAAATGTAAGAATTAATAGTATGTTGACTAGACCAAACATCATATGTTAAAGAAATTTTTGATTTATTATTTTGAAAATCAGTCATTATATTTTTTTTATATATAAAAAATAATTTTAAAGCACCACTTTTCATTGTATTTCGAGTATTTTTTTTTATATTTTGGTTGTAAAGTATTTTAAATTCAACTAGAAAATCTTGATTAATCAACAAAACTAAAAGGAGATTCACTTTGAATAATTAATTTTACAAGTTCTCAACGTTGAAAATCATGATCATACGAAAAAGCTGTTAAACCAGAAGAAGATAAATTAATAATTTGTTGAGCTTGTGCAACCTTAGTGTCATGACCCTTTGCATGACGTAATAAATGACCAATTCCTCCGGTTGTTGAAGCTGGAAGAATTTTTTGATATTTTTTGCACCGGACTGTTGTTATGGTGCCATCAGGTTCAATAATTTTCTCAAAATATTTCCAAACCATACTTTTTTTTCTACCTGATGGACATAAATTAATAGATGGACTTATCTCTATATTTTGATTTTGTTGAGTGGTAGAAGTAGCAGGAGGCATTTCTTCTAACATATTTGATCCAGCTTGTGGAGTATAATCTGAAAAATCTTCATCCGCCATTAGTAAAAATTAAAAATATAAAAAGTATAAATATTATACTAATCAATGAAACAAATTAAATAGATTAAAAAAATTAACAACAATCTTGAATTCTTGTCTTCTTGATGAGCTTAAAATATTGTTGAGAATGATTGTAAATGAACTTAGATTGTTGAGAGTAAGAGAGTTGAGAGTTGAGAATTGAGAGAAAGAGTTGAAGATGAAGATAGAAGAAATGAAGAAGGAGAGAGGGTATTTATAAGTTAATTTAATTTAATTTTTTTTATAATATCTTCGTCGGCCCGAGCCAGACTTGGCTCGGGCCGACCTAGGCCTGGCGCACGCCAGGCCTCCCGTGCTCGGGCCGTTGTCGTCCCGCGTGCCATGCTCGATCAGGCCAGCACGACCCAACTGCGGGTCGTGCCTAGCACGGCCCGTGTGCCCAGAAGGCGAGCCCGATCCGTCTTCTCGGCACAGCCGTGCCGGGCCAGACCCGCCCCAAACCCGGGCCAGGCTCGTGCCACCCATGGGCTGGCCAGCCCGTTGCCACCTCTACTTCTTACTTTGCAATAAAACTTCGTTGCAACCTTGGCCGCACCAAAAACACATGCTATCGTGCTGTCGGGATGCCACACATCCCAGCACGTATATTCATGCGCGAAAGACGAGATGCACCAATTTCCCTTGGTTCGCATCTCGTGCTTTTTCTCCTTTACCAATTTAATGTTCCCCTGGTTCGCATCCCCGTGCTTTTTTCCCCTTTACCAATTCAATGTTCCCAATGTTCCTTGCTTGACCTAGTTAAACGAGAGAATTTGTGGTCAAACGAGAGAATCTAATTATCGGATGACAAAATTTGGAATATAGATAATCTACATCGTTAAGGTAAATGAGACGCTTAGTCCAGTCAATCGGTCAACGACAAAATCTAATAGTCAAAGAGAGGGGATCTAGTGGTCAAACGAGGGAACCTAGAGGTTAAATGAGAAAATCTGGACACCAAATGAGGAAATATAGACATCAAACGAGGAATCTACGCACCAAACAAGAAAATTTGAACACCAAACCAGGGAATTTGGACACTGTGAAGGAATTTGACCGCTAAACAACATAGTCATCATATCAGACAATTCATTTGATCGATCACCAAACGAGAGGATTTGATCATCAGACAAGGAAATCTAGATTATTGACAACATTCATCATTAAGATAGATAAATCATTAAGATAGATAGACTAAACACTTATTTGATAGTCAACCGAGAAAATCTAGTAGTCAAACAAAGAAAAAAAACATGATATGCGAATTGACGGGACCTGTGCATCACATCTTCAGCGAAGTTTTGTTAACAAATTTATATTTTATTTTGAAAAGCACATGAATTAAAATTCACCTAGTATGTTTGTTTCATTGGATATGATATGATTGTATTAGATAATAAATGTGAGAGAATTGGATATAAAATTTTAAATTCGATGTAGAACGGATATAATATTAATTTTATTTTTTAAAATTAATTAATTAAATAAATAATGAATATTAATTTATCTTTTATCCGATAGAGTAAAAATCCGCCCAAAGGAAGAAAGAAACACGATTTTATTGGAAAGCATGACTTCCACTATTTTGTTTATTTTATGTCAACCTACTATAGAAAAAGAATTTACTTTTTAAAAGTTGTACTTTCCATACAACTTTTTATCGACCAAACAATCCTTTTAGAAGAAATAACTTAGACCTTAGTTTGATAAGATTCGTAAGGGTAATGAGTAGGGTATCAAACGAAGGACAATAATATTTAATTATATCATGTATTATCCAACTAATTCGTGTTTTTTTTTGACACGTTGAATAAAATTTACAAAGCACGTGAAAGATTTCATCCGGGAGAAATGACACATCCTCCTCATAATTATTTATTCCAAAACAAATCATATTTGAGGATGATTTTATTTGTATAAAATTCAATTTGGACTAATCTAAGCTTAATTTCTCTTATCCTATTAATCTCGTTTATCCGGTGTAGTGAATAGATTATTTTTCTAATTTTTATCCGTATGATAAGAAAATTTGTAGATAGGTCCTTGGATCTAAGCACATATTATACTTTATTCCAATAGATACACTAACTAACTTAAATCTAAGCGTAAAGCACAAATTAATTGGAATAGAGGATACCGAGGTATCAAATACAATCATTTGGCATTCAATTTCTTTTTCTTCCCCTCTCCCCTATTGAAGTTTTTCAAAAATAGAAGTAAATTATAATGATTCTAATTAAGTGCAACTTTACACCTACAACATGTTTGATTGACGCATGAAGTACATATCAAATGATCAATGCATCTGATCACCCGAAGCTGAAGTGATGCAGTTCGACATGTCCCCTGGTCAGGTGCGACTCCGAGGGGGATTTGTAAAAGACACTTCGATGTTCAAGTAAGAATGAGTTCTAGACGAGAGTAATAGAAATGAGAATCCAGATGTACTTGAGCATCATGTCTGTATATAGTGCAAAATGAGAAGTGTTTAACGACGACGCTGCCCGGTAATCTCGTAGGGATGTTGCTTAGAATGAGTCGAGACTGATGAATCATTCGTAATTAATGAGGACGTAAGTGTCCTTGTATGGCCGGGTGGAGCCCTCGGGCTAAGTTGCGTCTGGCTTGACTTGAGTCTGGTTCATATGTGTGGGCGCTTATATATGGGTCTAATTCAGCCAGACTCAAAGTGTTAGTCCAGTCCAGTATCATTCTCTTATAAATTAATATTTTTAAGATATATAAAAAAGTATAATAGATTTTTGTTCATATATAATTAATATAATGTATAATTTATTATATAGAAATTAATTTTTATTTATTATTAATACGGGAAATTACATATTTTTGCTAAAAACAAAATAAAAAAATAGATCAAGAATTCCCGGATTATCTAATATCGTAACATTGACAACATAAATTATGAATTCAACATTAAATGCAAATGTGATGTTGAAATTGTTTTTTCTCTTTCAAATACAATGTAGGAAATACAACTTAACTTGATCCCCCTTGGTAAGTTATACTTTATGAGTTTTTGCAGAAAGTTGTACATCTCTAGGAAGTTGTACTTCCTACAAAAATGCACGAAGTGTACGTGTCAACCAAACAAGGGTTCTTTTCATGAAGACAATGGTACTCGTTTAAGCGGGTACTCGCGGATATTTACATATTTTTTATGGATAAGAGGATAATATTCTACCTATGAGGATGTCGTGGGTAATTTTTTTCTCTGTTTAATATATGGGGCGGGATACAGAGATCGTGATACTCGTACCATGGGTTCCTGCTACCCATTAGTGTATTTGTAATTATAAATATACTATTATATATACTAAAAATCCTAATTCTTGGTTTTTTTTTCTAGTATCCTACACTAAAGCCATATATATATATATATATATATATATATATATATATATATATATATATATATATATATATATATAGTCTTTTTGCATTTCAAATTTTAATGTTTATTTAACTACGTTGAATTTTTTTAAAATCTTAAAGTTTATGTTGTTGTCGTCGTTTATCTTGTTATCGTGAGTTTGAATTTCAATAAAATATTTTAATTTATATTTTCCAAAGTTTCATGAATACTCACAAATATTCGTGAGATATGTTTCCCCGTAACAAGTATTCATTTCCGTTATCCGCGAGAAATTAAATGAATACGAGAATCATATATCCTTCATGGGATAGGGAGGCACTCCCGTCTCACCCCGTTGACATCCTTATTTGCCGTTATTTTTTTTTAACGTGAGAAGTTGTATCAGCCACACGAGATGCAAGTGCTATCTTTAACTTTTGTTCTTAATCCAGCTAGTTATTTTGTTCCGGCACTAAATTTGAAAATTTTACATTAAAGTAGGAATCCTATATGTAACTTAAACATAACACTTATTAAGTCGGACATGCATGATTCTTGTTGACCGGAATCTTTCGTATCTTCTTAGAAGCCAAAAAGAGCATTTTAATTAATTGCTTTCACATTCTAACATCCAAGACAAAGAAGCTCCAAAACACGAACCAGAATTGGTGGAAACATTCTTCCTCAAAGGACGACAATCACCTCAGATTAAGTACAGTTGTACTCGATCACAATATTTTAACCTTGACTGGTAATCAAAATTCAACTAAATTAGCTTAATCTTGGGAAAAAGGCTCAACCTCCTGCATGATTCATGCAAGAAGTTAGTAGTTTCTACTCCAAGGAAGAAGAAGGTAACGAAGAAGAAGAACAAATTAATTAATGCCGACGATTTAGGATGAAGACTGGATTTGTGTAGCATGCAGAGGAAACATTCACATAAATCTTGTCCTTTAAGCACTCAACATAAATCTCTATTTGCCTTCTCTTCTGCAACCAAACACACTCTGTCTTCTCTTGATCAAACTTCTCCAGGCTCTAGTAATGAGGCCTGTCATACTACTAGCACTGTTTCTTCTTATTTCTCTACACTTGGCCACAAGAGCTAAAGGTAATTAAGATTTTCTATTCCTGCAATTGAAGAAGTGTCACTTAATCTGCTGTTCTGTTCTTCTTCTTCTTCAGGAAGTAGGTTGCTGGAAGAAGAGAAATTAGCCAGCTTGCACAATATCAATGGAAGTAGGAGATCAAGAAGGAGGGTATGATCTTAATTAGACAGATAATTTTTCCATTGCTTCGCCTTCATGTAGTGTACTTAATGTGGTTTTAGTGCATGTTGACAGCAGGAGATCAAAGAGAGTTTGATGGGAAGACAGCAGACTCGTTCATCTCCTATGCACTGCTCAGGTACTGTGGATGAGATCAGAGGTTGTATCTCCAAATGATCTATGTAAAGGTGTAATTAACCATCTTGATTAGGGTAGAAATTGTTAGGATTTGTCTTGATGATTTAGTTAATAGTCAAATATTTGTCATTTCTTTAAAGGTTCTCCTTTTTACCAACTGATGCAGAGTGGAGTCTAAAAATGGGAACTACTGCAGAAAGCAATAGCCAAGAGGAGGAAGAGATAGCAAGTAATTTAAAGCAGAGGCAGATGTATCTTGACAGTCTTGCTATAGGAGGAATGGATTATTCTCCTGCAAGTAGAGGGTCTCCAATCCATAACTGAAGTGATAATTAATTAGGGCACGCAACAATGATGATTTTTCACCACATTTATCACTTGGAGGATGACGCCTTCACTTCGGAAGGAAATTAATTGGAGTCTAGGAAAGGAATAGAAGGGAAAAAAAATAGGAACCAAACTGAAAAGGTAAAGATAATTCTGAACATGTTATAATATTTTAACCAACTAAGCCAAAGATCATTTTGGACGACACATAGTAGTAGTATCTCATATCTGTATCAATATCCACGTCAATACTTGATCAAACTAATACGCTCGATCATATCTGTTTTCGACCAACATGAATGTGTTCACTACTTTATTTATACGCTCAACTTGACAATTTTAAAAATGATAATAGATTAAAAAATCACATGATTTGCAAAAAATTTATATTCTACTCATATTTTTAAAATTCACCTATAAATGCATAACATTTACATCCGTTTATGTTATCTACCAAATCTAGGGATGACAATTCGTGCCGGACCGGTGTTAACGGGTCGGGCCGACCCGACCCGAAAAAAATTTATGCATGGCCCGACTCGATAAAAGTTTGAGCCTAGAGTCTCCGGCCCGGCCCGACACGAAAAATAACGGGCCGGCACGGCACGACCCGTTTAGCCCGATAACATGAAAAAGAAAATTGAGTTATCAGGCCCGAATCATGCCATTATAATTGGGCTATCGAGCTCAAATCGTGTTATCGGGCCCAAATCGTGCCATTATAATCGGGCTATTGGGCCCATATCGGGCTATCATGCCCACATCGTTCTATTGGGTCGATTCGGGCCCGATAGCCCGATATTTTTGATCATGCACAAAATCCTTATCGGGCTGGGCCATGCCTACACCACCTAGCCCGGCCCGAACCCAATATTTTTTCGGGCTATCAGGCCGGGCCATATATTGTCAGCTCTAACCAAATCGTCAAGCGTCGTCTCAACTTAGTTGACGTGGAGGAAAACGACACTTGCGTGGCCTGACGATTTCATACGTGGCATGCCTAGTTGTTGGTCAGTTATTAAAAAGGAATATATATATATATATATATATATCATCTTTTTCTTTTCAACTTCTTCTTCCACCTCCATTGTCACCTTGCAGATACTAACGCCGGAGGCGGCAAGCGTGCTCACGCGGCGGAAGCACGAGCAGACCACCCCTCTCCACGTCGCTGCCACCCCTCCTATCCGCCCCCTCCAGCCTCCTCTGTTGAGCCGCAGATGTCGAACGCGCTCAAGGCAGCGCTCAAGCGAGTTCAGGTGAACCAGCAATGTAGATGCCCCGAGCAGCCGTAGTAGCCGACACCGCTCCTTGCGGTCAAGGTGGAGATCGAGTAGCTCCTCATCTCCATCCTCGACGATCCCTCCGTCAGCCTTGTCATGCATGAGGCCAGCTTCTCCTCCACCGCCGTCAAGGCTACAATCGAGCAATCTGTCTCTTCTTCCACATCCACCACCACCGGCACTACCATAACCTCCGCCTTGTCCACCTCCCGATCCCCTAATTCCTTTGCTTTCTCCACCGTCGTCAAGGCTACAAGCGATGCAACCATCTTTAATCTGCGCTCACATTCAAATAAGGCCTTCTCTTTAATATGCTCATTTGTACGTTTCCACTTGTCACTAGCCATCTCTTCAGGAGTCATAACAACCAGTCTTTCAGGTTTCACATCTCCAAGGAGAACTCTTCTTCGTAGATCTGTGTTGTTGCTATCCTTCAAGTTGAACATTATTGACCTATACTTAAGTTTTTAAGCACCATTAGAATGGCCCAGCTTTTCAAACATCAGTGACTCCACCATGATAGCAACTCAGATGAGATCGCATGCATCCACTTCATCTAGGATGTTTCTCACTTCTTCTTTATTGTCTTCACCGATCTCATTGGAAACTTTAGAGAAAGCTTCTGCTAGAAGTTCACAAATTTTATCATGTGTGGGGTCATTATATTTGACCACCATTGTTGTCAGCTTCGGAGGCCCAGCTTGTACTGCTGATGGCTTCTTAGTAGTAGAAGCTTGATGATCTCCCCTGTGGTTTCTTTCAACATTGGTAGCACGGACTCCAGAGTCATTGCTCTTCCCAATCTTGCTTCTTTCTGACTTTGAAATATCAACTTTTATTTAGGGGTGAGCATCGGTTCGGTTCGGTTAAAAACCGAACCAAAAATTCGGTTAACCGAACCGAACCATAGGGAAAAAATTAACCGTTTACCGAACCGAAAAAATTCGATTAATTCGGTTCGGTTAATCGAATTTTTGGTTCGGTTCGGTTAATATGGTTCGGTTAACCGAAAAGAAAAATAAAATAAATCAAAGCAGGTAGGTGGGACTCGAACTCAACCAATTGAGAAGTAAGTTTTAATTTTTACTCTTCTAACCATCTTAGCAAACATTACTATCAATTTATATATAACTAACACCTATTATATATATATCGAATTTATATATAACTAACACCTAATAAATATTATTGCACAACACGGGATTCGAACCCGGGCCGGCGGAAATGCTAACCTAGTAACCTTAACACTTAACCACCAAGACAAATGACAAGATCTAAAATATTTGTTATTATATATATATATACATAAACATATATATATACATATATATTCGGTTAATTCGGTAAATTAACCGAACCGTCGGTTAATTTACCGAACCGAACCAAAAACCGAACCCAAAAATTTCTTTAACCGAAAACCGAACCAAAATTAATTCGGTTAATTCGGTTCGGTTAATTCGGTTTCGGTTCGGTCGGTTTCGGTTCGGTCGGTTTCGGTTCGGTTTCAGTGAATCGGTGAAGTTTGCTCACCCCTACTTTTATTCTCTGTCCTGGTCAGTTTCTTTCTTAATAGGCTTGGGGATGTCTGGAGTTGAAATCTCATCCATGATGACAGGCCCAGTCCTGATGTCTCCACCGCCATCAAGGCTACAGTCGCCTGAGGTATCGCAGAGCAACCAAAGGCAGAAGAGGTTGGTTCTACCTAGCTACATCATGGCGTCTTATTTAATCTTTCACCTTCTATAATCTTCTGGAGTTTCTTAGCCGTGTCCCATTTTCCAACTTCAGCGTAGAGATTGGCTAAGAGGACCCATTTTCCAGCGGACATGTGAGGAAGTAGGTCGTAGAGAGGAAGACAAAGAGGGTGGAGCAGAGGACGACAGAGACAAGGTTGAAGCGAAGGTGGTCCCAGAGGTCATGGAGGTCGTTGAGGGAGAAGGTGGAGAGCTGGGCGGCAACGACGACGACGAGGAGCATGAGGAAGAGGTACATCCCATGGGTAATGAGGTAGTGGTAGCAGAGGGCGAAAGAGGGGGGAAGGAGAAGGGGAGAAGCGGTGTCATTGTTGGGGGCGATGGAGTTGAGGCAACGACTACAAAGGTGGAGGTGTAGGAGAAGAAGAGGGAAAAAGGTGGGGTCATTGGGAGGAGGAGGAGGAAGAAGAAAATAGAGGAAAAAATGTGGGGTCATTTGGGAGGAAGAAGAGAAGAGAGAAAAAGATGGGGTCATCAGTCACGTATGAAGTCGTCAGGCCGCGCAAGCGTCGTTTTCCTCCATGTCAGCTAAGTTGAGATGACGCTTGACGATTTGGTAGATGACATAAACGAATGTAAATATTGTGCATTTACAAGCGAATTTTGAAAACGCGAGTAGAACATAAAATTTCTACATGTCTTGTGATTTTTTACTCTATTATCCCTTTTTAAAATTGGGATAAATTATACCGAACCCCCTCGAGTATAGGTCGTGGGTGCAAGATCTACATAAACTATCAAATGTGCATAAAATCCCTCCACTATATTAGTTGTTCGAATAACCTCATCCGTAGCCCTCTGTCAAAATAAGGCTACGTGGCAGCACTCTCCACCCTCAATCTCATCTGATGGTCATCACTTCTTCAACTACCCATCCCCCACCTACGTAGATTCCTTCGCCTACCTTTCCCATAGACTCCACCACCGTCGTCATCGCTGCCGCCACTTCTTCTTCTTCTTCTTCTTTATTTGTAGAAGAAACTAAATAATTAAATAAATAAACTAAATTGTTTTCCCCTTTAGAAGAAAACAGAGCATGTCCTCGATCTATTTTTACAAGACTCATCAATCAAATGGGTGTTACTTACACTATGTTTGGATTGAGAGTTTCAGAGGAGTTTGGAGTGAGAGGGTTTTGAAGGAGTTTAAAACATCATGTTTGGATAACTTTTTAAAGAGATTTGAAGGGGTTGGAAGGTGTTTCAAATCCATCCGAACCCCTTATAGAACTCATTTTCAAAACCCCCCAAATGGAGAGTTTTTGGAGGGGTTTGAAGAGTTACATTATGTTTGAATAACTTTGAGTAAGAGGTTTGGATGCATTTCAAGGGTTTTGGAGGGGAGAGGTTTGGAGGTTTTGAAAGAGTTTTAAAAACCTTATTTTGTTAGACTTCATAATGGGTTTGAAGGAATTTGGTAGACCACTATGTCTTTGTTTATAATAATAATTTTTTTTTGTTTTAGGGATATTTTTGTAATTTTTTTTAGAAATTCATTAACTCTTCGAATCCCTCCAAAACCCTCCATTTTGAGAGGTTTTGAGAATGGGTTCAAGGAGGGGTTTGAATCCCCTCCAAACCCTTAAAAAGTTATTCAAACAGGGTATTTTAAAATCCTTCAAATCTCTTCAAAATTCTCAATCCAAACATAGTGTTAATGAATTAAAAAAAGATTAAATTACAAAAATATCTCTAAAATAAAAATATATATTATTATAAACGAGGACATAATAGTCTACCAAATTCCTCTAAACCCCACCAAACCTCTTATGAAATCTAACCAAACAAGATTTTTAAAACTCTTTAAAAAACCTCCAAACCCCTCCCCCCTTCAAAACCATTCAAATTCCTCCAACCCCCTCCTCCAAACCTCTTACTCAAAATTATCCAAACATAGTGTTAATTTCCACTGACCTCCTCTTCTTCTTCTTCCTCATCTTCCTTCGCTCTCTGCACCACGCCAAACTTTTTCATGAGGATGTCCACACTAGAGGGGAGGAGGGTGAATAGTGTGTTTACTAATCTTTTCATCGAATTCCGATTTTAATCGTTTACTTGGTTACTTAGGCAATTTAACAAATCCAATAGCAAGCGGAAGCAAAGAGAATATGCTAATTAAGCAAATGCAAGAGAAGCAATGCAAACACGATGATTTATAGTGGTTCGACCCCAATGCCTACTCCACTACCTAAGCACCATGTTTAGGATTTCCAAACTAGCTTTACTAGATTATCTTGTTTCCTTTACAACGAGGATGTTTTCACCGAAGAGTCTCCGCTCTCACACCGAAGGCACTTCCACACCCAGAAGTCTCCGCCTTTCTACCGAGAGCACTCTCCCACCTCAATCCTAAGGACAACAAGAACTAATCCTAGCAAACTATATTTACACCGATGGATTTAAACCTTAAACACCAAGGTTACCACCCAATTTAAAGACCCACACTCTAGGTCTCACACAAACTTAAATACAAGGAAATAAATAAGAAAATACAACAACACTAAATGGAGCAATAATTCAAACAATAAATTACTTGACTCCACAACAAGATTCCTAGCTTCCACTTGATGCCTTTGATGATGAAGCAATGAAGTTAAGGCTTAATTAAGGAGATGAAATGTTCAAGCTAGGGTTTTCACAAGATTTACTCAATGAAGGCTTAAAATTGATCAAAAGATGACTCAAAGAGATTAGGAGTGATCAAGATACTAAAGAAAGGCTCTCATGGCTTTCTATTTATAAGCCATGAAGATAAGAGAAAGCTTTTTCTTCTCAACGGGCGATTTGTTTTGCCTGTTACAGATTGTCGATCGCTTGTCCGATCGATCGTCGATCGACCGACCAAGTGACCGAAGCATTCTGCCCATTCTAGGCAATGTTCCGTCGATCGAACCCGGGCAGAGCAGTTTGGTTAGGCTAATTTTTTTGCTCGTTTGGGTTCTGTCTTTGCTAATCTACTTATATAATATTTCTTAACTTTAAGTTAATAACTTTAAAACATAAATGTTATATAAGGATTACCCCACATATGGATTCAATAAAAATATCTAAAAAATTAAAATCCTTAAGAATCAAAATATAATTTTTGGGGTCTAGTACAAATTTCCGGAAAACGAAAATTTTCTAATCTTCTGGGTCAAATATGGGTAGGCTAGAGATTTTTAAAAAATCATTAAAAATATATCGTTATCTAGTTTCTACCAAAGAACAATTATCATCATTTTTTGTGTCAAGAAAATGTCTAGGACATATAGCCCTCCAAGGAACTCCCTAGGCTTAGTGAATTTCAAGGTGGTTTTCAGGTTTTCATATTTTAGGATTCGTGATTAGTTTTTGGATTCTTATGCATCATCATGAGGATTACATTATATTCTAGACACCCTAAACCTAAAATCTAACTTCCCGAAGAATCCCAAGCGTCGACGAGCGTCCTTGCCGATTTCTCTGATTTCTCTGATTTTTTCGATCGCGGACGTCGTGCGCTAACCAAATTGGAACCTGAAAGATTTCTCAATGAAACATTAGTTCCATGTTTGTTATCATTAAAACCAAGATTAAGACCAAAATTGAAAACCTTAAGCCAACATCCACCACCATCGGCACCAAGTCCTTGCAGAGCATCGCCTTCTTGTACACCTCCCCCAAGTGAGAATCAATCCCAATTCTCCCCCCAAACGTTCGCCCCCTCGCATATCTTCCCGTCTGCGTCCCTTGTCATGCACCCCATGAACCTGATGTCCGCCACCTGCACCTAGCCGCAGGTGTTGGGACACCTCGTCCAGTGCATCCTCACTGACCGCCCCACTTCCACCCGCCTCTCCACCTCCTCTGCCACCTTCATTGCCCTCGCCTTCGTCTCGATGATGGCTTGCCCGCAGAACTGATTTCTGGTGCACGCCACCAGCCCACGCATCAATAGGGGCAACTCCAACGAGAAGCGACGGCGGCGGTGGAGTCTAGAAGAAGGGCATGTGGAGGAGTCTAGGTAGGCGAGGGGTGGGTAGTAGAAAGAGTGGTGACTGTCGGATGAGATGGATGATGAAGAGTACTTCCACGTGGCTTTATTTTGACGGAGAGCTAACGGAGGGAGTTATTCGAATAACTAATATAGTGGAGGAGGTTACGTACACACTTGGTAGTTTAGGTAGATTTTGCACACATGACCTATAATCGAGGGATTCCGTATAATTTACCAAAAAAATTATAGTTCAAAAATAATGGTCAATTTTTATGCTACGACCGGTCAATATCTCGTGAGATATACGTAGCAGTGCAATCTGGAAACGAGAATTGACCATTAACCAAGGCAATCTGGAAACTTAGATATTTATAATAAGCCTTGGTTAATTCAAAAGGACCGTTGATACGAGAATTGTAATAGACTTGTGGTTTATCTCGTGACCTAATGCCACGTTGCCATGCACCGACCGGTCAACACTGGGTTTCTCGTTGAGATTTAATTTATCGGATGATACAGGAAACATCCTAGTGCACTATTTGTAGGCTGCCACCAATTTGCAAAATCTTGCTAAATGCGAGGAGCATCGCTCGTTGGTGAGTGAAAGATACATCTTAGGTTGACAAAACCGAGGACGGCATATTTAATAAGTAGACACAATTTCATTTTAGCCCCTATTCGTTTGATATTTTTTCCAAAAATTATTGCTAATTTCTTTTCTCAATTCAACCCTTATATTTTAGTAAACGGTCTCAGTATAATTCAAACGCTATCGATTAATCCTAACAAATTCGAAGTTGTCTATATTTTATTATTACATGCTGACGCTTCCAAAAATATTGTTTTTTTAATAAAGTGATTTTTTTTTTAAAAAAAAGTCCAATACAATATGAAAATGAATCATTTTTGTAAGGCGAAATATGTAATTTCAAATGAATAATATAAATCGGTTATGGTCTTCAAGAAACCGGCATCGTCGCTTTCGACCGTGTCTCCGCTTCCCTCCATCTCTTCCTTCCTCTGCTTTTCTCCATCTCCGTAGTCCTCTCTTCTTTGCAATGTTGCACTTCCTTGCGTCATCGATGCGCCGGTCGGCGGCGTTCCGAAGCCGCGCGCGTTTCAGCAGCTTTGCGGCGGCCGAGAAGGATCGTGGGGTGTCGGATCGTGACCTCGGGGCGCTCGGGAGAGTTGTGGTGGGAGCATTAGGCATAGGGGGATCCGGTCTTGCCTTATGGATGGTCACTTCGTTGTCGCCGTTCTCCGATTCCTCCATCTCCTTCGCCGACTCGGGTACGGAGTGGAGCGAGCCCGATATTGGGATAGCTCCGGATGATGTGAAGATGGAAAAGAAGGTCAGGTATCTGTTTGCAGGTTCGTCTTTGAACGTTTTTCTCCTTCCATTGATTTGGGTAATTATCTGTTTTCATTTCCTTGATTCTTTTCTTTTCTTGTTGGCTATGCTTTTATTCTACTTTGATTGAGTTGTGAAAACTTTTGGATAGGTATCCTACATCTACATCTGAACTGAATTCTTCCTGGTTAAATAATCTCTTTCTAGTTGATCTGGAACAATTGTGGGATTCCCTGGAACTGGAAGAAATAGGAGGTTTTCCTTAAGAACTAAACTTTCTGTAGACAACAAAGGGAATTTTTCTTATTGATACCTACATTAATTGATTGTGGAGAGCAGACGTTCTCATTCCATTTATTGATTTATCGTCGGTGTTTTTTACATGAAATCGTTGCTTTTCGTCCAGTTGAATGATACTTACGTTACATTTAATTTTGGGCAATTAAATTACTTAAGAAATATAATCCCAAAAAAAAAATTCTTAAGAAATAAATTTAGCAGTCATGGCCGATATTTAAAAGGTGATTTGAGTTTATTTGTTCTGTAAATATTTTGAAGGTATTAGAAACAGTACGACTTGGCCTTGTGGTGGTGCAACTTAAACCAACAATATATCTATTTGCTTTAAGCTGAAATTGTTTATTGCAATAGGTATACTCTTCTGTTGTTATAGGTAAAACAGAGTAAGAAATGTCTTTTTTCTCATTCAGAACCAATTCAGTGGTACTGTTGCAAACTTCTTGCTCCTAGCAAATGTAGCATTGAGAAACTATTGGATACATCATAGAAACGAATTCAGCTCTTCTATGCGAGTGCATGTTAATACTTTATTAGGTGGGTTTCCTTAATATTATAAGTCTGTCAATCTGTCATAGTAGGTTAAAATCATATTAGATCATAATATAATTCATGCAATTTACTTTGGTACATTTGAAAAGAAGAGCTTTGCATCATAGTATTTGAATTATCAGTACTCGATAGCCATAAAAGGGCTTATCTCCAGTTGTGAAAATATAGGGCCAGCTGTTTCATACAGTGGATTAGTTCGGGAGGGGCCTAGACCACTTTTAATAGCTTATTTAGCTGATGTACAGATGTTGAAATATTTGTTTACCTTTTTATAACTGTTCCATGGAACAATACAAGGATGTATTTACAACACTGATATATATGAATCAGCTTCAGTTTATGTACACAGGTTTCTAACTTGTGAGGTTGCCTCTCATACAAGAGAACCAAGGTCATAGCAAATTATTTGTACGAGATCCTTTTCAATATCTATGCTTGGATTAGCAGTTTTCAATTGGTTTGTGCAGATTCATATCGTAGAAGGGTGTTTTTCAAATATGAGAAACGGATAAGGACACAAAGCTCTCCTGAAAAGGTAGTCTTTGTAACCAGATCCATGTTTTACTAAAATAATTTGGAGATTTGATCTTATGATCCATTACAATGGCTGCTTTTGGTTTGTGTTTCTCTGGATTTCCTTTTAATTCTTTTACTAGGATTCATGTTGTGGATCAAATACTTGTAACCAAAACACATTAGGGAGGAGGATTCCTTAATTCTTTCATTTCATTAGTGCAAGCTCAAAATAGGGCCAAGAGAGCTGCTACATTATTTTTCAAGTCTTAGCCACCTTCTGTTAGGGCCTACCAGCTGGCCTAGTTGGTATATCTAAGGTAGAGCATAGATTCCCATAGGCTAGCATGCTTTTAATTTTTAACCCACATCAAAACTGCAAGAATATAGATATAAGAACCAACAATCGCAAACCAGGAATTGTTTTCACATATAAAAATATTCAAATGACCGACTTTGGACGTTTCAATCAGGTAATGTCCTAAATGATTGCAGGATTAACTGTAAGGACTTGGCGTTCAAGTCCAATAAATCAGTATTATTTGTTAACATTATGCCAATAATATTTATTCTGAAGGAGATGAAGTAGAGAGACAATTGTTTTCACATTTGTAGATCCCCACTCATATGTACCATTAATTGTTGGATCGAAGTTCATAGAACCTAGTAAACTATGACCACCATTAGGTCAATTAGTTAGGTAAATTCTAAGGAAACTGGCAAAGAGATGATGTTGTGTAATGTTGCTCTTACACTTACACATGTAAGAATTGGTATGTAATGATGGTACTGATTCACTTGACGAAGATATCTACATGGTTAAATACTCAAGCTAATAGTTCTTTTCACACACTAACTAATTAACGGTTACTACCTATAAGTAGTGAGTTCATTCATTACTAGTGAACATAGAGTAAGCAGTCGTCTAAAGTCTAGCTCTGTTCAGGCACATCTTTGTCTTCATAATCAATCATCAGAAGTCTTCATTTAGATGCATACTCATATTTTCATTGTTGTTTGTCGTAGTTGTATTCTTGGTTCTTCTGCAAGTTGATATGGTTTACTTAAATGCTGATGTCTAAATTAACTCCTTATTCTTTTCTGTTTTATCATGGTTTGAATCTTAGTCTTACTATTGCTTACTGCTAGATTGTATTTATATTGTATTCTGATGATGCATTACAATTCTCCAATATGGTATTAAAAATTTGTATTATTTCCATTTTTTGTTATATAGATATTTGAGTACTTCGCCTCATCCCAAAACTCAGAAGGAGAAATATGCATGACTCCTGCAGATTTGATGAAAGCAATTGTTCCTGTTTTTCCTCCGTCGGAATCCAATATTGTGAGACAAGGATTTTTGAAAGGAGAGTGTGATCCTGGGGAATTGCAATGTGCTCCGTCTAACTTTTTTATGCTTTTTGATACTAACAATGATGGACTTATATCTTTTCCGGAGTAGGTTAAAGATATCCACTTTTGCCATCTAGGACTTACAACTTGTTTAACATAACTTCTTTTAGTTCTCTGACCTTTATTTTGCATTCTTACCAGATATATATTCTTCGTAACCTTACTTAGCATCCCTGAATCAAGCTTCAGTGTGGCTTTCAAAATGTTTGATCTTGACAACAATGGGTAGGTTTGTGCATTTGTATAATTTTTTGTTGCTTTCTTTCAAACCATTTCCTGTTTCCTGTTTCTCTTGAACCACTATATTTGAGCGGTTAACCAAACTTTGTTTATGATTCGTCAAAAACAGGATAAAGTTTCTTATTCATTTCAACTATGACTTGTGTAGTAGTGTGTTGTCTCAAGATGACTAACAAATACACCTTTCTATTGCATGACATTTTCATTTTCTCAGGGTAGCATCTGAACAAACATAGCCGGTTTAATAAATACAGCCTGGAATCTTAATCTTGGTACTATTTACATATCATGTGATGATGACCATATTCCGTGTTCCTTGCTCTTTTTAGGGGAAGCACCGAGCACATGATTGGCATGTTATTAACCAATTCATGTTATGGAATATTGCCTCCTTAATTTAGGTGGAGACTAATTCACATCAAGTTTTTTTAAAAATATTTCTTATACATGTCCATTTCTTTCATTTCTTGGTAGCTGAATATGTTATCTAATCCTTTCAAACATAATCTGTTTAAAGATTCAGGTAGCCTATTGTGACTTCTAAGCCTTTACAAATTTTACCGAAGCTTCATTGGCTGCCCCCTTATGCTGGACCGAACTGATAACAAAGTTGACTTGAATAATGAGACTGAGATTCATATGAACTATTACATTATTTGTGATTTAGTAAATTATTGTGCTTGTTAGTTATTATAAACACTATTGTTAACTTTTTTCAATGCATTTTTGCTCATTAATTATCTCCTTTAGATGTCATCTTTAATACTATTCATCGCGGGCCTTCCTTTTCTCTAAAAAGATACACTTATGGTTAATATTGTACTAATTGTGTGACTGTTTCTTGTTGCCCAAAGAAAAAAAGTCAAAAATAAGTTTCTGTTGTGCTAATTGGTTTTGCTTGCAAAGACTTCAGTTACTGAAACAATATCATCTGCACCTCTGGATATTTTTCTCATTCTCATATCCATATTTGGTTGTTAGCAGAGAAATCAATTGCAATTTTCCAACTCTGTCTCATGTATCTTTTAAGTTATCCCACTGATCTGAACTTAGTACTTCCTACTTCCTACTACTATGTTTAGACTAAATCACTTGCGTTAAGCATACTTGTTTTTCCTTTTGCAAGAAGTTCACTTGTTTGTCCAGATAGATCCCCTCCTTCAATTATACAATCCTCACTACTACTTAGTTGATGGTACAAGAAGGGCAACAATTTTAGTTAACTTTCTTACATACTAAGTGCATTTATTTTTTCAGAGAGATAGAAAGAGAAGAGTTCAAGAAAGTGATGGCATTAATGCGCTCTTATAACAGACAAGGTGCTTCTCATACCAATGGACTACGCATTGGCCTAAAAGTTGGTGGCTCTATTGAGAATGGTGGTCTGGTTGAGTACTTTTTTGGAGAGGATGGAAAAGGGTGTCTCCGACATGATAAGTTTGTTAAATTTCTCAGAGACTTGCACGATGAAGTACTTCATCTCTCCTTCTCTCTTGTTATCTTATAAGTTTTAATTATGACCTATTAGTGATAATATTTCATTTTAATGTTCTTATACATTTTGCTAACTATAAATTTTGAATACATGATTATAGCATAGAATACACAACTTGATGTTCTCCCTTTCTTTTTTAGGGCATGATATTCTTCCTTTATTTTGCATTATATTTTCTTTGCTTAGAATGTCTATCTTTTTGGCAAATTCAAATTATTATCTGCTACTATAAATTAAAAATAATTATCTTTTCCTCACAACTTCTTTATACAGTTTAACTCTAATTATCGACTATTACCTTTTGCTTCTTATAAGTTTGTGTTGTTCAGATTGTGCACTTGGAGTTTGCTCATTATGACTTCACGTCGAGAGGATCTATTTCTGCCAAGGACTTTGCCTTGTCAATGGTTGCTTCAGCAGACATGAATCATATAAACAAGTTACTAGATCAAGTGGATGAATTGGATAATACCCCTTCACTTAGAGATAAGCGCATTACCTTTGAGGTGAGACTTTTTTTCTTCGTCCCATTAAGTAGTCACCTGTTGATTCTCTTGTTTGGAAATTTTGTAACGTTCAGGAATTCAAGGCGTTTGATGAACTGCGTAAAAAATTGAGACCGTTGACCCTAGCTATTTTTAGTTATGGAAAAGTAAATGGTTTGTTAACAAAGCAGGACTTCATACGAGCGGCATCCCATGTAAGATGAACTATCTCTGTGTGCTTTAATAATCTTCTATCTGTTTAAGATTGTGAGGGTTTAACTGATAGTGAGAAACTATAGGCCTTGTCATATCTACCTAAATATTTATATACTGTTGGGTACTGGAAACAAAATTCCGTGATGTAGGTATTAGATGTTATATAAGCTGATAGCTTAAGAAACATGACATTGCTGATTCAATTAAGAGTTTTTTTTTAAGAGCATTTTTCAGTCTTCAAGAGTGATTCTATTTAGGGCTTTAGCTTATTTGACTTTTTATTTTTTATTTTCTAGTTGGAACTACTTACTTGATGAGTTTTGACATTTTGTTTTTCATTTCATGCCTATCTCTATTTCCCTGTAGTATTTGCTACCAAGTATTTTAATGCTCTCGAGTCTCGTACATCTGCATGGTTTTTAGAAAAAAAGAAATAAGAATAGTTGGATTTTGATTGTGTTAGTCTTAGAGATACTAATCCTGCAGTTAAATTTTTTGTGCAATTAAAACCAAATAATTTCTTTTAGTACAACCTTGCTACTTCTAGTTTTTAGATTCCTTTTAATTTGCACATGCTTTTAATAAGAGGGGATATGAATATTAATCTAACAGACATTTGGTCAATGCATGGTCCACACAACTGTAAGTGATAAGTTAATCAAACTTTAAACAGCCAATACATGTTCACTAAAATTTGAATCTTTTTCGAATGAGGATTGTTTTCATGGTGATAGGTTTGCGGAGTCTCCTTGACTCAAAATGTGGTCGATGTCATTTTCCACGTCTTCGATGCAAACTGCGATGGCAACTTGAGCTCAGAGGAGTTCTTAAGAGCTTTGCAGCGTCAAGAAGTTGCCGATGTCCACCTGCCCAGATCACGAAGCGTCATGGGATTCTTGTCATGCTTGTTAAGTTGCAGCAAGCGCTGATCTTCACCGCAAGTGATGAGTTAGAGTTTGACTACAGACACGAAATTAATTTATTCTCACAAAGTTGCCACACTTATACGTGGAGAATGTTTTTTTCTTAATTCTTAGCACAGTACTATCTTCAGCTGCAAATTGCAGCACACATATAGAGAATGTCCATTTTTTGCAATAACTTTTTTCCCTCTTGAAATTGTTAGCTTAATTAATTAAGATTCCATATTATTACTCAGGCAACCTACCAAAGCTCCAATATTAGATTTAAGGCTTTTTTTAATAGGACAAGCAGGGCTCTAGGCTTTACTGTTCATTCCAAGAGGCTTGAAATTCTGATGAATTCGAAGGTGAGTACATAGCAAGGGCAACGGACTAATACTTGAAACAGGCTTAGTTTAGCTAGCAATTAAAAAAAATGAACTCAAACCTGTACATAGCAATTACAACAACTCAAACTTGTGATCTTTTATGATTTTATCAAAGGAATTCAAACTTTAACCACTAAACTACAAATGTTTTGATGTTTATATTTATATATAATTAGTTGCAGTATACGTGCTTTGCCCGATAATATGTAATTTTAAAAATAAAAAATTGAAATAAAATTTTATATTTTAATATATCATTATATAAAAATAGAATAGTCTATCTTTTCGTATTTCGTAATATAATTTTAATTTTAAAATTATATAAATTTAAATTTAAAACTAATTTTTAGAATTTTAGAAAATTTTGGTTATTTTAAACTTCAAATGTAAATTAATTTTTAATTTAATTTTTAAATTTAATTTTAAAAAATATTTTAAATTCTTGATAATTTAAATTAAATTTTTAAAATTAAATATTTACATACCTAAATTTTCAAAAATAAGTTACCATATTATTAACATATTATTAAAAAATTATATTTTTAAGAAAGAAAATCTTTAGTAAGATTTTAAAAGTACCAAAAATATTTTTTTTTTAAAAAAAATAAATTTAAATAAAAACTAAATTTTATAGCTTTTAAAAATAACAAATTCATCCAAGAATCTTATCTATCCAATTTATTATAATTATTTTAATAAATTTAAATTCAAATCTTATTCTTTTTTTAACTTTTTATAATTTTTTATTCAATTTGTATTATAATTTTTATATCTATTATTAGTATTATTAGTAGGGTTGTTCATGGGTCAAACTCGATCCAATGAACCTGAAAAACCGACCCGACCCGAACCAATCGGGTCGGGTCGGGTTCAAATATTTGAAACTCGATTATAATCGGGTCGGGTCCGGGTTTCAATATTTAAAACCCGATGACCCAAGACCCGACCTGATTATTCGAATTTTTTATATTTTTAATCATTTTTAATTATTTTTATTTTTATTTTTAAAAAATATTGTTAAAAACTTATTTTTTTCCTAAACGGGTAAACTCGACTACCAAACCAAACCCGAAAAATTTTCAACCCGACCCGTGAACACCCCTAATTATTAGTTTTTATAAAATTTTTAAGGTTTTTAGCCATTTTTGTAAGTCACTATTAATTAATTAATATTATTTATTTGTTTTTTTTTACTTTTGTAGGAACGTGGGACCAATGTTTTAAAATTTATACTAGTGTAATTGAATCCTATCTCTATTTATTATATAAAATTAAATATAGCGAGGATGTTGTCCTAAAGAGTTGTTGCATCGTTACAAGTGCTCGTGGCAATGGAAGAAGGGGTTAAAGAAAGAGAAAGGAGTCAGGGGAGGAGGAGGAGGAGGGGAACTAAGTTAATATTGACCCGACTTATTTGAGTTGGCAAACAAATATTATAAAATATATTAATCATTTTTTTGCCACACAATCTAAGTGATCACAACATATACACACATATATATAATTTTCAAACAAAATATAAAGATAAGTTTGAAATGTTGAGCTTTGTAAAGTTTGATATCTCAAAAGATGATTATGTAGTAATACATCTTAACACCCTAGTTCAGTCTTTCTTTATTGATCTTACTCGTAAGCTTACTTTTAGAAAACTGATCAGGAGCAAGCGAATCATCTAAGTCATTTTTTTTATCAAAAGGCAAAGATCTTTTCAAATGGCTTAAGCTATTTGATGAATTGATATCTGTTGGTGAAATGGTCACACTAGAGGGGGGATGAATAGTGTGTTAACTAATCTTATCGCCTAAATTCGATTTTAATAGTTTCTTAAGTTACTTAGGCAATTCACAATTGACGACTAAATGCGGAAGCGAGTAATAAAGATAATCAATGCGATACACAAAGAAAACAATGCTAACACAAGTATTTATAGTGGTTCGGCCCCAATGTCTATTCCACTACCTAAGCACCCCGCTTAGGATTTCCAAACTAAGTGTACTAGATTATATCATTTCCCTTACAAAGAGGGCTTTACATCGAAAAGTCTTCGCTCTCAAATCGAAAGCACTTTCACACCCGGAAGTATCCCGCCTTCCTATCGAAAGCACTCTCCCACCTCAACCTAAGGGACAACTCAACTAATCCTAGTAAACTACGTTTACATATATGGATTTAAACCTCAAACACCAAGTCTACCACCCAATTTCAAGACTCACACTCTAGGTCTTATACAAACTCAAATACAATGAAATAAATAAGAAAATATACAAGTAATGGAGCAAAAATACAACAACACAAATACTTAGCTCCAACACAATGAATCTTAGCTCCTATTGATGTCTTGATGATGAATCAAATCAAGCTTGAAGGCAAAGTCAAGAAAAACAAGGTAGAAAGCTAGGGTTTCAACAAAGATGACTCAATCAAAGCTTATATGTGTCAAAGGATATCTCATGAAGCATTAGCTGGTCATAGGAAGGCTTAGAAGGCCTTTAAATAGGCAAACCACCAAGTGGTGGTCGGGCACAACGGGTAAAAATGACTATTTTTTAAGTCATTATACCGTCGGTTGCTTGTCTGGTTGATCGTCGGTCGACCGACCGAGCGACCGAAGGCAATCTACCGCTTCTGGGCGAACTTCGATCGATCGGATAGTCGATCGAATTGGCTACTGCCAATTCTCTGCTTCGTCCGGTCGACCGAATTGGCTACTACCAATTCTTCACTACATTCGGTCGACCGATCGACCGACCGAACATAGGCTGAACTTGATTTTTTTCAGCCTTCTTCTTGCGCGCTTCGTTTTCGGGTTCCGGGCTTCCACGTGCGTCAACTTGGAGAGCTTTTCATGTGTTCTTTAAACTCGTCCAAGACGTCTTTGGTGCACACGTCGAACTTCGAGAGATTTCCACGACGAACCCGAACGCGTCGATCAATGTCCTTCCGATTTTCCGATTTCTCCGATCGAGGACATCGAGCGTTAATCGATATGGAACCTGAAAATATTTCTTAATGAAATATTAGTTTCATGTTTGTTATCATCAAAACCGAGATTAAGACTAAGATGGAAAACTTTAAGCCATCAATATCATCTTCATTATCACAGATCGACAAATAATAAAAATAACATAATATGATAAACAAAATCTCAAAAGCCCAATTAGTTGAAATGAATGAAAAAATAATGAAATTATTATAAAGTTTGGTAGCATTAGTACATACTTTATCCCTAGAAGAAACTATAATATCCACCTTATCATGTTCAGAGTAGAATCCTGCAAAAGTAGATATACATTACATTAGAATAATCGTAAACATTGAATTATTATTGAAATAAGTATTCAGTTGATGAACTAATTAATCAAATGTGTATAAAATTATATTAAATTTAAGCAAAAGCTCATAGCATATGCAATAATACATGCAATTGCAAAGTCAATATTGTCTTCGGAGTTACTAATAACCAAATCTTCAACATTTGATCCACGAGGAATAAAATAATAATGATATCAATGCCCTATTAGCAGCAGGTGACATTTATTGAGCATCACGTTTCTTTTAAAAAAAAAATGTTAGATTAAAAATTGGGTGATGTGTGGATATTGGTTAATTAATATAATTTTCCTGAACTGCAACGGTAATCGTAAAATAATTTTACAGTTTAACACACAATTTTTAGTATTCAATTTGAATTCAATTTTCCAATAGTGTAAATCAAGCCAAACTAAAAAATCAAATTATTTTGAAATTATCTATTTTAAAATAATTATAAAAAAATCCATCAATCTTCAATCACTTAGATGGTTAAAATATTCCGGTAATTATTTTATGTATAAATTGCAATGCATTCTTTTTAATGTAACTATTTTTTTTTATAAAAAAAGTAAAATGAAAATTAAAAAATCCATCAATCTTCAATGGCTTAGATGGTTAAAATATTTAGGTAATTGTTTTATGTATAAATTGTAATGCATTCTTTTTAAATAACTAACGTTTAAAAAATATATTTACTATAGTATTCTATATGTTAATATTAATTTCAATTTAAACCATTTCTTGAAAGGAAGTAATTAAACCAGAAAAATTGATTGAGTTGGAATATCACTTCAATTTAGTTCAATTGAGTAATTTTCTAAATGATTTAGTTTAGTTCGATTTAATTTAGTTTAGCCTAACGTGATGTAGAGATCACTCTTACGGTGCTTCTAGGTGGCAATTGAAACTGTTACATATAAATTATTCTTTTAAATATATTAAACTATATGAGTAATATATAAGAGAGAGAAAAAGTAACAGTGAACATAAAAATTTGCTATGTGAACCCTACATAAAGTAGTTTGCATCGTATATTTATTTCGACTAGTTTGTCAAAATACAAATCAACTTGGGTTGAAATTACATATAAATTATTCTTGTAAGTGGATTAAATTGTGTACAATAGATAGAGTACATGTGAACCTAACGGTAGTATTAAATTGGATAAAATAGAATATTATATTTTAAAAATTGAATGTTATATTTTAATATATATTTATATACAAATAAAATAGTGCATCAAAATTTTCTTGATAATTTTCATATTTTATAATATAAAAAATAATTATATATATATATATTAAAAAATTAATTTATATAAATTTTAATGATCAAAAAATTTAAAAATACAAAAATAATAAATTATTCTATTTGCATAAATTCTTTTAATTTTGAAATACTATTATTCAATAACAAATGCAAAAAATAATATTTCAAAACTCAAAAATTAATATAAAAATTTCAATAAATAAAAAATATTTATAATTATTATTCAAAAATTAATAAATATAAAATTAAAAATATCAAAGTAGGTGCGTATAGAAAAAATAAGTAGGATAAAAATTTGGAAGAGAAAAATTTGGACGAGGAAAGTGGAAAAAGTTCTAAGGGATGAGTAAAAATTAAAATATAAGTGGAATAAAAATAAAAATAAAAATTTGAGGGAGTGAAAGAAGTTTAGGTGGGAATGAGTCGTTTATTATTTTTATATATATATAAGTGCTAACTAAACAAAATAATTATATTCTTAGCCCATTTACAATATCAATCAAATAATGTAATAATATTCCTTGTCTATTCTTATACCTTGTCTTTTCTTATTCTTTATGAATTCACTTCATTCAATCAAACACATCCTAAAAGTTTGCTCCTTGAACCCTACAAAAAATAGTTTGTTTTTTTAGAAAAAAATTGATACAACTTTTTTTTGATATAACTCCTTGTTTAGTCCGAATTGGGGAGGGGGATATATATATATAAAATACATAATAGTAAGGAAAAATGCATTGTTTAGTCCCTTAACAATCGTGTTTTTTTCACTTTGAACCCTCAACTAAAAATTCGATTATTTGAGTTCTCAAATTTTGAATCGTTAGCAATTTAGTTCATACAGTCAACAAATCGTTAAAATATCGTTAAATTCTGAATGGAATATAAAATAATTTTAAGGAAAAAATATTATTTAGTCCCTCAACTATTGCATATTTTTCACTTTGATCTTTCAACTAAAAATGCAATAACGTTTTAATACACGTAAACCTTGACAGATTGAATAATTTTAATGACATTATAACGAGAGTCAATGGTGAGGATTTAAGTGATAAGTAATAACAATGAATAATTTTGAGGACTCAAGTGATCAAATTTTTAGTTGAATGATCAAAGTAAAAAATATGCTATGGTTGAAAGACTAAAAAGGCCTTTTCCTAATAGTAAAATTGTACGGTCGTGCGCCATTAGGAAGGCGTGCGAGCTAATCATGCGATGGCGTCTTGGTGTAGCCCTATGCCTTTCGCCTCACAATTCTAGACTTGCGCTGGTCGCCAAATACTTGAGGGCTCGAATCGTGCGCCTTATGTCGTGTTGGACACGACATGCATGCATAAGGGATGAATCAAGTTCGTCTCTTGGGCATAATTATACCGTGCTTGATCCGACCAAATTTTTTGCCGAGCCGGACCTAGCAAACAAGGCCGGGCTCGTGCTCCTCATGGGTCCATCTTGCCTATTGCCACCACTCGTGCAACGTGCAATTATTTCAAATTGAATCCCTTTGAAACGGATTCGGGTTGCTTGAAGATCGAATCCGGTGATTTTGTTGTCGGATCTGGTTCTACGATGGGTGGAAAAAGATCTTCAGGGGCGGTCTGTCCATAAAAAACTCGTTCTGCCGTTACTACCGGAGGAGGTCGGATAAGAGTCTCTCTCACAGCAATGGCGGCGGTGTCATCGGACTTGGCCACGGCCTTCTTCGGCCTCGCGAGGCGGCATGCCACCTTCGCCTACCGCCTACAGGCTGCTTCGCTGCCGCTCCCTCGCCGGAGGACGCCCGCGCCCATCTTTGCCCGGGCCTACACCGTTGGAGCGAAGAGGACAGTCAAGGCCGGCCCGGGATCGCTCGCAGTCGCGACAAGTTCGCGGGATCCTTCCCGTCGCTTCGCCGCTTCCGCAGCGGCAACTGATGAGGGGTCCGACGTCTTGACGATGATTCCGCCGGACGACCGCATCCCGGCCACCATCATAACTGGGTTCCTTGGCTCGGGAAAGGTAAGGATTTTTGACGTTGCCTTCCCTATTACTTAAGATGCTTCTGCTCTTATCCTTGAGGATTGCTAACAAAAATCCAAAAAAGAATTGAAAATCTAGTGCTTGACGTCAGTCCCTTCCACTACGATTGGTTAGTAGTTTTTGCAGTGAAAGACGGCCGACGGGGAATTGGAAGGTCGGAAAATATAGTTAAAATTGGCCTCCTCCGAAGTCGGGAGAATTCGAAGGGGACGGGGATTACATAAAAAGTCTGTAATCCCAAATTGGGGATAGGGTTACAATACGTTTCTTCTATTTTCTACAGCCATAGCTTCTTTCTCCCACTTTTCTTAGAGCTCTATAGCGGTGCTGTAGACGGGATCTAGCAGCTCCAGCTTTACGGTGCATCTCCCCCTAGCTATCATTTTGCTCGCCCTCGTTTCGACAGCGACCGATTTGATTGTTTATTGCACCTTGCCCATAATCCCCTAGAATTATCCATTGTCATAAGATTTTTCTTTATTTTTCTTTGGTGAAAATCTGCATATGTAGCTTTTGGCTTCTCTTTACGAGTTTGAAAAAGCTGCATCTATCCAATTGTTTTATCTTGCAAATTAGTGTTTGCTAATGCTGGTCTCGATTATCTCAATCTGGTCAATTGCAAGGACTCAATTAATCAATTGGATACCAATACCAGTATGGGCATGTGGTCTTACGGTCTTACCAGTATGGACTGTAGACTGATAACCCACCGTTGCATTGAGTTGTACTGTTTGGTATCATAGTATCTAATTATCTATTGAAAATATAAAAAGATTCTGACCAGTACTGGACCTACCAGTCGTAATACCAACTAACTGCTATTTGAATCCTTGGCCACTTTGCTTTTGGTTTTAGATGTCATTGTGATTTCTACTAGATGAGCCATGTAAGTTTCTAACGCTGTCTACAAGCTTGCAAAGTGCATTATAATCAGTATCTGCAGTTAATTAATTGACACCCATATGTATTTAAACTTTAAAGTTTAAACAGCTTTTTTATAACTTATTGCTTGATAAGACAGTGTCTTCTGTTGACAGACAACATTGCTAAACCATATATTGACTGCCGATCATGGAAAGCGCATAGCAGTTATTGAGAATGAGGTATGTTTGATAATTTGGGAGCAACCTGTAGAACAGCATGATCTGCAAATTTATTTTCAATCTAATCTTCCTTCTGCAGTTGCTGCAATCTGACTGCATGATGTTGAACTTTTTTGCTTAATAATTTTTGTTTCTCAACCAGATGCAAATTCACATAACTTGTACCATAACTTCTCTTGTTTATTAAGTTCTGACTGTGTCTTTTGTTTGATTTGTGCCACTCTTTTCAATAAATTTTATGGCTGTTTAACTGTGCCATGAGAAACTATTGCACTTTCTATCTATAATGATTTCTTTGGAAATCCCAAAATAGGATGTAACATTTGGAAAGAAGAGGATACATTAAATAAGGAACAAACATGTCTCAGACTAAAACAGCCTCTTTGCATTCTCCTGTAGGAGGTTATGAGTGCCACATAACTGATCAAAACTTCTTAAATTGTAGAACTAATATCTTAATAAATTCAAATTATGGCATGCTCTTGTAAGAAATGACATATATTTCACGGTATCTTCATATAGAATATGAAGAACGACATGTGAGATGTTTTTAATTTTCAAGTGTAAGCCTATACCAACAAGGGAATGCTGCCTAGCAAAGCAACTGATATAAAGCTAGAACCTTTTTCCTGAGCTTAAATCTATAAATTCTGTTTGAGCAGCCTAGGTTCAAAAGCCACAACCTGACCCAGAACTAGGTCAAGCTTCAGTTCTGATCTGGTCCATTTTCATGTTGTTAAATTATCATATATTACGATTAAGATTCCATTTTTCTTCCTCTTGTGATTCTATATTGCTACTTATCTTGCTTGTCAGTTATAACTGTTATACGAGTAGCATCAGATCATCTTAAGATGGGGCAACATCAAGGATAGATATGTCTAGTGCTACTGCTAGGATCAAGAGCTGACATTCATTTACTACTATGAATACTCTCATGATCCCAACACCTACCTCATCTAACAGTCACTAGCATTCTTTCTGAATCTTTTTTGGTTCTTTATCATGATATCATCAGGACCTCTCTGGTCCTTTTATCCTTGCTCTCTCCATGAAGTAAACTATCTCCTTTGATGACCTTGAAATTTTCCTTGATGTGGCCCAACAAAAATCTTGCTCAATTGGAGATGCTGATTATTCAAGCTTGGGTTATTGGTCAAGGCACGCTTGATCCTGGCTACATGGTTGCAACATCGCTACGCCCTAAGTTGTTATTTATGACACCTTAGGCCAATTCCATACTAGATGGGTCAACTATGGATTCTCTGTCTCCACATCCCTTTGTCTAAGGCTAGATCCGCCTCAATATCTAGTAACTGTAGATCATTAGACACTATTTTTCTCTACGTAATTTTAGGCCTACCTCTATGGCTCTATCATTTTCCCTCCCTTCTACAGCTCTACTACTAAACTATCACATTTTCAAACCGTGGCACCTGGGGGTCTTCGTAGCATATGTCCAAACCATCTTAAACGACATTTTCTTAATTTGTCTCCAATATTGCTACATGCACCTTCTGTCGAATGTATTCATTTCTAATCTTGTCCAATCTTGTATGACCACTCATCCCCCTTAACATTCACATTGTTGTCACATTCAACCTATGTATATGTTGAACTATAGTTGTCCAACACTCGCTCCCGTATAGCATGACTGGTCTAACGGTTGTTCTATAATACTTTCCCTTCACTTCGTTAGATATCTTCTTGTCACATAGCACGTTTGTGGCACTTCTCCATTTCAACCATCTTGTATTGATTCTATGGCTACATTTTCATCTATCATCACATCATTTTGGAAAATGGAGTCTAGATATTTAAATTGGCTACACTTAGGTACTACTACACCACCTAAACTCATTTCCCCTCCATTCCTCTTACTTAGACTAAAATTACAGTGCATATATTTTGTCTTACTTCTACTTAACCTAAAATATTTTCTTTCAAGGGTGTTTCTCCACACCTCTAACTTATGGTTAACTCTTTCTCTCGTCTTATCAACTAATACAATGTCATCTGCAAACAAAAAACACCATGGAATATCATCCTCTACACCACTAGTCAACTCATCCATTACCAGAGTAAATAAGTATGAGCTCGAGGTCGAACCCTCTGTAAATCCGTAACTCCTCCCTCACCATTGTTCTATAATACTTTTCCTTCACTTTGTTAGGTATCTTCTTGTCACATAGCACGCCTTTGGCACTTCTCCATTTCAACCATCTTGTGTTGATTCTATGGGCTACATTTTCATCTATCATCACATCATTTTGGAAAATATAGTCTAGATATTTAAATTGGTTACACTTAGGTACTACTACACCACCTAAACTCACTTCCCCTCCATTCCTCTTACTTAGACTAAAATTACAGTCAATATATTTTGTCTTACTTCTACTTAACCTAAAACCTTTTCTTTCAAGGGTGTTTCTCCACACCTCTAACTTATGGTTAACTCCCTCTCTCGTCTTATCAACTAATACAATGTCATTTGCAAACAACATACACCATGGAATATCATCCTGTACACTACTTGTCAACTCATCCATCCTGTACAGTGTACACTACTTGTCAACTCATCCATCCTGTACACTACTAGTCAACTCATCCATCCTGTACACTACTAGTCAACTCATCCATTACCAGAGTAAATAAGTATGGGCTCGAGGTCGAACCTTGTGTAAATCCGTAACTCCTCCCTATGCTCTTACGCTTAGTAACTTCTCCTTCGTACATATTCTTAATAACATTTATATATTATTAAGGGTATGCACGAAGGAGCAGTTACACCAAAGACTTAATGAATTCTATGAACTTGTAATTGCAATGTTCCTCTACAGCTCAGGAATAGCCAATTTTTTAGTAGTGTTGTCAAATTTCCGCCATGGCGCCATGGCATGGCGGATTTTAGAGAAACCGCCACGCAGAAATCGCAACGCCACGGTTTTTGCGTGGCATTTTATGGCGCCCGCAATCCGCCATGGCACCGTGGCGGAAATGGCGCCAATGGCGGAAATGACGCCTTTTACATGTTTTTTTCTTAAAGGAAGGGTGTTTTTGTAATTTTTTGAAAAGGGTTAAGGATCAAAAACCCTAATCCTTAAGGCCTAAAGGTTGGCGGCTGCCTCTGGACTCCAAACATAGAACCCTCCTACCTGCGGCTGCTCCACTCCGGCGACTGAAGAGAGCTAAAGAGCATAAAAGATAGCAATTTTTGTCGTTTCTTTTATGTATTTCTCTCCCATTCAATTCTCTCCCTCACTTCATTTAAGTTTTATTGTTTTTTAGGTATTTACACACTCAACAAAGGATTTTTTTCTGTTTCTTTCTTTTTTTACTTGTTTTATGTTCTATTCTTTTTTTTTCATTTCAGCCGACAGCCCTTCATATTTTTTCTATTTCTTTTTTTTTATTTTACTTGTGTTTTTGCTTGTAGTTGTGGTTTGTTCTATTCTTTTATTTTTTAATTTCAACCGCCAGTTCTAGTCATATTTTTTTAATGTTTCTTTCTTTTTTATTTTACTTTTCATTTGTTCTATAGTATATTCTTGAATTTTATTTACTTTAATTATGTTACATTTGGTGAATTTTATTTCCTATAATGTTTCTAATTTTATTGTTCTTGATATATGTTATTACTTATTAATGCTTACTGCTTAGTTGTTATATATATATATATATATATATATATATATATATATATATATATATATATATATATATATATATATAATATTTTCAGCCGCCATGCTTCCGCCATTGGCCGCAACGCCATCCGCCATATTTGTATGGCGGATTTTTGGCTTTCCGCCATGAGCCGCCATCCGCTATTAATAACACTGTTTTTTAGTATACCAACAACTTATGAATCACTTTAAGAAAATATAGTAAAGGTACTCTATCCCCATCATGTTTCTCATATTACTTCCTAGAAGCATCCTCGGTCCAGACATTACAATATAAACACAGCAAGTTCCATTTGGCTTATTCTGATTTATCTTATTTTGACAAAATTGAATGGTCATTTGAAATTTAGGCGACATAAAGGACTTGGAAATTGGAATATTGGTTATTGTTACTCTAAAACCTTAAGAATCTCGGTGATGTGCAATGCTATTCCTTTTTCTTGTACAATTTGCATTTACAAATGATTATTACGGTTTATCTCCTGAAGTTGTTAGGGGCCAAGAGAGGTTTGGAATTCTAAGTAGATTGTGCTTCCAGTATTTACATGTAATCTTTTCTATTATTTCAGTAATTCAAAGCTAATATACAAGAAAATACTTTGACCTTTTTCTGACAGGATCATGAGGCTAAGATTCTATAGTTGACATTTTTATTTGTAATTATCTGTATTGCTGATACGAATTTTGTTACTGTTACAGTATGGAGAAATTGATATTGATGGATCGCTGGTTGCCGCAAAAGCTGCTGGTGCCGAAGATATAATTATGCTTAATAATGGTTGTCTTTGTTGCACTGTTAGGGGTGATCTAGTTCGCATGATTGGTGAATTGGTTCAAAAGAAAAAGGGGAAGTTTGATCATATTATAATAGAAACTACAGGTGTGCACATAATCTATCTGTGTAGGGTAGTGTGATTAATTTGGCTTTTTAAAATTATCTGTATAGGGTAGAGTGATGATTAGCTAATATATCTTTTTTTGTATGTGAAATTCTTTCTCTGAGTATTCTGCATGCCTTTATAGGCAAGGAGAAAATTATTAGCCTTGATCTCTTTTCTTTGTTTTTGTTGGTTTATATTTTTGGTATGTAACATGTAATGGTGTCTGGGAACCTGAAAAATAAGGAGGGAATAGGAATGGAGTGACATAGTATAGTTTATTGCAGTTTAGCACTCCATTACTACTATTTTTGATGAAACTACTTTTAGGCAGGAAGGATGAAATACATTTTGGTTGCATATGAGAGAGTAGGTGCAAATAAAGTTAGAAACAATGTGCATCTTTGTTTAGTTGTTTTTGACTATCACATATTAGATATGCATGTGCCAGTTTCTTGCCCCTCTTTCCTCACGTGTGCTATTCTTATGGTGTACACACTAAGGTGAGAATATGCACCAAGGGCCTTACCGTTGGAGGTGGGTAGGATGTCGGCTAGGTTATCCACAACATGTAATCTAGCTGTTCAACATCCCAAGGAAGTAGAAGTCCATTACCACCATACTTACTTTCTGATAAATAAATTTACAATTAAGGAACTCTCAACAAGTTATAGTTGCTTATGCGGAGACCATGAGGGGAGTGGAAGAGAAAAGTGAGAACTAAAGTAGGAACCTGCAAGGAATAAAAGTCTTGTTTTAGGCTTTTAGCATTCATTAAACCACCTTAAGTAATCAAAGTTTGGTGATAATCATGGTTTAAAGTACAACTATACAAAACGGTCTGGGTAGTATTTTCTAATCAAAGTAAGGATTGTTATCTGGATCAAGCACACTGCCTGATCTAGGCTATTTCACCCTTATTACCTGATATGAATAGTATATTGACTATATTGGGTTATACAGGCCAGAATACCAACCTGCATGGCATGTTATAAATAATATTTCAAACCCAGATCATTCTTGGCTGGTTTAACATGTTAAAGTGAGAACCGGTTTTGATCTTATTGGGTTTTTTATATAAAATTTTAAACAAATGGCAAAAACCAGGATTGTAAATCATACCAAATCACTAATTTTGAAATAATTGTAGTTCGACAGGAATTTAATTTACATGTAAACTATTTTTTGATGATTGAAATGTGACAAATAGCATGATGTTCTCTTTGTAGCAAGACATACAACATGATGTAAATATATATAAATTCTGTAGCAGAAACCTATAATTAAATCTTTTTTAAACATATATATACTGCTCCATGGTATCAGTCAGTTGATACCTTAATCTATATTAATAGTAGCCAGCAGTATGGGTTTGTAGGGAAACTAGAAAAAGTAGAAGTTGAAATGTAACTACTGCACAATGCATCTGCCTAATGTTCATTGGTATGCTCTGTTTAAATATTTTGTATTCTAGACTTCTGTCATTTCATATCAGAGTAATTTTTGCTAATATTTTTTAACAAACTACTTGGTCAAACCAGTCAACCTGCAAACAATTTGTTTATGGGTTTAGTAGGTTTTGAAGTCATCAAGTACAGGTCCAGTGTTCTAGCAGTTGGAAAATGCTCATATGGCTCTGCATTGCTCACATTATACTCACCCTCTCTCCCAAATTCTTCAATCTCTCTCAAATTTTCCTGTGAGAATATTTATATGGGTTAAGGGTGATTTTTGCCCTCGAACTATTGAAAATAGGGTAAAAATACCCCTTAACTCTTCTTTGGTTGATTTTTACCCTTAAACAAACGAAAACAGTTGAAAAATGCCCTCGAACTATTAGCAATGGGTAAAAACACTCTTAAACATTTTTTTGATAAGTTCTTTACTCTTAGACAAACGAAAATAATTAAAAAATATCAGAATTTTTACCCATGTCTAAAGGTAGAAAGAGTTTTTTTCCTTGGGTAAAAAATCTATCAAAAAATAAGTTTAGGAGTATTTTTACTCATTTCTAATAGTTCGAGGGTATTTTTCAACTATTTTCGTTTGTTTAAGGGTAAAAATCAATCAAAAAAGAGTTTAGGGGTATTTTTACCCTATTTTCAATAGTTCGAGGGCAAAAATCACCCTTAACCCTACTTATATAGATCTCAGTGTTGCCCGGTAGATAAATCTGCTCACATGACCATGGCAGATGATTCACAATGTGAAGTATCATGAACAAATATGTGAAAGTCAGGCCATTAATCAAAATGTGAGTTAATGATTCTGGTAACTATGGCCCAAGCCAAATTGATTATCTTCATCTATCAACTTACCACATTATGTTTGTTTCCCGTTTGTGTGGGAGGCATTATGACCTAGTTTGACTTTGTTCGACTGTGCATTGAATATATTAGACAATTTGTGAAATTAGATTTTCTGAACAAGCTTAATTTGGATTTCATCTTTAAAAAGTATCTTTTATGGACAATGCAGCAAAGTTACAATGCATTTTTTTGTCTTTTATGTTGAACCAAGAACTAAAGACCAACCCTTTCTCTAATTAGTTCCCTTACTCAAATTTGTATTTGTTCTCTCACCTAGCTATTGAATTTCCTTTGCAGGGTTGGCCAACCCGGCTCCTATAATCCAGACATTTTATGCGGAGGATACAATTTTCAATGATGTCAAGTTGGATGGTGTTGTTACATTGGTAGATGCAAAGCATGCTGGTTTTCACTTGGATGAGAAGAAGCCTGAAGGAGTAGTCAATGAGGCAGTTGAACAGATTGCTTATGCTGACAGAATAATAGTGAACAAGGTAAAGATATCATAATACTACATTTTTGGTGTCCTAATGAGTTTGACAGGCATCATCTTTTAAAGTGTTAGTCGCTCCAAGTTATGGAGTTTGTACTTTAAGCTGGATGTAGATACCTTTGGTCCTAAGCCCACCAAAAAAGAGGCAAAAGTGCTAACTAAAAATATTGTCCATCTGCATAAAATGTCTTTTTATACTTTATCATAGACTGAAGCCCCGAGGAAACACCTAATGGTGCTAGTTTTATTTTGGTCATTTTCAGTTGAATGATGGCATCTCAATATAAGACATATTGTGTATAGTAAATTTTGAGCAAAAAAATATGTGCTAATAGTGAAAGTCAATAATCACTTTTTTATATGGAAGTTCTTGATTCTAGGTGATAGTTTCATATTCCCCTTGGGCATGCATTATTATTACTAGCTATCTAGTATAATGATTCTAGTACCCAAAAAAAAACCCTTAAAAATTGTAATATCAATTGTGGCTCCACAGCAGTGAGTCTAGGGGAGCAAGGTTACTTTTTTCGCCAACATAGCTAGGTTAATTTGGTAAAGTATATGCTCATGCTATGCCTGTGGTCATGATGTAAGAGAACACTTGCATGGTAAACACAAATTAGATGTATCAATATGACTATTATAAATTTATAACCAAATCTACATTTTCAACTGGGCCAAAATTTATTTATATTGTTGTTTGATGGAGCAAGTTTATATTATTGTCAGCCATTCTATTTATACACATAGTACAAGATGTGGAATATATCACTAGCTCATTCTAACTTCTACTCACTTCTGAACTTAAGGATAATATATTCAGTACAAGCATGTCATCTTGGCAGTTTAGTTGATTTTTATTTAACTTCTGTTACTAATTGATTGCTCTTTTTGCTCATAGATTGATCTTGTTGGGGAGTCTGAGGTATCCTCCTTGATCCAACGGATAAAGGTTTGGTCTTACAGTATGGTTGCCTTGTGTTACTTCTGATATATACTCCCTTCATATTTTCATGGTAATTATATTTCTGAATTCAGAATATCAACGGAATGGCCTATCTAAAGCAAGCACAGTATGGAAATGTTGATTTAGATTATGTTCTTGGTGTTGGTGGCTTTGATCTGGAGAGGTGATTATCCTACCTTTACCTTCTTCCTAGTTGCTTAGATTGAAACAAGGACAATAAAATGAAAATGACCAGCTGATTTGAGCATGATAGCTACTACATTCTACACCAAGATAAATTCCACATCTATTCATATTTTGTATTTTGTGCATGCTGTTCTTGCTGCCGCTGGATAGGTTTACTTTTTTTTTTTTGTTGGATTGGTGTGTTTGAATGACCAAAACATATTGTTGATTCTGTCTTGAGCGTCATCTTTATTTATAAAATCAAACATAAATGTTCGACATAGAAAATCTCTTTGATTGTATCCTTATTTCAGAAAACTGTTACCAGTTATCAGTCTGCAGCATGGTTTAAAATATCGGTACCGGTACCGATCTCGGTCAGTGACCGGTACCAGTATGTACCGGTACCATACTTTATTGACACACGATACGGGCCAGTACGAAAAAAGCATACCGGCCATTTTTTTTTTTTTTGTTGTTGTTAAAAATAACTCCAATAACACATAATTGATCAAGAAATACTTAAATTTAAGATTCAAATGTCAAATACATGAATACAATATTTTAAATCCGGCCCCAAACGACTATATGCTACTGTAGCAACTGTTCTTTTTAAGAGCCGTTACGTCATACCGGGCAATACTACCTGATATGACATCAAATACCTCCTGGTATGGGCGGTATTTGATAAATACCGCTCATACCGGACGGTATTTACCGAGATACCCGGTATCGCCCAATACCGGGTATCTCGTATACCGGGTTTTCAAAAAACCGGTAAATACCGGCCGTACCGGGTGGTACGGTACGGTATTTGAAACCATTGTCTGCAGATGATCTCAACCTCCATTCAATTAGTGTCTTGTAACAGTTTAAGCTGATTGTTTAATTGAAGTTTTAATTTGTCTTTGAAGCAGCAAGTTACCGTCAATGCTCTTTTACACTCACTTAATGTGTTCGTACCAAGGAAGCATTTTGAAGAGTATATATGACATATTTATGTGCACCTTCCGTGTAGTATATGCTGGGCCAGGCTTTTCTCTTTATCGATGTGATAATATGTTGATCTGGTTTTATGATTATTTGATTCTTTAATATCTATGTGTAAAATAATCCAATTATTTGTCCATCATATCCTCCCAGGATCGAGAGTGTTGTGAATGCTGAAGGTGCAAAAGAAGACCATCATGATCACCACCACGACCATGACCATCATGACCACCATCATGACAAGCATGAACATGGACACAGTACGTGCTTCCTTCTATTTTACAGGCAAATATTGGCCATCTCATCATATGTTAATGCATTATTAACCATGTCAGACATTAAAATATATGTCCCCAATTAATTCAAGTTTCACATTAAAAGTTGAAATTGACACTCCATAAAGGCAATCCATGTTTGTAAATTAAGAAGTTATCTGAAAACTCTTCTCTTTTGTTCATTGCAGGTCACCATTCTGATTCTCATTCTCATGATCACACCCACGACCCTGGTGTTTCCTCTGTAAGCATTGTCTGTGAAGGAAACCTTGATCTTGAAAAGGTCCGCTTCTGTCTATCATTCTTCTTGGCACCTTAGATATGTAATTTTATTTGATCACTTTTCTTTTTTGGTTGACCTCTAAAAACATATAGCATTCTATCACGTCTTTTGCAGGCAAATATGTGGTTAGGAACATTGTTGTTGGAACGCAGCGAAGACATATACCGTATGAAAGGTCTTCTATCTGTTGATGGTATGCCTGAAAGATTTGTTTTCCAGGTGTGGACTACTTGTCTCTTTGCTTGTTTGTTTGTCAAACAAATAATATAGAATATGTAGGGATGTTTATGCTGCCAGCTTCCTTAAAGTTACCATTCCTCTGATGTGCAATTTGTTCACATTGTCTCTTGGCATTAAATCAATCTAGCTGATAGGTGTCCTATTCATTGTGGTTTACATTTTGCTATTTTTAACAATTCGACTTATAGTTAGTGTGCGATACTAATTTTCTTTTATTTTAGTAAATCATTTACATTAGTTTGAGAATATCAATGGCATATAGTTAATGAGCTCTTAGTGGGCGTCATTGGAAATTCTGTAGCTTTCTCAACATTACTTGATCAATAACCTTTGTGTGGGCTGATAGTAACCAGCTACTCATGCGAAGGAATGTTTTTGACCTTTTGCTTATTGTTATTCATTATGTTTGTTTTTTTTTGTTTTAATTCAACAGGGTGTTCATGATATCTTCCAGGGTTCCCCTGATAGATTATGGGGCCCAGAAGAGCCTAGGGTCAACAAGATTGTTTTTATTGGGAAGAATCTAGATGCCGAGGAATTGGAGAAGGGCTTCAAATCTTGTTTGTTGTGAATTTGTGATGATATTCCCCAGCTTAAGCTCCGCAATTTGATGAAGCAATGCATCATTTTTCAATGTGACCCAAGTGTTTTTGCCATCAGACTACAAAAAAGGAGTTAAATCTCGAATTACAAGCTGTTCTTTCTTTTTGTCTAATTGATTTTCCTGAGATAAATATTCCACGAAATGGCGTCCTGTCAATTCAATTTTCAATAGAGCGGATATTCTATGTATGATAAACAATGATACTGTCTGAAAGAGTGTTCATCCTTCCCATATAGCTGATGCTTTGACAGAATTAATTGTGCTTATATTTTCTTGTTTTCGCTCGTAGTGATATCGCCTTCTTAGAAGATGTACTAGATCACTGTTATCATCTTATCAAACCTCTTGTCTAGTCTACTGCCGTCGGTCTTTCTTGCTTGGGGTAAATAATTAAATTGTGTTTACATCCTTTAGCCTTCTGTTCGTTGAATATTTTGATCTAGGTATGAGAAATGAAATGCCATCGAAAGACTTGGAACACAAAGTACAAGGCTATAACTCGCGGCATTCTATTCCTTGAAGCAGACCGCCTTAGTGGATATATTGTTTTAGTTTTTACTAATCATTCTGAAAAAATGACTTTGAAAAACTCTCATTTAAAATACAATCTTCTGGCGTAAAGCATTTTAAGCTCACATTTATCAAAAATCATCTTTTTTTCTAAGTTATTTTGAACTTTGGAAATCCATGCTTTATCTTGAAGCTACTTTAATACCCTTGGATAGATAATTCAGTAGTCAAAAATATTCCAGATACTATTATTACCTTTCCGCGAATTGAAACCAACTTGTAATTTAGCATCCAAGCATTCAAATCTTGCAGTTTCAGCACCCAACTGTGCTTGCGTTATGCATTAGAAAAAACATCCTCCACACAACAAAAATATATTTGATAAACTGTGACTATCTATTCCGAAAGTGATGACTGTCAGTCATCACCATTATCACCAACGTTATCATCATCATCAAGTACATGATTTGTTGGGCCCTGGCCCCCAATTGGACATGCAGGTTGCTGTGGTCCGACAGCTTGAACTAACAACATGACAAAAAACTATGGCAGAAAAGACAAAATGGCAAACTGGGATTCAGTGTTCCCCTCACAAATAGCACATGGAGGTGGAAGAAAAGTTTGTGATGGCCTTCAAGCAGCAGAGAGATCTGCCACTCTTATTATCCTACCTACCTTAGAATAACTTAAACAGCAAGCCACCATGAGCAGCAAAGAACGGTGCAAAAACAAGAGACTCGACCGCCATCAGCTTGATGAGGATATTGAGTGATGGTCCTGAAGTGTCCTTCAAGGGATCCCCAATGGTATCGCCAATCACAGCAGCCTTGTGGGCATCTGAACCCTTAGGGCCAAGAGTCCTAGCATGCTCTGATGCACCAGCCTGAATGATCCAACATGAGATTAGCAATCATTGCTTAATTTGGAGGGGATCAAGTTCAGACCAACAATCTTAAATCAGAATTGGGTTCAAGAAAGCATCACATAGTAAACATAGGAGTTGCAACATGGGAATTAATGGTCAAATTACCTCAATATACTTCTTTGCATTATCCCATGCACCACCAGTGTTTGATGCAGAGATAGCAATCTGTTTAGCAAAAAAGGAACAAGTATCAATATATTGGATTGACTAAATTCTCTTGTCAATTTAAGTTAACAAATCCCACATACCTGAACTCCAGAAACAAGAGCACCAGCAAGAACCCCGGCTAGAGTTTCGACACCAAATAAGGTCCCAACAATTAGAGGCGTGAACATCACCAAAGCACCAGGAGGAATCATCTCCTTGATCGAAGCGTTTGTAGAGATCTTAACACATGTAGCATAATCGGGTCTGGCAGTACCCTCCATAAGCCCAGGAATGCTGTTGAACTGTCTACGGACTTCCTCAACCATCTCCAGAGCTGCTCTACCAACACTCTTCATGGTCATGGCTGAGAACCAGTAAGGTAGCATTGCACCAACAATCAATCCAATGAAAACTTTTGGGGTGAGAACATCCACCATCGAGATTGCTGCTCTACTCACAAAGGCACCAAAGAGTGCAAGGGACACCAAGGCAGCAGAACCAATGGCAAATCCCTAATGGAAGAAAGAAAAAAAATATGATTTTAGATTTTAGATTTATAAACCATATCGAAGGATAGGTAAAAATATAATTCATGTTTAAACAACTTGAGATTTACTTAGAATTATTAGGCATAATGAATGGATGGAAATTATTGGCATAATGGATGGATGGAAATTATTACAGATGTTAAGTGCAAATATGATAATTAATAACTTATGGGATCAGTTCTTAAAGAAGCTTTTAAATCCAACAACCTGAAGCATCATTTGAGGCTGAAAGCATGATGTTAAAAGCACAATGGCGCCTAATATGAAAAAACTACATCCAAATGTCTGACTATTACACAGGGATAATAGAAAGTAAATGAAACAATAAGAAAATAACTATAAAGCTAATAGTACCTTTCCAATGGCTGCTGTTGTGTTTCCTGCAGCATCCAGTGCATCAGTTCTCTCACGGACCCTGTGGCTCATACCAGCCATCTCAGCAATGCCTCCAGCATTGTCACTGATAGGACCATAGGCATCAATTGCCAGCCCAGTAGCAATAGTGCTCAGCATGCCAAGCGCAGCAACAGCAATGCCATACATGGCAGCAATGCTAAAGCTAACATAAATGCTTAAAGCAATAGCAAAAATTGGGATGATCACAGATTTGTATCCCAAAGCAAGCCCAAAGATAACATTAGTGGCAGCACCAGTTCGGCATGAGTCAGCTACATCTTGCACAGGGCTGTAAAAAATATGGTGTGAGAACTTATCAATCACAACTAGACACGATATTCAGGATGGATATAGAAGCATGATTTTCTTACCTGTATGCATTGCTTGTGTAGTATTCAGTGACAAAACCAATAACCAGGCCAGCCCATAGTCCAATTGCAACACAGAAGAACAGCTCCCTAGCAATTAGATCAGAGTAGGTAAGTGATGCTTCAGAGTCTACAACCATGGATGATTAAGTATATATTACATACCAGTTCTTTACTAGCTTTTGCTCACCAAAATTGAAGATTGTGAAGGAAGATGGGAGAGCTATCCAGCTAACAATTCCAATTCCAATGGTCATGAGTGCAGTGGAAATTATGAGCTGCTTTTTAAGTGCAGGCTCAATCTCTTTCACTGCCTTTATTTCAAAAAAATCCGTGGCAAAAAGTGTAGTTATCAAGCAAACAATGATGCCCATGGAACTAATGAGTAGAGGATAGCACATCGCAGTCAGATCATGGTTAATTCCAAAAGAAGAAATGGATGCAACAACCAGAGCAGCACAAGAAGATTCTGCATATGAACCAAAAAGATCAGATCCCATTCCAGCAATATCTCCAACATTATCTCCGACATTGTCTGCAATCACCTGCAGTTTAAAACTAGTGGATTAATTAGGGCAATACAAAGTGTTCACTAGCTTAGAGGATCTAGAGCATTACTTAATTAGATTGCATTACCAACAAATGACTGGCAGCTAATGATGTACTGAGAATTGATTCCTATTTAACACAACTTACAGCTGGGTTTCTAGGGTCATCTTCAGGAATGTTCCTCTCAACTTTTCCAACCAGATCAGCACCAACATCAGCTGCTTTTGTGTAGATACCACCACCTACTCGTCCAAAAAGAGCCATGGAAGACCCACCAAGACCATAACCAGTAATGGCTTCAAAAAGACCTTCCCAGTCATCGCCATAATACAATTTGAATAAATTGATCACAATGTAAAGCACCAGGAGGCCATTCGAGGCCAGCAAAAAACCCATAACTGCACCAGACCTAAATGCAACAATAAATGCCTTGCCAACACCCTTTCTTGCTTCTAAAGTTGTTCTTGCATTGGCATATGTTGCAATTTTCATCCCAAGAAAACCAGATACCACGGAGGTGATAGCACCAAGTATGAATGATACTGTACTAAAGACAGCATTTGCAAGTGCTGGTTTGCAGTACTTATCCTTGCTATAAGTACATGGCTGGCTTTTGGTGCTAAAGCCTTCCACAGAACCAAGAAAGAGAAAGATCAGGACTGCAAAAAGAGCCATGAAAATTCCAACATACTGGTATTCAGTGAAGAGGAAGGACGTTGCTCCTGTTCAAAAGTAAAGAAAATGTCAGATTTGTATTTGACAAGTACAACATCAGCAAACATTCACGCTTACTCTTAGCCCATAAATAAATAAAGTGAGTGAAAATAAATTATGATAAATGTAATATTGAGAACAGGGCAACTGAGTAATCTGACATTCAAATATGCATATGCAGTTCTAAGTTGAGATAACAGGTTATAGGCAATAACTAAATCTAAAGTTAATGTCACAATATAAATGCAAATAATCACAAAAATCATTAAAACAGAGTTAAATGCCACCCATCAAGAGAAAATATGTCTAGTATGTTAATGTTTTCAAGAAATTGGCAATTTGTCATAGCAATACTAAATTTATGGATCAAATAATATGTCCAAGTTAGGCTTTAGACACTCATGTCTTGCATGTTTTTGGTACATCTATACTGACTCAAACAGCACTTGAACTGGGTGATAAGATCATTGCTTACAAACAAAGAAACCAGTTCAAAGATCCATTATAAAGATAGATACACATCTCATTGAAGACTAGGCAGCAGATTACTGTTTCAGATACCATGATAACAACTAACAAGAAAAGAGAAAAATGTCTAGATCTCTTTCTGCATTATTAATAAATTTACTTAACCATTATACTTCAGGAACTAAGAATATTATATGTCGTTTCAGATTCATTATATGTTTTACTATACAAAGTGACATATAACAAAGAATCTAAGAATGTTAGAAATGGAAATGCTAACATGACTACTACTGACAATCCCATATAGATTCTACCCTTACAATTATATTTTAGGAATATCAATTTCTCTATTTCTTAATTTCTCCACAGTTCGTATATTAGTAATTTGACAAAATTTGACTATCGGGGATACATCAGATTACCAACAACATCAAACAAATAAGCAGTCATTGCTTGAAATTGGTAAAAACGACTAATGTATCCATTTAATTTTTTCACTGTAATTTAACTTTCCATCCATCTAAAAATGCTAAAGCAGCCTTTCCATGAGTCAACAAGAAGACTTGCCGTATCAGAACGGAGGAGTAATTTCTGAGAACCAAACACAACATACTTGTCACTGCAAACAGTTACTTGTGTAGAGAAAATTAAATAGCCGCAGTAAAAGCAGTATCGCCTCAAATACTACATACAAGAAATGACGTGGAAAGGTGTGATCATAACTAGGATAGCTATACATGACTACATCTTCATTATACTTATCAAAAAGAACGAGGGACGGAGTCACTGCATCACTACTTCAGTATGGTAATCGGACATGAGAATTGAGAAATATAACCTCAGAAAAAGAATATACGGACATTAATAATACGAAAAGCAATACCCATTCCAACTCTCAAAAAGACACCATTTTTATAGATTAAATAAATGTAAAAAGAAAATTGCAAGTTCTTAAATCGGAAGAAACGAGGAAGAAAAAAGCAAGTCAATTAAATAATTCAACTAGTCCGCGTTTCGTTAACTCGTTATAAAGTATTAAAAGTAACATTCACCAGTTCAAGATAGAGAGGAAAAATACAATAAAAAATCTCAATTTGTTCTTTAATTCTACTAAAAAACTTTTTTTCCTCAAAAAATTGATTTTTCCTTATTCTCTCAAGTCACAAAGATGTTATTGATAGATGAAACTTGATACGTCGGATCTGGAAAGAGCAGTATAAACTAGAAACACAGCAGCTTAGATATTTTTTCTAGAACAAAGATGAACCTTCGGAGATGGCGCTCTGGATCTCAGCGCACTTCAGCACCACGTTGTGATCATTGAGCCCCTCCTCCTCCTCGATGAGGTAGTCACCGTAGCCATTCTTCTTGCTGCTCGCGGCCGCCGGCGTCCTCTCCGGCGAGAGCTTCACGGCAGACACCAGCACCCACTGGACCAGCGCGAAAGCGATCCCAACGACGGCGGACAGTGGGATCAAGATCTCCGTGAACAAGTCTGACAGTATCGCCGCCCCCATTGGCGGTTACCTACCACGAGAAATGAGGCAGCGGCAAGGGCGGTGGTGGGGGAAGACAACCGAGGGTTTTAAGGGAAGACGGTGCCTCTTCGATGCCCGGCTCTAACTTCTGGCTACTCTTATATAGAGAGTAAGAAGAAGACGCCAAAAAATATTAACTTCATAATTATAGTAAATTGGAGGGGGTTGGTATGAAAAACCCGACGTATTTTTCCATTGCGCTCCACAACATCTTTATAAATTGCTTCTTAATTACTTAGTTAATATTAACCAACCATCACTTAACATATACCCCGTTATAGCCATTAGCCGATGCAAACGATCAGGCCCCCTACACCGTTACAATTTATAACGGCGTTATTTTTAAGTGATGCGGCTTTAGTGGTCATCTTTAGAATATCAACATTATAAAGGGGGTATATGTGCAAAGGGGATAAAGTTATTCTCTCGTCGTCTTACTCGTCACTCGTTTCGTACCGGAGACGTTTGGTCCCATGCGAACGCCACGCGCCAACCATGGTAACTTTTTATGCGCAGCATTTTGGTTGGTAGGAATCCTTTTTTATGGAGGGGAACAAAAGAAATCTAGGCCGTCGGATCCCCGGATCAGGAAGGTAACGAGAAACGGACCGCGATGCTGAGGGGAGAGGGGCGCGGGCAATGCAGAAGAGCCGTCCATTTGGCGTCGGGTGGCGTGCGGCCTTTTTCCCGGAAACGGATAACGCTTGCTTGGTGTTGTCGGAGAACCGTCGCGCGTGTCGAGGAAGGAAATAACGCAGTGCTTTTTTCCGGTTCTCGTACGCCTTGATTCGCTACCCGCATCCTTCACCACTTTCGAGGCGGGAGCGGTGGTCCCACTTCATTAATAAAAGGTAAACGAGCAGGTAAAAAGATCGCGTAAACGTTGTTATTACCTTAATTTATTTGTCTACCTAAATTCTGTGTGAATTTAGTTTGTTTTTCGAATCAAATATGCTATTTTTTTGAACGGATAATAATCTCCCAACTCGAGCTGGAAATGAGTCACGCATTTGATCGCATTAATAGCTCAAATTGATGATTAAGTATTTCATCGGATAAAGTGAGATGTATTTGAAGACGCAACAATTCTTGACTACTTAATTTGGTCTGTGCATTAGTCAATTACGGTTACACTGACCGGATGAAGATTGAATTTAATTTTAGTTCGATCATTTTCAATATACCCCCCCAATTGAGCAATTAATTATTGAATGACACGTTGTTGAGATATTAAATTAATTAGGAAAATTTCAGTTTAGCCCCTAAATTTTCACCGAGTATCAAATTAGTCATGGAAATTAAAAATAATAATTCAATGTAGTCCCTCATTGAATCACATTAATTTGAAACAAAGCTACATGTGGCATAAGTACGAAGGATAGATTATAGATATATTTAATCTCATCCATTTATTGTCAATGCACAGGTGAATAACATGTGAAAAATTGTTTTAGATTTGATATAATCCAGAGGGAAAAATAAATCTATTTATCAAATTCAATGGATCAAAAAAGAATTTTGTTAATTTTACTATGTTTACACGAGTAGGATTATTTTGGCCGGTCAGGAGATAACGATTAGTTCCAAGCTTCAAGAGCAAGAACAGTCAAAGTCAAATATTGGAGACGAATTTAAATAATTGCAAGTCAACTTTGTACTTGAATTAAGCCAGACATACGTAGGAGCTGATTAGGAGATCAAGTTAAGATTATTTAAATGGATTTTTCTACTTAATTATCGTAAACAGATTAATTAATAACATGTTACAAAACTAAATATTATTTTCCTTTTTTTGATAAAAGCATATGCCTTCTAGATGGTATATATTTGAGTCAATTCAAACTTTTTGGTTTTCTTAAAAACTGCATGATATGTATATTTTTAAATTAAAAGTTTAAATATATTCAAATATTTATAAATTTATTTTAGTTTTGTCAAAAATTACCACCACTCACACCTTATTTGGCAAATTAATAGTTGAGACTTTTATTAATATGAAATGAAATAAAATTAACTAAGGTGGTTCAGTCTAATATGGAAATCGATTTGATCTAATTGATGTAATACATGAGAATACATAAACTAAAGTCAAGGATATGTGACAATTAGGATTCATTAACTTGTATAATTTCGATGATTACATAAATATTTTAATTAATTTACCAAAACATGTGAAAAAATAATCATAATATCTAATTGCATAACTCTTATTAATTGGAGTAGTTATATCACCCTAATCTAAAATTATATGAACTGATTCTATCTTTGATTATATAACTTTATTTAAATTTTATTTAAAGGCAAATTACTTGTGCACTCTTTCTGCTTTGACTAAATAAGTATATACCTACTATACTATAAATATACACCTTTTAGTTCAATATGCATAATTTTTAAATGGAGAAAAGTTAGCAACATTTACTCTTTCACTGTATAATATACTTATAGATCACTTTAAAATGTGATTAATTTTTTTATTCTTAAACTAAATATATAACTCATAATTAATTTTATTACATTTTCCCCCATTTTCTCACCATTAGGAGTATATATATAATTATGGGTTAAAGTAAACAAATCAATCAGATAATTGGGCCATTTGAGTACTGAATCAAATTCAATTTGATTCAATCAACCATGCCTAATTATTAGGTAATTAATTTTTTTTAGAGTGCCTTGTAATTAGACAAGCCAACAAGTGTATGCCACTGAGTAATAATAAAAGAACTTAATGTCCAATTACAACATATTTAGGATGCATATCACATGCAATCCTGTTAGCCTTCCCTAAGAAAATGACACATTTTTTTGTCCTGCCTATTGATGAGCTCTTGAAATCTGCTTAATTTAATCATATTTATAGTTTGGTAGACAAAATTGCATGGGCTGGCAAAGGTTGGTGGGAAATTTTTAGGAATAGATTCCTTTTTACTAGTTTTGAGGCATATTAGCCACTCTATTTAAAGTGATGTTTTATTTTAATATAGCCCTCATTTAAAAATCCAAGAATTTTGTTTTAAAAGTTAAATTGGACTTTAGTTGTTTTTAAAATAGTTCTTAATTATGTTATAATAATTGTACTTCAGGAATATTATTAGGATTTAGATACCAGCTAATTCAACATAAAAAAGATCAAGCCACGTAAACTTATTATTCGAATTTCATTAAAATAATTTGAAAAAAAAAGTTTTCACCAAAATAAAAACCAAAATTTTCAATGTACCTTAAATATCTTCTTATGTTATTTCAATAAAATAAAATGTTAGATAATATTTTCTCTCATCCTTTGCCTCCGCTGGTCCCTTGAGAGCCCATCATTGCTATTGAAATTTCGATCTCTTCTCATGTCTTCTCTTTTTGTTCCCCGTCGTTGCGGGTGCATTAAGGACTTTTGAAACGATTAGAACATCCCAAACTCTTATTGTCTCCTCTCTAATTTCTTGCTAATGTTAGTGTCTTGCGAGTGCATCGTCACTATCGATCTTGACTTGTATTACTTTGCCTTTAGTGAATCATTTTTTCTTAAGAACTTTTTGAACAACTAAAACATCACCCATTCTCTTATCTCCCCCAAGCAAGGTCTTGAGCTTAGTATTGAGAATCTATAAAGGCTAGGAAGGAGCCGGAAAGGGATCGAGAGTAGGTTAAAAAAGAGTGTCCAATATCCTATTTCACTAAAAAAAAATTTGAATCTTTATTTCATTGTAGATTTGGCTGATCAGAAAATGATTATAAGGAGGAGGAAAAGATGTAGACACTAGACAACCACAAATGACCAACATTGGCGCTGGATACAAAACAAAAATATTTTTCTGTTTAGTATATTATTTCACTAAAATAAAATATTAATATTTTGTTTTATTAATATAACATATGAGGGCATTTAGGGTACACTAAAAAAGTTATTTTCAATTTTGGTCATTTACCGAAAAAAAAATCAGATGACAAAGATCTTTTGGCTTCATTAACAAGATTCTAATGGATTGCCTAAAGAGTGGAGTGTCAAGCAATCATGCATTAATTATGCCCAATAACCTCCTCCATATGCTATTAATTTGATCCTTAATTGTTATTATTATCTTAATTTATTTTTGATACTTTTTTATGCTGCAATTAATAAGAAGTTGGACATGGTTATAATAAAATTAGACGGCAAAACTCTAATAGATTGTATCAATAAATGTACAGCTCCTCGACGAATTCATTCATTGCATAACATTCATCTTCTGCTAAAAAAAATATTCTACTGTATCAATTATTTATGTTTCTTGATTAGCAAATGAAGCTGCTCATTGGGCAGCAAAGAAAACTCGAATGTGCAAAGAGTCCAACATTTGGACTTCTATTCATCCACCTGAGTTGAATGTAATCCTCAACGCTTAATGTATTGTTTATGGTATATAAGTGCCTAATAAATTTTTTTTATTTTCTGCAAAAGAAATTATTTACCGAAGTTAACCTGTACAATCATTTTAATCACATTAATATAAATAAATCACTTTGAGTGAGTTATTGTTTATCAATTTGTCTATTTGTATCTAACAATAATACAATTACTAGTTGTATAATATTTTTTAGCAAAAGTATATGACTTTCGACAGTACTAAATCACAAGTTATAACGAGATAAAAGTAGTGCCAAATTATAAGATTTGGTGGACAAAATTGCATGGGCTGGCAAAGGTGGTGGGAAATGTGTGGGCAACCAAACAAACTATAATAAGAAGATCCCATGGCATGTGATGTGATGTTTCCAAATGAATTATTAGGTTTTTGCATCTATTCTGATACTCAATTCATGCAGATGTCCCATTCTAAATTTATGATGACCAAAAGCTTATTCTTACTCTCTGAATTCTCCTTTTGTTCATTTGAATTTGCATGCATGCATGTGGGATAGAGATTGCCCAACTATCAATATATCATGATTTAAGGAACGAGGGATGTTGCCTCCCCCACATGATCACTTCCCCTATGCATATCTTTCACACAAGACAAACCTTTTTTTTTTATATACAATTAATTTTGTTCATTCCTGGACTAAATGAAAGATTTGTGTGTGTGTGTGTGGAAATATAAAATGTTCAACGGTTGCAATTAATTGATAATTATATCATAACATAATCTATATTATTCAAATGAACTAATAATCATGATAGATAATCATACTAGGATTTAAATCTTAGATTTCTGAAAAATATACAAGAGATTATCATCAACTATGCTATTCAGTGAACTAATAATCTGACATGAAACCTTCCTCTCAGACAATCATATTAATTTTAATTAATAGTTTGGGCCACATGTAGGAAATTGATGATTATGCATATTGGATTTCGAAAGGTTATTTATCCTTATAATTTTAAAACTTCATATATAATTGGGTAAATAGTTTAAAAATTCACACAAATTCACAAAAAATAAATATTTACTATTTTTTTTATTTTCAGCCTATAAATTCACATAGTTTGCATCTGTCATTTCATCTACCAATTCGTCAAGGGCATTGTCGAATTTACTGACGTGGAATAAAACGATGCTCGCGTGCTGTCGGATTCATACGTGAAAGAAAAATTGGTAAATTTTAAATTTGTATGAAACTATGTGAATATCTAGGCTATTTATCCATTTTTAAAATTTATTATATAATTTATTATTGTAATTAAACACTTTGAAGATGAACTAAAAATGCGCAATGATGCCCGAAAAATGTGCAGTTAATTTAGAAAATAGCTTTTAAAAAATCTTGGTTCCAAAAAACCTGATAGCACTAAAAACAGAGTTAAAATGAGCTCAAAAAAATTCTAAAAAAATATCGGATTCAAAAAATCATAATGAAGAGTAGAATGTTTAAGGGACATGGTGAGTTTTTTAAAAATTTATTATATAGTATTTTTTTGTAATTAAACACTTTTTATAATTAATTGCATATTTTTCAAGTACGTCAGTTGCATATTTTTAGTTCATCTAAAAAATAATATAAATATCCTAAAAAATTACATAGTTTCATAAAATTTTAAGATTTATCAATTTTTTCTTTCATGTATGAATTCGTCAGTCACGCGAGCACTATTTTCTTCCACGTCAGTAAATTTGACGAGGCTATTGTCGGATTGATAGATGGAATAACATATGCAAACCATGTGAGTTTACAGACAAAAATAAAAAAATTGATAGATCATAAATTTTTATGAAATTATATGAGTTTCTATACTATTAATTTTTAGATTTGAGATTACTACATTTTACTATTTCGGGAATGCTCTGCCTAATTTAGGCGAGCTATTCATATAAAGTGAGGAATTCATATGCTTCAATTTGGGCGAGTCTTCTTGCTCTTAGCAATTGTGTTTGCAAGCATATATCCGCTCTAATTTTTGTGCCGTAATATATACTTAAAAAAAAAGAAGAAGATAATTTTTACGTGTTTTACTTTTCTTGCACATATTTGCATCAATTTATAACTAATCACCGATATGTTTCGAGATCCCACTGGAGAAAATCATAAATTAATAATAATATATACAAGCTAAAGCAACGGTGTAAGAAACGCGATGTCTCCATCGGTAAATAGCGAGAAATGTGCAAATCTAATGCGGTGACCGTCATTTATTTGACGTTCCATGTTGGTGAATAATTAACAGGACGGCGTTATTAGTATACAATGATAATAAATTATGCGGCACTTTCAAGAAATTACACGGACAGAAAACGCGTGTAGAAATTGGCATCACGCATTACATCACTTCGATGCCAACCAACCGTGCATGTTTCGACTTTCAATTTGATGGTTGCCGGTCTCAATCAAAAAAATATGGCCTTTGATTTCTCCTCAATTTAGGTTAAGGGAGGATGATGGAGTGGGGCAGAGGAGCATTAGCAATGGTGTCTTGCCTTGTTTACATTTGTCCAAATAATTGGATAGATTTTAGGTCCGAGAATAAAATTGATGTGTTGCGTTTATTAAATAAATAGACACAAATGAAATACGAATGAATTCTTGTTTTATTCCGTGCATGTGGTGCTGCTTTTCTTTTACTTCATTCGCAAACATCTTCATCAATCATTCGCCATCTCACGTCTGTTTGGTAAGTGTACTGTCAGTTTATAATCGTCTGACGTGTCTCTTATGGCGAGATGATATCAGCTCGCTCTTGTTTTCCCAGGGCTATTAGGTCTCCGGAATAGGGATAAAAATTTGAATCAATTAATCTAATCATAAAATTAAATTATAAATAATAATTTTGCAATTCAATTTTGATTAATAAATTTTAAAAACTGCTTAAATTCAATTCAGTTTTAATTACCGACTCGTGAATAATCGAAGCCGATTATATATATATATATATAATATACTATTATTATTATTATTGTATATTAATAACCAATAACCAATCACCTCCTCACGAATAACCAACAATCAATTATATATTAGTAATATATAATCTTATAATATATATTAATAAAGTATATCTATTTATATAATTGATTATCCGTTTAGTTTTCAAATACCGCATAATTGCATTTATTTGAATCGATTAGATTGGTTCGATTAACCGGCGAATATTAAGCAGTTGGATAAAATCAAGCAATTTTAAAAACCAGCCCTAAAGATCACATGCAAAAGAGTAGAATAAGTTTCTACTCCACATTGCTTGCCACTACAAGCAGCTTAGTTTATTGTTCGTTCTGTGATTCTGTAGATACATAAACTGAGAAAGTAAATTAGAAATTACAAAAAAACAAAGTAAACACCACTTTGAAGTGCAATTTCCAACACTTCAATCTAACAAAAACCAGATAAAAAATGGAATCAAATAGAAGGTCCCTAACAACCTTTTATAAGAGCAAACACATTCGCCCATCTAACATCCATAATTTAAGATCAAACTGTACATTTTTATTTCGTGTTGTTTTTATCAGAGCCCAAGATGTCCAAAAAGAAATGCTCAACCATAGAAGAGTAGAGCTTCTATCGTAAAAACTAAAAACCATACACTGATAAGGTCAAAATAGTGGAAATTCTCACTGAGCCATTTGCTTTGTCATGATCACCTTTTTACACATGATTGGAGTTCCTTTATGATCTCCTACGACTCCTAGCATAGTCTTTTCTTATCCCCCAAAGCTGTTCTACAGCTTCTCTCATTGCAGGTCGATCTCTCCGGGTGGGAGCAGCACACTGAAAAGCCAAAGCAAATATCTTCTTTATTATCTCGTCTTCCACCAAATCGCGCATCTGGGGATCCAATATTTGCCTCTCATTACCTTCATTATACTTGTTAAAGGCCTGCATCATCAAAATTTCACACTTATCCCCAAGAAAAGTTTCACACTTAACTGAAGAACAAAGAGCCTTAGCATTGATACTATAATACAATTGCATTCCCTATTGGCCTACAGTGAAACAAGGTAATTAAAGATAATTGATGATCTTACCCATCTTACGGTGATCCTCTCATTGGGGCTTCGCTTTATTTCTACAGGACGACGTGCAGATAGAATTTCCAATAGTAATATGCCAAAAGAGTAAACATCACTTCTTGGTGTAAGGCGATATGTCTTCAGGTATTCTGGATCAACATACCCAGCTGTTCCTTTCACCTTGGTTTCAATGTGAGTCTGGTCTGCTTCCATGGGTCCTGTTCTAGCAAAGCCAAAGTCAGCTACCTTTGCTCTGAAGTCTTCGGTCAGCAGAATGTTTGATGACTTGACATCCCGATGGATGATACTCTTCTCTGAAAGTATGATAATCACAAGCAGATTATTAGAACTTAAATGCTTAAAAGCAATTGAAAGGTACAGAAAATATATTCAAACAATTAAAGCTATCAGCAAAAATATGATATCCATAAATGAACTTTGACAAGAAAAGGTCAGACTTAAGCATCATTTGAACATGCAGTTTCCGTCAGTTGAGCTCTTTAACTTTAGCATCTCTAGATATTCAAGCGCCATCATATCTTTTTTGCTATTTCAAAATTAATTTCTTAGACTTTCCTCTACGTCTCAGCAGATTAAATCTGGACAGGTCCGTCATTCATCATTTTACCAAACTTGAATTTATTATAATTATTAACTAATGACAAACACAGCCACTTGCCGTTCTAACAAAAGATACAATGTACAAACAAATTCTGAATTCTCAAGGGATTATAGTGTTTACATAATTTACCATCTTTGTATTATATTTACCTGGGAGAGATCCTTATATGTTAATTAGAAATACCATGTCTAAATCTATTTATAAGTCCTTTAGGAGTAGGAATAAATAATCACAAGGAAAGTTACAAATTCATGCTAAACCTGTGAAATTTTTTACTATGAATTGCTTATTTGACCTATGTATGATCAGCTTTTTCAAACGATTTGAACTTTTAAAATTATATATTTAGTGAAAAGTCTGATTTAGGGAAGTTAAGAACTTAAGCTACTAAAACATGAATTTTATCATGCCTTTTATTAATAAATTGCAAATGCTAATATTTTTATCAAGTGCATTGAACTACTCCCCAATATTGGGGTATACATTTAAATCAAGGATTCAAGTAGAATTCAGATATTCCTTTTGACATGTTGGACAGATAAAGACACATAAATACTGGTACGAGCTGGGCATACTTATGGCTTGCTAGGTTGGTAGTAGTAACAGTTCTTTCCCAGATAGTATCGGTTGATAGCATATTGGTTTAGGGGCGGCAAAAATAGGCACGGCACGATAGCACGGCACGAGCACGGCACGATAACTGCGGGCCGGGCCGAAAAAATTGGCCCGATAAGCTTATCGGGCCGGGCCGGCCCGGCCCGATAACATTGCGGGCCGACGCGGGCCGGCTCTTATCGGGCCGGGCCGGCCCGTTTGGCCCGCTAAGCATATATAAAAAAAAGAGAGTCTAAATTAGGGCTTGTTTAGTACTTTAAAATTGAAGGTGAAGTTAATCTATGGAGTTTTTCATGTGAAATATCATATTTGATGCTTATTTAGTCTCTTAAATATTTTAAATTATTTTTTAATAATTTTTTAAGAATTTTTTTAATAAATAAGAGGGCTCGCGGGCCGGGCCGGGCGGCCCGCAAACTATTGCGGGCCGGGCCGGGCCGGGAATTTCCGGCCCACTGAGTTAGCGGGCCGGGCCGGGCCGGCACGCCACCTTATCGTGCCGGGCCGGCCCGGCCCGTTAACTGCGGGCCGGCCCGTTTTGCCACCCCTATATTGGTTGGGACTATATGAATGAAAATTTGATCTAAATATAAAAAAGAAAGCACACAAAAGGTGTCATATTTATCTATGTTCTATTACCATTTGCAAGAAGCTTCCAACCACTTGCTTAGATTTGCTGACTATGACAGTTACCCATCTTTACACTGCCACGTACCACTCCAAATTTGCCAAAAACCATCAGCAAGTCTCCCTAGAGATCAACAAAAAAGTTCCGTTTTTCCCATCCTCTCCTTTTATCTCACCAATCAGAGCCATCAGTCCATGCCATCAGTATGGACTGATGGCTATGTAACAGCAACCACAATGACATGCTGACTGAAATTTTATGGTATACTAGCTGTAGTATCCGCGCTTTGCACGGTTAACTTGTAATTTTAAAAGTAAAACAAATTAAAATTGAATGCTATATTTTAATATATGTTTATATACAAATAGAATAATTTATAAAAAAATATATGATATTTTTCATATTTTGTAATATAAATATAATTTAAAATTATATAAATTTAAATTTAGAATTAATTTTTATAATTTTAGAAAATGGTTATTTAAAATTTCAACCGTAAATTAATTTACAATTTAAATTGTAAATTAAATTTTATCTATAATTTAATATTCTTAATAATTTAAATAAAAAATTTAGAATTAAATAATTGTATACCTAGATTTTTCAAGAATAAGTTTCTATATTATTAATATTTTACAAAAAAGTTTGAAATTGAAATTTGTATTTTTAATATATTATTATATATAAATAGAATAGTCTATGGATTTTTTTTATATTTTCACATTTTGTAACATAATTTTAATTTGAAATTATATAAATTTAAATTTAAAACTGTTCACCGGGCGCAGGTGTCCCTACGGCTACCTTGTTACGAACGATGAAGAGAGGAATTCCACTCCTAAGAAAGAGATCACGCGTACAACTTCGTCGAGACTACTTAATATAAAGTCAGTGCGCGTTGATGAATGTGGAACGTCTTCTATAAGCCGAGGGCATGAACTTACTCGGGTCAATCAAGTTTAGACTCCACCATCGCACTACGAAAGTACGGGTTGATTGAGCAGAGTTGGTCAGAGCTTCACTTCGGGTAAGCGTCTTATGGCCGGCATGCTGGACCCTTCAAACATAGGAAGACCCTAGCCGGCGGGTCTTCGTGCAAGGCCTCGAAAGCCTGTTCGAGACAAATCCGCTAAGAGACTCAAGCAAGTGTTGGATTTAAGGTGTTAAAGATTACAAATTGACTTATTATACTCCTGACTACGAAGTCAAAGATACTGATATCTTGGCAACAAGTATGGTCGTCCCCTATTGCGATGTACTATTAAACCAAAATTGGGATTATCTGCAAAAAACTACGGTAGAGCGGTTTATGAATGTCTACGTGGTGGACTTGATTTTACCAAAGATGATGAAAACGTGAACTCAACCATTTATGCGTTGGAGAGACCGTTTCTTATTTTGTGCCGAAGCAATTTATAAAGCGCAGGCCGAAACAGGTGAAATCAAAGGACATTACTTGAATGCTACTGTGGGTACATGTGAAGAAATGATTAAAAGGGCTGTATTTGCCAGAGAATTAGGAGTTCCTATCATAATGCATGACTACTTAACAGGTGGATTCACTGCAAATACTAGCTTGGCTCATTATTGCCGTGACAACGGCCTACTTCTTCACATCCATCGTGCAATGCATCCAGTTATTGATAGACAGAAAAATAATGGTATGCATTTCCGTGTACTAGCTAAAGCATTACGTATGTCTGGTGGAGATCATATTCACTCTGGTACAATAGTAGGTATACTGGAAGGGGAGCGTGAGATGACTTTAGGTTTCCTTGATTTATTCAATTAAAAATTTATAAGTATAGATAATTAATTCAAAAATAAGAAATATAAAAAGATTTATTTTTTTCAAAAACAAAGGAAAAATGATATTTCATAAATACAAAAGTAATATAAAAAATAATTATATACATTAAAAAAATTAATTTATATAGATTCAATAACAAAAAATACAAAAATACAAAAATAATAATATTTTTATGGATAAAATCAAATATAATATAAATATAAGATAACAAAATGAAAAAAATAAAAAATAAAAAATTTAAATTATTCTAAGCTACGTAATTTTTTTTGGTTTCGAAATACTATTTTTCATTAACAAGCCCCAAAAAACAATATTTCAAAAACCAAAAACTAATATAAAAAACTTTAATAAATAAAAAATATTTACAATTATTATTCAAAAATAATAAATACAAAATTTAAAATATCAAATAGGTGCATATAGAGAAAATAAGTGGGGTAAAAAATTTTATTCCAAATTTAAGTGGGATAATAATTTGGGAGGAAAAAATTTAGGTGGGGAAAGTGAAAAAATTTTGAGGTGAGGGAGTTTAGGCGGGAATGATATATTACTTATATATATATATAAAAGAAATTTGAAATTATTTAATTTTTTTTTCAATAATAAATCAAAAATAATATTTCATAAACACAAAAGTAATATAAAAAATAATTATATACATTAAAAAAATTAATTTGTATGAATTTCAATGATCAAAAAATTTAAAAATGCGCAAAAATAATAAGATTTTTATGGATAAAAATCAAATATAATATAAGTATAAGATAATAAGTTGAAAAAAATAAAAAATAAGATATTTAAATTATTCTAAACTGCATAAATTTTTTGGATTATGAAATACTATTTTTCAATAACAAACCCAAAAATATAATATTTCAAAACCCAAAAACTAATATAAAAAACTTCAATAAATAAAAAATATTTACAATTATTATTCAAAAAATAATAAATACAAAATTAAAAATATCAAAATAGGTGCATATAGAGAAAATAAGTGGTGTAAAATTTTCTATTACGAATTTAAGTGAGGTAAAAATTTAGGTAAGGAAAGTGGGAGAAGTTTGAGGGGAAAGGTAAAAATATAAATATAAATGAGGTAAAAATAAAGGTGAAAATTTGAAGGAGTTGAGGGAGTTTAGGCGGGAAAGAGTCGTTTCTTGTTTATATATATATATATATATATATATATATATATATATATTCTTTATTTGGGGAATAGTGAAATGTTTGTTCCAATAATTAATCATATTGTATATGGCATATTTTTAACCATCCTCATATCCAACGTTGTTGGGAGCATTGTCGGATGGCCCTTTTATTCCTAATCCTATGTATGTCATGACTTGTGAAACTTGTTAATAATTTGTGATACTGTGAAAGACAAATGACTGCTACACATATGCTGGTGTTTCTACAACCAGGAATGATGACCATCATTGTATGAGAACTTGGACTACCAACAAGTGGATCCACCATGTTTGAGGTTTTGTACCAACAATCTTATTGGACAATGTTAAGAACCTAATTGTATATTTCTCTATGTACTTTTATGCAAAAATGAATAATAATATATTGGTAGTATAGGGGCTGCCAAAGGCAGCAAGTGATTTTCCCAAACTTCTCATGATATCAGAGCTAAGAAATCCCTAAAAAAAAATTCTCTTTTTTTGCCCAATCACTGTTCATCGCGGAATGTTCACACAGACACTGTTCATCACGCTCTGGTCACCCGACACTGTTCATCGCACGCTGTTCATCATATGCTCGTGTTCTCTCCATCTAATTTTGAGATCCAAAGTTGGGAAAGGTTCTTCCCTAGATTCGTGCTCAGATCCAAAGTTACGGCTTTGAGGAAATCTGCGACAAGACTACGAATCAAAGGGTTTTTGCTTATCACTATGAAAAAAATGAATGGATTTAGAGGGGGACACAGTGGACGCACTCAGAGCTCTTAACCTCAGACACAACCTGTTGTCTCCACCTTTGTTCATGGAGGTACTCCTACTGCATGTCTGACTCATAACTCTGGTGCCCACCCTTGGATTCTAGACTCAGGCGCATCTGATCATATGTCTGGTAACTTTTCCGCTTTCTCTAATTTAGTCACTCCTACCTCATCCACTACTATCACTCTTGCTGATGGGTCCACCTCATCAGTAAAGGGTATTGGTCTAGCCTCGCCTACACCATCCTTACCGCTTAATAATGTTTTTTACATTCCTCAATTTCCCTTGAGTTTACTTTCTATTAGTAAACTCACTCGAGATTTACATTGCTCAGTGACATTTACCTCTGACTCTGTTATTATTCAGGATTCTCGGATTGGTAAGGTGATTGGCACAGGGCATGAGTCTCGGGGTTTGTACCAACTGGTGATGTCATTCTCTGCCTTGGTGGTTGATTCGTCTCCTCTTTAAGATGCATAGCCGGTTGGGGCATCCTCACCTGCAGAATCTAAAGAAGATGTGTCCTAGTCTTTCTTCACTTTCGAGTCTTGAGTGTTAATCGTGTCAACTTGGTAAACATTCCCGGTCTTCTTTTCCAAGTAGCGTTAATAAACGTGCTTTATCACCTTTTTCCCTTGTCCATGACTTCATTCTGATGTTTGGGGTCCTAGTCGTATCTCTTCTAAACTAGGGTTCAAATATTTTGTCACTTTCATAAATGATTACTCTCGTATGACTTGGTTATTCTTGATGAAGGATCGATCTGAGCTCTTTCACATTTTCTCTACATTCTATGCTGAAATAAAAACTCAATTTGATGTCTCCATTCGCATGTTACGAAGTGATAATGCAAAGGAATATTTCTCTACTACCTTTCAGTCTTTCTTTTCCCCTCATGGTCTTCTCCATCAATCTTCATGTCCTCATACACCACAGCAGAATGGTGTTGCAGAACGAAAAAATCGTCATCTTGTAGAAACGGCACGTACTCTCCTATTGCATATGAATGTACCGTTGAGATACTGGGATGATGTCATTCTCACATCTTGTTACCTTATTAATAGGATGCCCTCCTCTGTTCATCACAAAATTCCCTTCACTGTTATCTTTCCACATGACCCTATATATAATTTTCCACCACGTGTGTTTGGGTGTACCTCTTTTGTCCATCAACTTTCTCCCATGAAGGATAAGTTATCTCCAAAGTCTATTAAATGTGTCTTCCTTGGTTATTCTTGCCTTCAAAAAGGATATCGTTGCTACTCACCCGAGTTGGGTCGTGCTTTTGTCTCAACAGATGTTACCTTCTTTGAGACCACATCATTCTTTTCGAGTAGTCCACTACACCCGAGTCTGTTGCTGAGGTCTTTCCTATTGCGGTTCCATTATCCACTCTTGAGGACACATCTTCCCGGATGACTAATGATTCGCTGCCACCCCGACGAGAACCCACCAAGTTCTTTACTCGACGTGTTCTTGCTGAGACATCGCCAGCTTCCCCGCCTGACTCCGTTGCTCCCATAGCTGCCTTGCCAGTCTCATATCCTTTTCCACCATCTAACCTTGATCTTCCCATTGCCTTGAGGAAAGGTATTCGTAAGTGTTCTACTTGTCATCCTATCTCTCATTGTGTCTCTTACGATACTTTATCTCCCAGTACTATGCTTTTATCACTTCTCTTTCCACTGTTTCTATCCCTCAGACTGTTTCAGGTGCCTTATCTGATCCGGGGTGGCGCCAAGCCATGGTTGATGAGATGACAGCATTACATTCTAGTGACACGTGCGAGCTTGTTCCTCTTCCCTTGGGAAAATCCATTGTAGGATGCAAGTGGGTGTTCAATATTAAAACAGCTCCGGATGGATCTATTGATAGGCTCAAGGCTCGTTTGGTAGCCAAGGGATATACACAGCGATATGGAGTGGATTATTTGGATACATTCTCTCCAGTAGCTAAGATTGCCTCTGTTCGTCTTTTTCTCACGCTAGCAACAATTTCTGGTTGGCAACTTCATCAACTTGACATCAAAAATGCCTTTTTACATGGTGATCTTGATGAGGAGGTGTATATGGAGCAACCTCCTGGATTTGTTGCTCAGGGGGAGTCCACATTAGTCTACAAACTAAAGAAGTCTCTTTATGGTCTGAAGCAGTCTCCACGTGCCTGGTTTAGCAAGTTTAGCTCCGCTATCACTCAGTTTGGTATGATGAGATGCACCTCCGATCATTCAATCTTCTTTTGCACCTCTCCTTCTGAAAAGCGAGTGCTCCTCATTGTTTATGTAGATGACATTATTATAATCGGAGATGATACATATGGGATACAAAAATTAAAGTCTTATTTACATCAGCAATTTCAGACCAATGACTTAGGTGATTTGAAATACTTCCTTGGTATTGAAGTAGCTCGATTAGGGGGAGCAATCTATATTTCTCAAAGGAAGTATGTACTTGATATGCTATAGGAGGCAGGTATGTTGGGATCTCGACCAATTGACACTCCTATGGAGCCAAATATAAAGCTATTACCGAAGCAAGGTAAATCCTTCGCTGATCCGGGTCCATATCGTAGAATGATAGGCAAGTTAAACTATCTTACAGTCACGAGACCTGATATCTCTTTCATTGTTAGTGTACTCAGTCAATTCATTGAGTCACCCTATGAGGGACATTGGGAAGCTGCATTGAGGGTCCTTCGTTATCTCAAGAAAGCTCTAGGAAAGAGACTCTTATACTGTGACAGGAGTCACCTGCAGGTGATAGGCTATTCTGATGCGGATTGGGCAGGTTCACCTATTGATCGCCGATCTACTTCGGGATATTGTGTGATGCTTAGCGGTAACTTGATATCATGGAAAAGCAAGAATACAGGGCTATGGCTCTTGTGACTATGGCCCTCTTGTGACTTGTGAATTGATATGGCTAAAGCAGTTAATGGGAGAACTCGAAATCATCCATAAAGAACCAACGAAGCTGCTTTGTGATAATCAGGCTGCTTTGCATATTGCCTCTAATCCGGTTTTTCATGAAAGAACAAAACACATAGAAATTGATTGTCACTTTAACAGAGAGAAAGTGCAGTCTAAAGAAATAGTCATATCATTTGTAAGTTCAAATGAACAGTTGGCTGATATACTAACTAAATCTTTAAGAGGTCCTAGAATATTTTATATTTGTAACAAGTTGGGCTTACATGACATATTTGCTCCAACTTGAGGGGGAGTGTTAAGGACCTAATTGTATATATCATTTCTCTATGTACTTTTATGCAAAAATGAATAATAATATATTGGTAGTATGGGGGCTGCCAAAGGCAGCAAGTGATTTCCCCAAACTTCGCAGACAAAATACTTGCTGATTAATATGGTGTAATACATCTCCATACAACAATAGAGAAGAAAAAAAAGAGTGTCAAGACTGGATAGTCAGGCAGCAATATACTTGTATTATAATAAATTGATATGTGCGGCTGTTACTACACCACAGTATTTATAACCATTGCAAAATGACCTACATGCCAGTTGGTTGATTTAGCAAGGGACCTACTCTATTCAAATTATGGTTATTGACATAACTAAAATGCTAAATTGTCTAATAAATTCTTCTGCTGATCAGCAAGGAATAATGATGTCATCCAGTTTTGTAGGATTCATAAGATTCGAGACCATCATATGGTTTTAGAATTCAATCGACCTTAATAATATCACAGGATTCCTCTCTTACACACAAAATTGGTGGGAACTGGCAAATTGCTAGTGGCTACCTAAATCCTTGAAAATGCTAATTGCATAACATCCAGTCAGCTCAAATGTCTTTCTTGCCTAGTAAATTTATTAGGGATGTACCATTAAGAAGAAAGTACAGAAACCTTGGAGGAATTAAATAGCCAACACAACACTCACTACCTTTCTGTGAAAACAAAGAATAAAAAAGATAAGGCATAGTTTTCCCAGATGGCCAGCAAAAGTTTACCAATAAACTCTTCTTTAATATGAGAAGTGAAAAAAGACATTGGGTGGAGAATTACCTGCATATAGATGGAGATAAGTCAATCCATGTGCAACTTCAATGGCTATTTCTAGCCGTTGACTGAAATCCAAAATCCTCCCATACTTGCCTGCCAAATTGATATAAACATGAAGTGACTTTAGGCTAATCTATCTATTGTTTACCAATTATGAATATGCATCTTACCATCTAAATGTTCCCTTAAAGTACCATTTGAAACATACTCAGTAATGATAATCCGCTCATTTTCTTTATCAGTATAACCAAGTAATCTGACCAAATTTCTATGCTCAATTTTGGTCAGGAGTTCAACTTCATTTCTAAATTCAGCTTGTAGAGCAGCAATATGTTCCTGTCAAAAATGCCAACTGTAAGAATACAATCATGCTCTCTTCTAAGAATTCCATACTAAATCTTAAACTGTAGCTAAAATAACAATGTTGGCTAATGTTTACTTGCAAATTTTCTGTCAGACATTTGCTGGATAGATGAAGACGAAAAATGTGAATTTGGATGCACGTTCAAGTAAATACAAGATCTAGGAGGAAACAAACACAATGGGGAGAATATAAGTAGAATAAGAGGATGCAAAACTACTGCAAGTGAAATCATAAAAGAATTCCAAATGCATAAAAGAAAAGAAAGGTACATTTTTTGCTCTCACAGTAATTGATAAGTGATGCTTGAAACACATTCATTATAAGAAAATGATAGTCCAGGACTCCAGGTGAAAGTGTTTAAACTTATTATTACATGTTGCACTAGAAACATGTTAAACCAAATTACTGTTTGCATCTTATTTGCCATACAAGTAGTAGTGAGAACATGAAAATCCTCTAAAATTGCTAAAATATCAGGATTTTTTAATATTAATTCACTATAGAAACCATCATGACTTGAAGTACGGCTGCTTGGGGTTAGCTAATAGTTGAAGTACATGGAACATAAAACAAGAGGCTATCTATTAAGAGATTTTAAATCAGTTTTCTGTTGGAAGATCATCCAAAAATTTTCTGATAATCTGCTTACGAAGGTCAGACTTATTGCATTAGCACAATAGTCATATATCCATCATTTACATGTCACTTAATACGCTATGCTGAAAGCTACACCTGATTGCTGATTGGTTGTAAGACTGGGCTCAAAAGATAAGAAGAAATACTTGTTACATGACATCTCCAATTAAATAACATTTCTATACACATAATTATAACATATGTATGGTACATAATGTTATTATGAAACTTCGAACAACATGCATACAAGTATAGGCATCTATGAGTTCTTTACTCATGCACTAATTTTGAATTACCTTCTTTGTTCTCTTTATAGCAATAACCTGACCATCAGGTAGCTCAGCCTTATAGACTGTTGCAAAACCACCTTCTCCAATAACATGTGAAGATGAGAAATTTCGTGTGAGTTTGATGACATCATTGAGGCTGAGATATAATGGCTCGAGTTTACTTGGCTGTGGGGACAATGAAAATCTAGATGGACTAGGAGGTACTCTCAGTGGAGTTCCTGGAATCCTATCTGAATTTGATCTTAGCTCAAAAGAGTCCACTGCAAGAGAGAAAGATATTTGTTAATGGCAGCTTTCAATATGATGATTTGCTCATAGGAAACCATCATTGTTAACATTAATATAAGTAATCTGCACAAACATGTTTTGGTGGCTTCGTGCATGTCAAATATCAGTATGGTTAAGAGCAATTATAAGAGGCACAAAAACCAACAGAAGAAACAGAACCAAATAAAAGGTGGAACAAGACTGATTCACTATAATATGAAAACTTGAATGGTTAATATCTCAAACCTTCACAATGTAGAATTAAAATGACATTCAAAGTATTAACTTAATAAACTATTTTATGCATTTATGTGAGCAGAATAAGAAGTTGCTCCATCATACTAGAGTGATTAAGAACTATTACTATTGTATGACAATCTATAACAATCATTTAGAGGAAAGATAACTCTACAGCAACCAAGCCAGAAAGTGCTAGCGCTTGAGAAATAATTGAAGACATTAGTTGCATTTTAATTCACAAATTTTTTAGTCTGGATTAGTTCAGTGCCATACCATGCGAGAACAAGGGTTTTGTTCCTAGGTGAGGGTGCACTGGTACCATTCACAGTGATGGTTGGTATGAAACCGTGCCAGTCAGAACTTCATACACATTTTCGTCCTCATTATCACTTGCTTTCAACTTCTATACTAGCATTTAACTACTGACAATCTTTTTAGCTAGTTCCTTCATCAAATTTGCTTTATACCTTCTGCAAACAATCTACAACACTTTAAGATCCAAATCCCCATTCACCACGAACTAGTTAAATGGTCAAATATAAAGATGGAGATTTACAATTCTATAATGGTATTGGTGCCAAAACCTAGTCAAACTGGTAGTGTACAAGCTTCAGTTAAGGTATTGGCCAAACAAAATTCTTTCCCAATTCAGTAAACAAAGAATTTCGCCAATTTGAGTACCAAATTTTGTTAATGTTAAAAATATAAATGAATAGATTGAGTCTTTCTAAACAACTTAAGCTTTTGGGAAAATTGGCCATCCAATCAATAACTGGTGTAAGAGTTCCTAATTTTCCGGCTTCTAAGTTTGAATCCCTCTACATTAGTAATTAAGAAACAATATAGGGAAGTCCATCCAATCCGCCTGCCCATAAAGAGGCAATGTTGAAGAATAAAAGTGAATGAATTGAGTCCATTGTAATACCTTAATATTTGAGAAAAATTGGTCACTCAATCAAATTTAACAATAATAACTCATGAACAAAAATATCCTAATGAAAAACCAATCGTACATGAATGTTTACTAATGTACATTACACTCAAAGTACATACTTATAACATATTAATTTTGTGAAAAGTAACTTAATGAAAAACCTTGCTTAATTATCTTACATGAACTTGTACCTCCATTCAGAACAGGAGCCTCGCTAATGTCTCTGCGCTTTGAACGAAAACAAGGACAAATCAAGCTGCAGCACAGCCAGAAAGCTCCTGAAATGGATACCATAACACAATCTGGTGTTGTACTTAAAATTATTGTCCCTCCTTTTGATTTAGCTTATCAATGATGGTAGCATCTGATGATGATTGAAGACTTAAGTTTTCCCTTTCTAATGTTAGCAGGTCCACTACAAAACCAACAATAACAAGTGTAATGTACAAAAGTAATCCGACTATAGATCCAATTAACATAATCTAACAAACAAATATAGCCAAAATCACCTCCAGTGCATTGCTAAGTTTTATATTATTCATAAATCAAGCACATCTCCATGGTTAAGCAACAAAAAGAGTAATTATACACCAAGTAGAAAATGGGCCTAGTTCACGGAAGGACAAGATAATATATGACAATAACAAAGATAATCAAAATAATAACAAAGATCTTGCAACCAAAATACAATCTGTCTTGTTTTCTTCGGAACCCTTTTGCAACCTTGAAATGACTGGATCAATGGTCTACTAAGTACTAACTGAGCACATGACATTTCCTTTTAATTTTTAAAGGGGATATGCATTTATCATCAGAGAAATAGACAACTGTAGTCTAATCCAGCCTGGTTTCCGCAAATAGAAGTTGTAAGATGAACTTTTGCTTTAGTAACATCTATCACTGCCAAGAATGTGTAAGTGTCCTAGATATTAGAAACGTAAAAGTAACACAAGCAAGCATGAACATATCAATTGTGCATTAAGGAGCCTTAACAATCAACTTCATATCTTTTTTTCCTTAAAAAAAAATCGTTCGACCCCGTCCTCTTCCTTACAAAAAGTGAAAGGAGCGAATTACCTGAGGATAAAAGACTTGCAAGTCGAGACAGCAGTACTCCTTACTGATCCTTCCCATTCGTCCGCCCGAGACTAGCAAACCAAACACACACTCCCGAAGTACGATTCCGACTCTCGGAATAAAGAAATGAAACAATCGACCTTATTCCGACCTAGAAAGAACTCACGCCTATCCGGCGACCAAAAACACCCAATCTTACCAGATCCACAACCCTCGTGAACGCTCGATGCCGACACCGCGACCAAACTGAGGTGAAAATGAGCCAAGACCAACGGATTGAGCACGAACATACTTCAATGAGGCATCATCATCCTCATCCTCCAAAAGCACCTCCTCCTCGAACCGATCACCAAATCATCGGATGAACTCAAAGATTAGACGCGCGATTGGGGAGGTTACCGACGACCCCCGAGAACTGCGTGGGAATCGGATGTGATTGGGGAGAGGGAAGTAGGAGCTCGGTTGGTGGAGAGACAGAGAGAGGTTTCTTGGGAAGACTTTGGACTTGTGGGAGGGGGTTTCCCGGTATTTTATGGCGGCGGTTGGATACCGGGAAGGGGTTTTTTGACTGTTTGAGGCCTTGAGGGGAACGGGAGGACCGGGTGTTGACTGTGGTAGTGCCAAGAACGGGCAACGCTTTCTACATATTACTCGGCCTTGTGGTTGGATCATCATCAAGGGTCCCAGAGGGGCTCACTAGAACATGTCCAATAATCAATCATGTAAAAAAGAGTATTCGTTATTTGAGTACGAGATATGGTTCGACTAGAAGCTTGGTGTGAAACGTGATAAGGCTGGACTCCGGAGGAGCTCGACGCGGTTGTTAGATGGCGGGTCCGGCTTTAGATCGCGTAGTTGTCGTGTTTCTATTGGGTAACAATGTGCTCCCGTGTTTGTGTCAAGAGCTAGAGAAGGGAGAGGCAGCAAGGTTGACTTGACTACCTGCCACGTGGTTTTTCGCTATTGAAGACAACTTCGGGACCGGCGTGGGCTCTCGACAAGTGTATACGTGGCGAGGTTTGATTGGTAGCAAGTTTTTTACAATTTGTTTGACCAACTGGAGATTGCTAATGGCATGCGAGCCGGCTATTGACGAAACGTTTGACTGAAGTCGGGCCGGCTTTAATGCAGTTAACACGGCATGACACGTCATTTATATAAATGTATCTCATCGAACAGTATAATTTCATCTGAACAAGCTAATAATTTGTAAATATAATACAATCATAATTAGGGTAAATTATACAGAGCCACCTCGAGATGTGCACAAAGACTACCTAAATTATCAAGTGTGCACAGAATCCTCCGCGACTACACTTTTTGTTCCAATAACCCTCATCTGTTAGCTTGCCCATAAGTAACTTAACGGTAAAAATCTCACGTGTGCAGAACCTCCTTCTCCTAGTGCCACATGGCAGCAATCTAGACTCTTCATCTCATTCGATAGTTATCACTTCTTCTTCTACCCATCTCTCACCTATCTATACTCTTCCCCTTGCCCTAGACTCTACAGCCATTACTGCCGTCGTCGCAGCCGTCGCCGTCACCGTTGTTGTCGTTGTCGTCGTCGCTGCCACCTCAGAAGAGGAGGTGGTGGTGGTGGTGGCGACGGCGATGATGACGGCGGCTGTGGTGGAGTCTAGGGCAAGGGGAGAAGTGTATGTAGGTGAGGGATGGGTTGAAGAATAAGTTATGGTCGTCGGATGAGATAAAAAGTCCAGATTGCTGCCGCATGGCACTGGTGAAAGGGAATCTGCGCACGTGAGAGTTTTAACGGAGGGAAATTATTGGAATAAAAAGTGCTGTCGCGGGGTTCTGTGCATACTTGATAGTGTTGGGTGAAATGGCCTACATTAGAGGGGGGTGAATAGTATGTTATCTAAATTGATTCGCCTAATTTCGATTTTAATCGTTTTCTTATATCACTTAGGCAATTCACGATTGAATGACTAAATGCGGAAGTGATAAATGATAAAGCAATAAATATAAACAAGATATCAATGCAAATATAATGATTTATAGTGGTTCGGCCCCAATGCCTACTCCACTACCTAAGCACACTGCTTAGTATTTCCAAACTAGTTCAACTAGATAAATTAGTTTCCTTACAATGAGGACTTTACACCGAAAAGTCTCCGCTCTCAAATCGAAATCACTTCCACACCCGGAAGTATCCCGTCTTCCTACCGAGAGTACTCTCTCACCTCAACCCTAAGGACAACTTAACTAATCATAGCAAACTATGTTTACACAAGTGGCTTTACACCTTCTACACCAAGAATACCACTCAATCACAAGACCTAACACTAGGTCTTCTTACAAGCTCAAATACAAAGAAATAAACACTAAAATACAACAATAATGAGAGCAAATAATAAACAATGTAAACTTAGCTCTCAAACAAAATGTCCTAGCTCCTTTTGATGACTTGAAGATGAATCAAAGCAAGCTCAAAGTCAATCTTAAGGTTATTAGGCTCAAAGCTAGGGTTCTTTGTAAAGATGACTCAAGAATCTTGTAGAGATGGAAGGAGTGACTCTTTGAGGCTTAGAAGCATCATTAGTAGGGTAGAAGAGAGTTTGGGATGAGTATTTATAACCCCCCAAAAGAAACGGCTTGTCAACGGGCGGAAAACTAGTCATTTTCGCCGTCTGGTCGATCGGTCGATCGACCGAAAGTAAACTGTCGCTTTCTGGCATACTTCGGTCGACCCAATTGGCTACTGCCAAATTTTGACATCGTTCGGTCGACCCAATTGGCTACTGCCAAATTCTAGCATCGTTCAGTCGACCAATCGATCAACAAAAATGCCTTCTTCTTCGATCGATCGACCGAACCTGGGCAGGGCAGATTTTTTGCTTGGTTTGTTTATTTTTTGGTTCCGTATTCGCTAAGTCTACTTATATAACATTTATTAATTTTAAGTTAATAACTTTAAAACATAAATGTTATATAAGGATTACCCCTATTTGGATTCAATAAAAATATCTAAAAAATCAAAATCCTTAAGAACCAAAATCTAGTTTTTGAGGTCTAGTATATGTTTCCGGAACACAAAATTTTTCTAATCTCTCGGGTCAAATATGGGTAGGCTAAAGACTTTCCAAAACATCCTTAAAAATATCTCGTTATCTAATTTCTATCCAAGGAACAATTACCGCCATTTTTTATATCAAGTAAATGTCCAGGTCATATAGCCCTCCAAAGAGCTCCCTAGGCTTAGTGAATTTTAGGACGGTTTTCGGGTTTTCATGTTTTGGGATTCGGGGATGGTTTTTGGGTTCTTATGCATCATCATGAGGATTTACAATATAAACTAGACACCCTAAACCTAGACTCTAACTTACCGAAGAATCCCGAGCGCCGACGAGCGCCCTTGACGATTTCTCTGATTTCTCCGATCAGGGATGTCGTGCGCTAACCGACTTGGAACCTGAAAGATTTCTCAATGAAACATTAGTTTCATGTTTGTTATCATCAAAACTGAGATTAAGACCAAGGTAGAAAACCTTAGACCAACAATCTCCTCCTTTTTGATGATGATAAACATCCTTAAGAAAATATACCATTCAAGCACAAATTAAGGATATCAAACATGTGATTTCTCCCCCTATCAACATGCATATATATGAAAATAAACTCCCCCTATCTATATGCATATTTTTCCTATATTTTATTCCATTTTACCTATATTTTTCTCCCCTTTTGACATCAATCAAAAAGGGCAAAAAAAGTCAACCTATAGTCAAAGTTGAGACTCTAAAACTATTTTTCATGAAATATGAAAATCTCACTTTGCTTGATCGACTTTATATTTGTATTTGAAACTCCTTATCTGTAAGGATTATGTGATGATTGAATGACTTGTTATATTTGAATCATGTTAATGTTTACACTTGGTTGTTCTATGATATTATGTATTATATTAGTGTTTTTATCCCTTGCGTTGAGATCTTCATGCTCGATCGAAAACTATTTTTAAAGTCTCAACTTTGACTATAGGTTGACTTTTCTTGTCATTTTTGATTGATGTCAAAAGGGGAAGAAAAATATAGGTAAAATGGAAGAAAATATAGGAAAAACATGCATATAGATAGGGGGAGATTAAAGAAGTTATGTGAGGGGTATTTATAACCCCTCAGCCGAACGGTTCCTCAACGGGTGTTTTTTCGCCCGTTGAACGTCGTTCGGTCGCTTGTTGGTCGATCGACCGATCGATAGCCCAGCGACCGCTGGCAATTCTTACCCCTGCCCAGGTTCGGTCGACCGACCGAAGAAGAAGGCATTTCAGTCGACAAATGCCAGAATTTGGCAGTAGCCAATTCGATCGACCGAAGTTGGTCGAAAATTAGCAATAACCAATTTTTAACATCATTCGATCAACCGATTGGTCGGCCAAATTGGCTACTTCGGTCGACCGACCGAGGCCAAAAACTGGCAATGCCTGCTTCGATCGACCAATCAGTCGACTGGATAGCAGAGGAGCAGAATCGCGACTCAGTCGGCCGACCCTCTGGTCGATTGAACAGAGCGGCAAAAGTAAGAATTGCCCGCGGTCGCTGGACGGTCGATCAATCGGTCGACCGACGATCGATCGACAAGCGATCGAACGACATTCAACGGGCAAAAAAATGCCCGTTGAGGAGCTGTTCGATTGAGGGGTTATAAATACCCCTCACCTAACTTCTTTAATCGACCTATAGTCTCCCCCTTTTGACATTAATCAAAAAGGGCAAGAAAATTCAACCTATAGTCAAAGTTGAGACTCTAAAACTATTTTCCAAGAAATATGAAAATCTCAACTAAAGGGATAAAAAATCAAATATCTAATATGAGACTAAATCATACATGATAGCATTAGATGATAAATACATTCCAAGTCTAGAAATCATGTATAGGCTTAAATATTGATGTTTTCGTGTATCGATCAAGGAGTCAAAAATTATTTTAGAAATAATTTTTCTCATCACATGAGTGGAACGATACCCAATGTGAATTCAAAATATCATACTTGAAGTCTCATTCGAAGATTGGACCAAAAATCAAAGTATCGAAAAAATGAACATTTGGAAAGAACGATATTTTAAAGTTTTGAAATCCAATTTCGAAAGCTCATATCAAATCATATTCTTACTGAAATTTTTTAAAAGTTTTACTAAAGAAACTAGATTTTTCAGAGAATATGCAGTTTCAAGAATCATCCAAAAATCAATTTTTTGCATTTTTCTAAAAATAACTAAAATCTAGTAGCATTTTCGTAAATATTAGTTATTTTTCAAAAAAATTCAATTTTCATTCAAACTTTCCAGATATCAATATATAATCATTTAAAGCATGTTTATCAAGTTTGAAATGAAAATAATATCATTTGGTTAAAATTTTACCTTAGCATGATTTAATTCAAAAACAATCACTGAACTTGCCAAGTATCAAGTTTTAACCTTTACTCATGGTTTTTCAAATTTAAACACATGGACATTTAACATGAGTAAATCTAAATATGTTTGTAAAGTTTGAGCTCAAAAAGAAATTTCTAAGTCAAATTATTGACTTAGGTCAAACTTTTTTAATTTTGAGTCTCCTAAGGTGAACTAGTTATCATTTTATCCATTTACATCTGATTTTTCAATTTTAAACACATGGATGTAAATCATGAGTAAGCTCAAACATGTTTATCAAGTTTCAACTTAAAATAAAGTCTCTAAGATGAAATTCTACCTAGGACACATTTCATTCAAATAAGGTTTAATGAAATTGCCTAAGTATCAAAATTTTATCTACTAATGAGATTATAATCAATTATCATGCAAGATCATTCATGAGCGTAAAGAAATTATTTAATTGAGAAAATAGATGTGTTATGCAAGAATTTTACTAAAATGAAACTCATACCTCATTTCTTGATAAATTCTAAAATTTTCACTTTCTTTCCATTTTCTTTTAGCCTTCCAAATTTTACCATTTTCTCAACTTGCAAGTATGCTTCATTAGTATCATAATGAAATCATATACCAACTAGCAAGCTAACTTACTAAATAACAAAGGTTCAAAGCAATGTTTCATTTAAGAATCTCAACCTATGCTAGATAGTAAAGATTCATTTTTTAAAAAAATAACATGATATTAAAATGAATCAAAGAGATCTTAGGTTATGAAATATTTGAAGAATAAGATCTCTAAATATATTTAACTAGTTTGGACTTAAAAAGAATGTCTCTAATAGTGAATATCAACCTAGAGCAAGTTTCATTTAATGAAATTTGTCTAAGTACTAAAATTCTACACACTCATGAGAATTCAAGGGTTTAACATGTAATTCTAATCATGAGTATAGAGACATAATTTAAGCTTAAACATTGAGGTATAACACTAAGATTATACCTTATTCATGATAATTTGCCAAACTTACCATTTTCTTCATAGTTATTAGCCTTCCTAAAATACTCATAACTTGCAAGTAAGCTATACTAATGTTTTAGAGAAAATATAGCTACTTAGCAAGCTAATCAAACCAAAAAGCAAAGAGAAGCATCAAATATCATTATCAAAGTTCACTTTGCTAAATGATTTGAAATCCGTTTTAAATAAAATCAAGTGATACCAAAATGAATTTTAAGATATCACACGAATAATAAATATGGAAACTTGATCTCCAATCCTTCACATTGGTTGAAAACCGAAAGGCCACAATGAGCCTACGATTTAGAACCAAAAGGTCGCATGAGCCCGTTATAGGCATACATAGATCTCCGAAGAGACCGGGAAATCAAAAATCAAAATCATTTTTCAAAAGACTCTTATCAAGAGCGGAAAAAATAACTCAAATTAAACATGTATCATACACTCTAACTTAAATGATACCAATCAAAGTAAGGAGATGACACAAAGTGCACCTAGATGCTAATTTCCATATATATGACATCATGATGGTTTGAAGTTGCAACCAAAGGATGAATCTTCATTTAAGTCCATGGTCAACTTCAATTCTTCACTTCTCTTTATCCTTGTGTGGTAACTCTCCCTACAAGAGAGCAAGAAATCTTTAGTACCCAAATGTCTTTGGGTCCTTGGGGGTTAGTTGGCCTAGGTATCCAAAGTGTCTTAGCAACACTTGGATTCTTCTTAAATGCACAATCATAGATTGCATGACCATATGTACAACAACAAAAATAATTTCCATTAAATTTTTTCTTTTCATTTTTCTTTTCAACGTGAGGTTTAAATGTAGGATACCTAATATGAGAATTAACATGAGCATGAGAATTCTTGTTAAAAATACCATTTCTACTAAAATTCTTAAATGATGAACCATTTGACAAATCATTAACCTTCCTACTTAAGAACGCAATCTCATTTTTTAAAGTATCAATAAATTGATACAAAGCATTCAATTGAGATTTTAGTATATAATTTTCATTTATAATTTTTAAATTCTTTACTTTCAAATTTTCAATCTCAGTTTTTGAAATATTTTTCAAATCATTATTTGTAGACTTCGATCTATTTTTCAAAACCTCATTTTCAAGTTTCAAGTCATTAACTTCTAGAGTTAATGTATCATGGCAAGGATCAATCATGTTAGTTTTTAATTTCTCATTTTCACTTTTCAACTCATGCATATGATTGACAAGCTTCAAGTTTTCTTTCTTGATTTTTCTATTTTCCTTATTTGATTTCATGAGCATGACATACATCTTCTTAGATTCTTCTAATAGCTCATCATAAGACATATTTAAATAATTAGAGCTACTATCATCATTATCACTATCAAGATTTTTAACGTAACTAGAAGTAGAAGATTTTACCTTATTTCGAAAACCCATGAGGCATATTTGAGATGCGACTTCATCATCATGAGAGAAAGATGCTCTACTAGATTCGGAGGTGGACTTGGAAGCATTCTTCTTCTTGGTCCTTTTCTTCAAGTGGGGACAATTACTCTTTTTATGTCCCTTTTCTTGACAAAGGAAACACCTTAGCTTTCTTCTCCGATTTTTGGTGTTCCTTTGACTAGATGAGCTTTGGGCATCAAAAATTTCATTAGAACTAGAGGTATGACAATTGTCATCACCTCCTTCTTTTAAAGTAATAAGCTCCTCGATTTTTGCATAATCATAAAGCATGTTTAATGTTGCCCAAATATTAAATGCGGAAGAACAATGCATAACCTTTTCAAGTATATCATTTGAAAATGTGCAATATAGAATATGTGTGGTTTTACCATTTAATTCAAACAATATAACTTGTTCTTGGGTCCATGCATTCATATTTTTCTTATGTTCAATATATTTTGTCTTTACCATGTCAAATATACCTAAATCTTGAGTCTTTAGAAAAGTATACATTCTACTCTTCTAAAGACAAAAATTAGACTCATCGAACCTAGGTGGTATAGACGCTACACTCTCTAGTGCCATTTTCTGGATCGAGGCAAGATGTAGACGAGATGGTGAAATCTCAATCTACTACATGCTCTGATACCAAATGTTGGGTGAAATGACCTACACTTGAGGGGGGGGGGTGAATAGTATGTTATCTAAACCGATCCACCTAATTTTGATTTTAATCGTTTTCTTAGATCACTTAGGCAATTCACGATTGAATGACTAAATGCGGAAGCGATAAATGATAAAGCAATAAATACAAACAAGATATTAATGCAAACACAAGAATTTATAGTGGTTCAGCCCCAATGCCTACTCCACTACCTAAGCACACTGCTTAGGTGCCGTTTGGTTAGCGAAAACTATTTCTTGATTTGGTTTCAGTGAAACTGAAAACTTGGTTTCAAAAACTTGGTTTTGGTTTCTAGTTTTTAGTTTTCTGAAAACGTGTTTGGTTAATGAAAACAACATCAGTTTTAGTTAGTTGTAACCGGTGAATATTTATTTGGTTATAAAAAATATTATTAATTTTCTTTGAATATTTTTAATAATAATTAAATATTTAGTTAGTTTACAAAATTAAATATTTGCTAATATCGTTATAAAATATTTGTATGATTTAATTAATTAAGTTATTGGTAATTTAAGATTTTTTTGTTTAATTAGATATAAAAAATAATTAATAGTTATTATAAAATTTCAAAAAAAATAAGTCAAATGGTCTAAGATTAGTTTTGATTAAATTATAAATAGATCAACTTAAAAAAAATTGAGTTATTTAAAATTTGGGTTTGAGTTAGATATAATTGGTTTAATTAATTTGTAAATTTAAGATAATAGTTTGAGTTGAAAATGATGATTTTTTTTTTAAAAATAGATATAGTTTGGTTTATTTTTAAATTAATTAATTTTAGAAAAAATATATTTATAATTACAAAGTTGCTACTATATTTTAATAACGAAATCGACAGTCTCGAAACTATAGAAAATAACATTATAGTGTTTTTATTTTTATTAAGAAAACTAGTTTTGTTTTCATTCTGGTTTCGATTCAGTTTTATGAAAACACTGAACCAAACACATTTTCGTAAGCAGTTTTAGTTTCAGTAAAATTAAAACCATAAAAACAGACTTGGTTTCGCTAACCAAACAGGCCCTTAGGATTTCCAAACTAGTTTAACTAGGTTAATTAGTTTTCTTACAATAAGGACTTTACACCGGAAAGTCTCTGCTCTCAAACCGAAGGCACTTCCACACCCGAAAGTATCCCGCATTCCTACCGAGAGTACTCTCCCACCTCAACCTTAAGAACAACTCAACTAATCCTAGCAAACTACGTTTACACAAGTAACTTTACACCTTCTACACCAAGGATATCACTCAATCACAAGACCTAACACTAGGTCTTCTTACAAGCTCAAATACAAAGAAATAAACATCAAAATACAACAATAATGAGAGCAAATAATAAACAATGTAAACTTAGCTCTCAAACAAAATGTCTTAGCTTCTCTTGATGACTTGAAGATGAATCAAGGCAAGCTCAAAGTCAATCTTAAGGTTCTTAATTAGGCTCAAAGCTAGGGTTTTTTGTAAAGATGGCTCAAGAATCTTATAGAGATGCAAGAAGTGGCTCTTTGAGGCTTAGAAGCATCATTAGTAGGCTAAAAGAGAGTTTGGGATGAGTATTTATAACCCCCAAAAGAAACGGCTTGTTAACGGGCGAAAAACTAGCCATTTTCGTCGTCTAGTCGATGTCCGGTCGATCGACCGAAAGCAAACTGCCGCTTTTTGGCACACTTTGGTCGACTGACCGATCGATCGAATTGGCTACTGCCAATTTTCGACCAACTTCGGTCGACCGAAATTGGCTATTGCCCAAATTTGGCATCGTTCGGTCAATCGAAATGCCTTCTTCTTCGGTCGGTTGACCGAACCTGGGCAGGGCAGATTTTTTGCTTGGTTTGTTCATTTTTTGTTCCGTATTCGCTAAGTCTACTTATATATTATTTATTAATTTTAAGTTAATAATTTTAAAACATAAATATTGTATAAGGATTACCTCCCATTTGGATTCAATAAAAATATCTAAAAAATCAAGATCATTAAGAATCAAAATCTAGTTTTTAGGGTCTAGTATAAGTTTTCGGAAAATAAATTTTTTCTAATCTCCCAGGTCAAATATGAGTAGGCTAAAGGCTTCTAAAAAATTCTTAAATATACATCGTTATCTTATTTCTACCTAAGGAATAATTATCGTCATTTTTATATCAAGTAAATGTCTAGGTCATATAGCCCTCCAAGGAGCTCGCTAGGCTTAGTGAATTTCAGGACGGTTTTCGAGTTTTCATGTTTTAGGATTCGGGGATGATTTTTGGGTTCTTATGCATCATCATGAGGATTTACAACATAAATTAGACATCCTAAACTTAGACTCTAACTTCCCGAAGAATCGCGAGTGCCGACGAACGTCCTTGCCGATTTCTTCGATTTCTCCGATCGGGGACGTCCGTGCGCTAATCAACTTGGATTCTGAAAGATTTCTCAATGAAACATTAGTTCCATGTTTGTTATCATCAAAATCGAGATTAAGATCAAGGTATAAAACCTTAGACCAACAAATAGTTTATGTAATCTTTGTACACATCGACTATAGTCGATGAAGGTTTCGTGTAATTTAAGATAGCGAATGATGTATATTTTTTCCGTGTATAAATAATTTGTAAATGAATTAACACTCGTAATGAAAAATATAGTATAAATTTTATTGAGTCATGAATGTGTTAACAAGAAGAAACTCAAATTTTTAATAATAATAATCTTTTACATTATTATATTCGCAATTCCATCGAACTTGATTTAATATTTCTATAGACGATTACGATCGAATCATCTCAGCGGATGGACGATTAAGATATACTCCCTTCACTTTCCACTGTTAAAATCCTTTCATCGGTCGTTCCTCGCCGTCGTCGTCGTCTCCGCCACAGGAACGCATCCAAATCCCTAACTCGAATTCTTCTATCGATGCGGTGAGAGTGAAGCCATGAAAGTGGCCGCAACGCCGCTGCCGCGGCCGTCAGACCTCTCTCCCCCGATCCTCCGCTTCCTCGCTGATAATTTCCAGAGCGAGTCAGACCTCTCTCGATCCCCCGACCTCGAGGCGGAGCTGACGAAGCTTTGCTCGGATCTCGAGGCTTCTCTGGCCGATCTGAGCATCCGGCTTTCCGAGAGCGTTGCGGCGTACGCCGTGCGCTCGGAGGAGGCCGGTGCACTCCTAGGCGGCGTCCGCGCAGGGATCGTTGATCTTCGATCATCATTACTCCGCGGAGCGTCAAAAGGTTTTCTCTTTGCTTCTGTTTCTGAAATTCCATGATAGGTTACTTCTTTGTCGTACTTCCTGTTTGTCGTTGTGCTAGATATGACCTGAATCTGATGGGCTTCCAGACGGTAACATCGAAGATGGGTCGAAGAAACTAGACCAGATCTTGGCGGACGAACTGCCGGCGCTAGCGAAGGAAGTAGCGAGAGTGGAGACTGTCCGGGCTTATGCTGGTTAGTTGCATTTCGTTACTTCAAACCTTGTATAATTTTGAGACATTTCGTCTGAATTTGTTTGATTCCATGATTTTGCTGTGCATTGAACTATTTGTATGTTTAAATTCCTTTATATAAGGCAACTTTTGGATTATGGGTCTCCTTTTTTTATATATAGAAATTGAATTGTTTTAATCTTTAAGAACAATTTTCTTTGAAGTTGATAAAATGGTTTTTCTGTGCATATTTTTTCCTGCTAAATTTCCATATAAGAAATTCGCTTCTATCATTTTTCATCATTTCAGAACCAATATTTATCATTTCAGGTCCAATATTCACATTTGATGCAATGCATTAAGTTGGTTGTTTCTTGATGCTTACATATTATATTATTATTGTTTGGAACTTATCTTCAATTTCTTTTCTGGATTATAACTTATCAAGTTTTCACGCCATTTTGATTGGACGGATTTGGTTTCTATGTTTTTCTTAGAGACAACATTGAAGCTTGACAGACTGATTGGTGATGTTGAAGATGCTGTTTCTTCTTCTGTCAGAGGAAAACTTAGAAATCCTAGTGCAATCAACTCAGCGGTGAGATTTGATATGCTTTTAAGGGAAAAGATCTCTAAACTACTTACATTTCTCAGCCTCATTTCTTCCTCTTTCTTGCAGGATGTTTGTATGATTACAATTAATTCTTTCAAACAAATAGAAGATATCTTAGCTTATGTTACAAAAACATGGCCTCAGTGGTCTCATCTTCTGTCAGCTGTAGACCACAGAGTTGACCGAGCTCTAGCCACCTTACGACCCCAGGCAGTTGCAGATCATAGACATGTCCTAGCATCCATTGGCTGGCCGCCTCCACTTTCAAGCGCAAATATCGCACACTCAAGCACGGGGGCATCAACTGAACTTTCCAATCCTCTTCTCTTGATGACAGGGGGTGTCAAGAATAAGTACAGTGAGAGCTTTCTTTCCCTATGCCATTTGCAGGAATTGCAGAGAAGAAGAAAATCTCGACAACTTTCAGGAAATAATCTGGAGATTGCACTTCGCCAACCACTTTGGGTTATTGAAGAGTTAGTGAACCCAATAATGGTTGCTGCTCAATGCTTTTTCTTAAAGTGGCATGATAACCCAGAATTTATTTTTGCTCTTGTTTACAAGGTTACAAGGGATTTCTTAGACTCCATGGATGATACACTACAACCTCTGGTAGATAAAGCCATGCTTTTGGGCTGTAGTTGTAGAGAGGAGTGGATTTCAGCTATGGTGACTTCACTCTCCACTTATTTGTCGAAAGAGATTTTTCCAAACTATGTCAATCTCTTAGAAAGTAGCTCCTCAAGTGGTGACTCATCACAGGCTAAGTTTTCATGGCTTCATCTTGTTGACTTGATGATATCTTTTGATAAGAGAATCCAGACCCTCATTTCAAATTCTTGTCTGGCACTATCATTGACTGAGGATGTGAACTTGCAGCGTGTCTCAACAATGTCCGTCTTCTGGGATCGACCAGACTGGCTTGACATTTGGGCTGAGATTGAGCTTGGAGAATTGGTACGAAAATTGAGAGTAGCTATGCAAGATGAAAAGAGCTGGAAAACAAGGATTCAAGCAACATTGTTAATGTCTGGGTCAGAGGAGTACAAATCTCCTGCAGTTTCTGGTGCTTTTCTCCAGGCTCTATCTTTGATGATCGATAGATCTCGACCTTTGCCAAGTATTGAGCTTAGAGCAAGGTTTATCAAGTTGGCTGGAGCCCCAATTGCGAGGGAGTTCCTTGATTGTTTACTTCGCAGGTGCCAGGAAGCTGAGGGTTTGACTGCTTTGGCAGATGATGATGCCATATTGAAAGTTTGCCACTCCATAAATGCAGCTGGGTATTTTGAATCAGTTTTGACTGAATGGTCTGAGAATGTCTTCTTCCTTGAGATGGAAAGTATAGCGGAGGAAACTGGGGGGAGGTGTATATTTGAAGAAGAGATTACCATGTTCAAGGAGTTCAGAAAAGAGTGGACCGAAAAGATTGGAACCGTCATTCTAAGGGGATTTGATTCACTTTGCCGAGACTACCTGAAAAACAAGAGGCAGTGGCAAGAGAAGACCAAAGGAATGGCTCTTTCCACAATGTTTGTAAATGCCTTGGACTATATCCAAGGGAAGATCTCAAAGTTGGAAGAGGCTGTGAATGGGATGGATTTTGTACCAATATGGAGAGTTGTGGCTAGTGGTGTTGACCAGCTAGTTTTTAGTGGTGTATTTCTTAGCGGTACAAACTTTAGCAGTAGCGGTGTAGAGCGACTTAGTGGAGATCTAGAGGTATTGCTTAGAATATTTTCAGCATGGTGTTTGAGGCCCCAAGGCTTTTTTCCAAAACTGTCTGACGGTTTGAAGTTATTAAAAATGGAGAAGCATCTTAAGGATAGCAGCTTTGGAGGAAACCAGAGATGGTTGAGGGAGAATGGCATAAAACATTTAAGCACTGCCGAGGCAGAGAAAATTTTGAAGAGTAGGCTACTAATAGGATGATGCACTATCATTGCGTCAGTACAAGCATAATAATATACAGAAGAATGGTTATTGCTCTGTGGCTTCCCAAACTTTTTTGGCTGGGAGGAGGATGTATATTGCTCTGTGGCTTCCCAAATATGATCCGATTCTTGTATTCTTCAACAATAACAATTCGTTCAATTATCATCAAATTATCATCATATTTTAAGTATGTGATTGTTGTTGCCCTGGATAAGATAACTCATGTGTTCATATTTTATGATATTATATTATAGAAAAAAGTACACATATCATCCCTCTTAGTATTAGAAATACTTATAACCCCTCAACTTTCATAAAACTATCTTGAACGTACCTGTGGTATATTTATTGATTGTAGTGTGCGATCAGTCTGATTAAACTTTTTTCGGTTTTTAACATTGTAAAATCCATGCCTAATGGGAAGAGTCCATGAATAGACGGCTTCACTGCGAAGTTCTATAAGCGTTGCTGGGACATTGTGTCTACTTCTTTCATGAACTGCCTAGATTCATTTTTCAACTCTGGATTCCTCCCATTAGAGTGGAACAAAATCATGTTCACCTTCATTCCTAAGTGTAGCAACCCTTCTGCGATTAAAGATTATAGACTCATTGCGCTGTGTAATCTCATCTATCAGATTTTGGCTAAGCTATTAGCTAATAGAATCCAAAGTGTTGTGCCTTCTCTGGTCTCCCCAGTGCAATTAGCCTTCATTAAGGGTAGGAGTATTCACGATAATATTCTCCTAGCTCAGGAGATAGCTCATTCCATGTTTGGGTCTAAGGGTAAGTACCCTTATGTTATGGTTAAATCGATCTCGTAAAAGCCTACGACAAACTTTCGTGGCATGCAGTATCTGCCATGCTTAAGGCTTTTAAATTCCCTGATAAATTGATTGGGTGGGTTCTATCGTGCTTATCTACTGCCTCTTTCTCTTGCTTAATTAATAACCACATGTCAGAATTTTTTCACTCTTCGCGTGGCCTTAGGCAAGACGATCCTCTGTCCCTTTACTTGTATGTCCTCACCGCACAATCGCTATCATGCTTGCTTGATAAAGCGGTTGAGCTTGGAAATATGAAGGCTTTCACTATTTGCAATTCTCTTAGGATTAGTCATTTAATGTTCGCAGACGATATTCTGTTAACATTTAAATCCTAGGAGCCTGAATTCTATCAATTAGATCTTTAAAACATATGAAAGTTTCTCAGGCCAGTCCATCAACATGTCAAAATCGGAAGTTTTCTTTCCCAAAAATGCCTCATGGGGCCAATCAGATCTGTGTGCTCTGCCCTAAACATGCGGGCAGGTAGCTTCCCGTTCAAGTACTTGGGGACTATGATTTCTCCTAGGCGCGCTCCTAGCGATGCCCAGAAAATGATCCTTGATATGGTTAATCTAAACTCTCATCTTGGAAGTCAAATTTCTTGTCCCAGACAGGTAGAGTTGTGCTTATCAACTCTGTCCTGACTTCTATTCCAATTCATTCCCTTAGTGTCACCTGGGTCTCCCGCTCCATCATTAATGAGCTAGAGCAAGTTATCCGCAAATTTCTTTGGGCTGGTCCTTCCGGCCAAAATGCTATGCATCACATTGCTTAGGATGTAGTTACCTTGCCCAGGGATGAGGGTGGCCTTGGAATTCATGACCTTTCAGACAAGTGCTTGGCCCTTCAAGCTAAGCGCGTTCTAAATTACCTTAATCGCTCTGCCTCTCCTTGGCTGGATCTAGTCTCGATTAAATACCCTGACTTGCGCAGAGGATGGAGGAACAACACCCCATCTTCGTGGTGTTGGAAGTTGTTTCGTTCGGCTTATGATAAGCTGCAGTCTGGTTGCTTTCGAATTATCTTCTCGGGGGTTAATTCCTCTGTCATGCAGGATAACTGGTTATTTGATTTGTCGATTTCCCTTCAACCAACTTTTATCGACTGCTCTGTAATTTCGAATTCTATGAATGTTGGTGTCTTTATATCGGGCCAGTGTTGGAATATGGCTTCTTGTGTTGCTACGTTTGGGCTGGTGCTTGCGGAATCCATTTCAAGATTGAGGTTGTCGTTGCTTCCCGGTGAGGATAGAACCATTTGGAAGGGTTCAAGTGGGGTAGAGTTACCGCTAAATGTGCGATGCGCTTCCTAAGAAGTCGTGAGCCGCAAGTTCCTTCGTATTTCGATTCTTGGAAGTCCACATGGAAGCTCAAAACCGCCCCTAAAGTCAAGCTTTTTTGTTGGAAACTTCTCCACCTCAGACTTCCTACATATGAGCGTCTAGAACGATTAGGAATTACTACCTATAATTCCTGCCCGTTCTGCCTCGCCCATCATGAATCAATTTCCCACTTATTTTTTGAATGCCCTTTTGTCAGCTCTGTTTGGGGCCTTTTGTCTAATAAAATTGGATTTCCCTTCCACCTTCGATCCTCTTGGGAATCCGGAAGTTGGATTACTGCTAATTTCCCCTCATCTTCTGAGCTTCCACTGGCTTCCTCATTCATTGCGAAAGCTTGCTGGTTCATTTGGCACGCTAGGAACCTCATTGTTCATGAGGCTAGGCAGCCTATCCCCTCGACCCTCGTGTCGGAGATCTATGCATTTACTTGTGCCTACAAGCCTGGTTTAGTATCTAAGGGCTCGAGCCAGTCTTCCAATATATCTTGAAATTGGATTCCGCCAGCGCCTAATATTCTTAAAATGAATTGTGATGCTTCTCGTGATAATCATGCAGGTGGTACTGGTTTCATCGTCAGGTCATCGGATGGATTGTTTGTTGCTGGTGCTTCCCGGTATGTCCTTGAGGATTCGGTCCTAATTCTTGAAGCCTTGGCAGTTCGGGATGGTCTTATTTATGCATCAGAAAATTGTTTGCCTAATTTTATTGTGGAATCCGACTCGAAGATATTGATTTCAGCTCTTAATGCCGAAATTTCTCCGCCCTGGGAGATTGGCAGTATCTTATCTAACATTTTGCTTATTCGTCTAGGCTGTAATTGCTTGGGCTTTAACTTTTGCTTCAGAGACGATAACAAAGCTGCCTATTGAAAAACAAATAAGGACCGTTTATGTAACGATGAGATGATATGGTCCTCCATCCGACCTCCGGAGTTGGAGGGCATTTTATTGTCTGACATTTCTGCCGCTGGCATTTGCCGCGCTTTAATATAGCTATTTCTATTTTTTTGGTAAAAATATATATTTATTGATTGTACTTGTGGTATATTTATTGATTTAAAATATAAAGTAAAAAAATAGTTTTCCCCCTCACCCACGAGGGTAGGTAATATTTGTCTCTCAATTTTTAAAAAATGATACTTAACCATCTGAATAAATAATTTACACCCTTCGATAAATTTTTTAATTAAAACATATTATATTATTATGTGCAATGCACAAAAAATTTTCTATAACAATTAGGTCATTGTAATCAAAATTTGAATTTTTTAAAAAAACAATTTTAATCAATAAAAAAATATAAATTATTCTTCCATACAAAATAAATTTTAATTGCATCCACAAATCATTAGTTTAAACTTATTCCTTCACTAAAATATGTGACTCTCTGAAGAATCTTTCTAAGGCTCTGGTCAGTAGTCAAAGCTCTCTATCAATTTTTTTATGGTAAAACTCTAGAGGATGCTTTTAGAACATGTTTATTTTATAGAATAGAGATTGGATGCGATGAGAGGATGATTTATATACAATATTTATTTAATGTATGAATTAGAAAAATATATAAAACTAATATTATATCTAATGTTGGATCTAATTTTTTATTTAATACTCTCTCATTTAATATTTTATTTTATCATCCTATGCAAGCAAACAAATATACCATTATGGTTCATTTGCTTCATTGGATTGGATATGATAATAAATGAAAGATAGAATTGAATATAATTTTGGGCAAATTACACTGTATATCTTGAACTTTAGGGATATTCTCAATTTTAACATGAACTTTCAGTTGTATCAATTTTATACTTCGATTTTTAATTTATTTCAATAATATTCCATCGTCAAATCACCGTGAATTTTACCGTCTGTTTGATGATGTGACATTGCACACGTGGACATGAAACCATATAATATATTTAAAAATTCACCCAATGCCACATCAGCATGCCACGTTAGCAACAAAATTAAAAAAACTTCACTATATATCCTCAACTTTAGGGGTCTTCCCAATTTTGATCCAAACTTTTATTTGTATCAATAGTATACTCTTATTTTTAATTTGTATCAATAATATTCCATCGTTAAGTAATCGTTAGTTTTGTCGTTTGACTGATGACGTGGCTCTGCATACGTGTACAAGCGTTGAAATCATCACATAAAATTTGAATAGAAAATGAAATCAGTGCCAAGTCATCATTGTAAAATTTAACCTAAATAAAATATTAAAAAAATACATGTCAACAATAACTTAAAATATTAAATTATTTTAATTAGGGTCCAGCCATCTTAGGCACTTGTCGGGGGAAGCCGGAGCTGACTCCTGATCCAACCCAAGCTGGTGATGCTACGGGATGAGATGCCGCCTTGGCTCCGACAAGTATGCTGCTATTGAGGGTGGAAAAACTAGAACTGATGGCCGATGGGCGGGCTGGTGGAAGAGCTGCTGGGTGATGGGGATGTGGTGGAAGTGTTGATCCGACGCGTGGGACTTGATTAAGGAGGTGTTGGCTTCCACAGCGTGGTGGTCAACATGTTCTACGAGCTCGAGAAGGGGTACTGTGACTACTACAGGAAGGTTAACGCCGACGAGCCAAGTTTGTTGGGCCTATCGCGCTCACCACGTGCACTGACATCGAGAGAGGCGGTGGAGCGGCATCCAAGGACCCCTGACAAGTGCCTAAGATGGTTGAACCTTAATTAAAATAATTTAATATTTTAAGTTTTTGTTGACATGTATTTTTCTAATATTTTATTCATGTTAAATTTTAGACGTGGAGTGAAATGATGACTTGACATTGATTTTATTTTTTATTCAAATTTTATGTATTGATTTCAACGTTTGTACACGTATGAAGTGCCGCGTCATTAGTCAAACGACAAAACTCACGATTACTTAACGAGGGAATATTATTGATACAAATTAAAAATAAGAGTATACTATTGATACAAATGAAAGTTTGGGTCAAAATTAAAAAAACTCCTAAAGTTGAAGATATATAGTGTAATTTTTTTAATTTTATTGCTGGCGTGGCATGCTGACGAGGCATTGGATGAATTTTTAAACATATTATATGGTCTCATGTCCACGTGTGCAATGCCACATCATCAAACAAACGGTAAAATTCACGATGATTTGACGATGAGAATTATTGAAATAAATTAAAAATCAGAGTATAAAATTAATACAACTGAAAGTTCAGGACAAAATTAGGAATACTCCTAAAATTGAGGATATATAGTGTAATTTGTCCTATAATTTTTAAATCTATTATTGATTAGATATAATATTTATTTTATATTTTTTAATTTTATATTTTTAATAATTAATATATTAAATAAATAATGAATAAAAATTCATATCTTTTTCTATCCGGTCTCTCATGTAAAACAAACAAATTCTGAGATGATTGGGTGTTGGATTTTGGGTATTGGGTTACGGAATTTTAAGACAGAGTCATTACAGCGAACAAGTTTTGGGTTGTTACTTGTTAGGCATTGGATTAGTGGATTTTTGAGACATACTTTCAATAGTCATTACATCCATGACAGTACAGTATTAAACAGAGAGAGAGAGAGAGAGAGAGAGAGAGAGAGAGAGAGAGAGTAGTGTTGATGGCGGAGCTCCGCCACTCGGCTTCAATGGGCAGCAGGGCCTCCTCCGCGGTCTCCCCTGCCAAGCGCGACGACCCCTCCGCGCCCTTCATCTCTGCTGCCAGCGTCGACGGTGGCGGCCGAGATTGGGATCGGGATCGCGACAAGGATCCCCACCGCGTCCCCTTCGGCTCCTCCTTACTTCATCTCCATCTGCCTTCCCCCATCCGATCCCTCCTTGCGCTGGAGGACCCGAGGGTCTCCACCTCCTCCTCCTACCGGATCCTCGTGGCATTCCTCGCCTTTCTTGTGGTGGCTGTCCTCTTCTTCGTTCCCTCTCTTTGGAGTCGCCTGGTGAGCTCGGGTTCCTCTGGTCTTTCATTTCTTGCCCTTGATTCGTGGCTCCTGTATTTGAGATCCTAGGATTCGTGAGCTCCTCCTCTGACTTTTAATTAGTTGTGCTTGATTTATCCTGGCTCTTGGGTTAGGATGTTCTAATCTTGGTCTGACAATTGCAGTGTCTTCCCCATTTTGATAAATAGGCGAAGACTTCTTTTTCTTTCTTATGTTCAATTGGTGTAATTTTTATCTTTGCTTTCATTTTAGAAATATGATAACTTTCCATTAGTATTTTGGTTGCTGAAGTTGTGAAAATGGATGATCATTGAGATGTTTGACTAGCCGCAATTAGTGACAGTCCAAATGACTATATTCTCTTTTTTGGTAGAATGCACCGTACTTGTGCCACAAAGAGGGGATCACACTTCACTGTCCACGTGTAAGTTCTCATTACTTATCCAAATTTCTGACTATCCAATACCTTATGATGTAATTATACATCTTATCGTTATACTGCATTCTAATAGTTCTCTAACTTTTATCTTGCTCTACAGGTGAAGGAGCCTCCTTCACTTTGGGAGAATCCCTATTCTTCTACAACCTCATGGAAACCATGTGCTGAGCGACGGGAGAATGGTATTTCAGGCAAGTTTCCCTTGTGTTCCTGACCTCTCTTTTTCATCTCTTCGCGGAATAATCTGTTCCTTTTTGAGTATGGTTAAATACATAAACCTACAATTATGATATCCAAGAGATTATTGAGAAAAATATATACTATTATACTCTAGTGCGATTACCATGAGTCGTTTCTGGAGACTAATAGTATTGAAGGATCATTCACATGGAAGCATTTCATTCTGAATGTTCTATCACTGTTCCCATGGTGTCAAGCGTTGATGTTAATAAGGAATGAAGATTTTTTGGACAATGATTAAGACCACTGCTGTTCTAAAATTGTCAAGATCTAGGTCTTCTTTATGTTGCAGCCTTGGCAATAAGATTTGATTTGAGCTTCTAATTCACACTTTCTATACTCATCTGAAAATCATGCACTTCCTACTTTCCTAGATCTATGCTATAGCACCATAATGCTAATTGTAAGCTAGAAATTTTATATGCTATGCCAAAAAAGTCTTGTTGTGTCACACTGTTAGAGGGCTACATGATTAGATATATAATCTTGTAAGTCCAGTTGTGTAAACCAAGTCAAACTTAGTATGCTAGGATCAATAGAACTTCACATGTCACTCTGTGCTTCCGGTAAGCAATATTCACATACTGTTTTATCTCTCCTTGGATTTAACAGGATATATGAGCTTGATATGCCCTTCACATGTTTATGTATTAGTATTACCTACATGAAGAAACAAATACTTTTCATTTTCCTTCTTGATTGCAGCTACTCATCTACGTCTCACTAATTTTATTTACTTTTTTACTGAATCTCAATTGAACTTGATGTTGCACAAGTTTTTTTCTCAGCCCATGGAGTTTGCAGATTTTTGTCTTTCCCACATATGTCCAGGTTTTTATGCCATTTTATAAAATATCCTATATTGGCATTATCCATTATGTGTTTGGTTCATCTACAGATCTTCCTCTTGAGAATGAAACCAATGGCTACATATTCATCCATGCGGAGGGTGGGCTTAATCAACAACGCATAGCTGTATGTATTACATTATTTATACTTTTATTATAACCTATTTTCTTAGAATTGTTAATGTATGCTTACTTATGATAGATTTTGGATGGCCTACATGACTTGCTTCTTTTGTATAACCATCAACTTAGTTAAAAGTGTTACATGTTGATTGGATCTAGTTTGCAACATACTCTTTATTGAATAATCTCTTTGTTCTTGTGCTCCTTGGGCTTAAAGTCAAGACGAGGAGAGAAAACCTCTCTTTCTCTTGTTTGGATAGGAATAGGAGAGAAGGGAATGAGACATTTTCCTATTTGAATAGAAAATAAGGAGATAAGAGAAGAGAACTCTCCGTATCAACAATTTTTTTTCATCTCAATTTTTGGAGAAAGTGTAGAAAAGAGAAAATCGTAAGTAAAGTATACTTTTCATTCTAATTTTATTCATGATTGATTCATGCACAAAATAGAAAAGATGACAAAAAAGCTCTACCTTAGTTTGTATGCCGGGAAAAATATTAACAACAACAACAAATAAGCCTTAATCCCATACTAGATGAGGTCGGCTATATGAATTCTCTGTCTCTAAATCCTTCTATCCAAGGCTAGATTCGTCTCAATATCTATTAATCATAGATCCTTAGACACCATTTCCCTCCACGTGATCCTAGGCCTACCTCTATTCTTCTTCCTACCTTCTACTACTAAACTATCACATTTTTGAACCGGGACGCCTGGGGTCTCCGTACCATCTTAAACGATTATTGATTAAGGACCTAGTTGTAAATATATATTATCTCTATGTACTTATTTGTAAAGATAGTATATAAATACGGGTAGAGAGTGCTCCATCAGGTATCTTCCTTTTTCCAAATCACATGGTATCAGAGTCTTTTTGAATCCCTAAAATCCTTTTTCTTCTCTCTTCTTTTCTGTCTGGCTACTGTTCATGCGCCACTGTTTGCGCAGTACTGTTCATCAGAGGCTCTTTTGTCCGCAAACCTTCTGCCTACACGCATATTGCTTCTCCGTTTTGGTTTCATCTCTGATCTTCGATAGTACTTTTAGATCAATACTTGCTGCATGTCCTCCCCATTAGATGTCTCCGCTATGCCGATTCCATCGTCCATGTCTCATGGATATGATAGAGGACGACTCAAATGTACTCATTGTGGAAAGAGATGTCTAGCACATTCGCAACATTCATCCTCTTCTGATGGTATTTTGGGCAACCAGCCTCTTCCTTCTAGGACTATCGTCAATACTAGTATTCCTCCGGTAGATGAGCATTCTCGGTTTCTTAAGTATCAATTTGCACAAAGCTCTCAATCAAAGCAGTCAGTCTCTACTTTTGCTCCTGAAGGTACTTCTACTGCGTGTTTGACACATACTATTGGTGCACACCTTTGGATTCTAGACTCAGGCACATCTGATCATATGTCTGGTAACTTGTCAAGTTTCTCCAATTTAATCACCCATACCTCATCTCCTAGTGTCACCCTTGCCGATGGTTCCTCTTCAGCAGTAAAGGGCATTGGCCATGTTTCACCCACACCATCCATACCACTTATGCATGTGCTTTATATACCTTAATTTCCTTTGAGTTTGCTCTCTATTAGCAAACTAACTCGGGATTTACATTGTTCTGTCACATTTACCTTTGATTTTGTTTTTATCCAGGATTCTTGGATTGGTAAGGTGATTGGCACAGGACATGAGTCTCGAGGGTTGTATCACCTGGCTGTACCATCTTCATCTGCCTTGGTGGTCGATTCAACTCCACTACAGATACACAGCCGGTTGGGGCACCCTCATTTGCAGAATCTGAAGATGTGTCCTTGTCTTTCTTCCATTTTGAGTCTTGAGTGTGAGTCTTGTCAACTGGGTAAACATTCCCGATCCTCTTTCCCACGTAGTGTCAATAAACGTGTTTCAACACCTTTCTCTCTTATTCATTCAGATGTATGGGGGCCTAGTCGTGTTTCCTCCAAATTGGGGTTTAGATACTTTGTCACCTTCATAGACGACTATTCTCGTATGACATGGTTATTCCTCCTGAAGGATCGCTCTGAACTCTTTCATATATTTACTATGTTTTATGCCGAAATAAAAATCCAATTTGATATTCCTATTCGTGTGCTAAGAAGTGACAATGCAAAAGAGTATTTTTCACATGCATTTCAATCTTTTTTCTCCATGCATGGTCTCCTTCACCAGTCTTCATGTCCTCATACACCTCAGCAGAATGGGATTGCGGAACGGAAGAATCGCCATCTAGTTGAGACTGCTCGCACCCTTTTACTGCATATAGGCGTCCCATTGCAGTTTTGGGATGATGCAGTTCTCACTGCATGTTACCTTATTAACAGGATGCCTTCTTCCATTCTCCATGACCAGGTTATCTTTTCTATTCTCTTCCCACAGGATCCTCTATACCGTCTTCCACCTCGTGTATTTGGGTGTACTTGCTTTGTTCATCATCTTTCCCCAGGCAAAGACAAATTGTCCCCCAAGTTTATCAAGTGTGTCTTTCTTGGTTATTCTCGTCTCCAGAAAGGGTACCGTTGTTACTCACTTGAGTTGCGTCGTGCCTTTGTCTCAGCCGACGTTACTTTCTTCGAGTCCACACCATTCTTCTCAAATCAGTCTACTACACCTATATCAGTTGTTGAGGTCCTCCCTGTTCCCATTCCATTAACCATTCATGAGGCCACATCTTCTCAGATTATCGATGACTCATTGCCGCCCCGACAAGAACCCACTAAGTTCTTTACTCGACGTGTTCCTCCTGCGGTTACCCAGGTCGCCCCTTCTGACTTCGCTGTTTGTGTCGATGTTTTACCAGTCTTAGATCCTCCTGTACCATCGGATCTTGACCTTCCTATTGCTTTAAGGAAGGGAGTGCGTAAGTGTTCTACTTCTGATCCTATCTCTCACTTCGTTTGCTATGATGCCTTATCACCTGAGTATTACGCTTTTCTTTCTTCCATTTCTGTTGTTTCTATTCCTAAGACTATTTCAGGTGCTCTATCTGATCCGGGGTGGCGCTAGGCCATGATTGATGAGATGACGGCATTGCATTCTAATGGGACATGAGAGCTTGTTCCTCTTCCCTCAAGAAAGTCCACTGTCGGTTGCAAGTGGGTGTTCACTGTTAAGACAGCTCCTGACGGTTCTGTTGACCGGCTCAAAGCCCGATTAGTTGCCAAATGATATACACAACAATATGGAGTTGATTATTTGGATACATTCTCCCCTATTGCCAAGATTGCCTCTGTTCGATTACTTTTCACCCTTGCCGCGTTTTTTGGTTGGCGAATGCATCAGCTTGACATCAAGAATGCATTTCTACATGGTGATCTTGGTGAGGAGGTTTATATGGAGCAACCTCAGGGTTTGTTGCTCAGGAGGAGTCTACCTTAGTTTGCAAGCTGAAGAGATCTCTTTATGGTTTAAAACAATCCCCTCGTGGTTCAGCAAGTTTAGCTCTGCTATTACTTAGTTTGGTATGATGAGAAGTATTTCAGATCACTCGATCTTCTTTTCCACCTCCTCTACTGGGAAACGAGTCATTCTTATTGTTTATGTGGACGATATTATTATTATTGGGGATGATACAGATGGGATACAGAAGTTAAAATCTCACTTGCATCAACATTTTCAGACCAAAGATCTAGGTGACTTAAAATACTTCCTTGGCATTGAAGTAGCTCGGTCAGGAGGAGCTATTTACATTTCTCAGAGGAAGTATGTCCTTGACATGCTACAGGAGACAGGCATGCTGGGAGTCCGACTGGTAGACACTCCTATGGATCCAAATATAAAGTTGCTATCAAGACAGGGGGAGTCCTTAGCTGATCCGGGTCCATACCGCAGATTGGTAGGCAAGTTGAATTACCTAACAGTCACTAGGCCTGATATTTCATTCGCTGTAAGCGTAGTCAGATAGTTTCTTGAGTCACCTTGTGAGAGTCATTGGGAAGCTGCATTAAGAATTCTTCGTTATCTCAAGACAACTCCACGAAAGGAGCTTCTATATCATGACAGGGGTCATCTACAGGTGACAGGCTATTCTGATGCTGATTGGGCAAGTTCATCCAATGATCGTAGATCGACTTTAGGATATTATGTTATGCTTGGTGGTAATATGATCTCATGGAAAAGCAAGAAACAGACTGTTGTGGCTAGGTCTAGTGCCGAGGCAGAATATAGGGCTATGACCCTTGTTACATGTGAATTATTTTGGCTTAAGCAATTGCTCGGAGAACTTGGAATCACTAAAAGAGAACTAATGAAGTTATTTTGTGACAATCAGGCCGCCATGCATATTGCCTCTAATCATGTTTTCCATGAGAGGACAAAACATATAGAGATTGATTGTTACTTCATCGGAGAAAAAGTAAAATCCAAGGAGATAGTTATGTCATTTGTGAGTTCTAATGATCAGTTGGTTGATATGCTAACTAAATCATTAAGAGGGGGAGTATTGATTAAGGACCTAGTTGTAAATATATATTATCTCTATGTACTTATTTGTAAAGATGGTATATAAATACTGGTAGAGATGGCTCTATCAGGTATCTTCCTTTTTCCAAATCACAACGACCTTCTCTTAATTTATCACCAGTATATGCCAGGAAAAATATTGCACCAAAAAAATTAAGATGCTTTGATTTAGTCCACATGAATTGCTTAAAAGACTTCCATATAAATTTTGTTGCTCTTGAAAAGAAGTAAGGTACAATCATTCTTCATGTCTAATTTAGTCCCCATCTAATTTTCTACTGATGCTCAAAGATGATTTTTTATCATTATTTTGGTTTTTTTTTTCAAGATGACGATACTTTTGTCCTACTACTGAAAGATGATAGTTTATTTTAGTAGATTTTTAAATTTGTACTAATTTTTATTAATGTTCTTCATCTATTCATCACTCTATTGCATTTTAACATATATACTAAAAATTATAAGGACATTATAGGAATAAAAGAATGTTTTCTTCTCTTCTCTCCTTTCTATTTGTTGTAACCAAACAACATAAAGCTTTCTTCTCTTCTCTTCTCTTCTCTTCTCTTCTCTTCTCTTCTATCGGGAAGAGAACCTATCAGTCTCTTCCCTTCTCTCCTCTCCTACATTTTCTATCCAAATAGGGCCTACTCTTGCATCTAGAAGTAGTTTGTCCACTATGGCCACCCATTCTTTATCACTGTTGTGATGCTTATTCCATGTTTAAGTTAATAGTTTTTATGGTAGTGGGTAGAAACTGTGGAAGAGAAGAAAAAAGAAAAGGGGGAAGAGAAAGGAAGAAAAGAGGAGGCATTATTGGTTCCTTTCCCTTTTTTGGATATAATATGTTACGCCCCACCTAGGTTCATCCCTAGATAAGGGGCATCGCCTAGGAGAAGTGCAACCAACAACCAAACCAACGTGATACACCAGAAATCTTAGGAATAAATTTGAAGACTAATAGTGCAACAAAGGGTTCTCAAAACAAAAGTTTAACAACTATCCTAAGACAACTAAATGACAACTACTACGCAGGAGCACGGACACTTCCAAGGACTGCCGTGCCCGCATGTCCGACACGCCACGAACATCGACACACGAAGACACTCGTCTGACACACGTGTCCTATGTGTCCAAGAGTGTTTTGACCAGCCAATTTTTTTCTTAGCCCGAACACGGCTTGGACGTGTCGGACAAGTCAATTTTTTTTTGCCTGCTCCTCCGCGAGAATCGCCGCTCCGCCGCTCCGCCACTCCGCCGCTCCTCCGGATACTTGTACTCGTGCCGCTACCCTCGTTGATAAACCCTCACTGAGTGGAAACAGCCTCCGGAGAGGCGGAGATTGAATAATACTAGATTGCTCTATTTTTCTTAGATTGACTCTATTTTTGTTTCATGTGATTATGTGAAACATTTGATTGGTCTATTTCTCTTGATGAGTTTTCACCGATTCATAATGAAATCCTTGAAGTTGCCAATATTTCTCTTGATGAACCAGAGTTGGAGAGAGTAATATTTTCCAATGAAGAGGATAAGAATAATGATCGATGAAGAAGATGGTGGGACTCTAGTTAACTTTTTGTTTACATATGATTGTACATGACTATTTCTATTAAGACATGCTAACCTAGGAATTTTTTTGGAGATGTGGATACATGTCTAAGAATTTTTGTTTATATATGGTTGTGCCTCATGCTTTTGGAAAGACTTAGAAATAGTAAGTATTCATACTGAAAATTTGAAGTTTGACATCAATGAAAATATCATGGTCGTGTCCCGTGTCCGTGTCGGTGCATCCTAGCGTGCGACCATCATACTTGGGGATCTGAGGTAAAAACAACAATGTCAAAATGCTGAGTAGGAGGATCAATATGTCAACAAAGTTAGATAAACATGATGCGTCCTAGTGATACCATATATTTACAAGAAGGCCTTCAACATGTATAAATGTCTCCTTGATTTTCGAATATAAAGTAGGCAACTGTAGCTATTCAGATTATTAAGTTGTGGTATTGACATTTTTATCCCATTCCACCCAGTCGTCTTCACATTTTTTCTAGGCATAAGATTTGAAAAAAGATGTTCACACTGACAGAACAGGGATTTTTAGTTGTGAATATGGTTTAAAATCTTGGTTTCGGTACCGATTTCGGTACCTGGCCGAAACCGGTACCGTACCGACACTCGGTACGGTCCGGTACGGAAAACACCATATCGTTTATTTATTTATTTATTTTTTTTCTCTCCAGAAATAGCTCCAAATCTTCAATAACAATATAATTGATAAAGAAATGCTTAAAATCAATATTCAAATGTCAATTACATGAATACAATATTTAAAATGCGGACGAATGACATCCGTCATACCCATACGGGCCATACATATCTTGGCCTTCGGGACATACACGACTAAGGTCATCACCATAGGTCTCTAATGCTCATATTTGGAAATTTTCCCATGGCATAATGCCTCGGTATCCATTATACCACATTGACATTACCGTTTCTTTGTTGGGATTCCAAGAACTAGACCCTGTATCATCAGTTGAGTAGGTACTGGATACAGAGTAGCTGGATTTAGAAACCTCTTGCAAACTACTCATCATATCGTGATGGTAATCTTGCAAAGCTGTCGGTCCACCTCGACGCGGGCCTCTCTTCTTGTACACCTGAGTTGTTTGTCCGATTCTAGCACCATGGTCATCATCTTGGGTGGCGTGATTGAAGTATTGCTCATTTGTCCATAGATCATCATGTGGCAGTGTTGATGGCACGACGGTGTCTTCTCCACCAACTCCATCATCATCATCATCATCATCTCCTCCGTCTTCTGTGTTGCTACTGCTATGAACGGAGGGCTCGTCTTCTTCGTCCTCTTCTACTTCTGCAATCGCATCCAAAGGATCAATTGGTCGTTTACCTTTGACTTTGCCTTTTGCCTTTGAAGGTGTTGCCTTCTTTTTTCCCTTTGATTGGGAAGATGGAGAGTTCGATTTCGATCGGCGTCTTGCTTGCCGAATTCGTTGAGAGTCCAAGGGAGTAATGGCCATGTCTTCTGGTTGGCTCTCAGACCCAAGTGCACCAGATATAATTGGTGAAGGCCGGTCGCCTGGTTCATCAAGAAGAGGCTGGTCGCTCTCCATTGCACTCCACCAATCAATTATCGGGTCCGCATCGCCTTGGACGAACTCGACATCGAATGGATCTACATGTTGAATATCTTCGTTTTCTAATGTCCGCATTCGAAGCCGCATGTTGTAATGAATGTATACTAGCTTCTCTAATCGGGCATATGAAAGCCGGTTGCGCGGCTTGGTATGAATCAAGGAGAAGGTCGACCAATTTCTCTCGCATCCACTTGATGATGTGGTTTGCGAGAGGATACGTGTTGCAATCTTCCGAAGAGTTGGAGCTTCGGTTCCAAATTGTAACCACCATTCAACTGCAATAGATTTAAAATTGATATTAGTAACGACCAACGAGATTACCAATTTTATCATTAATAAATAAATTGAAAAAAAATTATATCTACCTGGATCCATAGAATCTCGGCACGATATTGCAAATGGATCTCCGAAAGTGCCACTTGAATCTAAGAAATATTTTGATTCATTTAGAGCTTGTGCCGCTTCATTGATTGATGTCGTCATTCGTTGTATGACCTTGTGAAACGGATATAACAAACTATCCGTCGTTCCAAGATCATATCGATATTGGTATGCGAGATTTAAATAATACGCTACAAAAAATTATAAATCTAATAAGTAATTTAGCATAATGAATTAAAATTAAATAAATTTCAGAAAATTAAATAAAAAATTACCCGCGATGTGTATGTCACGACCCATTTGATCCTTCCACCTCTGGGAGATAATGTCGATGAAGGGTTTATACTTGGTTGGAGAAATCATAACCCTCTTGATTTCTTCTTGTGTTTGGTGGATGTAGTGGTAGATATGACCAATTTGAGGCGTCTTTTCCATATCCACCTGTCGTAGAACCTTGTACAATGGTTCTACGACGACGACTATCTCCGCAACGCAATCCCAGAAGCGCGTGTTGAGGATGTACTTCTCGGTTTGCTTTCCATCATTAGTTCTGGCATATCTTGATGTAGATCATTCCTCACTTGTAAACATTGATCGAAGGCCCGCCTTACGTTGTTGGAGCGACCTTAATGCGATGAAATTGGTTGCAAAACGAGTCGCTCCCGGTCGAAGAATTTCACCTAAAATATGGAATTATTATTAGTAACTATCACCTAAACTAATTAATAAATAAATACTATAAATTATTTTTAAAAAATACCTTCTGTAAATTTTTTCATAAGGGCGTGTACCCATGTGTGGTTGTATATGAAGCGCGTAATTTGTTGCGCCTTCTTTACATTCGTCTTCACCATCGGTATATCACCGATATCTTTCATCATTAGGTCTATACAATGGACTGCACATGGAGTCCAACATATGTGAGAATAATCCAGTTCAATTATCTCACATGCCCTTTTGAAATTGGCTCCGTTGTCGGTTATAATTTGAACAAAGTTCTGGGGTCCATTCGCCTCGATCACCTCCTTCATCAACTTCGAGATGTAGAGAGCGGTATGGACTTCATCGGATGCGTTCACCGACTTGTGATAGATAACCCTCCTGTTGCAATAGATGAGGAAGTTGATGATGCTCATTCGGGTTGGTCCGGTCCAACTATCGCACATCAAATTGCATCCGTAATCCCCCCATTGCCACTTGACGTCGTCGATCCATTCATTTATTTCCTTGACCTCATGTTCAAACAAAGGTTCTGAAATTTCATACGAAGTTGGAGGGGTAATACCTGGGCCTACCTTTTGGATGGTAGACACCATAGTTCGGTAGTACGGGTTGTTGGCTGCATTTGCGGGAATCCGGCTAAAGTGGAACCATTTGGAGATGGCTTTCCCCAACTCCTATTTCTTTGGCTTGCCGTACATATCGTCTATGCGTTGTTGCTTTGCTGATGAAGGAGGAAATGCCTTGGGATCAAGATTAAAAATATTAACATTAGTTTTCCTACCACTTGCTCCCTCTGCTTATGCCACCGCTGCCACTGCTGCCGCCATATTCGAATTGAGATCCGGGATAATACATCCGTTCTCGTTCGTAATGCTGATGCTCCAATGAAGCTCGGATGCCGGCTTCAAATTCCGCATCCTCGTCGTAATCGCCACCTCGAGCCTCATAATGGTCACCGTTGACATTTTGGGTAGCTCGTCGGTCGAACTCGGCTTGTTGAGCTGCATTCTTAAGACGTTCCTCCTTCTTGTTGTTGAGTTGCGCTTTGAACATCTTTCGGACTTCGGACGGTACTTTGGAGCAATTGATGACGTCGGGATATCCTCCGGCCAAGTGTTGCTTCAATCGAGTGATGCCTCTACCACGTGAAATCATATCATAGTGGAGGCATTGCCAGTGATGAGCCTTCTCCAACCGACGACCGTGCTGCCATGCGGGGTCGGCTTGAGATTTCGGCGCCATTTCGACAAAATTTCAACGTAGAACTTAATAAAAAAAGATATTAAAAAGATGTGTGAGAGAGATTGATGGATAGAAGGGTAAGTGAGAGTGAAAAGAGTGTTTTGGGGGCTTTATATAGCCCCCAAAACCGGCCCCAAACGGCTAGAGAGCCGTTTGGGGTCACTGTTTATCATACCGGGCGGTACAAGCCGACAAATCGGGCTGTCGGCCACCCGTTGCCAACGGCGCTCAGCGCCGTTGGCAACGCCAACATTAACAAACCATCATACCGCGCGGTATGATGGTATACCGCCATTACCGGGCGGTATATAGCGAAATACCGCCATATACCGCCCGGTAATACCCTATATACCCGGTATTTTCAAATACCGGGTATATCGAATATTGCTAACCCCAAAAACCGGTAAATACCGGGCTTACCGTACCGTTTCGGCCGATTTTTTAAACCATGGTTGTGAAGATGGAAAGACTGCTGTTTTTTCTTGTTTCTTAGTAGCAATAGAATCTGTTGGTATATTCACAAATCATGCTTAATGTTCATAGAGATTACTTGATAACCCATTCTGTGATTAGAATTTTGATATATATTGATATGTACTTTCTAAACAGACTGAGTATGTTCTCTCATAGGATATTTTGCAAATTCATCCATAAGATTCTCCTAACCCGACCTGAAGATATCAACTGCCTAGGGTGATTCTGTTCTGCACATTGATATTGTTTGTGAAAACATACTACATTGTACATCACATTGGTTTTTTATTTATTGATGATTATTCATAATTTTTTATGTTTCACACTAATGGAATTTGTCTGATAGTTTTGTTTATAATTTTGTTGCATTACAGATATGCAATGCTGTTGCTGTGGCCAAAATAATGGGCGCAACACTTATTTTGCCAGTGCTGAAGCAAGATCAAATCTGGAAAGACCAAACGTGAGTCTTTATAGATATGTAATGTAACCAATGTACTTGCATCTCCACAATTTTATACACATAACTAATGCAGTTAATTATCCAAACTAATGATTAGGAGATAATTTTAGGATAGAGCATTGTGACTTAACTTCTATTTGTAAATGAATTACTATTTACTTTAGCCAATAACCAAAGTGGCAACTATGCTGAGTGATGAAAATTATCTATGGTAAGTACAAGAAGGTTGGCAGTAACTTTTTCGTTGTCTCTTGACATGGTAATACATTATTTGGCCATTGCTTCATTCTTTATTTTCTTTAATCAAACAAAGAATTTATTACTTTGCTTCATTGATTTATTCAAATAAGTTTTACTTAAATGTTACAGCAACAAAAAAAAGTGGATAGCCACCTGCAAGATTTTAGAGTTCAATTCTATGTGAGAGATTAGAAACTGTTGATATAATTATTTGTTAAGCATTAATGACCAGATAAAAGAGAGATATGAGGGTAGTATTAGAAATTGGAGACATGGTTTACTTCATATCTTTCTTGAAAAATCTGCGTGTTCCCTTACAGCTAAAATTATGTAATAGTAGCTAAGCTAATATTTTGTCATACAGTTGCAATTTTCCATTCATTTGTTATAGATGTGTTTTTTAAGTTTTACTGCTAAAAAATCATCACCTGATTGCCGCTAGAAATGTTATAGAAATGATTGATGTTAGCTAAATTAAAGCTAAAAAATATAACATTATTATTTTTGGTTATTTCATACAGGAAGTTCGAAGACATATTTGATGTTGATCATTTTATTGAATATTTGAAGGATGATGTACGAATTGTACGAGATATTCCTGAGTGGTTTACAGACAAAGCTGAGCTCTTCACCAGTATAAAGTTTTGTGCCAAATCTTTCTATTAATTTCCTTTATTATGCTTTAATATTTAGATTGCTTTTTGTTTCTCTGTTGTCATATTCAAATTAAGCTAACTGTTAAAAATATGCATCTCTTGGGTTTTTTACCTTATTTCTTACTTGAATATTGACATTATTATGCCTATATTATGTCATACTTGTTTATCTTGACTATTCAAAGCATTATTTTTTCCCCATCTTTTTTACCCTTCCAAGACTTTGTAATGGCAGGAGACTCATGCACCGGCTGCTTTTTTTTTGCTTATATCATATTATATAGTAATTTCAAAGTTTTGGGCTGAATGCCCTTAATTAGACATAAATTAGTAATGTAATATCGATCATTGTGGTCTTCATGACAGACGAACAGTAAAGAACATCCCAAAATATGCATCAGCAGACTTCTATATTGACAATGTACTTCCAAGAATCAAAGAGAAGAAGATAATGGCTCTAAAGCCTTTTGTTGATAGGTTGGGGTAAGTCACGAATGCCAAAATATCTTATCTTCACTTGATTTTCCTTCTTATAACCCTATGTGGTCACTGCATTTCTGAGCATCACTATCTTTCTGTTAGAATATGTCATCATATTTAGCACTAACTCCTAAACATATTGTTTTGTGTTTGCTCCTGTTTGAGTTCACTTAATTAATTGACATTAATCTGTATACCTCTAATATTTAGGTATGATAATGTTCCACCAGAAATAAACAGGCTTAGATGTAGAGTGAATTATCATGCCCTAAAATTTTTACCTGAGATTGAGGAAATGGCTGAGAAATTGGCAGCAAGAATGAGGAACCGAACTGGAAGTGTCATCCCATACATGTAAAAACCTATCCTCTTCCTTGATGATGGATCATTGAACTCTAACAGAAACTCCTAGCACTTTTCTGACAGGGCACTTCATCTGAGATTTGAGAAGGGAATGGTTGGCCTCTCCTTCTGCGATTTTGTTGGAACCAGAGATGAGAAAGCAATGATGGCTGCATATAGACAAAAAGAATGGCCAAGACGGTACAAGGTGACTGAGAATCTTATAACCTGTTTGGAAGGCATGAGGACCTCATGTTAACAATAAAAAAAAATGTCTTGGCAGCTAGAAATGTCTTTTTTCTCTGAGTATAGGGCTGTGTTGACTTCTTACTTTGGCATATGGTTGCAGAATGGATCTCATCTTTGGCAGCTAGCACTTCAGAAAAGAAAGGAAGGTCGTTGCCCTCTTGAGCCAGGTGAGGTTGCCGTTTTATTAAGAGCAATGGGATATCCCAAGGAGACACAAATATATGTTGCTTCAGGACAAGTATATGGTGGTAAGAACCGGATGGCACCACTCAGAAATATGTTCCCCAATCTGGTAAACACTTTAGTTCTTGAGGAATACAATTTACTTCTCTGTTGGATTAAATTTGAAACATGATAGAAATATTTGTTGCTATGGTGAACGAGAGGTTCCTTATTCTTGCTTACAAAAATCAGTAGTTTTGTATTATTCCTTGTGAACTTAATTGTTTCAATTCCATCCTTATTTTGTAATGAATGCATTGACAACAGGAGACAGAATAAGGGAGGATTTTGGGGTTTCCATGCTTTAATGCTAGTATGAACTTTGAATTGGTTTTGACATTGCCACCAGCTTGCCAAACATAGGCTACCTAGCAGCCACTTTAGCCATTTAGCTATTCTCATTGCCTGGTTGCCTATGGCTTTTAAAGTTTGTGATAAAAAATTAACTTGACACCACAAGTGGGGCTTTAAAGATAATTATAACCCGGAGTCCTCTTTTCTCTCAAGGGACTGTTGCCAAATAGTATGAGTAAAGAGTATATTAACTTGAATATTAAAAGTGTGAAAAAGTTTTATTAGCTGAATAAATTCACTATGTTATTGCATGACATATTTTCAGTTTTTCAGAGTAGTCTAATTAATACCTTGTATATTCTCTTTAAAAGAAATTTGTAGAGGAGGCAACAAAAGGAGAATCTTGTAAGTCTTTGGAGTTTGAATTGTATAGGAATTATCAATATGGAAATGTTAAGATCTCCATCTTATGCGATCACCATTGAAAGCTGTTGCAAGAAAAGACATATGACGTGTATGTTTATTGTTTATAGCTTACAAATTTGAAAGTACTTTGTTGCATTTTTATATTCAAGTTTATCTCAGGTCAGTTTTCCTGGGTTAATTTGTCCTCTAGGCCTTCTGCCTAAGCCTTCCAAGGGCTCTAGACATTTTGGCAAGTATTGTTGTGTATTTTACTGCTATACAAGTTTCAAAAGGATCTAATTGTTCGGAGTTAATGACTCAACATGGTGGTTGTGTTATTCTCTGAGTTCAAGCACTGTGTGTGAGTGAAAACTGAATCAAAATGAGACATCATCATCCAAGCAACAAATATCCTTGTGGATTGTATCCACCATATTCATTGGTCACATTATCAAGCAAAATGGCTCTTTTGAGACAAACTCATATTAATTATAAAGTGAAAGCATTAATATGAAGTGTAACAATTGATTTCACGTCTTACACATTTATTCTTCATTCAATGTCAAAGTATGATTTTTGCCATATTGCACTTTATGGCATTGATTGCACAGTCATGCAACATGTTAATGAGAAAATTTTCACTCAATGGTCATGTCAACTCATGAATTTTACCTGTAAACTTACTATTGTTCTTAACCATTAGAACACCATAAATCTAAATTTATGAAACATATAACTGTCAGTGTGGTCATCAGTTCAGTCTTGGGAACCTTTTGCTGATTTGAATGACATTATAATAAGCTTGTTTGATTTTTGTTATCTAAAATTTGAAAATTAGTAGTGAAGTTTGAAATTTGGGGGAAAACATAGGAAATGCTTCTGAACATTTTTATTAATTCTTCTTGGACTGTTGTGAATGCTTACTGTAGGTTTATGATATTTACATATTTGAATGACATTATGTATAGTCTCATCAATCTGGGAATAAACAAGCAATGTGATTTTATTCTGTTATGGTTTTATGTCATTGAGCCAACAAATGTAAATTAAACTGAACCTACCCACAATGCATTTTGAAGATTATTTGAGTGTAATATGGTTTCAGACCTAATACTTTGTAGTACAGTCACAGGACTAGCATCAAACTAGGGCATGTTGGTTGCATAGAGAACCTGACGATGTTATCTTTGTTTAGGTAGATCCTTTTCCAGTGTTTTTTGTCAGGAAACAAGAATTTCAGAGAACTTCTAGATATGTAGGAAAAGAATCCTTACATATTGAATTCTATCAGGAATGAATGAAAATTTTCTTCAAGACTCTTCAATGCATCTTTCTAAAAACTAGAATAGATTCTAATATGTTACTTGTTGAGTGTTTCTGTTCACTTTTTTTTTGTTTGTTTTTAGTTAAGTTAATCATATGCTAAGAATCTAACTTTTTTTCTAACGACTAACAAACTATGGACAATTAAAGGAATATTTTCTTGTGTTTTGTAGGTTACCAAGGAGGACCTAGCAGGCAAAGAAGAAATGGACCATTTCAGGAAGCATGTGACAAGCTTGGCTGCCCTAGATTTCCTGGTATGCTTGAAGTCCGATGTCTTTGTTATGACTCATGGTGGCAATTTCGCCAAGTTAATCATAGGAGCTCGACGTTACATGGGCCATAGACTTAAGTCAATAAAACCTGACAAGGGAATCATGTCCAAATCATTTGGGGATCCCTACATGGGTTGGGCAACATTTGTTGAAGACGTTGTGATTACCCACCACACGCGAACTGGTCTTCCTGAAGCAACGTTCCCTAACTATGACATATGGGAAAATCCTCTAACTCCGTGCATGTGTAGAGCTTGATCTGAACTGCTATCAGTTTTTGCTCTGTTGTTTCTTGTAATCATTATCTCATCTGTATTCCACAGATCTGTGTAGGCCTTAAGCTTTGTTGTTTAGACGGACTGGTCATATGATAGTCGTAAAAATTGTTTTTTTGAGAAATGAGAACGCTATTCAGAGTTGGGGCTGACTTTTGCTGATCAAATTAGAAACCGTCCTGCATCATTTCTTATTTGGTAACGTGATGTAATAATGCATAATTTGTGAAAGTGGTACGGTGCTTATCTTTTGATTAAATATTCAACTACCGAGGAAATGTAATATCTAATGTAATAATGCATCATTTCTTTTTTTAATCTAATGTAATATCGAGGAAATGTTAGATATCTATTTGCATAAACACTGGTACGGTGCTTATCTTTTGATTAAATATTCAACTACCAGTAGCCTAACATGTTAAGGTAGATCATGGAAGAGGACCCAATCAACAGATTTATGGATGGGATTCTCGCTCTTGTTAAGACCAATAATTGTTGCCTAAAGATTAAGCCAGAAAGTAGAAATGATTGACCGCTGTCAACTTACCTAAGACGATTTTTGCATGCAATTTCGCAGGTGCTGAAGCACAGAAATACACAACGAACTCTCATGAAATCCAAAGGGATTATAATTTTACTACTAATTCATTACATTTACAAAATATAGATAGTTTTGAAAATATAAACTACAAATATAATAATTTAAAGGTCTTCAGAAGCATTGTTGATGTAGCAAAAGATCTTTGGTAAGCTAGACGGATTGTGGATGAGTACAGGCAGCGTCTTCGGTCCTTTTTTTTCTCTCATTCACTTTTCTAACTTCGTATTTGTGAGTATTTGATTGGTCGCAAATAAAAGTTGCAATTACACTTGCAACTTGCATCTTCATATTTAGGTATAGTAATTTTGGCACGATCTGATATAGGGGTGACAATTTTTGGCCCGACCCGACCAGACCCAGCACGAAAAATTTAGGTTCGGGCTGTTATTGAGCCGACCCGATAAGGCTGATTCCTTATCGTGCCGGGTTGGGCCAAGTGTTATCGGGCTGGCCTGGCCTGGCCTGATAGCCCGATAGCTCGATAGCCCGATAAACACTTCAGAGCAGTATTAGCGGGTTTGAAATTTATTAATTATTGGGTTTAAAACTGATTTTAAATATTTTTTAGTGGTACAAGACTAAATGGGCCGGGGCGTGCCGACCCATTATTTTTCGTGTCGAGTCGGGCTGGTTTTTTCGGGTCGGACCGTGTTGAGTCGAAAACGTAGGTCCGACACGATTTGCCAGACCTAGTCTGATAGACTGACATGATAAAATCATGATTAGGGCACCAATTGTCGTGTTGGGCCAGGGGATGTAGTTCCGACCCGACCTTATAGCCCGAGACCTGCCCGAGCCTGAAGCGGCGACCTCGTGCTTGGTTGGGCCACTCCTTTGGGAATCCGGGTCGTGCCAGACACGTCCTGATTGTCAACGGGTATGATCGGGCTCGGGTCTAGGCCGATTCGAGCACGGCCCATTGGAGGCACGAAAATGTTAGTCAAATAGAGGTAAAAGGGTAAATATGCCATTTTACCCCCCAACAATAATTGATCGGTTACAATAGAATCAATTCGACCCATAATAATATTATTTTATACTCTAAATCACTATTTAGTTTAGCAAAATATGTTTTATATTATTTATATTAAAATAAATTAATATTTTTTAATTATTGTATAATACTAAAAATATATATAAAAATTTATCAAACGACATCAGACCTAAAATCTGACACTACTATCGCGTTCAGCGCACGAAAACTTACAACTTTGATATTTATCTCGTCTCCATCCGACGACTCTAAGTCGTCAAAATTAATTATTTTTCAATACTTAAATTATTGCATTTGCAGCTCGCAATTTTGTATTGTGGACTTTTTGGGTGCAATTTCATTTGCAACTTACAAATGATATTAGAAATACAATTTGTAACTAGTAAATGCTGCAAAATACTTTTGCAACCAACCAAACAAATTTGTTGTCGAAATATTACAACTAGAGTTGCAGCATTTGTACTTGCGTGCAACCAAACAAGACAATCATCTCATTTTCTCTTCAAATAATGTTCTATACTTTATCAAATCTTAAATTTCGTTGTTCAACAAAAACTTATTTGGCCATTTTGAAAGTAAAAGTAGACTTCCTGTAAGCTACGTATTATTTGTGGATGATGTCTTGCTTGCGTTTAGAGCCAATAAAAAAATTTCATTAGGGACTTGAAACCAATTTACTCAAATTATGCACATCTTATAGGGCAAAAAACCAACTTTAAATTTACTTCCCAAGAAACCCACATTGATACTATTCATAGTATTATCATTGCTCTGATATGAAAATTGACAAATAATTTTCTTTCAAATATTTTAGTGCTATGATTCGTTCCTAGGAGAGCTCCCCATATACTTATAACTACTTGTTTGACAAAGCACATGCTAAATTAGGGAGTTGGTAGACAAATTACCTCTACCAAGCTAGGAAAATTGTATTTATAAATTTTGTACTAAATTTTATACCCTTACTTATTAGCCTAATTAAAATACTTAAGTTAATTGATGATAGTACACTTATCAAGTCTTATTAACTAATATAATGTCTAATATATTTTTGATGTGGAACTAGATTGTCATACTATAATCTTTCGTATTTATGTCTTGACATAATCGTCAAAAAACTCAAGCTTAACATATATCACAAAATGACACCTAAGGCTCTACTCATCTCAGGATAGTCATTTCTCACGTAGGCTCTCTTATCTTGGCTAGGACCAATATCATTTGTTACACGATCAACTAGATGAGATAACTGACTCATCAACTTTACAGACTCGAACCACTGGCCTAATTAAAATATTTAAGCTGAAATTGATATATAATAGTACACTCATCAAGCTTTATTAACCTACACAATATTCAATATATGCCCAATGTGAACCTAAACTGTGGTATTATAAATGGTTCCATTACTATTACAAATATTGTTTTTAGTTTATAATGAATAGTAATATTTATTAAAAGTAACTAGAAAAATTAAACTGAAATGAATCAATCCAAAATATATTTTCCCCCTAAAATTCGAACAAATTAATTTGTGTTGATTTAGAATTTTATTCCCCAATATCATATTATATATTATTAAAATAAGTGGTGTTCTCATCTTTTAAATAGACGATAATATCTTTTCACCTATTTTTAAATCATGAATTTAATTAGTATTATGATTTGCACAAGAAATTTCATTATCCAATAACATTGAAACCATCATCAACATTAAATATTACAATTAATCATCACCTTACATGAATCTTAAATTTGAATCAATTGTTAAAAAATATTAATATTTAACAAAAATAGATATTAGTTAATATGTCGCATTTAAGTCTTGATGTCAACATCAAAACTTAAATCAAGTCAACGCATATAAAAACCAAAATCACATATCTTAGCCAATAACATGCAAGACCTAATTCAACTTGTGGAATCTTTTTTACATAGACCCTCTCATCAAGTTGTCATCCATCAATTTTATAAACCTTAACCATTTGTCTAGTACAATCATCAAATTTCGTTGATCAACAGAATGTTTTTATGTGTGACTAAATTAATTAAGGTACTACATAAAATGAAAAATCTATAAACATAACATGATGTAAGAAACAAACATTACTTTTTGAAGCACAAGCACCAATTTTATTAATATAACAATCTTACTAATTATTTATTGCAATATTTGAACTACAATAAGGAAAATATATATAACGCTTTATGTATATATATATATCCAGTGGCGGATCCACTGTAGGCCTAGTGGGGGCACTGCCCCCACGAAAATATTTTTTTCTTAAAAATTTTTGGATGCCCCCACTAGTTATTGTATAAAGTATGAAATTTATTAACTTTTAATTATTTTAGGCACAGTGCTGTTACCAACTTACCATCAAATCTTTTCATATCTTGACAATTATGTGCCGTGTGTGCCATGCAATTGTCGCACAGACTCCATAGTACTCAACTCTCACAACTCACAAGTCAAACTCAGGAATTCACACTCCCGCCGCTCCATCGCTCGCCTTCACAGTGAGCTCGCTGCCGGCTGACTTGCTGATCGCTGTCGTCTGCCGAGTGCCACCTGACTTGCTCGCTGCCACTCATCGCTCGGCGCTCGCTCAGTCGCTCGGCGCTCGCTCCGTCGCTCGGCGCTCGCTCCGTCGCTCGGCGCTTGCCTTCACTGCTCGTTGCTGCCTGACTTGCTTGTAGGCGTCGCCGCCGTTTGCGGCTCGCCTTCACTTGCTAGCTGTCGTTTGCCGTCTGACTTGCTCGCTGCCGGCTTCACAGCTCGTCGCTCAGCGTTCGCTGTCGGCTTCACAGCTCGTCGCTAGTTCTGTCTCTCGCCTTCACAGCTCGTTGCTCGGCGCTCGCTGCCGCTGCCGCTCACTACCGCTGTCGCTTGTCGGATCACCTACAATCTCCGCCGGGCTACCGACATGTATTTTTAGTTTATTGATTGTTACATTCTTCGGCGATAAGACCGATATTTTTATTTCATTCAATATTAATTATTTTGTTGTTATTAATTTTTGTATTTTCAACATTATTAATTATTTCAATATTTATCTTTTGTTTTCTTAATGGTTAAATTGATTGAAAAAATTATGGAAAAATATAAGGAAAATTTTTTAAAAAGAAAATAAATAGATAGTGATTCTAGTTTTGAAAATAAAATACAACCTCAATGAAATACCTAGAAATTGACTTAGAAAATCTTCCCGCCGATCCGGCTAAACGAATGATATTTGAGTATCATCCTAATCAAAGAGATGAAATTCGACTACCCATTGATTTATTTACTTTTAAAGTTAGTATTGATTCTTCCTGTGGCAACAACAAGTGTTGAAATAGTTTTTTCTACTATAAATTTTATAAAAAATAAACTACGTAATCGGATGGGGATGAATGATTAAATGATTGTTTAGTTACATACATTGAGGAAGAAGTATTTGACAATATTGATAACGAAAATTTTTTGCAACATTTTCAAAACATGAAGACTCGTCGAAGTCGACTATCAAAATTAGTTTGAACTTGAAGTTTTAAAAATTTATGTATTAGTTTGCCCCCACTAATAAAATTTTCTGGATCCGCCACTGTATATATCCTTAGTGAATGCTTGGAACTGAAGTTGAGTCGTCGGTCGGCGGGTGACATTCAGGATCGCAACGAGCACAAGATTCTTGACATTTTTCCCATGTAGCATAACACGTTACAGTGGTTAAGCATTCATAACATCTGACTCCACCGCTTGTCGCTTTCACACAAGGAATGAGGACAATTTTGTTGGATTTTGGATCATAGATGCTCATATCTTGCACATTCCCATCCATCCCAGGCGTCTCGCGACCTAATATTTTAATATGAGCAAGTGTTATTTTAATTAAGAAAGACAATTAATATTCAAAAGACAATTATATTTTTCTATAATTCAAAAAACTCAAATCAAATTCTGTAATTTTTTAAAAAATCAATCTCGGCCGGATCCATTTGCACCTCTACTATCATGGCCTTAATTTTTATCGTAACTAATTCAAACTACTATACCTTCGTTAAGAATGAATAATTACTTGAAAAATAATAACAAGACAAAGCATTTCATTATACTTACATTGATTCAAACCGTAAAGGTTCGTCAAAACAAAGAGCACAATAATCAAGCGTGTGATCCCCATTGCTTTCTCTTGAAAGGATTCAAGATAGATATATATATATAACAAGGACTTACCTTAAATCATGGAATCCAAAATTAGTACGCAGTTAATGTTGTCAAACTAATTACAATCCAAATTTGCTAGTTAGAATAGAATATTTCTTGCTTGACATTTGAGCATCTTCTAAAGAAGGATATGATTACCAAATAGTAACCAACTTCTATGGGCATAGAAAGTCTTTTTTTCTCATTTTATACAAACTATTTAAGGTATATGATAGATTTTATATTTTTTTGTCATTGCTTTTTACTAGTTATGGTTATTTTTCTTATTTTAGCTTGATCGACTTAACATTTTAGGATTACAATTTGTAATTAAAAGGATCATAAACAGCATATCATTAATTCCGTTAGAAATAGGAGTGGCACTAAATGTCGATCAGACTTTATATTAGAACTTTCTCCTTTTTTGCTTCTATTAAAAAAATTGAATTAAATTTCAAGTCAACTTTGATTTTTCAATTATTCTGAGTCAGGTCATACCAAATTGGATCAAATAAAATGAGTTTTCAATACATTTTGAGTGAGACTAATCTAATTAGTCATATTTGTATTAAAATAGGAAAAAATATAAATTTGATGTTTTATTTGGTGTGCATCGAATAAAAAAGTTATATATATTAAATTTATTATATGTTATGGGCCCCACTTCTCTACCTCACTTGCACACATCAGCAACAACTACCACATCATCAACAAGAGGTGAAGATGTGGCAAGATAGAGGCTTCAATATTGAAGGAGATAAGTAGACAACCAATCTAATAGATGTAACTTTAAAGCAACTTTTTTTTTTTTTTTTTTTTTTTGCAAAACAGAAGAATGGAATTACTTAATCTCCCGGAAGACCGGATACAATACAGTCTCTATCCAAGATAGAGTTTAACTCGGGCGGGCGAGGGGAGGTCCAAACAGTGAACTCCCTGTGGTCTCGAGCCCAATTTGCTGCCCAATGGGCAGCTTTGTTTACAATGCGAGGGATATAGTTAAAAGATACATTGGAATTTTTTTTTAACAACATATAAAATGTCATGCACATTGGAAAGCATCCGATTTGAAAGAGCAAGGTTCAAAGCAAAATCTATAGCAAGACTTTCACAAATGAAGATCGAGTCAGTAGTAAAATAATTACATGAAGCAAGAATACAATTACCCTGATGATCACGAAAGATATTGTCGGATCCACCTTTATTATTTTTAAGAGAGCTATCACAGTTGATTTTAATAACACCAAAGGGGGGGGGGGGGCTGAACTTTAAAGCAACTTGAAAGTGTAGAATTTTCATTTGAACTCTATGTAATAAATTAGTCTTTTTCATTTAATATTTCCACTCAACATTTAATAGGCTTTTCTTGAAACTTGATACAATGTATCCTATAAATGAAAGGAATGACAAGGAGAAATCAGACTTGGATTCTCAATTGCAACTCTTCTCTCTCTTCTTGAAACTTGATGCAATGTATCGTATAAATGAAAGGAACGAGAGAAACCAAACTTGGATTCTCAATTGCAACTCTTCTCTCTCTTCTTGAAACTTGATACAATATATCCTATAAATGAAAGGAATGATAATGAGAAACGAGACTTGAATTCTCAATTGCAACTCTCTCTATATACTTATTCGGCTCTTGTTCTTCAATACTGTGCTACTATTTTATACTTTCAAGCAAGGCAGCAGCCATAGAGGATCTTAGACAAGCTTCACATCCTCAAACTTGGGCTTACACCAAAGCCCATAATGTTATCCTACCATATTGATCAATCATATTCAATAAAATAAATGAATATGCGTTAACGTTAATTATATGTGGATTAAATCAATTAAGGTTAATTTGGAAAGGAATCGAACATGCAAACCAAGTCCTATGGGCCACTAAAACAAATCATTAGAATTTCGACGCCAAACTGGTATATTTAACATTTCAGTAGAGGTGGCAAAATGGGTTGGCCCGCAATTAGCGGTCTGGCCCGCTAATTCCATGGGTCGAAAATTCCCGGCCCTCGTGCCCGCAATATTTTGCGGGTCGCCTGGCACGGCTCGCGAGCCCGCATAAGAGAAAAAAATCAAGGTTAAAACCTCCTTGGAAATCATGAACAAGAATAAGATACACAAAAATAACTTATCAGACCAATATAATCCTTTTACTAGAATAGCATTTGAAAACAAGAACCGGAAGAATTTGAAAATTAAGATTGCCAAATACTTCTAGATGAAGAGGTTCTTTGAAAGTAGTGATCAAGAGCTTCATGGCTTAAGGACAGAGATAAAAATACAAAAAAAATTCACCAAAGAGCCACTAAAAGGCGTAAGAAAAATACAGTGTGGGCCTTGAGGAAAAATGACGATTCGTGGACGGACACAAAAATTGAACTATAGGAAGAAGTATATAGTTACTTTGAGGTGTTATTTAAATCATCTAACCTCATATCTTTCGATAATGTAGTTTTGGGAATCACCTCAAAAGTAGATGAATCAAATGCTTAGCCAACAAATTATGAAAGAAGAGGTGAAAGAAGCCTTGTTCGAGATGCACCCAAAAAGGCCCCGGGCCCGGATGGTTTCCCCACAATATTTTTTCAAAAGCATTGGCACCTCTTGGGGGAAGAAATCCATAGTACCGTAATTCAATTTTTGAATAGAAACTTGCAAAACTGGAAAGGGTGCTAATTCCAAAAGTTAAAAATCTGGAAAGGGTGAACCAGTTCAGACCCATCAGCCTATGCAATATACTTTACAAAATTACATCAAAGGTTCTCATAAACAGATTGAAAAGTATTCTACCTGAAATAATTTCTGACTATCAAAGTGCTTTTGTTCCTGGGAGATCCATTACAGATAATGTGATTGTGGCCCATGAAATCATTCATCACCTCCACAATAAAAGGCAAGGAAGTAAAGGAAATTTTGCCCTTAAACTAGATATGAGTAAAGCCTACGACAGGGTCGAGTAGAAGTGCCTCTTTGCAATTATGCAAAAAATGGGATTCACATGAGTCTTCTTGGACTGGATTTGGAGATGCCTACCTACGGTTTCTTATTCCGTTTTGATTAATGGACAACTAGGTAGACGATTTTCTCCTAGCAGAGGAATTCGGCAAGATGAACCGCTTTCCTCGTTCCTTTTTGTCATCTTGACTGAGGCATTTTTTGGTTAACTGCATAATGCTCACAACACCAAGAGTATCTCAGGGGTAAAGTTATCTAGAAGAGGCCTGAATGTTACTCATTTATTATTTGCCGATGATAGTATTCTATTCGGAAAAATTAAAAGAAGTGAGATTGAAGAGCTGAATAACATATTTGCTTTGTACGAAGCATCATATGGACAAGTGATAAACTTGCAAAAATCAGCAATGTTATACAACCATAATACATGCGAAACCGACAAAGCAATGGTTTGGGATATCATCAAAGTGGCAGAAGAACAATGGAATAGGCAATACATAGGGATGCCGCTGGTCATAGGAGGGTCCAAGAGGCAGATCTTCAGTTTTGTGAAAGACAAAGTAGCCAAGAAAATAATGAAATGGAAGAACAAGTTTCTGTCAATTGCCGGAAGGGAGGTTCTCATAAAAGCAGTCGCACAAGTTGTCCCAACATACGTTATGAGTTGTTTTAAATTACCTGTAACTACATGCTAGGAGATAAATTCTTTAGTTGCAAGATTTTGGTGGAGTGGCAAAACAAAGGACATGAAAATACACGGGAAGAGTTAGAACTACCTTTGCAAATCTAAACCTGTTGGTGGCTTGGGTTTCAAAGATATTCAAAAATTCAATGACGCCTTAATTGCGAAGCAGGGCTGGAACCTTAAAAAAGAAGAAGACTCTATAGCATATCGAGTTTTAAAATAGAGATACTTTCCTTGCACCGACTTCATCCATGCTTCAATGGGGTCAAACCCCAGTTACCTTTGGCGGAGTATAAGATCCAGTCAGGAACTCATTAAGAAAGGAATGTATTGGAGGGTAGGAGACGAGAAGAACATTGATATAATTAGGGGTGGCAAAACGGGCCGGCCCGGCCCGCTAACTCAGTGGGCCGGAAATTCCCGGCCCGGCCCGGCCCGCGAGCCCTCTTATTTATTAAAAAATTTCTAAAAAAATTATTAAAAAATAATTTAAAATATTTAAGAGACTAAATAAGCATCAAATATGACATTTCACATGAAAAACTCCATAGATTAACTTCACCTTCAATTTTAAAGTACTAAACAAGCCCTAATCTAGACTTAATTTTTTTTATATATATGTTTAGCGGGCCAAACGGTCCGGCCCGGCCCGATAAGAGCCGGCCCGGGCCGGCCCGATAAGCTTATCGGGCCAATTTTTTTGGCCCGGCCCGCAGTTATCGTGCCGTGCTATCGTGCCGTGCCTATTTTTGCCGCCCCTAGATATAATGGTGGACAACTGGTTGAATTATGAGACACCCAGACCGATTCTAAGCATGGCCAAACTTTTACCAGTGGATGCGAAGGTCTCAATGCTGATTAATGAATCTTTGATGACATGGAGAGAGGATTTAGTGCGAAGATATTTCCATCCGTATGAGTAGAGCAAAATCCTAGAAATTCCATTGAGTTTTAATTAGAAGGCTGGGTGATGCGCTTATATGGGCATTTGAAAAACACGGGTTTTACTCAATTAAATCCGGATACATGATTTTAATGAAAAATGGTGAGCAAAATATGGCCGGCCCTTCATCTAATCAGCAAGTCATGACGTGGAAGAAGATTTGGAGCTTGTAAATCCCAAGCAAAATTATTATCTTTCTCTGGAAATTTCTTCAGGGAATCCTGGCAACAAAAGCTGCTTTGATCCATCGTATGGTGCAAGTAGAGCCAAGCTGTTGAGTTGCGAGGGAATGATGGAAAATGATGAGCATGCAATATTTCTTTGTTCGAAAGCTTAGCAGGTTTGGATCAACTCAAAATGGGGCTTTAATTTTGCCAACATCCCAGGGATACCGATTAAACAATGGCCGGAACAGATCGACCATTGGGCATGTATCAATAGAAGATGCAGAGGATATTGCAGTGATGATGTGGGCTCTTTGGCATAGAAGGAACAAGGTGGTCTTAAAATCAGAGACCCTCACTCAGGCAGACACAATAAGCCTCGCAAATAGAACTATCATGCAATATAGAGAGGCTCAGAGGAAAATGTAGACGGGCGCTAAACCGCAGCTTAAGATGACTCATTGGCAACATCCTCGCCTTTTGAAACTTAATTCAGATGCGACAACCATTGTTGACAAGGATGGAAATGTAACTAGAGCTGCTATATTGTCTGCAAAATCATGGGAATAATGGCTTTAGCGGGAGCCGGAAAACTCAGCGGAGGCTGCTCTATCGAGGAAATGGAGCTATTAGCGCAATGGGTGGCAATTTTATCGGCATCCGTTAACTAAAAACCGCATCCGCTAACTAAAAACCGCATCCGCACCGTATCCGATCCATATCCGCAAGTAAAAATGGATATGAATACGGATACGAATTTAGAAAACTTATATCCGCGTGGATACGTTGCAAATACAGATATGACAGTGTATTCGCACCGTATCCTCACTGCTTATTCGCGTCTCCGAATTACTATTTTGCCCATATAAGTTATTAATATATATAAGAGCTCTATGGTTATTTCATGTCAAAATGAATTTTGAAATATATTATATATTTATTTTGGATCAATAAATTGGTAATTTATTGACTTTTTAAATCAAATATATTATTTTAATATTTTTTATTAAATACGGTGTGGATACGGATGCTGTGCGAATATCCGCATTTGAAGCGATGCGGATATGGATATCCATATTCACATCCGTAGTGGATACGGTGCGGATACGAATAATCTAGTATCTGCACCGTATCCGATCCGTTGCCAGCCCTAATTAGTGTTGCGTTGGGCCCTCAACTGCTGCGACAAATATCTGAAAGGGCTGACTGAAATCGAAATGGACTGCCTTGTAGCAATGAAATGGTTGCATGAAAAAGTGAGTACCGATAAAGAGGGTAACCTGGTAGAGGATATTGTATGCTGGCTGAGAAATAATGAAAGGTGTGGGGTGCAGGTTGTGCCAAGGAATTGTAATGAAGCAGCACACCATCTTGCAAGATGGATGAAAACTATGACCGAGACAGAGACAGTGTGGGTCCGCGAAGAGAAGCTGCCTCAACTTATTCATGCTGTGGTTGAAGGGGACAGGTTCCAGAAGCTGCACATTCATGCTCTACTCTTAAGCTCCCTGTTCCTTGTTTTAAAGCTTTTCCCACTCTGGGTTTGCATCACAAGGTTTTTTTAAAGAGGCTTGGGTAGTTTTTGCTTTGTTTTTGTTTCTGTGGACCCTCACCGATGTTTAAAGACTAATCCCTCTTAGGATTTAGGTGTAATTGGATTTCATTAATAAAACCAATTTCACTTCCAAAAAAAAGAATAGAGAAGAAGAAAGGGGAGAAGAAAGAAAAATAAATGAGAAGTGTTGGAGGAAGGAAGAAAGAAAGAATGATGGGGTATTTATATAAAAGTTAAAAATTAAAAATATTAATAAATACAAAAACAATACTCCGGAGGTGGGAAATCTCCTGCCTCCTACTTGGGTGAGCGCGCCCGTATACCTGGGACGCAGGAGTTGGCTTGCGCGCCCGTGTACATGCGCAAGCGGACACGAGCGTGGGCTTGCATGTCCGCATACCCACGCGAGTGAACGCGGGTGCAGGCTAGCGCACTCGTGTACCCGCACTAGCTTGCATACTAGCGCTGTTATGCGTGCACCAATACTTTTCGGCACCATACCTAGCACTGATATGTCGTACAAACAAATCGACACTTGCAGTAGGCGTCGATATTATTGGCTTAAGGGTCTCTCTTAAGCCTCGATCTTTATTTTGATGATAACAAACATGTATTTAATCCAAGTGTGAAGTTTTGAGTTCAGGTTGAGGTTGCGATATGCATGCCAAATTCGTTCAAATGGGACGAAGGAAAAGATTGTCAAAGAAACAGAAGAAGAAATCGTTGAAGAAAGGCTCGGGATTAAATCAAGTAGAATTAATGTAATATGTTCCTAGGATAGTTTATCCTAAGCCAAAATTGTAAAGTTATCCAAGTTGAAACTTGGTAACCAAACCCATAGAAAAGACATGTAAAAAATCCAAGGGAGAAGTTATCCTCAGTCTGGGTTCGGTCGACCGAACAAGGCAATATAATGATAAGCAGCCCGTTCGGTCGACCGACTGGTCGACCGAATGTCGGTAAAAATGGCCAGTAGCCATTTCGGTCGACAAATCGGTCGACCAAAATTGGCGAAGGCAAAACTGCAAGGCTGCGTCGATCGACCGATTGGTCGATCGACAGATGGCGAAAATGGACAGAACGTTAGCGGTCGACCAATCGGTCGATCGAACTGGACATAGCCAAATCGCGACCTTGGCTTCAGCCAGTCGGTTGACCGACGGGTCGACCGAAAATCAGAAGAAATATAGTCGGTCGATCTGTCGGTCGACCGAGCTCTCACAGGTTGCCAGTGGTTGCACTGGCGGTCGATCGATCGACCGACTGATCAACCGGGCCTACGACCGAACGGCTTCAACGGTCAATTTTTTACCCATTGAACGGGCCGTTCGGGTGAGGGGTTATAAATACCCCTCACCTAACTTCTTTACTTTTTTTAACAAGTGTTATTAAGCAATCAAAGAAGTTCTTTAAGCATTCATACGATCAAGTTCTCGTGCGCCCTTTGCTTCCTTCTTCGACATTAAAAAACCAGGCGCTGCTTCTGCCTCTTCAACTGTGCTGCACTCCTTGAGTCATCATCCTGTTGCAAGTTGAAGACGAGAAGGTGATGGAAAGAAGCTTGGTTCAATCTTTCATATTTTTAGCTCTTTCCTTGTATTTAAAATTTATTGTATCTTGTTTTCAAGTTTGAAATAGCTTGCTTGGTGTGCTAGGAAACACTTAGGGTCAGCTTTGTAAAATTGTGTTTTGCCTAGGTGAATAGGATTGAGGTGTTCTCCGAGTGAGGGAGAAGAGTGTCCTCAAGTGTATTCAAAGGGAAACATAAAGTCTATAAAGTAGTGTTTAGAAATCCTTTGTAAGGAGCCAAGGTAGTGGAGTAGGCGGTTGGCCGAACCACTATAAAATATTCTTGTTTGCATTGTTTCTTTACTTGTTTTTATTATTGCCATTGGATTATGATCACATTAATCATTAAAAAACAATTGCATTAAATTAAGTAAGGAGAAAATTGAAAAAGGGGATGACACTATTCAACCCCCTCTTCTAGTGTCGGATTTCACACATTATTTGGTATCAGAGCAAGGTCGTAGGTTAAGATTTAACCATCTTCCCTATAAGTCAACATATCTAGTGAAATCCAATTAGCTCAAGGGTCCTCGCTCTACTAATACTCCACCACTATTCGATGGGAACAACTATGCCTATTGGAAGATCCGTATGAATGGCTTCCTTCAATCCTTAGGTATGGATGTATGAAGGATGATCCTAGTAGAGTATAAACAACCCGATAAGGACATGGATAAATGGGACCAAGAGAAAATTAGGCTCTTTAATGCTAATGCCAAGGCCGTCAATGCTCTATATTGCGGCCTATCAATTAATGAATTTAATAGGATCTCTACATGCAAGTCCGCATACGAAGTATGGAATGTCCTAGAGACCACCCATGGAGGGACTTCACAAGTAAATGAATCCAAAATCAATTTACTCATGCATGACTATGAAATATTTAAAATGCTTTCACATGAGTCTATTGATGCCATGCATGCTAGGTTTCAAAATATTACGAATGACTTAGCTAACCTTGACAGGGAGATAAGGGAAGAGGAGAAGGTAAGGAAGCTCCTTCGTTCCCTTCCAAAATCTTGGGAGTCCAAAGTAACAACCATCATGGAAGCCAAGGATTTGAGCACGTTAAAGATCACCGAGCTCATTGGGTCTCTCATGACACATGAGACCCACATGAAGCAATACCAAGAGGAAGATGCCCCCAAAGACAAGACCATTGCCTTAAAAGCATCACATCGAGCGGAAGAGTCGTCATCATCCGAGGAAGAGGCAGATGATCTTGAAGAAATGGCGATGCTCGCAAGAAGATTCATGAGCTTCATGAGGGGAGGCATGAGGAAGGGAAGAGGTGGCTACATTTGCTACAATTGCAACAAGACCGGGCACCTAAGGAAGGATTGCCCGCTTCTTAAGATGGCCACTACCTCCAACCCTCACAAGAAGGAAAAATACAATAACAAGAAGAAGGCAATCATGGCCACGTGGGATGAAAGCGATGCCTCATCAAGCGAAGAAAAGACAAAGAGTGAAAAAGCAAACCTTTGCTTGATGGCAAATGATGATGAGGTAAAATTCATTTTTGGTGAAGTTTCATTTACTCAAGAAGAGTTACAAAATGAATTTGAGCAAATGCATGATGAATTCAATGTCATTAGGAGAAAATTTAGAGACCTCAAAAAGGATAGTAGATCTTTAGAACTTGAGAATGATAACCTATTACTTTCATGCAATGCTCTAAGGAAAGAAATAGACATTCTTAAGGAAGAGAAATGCACCCTAGAGAAAGCTAAGAAGAAAACTAGAAAATGAAAATAAATATTTATGTGATACAGTAGAGCATTTAAATGATAGCATGCTAACATTAAAAAAGGAACTTTGCATGCTTAATGAAAAAATGACAACCATCCAAAATGACATGCCAAAGGTTGTCCATAAAAAGAAATCATCACACTCCCATGCTCACACACACACAAAGAGAAAATTTAATGGAAATTGCTTTTCTTGCTGCATTTTTGGTCATATGGCCAAAGATTGTGCATTGAGAAGGAACCCACATGCAAGATTCACATGAGTTCCAAAGTTTACTAACACTCAAGGACCCAAGAAAATTTGAGTACCTAAGAAAGTTTCTTCTCCTTTTGTAGATGGAGAAGCATCCTCAACCAAGTAGGAGCACCTGGATATTGGATAGCGGTTGCTCAAAGCACATGATGAGAGACATCAATTTATTTGCAACCCTATCAAGTAAAGATGATGGACATGTCACATTTGGAGACAATGCCAAAGGTAAGATTGTTGGCATTGGTGACATAGGTATACTCCCTTACCCATGCATTACAAATGTTTTATTAGTTGATGGGTTGAAACACAATTTGATTAGCATATCACAATTATGTGACAATAGATACATAATTATTTTTGAAGCATCTAAATGTATTATTAGAAGTACACCTTCAAATGATATCATGTTTATTGGAAATAGGTAAGAAAATGTATACACCTTAGAATTAAATATCTTGCCAAATCCTCATGTTAGATGCTTAGTTGTCATAGAAAATGACTCTTGGTTATGGCATAGAAGGCTAGGACATGCTAGCATGAGCCTCATCCAAGAGATATCTAGGAAAGAATTAGTCAAAGGCTTACCTAAGATAACTTTGTGATGCATGTCAACTAGGTAAGCAAGTAAAATCTTCATTTCATAGTATAAATCAAGTTAGTACATCTAGAATCCTTGAGCTTGTGCACATGGATCTCTTTGGTCCATGTGATGTAGCTAGTCTAGGTGGAAAGCTATATTGCTATGTGTCGGTTGATGACTTTTCTAGATTTACATGAGTTTTCCTTTTGGGCAACAAAAATGAAACTTTTGAGTTCTTCAAAAAATTTGCAAAGAAAGTTTCAAATGAAAAAGGAGTGACAATGGAGGGGAGTTTAAAAATGAATTTTTTTTCGAGTTTTGTGATGATTTAGGTATTCAACATACCTTTTCTTTCCCTAGGACCCCTCAACAAAATGGGGTGGTTGAGAGGAAGAATAGAACTTTATAAGAAATGGCTAGGACCATGTTATGTGAAAACAATTTGCCTAAATATTTTTGGGCCGAAGCCATAAATACTTCTTGTTATGTTCTTAACCGAGTTTTATTAAGACCAAAAATCAAGAAAACACCATTTGAGCTTTGGAATGGTAAAATCCCAAATGTGGGATATTTTCATATTTTTGGATGTAAATGCTTCATATTAAATACCAAGGATAATTTAGGAAACTTTGATTCTAAATCCGATGAAGGAATTTTTCTAGGTTATTCCACTAACTCTAAGGCTTATAGAGTTTATAATTGTAGAACAATGATTGTTGAAGAATCCATGCATGTTACTTTCAATGAAACTAATGATTTTTCTAGAAATATCAAGATTGTGAATGTAGGTGAGGAACTTGAGGATCTCACACTTCATGATAAGAAAGTGGAGGATGAAGATAATGAGGAGACCCAACATGAAGAACCTCCACCCTCAAATCTAGGGGTGAGCATTGGTTCGGTTCGGTTAAAAACCGAACCGAACCAAAGAAATTTTTTAACCATTTACCGAATCGAAAAAATTCGATTAATTCGGTTTGGTTAACCGAATTTTTTTTTTAGAAAATCAATTTATTTTCAAAGAATGCATGTGTTAAGACTCAAACTCAGTCACCTCAAAACCAAATTTTAATTTTTACCCTTTTAACCATCTAAGCAAACATTACTATCAATTTATATATAACTAACACCTATTATATATATATATATTGAATGTTAAATAAATAATATTACACAACACAGGACTTGAGCTTGGGCGGCTGGAAGCTTAACATAACACTTAAACCACCAAGACAAATGCCAACTTTTGATATATTTGTTATTATTATTATTATATATATATATATATACATATACATATATATATTCAGTTAATTCGGTAAATTAATCGAACAGTCGGTTAATTTACCGAACCGAACCGAATCCAAAAATTTCTTTAATCGAAAACCGAACCGAAATTAATTTGGTTCGGTTAAATCGGTTTCGGTTTGGTCGGTTTCAGTTCGGTTTCGGTGAATCGGGGAAGTTTGCTCACCCCTACTCAAATCAACCTCAAGTTGAAGATGAAAAACAAGAAGAAGCTCTACCACCTCTCCTTAAAGGATACCGATTGGTAAGAGATCATCCAATGGACCAAGTCATTGGAGAGCCTTCAACGGGAGTGGTAACACGCTCTAAACTCAAAAATGTATGCCAATATGTAGCTTTTGTTTCTCAAGTAGAGCCTAAGAATATTAAGGAAGCTATAGAAGATGAGTTTTGGGTATTAGCTATGCAAGAAGAACTCAACCAATTTGATAGAAATGATGTATGAGACTTAGTGCCTAGACCTAGTGATCAAACTATAATTGGAACCAAATAAGTATTTAGAAATAAGCTAGATGAAGAGAGATTAGTTATTAGAAACAAAGCTAGGTTAGTGGCACAAGGGTACAACCAACAAGAAGGAATAGACTATAATGAAACATATGCTCCCGTATCTAGATTAGAAGCAATTAGAATGCTTTTAGCATATGCTAGTTTTAAGGGTTTTAAACTATTTCAAATGGATGTAAAAAGTGTTTTTTAAAATGGTTTTATAAATGAAGAAGTTTATGTTGAACAACCCCCCCGGTTTTGAAAGTTTTGAGTTTTCAAATCATGTTTTCAAACTTAAAAAGACATTATATGATTTAAAACAAGCCCCTAGGGCTTGGTATGAAAGACTCTCTATTTTTCTAATTGAACAAGGTTTTGATATAGGAAGATCGGATGTTTCACTTTTTATTAAGCACCATGAAAATGACATGTTATTAGTTCAAATCTATGTTGATGATATAATTTTGGTGCTACTAATGAAATGCTTTGTGAGTGGTTTGCTAAGTGTATGCAAGTTGAATTTGAGATGAGCATGATGGGAGAGCTCTCCTTCATGCTTGGTCTCCAAATCAAGCAAACCAATAATGTGATCTTCATCAATCAAGCCAAGTACACAAAGGAGCTCATCAAAAGGTTTGGGATGAATGAAGCCAAGATAGCTTCTACACCTATGAGCGCATCCATTAAGCTTGACAAAGATGAAGAGGGCATTAAAGTGGATGAAAAATGATATCGAGGTATTATCGGTAGCCTCCTTTATTTAATCGCAAGTAGACCCGATATCATGTTTAGTGTATGTGTATGTGCTATGTTTCAATCTTGCCCTAAGATGTCTCATTTGAGTGCGATAAAACGCATATTGAGATATTTAAAGGGCACGGTTGACTTAGGATTATGGTATCCATGTCATGCATCATTTGATTTAATCGGTTTTTCGGACGCTGATTTTGCCGGATGTAAGGTAGATAGAAAAAGCACTAGTGAGTGTTGTCAATTCTTAGGAGCAAGTCTTATTTCTTGGTTCTCAAAGAAACAAAACTCGGTTGCGCTTTCAACTACCGAAGCGGAATACATCGCCGCGGCTAGTTGTTGTGCGCAAGTCCTTTGGATGAAACAAACTCTTTTAGACTATGGACTTAAGTATTCTTGCATACCCATACATTGTGATAATACTAGTGCAATTAACTTAACCAAAAATCCCATTTTACATTCTAGAACTAAGCATATTGACTTGAGACATCACTTTCTTAGAGATAATGTAGCTAAGGGAAATATATCGGTAGAATTTGTATCTACCGATAAACAACTTGCCGATATATTTACAAAACCCTTAGTTGAAGAAAAATTCACAAATTTAAGGATGCAATTAGTAATTTGTGCTTTTTCGAGTAATTAAAGTGTATTTCCTTCAAAATATATATGTTTTTCAAAACTTGCGTTTTATAAAGTATCATCACACTTATGTATTGCTTTGTAGTGGGGCTTTGCGACCTATTGGTGTTTGCCTTCTATAGGCTTACATTAATGGGAAGGACTATGGTGGTAGATGATATTTGGTTTTTTTGTGGCTTTCTCGGTTTTTATGATGAAATTCATTAATTATACCTTAATTCTTACCCTTTTTGATTGATGTCAAAAGGGGAAGAAAAAGTAAGGTCACACTTGGTTTTCACGATGCATATAGTTAGTGTGAGTTTTATAGTTAAGGGGAAGTATATATAGTTAGGGAGAGTTAAAAATAATATGCACATTGATAGGGGGAGCATAGGTTGAGTTATAAGTAGTTGAATGCATATGCTAAGTTAGAGAGTTGAATGCATATGCTAAGTTAGATAGTTGAATGCATATGCTAAGGTACCTAACTCATGAATGCCTTAACTCAAACTCACAAATACTTATGCTTTCTTAAAAATTCCATGTTATTTTTGTCATCATCAAAAAGGGGGAGATTGTTGGCTTAAGGGTCTCTCTTAAGCCTCGATCTTTATTTTGATGATAACAAACATGTATTTAATCCAAGTGTGAAGTTTTGAGTTCAGGTTGAGGTTGCGATATGCATGCCAAATTCGTTCAAACGGGACGAAGGAAAAAATCGTTAAAGAAACGGAAGAAGAAATCGTTGAAGAATGGCTCGGGATTAAATCAAGTAGAATTAATGTAATATGTCCCTAGGATAGTTTATCCCAAGACAAAATTGTAAAGTTATCCAAGTTAAAACTTGGTAACCAAACCCATAGAAAAGGCATGTAAAAAATCCAAGGGAGAAGTCATCCTCAGCCTAGGTTCGGTCGACCGAACAAGGCAATATAATGATAAGCGGCCCGTTTGGTCGACCGGCTGGTCGACCGAATGTCGGTAAAAATGGCCAGTAGCCATTTCGGTCGTCCAAAATTGGCGAAGGCAAAACTGCAGGGCTGCGTCGACGGTCGACCGACAGATGGCAAAAATGGACAGAACGCTAGTGGTCGAACAATCGGTCGATCGAACTGGACATAGCCAAATCCCGACCCTGGCTTCAGCCAATCGGTCGACCAATGGGTCGACCGAATATCGGAGGAAATATAGCTGGTCGATCCGTCGATCGACTGAGCTCTCACAGGTTGCCAGCGGTTGCACCAGCGGTCGATTGACTGATCGACCGGGCCTGCGATCGAACAACTTCAACGATCGATTTTTTACCCGTTGAACGGGCCGTTCGGGTGAGGGGTTATAAATACCCCTCACCTAACTTCTTTACTTTTTTTTAACAAGTGTTATTAAGCAATCAAAGAAGTTCTTTAAGCCTTCATACGATCAAGTTCTCGCGCGCCCTCTGCTTCCTTAAGCCTTCATAGCTTCTTTGACATTAAAAAACCAGGCGCTGCTTCTGCCTCTTCAACTGTGCTGCACTCCTTGAGTCATCATCCTGTTGCAAGTTGAAGACGAGAAGGCGGTGGAAAGAAGCTTGGTTTAATTTTTCATTCTTTAGTTCTTTCCTTGTATTTGAACTTTTTTGTATCTTGTTTTCAAGTTTGAAATAACTTGCTAGGTGTGCTAGGAAACACTTAGGGTCAGCTTTGTAGAATTGTGTTTTGCCTAGGTGAATAGGATTGAGGTGTTCTCCGAGTGAGGGAGAAGAGTGTCCTCAAGTGTATTCAAAGGGAAACATAAACTCTATAAAGTAGTGTTTAGAAATCCTTAGTAAGGAGCCAAGGTAGTGGAGTAGGCAGTTGGCCGAACCACTATAAAATATTCTTGTTTGCATTGTTTCTTTACTTGTTTTTATTATTGCCATTGAATTGTGATCACATTAATCATTAAAGAACAATTGCATTAAATTGAGTATGGAGAAAATTGAAAAAGGGGACGACACTATTCAACCCCCCTTCTAGTGTCGGATTTCACACAACAGATATGTCAATCATTATAACTTTTTATTCTTTTTACATTTCGACGCCTTCGGTTGGAGTTGAAATTTTTCCGCCGATAAAACAAGGATTTGTTGTAGTGGGCGTTGACTCAATTGGTTTTGAATCAAATTCAATGAGCCTAATCAGAGCCTATAATTGAAGATGTATTGTGACCTAATGCAGCACTATTGGTGGAAAGGAATGAAGCGAGAGGTGGCTGAGTATGTGTCTAGGTGCTTGACTTGACAACATGTTAAGGCAGAGCACTTGAGGCATGCGGGGTTGCTACAGAACCTAGAGGTATCTGAGTGGAAGTGGGAGAAGATTACCATGGACTTTGTGACCGGATTGCTGAGGTCGAGAGGAGGTCATGACTCCATTTGGGTTGTTGTGGATCGGCTGACCAAGTTGGCACACATTATTCCGATCAAGACGACCTTTTCGGCCGTACAGTATGCCAGACTTTTTCTAGATTGGATAGTGGCTTACCACGGGACAAGGGTACTCAGTTCACTGCTAGATTTTGGCAGTCCTTTTTAGGAGGCCATGGGTACTCAGGTCCGATTCAGCACAATCTTTCACCCGCAGACTAACGGGCAGTCAGAGAGGACTATCCAGACGCTGGAGGATATGTTACGAGCATGCGCATTGGACTTTGAGGATAGCTGGGAGAGTCACTTACCGTCGATAGAGTTTGCCTATAACAATAGCTACCAGAGTAGCATCGGCATAGCCTCGTTTGAGGCCCTTTATGGGCGAAGGTGTAGGTCTCCAGTGGGATAGTTTGAGGCGGGTGAGACTCAGATGCTGGGGCCGGACTTGGTGCATGATGCTGTGGAAAAGGTGAAAATAATTAAGGACCATTTGTTGGCAGCCCAAAGTCGGCAGAAGATGTATGCTGATGGCAGAGCAATGGATTTGGAGTTTGCGGTTGGGGACTTGGTGTTCCTCAAGATATCCCCGATGAAAGGGGTAGTGAGATTTGGCAAGCGAAGAAAATTGAGCCCCAGATTCATTGGACTGTTCCCCATTCTTAAACAAAAGGGGGCAGTGGCGTATGAGCTGACTTTACCTCCTAGCAATAGCATGGATAGGGTACCCCGTGTTTCATGTATCCATGGTATGTCAGAGATGACTCACATGTGCTGGAGCTTACCGTAGTAGAGGTGGACGCATCAGTCTCTTATGAGGAGAGGCATGTGGAGATCTTGGACTGACAAGTCAAGAAGGTAAGGTCTAAGGAGGTCCCTCTAGTGAATGTTCGGTGGGAGCACCATTCAGGTCAGGAGGCGACCTGGGAGTTGGAGCAGGATATGATAGAGAAATATCTGCAATTATTTACTTGAGATGGTAAGTTCTATTTCTTCTTACCCTTAAATTCAAGGCTGATTTTTTTTTTAAGGGGGGGAGATTGTAATACTCGCGAAAATTAATGATATTGTATATTGGTTTCAGCGGGGTGAGTGCGATGTGATTGACTTGCGCGGAATTGATCGCGAATGGATGTGATTTAAGGTGAGACCTTTCCTCAATTTAAATTGCCTAATTATAGTGATAATTATTGTGTTATATTCGAGTTGGGTTCGAGCCGAGTCCGAGGGTGCGATCGGAGCTCGAATCAAACTCGTTTTGAGCAAGTTGGGTCGAGTTAAGTGGTGAAGGACATTGTGGTAAACTGCCATTTAATATATATATATATATATATATATATATATATATATATATATATATATATATATATATATATATGAGATGTTTTTTTTTATTTAAAGAAGATAATGTAACTTACTTTTTATTTAGTGCTTGGGGAAATTAAAACTCTCAATCGAAGCTCAAAGCAATGAATCATCTCTTCAAGACTCGATGCTATATAACCCCTTTTCTTTAGAAGTCGGAGCAGTAAACCCATCTCATTCAAGGTTTGAAGTTGTAATTGTTTTCATTCTTCTTCACTACTTAACCCCCCTCGTCTTCCTCTTCTTCCTATTCAATGGAGCCGGCCAAGTCTCCTTCGGGTCCGCGGCGAAAATGGTATGTGTGAAAGGTTTACAGGAAAGCTACTCTTTCTTCGGAGAAGGGTGTATCATCTTCTAATCTTGAAGAAAGGGCAGCGTCGACTCCCAATCTATTGACAAATGAGGAAGCCCCTCTTCCTTCTTCACAAGGTTGCCCCATGCGAGTGAAGCATGGAAGACGCCCAATAGATCGCCCACCTAGAAAGAGCCGAGTAAATACTGGTCCAATGTCTCTAGGCTCTCAAATTTCTACAGGGCCAAGCAATGTCGGTGAACAAACAAAACATGTTGCTTCATCAAAGACAGAGACTAGGGAACCTACAGCTAATCCCTCAGTTATAACTGCACCTCTAGTTATACCAGCTGATCCTGCAACCCCACCAGTTGTAACTGCCGAAAAGACCGAGGATCTGAAAACTGATGAAGCATCTCATCTAAAGAAGAAATCAGTTATGACTTCTGAGCACAATAAGTCTGAGAAAGGGAAGATGCCTGAAAGATCAAAGAAAAGACATCTAAGAAGTGAGACCATTAAAGTTGATTTAGAGGATGAAACTATCTTGGAGAAGGTTAATGAGTTAAGGCGTGCAAAGAGAAACAAGCCATCTGCTTCAGCCCCCAAGGAGCAGCAAAAGATAACTATTCATGAAAAGAAAAAGCCTCCTGTCTCACAGAAAAAGTCTTCTAGGATTGTGAAGAGAGATGCAAAGAAGACAAAAACTAGCAAGCTACATTCAGGTTTGCTTTTTGATGATCTTTTTCCACTATGAGAGGCTCTTCAGTTAAAAGGTTTTATTACTCAAAGGCCACTAGATATGAAGAATTTTAAACTAAAATGCAGTATTGTTATTGATTTTCTTGAAGAAAAACAGCTTTCTAGAACTTTTCTGCACATTACTCCATTTTCCAAGCTGCCAGTTATTGAATTCTTCTGCAATCTTTCTACAAATATTGCTGATCCACAGTATGAATATTTTCATCAAGTCTTTGTACGTGGGAAGTGGTATGACTTTAGTGCTGACATTATAAATGCTTATTTCGGTTTTGACTCTTCTAATTCTATTGTTGATGAAATTGATGAAACAAGTACTGAGTTCTTAAACTGAGTTGGGTCTGAGGTGTCCAATGGAGATGTCACTACTACAAGTTGGCTTTTTAGCGGTGATTGTTAGGATATTTACTAGCAATTATAAATACTGCAAAAATCTTTACCAATAATTAATGAATTTTCACTAGATCCATTGTCGCTAAAAAGCTTTAGAAGCAATTTATACAATTGCTGGTAAAGATAAAAATAATCACCACTAAATGTATATACATTTAAATCTATAATATTTTTGTAGAGTTTCTAATAATAGTTGCAGAGTGGAATGGAGAACTTAATATAAAGTCATCATCATTGAAAATATTTTATGCTATATTATATCTTATTGCAAAGTATCATTCGATTCCTACTTCTCATATTACTTTCTTGAGCAAAGAAATGGTGATCCTGCTATATAAGATCACCAATGAAATTCGTTTCAATATTGGAAGTTTGATTTTTGAACAGATAATAGCACTTCGTACATGGCTTACCACAAAATCATGACTTTTCTTGATCTTTCCTAATCTTATATATGGTATTATGGAGAAGCAGGGTTTTCAACTATTTGATGAAGATGTAATTGAACCGTTGGAGTCACCACTCAAAGATTATCAGAAGTTATTAAGGGCTGATTCACCTGCAGCACCTCGTGCTCGTACTCCACCAAGTTCCTCTCGACAACCCACTGCTACTGTTGATGAGCAGAGTATTTTTAGAAGAAATTTCTAATGTAAAAGAGGCTTTTTCTAGGTTACTAAAGCAGGTAATTTCTTTGGAACAAAAGATCTTGGACCACTTTACCTCCTCTTCAGTTCCAATAGGTGTTCTATCAACTTCTTCGACTAGTTCTTTGGATAGTTCCTCTTCAAGTTAAGACATTCCTTACCTCTTTTGGCTTACTTTGCCAAAAAGGGGGTGATGATGGTATTAAATATTTCTCTTTGACTTCTGTTGGATAGATACTTTTATTCAGTTGCAACTACTGTTGTGGTATGTCTATTGTTCAGTTGCAACTGATGTGATATCTCACTCTTGACTTTCTTGGCTGGTTACTTTCTGTTGTGACTGTTGATACTCTGGATATTTCGCTTGAATGGTGTGACTGAGATAGTCTTTGGTTATTTTGTTGTTGATAGTTTGATTGCTTATGTTCTTTTATTAGATATGTGGTTTTTTTTTCCTTTCTGATGTTTGCTTGTGTTTTGCCAAATAAGCCAAATGGGGAGATTGTTGATGTTTGGCTTATTCTATGTTTGTTGTATTTGGCAAAAAGTATTCCAGTTATTATTCAGTTGCAATTGCTTATGTTGTTGTGGAGATATCATGCTGTGATGTTGAGACTATGTTGTTGTGATGTTGATATTATGTTGCTGTGGTTATTGATATAGTATATATGATATATGATATACATGTATTTGGCTTGGTCATTTATTTTAGTGGAGATGTGGTTATTTTGGTGATGATGGACTAGGCATTTTTGTGTTGTTAATGGCTGACGGTTGAGATGATAGGCTGTTGAGTTTAGGAGTTGTGAACTCAATATCATTTATAAGAAGGAAGAGAATGTGTGAATTGGGATCCACTCATATGCGCTAAAACAGTGTTGCCAAAATTATGAGGAGATTATACTATTGGGAGTGTATGGATCGCAGGCAACAAACTTTTTCAAATCAATTTCAACCAAGATGGGATTTGGTATTTGAACTCACTACAACATGAAAATTGTGTGGAGGACAGAACTCTATGATTGAGTTGTCATAGAGAGGCAAGTGGTTAGTACTTGTAATAGCAATAAGTGTTTTTGTTATTTTCGATTCACTTTAGTACTGAAAGTAGGATTTCGGAGTGTGAAATCCTGATGCTTTGTAGTGTACTTTATTGATAGTGGATTGAGCATCTGTCCGGTGAGAGCCCCGCAGATTAGGTGTGTCATTGAACTGCCTATTCAAATCTTTGGCGTGTTTGTGTGTTTCTATTTTTGTCTTTATATATGCTACTCACTTTGTCTTAAGCCAGTTCCAGTATCAGTTGCAGCTGATGTGCAACCTACTCTTAGTAGAAAGCTTCCATAGAGATAACATTGTCACTTACCTCCTAGCATGGACTGGGTTCATCCAGTTTTTTACGTATCCATGTTGAAGCAGTACGTTAGGGATGATTCCCATGTGCTTGAGCCTACTGCAGTAGAGGTGGATGCAGCGGTCTCCTATGAGGAGAGGCCCATGGAGATCTTGGACCGGCAAGTCAGAAAGCTGAGGTCTAAGGAAGTTCCATTAGTGAAGGTTCGGTGGAAGCATCATTCTGGTCAGTAGGCGACCTAGGAGTTGGAGCACGATATGATAGAAAAATATATGCACTTACTTGATTGAGATGGTAAGCTCTTTTCTTTACCGCTAAATTCGAGGACGAATTTTTTAAAGGGGGGATGATTGTAATATCTGTGAAATTTATTAAATTCTGTATATTGGTTTCAGCAGGATGAGTGCGACGTGTAACGGTGCGTGCAGAGTTAATCGTGGTTGGGCGTGAATTGAGGTGAGACCCTTGCTCAATCTAAGTTACTTAAATTTAGAATTAATTATTGTGTTAAGTCCGAGTGGGGTTTGAGCCGAGTCGGAGGGTGCGATCGAGGCTTGAATCAGACTCGTTTTGAGCAAGTTGGGTCAAGTTAAGTGAGGAGGGCAATTTGGTAAATTGGCATTTTAAATAAAAAAAATATTTATCACTTGCCTTGGGGCACATAGCTCCAAGAAAAAGCCGCACTTGCATTGGTGTTTAGGATTTATGGTATGTTTATTTGATGATTAATTCCGAATTTCTATGATGGAAAGCATGCTAGAAATCCAAGTTTGTGTTGTGGCCTAGAATGACGGAGTAAACCTAAGGGTGTAGGGTACCTTTAAGGATAATTAGATGATTAAATTGTTAAAGGCGGTAAATTATTGTATTTGCTGAAATTATGCTATGTATAATGAAATTGATTAATGATATGTTGAATTCACATTTCATTCATGTTGGAAAAGGTATTACATGCTGTAAAATATTGGTATAGTATATCGATCTTTAAGTACACTATATTTTGTGAATTTTGAGTACCATATTGTGGGATGTTCGGTTGTGTACGAACAGTAATTGGACTGGGCAATTAGACCGGAAATTATGACTTGCTAGTTGAAATTGGTCGAGTTGCGAGACCAGGATGTCACTCCGTGGCTTGCTGTGGATGTTAGTGGTTGAACTTATAAGAACAACAGGTTATATAGAATTTTCGCTACACGACGGCTTGTTCGACAGAACATAGCATTTCGCTACGCAACGACCACCACATATGTTAGATTCTTGAATAGGAAATGGTAAGACAAATTATTGAGGTGTTAGTGGTGGGTAATACAGCAGTGAATAAATTAACTGGGCCGAGTGGAGGCCGAGTGGGAGCTACCGAGTGTGCACTGAGAAACGTGAACTATGCCATATTTATCCAAGTAATTTACCTCATTATGAATGTATAAATTTGTCCCCTTAGTGGACAAGGTTTTGGATGTACATGTGATGGCTGAGTAGTGCGCATCGTGCACGAGTTAATGAAGGGCCGGATTGGGCCGAGTGGTGCGCATCGCGCACGAGTTAATATTGGGCTGGATTGGGCTGAGTGGTGCACAACACTCATCACTTCACTTTGGGCTGGATTGGGCCGAGCGGTGTGCATCGTGCACGAGTTGATTCTGGGTCGAGATATACGTCGGTGAGCCACACTGACGATCGATCCGAGTGGAATTGGTCGGAGGGCCTTTCCCGACCGAGTTTTGGGCATTGATACTAGAGGACCTTCTTAACTCAGTGAGCTCGAGGCGAAAAGTTCGGTAGGATGGCCAGCCTAGCGAGCAACCTGCGAGTTGTAGGCGGGTAATTTGAGGATTGGTTCATTTGGGTCGGATCAGGTCGAGTGGTGCGTGTAGCGCACGAGATGACTAATGCAAACCCATATTATGATTTATATATGTCGCATGAACATTGGGTCATTCACTGTATTTATTTATTCATGTGGTTTGGCTTGGTGATGGTCGAGACGACCACTCACTGAGTTCTTTTGAGCTCACTATTTTTTTCTTGGCACTGTTCGGCAGAGCGTGATTATTGAGGTATGACGCGACTAGTGGCGACAGATTCTGGTGGCGGTCTCGTTAAACCTGTTGGTGAAGTCGAGTTGTGTCGACTCATATAGTTTATTTGAGCATGCAAACTTATGTAGTGTTGATACTAGAACTTTGGTTATGTATCTTATGCACTGGGTTTGATACTTGGATTGCAATTTTTTATAAATAAATGTTTATGTAGTGTTAATCTGAGTTGTTATATCACATGCTTATCATGGTGGTATGGTCTAGGCTTCGGAGTGCTTGTCCGCACTCTAGTTGGTCGCATGACTCGGTTTTAGGTGTGACAAATATCATTTGTTACACGATCCACTAGATGAGATAACTGACTCATCAACTTCACATACTCGAACCATTGGCCTAATTGAAATGTTTAAGCTGTAATTGATATATAATAGTACACTCATCAAGCTTTATTAACCTACACAATATTCAATATACGCCTAATGTAAACCTAAACTGTGGTATTATAAATGATTCGATTACTATTACAAATATTGTGTTTAGTTTACAATGAATAGTAATATTTATTAAAAGTAACTATAAAATTAAACTGAAATGAATCAATTCAAAAATATATATTTTTTTTTCTAAAATTCGAACCAATTAATTTGTGTTGATTTAGAATTTTATTCCCCAAATATCATATTATATTATTATTATTATTATTATTATTATTATTATTTATAAAAAGGTGATTTTATAACTCAACCATTACACTGCGTAAACGCGATAATATACGCATAAAGCGTATTACAAGATGTGAAAAAGATCCACAAAGCATTACAACTAGAGATTGAACCCAAGACCTAGGCAATATATTCGGATGCCACTACCACTTGAGCACAAGTGGGTTCACTCATATTATATATTATTAAAATGAGTGGTTTTCTCATCTTTTAAATAGACGAGAATATCTTTTCACCTAATTTTAAACCATGAATTTAATTAGCATTATGATTTGCACAAGGAATTTCATTATCCAATAGCATTGAAACCATCATCAAGATTAAATATTACAGTTAATCATCACCTTACATGAATCTTAAATTTGAATCAATTATTAAAAAATATTAATCTTTAACAAAAAAAGATATTAGTTAATATGTGCATTTAAGTCTTGATGTCAACATCAAAACTTAAATCAAGTCAACCCATATATAAACCAAAATCACATATCTTATCCAAATAACATGCAAGACCTATTAATAGCAGTGATCCATCTCAACTTGTGCAATCTTTTTTACATAGACTCTCTCATCAAGTTGTCATCCATCAGTTTTATAAACATTAACCAATAGTCTAGTACAACCATCAAATTTTGTTGATCAACGGAATGTTTTTATGTGTGATTAAATTAATTAAGGTACTACATAAAATGAAAAATTTATAAACATAACAGGATATAAGAAACAAACATTACTCTGTTCAGTGAAGCACAAGCACCAATTTTATTAATATAATAATCTTACTAATTATTTATTGCAATACTTGAACTACAATAAGAAAAATATATATCAAGCTTTTGATATATATATATATATATATTAGTGAATGCCTGGAACTAAAGCTGAGTCATCGGTCGATGGCGGGTGACAATTGGGATCACAACGAGTGCAAGATTGTTGGCACTTTTCCCATATGCATTCATAACAGTCAATTCCACCGCTTGTTGCTCTCACACAAGGAATGAGGACAATTTTGTTGGATTTTGGATTAGAGATGCTCATATCTTGCACATTCCCATCCATCCCAGGCGTCTAGCGACCTAATATTTTAATATGAGCAAGTGTAATTTTAATAAAGAAAGAATTATATTTTTCTATAATTCAAAAAACTCAAATCAAATTTTGTAATTTTAAGAAAAATCAAACTCGACCGGATCCATTTGCACCTCTACTATCATGGCCTTAATTTATGTCTTAACTAATTCAAACTACCTTATAGAAGAACAGATAATTACAATTAAAAACAATAACAAGACAAAGCACTTCATTATATATACTTGCATTGATTCAAACCGTAAAGGTTCGCGAAAACAAAGAGCACAATAATCAAGCGTGTGATCCTCATTGCTTTCTCTTGAAAGGATTCAAGAGATATATATAGATCAAGGACTTATCATATATCGCAGTTAATGTTGTCAAATAATTACAATTCAAATTTGCTTGACATTTCTTGCTTGACATTTGAGCATCTTCTAAAGAAAGATATGATTACCAAATAGTAACCAACTTCTATGTGCAGGCCGCCCATAGAAAGTTTTTTTTTCTCATTTTATACAAACTATTTAAGGTATATGATAGATTTTATATTTTTTTGTTATTGCTTTTTACTAGTTATGATTATTTTTCTTATTTTAGCTTGATTGACTTAACATTTTAGGATTATAATTTTTTTAAAAAATAAAGATAGAAAGTCACAATAGATGACCATACTAGGGATCGAACCCTAGATCTCTATGCAACATACAACAAGTTGTCATCAACGGTGCTACCCACAGTTGGCTTTTAGGATTACAATTTGCAATTAAAAGGATCACAAACAACATATCATTAATTCCATTAGAAATAGGGGTGGCACTAAAGGTCGATCAGACTTTATATCAAAACTTTCTCCTTTTTTGCTTCTACAAAAAAAATTGAATTAAATAGGGGTGGGAATTCCCGGCCCAGCACGGCCCGCGAGCCTGCATAAGGGAAAAAATCAAGGTTAAAACCTCCTTGGAAATCATGAACAAGAATAAGATACACAAAAATAACATATCAGACCAATTATAATCCTTTTACTAGAATAGCATATGAAAACAAGAACCAAAAGAATTTGAAAATTAAGATTGCTAAATACGAAAATAATATGACCACACTTTAGTTCAATTTTTTTAATACTTAGCGGGCCAAATGGGCCGACCCAACATGATAAGAGTCGGCCCGCATCGGCCCACAATGTTATTGTGCCGGGCCGACCCGGTAAGCTTATTGGGCTAAATTTTTTGGCCCGACCCGCAGTTATCATGTCGTGCTCGTGCAGTGCTATCGTGTCGTGCCTATTTCTACCTCCCCTACATTTCAGCACTTTTTGTCAACCGAAGTGTTAAAATAGACGACTGCACATATGTCGAAAAGGAGGGGATAACTAAGGAGCCTATTTTGACGTATTGGCGCATGACAAGACGCCAATATGTCTAAAATATTGGCGCCTGACAGGTGTCAAAACGTTGAACAAAAAAAATAAATTAAAACTGCATATTAGCGCCTGTCAAAGGCGGTATGCTTGTTTTTTTTTAAAATAAACACAAGAATTCTGTCGATTCGAATTCCTCGGTGGAATTCGAATTTCGTGTGCGCACGTGGAATTCAATTTTTGAATTCTGCATGCGCCTGCGGAATTCAAGTCAGAATTCAATTTTGACTTGAATTCTGGATCTCCACTATGAAAATTTAAGATTTAGTTTAAATATAATATAAAAATTTCATAATATAAATAATTTTGATACGTACTAACCTTGTTAATTTTTTTAATTTGATAGTTGATACCATTGACAACTTCAACAACCTGAAGAAAAATAGAGGAAGAAAAAATAAGTGAAGAGGGGATAAAAGAAAGAAGAGAAGAAATAAAAAAAGAATAGAGAAGAAGAAAGAGGAGAAGAAAGAAAAATAAATGAGAAGTGTAGGAGGAAGAAAGAAAGAAGGATGGGGTATTTATATAAAAGTTAAAAATTTAAAAATATTAATAAATACAAAAACAATGCCCCGGAGGCGGGAAATCTCCCATGTAATACCCCGATTTAGTCCCACATCGGGAGTATGTTGGATGTTGTATTGGCTTATAAGACTTGATGAGTGTGCTACCATCAACTTCAGCTTGAGCATTTTAATTAGGCCAATAGGTTAGCCTATGAAATTGATGGGTCAGTTATCCCATCAAGCGGGTTGTAACATCCCACCTCCTATCTACTGGGCGAGCGCGCCCGCATACTCGGGATGCAGGAGCGGGCTTGCGCGCCCGTGTACCCGCGCAAGCAGACCGCACCCATGTACCTACGCAAGCGGACCACGCGCATGTACCCGCGCAAGTGCACACGGGCGTGGGCTTGTGCGCCCGCATACCCACGCGAGAGAACACGGGTACGGGTTGGCGCACTTGCGTACCCGCGCCATTTCGCATACTGGCGCCGATATGCGTGCACCAATACTTTTCGGCGCCATACCTGGCGCTGATATGTCGTACAAACATATCAACGCATGCAGTGTTGGTGAAATGGCCATACTAGAGGGGGGTGAATAGTGTGTTAACTAATCTTATTGCCTAATTCATGTTTTAATAGTTTCTTGATTAGTTAGGCTAAGCACGATATTAATAGCAAGCGGAAGCAATAAATATGAAGCAATTAACACATAACAATATATCAATGCTAACACAATTATTTATAGTGGTTCGACCCCAATGCCTACTCCACTACCTAAGCACCGTGCTTAGGATTTCCAAACTAAGTTTACTAGATTATAACATTTTCCTTACAAAGAGAACTTTACAACCGGAAAGTCTCAGCTCTCAAACCGAAGGCACTTTCACACCCGGAAGTATCCCACCTTCCTACCTAGAGCACTCTCCCACCTCAACCTAAGGGACATCTCAACTAATCCTAGTAAAAAATCAAAATCCTTAAGAATCAAAATCTAGTTTTTGGGGTCTAGTACAAATTTCTGAAAAACGAAATTTTTTTAATCTCTCGTGTCAAATATGGGTATGTTAAAGGCTTCCAAAAATTCTTTTAAAATACATTGTTATCTAGTTTTTACCCAAGGAACAATTACCGCCATTTTTTGTGTCAATAAAATATCTAGGTCTTATAGCCCTCCAAGGAGCTCCCTAGGCTTAGGAATTTCAAGGCAGTTTTCGGGTTTTCATATTTTGGGATTCGGGTTTGGTTTTTGGGTTCTTTGCATCATAAAAGAGGATTACAACACATGCTAGACACCCTAAACCTAAACTCTAACTTCCCGAAGAATCCCAAGCGTCGACGAGCGTCCTTTTCAATTTATCTGATTTATCTGATTTCTTCGATTTTTCCGATCGGGGACGTCGTGTGCTAACCAATATGGAACCTGAAAATAACTCTCCATGAAATCATTAGTTCCATGTTTGTTATTATCAAAATTGAGATTAAGACCAAGGTTGAAAACCTTAGGCCAACATGCAGTAGGCGTCAATATGTCAATCATTATAACTTTTTCTTCTTGTTATGTTTCGACGCCTTTGGTTGGCGTCAAAATTTTTCCGCCGATAAAACAAGAATATGTTGTAGTGGGCGTTGACTCAAATTGGTTTTGAACCAAATTCAACGAGCATAATCAGAACCAAATAGGAACCGAATTGGTTAGGTTATGATTGAACCAGTTAGTTTTTTATTTAAATCGGTCCAAATTTCTCAGCATGAACAGTAACACAAACTAGCTGTAGATTTTTCAGGGTCTTCAAACCTCGATTTTACCTTCATTTGAACATCGATCAATTTTGAATCGGTCTTCACTTCTATATTCTTCTTCTCGAGCTGAATCAAAAGAAACCATTTTGGTGATAGTAATTACATACGCAGCTAATCTCGACTGGTCATCTCTTCATTCAGCACACTTCTCGGTCGAGCAGGTTAACGCTTGTCGGCGTAGATTTCGTCCCCTATTTCGGCGATATCTCCGGCGAACTTGATTGTAGCAATTTTGGGTAGAATAATTGTCGGAGCAAGTTTTCCAGACTTTTACGCAACACCTAAATCCCATGTTCCTCAGCTAGAAATTTCGGCATTTCATTTTGCGAAAACCGAAACCGAGTTTCAAGTTTCGGAGTTTCGGAGTTTTGGTTTTGGTTTTTTTGTTTAGTGAAAACGTGTTTGTTTGACATGTCCAATTTTCATGTTTCACGAAACGAAACCAGCGAAAACTTATTTGTTTTGTGTTGGTTTCGATGACAATTTTTAGTACGAAACTTGAAATTGTGTTCATTTATCAAAAGCCGTCTCAGTTTGAATTTATGATGTTATATTATTTTATTCATTATATTTCATTATAGTGTTTTAAATTTGAAAATAACTTCATTAAATCAAACAATGAATTATGAGTGGTCATTATATATATTTGCATTGATTCAAACCGTAAAGGTTCGCGAAAACAAAGAGCACAATAATGAAATATAATGAATAAAATAAGAGGGAATGGAAAATTTTAGGGTTTTCTAAATTTTACCAACAAATATATGTATCTATTGGTGATTTTGTTGGTAATACCAACAAAAAATATCGGTTGGTAATACATCCGTCGGTGAAGCCTTGTTTTCTTGTAGTGGTAAGCACCTTCTAAGATTAATAAAACAAGTGAATCTTCCTTTTCTCCTCAGATCTAGGAATGACTCATTGTTTGATCATTTATTTGTCGATTTTGATTTTTCGTTTCAGTTTTGATTTTTTTTTTCTGGATAGAAAATTTGGATAATTTTCAAACAAAGTGCTTGTCATATTTTCCAATCCAACCTTCCATTTCTTTCGACGGAGGTGATCAACGGGTGTCATTGGGAATGGGGATGAAATAGGTGTGGTGGAGGTGATCATGATTTGAGAGATTCCTTAAGACAAATTATTGTAAACAGTCAAATGAATTGAAGTCCACCAATTAACTTGATTTATTCCAATGCCTAAAATAAATTGATGATAAAATTGTCAAATTAAAAATTTGATGTAGTAAATACATTATGAGTTAGCATAGTGGGGTGTTCATCCTTGATGGATAGTATGACTTGGTGTTTAATCCTTTGATGCATCATGAGAATTATATGATAGTACTTATTCACATGAGATAGTAAGTAGGTAGAGTTTATGTTAGTGTGCTTAAATTATGGTTCATCATCCATATTGTGTTTGTCTTAGTGTTTGACATAATGACATAATTCTACTTAGTCTTCCACCGATTTTCTTGTGTTTATTTTAATTTTGTAGGTATGTGTTAATTAGTAGTTTAGGAGAACTAGTTAAATAAAGTAGAGGATATACACACTAACACAATTTCTATTATTAGTGTTTGATAGTACATCCATGAAGCACACACTACTCAGTCTTCATGGTAATACATTCATGAAGCCTTATTAACGAACACAACATTCAATATAGTCATAATATGGGACTAAACTAAGATATTATATACTTAATTGATCTTCGTGTATAACATATTTTATTTTTTTATGGTACGTATATATTGCATGTGGAAACTATACTATTTTTAGAAAATATCATGAAAGTGATTCCTTATTAAGCTGAATGAAGTGAAACCAATAAATTTAGTTTAGCTCAATTGAAAAAATAGATAGGCAATATCTTGTGGTTCTGACATGCTTTTTATTTTTATTTTTTAATGAATAATAAATTATTCAAAATAACTAAAAGTTAAGTCAAAACTATTGAATCAAATCAAATTACTTGGGTTTAGTTGGCCGATTAAAAAAGTGAGTAAAATTGAATTTAACTAAATTATGTTATTTTTCATATAGTTAGATATGATCATGACACGCCAAATTAAATATTTATTAATCAATTCACAAAAGTGTTTGATATACTTGTTTCAAACCAAAGACCACAAAACTTGTTTCAAACCAAAGACCACAAAAATGATTTAGTCTCACATCACGATCAAATTGGATCTTGTGTTGGTTAAATACACTTGATCAGTGTATTACTATCAACTTAATTTAACTTAAATATTTTAATTAGGCAAGTGGTTTGAACCTAGTCCTACGCATGATGAGGAAACATGTATGATCGAAGGGGTTGCTCGAAGATAGGGTGGAGTCGTCGCCACTAAGCAAGGCCTTACGTACATACCACCAACTTGTGTGTGATTCTTAACTATACATTATACTTGAGTTGAATATTGATGATAACACTAATATATAAGTACGTGGGGGAGATTGTAGCATGCCGGCTAGTTTGGTCCCACGTTAGGAGTATATTAGATATTGTGCTACCATCAAATTCAACTTAAGCATTTTAATTATGCTAATGGTTCATGGATCATAATATTAGTCATTGGAATTTTTTTATACAACATAAATTTAGTAAAGATGAACATATAAATTATAAGGATATATATAACTAATATTTATATTGTTGTTACGCAAAATAAAATTGGGCTGGGGAATTGAATGGTAAGGTGATTAAAGAAGGTACAAGTTTTTGCGAGGGCTAATGCACAAAATTTGGGTTATTTGAATTGCTCTTTAGGAAGTAAAGAAGATACAAGTGCTTTGTTAGACTGCTCGCAAACATAGAAGAGAAGGATATAGAGGAAGACCAGTAGTGAAGCAGTTGAAGACAGATAAGAATGTTAATAATACCCTTTTATATTCTGCATAGTTTAGAATAAGTGAAGGGGTATAGATGTAATTGTGTAAGTGAGCTGTTAATTGAGCTTTAATATAAATTTGAAATGTAAAAGTGTAATAAACTAATTCTTTCCCTGTCATCTTCTTGAATTGAATGTTAATGAAGAGATGATCTCAGTTCTTGTTGATTCTTGAGATCATTTATTTGTTTCCGCATATTTCATATCATGGTATCAGAGCAAAGGGGCTGAAGGAGACGATCGCTGATCTGGTTCTTGCTTCATCGATTCATCCGATGGCGAGGAATTGGATATCGAACTCAGTGTGATCTGTGGTGGCAGAGTCTGGTAATCGAATTGAGGTTCAATCGGCGACGTAGGAGGCAGAATATGAAGATGATCCATTCATTATTCAGGGAAGCGACGCACCAGGTATGATTCTGGTTTCCGCTAAATTGAATGGACATGAAAATTATTTGCCATGGCGTCGTTCGATGTTGATATCTTTGTCTGCAAGAAATAAAATTGGATTTATTGATGGAACAATAAGCCCTCCAGATGAAAATTCACCAAAAATTAGAATTTGGCAACAATGCAATGATTTAGTTCTGTCTTGGATGATTCAGTCGATTGCGCCTGAATTAACTTCCAGTGTTATGTATGCAAAGACTGCCAGACAAATGTGGTGTGATTTAGAAGGGCGTTTTGGTAAGAGCAATGAACCTAGGGTATTCGAATTAGAAAGCCAGCTGAATACTATCAGGCAAGGAAGCAATTCAATTGCAGTCTATTTCACAAAACTCAAATCTCTATGGGATGAGTTAGATGCAGTAGACACCAAATTCAGATGTGAATGTGAGGGAGGAAGAGAAAATTTAGCCCGAATTAGACTCAGGCAATTTCTTATGGGCTTAAATGAAGTCTATATAGGAGTTCGAGGTCAAATCTTGCTAATGAATCCTACACCTGATATTAATCAAGCATATTCACTGCTGGAGCAAGAAGAAACTCAACGAAAAGTTGGGACTCAAAGTGCTTCTGCAGTAGAGAGTGTAGCATTAAATATCAGACAAACAGATACATTCATGAAGAATGAGACAGGATATAGAAATGGAAAGGAAGCTGAGACGTATCAAAGCAAGAAATTTTATGATTTCTGCAAGAGACCTAGACACACCAGGGATACTTGTTACAAAATTCATGGCTATCCACAAAATGGCAAGTTCAATAAAGGCAAACAAAAGATGACAAATCAGCATTATAATGAAAGGCAAGCCAACAATGCAACAACAGAATTTGGAGAAGGGAAAAGTGATAAGCAAATGGAGAATTCATTTGTCAAAAAAGAAGAAAGCTCACGCAGAGAATTCACAGAAGAGCGGTATAATGCATTACTGAGCATGATAAATGGCAAGTGTCAGTCTGGAGCAAAGATAAATATGGCTGGTAAGTCTAGCTATGATAAATGTTCAAAGGTATAAATTGGGTTTTAGATAGTGGGGCAACCGATCACATTGCCTCACATCATGTGAAATTGGAAGATGAAGTTCTTCCATGTAACAATGATCGAGTGTCATTGCCAAATGGAACTTCAATACTTGTTGTTGGTATTGGAGATGTACATATCAGTGACAGAATTAAGCTGAAACACATTTTATCAGTTTCAGATATAAACTTCAACTTGTTGTTAGTAAGTAAACAGACTAAGGACTTACAATGTACTGTTACCTTTGACTCATCAAGTTTCTTCATCCAGGACCCAGTTATGAAGGAGATTTCGGGGAATGGTGAAGAAGAAGATGGACTATACATTATGAAGAAATTTGTTTTGTAGAATAAGCAGGATGATGCTAAAGCAATGAATGTAACTCTAGATACTTACAATTTGTGGCATTTTAGGCTTGGGCATATGTCCCCAATAAGAATGAAACTTTTGTCAAGTTCAATACCAGCGTTAAAACAATATTCAAATCTATTTTGTAACATTTGACCTCTTGGAAAAAAGTGTAGACTGCCATTTAATTCAAGTATCAGTAAAAGTTCTAAAGTTTTTGAGCTTATACATTGTGATGTTTGGGGGCCACACAAGGAGAAGACACATGATAATTGTTCTTACTTCTTAACAATAGTTGATGATTTCTCTAGGGCTTGTTGGACTTATTTGTTCACCTATAAAAGCCAAGTACCAAAAATTTTGATCAATTACATAAGGATGGTGAAGAATCAGTTTGACTGTGCAGTCAAAGTAATTAGTACCGACAATGGAACAATTTTTTTCAATTCTACCTTGAACAGTTTCTTGTTAGAACATGGCATTGCTCATCATAGTTCATGCATGTGTTGAAACACCACAGCAAAATGCTGTGGTGGAGAAAAAACATAGGCACCTCTTAGAGGTAGCCAGATGTTTAAAGTTTCAAGCAAACTTACCTATCAGGTTTTGGGGAAAATGCATAAAAACTGCAACTTATTTGATCAATAGGCTACCCAGCACAATTTTATCAAACATCAGTCCTTATGAAGTGTTATACAAAGAAAAGCCTTGCATCAGTTACCTAAGGTCCTATGGCTGCTTGTGTTATATAAGCACTTTACAACATGGCAGATCAAAGTTTGATTCAAGAGCTAGAGAAGTAGTATTCATAGGATATCCGCTTGGTAAAAAAGGTTACAAAGTTTATGATATGAAATATGGAAACATATTCATATCCAGGGACATATTGTTTATGGAGAACATCTTTCCTTTCAGAGAAAAGGAAGGTATTAAAATAGTATGTGAATTACCCACAAGTATGAATTCTCAAGAAAATGAAATTTTCAGGGTAGCTGAAGTCATAAACAAGGAAAAGAATGAGAGAGGCTTATTCAAAAAGGTAGTACATAATGAGAAAGAGAATGAAAAGGAAAATACAATTCAAGAGAGGAATCATGATGTTGTCGGTGGTGAAGATTTTGATGATAAACTGATAGTACAAATTGGCAACATATCCGAAGAAGATACTGATATGGAGAATGAAAACAATCATGTTGTTGATACACATACTCATGTTACTGATACACAACATATCAGGAAAGGAAGAAGGGAAATTAAAAGGCCTCAAAGACTTAAAGACTACGTGCGTAACTCTTTGGAAGCTCAAAATAAGAAGAATACACCATATCTCATATGTAAGTATTTGGATGTTTCAGATATATTTGATTCACACAGAAAATTCATAGCCTCCATTAAGATCCCAAAACTTATGAAGAAGCCATAATAAGTGCCACATGGAGGGATTCTATGGAGGAAGAATTGAAAGCCTTAGAAAATAATAGGACTTGGAATACATGTGATTTGCCTATGGAAAAGAAATCAATTGGATGCAAGTAGATATTTAGAACCAAATTCAAACAAGATGGTGTTGTCGAAAGGTACAAATCCAGGCTTGTAGCCAAGGGATACACCCAAATTGAGGGAATTGATTACCAAGAGACATTTGCACCAATTTCAAAGTTAACCACCGTGAGAATGACATTAGCAGTAGCAGCAGCCTTGAATTGGCCTCTTTGACAGCTAGATGTCAACAATGCTTACCTTCATGGTGAGCTAGAAGAAGAGGTATATATGGATTTACCACTTGGTTATCAACAGATACACAAAGGCAAAGTTTGTAAACTGAATAAAGCCATATATGGATTGAAGCAAGCTGGGAGACAATGGTTCTCCAAGCTTTCAAATAGCTTTAAGACAAAAGGTTACAAGCAAAGTTCATTTGATCCTTTTTTGTTCATTAGGAAAGCAAGTGATTAATGAAGTGAACAGAGAATAGAGAAATGAGGAAGACGAAGTGTATGGCGAAGAAAACAAAGGATGATTTATTCATAACAGTGGTAGGTATTTATACATGCGATCAGATGATTACACCCGTTGAATAGAAACTAGACACGTGGTTGAATCTTAGAAGGCAATTTGAAAACTCATCGTGCATGGTACTGTGCACAGTTGAGATTAATTAATCCTTAACATTATACTTATCCTTTATATGCCCCCTCAAGGTAGGTATTAATATCTGAGATACCTATCTTGGATCTGTGATCAAGAAACTGCTTCGTTGATGTAGCTTTGGTGAGGGAGTCTGCGAGTTGATGCTCAGAGGGAATATAGCTGATCGTTAGCGTTTTGTCCCTGACTTGTTTTCTAACAAAATGGTAATCAATGTGTAAGTGTTTGATGCGGCTGTTGAAAGCAGGGTTATTTGACATAAACGTTGCCCCCTGATTGTCACAAAGAACACTGGGAGTTAAAGAAACAGAAAAGGAAATTTCCTGTAGTAAATTATTGATCCAGTTAGCTTCTGCTGTGGCATTAGCTAACGCCCGATACTCTGCCTCTGTTGATGATCTGGCAACCGTCCGCTGTTTCTTAGAAGACCAGCTGACAGGAGTGCTACCAAGAAAGGAGATGTAAGCGCCTGTGGAGCAGCGGTCATCGACATTTCCCCCCCCCCCCCCCCAGTCGGAGTCAGAGAACACCTTCAGTGACAAGGGAGATGTAGGCGCTATGTGAAGACCAAAATTTTGTGTACCTTTAAGATACCGTAGCACTCGCTTGCAAGCCTGCCAGTGGGATGCTCGTGGACAATGCATGAACTGGGAAAGGCGATTGACCACGAAACATATATTAGGTCTGGTAAAATTCAAGTATTGAAGTGCTCCCACAGCACTTCTGTTTGAAAGATGATCTGTAGGTTCAGAAGCATCTTGCAGCTGCAGCGTAACCTTGGAGGCCATAGGAATTTTGACTCCCTTTGCTTCTGACATTTTAAACTTGTGTAAGAGATCTGATATATATTTCTTTTGTGATAGGAACAAACCTGTTGGAGTTCAGATAACTTCTACTCCTAGGAAATAAGACAGTGACTGCGGGCTTTTGAGAGAGAACTTGTTCGACAAGGCTAGATAAACCTCATGAAGTTTTGCCTTAGAACTCCCTGTCAGAATTATGTCATCGACATATAGTAATAATTTTTTTTTGTAATTTGAAGTGTTTAGCATGAACAGAGAACTAAGTTTTTGAACTCATTAAACCAAGCTCGGGGGGCTTGCTTCAAGCCATAGATGGCTTTATTTTATTTGCAAACATATGAAGGATGTTGTTTACTGACGAACCCAGGAGGCTGGGCCATGTAGATGTTGTCTTCCAAGCTGCCATGTAGGAACGCATTGTTCACATCAATTTGAAAAAGGGACCATCTGTTTGCTGTTGCAATAGTGAGTAATATTCTGACAGTTGTAGGTTTGACTACAGGACTGAAAGTGAGACTGAAATCGATACCTGGGCGCTGATTAAAACCCTTTGCAACCAACCTGCACTTATATCTTTCAGCTTTTCCATCCGGTTGTTGTTTAACTCTAAAGACCCACTTACATCCAATGATATTTTGAGAGGGATGAGGTGGAACCAGAGTCCAGGTGTTATTTTTGATCAAGGCTTCAAATCCATTTACCATGGCTTGTCTCCATTGATCACACTTCAATGCCTGCTTTATCGTTACTGGGGTATCCACTGAAACAACTAATGCATCATAGTCTAGTGGCTTGCGAGGCTTGAATATATTGTTCTATGATCTTGTTCTCATTCTATGTTGCTGCTCAACTTGAGGTTGTGACTGAGGAATCTCCACAGTCTGATCATTGCTCGAGAGTGAATCAGGACTTGAAGCTAATGAACCTCTATGAAGAGAAGGTTGTGAAGTGACTGGCATAGATGGTGGTGGTATGGCTATTTCATGAATGGCTGTTATTGGTTCATATGTTGGTGTAGGTTTTGAGATTAATTTTGATGATGGAGTTACCTCATACCAATTATCAGTATCTGATATCGGTCGAAGAAGATGAAGTTTATTGTTTTTGAAAGGAAAAATTGTTTCATGGAATTCAACATGTCGAGAGACATATATTCTGGAGTTGGAGATGTCTAGGCATTGATTAGAGTGATATTTAATTGAATAGCCTAGAAAAATACATGGCTTTGACTTAGCTTCAAGTTTGTTTGTCGAATAAGGCCTAAGCCATGGATAGCACAGACAACCGAAACTTTTCAGACAATTGTAATTTGGAGCATGTTTGAACAACTTTTGATAGGGCGAATTGCCTTGTAGAATAGGTGTAGGTAGTCGATTGATTAAGAATGTGGTTGTGGCACATGCATAAGGCCAGAACTTGATAGGTAATGAAGCATGATGTAGAAGCGCAGTGGCTGTTTCAAGTATATGCCTGTGGCGACGCTCGACTGTACTGACCCTTTGTGGAGTGTAGGGAGGAGAGATGTAATGTTGAATTCCATGTTTGACAAAAATATCAGTTAAGGCTATAAACTCTCCACCATCATCAGAGTACAGGTTAAGAATAGTTGTATTGAAATGTTTTTCAACAAGAGTTTTGAAACGGATAAACATGGTCGCAACATCAGATTTTGCCTTGAGAGGAAAAAGCCATATGTATTTTGTGTGATGATCTACTATAGACAAATAGTACTTAAAACCATCATCAGACATGACAGGGGAGGGACCCATACATCTGCATATAGTAGTTCTAATGCTCGACTGCTACTCAAAGTTGACTCAACAAAGGGGAGTCTGTGACTCTTATTACAAGAACAAGCATCACACTGATGCTGCAAAGACTTAGAAATAGGTAAGCGAAAGGTAGAGATTAGATACTTGAGGGTTCTGTGATTTGGATGGCCTAGTCTATGATGCCAAATGGGAAATGGTACTTTATTTGGAGTAGAAGCAAAATTGACTGCAGGAGAAAGGTCATCAGTCCACTCATAAACATTTGATTTATTCAACCCTCGAGCAAGAATCAATCCCGATTGAAGATCCTTCACAACAAAATGAGTAGGAAAAAACTCAGTAGAAACATTGTTATGAATGCAGAATTGAGCAACTGAAATTAAATTTCTGTGTATCTGAGGCGCACATATAACTTCTTTAAGAAGAAAATTGTTGCCTGAATTAGTAACAATAGAATTACCAGTATGGCTGATATGAATTTTCTTACCATCACCTACTGTTACTCCGTCATCACCAAAAAATTCTGAGGCAAACTGCAGTGTCTGATTGTCACTGGTAACATGATGTGAAGCCCCTGAATCCATTACCCAGTTGCCTTGTTGATTGTTTTGTTGATTAATATGATACGCCTGGGCTTCTTCATGATTATGAGACTTTGATCTGCAATTTTTGGCAGAATGCCCGACTCTGTCACATAGTTGACTCTGCAGTCGAATTCTATTATTTGAGGGAGGATTAGGTGGCCTCCAGTTGTTCTGTCTTGGACTATTTGGTTGAGGAGTTCTTCGCCAACTTGTGGAGTTTGAAGATTGATTTGAGTACTGTTTTTGATTGAATGGCTTCCTATTTTGCATTGAGTTGTACTCCTGTTTTTTTGAGTATTGTGCTGTCACTGAGATTTTATTAGATCTGTGTAACAGAAAGGCCTCATGACCAATCAACTTATCATAAAGTTCTTCTAGTGATATAGCAGTGTCACACGATCTGATCGCTGCACTGATATCATTGTAGTCGGAGCTTAATCCTCCAAGGATTTTAATTACAAGTGTCGTATCGCTGACCGGCGCATTCGCCATTGCCAACTCATTTGCAATTGTTCGAATCTCATTGTAATAATCTGAAACTGATTTACTATCCTTGTTAATTCTTGATAATAAATCTTGTAAGTAGTAGATTCTCGACTGAGACTTATTAGCAAATTGAAGTTCCAATTTTTTCCAAGCTGCATATGCAGTGTCAGAAGTAGCGATTACTGTGACGATCGCTGATTCTACAGAAGCCATGATCGCGTGTCGGATCAGGCCATCTTGCTTGATCCAGTTTCGTCGATCAGGACTTCCAATCGGAGGACAGGGTAGAGAACCATCAATAAACGAGGTTAGATCATACCCAAGCAACAACAGCTCATGTTGAGTCTTCCAGTTCAGGTAATTGCTGGCGCCAACGAGCTTGATCGGCAACTGCGCAGCAGGGTTGATGGTGATAATCTGGTTTTGGGTGATCGGATTGATCACACCTTGACCTCCTATTGCTTCATTTGTCTCCATAGCGATGTTGAGAGGGCAGGATCGGAAAAAAAAACTCAATGGAGCAACAGAGGCTTTGATACCATAATGAAGTGAACAGAGAATAGAGAAATGAGGAAGACGAAGTGTATGGCGAAGAAAACAAAGGATGATTTATTCATAACAGTGGTAGGTATTTATACATGCGATCGGATGATTACACCCGTTGAATAGAAACTAGACACGTGGTTGAATCTTAGAAGGCAATTTGAAAACTCATCGTGCATGGTACTGTGCACAGCTGAGATTAATTAATCCTTAACATTATACTTATCCTTTATAGTGATAAGACTGTTTTAGCTTTAGTATATGTTGATGACATCATACTAATAGGCTCGGACAGTGAAGAAATCAACAATATGTGATTGATTTTCTGACTGAATTGAAGTTGAAAAATTATAAACCAAAGTCAACTCCAATAGCCCTAAACAGCAAACACATGAAGACAATTTCAGGTGAGAATGAAATGTTCAAAGATCATGCAGCTTATAGATCATTGATAGGAAAATTGCTGTATATAACTGTTACTAGGCCTGATATTGTGTACAGTGTACACAATTTAAGCCAGTTTGTGCGATGTCCTAGAATCTCTCATTACCAAGCTGCTTTAAGAATAGTTAAGTATCTAAAGGGTACTCCAGGATTTGGACTGTTTTATTCAGCAAAAACAACATTGATATTTGCTGGATTCTCGGATGCTGATTGGGAAAATTGTCCCTTAACCATGAAATCTGTAACTGGTTATTGCATCAAGCTTGGATCATATCTACCATAAGTTGGAAATGTAAAAAACAAATGACTATGAGTAAATCGAGTGCCGAAAGTGAGCTGAGACCTCTTTCAAGCACTATAGCTGAGCTAATTTGGACTATAAACATCCTATCAGATATGGGGACAGAGTGTAGAACACCTGTGCCTCTATATTGTGACTGTCAAAGTGCATTACACATTGCTGAAAACCCAGTTTTCCATGAGCGAACAAAACATCTAGAGGTGGATTGTTATTATATCCGGGAGAAGTATCAGGAGAAAATTGTGAAGCCTATATACATTCCAAGTCAAGAACAACCAGCAGACATTTTGACGAAGGCTCTACCATCACCACAACATCACAAGCTCGCTTCCAAGTTGGGAATGGAGAACCCTTTTCTCCCTTCTGCCAACTTGAAGGGGGGGTGTTAGACTGCTCACAAACATAGAAGAGAAGGATACAGAGGAAGACCAATAGTGAAGCAGCTGAAGACAGATAAGAATGTCAATAATACCCTTTTATATTCTGCATAGTTTAGAATAAGTGAAGGGGTATAGATGTAATTGTGTAAGTGAGCTATTAATTGAGCTTTAGTATAAATGTGAAATGTAAAAGTGTAATAAACTAATTCTTTTCCTCTTTCGAAATATCATTTTTTTCCTCGCACCTGTCATCTTCTTGAATTGAATGTTAATGAAGAGATGATCTCAGTTCTTGTTGATTCTTGAGATCATTTATTTGTTTCCACATATTTCATATCGTGCTTCTTCTTGACTGTGAACCTACATGCATGCTATCACTGAAGGCAGAAGGTCAACGACGCTTGAGACGTACTCTTAATTTGCGGCAACACTGTTTTCTCTTCAATCAAGTCATCAAGAACAAAAGAAAAAAAATCAAAGTTAAATTGATTTAATATCATCATCAGTTTGCTATTATCTGATCGACATTGTATCTGCTTTAATTTCTCAACAAAGCAATAAACAAGTGCCTCATCCTTTTCTCTCCGAACTACTTATCGTCGTCTTCGAACCACATGTCCTTGTGTTAATATTTGTCATTTTTTAATTTTACGTTTTGTTTTCTTTATTCGGTATTCTATTCTCGGCACAAAATTCTCGCGTGACTTCCTAACACTATTGATTACGACGAGAAAATAGAAATAGAAAAATTGAAACACTAAACAAGTTCATCTACGTACAAGAAGAGAACATATGCATGTGAAAATTTGCCTTCAACAACAAATAACTTAGTTAATTTAAATAACTTCCTGTTGGGTATATAATAACATACTTTTTTATTCCATGGACAAATGAATTAATGGAGATTCCCGATAATTGAGTATCAAATAAAAAACATGATCAATTAATCACGTCAACTCCCATAGTTCACAAACAAAAAAACTTAGTTTTGCACATCAATATTATGCAATGGTTAACAGTGAAGCATGCACTCACCAAAATTTTCATGTAATTAATCCAAAGTACGATCATTTTAATTACTAAGAATTACATATACTTAAACATGTATAGTTTAAGTGCAGAAACTATATATATTATAGAGTAAATATCAAAAAAAAAAAAACATGAACTTTGGACCCTTTTCCCCATTTTTAGCATTAATTTTTTTTGTTAACAAGAAAATACACGAACTATCATTATGTTATCCCGTTTAGCACGGACCGTCATTTTTGACGAACTTGACTGATGTGGCACGTTAACGGGATGGCGTGACAAGTATTTGTCCTACGTGGACTATTATTATTATTATTATTATTATTATTATTATTATTATTATTATTATTATTATTATTATTATTATTATTATAATATTAAAAAATTTATTATTTTAACTCCAGTCTATAAAGTGGCTGTCCTCCATGGTCATGAAGCAGCCTTGGAACGTGATGCTCGTCTAGAGGACGTAGCTCACCGCGAAGCTCCGCGGCCATGTGAGCGACGGTCGTGGCGAGCGATACGGTGATGATGGTCTGCAGCAGCTAGTGTTACTGGCCCTCGACGCCCATGTGGTAGGCGGAGTGGACGTGGAAGATGAGTAGCTACTGCGCGAAGGTGGCGTCGGCCAGAAGCAACATCATCACGTCGAGGAGCTGAGGGCGATGGTGAAGGCAGCATAGACGAAAAGCGCAAGCGAGATGGAGGCAACATATATAGGCCGGCTTCGCAAATCCGACGGCACAGGCCGTCAACACTAATGTCATCCAGTACGCCCTGCTCCGTCGGCATCCTCGTTGACAACAGGTTGTCCGACGGCGGACCTCCGCTGCAGCGCATGGGGTTCTTCGTGAGTCCAGCAGGGAGAGGAAGGATGGACAACGAGTGGACAATGGGGGTGATTCGTGAGTCTAGCATCCATTTCGACTTGCTCATAGTGGGGCGGCGGGAGAGGAAGGAGTCGCCGCTGATGGATGGGCTTGAGCTTTGGAGTGAGTACCCTGAACTTGCTCATACTACTGGGCTGGAGCCTCACCACCATGGTAGCGGCGGCAGCAGGGTCGAGGAAGACCCCGCCGGAGAATAGCACTGAGTTTGCGCTCGCCTTGAAGGTGGCGCGGGTGCCGTTCCGGTGGGCGCTCAAGGACGATAAGCCATGGCATGAGACAGTATTGTGAAGTGAAGGGGATGAGAATGACACATTACAAATTTACCCCTTGGCGCTTCACATAGGTCTAAGGCAAAATTGTAATATAGGCCACATAGGCAAAGTCACTTGCCACATCGTCAACGTTAACGTCCAGGTTAGCAAAACTGTCAAAAATGACGGTGCGTGCTAAACGGAGTAACAGAATGATAGTTCGTGTATTTCTGTGCTAATGGAAAAAAATTTATCTTAAAAATGAGAAAATGTCCAAAGTTCATGTTTTTTAGTATTTATTATATATTATATATGTATTAACCCTAACTAGCTAGTTAATTAATTAATTGTGAGAACTAGAAACAAGGGGAGGAGGAGGAGAGGACTTGGAGGAAGCAGGCATGGAGTTGGACATCTGCATCCATGCGGTCGACTGAGACCGATGAAATCGACAGCGGAAGGAGCCTTGATGAGTCGTCGGCGAGCATAAACACTGTCTTCTACCGCCACCACTCTTCTCCTTATTCTCCCCTTCGCTCTTGGGAGACACCACCACAGAAGCCATATCTTCTTGTAGACAAGAAGCCTATAGAGAATATATATCTTGGAATAATATATATATGTTGGTTTGTCTACTTAGAATATTCTATTGTCTATAAAAAGATAAAATCTATATACCATAATTTTATTTATCTATATTAAAGTTTTAATTTCTATCTGGAAATGACGGTGATCACTCGTTCTTGTGATGGATATTTTACGTGAAAAGGTTTACAAAAGTATCAATATATATATATATAGGGAGAAGTGCATATTTGGTCCTATAAGTTTTTAATTTTTTGGATTTTGGTCCTAAGTTTCATTTTGGTATTTTCGGTCCTATAAGTTTGCTCTGTAGTACAGATTTGGCCCTAAATGTTTGCCCCGTAGCACAGATTTAGTCGTATCTGCGACGGTCCGTTAACTCTCCGTCAATGTGGACTAACACCGTTCATACACGTTGACATATTTGGTCCTATAAGTTTCATTTCAAAAATTTTAGTCCTATATGTTTGCCCCGTAGAATAGATTTGGTCCTATATGTTTGCCCCGTAGCACAAATTTAATCCTATCCGCGACGGTCTATTAACTCTCCGTCCACGAAAAAATAAACGATGTTATGTCCATGTTAACGGGGTTAATAGACTGTCGTGGATAGGACCAAATATATATGACGGACCGGATAGATTTGCTCCGTAACATATTTAAGTTTGCTTCATAACATAGATTTGGTCCTATTCATGACGGTCCATTAACTCTGTCAATATAGACATAACGTCGTTTATTTTTTCGTGGACGGAGAGTTAACGAACGAGTTAACGAACTATCACGGATATGATCAAATTTGTGTTATGGGGCAAATATATTGGACCAAATTTGTGCTATGGGCCAAATATATAGGACCAAATCTGTGCTACGGGGTAAACATATAGGACTAAAAATTTCGAAATGAAACTTATAGGACCAAATATGTCAACGTGTATGAACGGCGTTAGTCCACATTGACAGAGAGTTAACGAACCGTCACGGATAGGACCAAATCTGTACTACAGAGCAAACTTACAGGACCGAAAATACCAAAATGAAACTTAATGACCAAAGTCCAAAAAATTGACAACTTATGGGACGAGAGTCCAAAAAATTGACAACTTATATGACCAAATCTGCACTTCCTTATAACAAATTAAGTATCAATATGAATTTCTTATTATATAATTAAGGGTAAATAGTAAAAACCTCTCATGAACTATGATCTATTTGCAATTACCCGCCATAAGCTTTGAAATTAGACAAAAAAATGACTAAACTTTATGAAACTAACAAAAATACTCAATTTGTTAACTCAATGTTATTTATTTAATAGAATCTTTTTTAAAATAACACGTGTCAGCCTTTTATTGGTCCAGATATTAAAAGATAAATAAAAAACGTTAATTAATAAATTATAAATAATGAAATATTATACTACAAAAGAAAAATGGATTTAGTGGCAAGCTATTTTTGCCATAGTAGTGACATACAGTGGCAAAATGATGATTCAGTGGCAAAAAAGTGCTCGTCAACCGATTGCCACATTAGTGTTCAACAAATACCCACACTAGAAGAGGGGTTGAATAGAGTTGGGTTAAAACTACGTCAATTTCGATTTCGTTTTGATTCGATTTCAAATGCAACCAAGTTAACATGCTACTAGATTACGATGATTGGCAAATAATAATTAGTAAGTAAACACAATCAAACAAGCAATGCAAAGACTAGAAATTATAGTGGTTCAGCCAACCACCTACTCCACTACATTGGCTCAACACCAAGGATTTCTAACCAAATTCTTTATAGACTTTGTGTTTCTCTTTGAATACAACCGAGGTCTCGCTTCTCAACCCTTTGAGAACGCCTCAAACCTATTCACCTAGGCAAAACACAATTCTACAAAGGAAACCCTATGGTGTTTAACATAGCACACCTAACAAGCTTTCAATGAAAAACTCAAGTTCAAATAACAAGTAAAATTACAATAAATGAGCTAAAGAATAAACCACAACAAAGAGCTCCTTTCCAAGCCTTCAACGCCTCTAACTCCACAAGACAGTGAGGTCGAATCGAGGGAAGATGAGCGCTTGAGAGAAATCGTCGTTCAGAGAAGCAAGCTCGAGCAAATCAACTTGTGAAGGACCAAATCACACTTAGTAAGCTTTTAAGAGTTGTTAAAAGGGCTTAAGAGAGGTTGGTGAGGGGTATTAATAATCCCTCACATGACAGTTCACTCCAACGGGCGTTTTTATGCCCGTTGGGCGCTGCTCGGTCGTTTGTCGGTCCATCGTCGGTCGATCAACTGATCGACCGCCCAACAACTGCAGGCCTACTGCCACTTTCTGGCCACATTCGATCGATCGTCTAGTCGACCGAATACCCGTTGTTCTTTTCTGGCTTCGGGCGATCGACCAATCGGTGGATCGATTTGTTGAGCTGCTGTTTTACTGCCAATTTTTTGTTTCCGTAGGTCGACTAGGCGGTCGACTGAATCTGGGCTAAGGCAGGAATTTGAAGTTTGTTTCTCGCGCGCTTCGTTTCCGGGTTCCTTTACATGAATCCTAAATTTGAATCAATTGTTAAAAAATATTAATATTTAACAAAAATAGATAGGATTAATTGATGTATTTAGCCCAAACTATGGCTCTTTTCACAAACCTAGCACATTATTTAATTTGTATCAATTACATTCCGAACTATATATCAATTCTAGCCCGACGTCAGATGACCGTCAATGCCACTTTTAGGTGCTGATGTGGCATCTAACTCAGCATATTAAAAAATAATTTTTTAGTAATCACTTTGCCATGTCAGCATTTAATTATCTATTTTTTAAAAATAAAAAAACTTTTTTTAACTTACATTCTGATGCCACGTCAGCTATTAAATTACTATTTTTAACCTCCCCTGCTGGTTGCACTCCATCGAATATGTTGCCTCTCCTTTCGTCATTCGCGGTGGCAGTCCGAACGCAGGAGGCGCCGGGTACGTTGCTGATCTTCACTTGCTCGGAGAAGAGCACCTGCACCACCACGCGCAGCGGAAGGCGTTTGTTCTCCGTCATAGAAGGACTACGTCTCCTGCGGCTTCCTTCTCCGATTGCTGCAGCTGGCGAACATGCTGAAGGTGGCGCCAGCACTGGTGACGAAGCTGGAGAAGAGAGTGGGAACGCAGCTAGAGCAAGCCTCTATGTCGGATCTCTTGATCCCTTTGTTTAACTAGAGCGAGACGTTGTATGATGTAGATTTGGTGTAGAGATTGGTGGAGCTGTACAATCTCTTGATCCCAACGGAAGGCGTTCGTTCTGCGCCGCGTGCATGCAGGCGTCGATGGAGAACTTCTCGCAGTCCATCAGTCCATCACCCGACACAACATCTTCCGCTTATGCTCAGTTAACGTCGGATTGGCCTCATAGCAGTGCTCCCGCCAGGGGCTGGAAGACTCTGTTTGCTCCTGAACCAGGAAGTGCTCAGTTAACGTCGGATTGGTGGAGCATGCACGTCTGCATGCACGCAGCGCAGAAGCTCTTGCACGAACGAGAAGCAAACTGAGTTATTATAAAATTATGCAAGATGCCAATAAAGAAGCTTATGTTAACATGCATCCAGGCCTGATACATATACTACCACATGATATTATTTATGACATCGTTTCCTTTGAAAGAAAATGAAACTATCATGATTTCTTCTTTTATCATACAAATCAAAGTATTCTTAATATATATACACACTACAACACAATCCTTATATATCGACGCTTATTACAAGCGTCGAAATGTAAAGTAATTAAAATATTTTAATACGAAAAATTTCGACGTCGCTTAAAGGCGTCGAAATTTTTTCGACGCTTGATAACAGACATCGAAATTTTTCGACGCCTGTTCTGACAACAATTTAAAGAAGTCGATTTTTTTTTTCATCTGCTGTGGCGTTTCGACGTCTGAGAACAGACGTGGAAATCTTTCGACGTCTGAGAACAGACGTCGAAATCTTTCGACGTCTGAGAACATACGTCGAAATCTTTCGACGCCTGTTCTGACGTCAACTCAAAGACGTCGAATTTTTTTTCGACTGCTGTGACGTTTCGACGTTTGAGAACAGACGTCGAAATTTCGAAATTTTTTGATGCCTGTTCGGACGTCAACTTTTCGACGCTTATTAAAAGCGTAGAAATGTATAGTATTAAAATATTTTAATACTATAAATTTCGACGTCTGAGAGAGACGTCGAAATTTTAAGAGCTGACGTCAAAAAATTTCGACGTCTCTCTCAGACATCGAAACGCCACAGCAGACGCCAAAAAAAAATTTGGCGCCTGCTGATCTGGCGCCGAACGTGGGTAAGCAGGAGGCGGGAAATCTCACGGTTGGAGATTTCCCAAGCAGGCTGACGTCTGCAAAATTAATCTCACCGCCTCCTCTTCTACTTCTTCTTCTCGGAATGAGAAATCTCACCGCATCCCTCTTCGTCAAGACCGAGAGCGGCACTCCGTCAAACACCTCGAAGACGCGCTCCCACGTCTTGCGAATGAAGAAAGGCAGTCGGTGTTTCCTCGCTGGCGACTCGTTCGTCAGTCTCCACTGGGACGTCTCCACAGCATCCTACGACTCGTTTGTCCTCCGGACGCGGCGAACATGCTCCGCCGCTTGACGAACAGCAAGGAGGAGGCTGAGCGTCGGCGGGATGAAATCAAGACCACTGTTGGGATCGACAGGGCGTGCGACGGCGACGTGGTGCAGGCGCCGGGAAAGCACCGCGGCGAGGGTGTGTGGAGGGACCTGCTGCTGCGGCCGACCCCAACGGTGCGACGCGTTCTCACGGCCGCCATCGGCGTCCACTTCTTCCAGCACGCCACCGGGATCGAGGTTGTCATCCTCTACAACCCTCGGATCTTCAAGAAGGTCGGCCTAGTGACCAAGAACCAGCAGTTCCTCGCCACCATCGGCGTCGGCGTCGTCAAGACTGCGTTCATCTTGCTCGTCGACAGGGTCGGGAGGAGGAAGCTATTCCTCTTAAGCATAACAGGGATGATAGCTCACAGGGCTGGGCGTCGTCCTCACCGGCGGGAGGGGACGGCGCGAGCGGGGAGGGCTCGGAGTCGGAGCTAAGCATAGGATTTGATTTTTAAAAAAAAATAATAATTATATGGCTGGCATGACGTCTGAATTTGATTTTTTTTTTAAAAAAATTATATAGCATATTGACGCCCTTCATTGGCATCAATATTTTGACTGATAAAAAATAGCAATCGTATTGACGCCAGATATTGACGTCACAGGCGTCAATATGGCCACCGTATTGACGCCGATGAAGACATCAATATATTGGCGTCAAATGTAATGTTCGGATAGAGGCGTAATTTTCGACGGTAGACGATGCCTAATTGAAGGAGTCAATATCTTGGACATATTGACGCCTCCACAGGCGTCAATACGTAGAATACAGCGGTCCTCATTTCACACACGTTTTCGTCGGATTTATCGCCGTCAATATGTAAATATTTACTTTCGCAGACGTCAAAATTTATTTATAAGTTGCCGTCAAAATTCAACCAGTTTGTTGTAGTGACATACTGAGTCATTTTCCTTCAAATCAAACATTAAGAAGTAAGATAACTATGAAGAAGATAAATGTTTACTTCACAGAATTATTTCCAGTTATTTCTTATCTATACTGTGCTCCTAAAAGGTGAATAGAACATATAGAAGAGAAATATAGCTGGTAAATACCAAGAACAACTGGGTATTCTCTCTCTGGTTTGGGGAAGGGATTATAGGAGGAGCCCGGTTTAGGATAGACGATGAGAGCTCCATGGATAGTGGCTCTAAGCCAGGAGCTATGTGCATGCCACCACACTGTCCCTTCATGATCCTCTATTGTAAGCTCTTGCACGAACCAAAAGCTCTGTGCCACGTGCATGTAGGCGTGCATTCTCCACCAATCCGATGGAAGCAGGGAGGCCCGTGGCCTTGGTCCTCCGTTTCATGGACAGCAATGCAGCCTTGATGGGGTGGAAGGTGTCCATCATGTTCAGCACCACCATGAGCCACACCTCCTCCAGCTCCTGCGGCTTGAACACCCTGTGGTTTCACACCAGCACGTCGATCGCGTCGGCCGCCTCCACTGCCTTGGCGATGGCGTCCGCGTCCCGGACGTTGGCGCTGAATATGGACACGGCCGCGCCGGTGGCTAGGCGGATGGAGTCGCGGGCTTCCTGGAGGCGCACGGCGCTACGGGAGAGGATGGAGACGCGGCGCCCCTCGGCGGCGGCTTGGCGGGCGATCGAACGCGAGGCCAATGCCGCTAGATCCGCCCTAGATGAAGATGTGGCGGCCCTTGACAGGGATGCGCATTCCGCGCGAGCGGACGAGGAAGGCGAGGACAGCGGTGAAGGCGAGGGGAGCAGCCAGGAGGGGAAGGAGGAGAGAAAGAGCCATCAGTTTGGCTCGGTGGTTTAATCGACGGGGATTCATGAGGGAGAAGGAGATGGGGATTCACGGGGGAGAAGGGGCTTTATATATATATATATATATATTTTAATCGATGACATGGATTAGAGTTGTAAGTTAAAAATATTTTTTATTAAAAAAATGTAAATAACTAAATGTTGACCTGGCAACGAGATTAATAAAAGATTATTTTTTAATATGCTGAGTCAGATGTCATTGATATAACGATGACATTGACAGACATCCGACGTCGGACTAGAACTGATATCAATTCGATAGTTTAGGATGTAATTGATATAAATAAAAGAACGTGTTAAATTTATAAAAAGTGTCGTAGTTTGAACTAGATACATCAATTAACCCAAATAGATATCAATTTATACATGACTTTTAAGTATTGATGTCAACATCAAAACTTAAATCAAGTGAACGCATATATAAACCAAGATCACATATCTTAGCCAATAACATGCAAGGCCTAATTTAATAGCAGTGGTCCATCTCAACTTGTGCAATCATTTTTACATAGGCTCTCTCTCATCATATTAAGGGCTATATACATTCAATGTAACATCATTTATCGGTTGTCACCCATCAATTTTATAAATCTTAATCATTAGTCTAGTACAATCATCAATTTTCGTTGATCAACAGAGTGTTTTTATGTGTGACTAAATTAATTAAGGTACTACATAAAATGAAAAAACTATAAACATAACAAGATGTTGTAAGAAACAAACATTACTCTTTTCAATGAAGCACGAGCACCAATTTTATTAATATAACAATCTTACTAATTATTCATTGCAACATTTGAACTACAATAAGAATATATATATTATATCCTTAGTGAATGCCTGGAACTGAAGCTTAGTCGTCGGTTGGCGGCGGGTGACAATTGGGATCACAATGAGGGCAATATCTTTGGCACTGTTCCCATGTATTATAAAATAAGTTGTTGGCTGTGCATTCATAACATTTTTCTCCACTGCAAATCGCTCTAACACAAGGAATGATGACAACTTTGTTGGAGTTTGGGTCAGAGATGCTCATATCTTGCACATTTCCATCCATCCTAGGCATCTCGCGACCTAATATTTTAATATGAACAAGTGTTATTTTAATTAATTATACAATTAATATTCAAAAGACAATTATATTCTTCTATAATTCAAAAAACTCAAATCAAATTCTGTAATTTTAAGAAAAACCAAACTCGATCGGTTCCATTTGCACCTCTACTATCATGGCCTTAATTTTTTGAGTAACTAATTCAAACTACCTTCGATAAGAATGGGTAATTACGTGAAAAATAATAACAAGACAAAGCACTTCATTATACTTACATTGATTCAAACCGTAAAGGTTCGTCAAAACAAAGAGCACAATAATCAAGCGTGTGATCCCCATTGCTTTCTCTTGAAAGGATTCAAGAGATATATATAGATCAAGGACTTACATTAAAACATGGAATCCAAAATTAGTATGCAGTTAATGCTGTCCAACTAATTACAATTCAGATTTGCTAGCTAGAATATAATATTTCTTGCTAGACATTTGAGCATCTTCTATGGAGGGATATGATTACCAAATAGTAACCAACTTCTATGGGCAAATTAAAAAGGTTTTTTTTCCTCATTTTATACAAACTATTTAAGGTATATGATAGATTTTATATTTTTTTTGTCATTGCTTTTTACTAGTTATGGTTATTTTTCTTATTTTGGCTTGATTGACTTAATATTTTAGGATTACAATTTGCAATTTAAAGGATCATAAACAACATATCATTAATTCCGTTAGAAATAGGGGTGGGACTAAATGTCAATCAGACTTTATACCAAAACTTTCTCCTTTTTTTGCTTGTATTAAAAAAAAGTTTCAAGCCAACTTTGTTTTTCCAATTATTTTGAGTCAAGTCATACCAAATTGAATCAAATAAAATGAGTTTTCAATACATTTTGAGTCCGACTGAATCTAATTAGTCATATTTGCATTAACTTTTTAAAGAATATAAAATTAATATTTTATTTGGTGTGCATTGAATAAAAAAGTTATATATATTAAATTCGTTTTCTCATTTATTATATGGTATGGGTCTCACCTTTCTATATTTTTTTAACAAAGATAGAAAGTGACAATAGGTAACCATAATAGGATTTGAATCCTACATCTCTAAGAAACATACAAGATGTTGTCATCAACTCTACTACTCACAATTGGCTCCTTTCTACCTCACCCGCACACATCATCAACAAGAGGTGAAGATGTGGCAAGATAGAGACTTCAATATTGAAGGAGACAGCCAATCTAAAGATGTAACTTTAAAGCAACTTGAAAGTGTAGAATATTCATTTGAACTCTATGTAATCAAGTCTTTTTTTATTTAATATTTCCACTCAACATTTAATAGGTTTTTCTTGAAACTTGTTACAACGTATCCTATAAATGAAAGGATCGAATGCCAATGAGAAATCAGACTTGATTTCTCAATTGCAACTGTTACACCCCGCCTAAGTTTATCCCTAGATAAGGGACCTCGCCTAGAAGAAGTGCAACTAGCAACAGAACAACAACATCATAAGTGGACTGAATTTAAATTACAACCAAATTCCAATTAAATGTCCAACAAGATAACAAATGATAAAAGTTCAACAGTCCATTTAGGAACAATGAATTCCAAAGTCTAGCCAAAGAGTCTAAACAGTCCAAAAGTGACTAGAGTAAATAGTTCAACTAATAAAGTATGAAACTAAGATAAAGTGCGGAAGACGTCTCCTCCTCCAAACTCTAGTTACCCCGAAAGGAAATACTGTCATACCTGAGTATCTGAGGCAAAAACAATAAACATCAGCAGAAGACTGAGTAGGATTGCAACAAGATGCTATGATGCCATGTATATGAAAGATATGATTCAACAGTTTATTTGATGCTCCTACACCAACAACTATGTCAACTATTCTCTACATGAATATATGGTCATAGACCCAATCAAGAGCGTAGTGGACATTGAGTTTCCCCCGCACTCTCGCACCCTGAGAGTAGCACCTCAAGCCCGCTCCAGCTAGAGATGCGACTATCCAAAAATAGTAGCCCGCCGATGTCTAACACCTCGACACCGCACACGCACCTCGTGTGGTAAATAGGTGATCACCGGTGTCACTTGCCCTACACCTTGGGCAATATATCAATAGTGTCCAGGGCTATTGCCCAACAATAGGTCAACTATGCATCATGTCAACAACTACTCTACTACAACTCAACTAATATAATGCTAGTAGTCATGTTATCATGTATGAATTAAATATATAAACAACAGCATAAGACATGCAACATCTATACTAGCATTCTCAACTAATATGCATATAAAAATATCATGCTGGCAACATGTATCAACAAAATATGCATAAAGAGCTCCAACGGCAGTAGATATCAATTTTCAACGGAATAGAACAACAAGATATATTTCGACATAGGGTAACAACCGATCTAGGATGAGATTCACCTTATCAACTAACATAACAACCAAACAACTCGGGTTGAAACCATGAAAACCGATAAAATAATATTTTCCGACACGACACGAAAAATGAGGCAATAAATACATACTGTTTTCAAGATCTGAAAGTCGTACGGTGAAACTGACACCGTCAGTGAATTCGGGGCGCCGAGTAGGTACAAATTCATATATAATATGACTAATTTGACCAACTTTAGAGCCTCAGAATAATATTTCAATATATCATTGATATTTCAAAACAATAATAAGATACGTTCCTGTTACAGTACTCGTAACAGTGAAATAATCAATAAATCACTGCTACAGTTGCAGTGATATCAACTATAAAACACAGAACCAACTGTAATATCATAAAAACGCAGATCTATAATTCGGCAGAAAGCATCGGCAAAATCTCTCATCCTATAATCGAAGTTACCCTACACGAAACGGAAAGGAGTAGGACGAGAATCCTACCTAACAACTCCTCCGAACTTCAATTCGCCGAAGCCTTCTTACTGTCGACGCCTCACCGCTGCCGTCGCACACCTACCACTGCTACAGGGTTCGGGAGAGAGTGAAAAAAAGAATTAGAGAGGCCGGGATTAGGGTTAATTAAATAGGATTAAGCATTTTTTGCAAAAAGACCTATCTAAGAAAAATATTTACAATAAGGTCCTAAATTTTTCAGGGCATAACAGCAACTCTTTTCTCTCTTCTTGAAACTTGATGCAATGTATCCTATAAATGAAAGGAACGAGAGAAACCAAATTTGGATTCTCAATTGCAACTCTTCTCTCTCTTTTTGAAACTTGATACAATGTATCCTATAAATGAAAGGAATGAAAATGAGAAACCATACTTGGATTCTCAATTGCAACTCTCTCTATATGTATACTTATTCGGCTCTTGTTCTTCAATATTGTGCTATTATTTTGTATTTTCAAGCAAGGCAGCGTTCGCAGAGGATCTCGGACAATCTTCACACCCTCAAACTCGGGCTTACACCAAGTTCCATAATGTTATCCCTCCATTTTCAATCATATTTGACGAAATAAATGAATATGCATTATATGTTGATTAAATCAATTAAGGTTAATTTGGAAAGGAGTCGGGCATGCAAACCAAATGCTTTGGGCCACTACAACAAACCATTAAAATTTCGACGCCAAACTAGTATATATAACATTTCAGCACTTTCTATCAATCGAAGTGTTAAAATAGACAATTGCATAGATGTCGAAAAGGAGTGGATAACAACGAGAGTCTATTCTGACGTATTGGCGCTTAGCAAGACACCAATATGTTTGACATATTGGCGCCTCAAAGGTGTCAAAACGTCGGATAAAAAAAAATTAAAATTGCATACCAGCACCTCTTAGAGGCGCGCTGGTATGTTTGTTTTTTAAAAAAAAATACAAGAATTCTGTCGATCCATATTATGCCGAGGAATTCGGACATGCGGAATTCAATTTTTGAATTCCTCATGCAGTTGTGGAATTCAAGTTAGAATTCAATTTTGACTTGAATTTCGGGTCTCTACTATGAAAATTTAAAATTTAATTCAAAAATAATATAAAAATTATTGATACTAACCTTGTTAAAATTTTGAATTTGATATTGTCATGCTCCAACTCAGGATCACGTGATCAGCCAGGATATGTGTCTATACCCTGAAACCTAACTCATGCATTTAATAACACAAGTATATGAATGCAAATGAAACTGGCATGAAGAGTAAATGAAGTCCACTGAAATATGATAAATGTTTTGAAAATAAGGTTTACAAACTCCAAATGACATAGCAACACGACTCAAATGCATGAAACATAACTCTCAACACGACTACGACTCTCTAAACAGATTGCTACGAGATCATCGATGCCATCTGCCCCTCCAGCTGCACCACGCCATCAAGCCATACCTCACTAATCAGACTCTGCAAAATAAATTCAAAGAAAAACCATGAGTCCATGAGGAACTCAGTGAGTGGTTCTAACGAACTTCCACCTAAATCCCCACTATATAATCATATATAGCAATATAATATGCACAACTAAGATATATTGGTTCTATCACATCACCCGGCCAATCGATCGACCCTGCAAAAAAAAGAAATACACCAGCCAGTCATGGCCTTGCACATATTGTATCACTCGACCACTATTGGCCCTATCCAGCAAAAATAGCCCCGTCCATACTCGGCCCTTATCTCATGACAACACTTGGCCATAACCGGCCTACACAGTCATGCACATATATATAATCCACAACAAGTTATATGCTTGTATAAAATTCGTATTTAGCGACTTAATCACCGGGACCGTCAACTAGGATGGCAAACTAATTTCTGGAACCCCACCGGGTTAGGGATATCACATCCCACCCAAATTCACTTGGGTCTAACGTCAGCGTGGCCCACTGACGCAATCTCAAGACCTATGCTACTCGGGTCTAACACTTAGCATGGCCCACTGGTGTAATCTCTTGTAATATGCTAGATATTAATTCTAATTTCCATTTATTGTGTGTGTTTGCCAGCCTAACGGACTAGTTCAAGGTCGAGCCGAGTCGACTCATGGTCCGGTGCGATCTTGCGAGCTCGGGTAAGTAGGAATGAGTTATAGAAATTTTTCTTGCATAGATAAATTTATTTAATTCTATGTGGTGTATGCATGATTGTTTAATTATGTTGCATGTGGATGTGCGTATGTTGGTTGCTTGTAAATTAGCATGGGATTAGAATAGGATTAATTAAGTTAGCGGGTTCGGGTTCGGCTTGATACGGATGCGGGTTTGATAAAGGATTTAGTGGAGTTAGGATTGAGGAGTTAGTATAAAACGCCCTCCCCTTGGCTTGCGGCTCCCCATTGGAGCCGCACAAGCAAATTGAAGAAGAGGATCCGCCAACCAGCCAGCCGCCCCTCTCCTTCCCCTTGGAGTCGCCGCCCTTGGAGCTGAGCTGCCGGGCCTTCCCCTCTCCTTCCTCTCCTCCTTCCTTCCCTTTGGAGCCGAGCCGAGAGGAGCTGCCGAGCCAGCCCCTCTCTTTCCCTCTCTTCCTCTCGCTTCAAGCCGGCGGCTTGAGGAGGAGTCGCCGCCCCCTCGTCCCCCTTCTTGAGTCGAGCCGCCATCTCTTGAATCCGAATTCGAGGGCCGTCATTTGGAATTTCTACTCTCATCATCCTTCTATTCGGGTGAGTGGTTTTACCCCTCCTTCTCGGGTTTCTTCGAGTTCTTAAAGTCGTTCTTGAAGGCTATGGTAATTTGATTTATTTTCCGACGATCTCTCGAATTCTCGTCGTTCTTTTTGTATGTCGTGCTTGAGGAGGCCCTAAACCCTCCCCTATAGGACTCGGCAACCTTAGGGTGATCCTAGGGGTGCTCGGCCAAGGTGGAGAAAAGGGGTTCCCTCCAAGTGTTCGATGAAATGCCTAAGTGAAAGGGGTGTAGATTTTCTTGCCTTCTATGAATCAATTTGATCATCAATCTTGATGTTTGTAAATTTAAATGCATGCTTGTTATTAAATCTGTAATTTTTGGAGATATATCATGTGTTTTGAAGATGGGTTTGATTTTGGAGGCACGAGGGTTCTTGATTTAAATTCTTGAGTATAAAGGTGGGTTCTTGGTTAAGGAGGGTTGTGATGCTTGTTGTTTTTGCATATTAAATATGGTTTTTATAAGAATTATTGTAATGATTATGAATCTTATATGATGGAAATTTTGGGAGTTAATTTCTGTGAATTTTCGGATTTATTTTCAAGATATGCTAAAAATTCAATGTTGCTGGAATTTCATGCTGTGATGACGAATCTGTGTTATTTTTGAAATACTTGTTGTTGTGTATATAGTTTGCTGAATATAGTCGTGTAACCTATCGTTTTGACCAGAAAATATAGTTTGGAAACATATGACACACTCTGGAGACTAGATTCGGGTTAGATACATCAGTTTCAGGCATAACAGTACCCTAAAACAAAAACCTTAATCTTGGTGATCTAAATTTTAATTGCATAATTAAAATTGGGCAAAAGATCAACATAATCTGTTATGAATCAACAAGTAAAATTTATGCATGAAATAAAACCATACGAGTTTATGACATTACGGGTCTAGGAGTTGGGGTCGGGTATTGGAGTGTTGAGATACTTTCCAATAAAGACACCCCTAAGACACCGTAGGAGAGACTTGACTTAAGTCATATTGCGCCATATATTTATGAATGGCGGAGAGGCTCGTTGAGGAGCCGGATTGCGGGCTAGGCCCGGGAGGTTGGATGGATAATTCCCAACCCGTGGAACAAGTTCGGATGAGCAAATTCCGGTTGTTCTGGTTTGGCCTCATGGGATAAGTTCGGAGGGCCTACCCAATTATCCACGAGGTAGTTTTAAGGAATAAGTTCGAATGGCCTACCTGATTATTCATGTGATATCTTAAAGGGGTAAGTTCGGAGGGTCTACCCGATTACTCCTGTGATATCTTAAAAGGGCAAGTTCGGATGAGCGATTCTCTATTGTCCCTTCGCGTCTCATGGAGCAAATTCGAAGGGTCTTCCTGATTGCTCCCGAGTTTCTTTATACTAGGATAAGTTCAGAGGGCCTTCCAGATTATCCTAGTATGTGTTGTTGCTTTAGGGCACGATAGGCTTAGGCCTGTTGATCTTCACCGTTTGGGTGTTGGATGCCTTCGGGCAGGTGGTGGCCAGATGGCATGTTAGCTGGTCATTTCCTTGTGACATTTTTCTACTTGAGTCAGGAGTTTTGCTTTATGCATCCTATTTATGATTATTATTTTTGTGGGAGTTGGTAGAACTGCTCACTGAGTTCTTTTGAACTCACCCGTTGTCATTATTTTGTTTTGCAAAGCCTGACCGGTGAGGTGAGCTAGAGCACTTGGCGCGATTGGAGGGCAAAGGAGCTACATTGATCTCATAGTAGTCCTAGTTAGGGGGTCGTAGTCGAGTTTTGTTAGTTAGTCATGCACTTATGTCTTAGTATTTTGGAGTTGTAGTCCCTTGAGAGACATTCATTCTTTATTCAGATTTTATTTGTTAAAAGAACGGTTACTCTTTGGTTCGTTTATTTCCGCACTTGAACTATTTATTAAAAACTTTGATGTATTTTTTTGAAAATCTGTTTTAGTTCTTTTATATTGATAAAAGCTGTTATTCTTCTGTTATCCTTATGAGTTGGCATGTGCATAGGTTAGGCTGCGGGATATAGGCACGTATACCCCGACCGATCACATGACCCTGAGTTGGGGCGTGACATCTCAAGACCCTAAATCCACTCGCTGAGTCGGGCAATAGTCGTGTTGGCTAAAGACGCTCCTCAGCCCGGCCAATCACAAGCACAGTACACACACAATGTATTTCACTAACTGTTATCACCTCCCGGGATTTCACCCGTACCCAGCCCTATCCCGGGTCATGTTCGATCAACACTTAAAGTGTTACAATTCCTAGGTGCGAGCACCTAATGTTTCTAGGTTCACAATGACAACATATAGTAGTCCCTACTAATTTATGTCATCTACTAGAGAAGCCCCACATCTTATATTTATGTCCATAAAACTAAACAATTTCCCCTAATTTTTCCTCTATATAGGTTCATGTCAATATGTCATCTACTCATCAATATGTAGTACATCATTGACATAAAAAATCACAATAATTGTTAAATCACAGCGTGCTAAAAATAAGATAATACCACAATTAAATTATCATAATTATCTACGTAATCACAGCAATTAAATACCAAATTTCTGCATTTAAATATTATATTTCATCACATTAAAATTATATTCCAACAACATCATGATAAAGTAGGAACCCAAAATTAGATGTTCTTTGCAAGAAAAACATCCTACAAGCAAGATAAAATCCTAATCTTTCATGCATCATACCCTTACATGTAGATCACTTAGGAAACATATTTTTCTACCCCAAAACCCCCAATCTCCTACTCGGCCGAACCCCCTAAACAAGGGTTACTCCTACTCGGCCGAACCTTAGGGGTGGAGAAGATGTGTTTCTACCAAGTTCTAACTTTTCATTGTCCTCTACAATAATTAAACGTGTAAGGAACTCGGATCTACATGTTTCAACGATCCGAGAAAATTGGGGAAAATTTTGGCATGACCTTTCCCCTATTCCTCAATTCAGCCAGCACCCCAAAACCAAGAAAACAACGCGAAAATATCACAAATATACCATAAATCGCAAGAAATAGCCACAAGATTCAAGAAACCCTAAGAAGACGAGACAAGAATCACACACCAATCGACAAAATCATCATCACAAGGGTTCGTCTAGGGCCTTCCCTTAAATCCTAGGTTCTACCACTCACCTTAACCTTGAAGGAAATAAAGGAAGGAAGGATTGAAGGCGTTTCCGGTCTCCGGTGACGACGCCAAACTCCGATGCCCTCTCTCGAGTTCTCCCCTCTCTCGCCCATCTCGGTTTGTGTGTGACTCTCCTTGAGCCGTACGGCGGTTGGGGAGGGATTTATATACTTTTTTAATTATTTACAACTATGCCATTATTCACTTAAATCCTCTACCCGACTCAACCCGCATCCGAATTGAGCTCCAATTGAACCCATGAACCCAGTTCTAACACGACATGAGTCTTACATAAAAATATAAAATACAAAAGCACAATTTACATAGCCCTACAAATTAAGGTATACCCGACCATACTTTCTAATCGCGGCGATCTCGTGACTCATCCCGGCTAGTCCCCGAACCGGCTCGCTGAACCAAACAAAATCTAAATTAGGAATCTCGGATATTACATATACCATTGACAACTTCAACAACCTAAAAAAAATAGAGGAATAAAAAACTAGTGAAGAGGGGATAAAAGAAAGAAGAGAAGAAGCAAAAAAAAAAAGAATAAAGAAGAAGAGAGAATAGAGGAAGAAAAAAAAAGAGAGAAGAGAAAGGGGAGATTAAAGAAAAATAATTGAGAAGTGTTGGAAGAAGAAAGAAAGAAGGATGAGGGTATTTATATAAAAGTTAAAAATTAAAAAAATATTAATAAATAAAAAAATAATATGCCAGAGGTGGGAAATCTTCGGCCTCCTATCTAGGCGAGCGCGCCCAGCTAGCATACTACCTGGGCAAGCGCGCTCGCGTACTTGGGCCAATCCATATGCTCGACCATAAGGCCCAAACCATATACTCGGCCCATAAGGCCCAATCCATATGCTCGGCCATAAGGCCCAAATCAAATACTCAGCCTGATGAACTAGGATGGCCTACTAGTTTCGGCATCCTAGCTAGTTGCAACCCTAATGTCATGGTCCAAACACAAAAGAACCGGTCCTATACAAGGTGGGATCCGGATATAATGAAAAATATATGTACTCAGACCTACTCACCCCTAATGTCAACTAAACGAGACAATAGATAGATTTAGATGATCATCTCTATTAAAATCCTTCCATACGATTAAAAAGGAAAAAGTCAATGACAATAAACAACAAATGACAAGAAAAAAAATAAGTCCACTACTACATCAAATAGAATTTGGTATATGGTAACATTAAAACTAATTAAGGAATCAGTTAAAATCGGTTCTGATTTTTTGTCCAACACATCGAGGACTCGAAATTGGAATCGAAACCTGTACTATGTTCCAATAGGGTACTTGAACTTGTACCCTGGAACTTATCATTTACAAATTCCAACATGGTACTTATAACTTGTACTACACCACATGTTCCGAGTAGGTTCTAGCTAGTTCGAGGTCCCAACATGATAAGGTCATGGTCCAAACACATAAGACCGGGTCCTATGCAAGGTGGGATCCGGATATCATGAAAAATAAATGTACTCAGATATGCTCACCTCTAATGTCAACTAAACGAGACAATAGATAGATTTAGATGGCCATCTCTATTAAAATCCTTCCATACTATTAAAAAGGGAAAAGTCAAGGACAATAAACAACAAATGGTAAGAAAAAAGTACTTTCAATAGAATTAGGCATATGGTAATTATTTACTAATTTAATTACATTTATATATTTCTTTGTTGGTGTAGAAGATACTCAAAATCCACATTAATTTAGTATGTTGTAAATTTAACTAAGAAAATAATAGCAACAATTAGAAATCTAGTGCATCAATGTCATTAGATACAGTCTTAACCAAATCTAGAGGTCATTGATCATTCTAATTAAATTAATCAATATTCTTAGTTTTCTTAGCAAGTTTGCCGACCAATTTGCACTCACAAAGATTTGAAATTAAATAGCTTCTATATATAGATTATGTAACATTAGAGTTAAATAACTCTAAAACTTTCTCTTGTTAAACATATCATGAGTGATGTTTCATTCAACGAACCGAAATTAAAATATCTTACATTTATTCAGTAACATTTTAAAAAGATCAAAATAATATTTTCAATGCTCTTTAAACTTTTTGTTCTCGTGCTAAACGTGCTGATTTATAATTAATTAGCAACAGCCTGCCTAATTAAAACAAAAGTATGTAATATTTAACATATATAATGTTAATTTTATTGATTGATGGGGATATCATGAGCAAACAAATTAGTCTATAAATAGGGCATTGATTTCTTTAACCCTTCAATCGAAAACAATGGCCGCCATCACGAGTTTGGCAATCATGCTCCTTGTTCTCGCGAGTCTTTGTGGCTTGAATCAATGTGAGTATAACATTATAGAATAATCAATGTGAGTATACACTAATTCTTGATGAAATATCAGGTCGTGATATTCCTATGCTGGACGATGTTGCATCAGAAGTGAATGATACCAGATCATACGCGCCCAAGAACTCCGACATCATAATTATTCCTTGTGTTATAGCATCGTCATGCACCCAATGGGCCACGTGTTACTGTTGCTTGTCCAACAACTCATGCTGGGATCGAATCAACAACGTCAAGATAACTGCATTCATTGCACTCCCAAGTAGGGGTGTAAGCGAGCTAAGCCGCTCGCGAGCTACTCAAGATTGATTCGGTAAAAACTCGAACTCGACTCGAACTTATCGAGCTCAAGCCGAGTTCGAGCTAACCTATACTCGGCTCGAGCGGCTCGCGAGCCTAATCGAGCCTTCTATATATATTATATACCGGGTTTGATTTTTAAATTTTATGAACCCGTTACCCTCTAAAAAGAACCCGAGCTTAGTCGAGCTCGAGCTCGATCGAGATCGCGAACGAGCTCGGCTCGTGCGGCTTGATTTTTTTCCCGAGCCGAGCTCGAGTGGCTTGAATGTAACTCGAGCCGAGCTTGAGCCGATAGACCAAAGCTCGATTGAGCTCGAGCCGAGCTCGAGCTCATTATTTTCCAAACGAGCCAAGCTCGGCTCGGCTCGGCTCGGTTCGATTACACCCCTACTCCCAAGTGTTCATGATATATCGTGCATCGCTAGACACAAGCAATCATGTAATCAGTCCAATCCAATAAAAATGTCATGATGTTCTCAAAAGAATGTTAAAAAGAATTTATGGGGATTTGGAAATAAAGGAATCTAGCTAGTTGGATGACTTCTGTCCAATATTTGAGTCTTCACAAATAATACGCGACAGTCATTTTATCTATGGGATTCTCTCTATGTCATGATCACTCATCTCATCCTCATTCTTGTGCAACACGCGTCCATTGCCTTTGTCAAATTGGGAGGTTGGATTAGGGAATATGACAAGCACTTGTGCATGCTCGATTCCTTATCCAGTTAACCTCAATTGATGCAATCCACACAAATTTATCTTGCTTAATTTGGATTGACACGTGGATATATATGGCACCGCTGATATTATTATATCAGCTTAAATTAGGCTAATTAACTATAAGGAATTTTTTTAAACTTGATTTTGAAAGAAGAAAATTCTCATATTCGAATTTTGGGGGTCAATATTTTCAACACTGAAATCTAGTGAATTTGATACTCATTTTACTTATAGGCCAAAGTCTCTGTTAGAGACTTTAGTTAAAAATTTTAATATATATATATATATATATATAATAATTTTAATTTATAATAAAATTGAGGTGTTAGAGTTTAAAGAATATATTTTCAAACTCTTTAATTCATTAGAGACTTTTGCACAAAGTCTATAAAACTAAATTTAAATAAAAAATTATGAAATATTTTGATGAAAAATATTTTTTTGAACAAAAACACATCTTTTGTATTTTAAAAAAGATATTTCATTAATTAAAATTATTTTTTAAAATTATAAAGCTATTATAAACTTTGGGCAAAAGTCTCTAATACATTAGAGACTTTCGCCTAAAGTCTATAAAATTGAATTTAAAATAAAAATATTGAAATATTTTTTGTTCAAAATATTTTGATAGACTCTAGTACAACTTTTATATCACATATATATTTTTTACGAATTAAATTTTATTTTTTATAATTTAAAAATTATTATAAACAAAAGTCTCTAACTAATGATAGAGACTTTTGTGCAAAGTCTATAATAGCTTCATAATTTTTTAAAAAAATATTTGAATTCATGAAATAATTTTTTAATGATACAAAAGATGTACTATGACCAAAAAAATATTATCCATCAAAATATTTCATAATTTTTAATTTAAATTTAAATTTATAGACTTTGTGCAAAATTAAAGAGTTTTAAAATATATTTTTTATACTATAGTATCTCATTTTTATCATAAAAATATTTTATAATTTAAATTATATTTTTATATATTTATTTATTTATTTAATTTTTTATCAAAGTTTCTAACCAGTTAGAGACTTTGGCCCAGGGATAAAATGGGTATCCAATCAATTAGGTTCCAATTTTGAGAATTTTGATTCCCAAAATCCGAATCTGAGAATTTTTCTCTCTCAAAATCTGGTTTTGAAAATTATTGTTAGTTATATCTATAATAAGGAATATTGATAATTAATTTGTTATATATTGATACTTTTGTAAAACTTTTTCACTTAAAATATCCATCACAAGAATGAGTGATCACCCTCATTTCCAGATAAAAGTATGGTATATTAATTTTATTTTTTTATAGACGTTAGAGTATTCTAAACATATAAACCAACATATATTATTCCAAGATATATTCTCTATAGGCTTCTTGTCTACGAGAAGCTCGAAAATGGCTTCTGTGGTGGTGTCTCCCAAGAGCGAAGGAGATCAGAATAAGGAGAAGAGTGATGGTGGCAGAGGACATCAGTGTTTGTGCTCGCCCACGACTCATCGAGGCTCCTTCCGCTGCCGATTTCATCGGTCTCAGTCGACAGCGTGGATGCGGCGGTCCAACTCCATGCCTGCTTCCTCCAAGTCCTCCTCTCCCCCTTCCCTAGTTTCTGGTTCTCACGATTAATTAACTAGCTAGCTAGCTAGCTATAATCAATCCTCCGTACGTTCCTCTCTTATACATATATAATATAGTTTCTGCACTTAAACTATACTTGTTTTGTATATGTAATGCTTAGTAGTAATTAAAATGATCGTACTTTGGATAAATTACATGAAAATTTTGGTGAATACGTACGTGCATGCGTACTGTTAACTATTACATAATGTTTATGTGCAAAATGTCTGTGAATGGACTATGAGAGTTGACGTGCATGATTGATCAAATTAAATTAATTAGGATTATGTTTTTGATTTGATACTCAGTTATCGGAATCTCCATTAATTCATTTGTCCATGGAATAAAATAGTATGTTAATTATATACTCAACAGGAAGTTATTTAATTATATTAACTAACACTACGTACAACAAAAGTTCGAATTATCGGCGGAAAAATTTGGACGACAAGCAATGGCGTCAAAATGAAAAAAAAAAATTATAATCATAAAATAAGATATTTCGGCGCCTCGAAGGGCCATCAAAATGTATGTACGACATTTCGGCGTTTCTGCGCCAAATACCGATGACTGTAGCGCCGGTATCGGTGCCCGCACGAGCATGCGGGCGCAGTAGCCGGTGTCGCGTCCGCCCGCGTTCCCGCTCAAGTACTTTGTCATCCAATATTTGCAGGTTTTAAGTTTGAGATCTCCTTCTGGACTGTTGTGCGTTTACTCTTATTGTTGATGGATTTTTTTTTCGCATCGCATTCTGAATTCCCTTATCTATGTGCGCACGTTTCATGGATATGCTTCACTGCTTCTAGAGTTTTTGATTTGCTCCGTGAAATCTGGTTTTCCCTCGTGCGCCCATAAGTCTCAGATTCTCTAGGTGTTCCATGGAAATGGGTTCTATCGTTTTCAAATTCCCAAATTTGAAAAGAACTGGATTTCCTCCATGTCGATATGGAATTCTGGATGGCGCCTCACAGATTGTAGCCTTCCTATGCGCACCAAGGAAATCAGGTGTCTCAACAAGTAGGGGAAATTGGGTTTCCATTCCAATTTGGGGAATCTAGAAATCTGCATTTCCTCTGTAGATATCTGATATGTCACTTGTTTCTTTTAAAATTTTTGTTGATAGGTATAGGAGTGTTACTTTGGGATTTCAGGAAGAAGGGACGCAAGTGTATTAAAAATTCTATTTAATTGGGTATACTTACTGCAAGTTTCCATTCAAAAGGCATTGCTCACTGAAGTTTTTCGGATGCTTATTGAATATTTCCGTTTGGTAGAAGAGTACTCACTGAACACTTCTTTTGGATAGGAAAATATTTACTGCAGTTTTCTACTTGATAGAAAATAAAATGTTTCACTTGAGGACTAAAGTTTTCGCTGGGTAAAGTATTTGTATTTCCCTTCTGTAGTGAACTGCGCACGATTTAGGAAAGCCCAGATTATTACCCAAACCAATTAACAAGATATTGATACATGAGGTTGGATTTACTTTTGTGTTGGAAGATAAAGTGTTTTCTTTCGTTCGCATTAGGATGCCATAGTGATTTGAACTTCACTGCCATGAAACTCCAGCATTCTTGAACCGTAGAAAAATCACCAAACTGGACGGGATCTACTACATGTGAATTTACTAGTTGAGTATGGAGCTCATGTTTGGGCCAATATCTTGCTATGAAAACTATGTTAATAATTATAGTTTCTTTATCACTGTTTTGACTGTGAATTATGTGTGTTAAGGTTGGTTTAATATTAGATAAATCAGAACTTTATGTGCATGTTTGCTTCATATGATAAGGAAGGATATGATAAGGGATAGATTAAAATTCATTGCTTGTTTAGTGCATGGATTAGAAGAAAATGAGTATAAAATTGATATTATATCCGGTGTACGGATTTAAAAAATTTATACTCAATCCACCCTCATTTATTATCCAATCCTATCATATCGTATCCAATGAAACAAACATACCATAAGTGTATTTATTTTGGTGATCAAAAGAGAGTATCCAAGAACATGAAACTGCCCAAAATTTATATTTTTATGCATAATTGACAATTAGTTCGATCGGAGGCTGAAAAATTGTCTGTTAAGTACAAACTCTTGGGGGTAGTTTGTAGGATATTTGGACAACTATGACATCAAATTTCAGCGAATTCCAAGTTGAATAGACTGGGTTTATAAATTTAGTTTGAAGGCTACTTAAAACTGTCCAATTCTGCACAGCAGAATTTGTGAAAAATTGAAAGTTTGACGTAATATTCGGAGAATGAATCCTTGTCCTATGATGGTGAATTTTTTTGGAAAAGAATAAGAATTGACTTAGTTATGAATTTTCTAAGATATATAGCAACTCAAACAGAAAAATCTACTAGTGGTTGCAGAAATTTAGATAGTAAATTCGTCACGCTGATTCGTGATCAACTAGTTGTCCAAATGATCTGAAATTTTATGGTTATATTGTATGATACACATACTTGATATTCTGTGCGTTTTCATAGTCATTTCACTTAAAACCAATGGTTTGGTAGAGGTAGAAAAAGTGAAACCGTTAACATTTGAGCAGTGCATAATTTTGACTAAGTGTTTGAAGTTTGCCTATACTTGAGAATTAGTTGATGCGATATTTGTATTTTTCTATTATGGTAGACTTTATATTCACTGTTGTGATGAGCATGATAATGGATAGTGATGTCATTTATAGGTTCACTTATTCATATTGTCTTACCATATTTTGATGCGGCTATGAGTTTGAGATTCCGACTGTTGACGGAAAAAGTCCCGAAGAGACGACTCTGGATACCCACTTGGTGATGGGAGAAGCCCGAAGAGCCGAGGATGGAAATATGAGATTCCAACCGATGATGGGAAGGGTCCCAAAGAGATGGCTCCGGAAGCCCATCCGGTGATGGCATGGAGCCGAAGAAATGGATCTGGGTCGGGTGTTATGTCGGGAGGCCGGCCACCCTAACAATTACCCTATTTGTGGCATTTGTCGGAGGGATATTCCCGACTTGTGTTGGGCCGCGACTAGAGGGGCAGGTGGCGGTTAGTGCGCGGGTCCCAAAGGTGAAGCCAGGATGGGCTTGCTATGTGTACTATGTTCTTTGAGCTATTATGCTTATTCCGTTGTTTGGACGTATTGCGCTTATCGTGTTTTTTTTTTTTACCAAAATCAAAATAACTTATTAATGCTTGACTAAGCCAGGGCCAAAAAGGTCACTGTACAAAATTGCCGCCACTTTTGGAGGTCGAATGGATGACCAAATCAACATATCGTGATTCTGACGAGCCCTCGTTGCTGCCCAATGGGCAGCTTCATTTGCCTCTCTATAACAAAAGATAAAACTTTAAAGATTACATTGCAGAGATAAATGGAAAATATCTTCAACAACCGAGTTAATCTCCCAAGGTATGTCCATCTTTTTGTTCAGCACCTCGATCATTGTCTTAGAGTCGGTCTCCACTTGAAACATAGGCAAATTATGCGTCAGAGCAAAATTTAAAGCTTTTTTGATTGCCAGTGCTTCCATATGTAAGGCAGATTGCCTAGAGCTTTCATAGCAACTTAAAATAAAAGAGCATTGACCATTATTCGATCGAACCACCACACCTAAGCCACCGGTATTATCTGAAAAAGGTGCATCATAGTTAATTTTGAGAATTTCAAGTGGTGGGGGGTTCCATTTGACCAGGATAGATTTACTTATAGAATTGTCCTCATGGTGCGTTTTACTGAAGTAAGATTCAGTGAATGCTAAAATTTTTGTCACTAAGACCGAGTGGATAGGCTGCCTAACTTCATGCACTAAGAGATTTCTAGCGTGCCAAATGTACCAACATCCATTGACAATTTTCACAGGTCGGTAGGAAATTCCTCTGAAATGGGGGTAAGTTGAAAACATTCAAGAAGAAGGATTATGCCTACTGGATTTGTTATGCTATTATGCTTATTGGGTTTATTGTGCTTATTATGCTATTTTGCATCAGTAGGCGATACGACTACCTATGATGATACTCACATTGATTCAAGCCACAAAGACTCGCGAGAACAAGGAGCACGATTGCCAAACGCGTGATGGCCATTGTTTTCAAGTGAAGGGTTAAAGAAACCAATGCCCCATTTATAGACTAATTTGTTTGCTCATGATATCCCCTCAATCAATAAAATTAACATTATATATGTCAAATCTTACATGCTTCTGTTTTAATTAAGCATGTTGTTGCTAATTAATTATATATCAACACGTTTAACACGAAAACAAAAAATTTAAAGAGTATTGAAAATATTATTTTGATTTTTTTTAATGTTACCGAATCTATGTAAGATATTTTTGTTTCGGTTCATTGAATGGAACAACACTCATGATATGTTTAACAAGAGAAAGTTTTTAAAGTATCGTATTATATTATTTTGTTATTTATTTCTAATGTTGCAAATCTATAGAAGCTATTTAATTTCAAATCTTTGTGAGTGCAAATTGGTCGGCAAACTTGCTAAGAAAACTAAGGATATTGATTAATTTAATTAGAATGATCAATGACCTCTAAATTTGGTTAAGACTGTATCTAATGACATTGATGCACTAGATTTCTAATTGTTGCTATTATTTTCTTAGTTAAATTTACAACATACTAAATTAATTTGGATTTTGAGTATCTTCTACAGCAACAAAGAAATATATAAAAGTAATTAAATTAGTAAATAATTACCATATGCCTAATTCTATTGAAGGTATTTTTTTCTTACCATTTGTTGTTTATTGTCCTTGACTTTTCCCTTTTTAATAGTACGGAAGGATTTTAATAGAGATGACCATCTAAATCTATCTATTGTCTCGTTTAGTTGACATTAGGGGTGAGCATGTCCGAGTATATGTATTTTTCATAATATTCGGATCCCACCTTGTATAGGACTGGATCTTATGTGTTTGGATCATGATCTTAGCCTGTTGGGATCTCGAACCGGAACCTACTCGGAATGTGTGGTGTAATACAAGTTATAAGTACCCTGTTGAAATATGTGAATGACAAGTTCTAGGGTACAAGTTCGGGTACCCTGTTGGAACATGGTACAAGTTTCAATTCCAATTTTGGGTCCCCGATGTGTTAGACCAGGAATCAGAATCGGTTTTAACTGATTCCTTAAGTTTTATCCCGGATCCTATCCTAACTTAATTCTGCATTCAGTTGAATTTTGAAGAGTTTTTCTGTTCTTCATTTCCAGACGTTACTGTTGCTTAAATGATCACATGATTTATGATGTCTATTTATGTTAACTGTTTCAATCTAAAGTCTGCGAAGAGGTGTGTGATTGAAGTAATCATTTATTCAGATCCTTCAGTTGTCACATATAAATACTAGAGAAGGAATCTGTTGTCAATATCTCCATTGTGCAAATACTTTGTTGTCAGTTTTATAGGAGTTGAGACTGCTTAGTGCAAAGAAGGCAACATCCTACTCAATATATATTCATGTTGAGATGATTGTGGGCAACATTACTATGAAATTTAAGTCTCAAACATAAGAAATTTCAGCAACATTACTATGAAATTTTCAGCATTAAGATTATACAATTTCAACATGAAAAACTATGAAATTTCAGCATTAAACTTAGGGAATTTCTGCACTAAATATACTAAGGTAATTTCCTGCTTTTATACATCAATTTCAACATGAAGTTTCAGCATCGATAACCTATAAATTTCAGCAATAATAGACCATATAAATTCAAAGATAAAAATCAGTAACATAGTATTCATTTCAATGTATAGCATCAACACTTATGCATTTTTATCTAGCACATCTACCATGCAATTCATGTAAAATCATTCACCCAAAAGCACCTCTCCTCTCATGGCCGACCAGCCCTAGGGCATGCCCAGGGCTGCCGCACACCACAAGAGGAACTCTTTGCTCCCCTCTTTAACCAATCTACAACATGATTTAATCCAACAACAATCCCATACAAGCTTTCAACAATTCCTCAAAAAAATTCCATGACATGGGCAGCACAAGGAGGAAGGAAGAGGGGAGAGGAGAGGGAAATCCACTCATAAGAAGAAGGAAGAACGGAAGGAAGACGAGAGCATTGAGAAATTCGGTATCCGATCTCCGATTTACCCCGAATCCGGTGTCTGATCTCTCCTCCTCTCCAAGTCCACTCGTCGCCGTCCTTCAATTTGCGTCTCAAGTTCCATGTGGTTGTAGAAGCCGTACGACGCCCCCACTATATATATATTTATTTATTTATTTAAAAAAATGAAATGACCAAAACACTCCCCTCTTAAGTGACTCACCAAACCAGCCATATCTCACTCGATCCTAACCTGAATTCGGATCCGATTGAACCGTTGGATTTCACTCGGAGTCCTCTTTAAACCCATGACACATAAAAATATTTTGTCATTTAAATTTATAATTAATAAAATTTCTAAAGTATTCGGGTCTCACCTCAAGTTAAGCGCCAATGCTCAAACCCACGTGCAGCATCTCGCATTACGTGTTTGGACCATGACATTACCCTGTTGGGACCTCAAACTAGAACCTACTCAGAACGTGTGGTATAGTACAAGTTATAAGTACCCTGTTGGAATCTGTAAATGACAAGTTCCAAGGTACAATTTCGGATACCCTGTTGGAACATGGTACATGTTTCGATTCCAGTTTCAGCTCCTCGATGTGTTGGACCAGGAATCAGAACCGATTTTAACTGATTCCTTAAGTTTTATTCCAAACTCTATCGGAATTTAATTCTAATCTACTCGGATCCTACCCGATCGGGTAGGTTCCAATTGGTTCCCATGCACACCCCTAGTTGACATGAGAAATAACTTACTACAAAATTTGTATTCCTCATAGATGATCCCGACAGAGAGAATCCATAGACAAAACCATCGTCGCCAATTATTGTGAAGACTCAATTATTGAACAGAAGTCTTACAACTAGCTAGATTTCTTTATTCCAAATGCCCACAAATCTTTTTATTAATTCTTTTCAGACGATCATGACATTTTTATTGAATTGGACCGATTGCATGATTGCTTGTGTCTAGAGATGCGCAATCATCGAGCCAGCGGACTGCACTTGTCATTGTATCTCTATTCATTATCTATTTCTTATTTTCTTATGCTAATAATTGAATAGTTACTCACGATCTATCCATGGCGCCAAATTAATAGAAAAATAGTTATTTTATTTATCGTCTATTCATATTCATTATCTATTCCATATTTTATCTATTCCAAAAACCAAATATGTTCTTTTTTTAGAAAAAAATAAAATTATAAAATTATAAAATTAATATTATATTCGGTGCATAGTGCACACTGAGTAATAAAATCATATTTATTTTTTTTACATTTATTATTTAATTCAATTTGATCCAATTCAACGAACATATCATTTTTTAGATTTGATGGCAGGTTTCTTGGGAGTTGAAGTTGAACGGTCTTCTTCCCAAGATTTCTAATGAACTTGTGAATTTGAACCGTCAGCTTTCATAATTTTTTTTAATAAAGATAAAAAATCATAATAGATGATTATACTAGAGATCGAATTCTAGAACTCTAGATAACTTAATTACAATACGTTGTCACCAGCTGTGCTACCCACGGTTGGCATGATAGTAATCGAGGATGAACAGTAAATTTTTTTCATATAACAAGTTATCAATATAAATTACTTATTATATAACTAATTAGCCTAATTTGGTGGCATATCCACCTGCGCGCACGTCAATCCAAATTAAGCAAGACAAATTTGTGTGGATTGAATCGAATGAGGTTAATCTGGACAAGAAATCGGGCATGCACGCCAAGTGCTTATCATATTTCCTAATCCAACCTCCCAATCTGACAAAGACGACAGACAGGGACAAAATGATCGTCACCAATTATTGAACAGAAGTCTTCCAACTAGCTAGATTCCTTTATTCCAAATGCTCACAAATAATTTTATTAATTCTTTTGAGAAGATCATGATAATTTTATTGGATTGGACCAATTACATGATTGCTTGCGTCCAGAGACAGCGGACTGCACTTGGGATTGCAATGAATGCATCTATCTAGACACATTTGATTCGTCGGCCAGCAGTTGTTGTCAGGCAAGCAACAGTAACACGTGTTCCATTCTTTGCATGTCGCTACGAGACAAGGAATAAAATTTATGTTGGAGTTATTGAACGCGTTTGATCCAGAAGCACTCACTTCCGGTGAAACATCGTCCAGCTGGGGAACATCACGACCTATATATATATCAACAAGAATTAGTAGATATTATCATGAAATGCTCAATATGATTCTATATAAAGTATACATAGTATATATTATCATTTATCATTCTATTATATTCTATCCAATCCAGCAAAACAAATAAGCCATGAAGAATGAGAATGACAAATTTACTGAAGCAAATTTTATTCTAGGAAGATATATACTCACATTGATATAAGCCACAAAGACTTGTGAGCACAAGGAGCATGATAGCCCAACGTGTGATAGCCATTGCTTTCAATTGAAGGGTTAAAGGAATCAAGGCCCTATTTATAGATTAATTTGTTTGCTCAAAATTAATTTTTGATTATTCATATCCATCAATCAATAAAATCAAAATTATATACGTTGAATCTAACATATAGTTCTGTTTTAATTAAAAAGGCAGGCTGTTGCTACGAAGAAGGATAGTTATCAATACGTTTAAGAAAATAGAAGAGAAAGTTTTTAGAGTATTATAAATACTTTAATGTTGCAGAATCTATAGAAGCTATTTATCTATATTTAATTTCGAAAAATTGTGATTGCAAATTGATTGGCAAACTTGCTAAGAAAACTAAGGATTGATTGTTTTAATTAGACCTTGTATCCAATGGCATTGTTGCACTAGATTTATAATCATTGCTATTATTATTTTTTTGGGTAAATATCTATGTCAAATTAAAAACTTTCTAACCAAAGCCTTTAACATTAATTTTTTTTAATTATTTTTATATGGAAGTAATTAAATTAGTAAAAAGCTATTATTTTCTTTTTTGGTAAATATCTACGTCAAATTAAAAACTTTCTAACCAAAGCCTTTAACATCAAGGAAGTGATTAAATTCGTACAAACAATACCATATACGAAATTCTATTCAAGATAATAGTAGATTTAATTTTTTTCTTACCATTTGTTGTTTATTGTCCTTGATATTTTTTTCCTTTTCAATAGTTGGAAGGATTCTAGTAGAGATGATTATTTAGATCCTGTTTGGTTGACATGAGAAATAATTTACTATAGAAAATTATATTTCTCATGAGTTAATTTTTCACGTGTATTTTTCGAAAATTATACTTACTTCTTATGAATTAACTTTTCACAATATGTTTGGTTGACATAAGTATTTTTCATTAAGTATACATCAAATGATCAATATATCATTTTTTTCCATATATTAATATATTAATTTTTCATATATATATATATATATATATATATTGGATTGGACTGGAACTACGTACTAGGCCCGGTCAGGCTAGACCTAGCGAACACCCCATTCCTCATTGTGAACCAGACCGCGAGACCCCATCAGGGGGCTCCGCCCCAACTATACCCTGAGTTAGGCTCGAACCAAGTTAAATCGGCTATGTCCTAAGACCCCACCGGTCGCATAAGGATATCTACATCATTCCTTATCAAAAGATATATATACACATGCCATCTCCAGAATTGACCCCAACTCATTCTAGGCAACCTAGTTGCAAGATTCTCAGACGCCAACACCATCCTTCCCTGCAATACATATAGACGCGGCGCACTCAAGTAACCCTAAGTTCCAATTCCATAAACCACCACTTTGGAGTCACCCTAACTTGGGCGTCAGAGTGTCTTTTACAGCCCCCCTGCCGGCGTCGAACAAGACAAGGATATACACTAGACTGGATTGGAAGAGCCCGACTCTCAAGCAGGAACATATGGCGCCCACTTGTGGGGCCGACTAAAACTTACCTCCCCCACAATGCTTGGAACCCGAAGTTAAGCGACCGCCGCCGCACATCAACAGCCACAACCCAACGGCGACGATCGACCGCAACCTAGTAACACTAAAACAGCGAGGAGTGACGCTTCGGTACCGGCCCATCCCCCTCTTGAAGATCCTTATCAATGAATAGATGACTTGAAAGTTGAAATTCGACAGCTAAAAGCCTCCAGCACTCCTCACCCGGAGAAAAACGAAGACCCTAGGAGGCCAAGGTTGTTCCCCCTCTTAACGCGAGGCCCTTTGCCTGAAAGGAATAGTGCCCTTGAGTCAATCACATGTCGATGTGTTTAGGGACTATTCAAGGGTAATCAACTTAACGAAGCAACTTTTTCATCATATGTTGCATCTATATTCATAAAGACTGTGATGAACCCCATGAACCCGGGCAAATGATTCCGAGGACATGATGAGATCATGCTAGTGAGACTTAGAATCCAGATGCTCATGTTCTAAATGTTCCTAGTTGTAGGATCACCAATTAGGGGATCAATGATTCTGGATAGACTAGTGCACTTAGTTCATACCCTATACGATAAGGGGTAGCTGATCTCACAGTTACCTATGAGCCATCATTAATGTATAAGTGCAGGTGCTCATTAGGGAATGAGTTCACTGAACGGACCTGCACGAGAAACACAAAATGAAATCATTACATGAGTGTCAATAGGATATTCCTCGGGTGATAGTAGGTGCAAGCAGTCCTTGGACCTGAGGTTATCATGGTTACCTTGTGAGTGACGACCCATTGCTTTGGTTCTATCCCTACGTGACCCTCAGCATCATGTGCCAAGTATTACTAGGCATGGGGAAGCATTCATGGAGGTAGGTGAGCAACCAACATGGAATCAGTTACTCCTAGTGAGTTGAAGCCTTAGTCGTAGGAACCTATTGTATAAGTCTGCTATTCAACAAAGACTGTTGAATTGTATAATTGATTTGCTCCAGTTTTAATAAAAGAACGTCATTTTCCTTTGTTATTTGAACAAGGTTGTGAAAAGTTCTTAAAAGGAAATAGTTGTCGCATGAACCATTCTGATTAGTTGTATGTGGTTGGACACGTCTCAATTGGTTTATTGGTTTTGAATGTTAATGATAAATATTTTTTATACGAATGCACAAAGAGATAAAATTAGCCTCACCTACTTCTGACTTTTATAACTTCAACCATAACATTACATATCATGCTGAATTAAATTATGATGGTAGTAATTATCCCTAAATGTGCCAAATATGGATTCATACCTACAATAATTATCACTTAGCAATGATAAATAATTATTTGAGATTAGGTGACATATAGAACATAATGTTTGACATACCCTACACATAGAGGACAGTGGATGTTAGAGATCAAATATTCAACTTCGACTTAGAGACATCACAAGTAAGGACACGAGATATTTAATGCATACTTGATAGTCACACCTCGCACCCATACCTGAGGGATAGAATTAAAGGGTCTGACTGATGGAGCCCGGAAAAAGAGGGATAGGTACAGGCGCATACCTGGATTATGAATGAGGAGGAAATCCATATTCGTAAGGTGTGTTGTGTAGCATGATTGTACAATTGGTCGAGGTCGAGAATGTGTGTGGTTGTCCGACTGGTCGAGGTCGAGAATAACCTATGATCATCCGGCTGGTCGATGTCGAGATTTGATCACTTTGATGCAGCTGGTCGAGGTCGCTTATGATTTATGATGCACGGCTGGTCGAGGCCGAGTGGTATTTATGTGATGTAGTATGTTCAGGCCAAGTGTATTCATTTGTGCGTTTGTATAAAAAATATTTATCATTAATATTCAAAACCATTAAACCAATTGAGACGTGTCCAATTACATACAATTCATCAGAATGGTTCATGTGGCAACTATTGCCTTTTAAAGAACTTTTCAAAACCTTGTTCAGGCAACAAATGAAAAATGACGTTCTTTTATTAACACTGGAGCAAATCAATTATACAATTCAACGGTCTTTGCCGAATAGTGGACTTATAAATAGGTTCCTAAGGCTAAGGTTGCAACTCTTGCGCCTATCACCTTCCCGAAGGTCGTAGTTGCCTTTTGTCAAGTCTTCTAGTTTTCTTCTTCTCTAGATGATGATTGATATCAAATACCATAAAGTAGAGTTTAATGACAAAGTATTTTCTATAACAAGCGCACCTGAAGTGGCGGTTTCAAAAACCATTTCAGTTTTAACTCGGCAAAATACTTCTTGCAGTTGCGCTTCCAGTGGCCATCTTTACCAAAATGGTAGCAGGTGTCATTGGGAACAACTTTCCCTTTCTTCTTGTTATTTTCGTTGTGTTTCCTATTCTCATCCCAACATCGCCGTCCACATCATGGCAACCCGCCTCCCATCGAGAAGCGAGTTGCCCAACACTCTGACATCGTACACCGGCATGGGCGACCCCGTCCTACACCGGATAGTGTTCCAAACTGCAATGCTCTATAACGGAGCAACCGACTCTATACTCTGCCAAGCCTTTCTGACGTTCTTAGGAAATATCGTCCTGTTATGGTTTGCCTCCCTCCCACCAGGCTCCATTCACTCTTTAGACCTCTCTCGCATCTTCCTTAGTCGTTTCACCACGTCACAGGTATACCACAAGACGGCAGTCACCCTCCACTATATTAGAGAAGGGCAACATGAACACCTAAAGGAATACCTAAACAGATTCAGGGCCATGGTGGTCGACATTCCAAACCTCGACCCAAAGATCAAGCTCTTCTGTGTCCAACTCGATTTAAAACTCGGGCCCTTCGCTGACCAGATCGCCTTAACCGAGCCTAAGGACATGGCCGAGTTCCAAGAAAAAACTGTAGATTTTATAAGAATAGAATATCAACGAGAGGCAAAGAGGGCCGACTGGCAAAACCTTAGGGTCATCATTGAAGACAAAAAAATTTAGGAAGCACGATGGGAAAAAGGAGGATCACAATCACCGCGAACATTGTTACACCTGATGATGAGGTCCCTGCCTCGTCCGAGCACCCGATTTGAAAGGTACACACCTCTTAATACCTCAAAGAAAACAATACTACAAGAAGTACATTATTAACAACTGATTAGGCCTCCTAGCCGCCCTGAAAGCTCAAAATCTTCATACAGAGGCGACAAGAGCAGAAGATATGAATTCCACCGAACCTTTGGGCACACCACTAAAGAATGTGTCGTCCTCCATGACCAGATTGAACGATTGATCAGAGAACGTCACCTCGACCTTTACATCCGACCGAGTTGCTAGCCACATCGGGGCCCTAGTGAGACCCCACAGGATTTGCCGAAGAAGACAATTCTGAAACACAATCACCCCAGACAGTTATGATCGTCGGCGAAACAGCTTGGTTACAAAGGCCACGCGTACCCACTCCGGTAATATCTTTCTACTAACGGGATTGACAGGAATTTGCATGATCACATCGTTATTTATGTGTTCGTTGCTGGCTTCCTTGTTAGGAAAGTTCTAGTGGGCCAGGCAGATCCACCGACGTCCTCTTCTACCCAACACTCGAGAGAATGGGCATCAGCGAATCCTCACTACATCTGTACCACAGAGAGCTTGTCAGCTTCTCAAGAGATCATGTAAATGTCAAAGGTCACTCACGAATGGCCACCACATTCGGCTCCGCACCAAGAACAAAAACAATAGGCATATAGTTTTTGGTTGTCCAGCGTGCAAGCCCCTACAACATGATTTTGGGTTGGTCCTCCTTGAATAATTTAGGGGTTGTAGTGTCCACTCCTCACATCGCCATTAAATTCCCCATCTCAGAGACAGAAGTAGGAGTCATTCATGCAGACCAAATGGAAGCTCATGCATGCTACAACGAGTGCTTGAAGCTCAAGTCAGCAAAACCCAGCCAAAGATATCAAGGAGACATCCAGGAGCGACCCCAGCCCACTAACGACCTCGATCCCATACAGATCGGGACATCCCCTAAACAAGTAACTTATATTGGAGCACACCTCCTCAATGAGCTCAAAGTACGACTAAGCACCCTACTCAATATAATGTCGACCTATTTGCGTGGACACCCACCGACATGCCAGGAATAAGTCCCCAGGTCATCTGCCACCGACCCCCGTGTTAAGCCTGTTGCCTAGAAAAAGAGAAAACTCATAGCCGAGCGACAGTAGGCGTCCCTCGAGGAGACCACGAAGCTGCTAAAAGCAAAATTCATCAGAGAGATCTGGTTCTCAATGTTGCTTGCGAATGCTGTCATGGTAAAAAAAACATTCAGGAAAATAGCGAATGTCTGTCGACTTCACCGACCTCAACAAAGCTTGCCCAAAAGATTCCTACCTGTTGCCTAGCATTGACAAACTTGTCGATGGCTCCTCAGTGTTACGATACTTGAGCTTCATGGATGCCTGTTCAGGCTACAACCAAATCCAGATGCACCCGGACGATGAAGAAAAAATAGCTTTACTGAGCATGCAAACTTCTACTATAAGGTGATGCCTTTCAGACTCAAAAATGCAAGAGCCACATACCAGTGATTAATGAATAAAGTTTTCGAGAAGCAAATAGGCCACAATACGAAGGTATATCTCGATGACATGGTAGCCAAAACACCTATCACCAGCAATCACTGCAATGACCTTGTCGAGATCTTCAATCAGCTCAGACACTACAACATGAGCTAAATCCGGAAAAGTTCACCTTCTGAGTGCAGGGCGGCAAGTTCCTCGGTTTCATGTTGACACACCGGGGAATAGAGGTCAATCTAGAAAAGTGTCGTGCTACTCAAGAAATGAGAAGCTCACGCAACAAAAAAGAGGTACAACAGCTCACTGGAAGGATGGCGACACCTTCCAGATTCCTTTCCAGGTCGGCCGACCGAGCCGCTCCCTTCTTCAAAATCTTACGAAAAAAGCAGGACTTCCACTTGGATGAAAAATGTGAACAAGCCTTCGAAGATCTAAAATGATTCCTCGCCGGCCCACCGATTTTGGACAACCCACGACAAGGAGAAACCTTTTTTCTCTACCTTACTATCACGGAGAATGCCTCAGCTCGGAAAATGCCCAGAAACCAATTTACTTTGTCAACAAAGTTCTCCAAAGACTAGAAATCAGATACCAAAAGCTCGAAAAGCTCGCCTTTTCCCTAGTCATATCAGCTCGAAGCCTGAGACCATATTTCCATAGCCACCACATTCATGTACGCACTGAGCAGTCCATCTGGCAGGTACTGACTACTCCCGAACTCATAGGGAGGATGATATCGTGGTTAGTAAAACTTTCAGAATTCAGCATCGAATATCAACCCAGAGATCCCATCAAGGCCCAAGCGCTAATCGATTTTGTTGCTGAGTTCACCAACCAAGGAGATACTCCCAACCAGGAGGAAACCTTGGCGTTGTTTGTGGATGGCGCTTCCAACGAAAGGGAAGTCGGGCAAGTATCATTCTAGAAAATGGTCAAGGAATCATGCTAAAACAATCCCTTCAATTTTAATTTAAAGCCAACAACAATCAAGCGGAGTACGAAGCCCTAATTGTTGGACTAAAGCTCGCGCAAGAAGTAAAAGTTTGAAACATCGTCGTAAAAAGTGACTCACAGCTTGTCGTGGGACAAGTCAACGACACTTGCCAAGCTATAGATCCTTCACTCAAAAGGTACGTTGCGCTAGTACAATATCTAATCACTAATTTCGATAGTTGTGTAATCTAATACATACCTCGGGAGGAAAACACTCGGGCCGACTTGCTATCGAAACTTGCTAGCACCAAAAAACCCTAGAATAATAGGTCGGTCGTCATTCAGCAAGTCCTCGGACATCCGAGCATCCAACCGGCTGACACCACGGTCGAAGTCCAAACAATTGAACAAGGCATGAACTCGAGAACTCCTTACATCAATTACCTCAAGCCAGGAGAAATCCAGAAGACATCCCCAACCCGGGCATATTAAAAAGAATGGTAAGCTACTACACGCTTCTTGATAACCAACTCTACAAAAGAGGGCTCTCCCGACCACTCCTCAAGTATGTTGCCCAACCTCGAACAGCCACTATAATGGTAGAAGTCCACGATGGCATGTATGGTAACCACATCGGAGGAAGGTTGCTGGCATCCAAAATCCTTCGAGCCGGCTATTTCTGGCCAAGTATGAAGATAGATTGCGGCCTTTACATCAAAAACTATGACAAATGCCAAAGGTTCTCAGAAATTTCTCAACTACATCCTGAACCCTTGCACAGCTCAGACGTCAGTTGGTCGTTCCATAAATAGGGTATAGACCTCCTTGGTCCTTTTCCCCAGCACCTAGAAATTCAAGTTCTTGGTCGTAGCCATCGACTACTTCACCAAGTGGATAAAGGTTGAACCCCTAACAACAATTGTAACAGATAAAGTCTAGAAGTTTGTCTGGAAGAACATCATTTGTAGATTCAGAATACCACGAAACTCGTTAGCGACAACAGGACTCAATTCACGGATCGGCGATTCCGAGAGTTCTGCTCGGACCTTGGCATCAAACAACTCTTCTCATCTTTTGAGCACCCATAAACGAATGGCCTAGCTGAAGTGGACAACAAAATAATCCTAACCGGGTTGAAGAAAAAGCTTGATCAAGTCAATGCCTATTGGGTCGACGAACTACCAGAATTACTCCGGAGTTACAATACAACAACTCAATCTTGTACCTCAGAAACCCCTTACCGCCTCATCTACGGAACAGAGGCCATGATCCCCGTCGAGATCGCAGAACCCAGCCTCGGCAAAATTGCTTTCAATGAATAGGGTAACACAGAAGCCCGAGTTGCTGAACTCGACCTCATTAAAGAAGAGCGAGAACTCGTCAAAATCGAAGAAGAAGCGATGAAGCTCAAGATCGCCCAAAAGTACGACAAACATGTCATGACAAGGAATTTTGTGGAAGGAGATCATGTTCTCCGGAAAATCGAACCATGGAGAAAACCAGCCAGAGAAGGCAAGCTCGCCCCAAACTGGGAAGGCTCCTATCAGATCATAGAGGTCCTCGGAAAGGGTGCCTACAGAATAGCAGAGTTCCCTAGGCGAGAACTCCCACGATCTTGGAATGCGGCCTTTGTGCGAGCCTATTACAACTAAGAATTCCCCTATGAATTATGACAAGGCTATGGTGTTTTTTTCCTTACTTGGTGGTTTTTTGCCACTAGGTTTTCCCCATGGAAGGTTTTTAATGAGGCTCTGTCGAGTGTAAACTGAGTTTAGATCTTGGTGGGGTACGCTGTATCTTTATTTCATTAAAAAAAACCTTTCTCTATTGTGCGTTGTCACGCCCCAAACCCAGGCATGACCAGCCAGAGTGCCACACGTACCCTGAAGCCTAATCCAACCAAATCACATATGCAATTAAAGACTTGAACATATTATAAAACCATTTTTGATTGCTAAAAACATAAATAGAATATCTATAAAATCACCAACCAAGTAGTTCAATATTCAAATGCTCAAAACCCTTTAAAGAATGAAGTCTTTTAAAACATGAATAAATCTCTCAACATAATAATGCGGAAATAAAATCTAACCCAAGTCAACATGATTCAAATACAACAAATAAAAATAAATCTAAGACTCGGGTATTGTCATGCCCCAACTCAGGGTCACGTTACCGGCCAGGGTATGTGTAAATACCCCGAAGCCTAACATAATGCATACTATTATGTTGGTGAAATGACCACACTAGATAGGGGGTAAATAGTGTGTTATCTAAATCTTTTTGCCTAATTTCGGTTTTAATCGTTTACTTGATTACTTTGGCAATTCATAAATCGAGTAGTAAGCAGAAGCAAGATATAAATGATAAGCAATAAGAAACATAAGGTAAACAATGCTAACATAATTATTTATAGTGGTTCAGCCTCGATACCAACTCCACTACCCAAGCACCTCGCTTAGGATTTCCAAATTAGCTTTACTAGATTATATCATTTCCCTTACAAAGAGTACTTTACATCGAAAAGTCTCCGCTCTCAAACCGAAGGCACTTCCACACCTGAAAGTATCATGTCTTCCTACCGAGAGCACTCTCCCACCCCAACCTAAGGGACAACTCAACTAATCCTAGTAAATTAAGTTTACAATGGTGGATTTAAGTCTGAACATCAAGGCAACCACCAACTCAATTAAACCTAGCAACATAGGTTTACACACTTGATATACAATGAAAATAAACAACAAAATATAATAACAATTGGAGCAAACAACAAGTACTTAGCTCCAAAAGAAACTCTATAGTCCTCTTGATGCATTGAGAAGATGAATCTTGAATGTTCAAAGGCAAGAACAAGCTTGTATCATGGAAACTAGGATTCTTTACAAAGATGGCTCAATAAAGGTAAAGATCAAGGGAGGAAGGCTCTCATGGTCTTATATTTATAGACCATGAAGAGTTGGCCTCAAACAGCCAACTCATCGGCTAGAAAAGTTAGGGCTGTTCATGGGTCAAACCCGACCCAATGAACCCGAGAAACTGACCCGACCCGAACCAATCGGGCTAGGTCAGGTCGGGTTCAAAATTTTAAAACCCGATTATAATCGGGTCGGGTACGAGTTTCAATATTTAAAACACGATGACCCGAGACCTCACCCGATTACTCGAATTATTTATTTTTTTTTAATTTTTAATTTTTTTAAAAAAAATAAAAATCAACTTCGCCGCGTCTTCCTGCCTCCTCTTCTCGGGTGAAAACGCGACCCATATGGCCGCGTCTTCCCGAGAGGAGGCGGCCTCTTCCCGCCTCCTCTTCTCAGGCGAAAAATGTAGCCCACGTGGCCGCGTCTTCCCGAGAGGAGGCGGCCTCTTCTCGGGTGAAAATGCGGCCCATGTGGCCGCGTCTTCCTGAGAGGCGGGCAGCCCGCCTCTTCTCATTTATCAAGTTTTTTTTTTAACGGGCACCCGATTATTTGACCCGACACAACCCGATTTTGGACGGGTCGGTTCAAGTCGGGTTCAAAAAAATTTATCTTCAAACCCGACCTGTGAACAGCCCTAAGAAAAGTAGTCATTTTCGCCATCTGATCGTTTGTCAGTCGAATGTCGGTCGACCGAATGGTGCCCAAAAGTTATTAAAGTTAAATTAATAACTTTAAAACATAAATGTTATATAAGGATTACCCCTCATTTGGATTCAATAAAAATATCTAAAAAATCTTAAGTATCATAATCTAACTTTTGGGGTCTAGTACAAATTTTTGAAAAACAAAAATTCTATAATCTTACGGGTCAAATATGGGTAGGCTAAAGGCTTCCAAACAATTCTTTAAAATATCTCGTTATCTAACTTTTACCTAAGGAATAATTATCGGGACTTTTGATGCCAAGAAAATGTCTAGGTCATATAGCCTTCCAAGGAGCTCCCTAGGCTTAGAGAATTTCAGGGTCTTTTCTAATTTTTTGGGTTTTCGTGTTTTGCGGTTCAGGTTTGGTTTTTGGCTTTCTTTACATCATCATGAGGATTTACAACATATGCTAGACACCCTAAACCTAAACTCTAACTTCCCGAAGAATCCCGAGCGACGACGAGCATCCTTGCTGATTTCTTTGATTTTTCCGATCAAGGACATCGTGCGCTAACCAATATGGAACCTGAAAATAACTCTCCATAAAATCATTAGTTCCATGTTTGTTATCATCAAAACCAAGATTAGGACCAAGGTTGAAAACCTTAGGCCAACATACTACACAGACTAAAAAATAAGAGGAATAAATGCAATAAACTAGAACAAATGCTATTTAATAAAAATATCTTAATCAGAGTGAACACAGACTCCAGCAACTCAAACTAAGAAACCCTATGCGTGAAAGGAAAAGATCATCAACTCGACTACGACTCTCTAAACCAGCCTGCTACGAGACATCGGTGTCGTTTGCTCCTCCCGTTGCGCCACGTCCACTAGCCATACCTCACGGGTCAGTCTCTACAAAACAAAATAAAAAAAACACGAGTCCAAAAAGGAACTCAGTGAGTGGTTCTATCGAACCTCCATCAAAATCTCAGTATATATAATTAGCGTAAGCAGTATAAAAATTAAGCCAGGGATTTGATACCAGATAAGGCTAATCGGCCAACCTACAAGAGCACAATTATTCGGCCAAATCTGGCCTATCATAAGATGTAATAATTCGACCACCCTGGCCCCTAAGTAGTGCATAGTCTCTAGGCCATAGTTAGCCCATACATCACACATAACAAATGGCCTACTGGACTACCTACACAAATGAATACACTTGGCTCGAACAGGCTACATAGTTAGCCTACTCGGCCTCGACCAACTGTGCATCATAAATCATAAGCGACCTCGACCAGCAGCTAGGGGTGGAAACATGCCAAGCCAGGCCAGGCCTATATAGTAAAATATTAGCCTAAGACTGGCCTGTGGCCTGTTATTGGCTATATTTTTGGCCTGGGCTTCGCCTGTTCATAGGCCTAGCCTGGCCTATTTATAAAGCGTGCTAAAACCTAAAATATGTTTATAAAATCTACTTCCAAATTCTAATACAAAAAATGATAACAACAAATTTAAACATAACAACAATAGTTATTATTTTATTAAATTAAAATATATTTTTTATTATATATAATGTAAATATATAATAAACTAATAATATTATATATACTACCTTAACAGGCCCAGACCGGCCTATCAAGCTCAATAGGCCTTACAATAAGCCTCGACCTGGCCTGATAAGGAAAATATGCCTAGAAATAAGTATGGGCTTGAGTTTTTTTTAAAACAGACCAGGCCACAGGCCCCTGACAGGTCGCCTGGCCTATTTCCACCCATACCAGCAGCATCAAAGTGATCAAATCTCGACCTCGACCAGCCAGATGATCATGGGTTATTCTCAACCTCGAGCAGACGGATAATCACGCACATTCTCGATCTCGACCAGTCGTATGTGCAATAATCGGCCTCGGCCAGCCGTACAATCATGGTACACAATACATATTACAAATATGGATTTCCTCCTCATTCATAATCCAGGCATACGCCTGTACCTAGCCCTCTTTTCTCGGGCTCCATCAGTCAGACCCTTTAATTCTACCCCTTAGGTATGGGTGCGAGGTGTGACTTTAACTTATGCATTAAAAATCTCGTGTCCCTACTTGTGATGTCTCTAAGTTGAAGTTGAATATTTAATCTCTAACATCCACTATCCCTACATTAAAAATCATGGTATGTCAAACATTATGTTCTATATGTCACCTAATCTCAAATAATTATCTACCCTTGCTAAGTGATAATTATTGTAGGTATGAATACATCTTTAGCACTTTTAGGGATAATTACTACCAACATAATTTAATTCAGCATGATATCTAATGTTATGGTTGAAGTAAACCCGCAACTAGAACTTGGAAACCAGGTTCGCAAGAAGAAAACAGCAAGAAAAGGTTGATTCCCCAAATTTGGTCGACCAGTCGGTCAACCGAACCACGCCCAGAACGCCCATAGATCTCCGATCGCTGCGGCGGTTGCTCGGTCGATCGATCGAGTCTTCGACCGAGCCAGCGACCAGTTGGCGATAACAAGCGATTTCCAAGAGTATAGAGTTCTCCTAGCTAGTTTTCCTTAGTTGAGCATGCATCTTAATCTTGTAGATTTATGATTTCTAGCAAGTCTAAAATTTAAAGAAAATATCGGCATGACCTCTCCTAATTTTTCAATAGTCGGCCGGCCCTAACCGTCAAGGAAAATACCACGAAAACCTCAAGAAATCTCGTCAAAAACATGAGGAAGAATCGAGAATGAGAAACCATAAGATCTAACAAGGAATCGTCCAAGAAATCAACGAAGAAAACCTCACCATTTCAATCCAAGGGGTTCGGCCAACACAAGCCTCCCCAAACAATAAACCTACAACTACTCGGCTTTGATTTGAAGGGAAAAGGATGAGGTGAAGATGTTGTCAATCTCCGGCGACGACACCAAGCTCCGGCGCCGCCCTCTTGCTCTCTCCCTCCTCTCCCCTACCTTGATCCGCGTGCGGCTCCTCTTGAGCCGTACGGCGGCTAAGGAGGAGGGTTTTATTATTATTTATTTTTTGACAATAATGCCCTCATCACTTAAGTTCTCTGCTCGACTCAACCTGTATCTGAATCGAGCTCTGATTGAACCTGCGAACCTGGTTCTACCCCAACAAGAATCCAACATCCAATTTTAATTATAATAGCAAAAAATTTAAAGCCTTGAAATTTTTATTATATACCTGACCATACCTTCTAATTGCAGCGATCTCGCGACTCATCTAGGCGCACCTCCGTACCGGCTTACTAAACCAAACAAAATTTGAAATTTGAAATTTTCGGGTATTACAATCTTCCTCTCTTAAGGAAAATTCGTCCTCAAATTTTAGCAAAGCATAAGGACTTACCAAATCCTCAAATAAAGAGGGGTAACACTCTCTCGTGTCCTGCTCCACCTCCCAGGTAGCCTCTTGCCTAGTATGGTGCTCCCACTTGACCTGCACCAAGCGAATTTCCCTGGATCTCAATTTTCTGATCTGTCGGTCAAGCACCTCTACAGGTCTCTCCTCGTACGAGACTGCTGCATCCACCTCAACTACCGCAGGCTCAATCACATGGGATTTATCGCGTACATACCTCTTTAGCATAGACACGTGGAAAACTGGATGAACTTTGTCCATGCTAGGAGGTAAGGCCAACTCATATGTCACGGCGTCCCTCCGCTTGAAAATAGGGAACAACCCAATGAACCTAGGGCTCAGCTTCCCCTTCTTCCCAAACCGCACCACCCCTTTGATAAGGAAAATATTTAGGAACACCATGTCCCCCTCGGCAAACTCTACCTCTCTGACCTTTCCATCTACATACATCTTTTAGCGGCTCTGAGCTGCCATCAATCTTTCCTTAACCAGCTTTACCTTCTCTACCACCTCTTCAACCAGGTAGGGTCCCACCATGAGGGACTCCCCTGCCTCAAACCACCATATATGTGATCTGCACCGCCACCCATAAAGTGCCTCAAAGGGAGCCATCCCAATACTACTCTGGTAGCTGTTATTGTATGTTAACTCAATCATGGGTAAGTGTCTCTCCCAAGCGTCATCCAGTTCTAACACAAAAGCCATCAGCATATCCTCCAATGTCTGAATAGTCCTCTCTGACTGACTATCGATCTGTGGGTGAAACGTGGTGCTAAACCGCATTTGGGTACCCAAAGCCTCCGGGAAAGACTACCAAAATCGAGGTATGAACTAGATGTCCCGATCTGAGGTGATCATAACAGGGATACCGTGATATGCCACAATTCGGTCCTGGAACAATCTCGCATACTGCTCAGCTGAAAATGTCATCTTGACCGATATAAAATGTGCCGACTTAGTCAAACGATCAACCACAAGCCAAATAGAGGCATTGCCCTTCCCAGACCTCGGCAGCCCTGTCACAAAGTCCATGGTTATCTTCTCCTATTTCCATTCAGGCACCTCTAAGTTCTGAAGCAACCATACAGGCTTCAAGTGTTCGGCCTTCACCTATTGATAGATCAGACACTTAGACACAAATTCGGCTATCTCTCTTTTCATCCCTTTCCACCAGTAATTCTACCTCAAATATCGGTACATTTTCATGGCCCCCGGGTGCATCGTGTATGTGGAACAGTGGACCATCTCTAGTACCTGCCTGCGAACCTCTGCCATGTCAGGTACCACCATCCTGTTCTTGAACCTCGAGACATCGTTGGAGTCGATCCCATAACCATTATCAGTGTCACCTCTCATGACATGATCCTTAGTCAAAGCACAAAAGGTATCCTTCTCCTGCGTCGTCTGCAGCATGTCCACTAGCGTGGATTGCACTCGCAAGTGTGCCACCAGAACCCTAGAGTTAGTCACGATCAGGACTGCCCCACCGTCTAAGCACATGGCCAAATCACATGCCAAAGGTCTCCTTCTAACTGCCAAGTGTGTCAAACTGCCCATGGATTTCCTGCTCAAAGCATCTGCCACCACATTTACCTTCCCAGGATGATACAAAATGGTGTAGTCATAGTCCTTCAGAAGCTCGAGCCACCTCCTCTGCCTCATATTCAATTCCTTCTGGATAAGCAAGTAGTGGAGGCTCTTGTGATCAGTGTATATCTCACAAGCCTCATCATAAAGGTAATGGCGCCACAGCTTCAGTGCAAAACCCACCGCTACTAGCTCTAGGTCGTGTGTCGGGTAGTTCTTCCCAAGAACTTTCAACTTGCGGGATGCGTAAGCCATCAATCTACCATACTGCATCAGGACGGAACCCAAGCCAACCCGAGAGGCGTCACAGTAAACCACAAACCCTCTCGAGCCTAAGGGTATAGCTAATACTGGCGTCGATGTCAAGCAGTCCTTGAGCTTCTGAAAGCTCTCCTCGCACTTGTTGTCCCAAACGAACTTGACCTTCTTCTAAGTCAGGCGAGTCAATGGTGCCACAATCCTCGAGAAGTTCTTCTAAGTCAGTTGCTCGATAAAGACTAAGTTTCCTATAAAATCGAAATCTCAATGAAGCTTTTTGCAACTTTTTCAGTGAAAACTAGATTTTTCAAGCAAAGTGCAGAAACAAGAATTTTTCGAAGATTAATTTTCTACATTTTTTAATAAACCGCTGAAATTTCAGATTTCACATTTTATCGAAAAATACTCATTTTTCATAATCAGTTCTAATTTTGATCAAACTTGTAAATGACTAAGATATGATCATTCTAATCATGTATAAGAAGTTTGAATTACTAGAAAGAGTCACAAAGATTACTCAAATGACTTACACAATTTCTATCAAGAATTAACATGGTATATCAAGAAATTGTCTACAAGTCATTTTCTTAAATGCTCATGAATTTTCATTAGACACAATCAAGTGTTTTATCAAGAGCAAAGTGCAAGAGTTTCTACATGCTTTATGAGGTATCATACTTCATAATGCAAAAGTGAAACTACTATCTCATAGAATTTTCAAGTATTTAGCATGTGTTCTCTAAAAGCATTTGCGTCCTAATCAATGCTCAACTTGCAAGTAATTGAATCATAAATAGCACAATATACATTTTCTTACTTAGCAAGTTTATGAACTAGATAGCAAAGGAAAGTCAAGATTGTTTCTCAAAAGTCAAGTTTTGCTAACTAGTGGAGATTCATTTTTCAAGATACAATCAAAAATGAAATCAAAATAAATCAAAGAGATCTCAAGAAGTAAAAACATTTTAAAATCAAGATCTCAAACCCTTCCTAAGGTTGAAAACCAACACGGCCACAATTAGCCAAGGTTTCAATACCAAAGGTTGCATCGACCCATTATAGGTCACAAATGGCCTCCGTAGAGACCGAAAATAAAATGAAAAATTGAAATCCAAAAACTTGATATCACAAGGATGTTAATCAAGGATTAACACATGGACAATCAAGTATCAAGTGAGTACTAAACAAAGCATATACACTAATTAATTATCAAACTCCAATAGTGATGCAAGATAGAGTAGAGTTAAGAGTTGATACCGATCACATTAGTTAAGAAGTTGCAACAATCTTAATTCCTCTTTCTTTACTTTCCAAGCAACTTCAAGCAATCAATGTATCTTCATTTAAGTGTAGTGTATCCCCCTATATTTAAGCATGAAGACTTTGGTACCCAAATTTCTTTGAGTCCTTGGGAGTTAGAAGATTTTGGAACCCAAAGTGATTTAGCATTGGGGTTCCTTTTTAATACATAATCCCTAACCATATGTCCTTCAAATTCAATGCAAACACAAGAGATTATAGTGGTTCGGCCAACACCGCCTACTCCACTACCATGGCTCTCCACCAACGATTTCTAACCAACTCCTTAAAAGATAATGTGTTTTCCTTTGAATACAACCGAGGACTCGCTTCTCAACCCTTTGAGAATGCCTCACACCTATTCACTTGGCAAAATATAATTCTACAAAGGAAACCCTAAGGTGTTTAACCTAACACACCTACCAAGCTAACAATGGAAACCTAGATTAATAACAAGAAAAATAACAACAAATGAGCTAAGAATTAAACCACACAAGTGAGCTCCCTTGCAAATCCTCCAAAGCCTCCAACTCATCAAGATGTAGAGCTCGAAGTGAAGCCGGAGATGAGGCGGAAAGAATGCTTCGAGTAGATGAACGATCGTCGAAGCTTGCGCAATGAAATCCACTTGGGAAAGCTCAAGAACACTCTAGGAGATCTTCAATGAATGGTTCAGAGCCTCTTGGAAGACTGGTGAGGGGTATTTATAACCCCTCACTCGACAGCTCCACCCAACGGATATTTTTCTACCCGTTGGGGACGCACGATCGCTTGGGTTGTCGATCAGTCGGTCAACCGCGGCAATCTACCACTTTTGGGCGCACTTCGATCGATCGACTGGTCGACCGAATTGGCTACTGCCAATTTTTGGCTTCATTCGATCGATCAACCGATCGACCGAACCTGGGCTGAGACTGATTCTTCGAGTTTTCTTCTTGCGCGCTTCGCTTTCGGGTTTCGTTACCAAGTCTTGACTTGGATAATATTACAATTAGGCTTGGGATATATACCTAGAGACATATTACATGAATTCTATTTCTAACTCTAGATTTTATACTCGACCTATGACGAAGCCAATTTTGTCGATTCTTATTTTTCTACGAACGAACTTCGCGCACATATCGTAGCCTCAACCTGAGATCAAACACTTGATAAATTCATTAGAATAAGTTTGTTATCATCAAAATCAAGATGGTGACCAAGGTTAAAAACCTTAGGCCAACAAAGTTCTAGCATTGGCAAAAGTGTCAACTTGGCCATCAAGACATGCCTACAGATGATCACCTCGCGGTCCCGAAAGACCGTATCTGCCAATAAAGCATCACCCGTAGGCGTCGACACCACAAAAGGTACATCAAGCAAAGAGGGTTTTCCCAATAGTTTAGCAACAAATAAAGCAGACACAAATGAGTGTGTGGCACCCAGATCAAACAACACAAATGCAGCAGCTGAACCAACAGTAAGGGTACCTGTCACTATTGCCCTCGACGCCTCAGCGTCATCTCAATTCATCGCAAACACCCGTGCAGGAGGACTCTTCGGACCACTGGTCCGCTGTCCAGTGCCCTGTGCCTGACCCCTTTGAGCCATCGAACCCATTGATATTGGCGCATTTCCTCTGGTCTGCTCACGCCTCTGACTGCCTCTGCTTGGACAATCCTTCCTCGTGTGCCCTACCTGCCCACATCCGAAACATGTGATCATGCGGCCATAGAACTCCCCCCGATGTCTCCTGCCATAATTTCCACACTACAATGCCTCAGACCTCTACGGTGCACCTCCTGATGTCGCCTGCCGAGTCGCCTCTGGTCTTGGGTCCATGCGGCCCCTAGAATTGTTGTACCCTCTGCCAAATTGAGGATCCGCCGTCGTGACGGTCCCCTCATAGTGATCATGTTGACCCCCAGTGTTCTAGGGCCAGAACTTCTTCTTCGGGGATCTGTCATATCTCTCGAAAGACACAAAAGCCTCCTTTCGGAGCGCTTCGTCCACCACCTGTTCGAATGTAGTATCCTCAGTGTAGTGGATGAGTCTGCTGATTTGTGGCCACGGCCCCTCGACGAATCTCTTGACCCTAGCGATCTCAGTAGCCACCCATGTCGGGTGATACTTCGAGAGTCGAGTGAACTCCATCACGTAGTCTGGCACTGTCATGCTGCATGTCTGACACAGCTGCTCAAACTACTTTGCCAACCTGTCACGAACACTCCTCGGCAAATACCGCTCTATCATGGCGGCAAATATACAATTAACGTAAGCAGTATAAATACTAAGACAGAGATTTGATACCAAACAAGGCCAATTGGCCAACCTACAAGAGCACAATTATTCGGCCAAATCATGCATAGTCTCTAGGCCACAGTTAGCCCATACATCACACATAACAAACGGCCTACTGGCCTACCTACATAAATGAATACACTTGGCTTGAACAGGCTACATCATATAAATACCACTCGGCCTCGACCAATCGTGCATCATAAATCATAAGCGACATCAACCAGCAGCTAGGGGTGGAAATAGGCTAGGCCAGGCCTATATATTAAAATATTGGCCTAAGCCTGGCTTGTGGTCTGTTATAAGCTATTTTTTCGGCCTGGGCCTGGCCTGTGGCCTGTTTATAAAGTCTGTTAAAATCTAAAACATGTTTATAAAATCTACTTCCAAATTCCAATATAAAAATGATAACAACAAATCTAAACATAACAACAATAGTTGTTGTTTTATTAAATTAAAATATATATTTTATTATATATAATATAAATATATAATAAACTAATAATATTATATATTTATTATATATTATATATACTACCTTAACTGGCCCAGGTCGGCCTATCAGGCTCAATAGGTCTTACAATGAGATTATGCCTAGTCTGATAAGGAAAACGGGCCTAGAAATAAGCCTTGGCCAGAGTTTTTTTTTAAAACAGGTCATGCCAGGCCAGGCCGAATACAGGCCAGGCCACAGGCCGCTTGGCCTATTTCCACCCCTACCAGCAGCATCAAAGTGATCAAATCTCGACCTCGACCAACCGGATGATCATGGGTTATTCTCGACCTCGACCAGTCGGATAACCACGTACATTATCGACCCCGACCAGTCGTATGTGCAATAATTAGTCTCGACCAGCCATACAATCACGGTACACAATACACATTACAAATATGGATTCCCTCCTCATTCATAATCCAGGCATACACCAGTACCTAGCCCTCTTTCCCTGGGCTCCATCAGTTAGACCCTTTAATTCTACCCCTCAGGTATGGGTGCGAGGTGTGACTATCAAGTGTGCATTAAAAATCTTGTGTCCCTACTTGTGATGTCTCGAAGTTGAAGTTGAATATTTAATCTCTAACATCCACTGTCCTCTACGAGTAGGGTACGTATGTCAAACATTATGTTCTATATGTCACCTATTCTCAAATAATTATCTATCCTTGTTAAGTGATAATTATTGTAGGTATGAATCCATCTTTGGCACTTTTAGGGATAATTACTACCATCATAATTTAATTTAGCATGATATCTAATGTTATGGTTGAAGTTAACCCGTAATTGGAACCCGAAAACAAGGTTCGCAAGAAGAAAATAGCAAGAAAAGGTCGATTCCCCATATTCGGTCGATCGGCCGATCGACAGAACCGAGCCCTCCGACTGGTCGACCGAACCGCGCCCAGAATGCACATAGAACTCCGATCGTTGCGGTGATTTCTTGGTCGGTCGACCAGGCCAGCGACCGGACAATGATAACAGGCGATTTCCAAGAGTATAAAGTTCTCCTAGTTTTCATTAGGTGAGCATGCATCTTAATCTTGTAGATTTATGATTTCTAGCAAGTCTAAAATTTAAAGAAAATATCAGCATGACCTCTCCTAATTTTCCAATAGTCTGTCGGCCCTAACCATCAAGGAAAACACTACGAAAACCTCAAGAAATCTCGTCAAAAACATGAGGAAGAATCGAGAACGAGAAAACATAAGATCCAACAAGAAATCAACAAAGAAAACCTCACAATTTCAATCCAAGGGGTTCGGCCAACACAAGCCTCCCCAAACAATAAACCTACAATCACTCACCTTTGATGAGGTGAAGACGTTGCCAATCTCTGGCGACGACACCAAGCTCCGATGCCACCCTCTTGCTCTCTCCCTCCTCTCACCCACCTCGATCTGTGTGTGGCTCCTCTTGAGCCGTACGGCAACTAGGGGAGAGGGTTTTACTATTATTTATTCTTTTGACAAGGGATAACATACAAAATGTAAGAACGACATACAAAATGTAACAAGTATCAAAACTCGGCTCTTTTGCCCGAGTCAGGGACGATTTTGCCAAGTCATGTTTTAGAGGGATTACTTTGACCGATTTTTTCTTTGAGTGACCACTCTGAAAACTCAGCTATATTTGAGGGACCAAATTGTACGTTATCCCTTTTGACAATAATACCCTCATCACTTAAGTTCTTTACCCGACTCAACCTGTATCCGAATCGAGCTCCAATTGAACCCGCGAACCTGGTTCTACCCCAACATGAATCCAACATCCAATTTTAATTATAATAGCACAAAATTTAAAGACTTAAAATTTTATTATATACTCGGCCATACGTTCTAATCGTGGTGATCTCACGACTCATCTAGGCGCGCCCCCGACCGGCTTGCTGAACCAAACAAAATTTAAATTACAAATTTTCGGGTAAAATCTAACCCAAGTCCATATGACTCAAATAAAACAAATAAAAATAAATCTAAAACTCGGATATCCACCCCGACCACGACATGTCACGAGATTCGTCGTCCCTGCCGCCACCAGCTGAGCTACTGCATCCCTGTACCTCTCTGATCACGCTTGGATGCTAAAAAAATAATAAAATAAACGATAAGTCCAACTAGGACTTAGTGAGTAGATCAGTCCTCAAACCGCCATATCCGTCACGTATACATCCAACTAGCAAATAAGCATATAAAGGGGTAAGAGCATACTCATAAGCAAATTACCAACATGCATATTTACTCACCCGCACATGGTATAACAACAAGCATAATAATAAATCAACCATGTAAGAAATAACCAATACGTCACCACCACCTACACCACATAATACAACCAATAACAAGCAAGGAGCACATATCTAACTAGCCACATGGGGTAGGTAGTCGGTGTAGCCCCCGAACTACCTGTTGGGTGAAATGGCCTACACTAGATGGGGGGTGAATAGTGTGTTAACTAAATCTTATTGCCTAATTTTGATTTTAATTGTTTCTTAGATTACTTAGGCAATTCACGATTGAATGACTAAATGCAGAAGCGATAAAAGATAAAGCAATAAACACAAACAACAATCAATGCTAACACAATGATTTATAGTGGTTCGGCCCCAATGCCTACTCCACTACCTAAGCACCCCGCTTAGGATTTCCAAACTTAGTTTTACTAGATTAATGTTGTTTCCCTTACAACAAGGACTTCCACCCGAAGAGTCTCGCTCTCAACCTAAGACACTTCCACACCCGGAAGTCTCCGCCTTCTTACCGAGAGCACTCTTCCACCTCAACCTAAGGGATAACTCAATTAATCCTAGTAAACTATATTTACACTGGTGGAATTAAGCCTCAAACACAAAGGCAACCACCAACTCAATCAAACCTAGCAACCTAGGTTTACACAAGTTCAATTATATGAAATAAACAACAAAATACAATAACAATTGGAGCAATAAATCAAGCACTAAGTACTTAGCTTCAAAAGACACTCCCTAGTCCTCTTGATGCCTTGAGATGATGAATTGGTTAAGCTTGAAGGCTAAATCAAGGTGTAGAGATAAAAAAACTAGGGATCTTGAGAGGATGGCTCAATGAAATCTTGTAGAGATGCTTAGGATCACACTTTTAGGCTTGGAAGCATCAAAAAGTTGGCTAGAGGAATGATTGAGATAGGTATTTATAACCCCCCACAAGAAACGGTGCATCAACGGGCGGAAAACTAGTCGTTTTCGCCGTTCGGTCGCTTGCCCGTCGATCGTCGATCGATCGACTGATCGACCGCCCAGCGATCACTGGCCTTAATTACTCTGTTCGATCGACCGACGGGTCGATCGAATGAGTCGTGATTCTGCGATCCGTAATTTGGTCGATCGATCGGTCGACCGACGCACGCACTACCAGATATTGGCCTCGGTCAGTCGATCGCCCGATCGACCGAAGTAGCCACTGCCACTTTTTAACCATCTTCGGTCGATCGACCGGTCGATCGAATTGGCTATTGCCAATTTTCAATACTATTCGGTCGACCGTCCGGTCGATCAAACCTTGACTGGGCAGTTTTGTTAGACTTGGTTTGTTTGTTTTCTGGTTTCGTCTTCACTAAGTCTACTTATATAATATTTATTAACTTTAAGTTATCCCCCATTTGGATTCAATAAAAATATCTAAAAAATCAAAATCCTTAATAATCAAAATCTAGTTTTTGTGGACTAGTACAAATTTTTGAAAAACAGAACTTTTCTAATTTTTCGGATCAAATAAGGGCAGGCTAAAAGCTTCCAAAAAATCTTTAAAAATATCTCGTTATCTAATTTTAACCCAATGAACAATTATCGCCATTTTTTATGACAATAAATTATCTAGGTCATATAGCCCTCCAAGGAGCTCCCTAGGCTTAGTAAGTTTCACGACGATTTCCAGGTTTTCATGATTTGGGGTGCATGATATATTTTTGAGTTTCTTTGCATCATCATAAGGATTTACTATTTATCTAGACACCCTAAACCTAAACTCTAACTTCCCAACGAATTCGAGCCCGACGAATCCTTCCGATTTTCTAATTTCTTCGATATTCCCGATCGAGGACGTCGTGCGCTAACTGATATGGAACCTGAAAGATATCTCAATGAAACATTAGTTCCATATTTGTTATCATCAAAACCGAGATTAAGACCAAGGTAGAAAACCTTAGGCCAACACTACCACCCGGCCCAGAATCGTCTCTTTGGGGCATACCCTCCCCTCACCGGTCGGGACTTCCGAAATTGATACCCAGCATCGTCTTTTTGGGGCATACCCTCCCCTCACCAGTGGGGCTTTCGGGATCAAGCATCAAATCAAGCGCATACACACGCATACACCAACATGCTATGGGATTAAATAACATCACATAATCAGTAATATTGTTCTAGGACCCCAAAGGTCCTTAATACCCTCTTTGCATGAATTACATAAATATGATATTGCATTATAAGCTAACATCAACACATTCCACCATAAACACATGCCATAGATAAATATATTCCTAACCAAATACCATCATGACGCATAGCATAGATACATATCAATGTAAGAACGACATGTAAACAATAGAGATATCTAGTGTAAGGAATTGAGTACACATAGCATTTAAATGTGATTTAGTACATAGGGATTGTTAGCCATCTAACCGTGCAGTCCATAACCCTAAACTCATAGGGCTGGCCACCCACACCCGGGTATTCCTCAAAAGGGGTTTCGACCCTTACCTACCTCCTATGAGTTAACCTCAATGTCATGTTCAACAATGAACCATAAGTCCCCAGGTGTACTTAGGTTCCCTAATTTACCTAAGTGTGTGTCTCTACTCTTAACCATTCCCTAATCACTCCTAGATATGTCTCTAATATATAGCCTCTACAAATTACCATGACTCAAGGTCATCCATATGAACCACTAGGGGTCGGCCTACCCTTAGGGTCCTAGGGGACTCCTAAGAGGGGGCAGCACACCCTAAAAATCTCACCTTTACCATTCGGCCTATCCCCAATCCTCCATGCCTTCCCCTCTATCAAGAAGATAAGAACACCATCAAAAACTCAAGAATCCCAACCAAGAAGACAAGGAGAAGGGGCGGCTCCTTCAAATTTCCGCCATGAACCATGCAGCCAAGACCTCAAAAATCCAAATAAAAAATCCACGACGATGATACATAAATCTACAATCCTACTGTCTGAATTCAATTCGATAAAAACCACACAAAATCCGGCAAAACCCCATTCATGGGGGGGGGGGGGGGGGGGGGGGCAAGAAGAACATGGTGGAGAGAAGGCTATTTCCACTCATCTTTTTTGGAAGAAACGAAGAGGATGAAGGATCTTGTGATCTTCCCTCGATCAACACCGACGAACTCGCGAAAACCAACCTCCAAACGGCTCCCTCCCTACTAGGCGTCGCCTCTCTCTCTCTCTCTCTCTCTCTCTCTCTCTCAGGTAGCGTACGGCTAAAACCCCCAATCGTACCCCCAACAGAGGTTGAGGTATGCCCTTGACATATCCTTTACCTACCTGTTGATAGCACATTTATTTTATGTTATATACCTGTGTATATGATGTTGTGATGTGCTTGTTACATTTCCCAGAAGCCTAGCTAGTGAGGGGAGGGTATGCCCCAAAGCAACAGCGTTGGTCTTATTCCAAAAGTCCAGCTTGTGAGGAAAGATCATATCCCAAAGAGATAGTCCGGAGACCCGATCGATGAGGGGAACGTATGCCCCAAAGAGACGGATCGAAAGAGCCGTGTCGGTGAGGGGAGAGCATACCCCAAAGAGACGACAGTGGTTGGGTGGTAGATCGAGGGCCACGTCGACTACCTACCCTCTATGGCGATGAGGACCGACGGGTCCGTGTTGAGCATGTGGATTGTTGCATTGAGCATGTTTATATGTTGTGGCATATTTCTTGCAGGTTGCTACATGATGACGTGAATGATTACTCTGCTAAAAATAAATGCTCCAAAAGTTATGTTTTATATTTCTTATGCTTAATTATATGTTATTTGATTTTGCATGATGACGATGTGTGGTGAAATTGATGACTGATCTACTCACTAAGTCCTAGTTGGACTTATCCCTCATTCTGTTATTTTGCAGCACCTGATTTAGATCAGAGAGGTACCAGAGTACAGTAGTGCGGCTGGTGGCAGGGCAGGGCAGCAGGTCTCGTGACATGTCGTGGTCGAGAGGGATACAGAGTCATTTTTCTCTTTCTTGAGTTGTTGAGTTATGTCGACTCGGTTTATTATATTTTCGCACTTTTATTACTTTGATGTGTCTTTGTTAGTAATTAAGCTTTGAAATTAATTTGAACATTTAGTTATTTATTGAGTTGGTGTTTAGGAATTTTTCTTTTCTTTTTTCCTAATAGGAGTTAGGCATTTGTTTATATTTTTCTCCATATATGATTTATATAATGTAAGTATATTTGTAGGTTTTAAAAAATTATTGATTAATCAAAAATTATCGATTAATTGAATCAAAAAAACCGAAATCGAAGTGACGATTAATCAAAGTTAATGGATCGATTTATGATTAATGATTTTAAAAATCAAAGTTAATTGACCAGTTAATAAAATTGCTAATGAACCGGTTAATCGGTCCATGCTCACCCCTAATAGTAATAATAAGGGAGAAGTGCAACGGAAGTCCTATAAGTTTTAAATTTTTTGGAATTCAGTCTTATAAATTTCATTTCGATATTTGTAGTCATATATGTTTGCTTTATATCACATATTTGGCATATTCGTGACGGTCTGTTAACTCTCCGTTCACGTGAACATAACATCATTCATACACGTTAACAAATTTGGTCATATAAATTTTATTTCGATATTTTCAGTCATATATATATGTTCTGTAGCACAGATTTGACCATATCTGTGACGGTCCATTAACTCTCCATTCACGAAAAAATAAACGATGTTATGTTCATATTGACATAGTTAACAGACCGTCACGGATAGAATCAAATTTGTACTACGGTGCAAATATATATGATTGAAAATACTAAAATAAAAATTATAAGATTGAAATCCAAAAAAAATAAAATTTATAAAATTTTAGTTGCACTCCTCTCGTAATAATAATAATAATTTTTGCAACTATGCTCAAATTACGTCTAAATTTAATTATACTTAAATCTTCAAAGCGGACCGAACCAATTTTCCTGCTCGAATAGAGAATTTTTAACATGTCTTTTTAAAAGCAGGTTGGCCCATCATCACGTGATCCATTGGTCTACCCGACGAGATTCTCATGTGCATCGCACGTGTATTCCCGTCATCATCCTATTTATTCACGCACAGGCACACAACTTCCACCTTAATCGGGAAACCTAACTTTACCTTCTCCTCCTCGCCGCTGATCTCCTCTTCCCACCGATCCAAGTAGCGACCATGTCGTCCAAGCAAGGTTGGCTCCTCTTTCACCCCTCCGTTTGTTCCTCTTTTTCTCCGATTCCTTGGATTTAGATCTCTGGGGTTATCGATTCAGGTGGGAAGTTGAAGCCCCTGAAGCAGCCTAAGTCCGACAAGAAGGAATATGACGAGGTATTTGTTCTTTTCTGATCCGCTCGGAGCATGAATTATTTAAATTATTTCGATCGTCAGTCAATTCGTGATAGATTGCTTATTCGAAGGCTATGAATCTCTGTTTGCTTTAGATCTGATATTTGTCCATGTGGGGGTTGTTTTTTGAAACGAATACATATTTGTTGCATTGATTTTAGATGGAGTTCATCCAATTTTAAATTTTAATTGCATCGGCGATATAGTAATATTTTTTGTCATGGGAACTGGGAGGTCACCTCACCCAGGCTAAATTAAGAAAGGATTTACAAGCTGACGATACAGTAATAATTGTTTTAGAGTTTCGCTTTCCGTTGAAGTATCCGAATTCGATTCAGATGTTGGTTAGATGAGATGCAAAGATACGCAGAGCCTTCAATTCTTGCTAAGAAATCATAGTTCCATACTTTCAAAAAGTACTGGACATGGAACCTAATATGCTCTTAAACTTCCATAATGTAAAATTAATAAGAGGACCTTTTGACATTTAATTGCTTGCTAATTGAGCTTTGTATATCATGGTTTTTATCAGGATTTTTTTGTTCTATCTGCATAGTGTTGGTTAGATGAGCTTTGTCATTGAAGTATGAACATAATCAGACTACAACTTGGGTTGTTACGACAACTATGTGTAAATTTTTGTTCCCCTTTCAATCCTCCTCATCAGTTTTTGCCCATTGAGAGAAGTTGCTCACTCAGGCAAGACTGTCTTAATTATAGATTCTTCTCATACAGCTAGATTGTTTATGTGCCTGTGCAACTCTTCTTTAGAGCACTCATGAATGACCAAGCGCGCGCATGGCCTATTAGCACACAATCGCGTTGAACAACAAAAATGTGTGGTATAGTGTGTTCGATGAGAAGTTTAGCTTATAATACGAATTTTTGATTCATAGAAACTTTATGTTTCACCAATTATTCTGTAAGTTATATCTTGTTCTTTCTAGTTTTGGTTTATAGTTTAAGAGACACCAAAATTGATGCATTATACCAAATTGAGAAAATCCAGCTATAGTCTTCTCTTTGTCCTTTTGAAATATGTGGGGGATTGTTGTGCTTTGTGAGGTATTTCAAAAGGACCTTTAGTCCCACATCTTCTAATTTCATATTCCTTGATTGGTTTATAAGTCTTTCCACCTCCATGGGTTTCTAAAGAGCAAGTGGAAGGGGTTGACACACGCTCACGCGAATTGGGCCCAAAAACCCATTGAACTAAGCTAGGCTTTTGGGCCTAGTTCTCGTGCACGTGTGTCAACCCCTTCCACTTGCTCTTTAGAAACCCATGGAGGTGGAAAGACTTATAAACCAATCAAGGAATATGAAATACCTCACAAAGCACAACATATTCAACCATGTCACTTAGTGCTTCATGTTTTAAAAGGCAAATTCTCTTGCATTTCCAGAGTGTTATGAAATATTTCTGTCTTAGCCCCCTTTGAAACTTTCACATTTGACTCTCGGACAATGAACTTAATCTTGGTTTTGAACAAGAGACTTCAACTAAAGCATTTGGGTGTTTCCCATATCTCTATTTATCTTGGATTATTCTAGTATTCAAATGAGTCATAATTCATTGAACATGGCTTTCCAATATCTGCATGATTATTCTTTGATGATCATGTAAAGGTATTTTCTCATGCTTCTCCTTTATTAGCCCCCTTCTCCATCTTACCATTTGTGGAGCTTGATAATTGCCTATGGCAAGTTTTGGATGCTTAACTGTTTGAGTTAGCGTGACAATAACCCATATGTCAATATGAATTTGGTTGGAAATATTTATCTTAGAGCACATTATTCCTTTGCTGATTAATGAGTGGCAGAGCTATTTCCTTTTGGACTTTGTTTTTTTTTCTAATTTTGGTCCTCTGCTGTTATTAGAATCTTTTAGACTTTGATTTTCTGTTTTTTTTTAACGCTGTTCTTTTTACTGGTTATAGGCAGATCTAGCAAATATTCAAAAGAAGAAAGAAGAGGAGAAGGTATAACTTCATTTCCTTACATTGTTGAGGTTTTTTATTTAAACCTTTATTGATGCTGAGGACTCTCTATAAGTTCATTTTGGCTTGTTCTAAATAGGCCCTCAAGGAATTGAGAGCCAAGGCATCCCAGAAGGGAGGATTTGGAGGTGCTGGTCTAAAGAAGAGTGGAAAGAAATGAGTTTCCTATTGCATCTTCTACCTGTATTGTAAAACCATGTGGAACCAAGTTCAGGTCACTATAGCAGTTAGCAAATATATCCTCCATGTGCTTTGTTTCATCAATCACATGACGAAAAGCCATGCTGGAGTGAATTCTATGAACATCTGATGTTATTCAGTGACTTCGTACTTCTATAATCACGTGGGACTATGTTATTGGTTGTGGTTTGAAAGAGGAATTTTCTTGCATTATCTGGGCTAATTTAGATATTCAGGGCGGATACTATAAACAGGATAAGACAAGATACAGATTCTAATTTCTGTTTGTTTGTTTGTTTGTTTGGTGATTTATGATTGAATTAAAAGGAATTAGGACCAAGAGAACATAAAATTGTATATTTGATGCTTATCCTATAAAAAGTTTTAAATAATTTAATTAATATTTTATCCTAACTTATATCCAGATGCATAACAGATTAGTATTCGGAATTCATTCATTTAAAATTAGCCTCCTTCATATTAAAAGTTTAACTACACTGGACTAAACGTTATTTATCTTTTCACATTGACGTCTCTGAATACTGTATGATCCGGCTATTCTGAGCAGATGTTTGTTTTAGAAACACCATTCAACTCGATTAATATTGAAAAGTATTATAGCTAGATAGCTAGTTAATCACCATAGCAAAGCATCTTCTTCATTGTATTTTGGACAATTGGCAATGTAATTTTCTTCCTATTACCCATTGGCACAGAAATGCGTCAATTTCTATCTTCTCTATCTTTTGAAAAAAAATGTTCGGATATAATTTAGGTTGCTGTTGTTATCTGAATATTTCTTTATACAAATTATAAAAATGTTATACATAATGATAAAAAAAGCTAGACACGTGATTTAGTTAATCACATGTGAGTAATTAACATAAAAATGATTGACATTTGCAGAGGAAAGTATATTTTTTAGCAATTTATCAAAATCTAAATTATAAGCTCTAAAATGAAAAAAAAAAATGGAATTATAGAAAAGAATGATCAAAATAGAGATTAATTTTGATGGTGTACTTTAAAAACTCTCGTTTGCAGTTTTAATGAAATAAAATATTATTCAATATTTTTTTAATGAAATGATATACGGCATATGACAAAAGAAAAAAAAAAGATCGTCTCAGCATTCTTCTTTAACATTTTTTTCTTTTCTTATTTTCTTACCTCTCTTCTTCGTTCCTCAAATGTTCCTCTTCATGAATTTCTAACGCTAAGTTCCAACCTCATTAGGAAGAAAAAAGAAATTTTGAAAATTCTCGGCATTTAGGTTAGACTGTCAAAATTGATTTCAATTTTCTTTTGCGGTTTCCAAATTTTGTCTGATATTTTTTTTCTACGGTAACATCAATCAACTGACAGTACGATGGTTAAAAACTAACTTGAGACGCAAGAAATTCCTTATCCAAGATAAAGATAAACATGGCCTCAACATCAAATCTAAGTTAACAGAAGAAAACGAACACCCCTCCCGTCTACGGAAGCGAACATAATCTCCGCCTTTGCTTACGTTCCAAAGGAGAAAAAGAGACCGCACAGAAGTAGAATGCCGCTGTTAAATCTTTCAGATTTATTGTTGCGCAAAAGCAGCCGTCCTCGGATCATGATGATGATGACCGATGCATGGACGGATGATCCAGTGGCAGTTCTTCGGTGACATAAGAAGACTCAATTGCAATAAGAGAATAGCTGAAGAAACTAGAAAGCATTAATTGATGGCATTAATTCCTTCCCCCATCCTTCCACCCTCCGACATAATAAAGAAATTGGAAGCAAAGAAATGAAGCAACCGAGAGATAAGAAGACATGATTTGTTCAGTACTTTGCGCCTTTTGCAGTAGCAAAACATTAAAGAAAGAGAACCGCCAGCTGACCCACTTCCCCACCCTCACTCCTCCCTATAAATGCCTCCGTCTAAATTATTACGCTTGGAATGCGAGCTTTAATCCTTGTGGAGTCTCAGTTTTGTACTCTCTCTCTCTCTCCATCACTGAAAGCTCACTTTAGTTTGCTCTAGTGTGAGAGAAACCAGAAGTCGGAGAGAGATTGCACTTGTGTAGTTGTGTAGCCTCTCTCTCTCTCTCTCTCTCTCTCTCTCTCTCATGTGTGATGGATGGTCACAGCAGAAGCCTCTGCAATAGCAGCAGGGTCGGCAGTTACTACCAAGAGAACCAGGATCAGATCTCCTTCCTGCTGGGACACCTCCCTACTACTAAATCTTCCCACTCTGGTGTTGGATCTCTTGCTTCCAAGGTTGAGAAGATGCCATTCCGATCTTCTTTTGGTGGGGATGAGTTTGGAGGTGTTGGGTCGTCCGGGGGCGATCGGTGCTCCCTGATGCATCATAGTCGGAGGAGGTCTCCGGATCAGGATTTGGACTCACTTGATTGTGACTTTGAGGTGTTTATTGTTTTGCCTTTCTCCTGAATTTGTTTTTTCTTCTCTTTTTATTTGCTTGATGTGTTGGGAACGTGGATGAATGATCAAGTTGTTGACTCTTTCTAGGATGGCTTCGAGGTGTCGGAGGAGTCCGCGAAGCCGGCTCCGGTGAGGACTTCTAGCTCCAAGAGAAACAGAGCCGCAGAAGTCCACAACTTGTCCGAGAAGGTGACTAAGCTTTTCCGCTGTTTCTTGTATAAGATTGAGGACTAGTTACTTTGTATTTTTCACAATTATTGCTCTGATGGACCAATTCTTTGGAATAGAGAAGGAGAAGTAGAATTAATGAGAAGATGAAGGCTTTGCAGAGTCTGATTCCAAATTCCAGCAAGGTAGTAATCATGTAGACTTTATTTGTTTCTATTTTGTATACCAATTGGAGCTGAAATTTGGTTCCTTGTGCCTGATTTTGGTGCTCTAAGCAGACAGATAAGGCGTCGATGCTTGATGAGGCTATCGAGTATCTCAAGCAATTGCAGCTCCAAGTTCAGGTTTATCATCCTGCTCTATCACCCATTTCTTGTGATGAATCGTGTATTATATGCTAAAATCTTTTTAGTTTACTGTTTAGATGTGTTAGTTGGCCATTAATGTTTCATTGTCTGGTCTCTTTCATCTTTAACTTTTATATGGTAGTTAAGAGTGTTAACTAATCAGTGGGTCTAACTTCACCCAAAAGCTAGTTCGGAGGGAAAGTATTGTCCAAGTCATTATAAGGACCACTTTACACTTATAACCAGCTGAGGTGGGATATCTAACCACCCCCTCACGTCCACGGCCGAACTCATGCAGGAGGTCCGGAGTGTGAAGTTTGCAGACTAGACATCTGCGAGTGGTGGCCCAACGTCGCAAGATTGGTGGCATTGATGGCTCTGAAGCCATATTAAAAAATTAGTGGGCCTAATTCCACCATAAAAGTTAGCTCGTAGGGGAAGGATTGTCCAAGCCATTATAAGGACTTTACTGTTATAATCGGCCGATGTAGGGTATTGAAGGAGGCCTTGATGGGCTCGAGGTCAGGCGTCGCGGCGATGCGGGAACGGTGGATGACGATGTCGGTGGGCTCGTTGGGGTCCTCGCGGCCAGAAGCGGTGACCATGTTCTTGTGGTTGCGGTTGGGGCGCCGGACCTCGATGTTGCAGTCTTGTAGGACGGCGGCAGCGTTGCCGAAGGTGAAGTTGATGGTTCCCTGGATGAGGCAGTCGCGGAAGAACTGCCGGAGGGAGTGGACATAGAGCGTGTCCTGGTACCGAGGATTTCGCAGTTGTAGATGATATTTCCATCTTTTTTCGGAGAAAAAAGAGCCAGAAGGCTCTATTCAAATATTTCCATTTGCAACTTTATCATCAAGCATGAACCTGAAGAACAGTGAATTGATCATCAATTGGAATATTTGAACATCTATACATCTATAGTAGACACACAAACTGGATGCATAGTCCAAGCCTGCACACTTGGGCTCTGGAAATGTATAAGGTCTGTGCTCAGAAAAAATAAATTATTTCAGCATATATTGTCCTCCATGTAGAACTTTTGTCAAAGTAATTACAAAAGCATTCATCTCCTAAGAAGAGGATACTTCTTTTTATGATCTGGAACAGTATGAAGGGTCACAATGCTAGCGACAGATAGTCATATCCAGACAAAGATAATGGCAACAGGAAAGGAAGTATTTTTCCTATGAATTATCTCAAAAGATTATATTCAATAAGAGAGCTACCATTTGTGGTTAATCTGTGAAATGAATGAGACACCAGTCAATGATCGACAGCAGTTGAGACATTGTTAGGGAACAGATAGCATTGAACTATAGGATTTTTAGGAGTCAGAAAAGTTCAATAGGATATAACACAGTTGGGATTTGATTGTGTTATAACACAGTTGGGATATAGCATATAAAATCTATAGGATATATGTATCATGAGTTTCAGTTAGTCTAGGCTGTAACACTTTAATTTATCCATGTCATTAAAGATGAAAATTTAAGTGTTATATTCTCAAGATTCCTTGTGCTAAAGTAGTTCGGTTGCTTGATGAATTTCATGCTAGTATATGACTATATGGTTAGTTTGGGAAATGTCAAGCAGAAGGTGAGTTTTGCAGTAAGGTAACCTAGCTAGGCAAGGTACCTGATAAACTTTTCTATCACTAATAACCTTGTCCGTAGGCAAGATAAAATTCATTCTATGCGCCATAAACAGATTTTAGAGATCAGAGAAGTGGAATTTTTCATGTATGAGACAGAAAAAGAAACATTTTTGTCATAAAATTTTCCAACTTCAGAATCTTTCATAATATGACTAAGATGTTCTTTCTAAAGGAATTAGGTGGTCATATTTTCTAAAATGAAGGTGATAATTAGTTCTCAAATATCTGGCGGAGGTGGATGCCTATTGTGGTCTGCAGTTGGACCTTTAATTTGCTGGATGACAATATTTTTCACAGCCACTTAGTAGGGCCTGAGTGGAATATGATACCACAACTACAATGCAATTGTCAAGTAACACTAGTCGTTATCGAAATTTGAGTGACTTCATGATGCAATCAACTTTGAAATTGGGAAACTCCCCTAACTATTTCAATTTACGGACTTATTTTTGGCCCTAGTTCCTAGTTTTTGTTTCCAATTCCTATTAGGTTTGCTTTGTTTTAAGTTTCCTACTTTGTTTAAACTTTCTTAGTTAACGTGGTCCAACTTTTTATATATTTAGCCCCTGTGCAATTGAGATTCATATACAAATTGGAATCAAATATTGGTTTTTTTCTCAAATCTGTCATCTTAAACTTCTTTTCCCCCTCTCCTTTTGGTGCTACATCACTTGAATTATAGCTATATCTTTCACATATAAAGGAGCCATCAAGTGGGCTTCAGCTTCTTTTTTTTGTTTTGGAGAAATGACAAAGGTCACGGATAACATATCAAGAGCTTGAGTTTTTTGAAGAAAATTTTCTCTTGGAACCTTTTCAGAAATGTGCTGTTTTTCTCCCTTCTAAAACCCAACAGATATTCAATTATTGTTGCAAATTAGTTCAATGTAATAACCAATTCTTCATTTATATCTTTCAACTAAATTCTTGTGTTCAAATGCTAATTATATTCCGTTGATTTCTCCTTGCAGATGCTGTCGATGAGGAATAGTCTTGGTCAACACCCAATGTTCTTGTCCGGAGCTTTGCAGCCTTTGCAAGCCTTGCAAATGGGTATTGATTTTGGTCTTGGTGCTGAAAGAGCAATGAACACAGGAGTAGGCATGCTGCCTCTGAACCAAGATTCATCTGTGCCAAACACATTCAATTTACCAGTATCATCTCATCAATCCACATCCATTCTGGGTGCTATCAACATCACCAGACCAGATACTTCCTTTGCAATTGAGTCATCACAGTCCCACCCCGGATCTTTTCTGTTGCCTGCATCCATTGAGGTAACCTATCTGACCTCTACTGTTCTACACTTTAAAAAATCAATCTTTCCCTTTCTCTGGCTAATAAACTTGTTCGGAAGAAGTGAAAGATATACACATGGTTTATTAAAGCAAGTATGCAAAAGTGATCATTTAGAATTGACATGATTGTGGGCCTTTTGGCATAACGTTGTTGTTTCAACTTTCAATCATTGAAGGAGATCCTGGCCAGAGAAGTGATACCGCATCAGCACCGAGAAGCTAGGCATCTCTCGAGGAATCCGACCCGTATGTCCACAAGCTTTACCAAGGTGTTCCTCATTGTTGACTTCAATTTTATTTCATATAATCTTATTTTCGTTGCTTTTTCGAAAGAAAATGAGGTGAATTCCATTGCGGAGAACCCCGACGAATGCCTTAGGTAGAGTCAGATCACAAGAAATGCTCTCTGAGGAACAAGGAAAGGAGACATTTATCCAGCATTTACGTCGGTAATCCTCGAGTACTTTGTACTGTTCCAGGTAGTATGAGTAGAAAATTTATTGTGGCTATCCTTCGTCGTCTACAATCCTGATATGGCGCACAAGGAACAAGTTTCCAGCATTTACATGGGTTAATTCTTTAGTAATTGTACTGTTTCAGTTAGCATGACTAGAAATTTAATATAGCTATCCCTTCATCGTCTATAATCTGATTCTGATGCACAAGGAACAATCTCTCTCTCTCTCTCTTGCACACAGGCACACACACTCACCTGTAGTTAAAATGTGTAAAGAGATGTTTGACTCGTCCTAACACATTGGAAGCCACTATTTATATTCGATGGAAATAATTGTGCATGTAATTTGTCACATGGGAAAACCCCTTTTTCTTAATCCTCTTATATGAGATTGTTCATATAATAAATTTGCTTTCAGGTGGGTTGATGGGAGAGCAAAATTTTGTAGATACCCAATTTGATACGTTAAATATAATAGTATATGTGGGCACCTACCACAATTAAAAGTGATTTGGTAATTGTTAATCCAAATTGAATCGGGTTTCGGCACGAAAGTAAGAACTGGAGTTGGATTTGGATTTAGAGTAGAGTGCCTCTAAATTATCATCATCAAATTTATCAAGGATAAAACAAGACAATGATACGCTCGCATGGCCATGCACGACTCATTCTCCAATGACCAAATTGAATGTTTGAATTGAAGGCAGTACTAAGATTTGTATGAAATTTATTTGCCCTTTTCAAAATTAGTCCTAAAAAGTGGGAAATGACTGGAATTTCAAATGACCAACCTGTACAATATTATGATTATTATGATTAGAAGAAAAAGTACATATTCCCAAGTAAGAATAATTAGTCAAACCGACCAGCTACTTCTTTAGAATGCGTCATCTCTCACCAAACCATTAAACACCATCCACAGTGACAAGACCCCAATTCATGGCAGCTGGTGCATGTGTGATGCCTTTCTCTTTCTTGAGTCCGAAAATAATTGACATCTCATCGAAGATAAATAGAAAAGACTTCACTAATTTGGCGGGTGATTTATTTATTTTTTTCTTCTGCCGTCATATTTGACTTGTTTGTTGGTTAGTAAATTTCATTCATTAAATTGACCAGCGTAGTAGGTGAGTTGTTTCATGGTACAACGCAAACGGACAAGGCAAGTAAGATTTTGCACACATAACGATGTTTTACTTAACAGTCTTCTCCTGCCTCTGTGGTGGAGATAGAGCTGTGCATGGATACAGAAAAAATTTGGAATCAGCTGAAATCTATCCAATTAGATAGGTTTTTTTTTAGATTTAAATTAAATTTAAGTAAGTTCCGAGATAAAAAATTAAAGAATTGATTTCGATTTCGAGTTTAATAGATTGGATATTCAAAATTAAAATTGATATTCAAAATATGTATTCTAAAATTTATTCATTTAGAGATTTTAAGATATATGTTTCATTAAGATACCCGGTTGAAATTTATTTTGAAACATATGATAAAATATGTTCGAATTTGGTGAGAAACTTATTGAAATCTATTCTGAGTAAAATAGTCGAGATAAGGTTAGTTTTAGGTTCGCCATTGGGATCGGTCGTTTGACTATGAGTATTTATGATTTGGGAATCCCATATGATTTATATGCGTTTTATATATGTGATTGGTAATCATAAATGTTGGTGCAATCTTCCCATCTCATTATGAAAATAGTCCCATCACAGTATAAATATTGACTCAATGATTTATTATTTAATAGATTACTTAATCAATTATTCTATCAAGAATTTTCAAAATCAAATTTTAGGAGAAATATATTCGAAATTTTGAGGATCAAAATTTCCAAATCTAAACTTGGTGCTTTGGATACTTATTTGAATACTTATTTTATCCTTTGACCAAAGTTTTTAACTACTCTAACTAGATATATATATATATATAATTTATGAAATATTTTTTATAATAAAAATACGATGTTAGAGTCTAAAAATATATATTTTTAAATTCTCTAATGTAAACTTTTGCAAAAAGTCTATAAAACTAAATTTAAATTAAAAATTATAAAATATTTTGATGAAAAATATTTTTTTTGAACCACAACACATCTTTTGTATTATATAAAAAAAATATTAATTAAAATTATTTTTTTAATTATAAACATATTATAGACTTTAGGCAAAATTAAGTCTATAAAATTAGATTTAAATTAAAAATAATGAAATATTTTTTGTCTAAAATATTTTTTATAGACTCTATAACATGTATATTTTATGAATTAAATAAAAAATATATATAATTATAAAACTATTATAAACAAAAGTCTCTAACTCATTAAACACTTTTATCCAAAGTCTATAAAACTAATTTTGAATTAAAAATAGTAAAATATTTTTTGTTCAAAATATTTTGATAGACTAACACATATTTTATATCACATATATATTTTTCATGAATTAATTTTTTTTTTATAATTATAAAATTATTATAAACAAAAATCTCTAATTCATTAAAGATTTTTTTAAAAGTCTATAATCGTTTTATATTTTAAAAATATATTTTTTTAATTCATAAAATAATTTTTTAATGATACAAAAATGTACTATGATTCAAAAAAAATATTCCAAATCTAAATAATTTATAATTTAAATTTAAATTTGTAAACTTTATACAAAAATTTTTTAATGCATTAGAGAGTATGAAAATATATTTTTAGACTCTAATATCTTATTTTTATCATAAAAAATATTTTATAAATTTAAATTATTATTTTTTAATTATATATAAGTTCTGAATTTGAGAATTTTGACCCCCATAATTTGGATCTAAGAATTTTCTCCCTAAATTCAATTTTTGGGAATTCCTCTTATTCTATTAAGTCACATTATGACAGTTATTATCTAAAATTTGAATAAAATAATATCCCTTGATTAGCATAATTATGACTTCAAATACATTGGAAAAAATTTCGAAATTTGACGCAAGTAAATTTGATATACGGTCTATTTCTTACCTTTGGCAGGATGCTAACAAGACTTCTAACTTGCTAGCTAATCACGTTGGGAAGATGGAGATGAACTTTAATTAGGATCATGATTGGTCTCCCGATTTAGTAAACATTGTTAGGAGAGATTTTGAGCTATATCTGAACTCTATTTTTTGAGCTATATCTGAACTCTATTTCTTAATCTGTAATAATATTTTGCTTTTTGAATAAAAAAAATTTGCTCAAATTTATTTGCAAAAAACTAAAAGATTTCTTTTTTTAAAACTCAATACATTATTTTATTCAAAACTCAATCTAGTTTATGTCAGATTTTTTTGACATATTTTTTTTCAGAAACATTAGGCAAATTATATTGTTGAACAGAAATATTCAAGACTATTATGATCCATTTAACAAGATATGTTCAAGCTCGGGTTCTGAAACAGAGATCTAGATATTAGACTTCTTCTTAAACTACCTAAATTTGCAATTTAGTGAGCCGCTTGATTATGCTCTCTATAAATAAAAGAAAAGACACATTTAATCCGATTTGAATAATAGACCAAACCTGCACAACAAATGAATTTTTGTTTAATCTCAGAAATAAGTTATATAGAAGTTAATTTATGTTGTCTAATTTATATATAAATTGAGAGTTAAGGCAATGAATTTAGTCAGATCAAAATAGAACGAAATTATTAAATTAAGACATCGAAAATACGACAAAGTGAAACTTTTACCAAGGGGGTAAGTGAAATTGTGCCATTTCCACACTCGGAGACAAAGGGTAAACTCACCAAAACCTCACATGCAAATGCCTCCCTCATAGCATGACGTCATGCTGATGTAGGTATGGGAGATATGTTGGAGAGGGCTGAAACTAAATTTAGTATTGCATTGAATTAACCTAACATTTTTTTTATTAATTTGATACATTAATTCAATTAATTGATAGATACTCGATATACAACAAAATATACTTAATTAATTCGATCAGTTATTAATGTAAACTATATTTAATTAAAAAATAATATATGTATATTTATGATATATATATACATGGGCATATAATTGTTATATATTAATATTATACATATGTGTATTATAGTATTAAGTGGTTAACATAATAAACTTAACTATAACATATAAGGTAATAAAAAGTACAAATAAATAATTTAGTCAATTCTTTTTCTTTTTCTTTTTTTATTATAATTTAGTCAATTCAGTTAATTAGATTAACTGTCAAATTAATCAAATTTAATTCGGTAGGTACAATTTTTTAACCAAAATATTTTTTTTAAAAAAAATCATACTTTTGGCCCCACAATTTATTTGAATTTTGATTTTAGTCCTCGTAGTTTCAAACTTTTAATTTTAGTCCACATATTTTATTTTCGTTTAGGATTTGATCCCTACCGTCACATGAGGTGGACCTGCATTGCTGACGTGGATCTGCAGGGATCAACTTTGTAAATTATGGGGACTAAAATCAAAATTTTATAAACTATGATGACTAAAATCAAAATTCAAGTAAACTATAGGGATCAAAATTATTATATTTCTTTAAAAAAATATAAAAAATCACAATATATTTTTAAATTTATTTATAAATTATTATAATATTTAAAAATATTAAAATTGAGCAAACTACCGTAATTTACTAATTTAAATCGACGCTGTTATTAGGCGTCGGTTTTTATCTGTTAATTATCCTAATTTAGCGTGAATTTCGTAGTGGTTGCATAATTCAAAAATCTGCTCTCCCGATCTACATATCTCTTCACTGATCACATCCTCGCCTCCATTTTAATCCTAAATTTTACGCATTCAAAGCGGTTTAAATTAGATTTCGAACGTTAAAAAATATTAATTTTTACTCTAATAAATGTCGGTTTTCCATTAATATCCTTTAACAATGCCCACAGAGTCGTAGCAATAACCTTGTGTTATGGTGTTACCACTACAGTAAATGCATGGAAAATAATAATGACGATATCAGTTTAAATTCATCCAAAATAACATAAATTACTGTAGTGTGCTTAATTTTAATATTTTTAAATATTATAATTATTTATAAATAAATTTAAATATATATATTGATTTTTTATATTTTTTTAGGAAAAATAATAATTTTGATCCCTATAATTTAATTTTAATCCTCATAATTTACAAAATTTTAGTTTTGGTCTCTATAGTTTATGAAGTTTGTCCCTGCAGGTCCACGTCAGCAATGTTCAATCAATATTTGTTATTCACGTCAGCTTCATTTAGATCTCATGTGACGACAGTGATCAAATCCTAAACAGAAATAAAGTGTGGGGACTAAAACTAAAATTTTAAAATTATAAAGATTAAAATCAAAATTTGAGTAAACTGCAGGGAAGAAAAGTATAATTTTTTCAAAAAAAATATTATTGAGAAATTATAATGTCAAACATGTCTTAGTAATTCTTATTTTTGTCCCTTAGTAATTTTTATATATGATATCTATAAGAGGGCCGGATAAAGTTGACCAAAGTAAAGAACCTTTCATTTTGAGCAATTACTCGTCTACTCTCTTAATTTGATTAGTTTCACTATCGGCTAATGTCTCAAAAGTCTGAATCTTGAAGAGACACTTCCATTATGTGTTGATCGATTTGACTCTGACTCAAATCACATCCAATCAATTCGACCAAGCCATTTCACCAATTGGGTAATTCGAAAACGAACTTCGTCATGCTATATGCAATTCATCACCCATTATGTTGATCGGGCAATGTAAGCAAAATATCAATCCAAAATTGTATTTGGCTACCGCGTGCACGCAAAACCCTCAATCCCTTCCTCATCCAACTAAGCATCAAAAACTCTTCTTCTTCTTTTTCATCAAAATTGAAAACTAAGTAGGGTCATCCTCCACTCTAGTGGAGGGAAGAGGATGTGCACGATCATTGATCTTACATTTCGGTCTCTATCCAAAGTAAAAATATATTCCTTCTCAACCATCCTATATTTATTATTATAAAACTAAGCATTAGAAATTTCTTCTAATGTTCTATAACAAAAAAAATAGGTAGTTGCACGACATGATAGGAAGAGAATTAATACAATAGGCGTAAAGACAACTGATTAGATACTGTACAGATATTGTATTCACATTCTACATTCACATTCTCGTTACGTTCGAATACGAATATTCATATTGTATTCAGATCCGCACCGTATTTAATTGTCATCCCTAAATAAATGTGCACCTTTCACCGCATCCACTAGCGGAAGGAAGGAAGAACCTTGACTAAATTCATAAGTAGTCATATAAAGTTTTGAAATCAAAAAAATATATCTTATGCCTTACATACTCATTTTATCCCAGTTAGGAAGTTTGAATCAATCTTATATGGATTCTGTGAATCCAAAACTTGGTCAACAAACCTACTAAGTGCATTAAACCATACAACTTAGTCAAATATATTTTTTAAAAGAAAAATAAAAAGAAAAAGAAGGTTAGTGGATGGTTGGTGTAGAAAAGTGGGTAAGCAGTATGCACCAACTGATGTGGACCCACAAATATTATCACCATTATTTTAGCCTTCTTCACCTACTCCCATGTGTCGCTTTCTCCCACCCACTTCGACTTCTATCTTCCATTTTTACCCTTATTTCTATATATATACCTTCCTCGCCCCCTCTCTCTCTCCACCCAAATCCAGCGGTTTCTCACGACAAGTTAGCGAGCGAGAAAGAACAGGGAAGGAGCTGCCATGGCTTCTGAGTCCACCCAGAATGGCGAACAGCGCAGGCACCAGGAAGTCGGCCACAAGAGCCTTCTCCAGAGCGATGCCCTCTACCAAGTATTCCCCTTCTCCCTCCCTCCGTCCCTCCCCAATCCCTTGGTGTAGTTCTTCTTGCAGATATAAGTTGAGCTCTTTGATCCTGTTCTGTTGCAGTACATACTGGAGACCAGCGTGTACCCCCGCGAGCCGGAAGCCATGAAGGAGCTCCGCGAGGTCACCGCCAAACACCCATGGTATGTGCCCTTCTTCCTCTCCCCTTTGACCGCCTCATGCGCGTTGCTCAATCGAGAAGTGCTGCTGCATCAGGAACTTGATGACGACCTCGGCCGACGAGGGCCAGTTCCTCGGAATGCTCCTCAAGCTTGTCAACGCTAAGAATACCATGGAGATTGGAGTGTACACCGGCTACTCCCTCCTCGCCACCGCCCTCGCCCTTCCCGACGACGGCAAGGTGGGCCTCGATGCCTGAAGTCCTCCTCTAATTGTTGCTCGAATCGATCTGCTAATTGAATGTGTTGTTTGGCTTTGGTGAAGATCTTGGCGATGGACATCAACCGGGAGAACTACGAGCTCGGGCTGCCTGTGATTGAAAAAGCCGGCGTCGCCCACAAGATCGACTTCCGCGAAGGACCTGCCCTTCCAGTGCTCGACAAATTGCTCGAAGATGTAAGAACCTATAATCAGCAAGATCACGAGCTTGAAATCTAACTTTCCCCGATCTACTTCATTCATTCCTTTGAAATCACGGTTGAAGTTCGATTCTTGAGATAAATGTTAGATAATAAATACATAAATTGGACTCTTCTAGGGATCCAAAGAATAAATAAATCAAATTATGACATAAAACTCACTGGATTGGGGGCACGATTGATGGTGCAGGAGAAGAACCACGGATCGTTCGACTTCATCTTCGTGGACGCGGACAAGGACAACTACTTGAATTACCACAAACGGCTGCTGGACCTGGTCAAGATGGGCGGCCTGATCGCCTACGATAACACGCTGTGGAACGGGTCGGTGGTGGCGCCGCCGGACGCCCCCATGCGCAAGTACATCCGCTACTACCGGGACTTCGTGATCGAGCTCAACAAGGCGCTCGCCGCCGACGAGCGCATCGAGATCTGCCAGCTCCCCGTCGGCGACGGCGTCACCCTCTGCCGCCGGATCAAGTGAGGACAGCACCTAGGAGCAGATCCTGCTCTCGAGTTTGTATCGATCTTTTACTTCAAAGAATTTTAATATATTGCTTTGTGTTGTGCGTCATGTATTGTTCTAAAGAAAACACTGCTCGCTTTCATTTTTTGGGGCAAATTTGATCCGCCTTTACGGCAGTTTCACAATATATTTCAATCTTGACTTTTCAATTTGAAAATATTATTGTGATTCATGAAATTCTCCACATTATCATCGTTCGAAATTTAAATGAATTTTCTTATGATCGAAATTGTCCTAATAAAATCATTGATCCAAATTATTCTCGTGAGGCAAATGAAAGGAGTCAAACAACAACAACAACAACAGCTAAATGAAAATTTATCCTTCAATTTTGCAACTTCAGATCTAAGATGTGTATTGATTCTTCTTATGTGGTCTCAGTCTCACATATATAATTAATTAAAGCTCGCGAGGTAGGAAGATTAAGAAAGAAACAAAAAAAATATGTACCATTTGAGTCCAAACAATGCTGTTATTGTTGTGTCCTGGCTTTTTTTTCTACGTGACTTTGTAGGTCTTGCATACATAGAGGGAAAAAGTCCAAGAAGAGGTCTGAGATCTATGTTTCAATTGGTTTATAGTATGGTATTCTTTACCAATTCCTAGTTAGATAGTAACAGATATCTTAATTTTGCCTATATTTTATACCTAAACAAGTGGAGTAGAATTGTGGAATGCGGTAGGTGTGATAATAGAAAAAGGCATGGCTTCGGAGTTGGAAAAAGAATCTCCAGGAATGAGCATAAAAATAAAGAAAATAATTGTTTTGGTCGACGTCAATGGTAGTTGAACTAGATCAGAGATAATAAATTCAGTTCACCTTACCATGATCTATTCATCTCTACTGTCGCAATTGAGACCGTTTTCCCCAGCCCTCGTTAGTTATTACATGATTTACATCATGCCATGGCACCTTATAGACCAGGGATGAGAGTTTGAATACTAAGCAAATAATTCAAGTTCGCGTTGCACATTCGTATTCGTATCCGCATTGTATTCTTTGAAAATATGAATATAAATATTTATATGCATTCAGATGAGAATATTTGCATCGTATTCTTTGTAAATATGAATATAAATATTTATATGCATTCAGATGAGAATATTCGCATCGTATCCGCATTTACATCGTATTTAATAAAAAATAATAAAGAATATATTTAATAATAAAATAATAATTTGCATTAATAAAATTCATAACAAAAGAAATTTAACTGAACTTTGTTTAATATTATTCCTAGTATGCTTAAAATCGTCCACGTTTACTTATATTTAGTTTTCATTTGTATATCATTGAATTGGAATTATTTAGCATGTTAGTAAATTTGTCAAAAAATAAATCGAACATAAAATACCGTGTAAAAAATAATTGTATATGATATACTTCATTTCTTTAGCCTATGCATGCATCATTTATCATTCAGTGGTCTTTTGAGGAGATTTAAGTCTCCAACTCCTACCACATGCGAGGAATCGCTTCCCAGCATTAACGGGAGATCGTTGATTATTACTTATTCATAGTTGAAAATTTAAATTAAATACAAACATCTTTGAGATATCAAATAAAAATGATTAACTCCTGCATTAATTAGAAAAGAAAATAATTTTGTACCAAATTCGAAATTATAAGTTCCAAAATGATAAATGATAAAAAAAATTGGATTTGCACAAAAAAAATAACTAAAATCGAAAAACTTTTATGGTGTACCCCCTAATGCTCTTGTATGATGTTTCACCAAAATAAAATATTGAATAATATATTATTTTGGAGAAACAACATACTGAACATAAAAATAATCTAAACCTAAATCAATTTTTGCAGTGTAACTTTAATACCCTTGTATGACGTTTCAGCAGAATAAAATATTGAATAATATGTTGTTTTGGTAAAACAACATAGTGAACACAAAAAAAATACAATTTGATCGACTCTGCTTTGCCTACGCCGACATCCACATCTTGACATCTTCTCTTTCCTCCTTGTCAATTTTCGACCAATCCAAGTCACATTTCTTCAACATTTTTCTCTCTATCTCCTATTCCTTCTCTAAATTTTAGCCTCCATGAATTTCTAAAAGTGCATCTAAACTCTACCAAGGAGGAAAAGGGTTCCAAAGGTCCTAACACAATATTGACAACGAAAATAAAAATGGATGGATGAGTACTTTTATCTATCGATGTTGGTGGCAATGGTTCACCCATAAAGCACTAGCAACGATAGAAAAGAATGGAGAGAAGATAAAGAGACTTATTTTAAAGTTTTATTCTTTCATCAAAATAAAATATTAAATATTAAACAATATTTTATCATAGTAAAATAGCATACAAGGGCATTAAGGTATATTATGAAAGTTGATTAAGATTTTGATCATTTTTTTAAGGTTTGAATTTTTATAATTTTGGAATTTGTAATTTCAGTTTTGGTAATTTGCTGAAGAAAATAACTCCTTTCTTAATTGCACTTCTAAAATTTTGCAAACATCGTGAACCCAACCAGTACTTTTGACATTGCAAAAAAATCTGTTTCATGTTCGTTCACATGGCACCGTATTGGAAAACCAACCCAGGCATGTTTTCCATGCTCTTGAGAATCTCGCAATACATGTGACAATTAAATACAATCATGAAGTCATAATTGAAACAGTAAGAAAAGACAGTTATACAATTTTGTTCTCATTTAACTACGTCATACAAGACAGCGTGCAGAAATTAAACAACCCGAGGAAAGTTGATGATTTTCTATATCACATGAGCTCTAAATAAAAAAGCAGCAGAAAAAGTCACGTCTTGACTGATAGAATATAAACCGAACAATAAACCATGTACGCACCATAGTAATCAGAATAAAAAATGAAGTGAAATAAGATCCATTCTAAAATCAAATCAATATCTTACATTAATTTGGCCTAGAAAATATATGTTAGGAGTTCAAAGGAATGCCAATTAGATGGTGAGCAAAAAATGAAATGAGACACTCCACATATCCAAGGAATGATTGTTTTACCATCAAATCAATGATTTAGTTCCAAATAATTGGCAAAAAATGGATGTTAAGGGCCCTAACAAAATGGTGGTGTAATATATTTTAGAAATTAAGCAAGTTTTTTGGCTCGACCGCTTGATGGCTGTGATTCGTCCTTTTTTGAAACGGATGATTCAGGTTTTCTAGCCCAAGCAGGAGCGCGATCAGGTTCATAACGGTAGTCATAGAAGAGTTCCTCTCCTGCACTAATTCGTTCTTTAGCAAATATACCTACCCTGTGATCACCAGCTACCATGATAACCTTTGCATAGCAGTTTGGATCAGGGGAATGGTTAGCAAACTTCAATTTATCGCCTTTCCTGTAGGCATCAAGAACAAACTGCAAAGGAGAAGAAACTGTCAGATGATCGGGGACAGAGCATAAACTTTGTAATATTTTTACATGCCTGGTCATTCAGGTTGAAGAGAAAGGATGAGTTTTCCCGGTCATATATCTTCCCGCGCTTATCTGCTTCTCTGTGAGAGATCAATTCTCCAGTATATTCGCCAAGATATTCATGTTTACCAACGCTATTCTGCAAACAAAAATTTATATCATTTAGGTGATTGAAGCTAAGGGTTATATAATATACATGGAGTAGTACCTTGAGGAATGCCCCCCAGCCGGAAACATCAGACCTTCCTAGTAAGACCTACAAATGCAAGTATTGAGATAAACAATAGCAATATGCCAGAGATACAAACTTCTGAATAAGGACAAAAATACATGCCACAATGATGGCCAATGAACATTGAATTGGGTTTTCAAGTTTTTGCAGTTACAAGAATAGGAAAAATTCCAGAAGGTGAGTTTTTTTGCAACTGGATGTGCAGAGGACAAAGTCACTGCATATAACCCAATTTGAAAATTTTAATAAAGAATTTGCTGAATTAAAAAGATCCAGAAATATAACGATTGCTCAATAAAAAACAACCACAATATCAGCTATTATTAACCCTGAATATAAATAACAAATTCACTCGCAAGTAGTCAGTGCACTAGTAAGGAGAGATTTGAACTAGAGGTTCCTTGAGGTGGTAGGGATGGCCAAATACACCATATTAGAAAGTGCATAAGATATGTCCTGAATTTATTGCAGGATTTTTTTCCGAAAAGCTAAATGGTAAATAAGGAAACAGTTCAACAAAACCAAATATCTTTTACTAAAATTTGAGCAATAAAGCTTGTTATTAGCATAATAATGGTCAAGCAAGTAATTTGCCAGGCAAACATAAGCTCCAACTACAACCGACACTAAGTTATGAAGTAACACTATAATATTAATAATTAAGAATCTTACCCTTTGTCGTTGCTTTAGAAGAAGCTTCATATTGCGGCATTCATAATTATCTCCTCTTTGATTTGGACCTCCTAACGTACCATCCCCACAACTATATAAAAGATTACAAAAATTAACAACGTATATTCTAAACAAGAATAAAATTCAGAACCTATTGTTACATGACAAGGTGATGAAGCAATAAAAACAGAACAATTTAGATTTTAACAGGTTTGCCACTCTGAAGCATCACAGTTTGCATAACAAGCATTATCATGAACAAAGTCAGTGGGTTTTAACAACATACCCTACCCAACAATTTCTACAAACATCAGGATCACATTCTCTATCAGCAGCAAAACATGGGCATTGACGACTTCGGCATTGACTCTTAGCACAGTGACAGCCCCGGAACCGGTTTTTGCAAATTTTAGGGCATCTGAACACAAACAAATGTATAATCAGTAACTAACTTGTAAGAAAATGAACCAAATGGGAGAAAAATGATTTCTTATCTGCTTTGCAAACATAAGCTAGATAAGAATGATATTCAATAATGGTAAAACCACTGCTGATGAAAGAAAAATTAGTGCAATAAAAAAGTAAGCTATAAGCAAAGCATTCACAAGCTTAAACAGCAAAAGAAAGGACAAAAGATATATGTATAAAATAGAAAAGATGAATGTTCAATCATTTGATTATTTGAAATTTGCTAACACATTGGGGCAGGCTTGGCAAAATCGGTGGAAGCCAAGAGGGGAACACATTGACTAATTTATTTTAATCATCTCCATACCATGGTGTGGATACTGCAAACAAAAAGAGTCATTTCTTCCACGGATCTAAAGACCATGTCAAGAGAAAAGGACTAGCAAATAGCAATAAGGCAAAAGAGTTAGAAGACAAAATCAGAACAGACCAAACCAATCCAAATAGACTTAAAATTAATAAAATACCAAGGAATGTATATGGCAAACTACCTTAATGATTTATATTACCTCAATCTTTTTGTTTATGAAAATTTTACCTCTCATTTATATTTTCCTATTGCATTTTACAGAAGAAGAATGTATTGAGCATTTATGTGAGAGCACATCGCCTTGTATAGTTAATGAATTTTTATTCATATTATGAAATATGAGCTTACTATTAGTATCCAAAATCTAAGCCATATAAGACAAGATTGAAAGCTATGCTATTCTAGTTAGCGGAAAAAAGAGGCATACTGAGCAAGTCATGACAATTAATATCAGGCACAATCAGCTATACATGGACACAACATAAGACTAATGGAGGACCTAGTGCACAAAGCAATCCCACTTATGTGTCCACTTTTGTAGACACATAATATATGAAATGCAACCACAATTAGTTCCTTATGAAAATGTAAGTATATAGTTTGGGCCTCTTCCTAACAACTTAAGCTTTTGGAAAAATTGGTCCTCGGTCATCCAATCAAATTTAACATGACAAAAGCCAAAGGTTCTAAGATCAAATCCTCCAATATCGCTATTTTTTAAATAAAAAAATTACCCCCAAAGTCAAGTTAGTGAGCCAATCAACTAGACTAATGGAGTGAAAATTATCACTATACAAAGTGAAAATGACTCGCCCACAATATTTTTCACAGCATGTGCCATTAAGAAGGCAACGGCATTGCTTTCCACAAGCAGATTGGCAGCCACAAGGGTTGTATTGTCGACATGGCTGATCCTTCCTCTCAGTTATTCTTTTTCTTATCGAATGATAACCAGCTGATTTCCAGGTGTACTTCAAGCGACGAACCCTACCTCGCCTTCTCAAAAATCTCGACCTTGTCCGTAATTCAGAGACCTAACATTAACACTGACAATCAATATGCTGAGGAACCAACAAAATGACCAAATACATTCATAAGCATCATAGAATTTAACCTTTCCATGGCCTTCAACTAGAGAAATTGCACCATCAGTTGCCCTATAAGTTGAATTATCTTGAATATTGTTCATGTATTGAAAAACTTCAACACATGTCTTCATTCCACACAAAAGATTTCTAGCAATCAAACAGCTGTTAAAAGAACAAAGCAAACAAATTTCAAATTCATTTCAGAAACAACTGAAAAGCAAAAGCGCTAAGTCTCAATATGAAGAAAGAAGCAAAAGTAAATAGTAAACTCACTGCCAAATCAAGTTTCTTACGCAATGAAAGGTCAAGCTCAACATAAAAAACTAATCAAATCCAACTTTCTGACAAATAAATACGGCCATCATTTAGGAGGAATCAAACAGCAACTTGATGGCCTCTCAAGGTTGCTTATCCATGAAGAGAAAAAGAGGTAAATGGCTTCAACAAGCTCATTTATCTACACATTCAATTCACATTATCTGTGCAGTACTTCTAGTAATGCTTACCAGCTAAATGTATCCCTAATATTGATAAATAAAATTTTTGAAGAAGAAAATTAGAGCCTGGATGGGACTTCCTAATCATTTGAAAACCACGTAAGTGAAAAAAGGAATGTCAGGAAGCTGCTTTTTAAACCTGACTAAAAAGATACAAGTACAATAAACTAGAGTACCAGTATTGGATCACTATGGAATTGCTAATATATTTAATTTATTATTTTCAGTCAACAAAGAATTTCTCAATTAATTTCAAGAGTTTTATTTAAGTATGAAACTTTGGACCTTAATAAATTAGGTAGCAGTTTTAGAAAATGTTCTACTGAAACTAAAAGCACATTCACAACAATCAAGAAGACGGCATCTGATCACTAAGGTGGTTCAGGTTGTGCCAAAAAAATGTGTGAACCAATATGGGATCCACCAATGCCTCTCTTACCTATTCCGTCCAAAGATCTCTACACCTTTAAGAAAGAGGCTCTGCTCAATAACCTTCCATGGTTTACTATCAGCTTTATCATGCTTGCATATATTTTCATCAACAAATTCTTCTTTCCTTTCACTTTCGTCACCATCAGTTGCTGAGGGCTCCTTTGATGTCTCGCAAATATCATCATGTTCTGCTTCATCAAATTTAGGGTTCATATTGTCCAGTTGTTGCACTGTCTTTTTCCTGTTGTTTCTGATTGTTGGAGACTTCATTATTTTATTTGTCATAGATGAACTTGAATTCTTATTGTCATTTCGAGTATCGGATCTGAGCTTCATATCTCGTGCAACAAGGCTTCCACTAACAATTGAATCTGCGTCAGACTGAATCATTTTCTTCTGTTTCTTCTTTATACAAATAAGCACACGTTCAGCAACTCTCTTATTGGTTTTCTTTCGGGCTCCACATTTTCCACGCAACTTGTTTTTTGAGGGAGATGAAGAGAGTTGAGGAGATGTGCTGTCCTGATTATTACGCATGTCAGACTCACTACTCTCTGAAACAACCTTTGCATTTGAAGAAGCACTTTCACTTTGATGAGACTTTGCTCTCCTTCCTACAGAACCTTTGATTTTTTTTCTTGGAGATAGTTGTGCCCCAGCACTGGCAGCTGAGTGAGTTGGCTCTTCATGCTCATGGGCCATGTGAGAATTAGTTGTCGCTGTACTTTCTGATTTGGAAGCCTGATTAATATAACAAAAAAACATTAACTTGTAGCACATAGGTTACCTCAGCTAGCACAGCAACTCCAAAATGTGAAAGATATGTGACAATGTTACCAATCTATAGCAGTGAATACCACAAGGACTACCATCATCTGAGTTGATCCACGGATGTTGTTTTTCTGCCTGATACAGAATCCAATTAATGAACAACCAATTGAATACAAAGAGATACATACATCAGATTATCACTCACAGGAAACACTAGGTCCTGAGAACATCCATGTAGTCTACAATCAAAAACCTGTCAACATAAATCAGGGAGCAAAGACAATTTCAAATCCCAAATTGAACAAACAAGAAACAAAAAAGCCAACGAAGTCTAAACAAATCATACTGGAGCTCACCAGACAACGGCGGCAAAATAGATTATCAAAAGAATCTAAAGCTGCCTCAAGATCTTTTTCAACAAATGCTTCTTCAACTCTTACATCAGCTTCAGCTTCCCCATTTTTGTCGCACTCTTCACTATTTTCTCTCTTCAAAACGTTTTCAAACCTCCCCTGTATAAGATGTTTGGTGTGGTTTTACACCTCTGTAAATGCCAGCAAAAAACAAATGGGAAACAGCTAAACCTAAGCTTACACTTGATCAACTGTTGTCAAATACTGTGAGGGGGGAAAGTAAGCAAATGACAAAGGCATGATATAGGAAGTTTTGACATCAGGGAAAAGAAAAATACCTTGATATCAACAGAATTCTTCTCCAGGTTTTGAGCCAATGTATCTAGAACCACATCAGATAGCCCAACTTGTTCAATGGTCATCCTGAAATAGAATAGTGAAAACAAAAATATTTCTCAATTAATTTCACAAAAAGTAATAGAATACTGATTATAGCATAGATGATATAAATGTAGAAGCTTAGCTGTCTACAAGAAACTATCAATTCAACAGGTAATATGAGAAACTAACCAATAGAGAAAATAATTCAGAATCCTGATAGGCAAGAAAGACTGAAAGAGGACTACACAAGACTACTAGAGTGCCATTCAGGTTGGAAATTTCATCCAAGTAGAAGTATCATTCCCCAACAGTAATAAGCAAAGTAAGATCCTAGAACCAAAATAAATAAAACTAGAAAAATCGGCCCATAATTTTTTTTAACAAACAAAGAATGCAGTTTATCCTATTGATTTGGAGAAACAAGGTCCATCAAAATCCATAAAAAGAAATGTATCCAAGTCGGGGCCTAATGGAGGTCCAGATCTTTGACTTCTTATAAGCTCTAGCATAGTTTGCTGTCCAATGGGCAGCTTGATTACATTTTCTGTAAGTAAAACAAAGTTCAATATTATTACAAGCATTTATGAGGCTCCTAATGTCCCAAATAAGGGCAAATCAACCCATAATATTAATGCAAGAGAACAACAAAAAGAAAAGAAAACCATAATCAGATGATTAGTTGATAAATAAAAAGAGTAAAGAGAAAATAGATAGACAACTAATCATCAGATTAAGCAGATAAAAGACACTATTACTCAAAGAAAGAACTAATTAAAAATGACTTTGAGGTGTTTTAATAGCAAGCAAAGTCAGAAGAGATGAACACAGAAAATGGAAAAGGAGAAGGATGGAGAAAAGTATTAAAGAAACAAAAAGAATAGAATTTAAACATTTTTGTCCATCCAGTAAAATAACAATGCTCTTAAGGTTAAGTATTATCCACTGAGGCCCTGCATAAAAGGCCTTTGCGTGAATGGACTGGACCCATGTTCTACATTATACTCTCCATTGTGGATGCTAAGAATTTTTAACAAGTTCTAGATGTAAAATAAACAAACACTGATCAAAAACAAAAGGAAAGCTGTACAGTAAGAAGCATTTTCAAGTTCACTTGGTCGAAATTAGTACTCTAAACTATAATGATGCATTTGTTTACTAGATAGGATAGTATATGATAGGATAACAAATGAGATAATAGTGTTTATAGGATTTTATTAATGTGGTATACATTGGATAAATATTCTTCTAATCCATCCACTAAACAAACTATAGATTAAAATTCATCTTTTATCCTATCCCCTTTAATCTATAAAACAAACATGTTGTAACACATAATCGTGGACTAATCAACGATGAAACCATGCAAAATTGATTGTTTGCTATGATGACAACTTAACCAATACATGACGATCTGCACAACAAAACAGAGGTACATACAACCGTAAAAAAGGCTACAAGTGAAAATGAATACTAGCAAGAAATGAAAGAACTAAAAATTTGATGGTTTGGATGTAACCAACCGAATAAGAAAATCTTCATTCGATGCAAAATCTTTTTTCTCTTCTTCATCCTCAACGAAATCATCCTCACTGTCACTGCATATTAAAGCTTCACCACAATTTTGATCATAATAAATTCTTCTACGGCCAACAACAGATTGATCCTCTGTCATTATCTGGTTCCTATATAAAGAATTTAAAAATGAATAAGACTAGAATTTTAAAAAGAAGTTGGAGATATTTGCTGGGACCACATTTTTCGTGTCACACTTAGGGAGGAAGAAAATAAAGCAGAAGAAACTGGATACAGTATAAATCATTCACTCTTTCTTTCATTTCTCCTGCAATTACAGATGCAAGCAAATGCAAATACTTAACTGGATAAGGTGCAAATTGTATTGTTTCATCGAATTCACCAATGCATACATATTCATAATGTGATATTCAAAGGAGATAATTACGCATCCTGATTTGCATAAGAGAGCCACTGCTAGTCCAAAGGTAATAAGATCCAAGAAATCAATCAATTGGTAAAGTATTACAATTTTTGATAATTATGGCCAACTCTTTGAGGTATTTATGCCTCAAATATTGAAACAATGTACTCTTTCAACAAACTAATCATCAACAGATGTTATTTAACAATCACAAGTGAAACAGCATGTTTACCATCGTTTTGAAGTTTCCTTTGTGAAAGAAACAAATTTGTGAATTGCTAAGCAAGTAACAACCCCCGTCGTAAATTATGCAATGCGGCATACAACACAGATAAAGATGTTGACAAGACATTTTGATAATGATACTCTATAATGAGTAAGGAAAAAGTAGCATAACGGTTTATTCAACAACAACCAATGCCAAAAAAAATGAAATATGGTAGTACGGCACTATTCATTCAACAGACCATAAAAATCTCCTCTACATATCCAACCACATGGCTAAACTCTATGAGTAAACTTTAGAATCTGGATCTGATTTAGCACTTTTCATAATAATGTAAGCTGATTCTTTTCCCGATTTTACTTTTAAAATAAAATCGCACTTGGAGACCAAAAAAGATGAGATATCTAGGCATCCTTGGTTTTGCAAGAATTGCCATGTTACATTTTTCTGTCAACCCAATAATATCAAAAGTTAGAGAATCCACACAAAATTAGTGAAAACATGACTTCAGTAGCAAAGCTCCTACCTTCTCCTTGCATGCAAAGGAGATGTTTCTCCTATGTTTAAGAAAAATAAGAACCAATGCTAACCTACAGAAAGTATAATATGTAATTGTTTTATCATAAAGTGTTTGCTCCTAAATATCACAGGTCATGTTATCAAAAATGGAACTCTTGAGATTGAAATGTACAAGAATACAAATGAAAACAAGTTCATCATCATTGGTATTGCACCGTTCTTCCAAAATGCTTATAAAAATGAAAGGCCTCCGAATTTCATAGATTGTCCAGAGATGAGAATATATAGTACGAAACTAACAGCTAATGGCACAGCAGCTATTGCACATTTTGTAGCATTCAATTACTTCGAATAGTTACATAAAACTTGAGTATTTAACATTTAGTAAACAATCAAGAAAACAAAAATATATATATTATGTGATGATGTTCCAACTTCCAAACCTACTGACACATTCTAATTTGCATAATGAAAGATAAACTAATCGCATAAAGCATGTCCATGTTTCACAGCATGCAAATAACCTTCTTTCTCATAAAATTATGAAAATAACACTTCTTGTGTGAAATGAAGGGAACATTTACATTTGTTAAAGCATGAAAACAATTCTTTCCGCATATTGTATCAGAAAACAAAGCATAAGAAGTAGTAGTACATTTATGATTGTCTCACAGCTGTAGAGCCCAAGCTCAAAAAATTAAAGTATAGCAGAATATACCTGTCTAAAAATATCCATGTAGTATATGGAGGTAGTTTTGGCACTTCGAGCAGTTTGATCAAACGAACTCCATTCTTGCCACCGAAATTGTTCCCTATAAGAACAGTTGAGGATGCATATGAACTTTCTTCTTGGCAACTACCACTATCTTTTTCTCCACCAGATTGTTCAAGACTATTTACAGTACAAAGGGCATCATCTTGTCTCCGTGACAATAGATTGGCATCTAAATCACTACTGGGATCTGAACTATTTCTTCTAACCTTCGATAAATTATGAACAAGTTGTGTCATGCTACTGAGCTTTTGCTTGTTCTCTTCGATCCTTTTCTGGAGAAAGAAAAGAAACTTCTGCTATAGTTCAATTGGCTTTTAAGAAATCAAATAAGGACAAGTGAATGCTCATGTAGCAATATATAGTACTTCTGATCATGGTTTTAAATGTCCCACCGTATCGAGCGGTATGATCTGGATTTACCAATTTTTGGAAAAATTGATACTGGTAGATGTCCATATTTTATAAATACCGAGGTGTGCGCACCGACTGCACCATCCAATACATGCTTTATTACCAAGCATATTGGACCTATACCATCCGATACAAGCCTGTGCCAAGTGTACAAGTCCAACTACTAATTTTCCAATCGTTGAACCTTGTTTGTACCCATTCCAATTTTAGGGGCTTTGGGGGCTTAACTCTGGTTTACTTCACCCTTGCACTTTACCTCTTATTCTCTCTCAAATCTCTCACACGGAGAAGAAACACCATTGGCAATGTATCCACTCTGAGGGCTCGTTTGATACACCGTATAGTATTAGCATGTATAGTACTAGTCTGTATTGACTAACCTATATAGTACTAGCCTGTATTGTACTATTATTATTCAGTGTTTGGTGCACACATGTACTAGCCTGTATAGTACTAATATGTATTGACTAACATGTATAATATAATATAATATAATGTAATATATATTATATATAATATTATATTATATATTATATAATGTAATATAATATAATATAATATATAATAATATAATATAATATATAATAATATACAATATAATATTATATTACATGTAATATATTATAATAATATAATATAATATAATATAATATAATATAATATAATATAATATAATATAATATAATATAAAAAATATATAATATATTTTATCATTAAAAATATTTCATAAATTAAAATTATTTTTATAATATATTTTTATATATTTTTAAATTTTTGGCCGGAGGTAAAATGAGTATCAAAAATATTGAAAGTTTTAGTGCAGGCTAATGAAGAGGTTTGAGAGTGTATTACTAATACACCTTATGACAACTTATGTGGTACTATTTTTAGTGCAGGTATTAGTTAATATTCTTCCCAAACACTATATAGTATTATCTTAATACTATACAAGATGCTTATATAGGGTACCAAACAGACCCGGATTACATTAGTCATATTGTGCTTGTCAAAATGCCTACCTTATTTGATGGACACCACTCTTTTATATATTAACTATAAATTTGTATTATTTTTCATTATAACTTAAAGATTTGAATTATCTTTTTTATGTGCTGGTGTATTATCACTTATGAGATTGAGATTGAGAAATCTCTATACTTATTAGTGGATTATGTATATCTTTTCATCATTTTAATGAATTAACATTTAAATTTAAGTCTTTGGAGCTTAAATTTAAGAAAAAAAATAGTACATGCACATACACATCAGTTTGTACCAACCCATACAGTGTGTTGGTAAAGTACCAAACGGTACATACGGATACCAACCGGCTATCAAAATCGGTGCCAATACAAAATTTTAAATCATGCTTCTGGTGAAAAAAAGAATCTCTAAATTGGAACCTTGATATAAGTACACCGATCAGAAAAGACTTGTTTCTTCAAAGAATCAATAATTGTCATAACATCTGAAGGAGTGCAGTTTCCTTCACCATCTCCACCATCCTGCAACAACAGACAAAAAAAATCCTGCTTTCATATACAAGGCCATTGGCAATTTGGCATGCATAGAATTTCACACGCAAAAATTGCAAGCACAAAACAATGATAAAACAATTGTCTAAACAAAATCGCAGTGACATATGATGAATATACAGAGCAAATCTAACCACATTGGTACTCCACCAACAATTTAGATTACAACATTTATTCCAAATACGTGTTAAAATGAAAATTGGGGGCAAAAGCTGAGGAATCAACATGAACAAAGATAATTGCTTGGCCCGCCCATCTAAAACCAAAACTGTTCATTTGCCACTGCTCCCCATGACAATGCTTAGAATATCACTAGATTAAATACACACACACACACACACATATATATATATATATATATATATATATATATAATTTTTTATAGATGTTAGATATCCAAAAAGTATATGAACATAAGTAATGCATTTTTTATATCATTTGATTGACTATATATGATGCCATGCTTATCAATCTGCCTACGTAGCAGCATATCCATGTGAATCCAACAGGCGACTTCAAAATACATTATAGCAATTATTGAGTATCTAAAAAACAAAAAGGTACATTATATGTCCGAACATTCCGTACCCTAGGGAAAAACATGTCTAGTCCATAACTGCAAAAAACATTATAGGTGGAGTTAAAATTTTCAATCATTGAAGTTTAAGCTTGTTCAAGAATATCAAACTATGAAGTTTATATTTTTCACTTATTGTCCCGTCTATTGAATAGACATCCAAATGCTGCTTGATGATTGAGTTGCCCATCTACAACTTGACAAAAGGGGAATGCCAAAAGAAGATATATTAAAACTTTTAGGCGCACGTCCATTCGAATGCATGTATAACTGTGAGACAATTAGAACTCATTGAATAGAATCATTGGTAGAGCCACAATGCAGCAAGTGGGGTCACCTGAAAATTTTGAGTGCAAGAAGATATGCGTAGGAAAAAATATAAAATGACTTTTCAATTCACTATATTCACATAATTGATACCATGGATAGAAGGAAAGTACAGAAACTGGGATTAATTGATACCTACACCATTTAAATTCCATGGAGAGTGGACTTAGGATTTTATATAAGAATGGGTCTAGAACCCATTATAGGTATTGACACCAATGATTGGTAAATAAACAATGAAGCAGAAAAGAAATAAACCTACAAGACATTAACTTATGACCAACCAATTAAAATTAGGGAAAGAGATACAACTTAAAACATCAACATTTTTGGTGCAAAATTTAATATAGCGTTTGTCATAGTTTAGCCCCTCAATTTTTATATGTCCAGTTCATTCCATGTAATACTCCAATTTAGTCCCACATCGGGAGTATATTGGATGTTATGTTGGTTTATAAGGTTTGACGGATGTGCTACCATCAACTTCCACTTAAGCATTTTAATTAGGCCAATGCTTTGAGCCTATGAAGTTGATAGGCTAGTTATCCCATCAAGCGGATCGTAACAAATGGTATCAAAGAATGACCTAGTCCTAGGCATGGTGAGAGCCTATGTCAATAAAGGCATGAGATAGGGTGGAACCCACTACTAAACTAGGCCTCACATGCCGCCAAGTGGCTTAAGCATTTTAATTAAGCCAATGGTTTGGGCCTAAGAAGTTGATGGGTCAATTGTTCCATCGAGCGGGTGGTAACATTCCATTCATTTGAAGATTTTATTTCAGTTTGATCTGAACTCTTCTAATTAATTTTCGAAACATCTAAAATTTGAACATAAACTAATATTCACATGAGTAGTCTGTTAGGTTAAATATGTCAAAAAAAAACTTAAATGAATTGAGTTCATATTTTGTTGCTTAGATTTATTTAATAAAATAAAAATAAAAATAAATTACTTTGGTGAGGTAAGAGAAAATTTACAATTTGTATCTTGTATAAATATAAGACTCACTAAATTCAAGTTTTCTTGACACATTTGATTTCACTGACAAGTTATGTTCTTTCCACCGAAATTTTATAAAATGACAAATAAATGAGAGAACAAAAAAAACAATAAAGTTAAAACAAAATTCTAAAATTGAGAAACTACATTGATGTCCTTTGAAGATTAAGGAACCAAACTGCAACAAAAATCTAAACTTATACTTTTGGTCCAAACTAAAATTTGTTAATTTTTTTATTTGTGTGTTCTTTCATACTATGGTAGTGCACCCCCTTGCATAAAAATATTGTAAGCTTTTTACAAAAATCACTACAAAATAATTTTAGTTCCATCCCTCAAGATAATGTGTGCATACTGTACTCTGGCATGCTCATTTATTCTTATATACCTTGGAAAAACTGTGACTTTCAATTTACATACCAAGCTTTTAGGATAATCTGCCGTTGGTGCAGACAAATAGTTTCTGTTTATAAATATGCGTGTCAAGAGGAAGAGATGGTGAATTTCCTTCTTCCTTTTTGGCAAACACTTTCTTTATGATACATTTCAGCTGTACTCGTCCTTCTACGTTTCCCATCATACATTTTCTCTGTTCTTCTCTCATAATCCCTGGACTCATAATTTACAAGCTTTCCCACACCCTACACTAAAACGACGTGAAGTTTTACCTAAAATTCGTAAATAAGGCCACAATCGGCAACCCTAGCTTTGCTCCAAAAACACTAGAACGGCCTGGGTGCCGTTGCAATTACAACAAAAAACAACACAACTGAAGACAGCAACCCCAATTCCCAAAGCAATGCAGCTCAAAATCTCACCCGAGTTAGAAACAAGCGGCACAAGATCTCATCCCACATTGCAGGAAAAGTCAAATCGACCAAAATAAATACCGACAAGAGGGGGGAAATGGGGGGAAATGGGAACCTGCTGAGGTGGCGGGGGCTCCGATTTGCACTCGGAGGCCGAAGACGAGGCCTTGGAGGCCATGGCGGACCCCTCCGGCTGCCGATGTCGCGGAGGCGAGGAGAAGCGCGTCAGGAACTGGTAGAATCACAGGGGATCATCGATACCAGTTGGAGCTGAGGTCTGACAATTGGGGGATCTGCGAGCGGGAAGAGGCCAAGGGGGGCCAAAAAAACCCTAATGCGAAGCCTCGGGGCGCGAGAAGAGCCGGGAAATTAAAAGAAGGAAAGAAAGAAAGCGAGAAATGGGAGTGGGGGAGGGGAGGGAGGGCGAGTTTGAACCTGATAGCACGCGGCGGGCGGGCGAGCGAGCGAGTGGGGGAATTGGATTTGGGGGGAAAGACAAGCCCAGCGAATGGGCTTCCTCCTCTGTCCTCTCTATCCCTCTGAGAAAATAACGGAAACACTTCGTCGACCTGCTTCTTAAATACACAAATACTTGCCTTCTTTACTAATCGATAATACAGTCGGTCCCAGCGGCAAATGAGTGACAGTCCAAGTAAAGTTTGAACTTTGAAGTAACTTCTCCCAGAGTTTCTGCGTATTGGACACGTTTGTCCTCTAAGATTTTAGTATTTAAACGATTATTTCTTGTATTATTAAGACAGGTGGCAGTGATTTTCATATTTGGACCGTTAGGTCTTAAAAGTTCGTGAAGCTGCTTTCTGCTTACGCGCTTGTCTTACCTTATCTCCAATTGGAAATTTATGCGTCCACTCAAGTGGATCCCGCATGAAAGGCCAGGTAAATGATAAGTAACTCGTCGGTGTGTTCGTTTACATAAGCGACGGGGAAGCATTTATTTTCGTGTGGACCAAAGAAACAATCAGTAGGCGTTTGGTATAAAAGGCCAGGTATATGATAAATAATTCATTCAGATTATTGATAATTTTATCTTTAAATTATTTGGACCCCACATATTATTTTATTTGGTGTCTCACTTGTGCAAGTAATGTAGATTACCTTGATAATTCAGATTGTCATCACAGTGATAATCCAGATTGCTCAATGGAGATTTTGTTCAATATTAAACTCACTAAATATAATGGTAAACCTCATCTCAGATAATCAGTGTGCTCTCATCAAAAATAAATTGATCTCGGACAATATCCTTCTAGCTCATGAACTCACTCACTACCTCAAGACTAAGCAGAAAACGAAAACACATGAAATAGCTCTAAAGCTTGATATGAGCAAAGCTTTTGATAGATTGGAATGGCCTTTCATCACTGCTACTCTCTCAACTATGGGCTTTCATCAACACTTCATCGAGCTAATACAATAATGCACTCAAACAGTTTCATACTCAGTGCCCGTTGGAGGACAACCATATGGTTTTTTCAAACCCACTCGGGGAATTCGCCAAGGTGATTCATTATCCCCGTTTCTTCTTGTTATTACTATGGAAGGTTTCAATCAACTCCTCTATAATGTTGAAATAAACGACGCCATTCACGAAGTTCAAATAAGCAAGCATAGTCCAAAAAAAACCTCTCTATTCTTTGCCGATGATGTCGTACTTTTCTGCAAAGCAGATGCTCTGCACACAACTAATACCCAACATCTTCTCTCTCTCTCTTTGAAGCTCTCAGTGGACAACAAATCAACCAAAGTAAATCGGCCATTCTTTTTTCGAAACACCGTCCTCATGATCTACAACAAATGCTTAGCTTACAACTTGTCATCACTAATACTAGTTTTGATGACGAGTATCTTGGTCTGCCAGCGATTATTAACATATCCAAGAAAGGTATCTTTGAGTACATTATTGCTCGTATAAATGCTAAGATCCACAGCTGGCCCTCCAAACTCCTCTCTAGGGCCGGCAGATCAATCCTAGTAAAAGCAGTCCTTAATCCTATACCCACGTACTCCATGTCCTGCTTTTATATATCTGATGCTATATATGATCATGTCAGCAAGCTATGTTCAGAATTCTGGTGGTCGGCAAGGCCGGGGGAAAGAGGCATTCACTGGCTCAAATGGAAGCAACTATGTCAAAGCTTTTTATCTGTGGCATTGGCTTCCGTGATTGCCAAGCTCAAAATCTCTCCCTCCTTGCGAACCAAGCATGGCGAATTCTGACTCGACCTCCTTCTATACTCAGTCGCACTCTCAAAGGGAAATACTTCCCATATGGCTCCATCATAGAAGTAGAAGTAAGCTCCAACTCCTCCTGGGGTTGGAAGAGTATTGCCCGAGGTCGGGACCTTCTCTCCACAGGATTTCGTTGGTGAATCGGAGCTAATACGACAAGCAACATATATGGTACCCCTTGGTTCTCTTGTGCTCCTTACTTTGGTATATGTGGCCCACCACCTGATCCTTCCCGTCCCTTGCTCATATTTGAATTCTTTGACAAGGAAACTTATATGTGGAATACTGAGCCGGTTCGCTCCATATTTCAAATTCAAGTGGCAGACGGCATTCTATCCCTAGAGCTTCTCCCTGGAGAAGACAAACCATACTGGCACTACTCACTTAAAGGAGTATACACAGCAGCCTCTGGCTACCATTTGGCTTGTGCTCAAGCGCAGCCTGACTCGACCAACTCGTCTGCTCCTTCGCCTCGTCCATGGAACAGTATTTGGAAGCTAAAGATTCCACCGAAGGACAAGCTCTTCATCTGACGACTCATGCATGACTCCCTGCCTATAAAAATGGCTCTTATCTGTCACCATGTTCCTATACCTAATGACGTATGCTCCATATCCAAACACAGCCCTGAGGATGCAGTGCATTTATTCCTCAACTATCCGCATGCAGATCGCGTTTGGAGGATCTCATCACTTCATGTTCCTTCACGTCTCTCAGCAACCTCAATTTCTTCTTGGTGGATGGTTGTGCAGGCAAAGCTCCAGTCCTCTTCGCGTGGTATCGCTCGGTGCAGTGTACTGCTCTGGAGCATCTAGAACTCAAGGAACAAATGCCACATTGAAGGTCAACAACCAGACTCGCATATCACTCTCCTCAATGCATCTGTTGTGCTCATGACCTAATGCCTTACAACAATATTGTTTTTTTTTCTTATCGGGTTCAATAATTGACCTATAATAAACATTTCATTCAATGAATGATCAAGCTAACCTTTGACAAAAAAAAAAACATAATGGATCACTATTATAGCTAATTATTTCATACTAAATCTTATACATAATATAAAACACATCTTCGTGTGGACAAGTGTCACATCCACATGAATTTATTTTCCTTCAAAAAAAAAAGTTCCACATGTAATCTACTAATTAAATTAATTTCAATCAATATTAATTTTAAATTTTATTTAATTATCTAGGATTATTTTCCAAATATAGCCGGTTTAAATTCTAATTAATTATTCATAATTTCCTAATTCATGCCTTTTTTATTATATTAATTATAGACAATTTTGAAATTAGAAATTTAGGAAATAAATATAAATTTTGCAATTAATATAACTTTACTTATAATTCTAAAATACTAATTAAATAAATTTCAATCATTATTAATGTTGAACATAATTAATTTCATTTTTTTCTTTAAAATAATTTCATTACGATTAATTTTTTTAATTTCAAATTCCATTTAATTAACTATGATATTTTCCAAATATAGCTAATTTAAATTTTAATTAATTATTCTTAATTTTCTAATTTTCTAATTTATTTAATTATATTAATTAAATAAATTATCAAAATAGGAGATTAGAATATTAATATAAATTTCCTTTTTCATTCTATTATTTTACGTATTAATTCTAATTCAAAAAAAATACATCTTCGTATAGACACATGTCACGTTCATATTAATTTTTGTTCCCTCCAAAATAATAACTATATGTAATTTTTTAATTTATCAATTAAATAAATTTCAAACATAATTAATGTTGAAAATAACTAATATCGATTTTTTCTTTAAAAAATTCAAATATTATTAATATTGAAAATAATTAATTTCCAAATTTCAAATTACATATAAAGCTGATTTAAATTTCAATTTAATTATCATTGATTCCCTAACTTCCGTCTCTATTTCAATTCAATTATCCTTGATCTCCAAATAAAATCGATTTAAATTCCAATTAATTATTCTTGATTTTCTAACTTTCATCTTTATTTAATTATATTAATTAAATTTAAATTCCTAACTTCCTAATTTCCAAATTAATATTAATTTCCTAATTTCCTAATTTGAATTTTTAAAATAATAATAATTTCATTATGCTTAATTTTCAAATTCAAATTCCAAGTATACAAGAATTAACGCAACAAGACTGGCAAATACTCTGGAGACAAAAAAACTCCTCCAAAAATAAAGCTTCACTTATGGAGAATATGCACTAATTCTCTCCCAGTCTGCCATCTTCTCCGTGATTGGGAATTCCTATTACTGATACCTCTTGCCCGAACTGTAATACCCACTAAGAGACAGCGCTTCATACATTCTTCCACTTCTACTATTCCCGTCAGGTATGGAGGAGAATGTCATTCAAAACAACTGGGATGAACTACTTCTCCTCCCCGGTCGAAGGATGGAAAAAACTATGCTACATGCAATGTTTGCATGCTCATCTACCAAAATTAATAGGATTGACGTTATTGAGCTTATATATGGCACATCAGAAATGATAGAATATTTAACAACAACATCCGCTCGGTTGAAGACTCGATCGCCTATGCTTTAGACATGTGGCAGATGGCCACAGAAATTTTTTAATATATATTAAATTGTTTCTATCCTTCCAATAGGAAGCGATGTTGTTATGCTATATTTTGGCATATTTGTATTAAACAATACCTCATTCTTTGAATGAAACTAATATCTTTTGGAGAAAAAAAATTCTATTCTATTTAATTATGATTTTTTTCCAAATAAAGCCGGTTTAATTATGCAGGTCAAATTTCCTAATTTCTCAATTTTGAAAATTTATAAATTTCCTAACTTCGAAATTTATATAAATTTCCTAATTTCAAATTTTATATTAATTTGTTCTAATTCGAAAAATTAAACATACTTAATTTTTCTATTAATAAGAATAAATTTTAAAAATTTTCACACTATTTAAATTATGTTTAATATTTGATTTTTTAATTTTTAAAACTTATAAATTATATAAAATACAATTTCTGACGGACACATGTCGCTTCCACGTGTCATTATTGTCCCTCCTTTTTATGCATGCTTAATTTGATTGTTTTCCCATTTAGTTAATTTTTGAATCTAATTAATTATGTCTACTTAATTTCAAAAAATTTGAATATATTTAATTATGCATGTTTAATTTCAATTTTTATTAATATAGAATCTTATTAATTATGTCTGCTTAATTTTAAATTTTATTAATTTCAAATCTTTTTGAAAATTATACATTTATTTACATTCTCATTTAAGAGTTGCTATATTTATAAATATATTATTTATATTTCATAGATCAAAACACACCACACTCACCACCTCCTCTTCTCCCTCTCATCTTCATCTCACATTTTATATTGAATAAAATGATTCACAACCAGACGATTTTTCTCATGCATTATTCATCAAAGTTGACATTTATATTTCGATGTATCATATAGCTATATTTTATGTGAGTATTACTTTTCTTTTCTTTTCTTTTCTTTTTATCCCTCTAATTCAAGTAGGAGATGAAGAGGAGGATTCGTTAAATATTGCAACAACAAAATCAAAATTGCTATGGTTTTTATTGAATTTTATTGAATTTGAATTTTTGTTTTTTATATATAGTTTTTTTTTTCATGTCTCTCTCCTTTCTCTAAAATATCTTTTCTTTATCTCACATAATCACATGTCTGATATCTCTCTTTGTATTAGCTCATTTTTAATATTTGCAATTTTGGATTTATTAGATTTTAAGGTATTGAACTATTTTTTATATTAGTTTTATGTATTTTTGAAATTTCATTTCTTGAGTTTCCAATATTTTTTACTGAATTTTGTTTTTCTTTTTTTTTCTTTCTTTTTTTCTCTTCTCTCTCTTCTCTCTCTCACATAGTCACATGTATCATCTTTCTCTCTATCTCTTCATATTAGCCCATTTTTTGTATTTAAAATTTTTGATTTATTATTTTTTAAGGTATTACATTGTTTTTTAATATTAGTTTATGAGTTTATAAAATTTATTTTTTTTTTATTTTGCTATGGTTAAATTACTGAATTTTGTATGTATTAAAATCTAAATTTTGTTTTTTATATTTTTTCTCGTGTGTCTTACTGTATCTCACATAGGCACGTATCTCTTTTATCTCTTTGTATTAACCTCTTTTAGGTATTTATAATATTGGATTTATTATTTTTAAATGTATTGAATTATTTTCATATCAGTTTATGAGTTTTTGTAATTGTATTTTTTGAGTTTATTTTTAATAATATTTCTAAATTTGTGTAGTTTAAAATAATTAAAATAATTTGTTTTCTAATTTGTTTTAATTTATTATATAGCTTGAAATAATTTAGACTTTTTATTTTCTAATTTGTTTCAATTTGTTACTATATATATTTTGATTTTTATTCATAAAAATATTATTTTTTTAGGAGTTTTTTCTTTTATACATATTGGTAGATAAAAATATTTTTTAATATAATCAATAATTTTTATATTAATTTTTGAGTTTTTGGAATATCATTTTCATTGAGTTTATTTTTAATAGTATTTCAATACTATATATAATTAATTGGAATTTAAAACAATTTATTTATTTTAAAAAAAATTCTAATTTGTTTCAATTTATTATATTACATTATATTTATATAATATTTGATTTTTATCCATAAAAAATATTACATTTTTTATATTTTTTTCTTTTTTATATGTTTTGGTTGTTGAAATTTATATAGATTTATTACAATTGCTTTCACTTTTTATTTAAAAAGTTTAAATTATATCAATATAATGGAGATTTTTTAATTAAAAAACATTCTCTACACATAAATATATTTTAGAATAAATATTTGTGATTATATAACAAGCAAAATATTAATATTAATTTTATATTTACATTTTGCATGCTTTTGTAGGACGAGTCCGACCGACATAGTAGATGAAGGATTTTGAAAAGTTGAGACAATTTGAAAGAAGAAGAACTACCGGAGTAGATAATAGGACATATAATATTGCAAGGTCATGAAAATGAGTAATAATTGCCTCATAACCTATCAGGGTTGTTATAGGTACGATGCATTTTGTTATGAATAATTCATCACCTTCAATTTAGTCCTAATTGAAATATTACTTGAACTTTGCAGGTGATGTAAACTCCAATTTTCCAATATTTAATGACTTTCAAGTTCTTTTTTGTACCCATGTTTTTACTAATAACTCAAGCGAGAATTTAGTAAGTTCCTCATTTATGTTGTATTGCTAATTCTGTCGTGTGTACTTAAATTACTCTTTTAATTTTCAATCAAGATTGATAAATGAGTTTTTGAATATAGTTTGAGGATATAATTAAAAGCTAAATTTTTATTTTTGAAGAACAATTTTAGGGTGTAATTGATTCCCATATATCTATAAAAAGATAGGAGCAATATTTGACCAAAATAGCGTATTATCTATATTTAAAATCAAACAATCTAATCTCGATTTGATAAATGAATATGTTGGATAGTAAATAATTTTGTTTATACTATAAAGATCCAAAAATAAAAAAATAAAAAACATCTTTATATATTTTTTTATGTTGGTTAATTTATAATATTATTAATTTTTGAATCTAATTAATTATGTCTATTTAATTTTCAAAATTTCAATTATATTTAATCAGTTTGATAAAATCAATATAAAATTTTATCAATATAGAATCTTATTAATTATGTCCGCTTAATTTTGAATCTTATTGATTATTTTTGAATTTTTGAATTTAATTTTTAATTTCAAATACTTAATTCTCAAATTTCTGTATGAAACATATCTTATATAAAACACGATTCTTGATGGACAAGTGTCGCTTCCACATGTCATTATTATCTCACCATTTTATGCCGGCTTAATTTAGTTAATTTTTATTTTAATTAATTCTAAATTTTACTAATTTTTTAAATCAATATTAATTATTTTCACATTTTGTATCTTATTAATTATGTCGTCTTAATTCCAAAATTTTGAATATATTTAATTTTTTTTGCTTAATTTTAAATTTTTTTAATACATGATCTTATTATTTATCTATGCTTAATTTCGAGTTTAATTAATTTTAAATCTTATTAATTATTTTTGAATTATTGAATTTAACTTTTAATTTTAAATGTTTAATTTTCAAATCTTATGTTATCTTATATATTATATAAAACACATAATCACTTGAACATGTGTCGCTTCCACATGAATCCGAGTTCACTCAAAAAATAATTTCTAAATATAATCTGCCAATTAAATTAATTTCAATAGTTATTAATGTTAAAAATAATTATTTTAGATTTTTTAAAATAATTTTATTATGATAAATTTCTTAATTTAAATTTCCACTGATTATTTTTCAAATACAGACGGTTTAATGGCTAATTAATTTTTTAAATTTTTTAATTTTCATATTTATTTAATTATATTAATTAAATAAATTTTGAAAATTTGAAAATTTGAAAATAGGAAATTAATATAAAATTTGAAATTTATATAAATTTACTTTTTCACTATATTCTTTTAAGTAGTTTCAAATGGAATTGTTTCATTATTGTTGCCAAATGGAAGAACAACTCATTCAATATTTAAAATTCTGATATCTATTAACGAAAGCTCTACATGCAACATCAAATAGAGCAGTGCTCATGCAAAATTGATAAACAAGGCAAAATTAATTACTTGGGATGAAGCACCCATGGTAACCAAGTTATGTTTTGAAGCACTGGACAGATGTTTAAAAGACATTCTTAAATATTCTGAAAATTATAATATTGGTCTTCCATTCGGAGGAAAAGTTGTTGTGTTAGTTGGTGATTTTAGACAAATATTGCCCATCATACCTAAAGGTACAAGACAATACATTGTTCATGCTATAATTAATCCTTATATCTTTGGTCATATTGCAAAGTTTTCAAATTGATTAAGAACTTGACACTTTTCGTAGGCTCAACTAAATTAACTTATGTTGAAAATTTCAGCAAATGACTTTTGAATGTAGGAGATGAAATTGGTGGAGATTCAAATGAAGGAGGATCTCAAATTGAAATTCCAGATGATGTGTTGATAAGTAATTCAGAATATGCATTTGATGAGTTGGTTGATTTTGTTTATCCTCATCTTTTGGCTAACATGTTAGATTTGGATTATTTCCTTACAATACTTTGTCCTACTCTTGAAGTTGTTGATAGGGTAAATAATATTTTATTGTCTCGCATTCATGCTGATGAAAATGTTTATGTTAGTTCAGATTCAGTTTATAAAGAGGATGCTAATATGAAAAGTGAATTAAACACTTTTTCACCTAAAGTCTTAAATGCCATAAATTATTCTGGTCTTCCACCTCATAAATTAGTGTTGAAGGATGGTGTTCTAGTAATACTATTCAGAAATATTGATCAATCTAATGAATTATGTAATGGAACAAGGTTGCTGGTAAGGAGATTAGGACATCATATTCTAAAATGTGTTATTCTTAGAGAAAACAACGAAGATGAAATTGTAATTATACCCCGGATGAATATGATTCCAAGCAAATAAGCAATCAAACACTTCCAATAAAATTTCAAAGAAGATAATTTTTCATCATTGTATCATTTGCAATGACCATAAATAAGTCACAATGACAGTCTCTTTCATTTGTTGGCCTTTATCTTCCAATGCCAGTTTTTACACATGGCCAATTATATGTTGCTCTTTCAAGAGTGAAGAATAGAAAAGAGCTAAAGATTTTATTGGAGAATCATGAATATTTTCAGCCAAATAGCACTATGAATGTTGTTTATAAGAAATCTTTTAACAATCTTTCGTTGAATATATAAAGTTAATATTTTTTTATTTAATTTAATTATTTAACTACTTCATTTTTTTACTTACATTATTGTATTTATTTTTTAACTTGCAAGACCTTTGCAAATATTATTTCTTTCTCTTTATCTTAACAATATTGGCTGAGTAGGTAAAGTTAATTTTTTGAATTTTATTATATTATTTTCTCATTTTATTTCTAATATTATTGTATTATTATTTTTAACTGAAGGACATTTGTAATTCTGGACACGTGTCCATATGAAGATGTATTTTACATATTATATGAAATTATTGTTCATGTAATTTATATATGCAATATAAGTTTATTTAATTTTTTTATATAAATTTTTCTTATCATTTATACTATATTCATTCAAAAAACCCGTGCGGATAATTAAACTAGTACACTTATAAACTTTATTTACTAATAATTTTTCATCTTCCAACAAGAAAGAAATAATCTTGAACACTCAATGATCGATCTAAGGGACTCTCACTTGAAAAGAATTCATCAAGTCGAACCGGCAACAGAATCATTCGATCTCCCAATGATTGATATGGTCAAGTACTACGGCCACATACGACTAATACTAATTGATATGAGAGCATGCATGGCAATATGCTGATTCAACTGTCGTGTCAAGCGATGATGATGATAACATGCAGTCCAACAAAGAAATCTATTATGGAGCTCAACTCCATAGAAAATCTTTATGGAGCCGGGTTCCGATGGTGAAACACGAATGTCAAAGCAATTTTTATTTTGCTTTAGAATTCGTGTTTCATCATCGGAGTCGGGCTCCATAAAGCTTTTCTATGGAGTCGAGCTCTATAATAGTTTTTTTCTTGCCTAACAACGACAAGTGATGCGACAAATAACAAATTGAACAAATTGATGGAGCAACTGTTTCATAGTTTTGCAATGTCAAAATATAATGCATAATTATATTGACTCCATCGTGTCAGGCTATCAGTTATACATAACGCATAATTAAATTATGTTAAACTCAAACCTGGTCTTAAAAAATATTCAAAAAAAGGAGATTGTCAAAATATATAATTAATGTTTTAAAAATTATCACATATTACGGGGGATAAAATATTTTTTTTATCCTCAACTTTAGCAAAAAGACATAAAAATGGCTCTCAATTTTTTTTTAAAACGGCGCTAACGGTATCAACTAAGAGCAAACAGTGAAATGGTGTAAAAATATACCTTTAAAAAAAAATTGAGCTCAATATGCCTCTAAAATTAGCGTAAAAATAATCTTTTTAAAATGGTAAAAGGATGTGGCAGACGATGTTAATGGTATCAATTGAGAGCATGACACGTCATCAATGAGTTGTGGGATAAGGAGTGTTTTTGCCCATGAACTTTAGTAAAACGTGCAAAAATGCTCCTAGATTTTTTTTGACCCCAACATGCCCTCAAACCATCAAACTAGTGTCAAAATGGCCTTTCTTGAGACAATAAAGTGATGTGGCAAACGGTGCTAACAATAATCAATGATAGCACGACACGTCATCAATGAGCTATCAAAAATGAGCACGCACTACTAGAAAAATGGTCATCAGCAACGGCTGATGCCGTTGCTGAAGAGCATCAGCAACGACCGCGCCGTTGCAATAGAGCCGTGACAGAAAGTCGCGTTACTGATAACTTAGCAACGGATCAGGAACGGCCGCTCGGGCCGTCGCTCAAAACATTATCAGCAACGGCCGCTCGGGCCGTCGCTAAAAATATTATCAGCAACGGTTTTGCCACAGACCCGGAGCCGTTGCTGATAACATTAATAGCAACGGCCGCTGAGTCCGTAGCAACGCCGTTAGTAAAACCCCATCGCTAAGCCGTTGTTGTAGGTCATCAGCAACGGCTTTCGATACACTTTTAGCAACGACTTTCCCACGGACGGCCGTGAGAAAGCCGTTGCTGATGACGCGTACCTGGGAACAGAAAAATTAAAAATTAAAAATTTCCATTGATACATTGATACATTATCTGATACATAACTCACACACTCATACCCTCATACACACATTCATTCACACATCACAAACACACCAAGATATACATCAAAACAATTATATTTATATTGATAATTATCCACGATAGTATAAAAATAATTCAAATGCAAAATTGAAGTATCAATATCCAAACAAAATAAGTTAAACAAGTTCAATATCTCAGTAACAAGTTCAATATCCAAACAAAAAAATCTCACGATCACGATGGAGGATGGTCTGGATCATATGGCGGGGTCTGGAGTGCTTGAGTGTACACCGGCGTAGACTGACTCGAGGACGATGGATTAGATGATGCCGAAGAGATGCCTGCTTCGGGATGACCTGACATGTTGTGTAGCATAACATGCATCTCCTCCATCATCTGAGTCTGACGCGCGACCGTCTCCTCTAGAGTCCTTATTCTGCTACTATGATCATAACTGGATCTAGAGGTGGACGGCCGCTCACCAGCGTCCGGAGGGGTCGGTGCCCCAAGTGGCCCTAGCACGTCTCGCGCATGACCACTATCTGCGAAGCCATATACGCGGCCATGGTCCCAGCCACCTGCGGCCTCGACCCACGATGCTGCGTCGAAGTCCTCGGGGGTACCCCCGCGCTGCACCACCGTCTGGCTGTATGTCTCCTACTCAAGTTTGATTTTTTGTTTAATATTTATCATAAAACTTAAATTATAAATATATAATGAATAATTTAAACAAATATATAATTACTATAATGTATGCAGCGCGGTTGTCGATGTACTCCCCCGTCCCATGTGCTCGACGGTGAGTTCGCTCAAACACCGCCATCGGGGAGGGTCGCTGGACACTCCCGTCATCCGACACCGTCGTCTACATTTACAAAACAAATACATTAATTAGTACACATAGTAACAAATAAAATATATAATTAAAAGATATACTTACCATACGGTTCGCGTGCACTGCAAATGCAACAGAGCCGCCGGTGTGACGCGTTGCTCCCCCCGACATGCGATTTCTAGCCGCATTCCGAGAAACCTCCTGCCATCGATCCGTCGACCATATCCCCACGAGCTGGTCCCATATATCCGGAGTAATCCAACCGGGGCCGTATCCCCGAGTCTCCGCGATGTTAGTGGTCCCAGCTCGGGCCATCGCTTGAGACCGAGCCTGCCCCAGTTGTCCGTTGTACCTTGCCCGGGAAATAGCCTCCCAAGCAGCGTAAATGAAGGGCCTCTGGTCCTCGGCCCATGTATAGCGTGCCTGCAAAATAATAATATCAGTACCAATATTAATATATCATCATGCATGTAAAATAATAATAATAATACTTGCCTCAAACTCGCGCCATAACATGTCGACGTGCTCGCTAGGCACGTGAGACCACGTAGGCCATGCCCCGTGCATGTATCGTCGAATAGTAGAAAAAATGCTCCTCGGCACTTCTTCTTGCTCGAACCTGCACAACAAAAATAAATTTTAATATTATATTATGATATAATGAATTTGTAATGATTCATAATTCATGATATATTACCGCTCCCCAATCACGCTAATCAATCTACGTGACTCTGTGGCTGGTGGAGGCTGCCATCTGTTCGGCCCGCGTGGCCGCCTGCGTCTGGATGTACTAGCCTCGGCAGTATCATCCTCATGAGGATCAGCAACAGGAGGATCAACAGCATGAGTAAGTGCTGGAGTCTCATCGATCGGAGACTCCGAAGCTCTCCTGCGTCGATAACCACGACCAGACATATCTGTCGAACAGACATATAATCAGATTATTGTATAAATAGTAGAGATATATTTAATAAAATATATATTTTACAATTATTCCTCATCATCTGAATAATAGTCTTCGAATTCTTCTTCTTCTTCCTCTTCTTCATCTTCTTCATCTCTAGCTTCCTCAATTTCATGATCGTCATCATCAGCATATTCAACTTCTAATTGAATTGACGTTGTGTCTGCATTCTCGAGTATTGGAATAATACGATCCACAGCAGGAAGATCATCTTCTTGATAGAAACCAGGAGGATCATTTTCTCCTACTATCAGATCAATTTTTCCTCTACCTTTTGTCTTACAGACTACACGCCAATCTGCTCTATCTTTATTTCGAGCCGGATACTTCGCGTAATATACTTGTTCGGCTTGTGATGCTAATATAAAAGGCTCATTTGCTGCCAATTTCGATTTGTAATTAACCTCAACAAGTTTGTATTTTGGATGAACTTTCATGCTCCTTTCTGTTGTATCGAACCAATGACATCTAAATAGGATCACTGATTTCAAGCCGAAGTAGTGTAACTCTATCACTTCTTCCACCAGTCCATAAAAATCCATATCACATTCAACATAGGTTGTCCCTTTCACGCAGACCCCAGCATTCATCGTCTTCTTTGTAAATGAATATTCAACCGTGTGAAATTTATACCCGTTAACAAAATATCCGCTATAGCACGACACAAGTCGCGACGGTCCACTAACAAACTCAAATATTCTTTCATCTATTTCAGCTCTGTGATCTTTGCTGTAAGACTGAATCCAAGTAGGGAAATCACGATTCCGTAATCTCTCCAATTCTTGATCGTTGTGAATAGAGTATTTTTGCACCATCTCAATGTCAAATATTTCAATGAATTGTTCAATCTCTGAACAATTGAGTAATACATACAAGTGTGCCAAATGATACTCTTCATCGCTTAAGTGTCGAGATGGACGAGAACCAAAAGCACGACCAGAGTGACAAAATATATTTAAACGTCCATCTGAATGTCGAACACCCCCGTCGTCGTTACGTGGAAGACGATCAAATCTTGTCTGTACTGTCGATTCAAAGTAAAATGAGCAGAATGTTGAAATTTCTTGGATGATATACGATTCAGATATTGATCCTTCAACAGCTGCGGTGTTCTTTACTTTTTTCTTCAGACGATTCATGTATCTTTCAAATAAGTACATCCAACGATATTGGACGGGGCCACCAACTCGTGCCTCGTATGCCAAGTGTATCGGTAGATGCTCCATCGAGTTAAAAAATGCAGGAGGGAAAAACTGCTCCAGCTTGCATACGATTTCAACAATATTATTTTCAAGTGTTGACATATCTTCGACTCGAAGGACATTTGCACAGATGCTTCTAAAAAACATACTTAATTCAGTCAACGAACCCCAAATATTATCAGGTAGAAGATCTCGAAATGCGATCGGAAGTAATCTCTGCATGAATACATGACAATCATGGCTCTTCATCCCTGATATTTTGCAATCATCGACGTTCACACATCGAGATAAGTTTGAAGCATATCCATCGGGTAATCTGAGTTCTTTTACCCATTGACAAACATCTTTGATCTGTTATTTATTTAACACATATAGGGCCTTCGGTTTCAGATATCGTCCGTTGACCTCTTGTAACTCCAACTCTGGTCTTTTACAAAGTATTTTCAGATCATGTCGGGCTTTGACATTATCTTTAGTTTTTTCAGAAATATCCATCAAAGTGTTGAAAATATTATCAAACACATTTTTTTCAATGTGCATGATATCTAAATTATGTCGAATCAATAATGAACTCCAATAGGGCAATTCCCAAAAGATACTTTTTTTTCACCCAGTTGTGTGTTTGGCCAAAACCTGACACTCTTTCATTGCGACCAAATACTATATCTGGAAGTGCTGAAACACGTGCTAACATTTGTTCACCAGACAACATCGGTGGTGGCCCATCTCTTTCGACTCTGCCCTTAGTAAATTTATTACGATTCCTTCGATACTGATGATTAGCCGGTAGGAATCGACGATGACAATCAAAGAATGAGATTTTTCGTCAGTTCTGAAGACCGATAGATTTAGAGTGTTCCATACAATACGAACAAGAGAGTCGGCCGTGAGTGCTCCAACCCGACAACATGCCGTACGCCGGGAAATCATTGATTGTCCACAAGACCGCGGCCTTTAAATTGAAGTTTTGCTTCCGATGACAATCATAAGTGACAGCTCCCTCAGTCCACAATGTTTTCAATTCATTTATCAAGGGTCTGAGAAATATGTCAATTTCTTTCCGCGAACCCTTAGGACCCGAAATAATCATCGAGAGATAAATAAATTCATCTTTCATGCACATTGACGGTGGCAAATTATAAACTGTCAGCAGCATTGGCCAAACTGAATAAGGAGTTGCAGAATGTCCAAACAGATTAAAACCATCTGTGCACAATTCCAATCTGATATTTCTAGTATCCCTAGCAAATGAAGGATAACATGTTTCCAAATGTTTCCATGCTTCACTGTCAGATGGATGAGTCATTATTGTATCATCACGACTTCTTGCATGCCAACTCATGTAGGGGGCTGTCTTTTCCGACATGAATAATCTTTGAAGCCTCGATGTTAGTGGAAAATACCGAAGCACCTTAAACAGGATATTTTTCTGTCGGACCGATTTCTTCTCCTTGTAACGAGGGTGTTGACATACAGGGCATTTATCCAACTGCACATTTTCTTTATAATATAAAATGCAGTTATTTTGGCACGCGTGTATTTTTTCGTACCCAAGCCCCAATTTTCTCATTAGCTTTTTAGTCTTATAAAAAGTAGGCTCAAACTTGTTATTAGTAGATGGAATTGACCCCCAAGACTATCAAGTATCATAGTTCTATAGGGATTACATTGACTGGATGAAGAAGCACCAGCAGAGGAAGATTCACCATATGTCTGAACGACGGGATTGCTCGACGTCCCGACTTCGCGTCACTACTAGAAAAATGGTCATCAGCAACGGCCGCGCCGTTGCAATAGAGCCGTGACAGAAAGTCGTATTGCTGATGACTTAGCAACGGATCAGCAACGGCCGCTCGGGCCGTCGCTCAAAACATTATCTGCAACGGCCGCTCGGGCCGTCGCTAAAAACATTATAAGCAACAGTTTTGCCACTGACCCGGAGCCGTTGCTGATAACATTAATAGCAACGGCCGCTGAGTCCGTAGCAACGCCATTAGTAAAACCCCGTCGCTAAGCCGTTGCTGTAGGTCATCAGCAATGGCTTTCGATACACTTTTAGCAACGGCTTTCCCATGGACGGCCGTGAGAAAGCCGTTGCTGATGACGCGTACCTGGGAACAGAAAAATTAAAAATTTCAAATTTCCATTGATACATTGATACATTATCTGATACATAACTCACACACCCATACCCTCATACACACATTCATTCACACATCAAATGCAAAATTGAAGTATCAATATCCAAACAAAATAAGTTAAACAAGTTCAATATCTCAGTAACAAGTTCAATATCCAAACAAAAAATCTCACGATCATGATGGAGGATGGTCTGGATCATATGGCGGGGTCTGGAGTGCTTGAGTGTACACCGGTGTAGACTGACTCGAGGACGATGGATTAGATGATGCCGAAGAGATGCCTGCTTCAGGATGACCTGACATGTTGCGTAGCATAGCTTGTATATCCGCCATCATCTGACTCTGGCGCTCCATTATCTCAGTTTGACGCGCGACCGTGTCCTCTAGAGTCCTTATTCTGCTACTATGATCATAACTGGATCTAGAGGTGGACGGCCGCTCACCAGCGACCGGAGGGGTCGGTGCCCCAAGTGGCCCTAGCACGGCTCGCGCATGACCACTATCTGCGAAGCCATATACGCGGCCATGGTCCCAGCCACATGCGGCCTCAACCCACGATGCTGCGTCAAAGTCCTTGGGGGTACCCCCCCGCTGCACCACCGTCTGGCTATACGTCTCCTACTCGAGTTTGATTTTTTGTTAAATATTTATCATAAAACATAAATTATAAATATATAATGAATAATTTAAACAAATATATAATTACCATAATGTGTGCAGCGCGGTTGTCGATGTACTCCCCCGTCCCATGTGCTCGACGGTGAGTCCGCTCAAACACCACCATCGGGGAGGGTCGCTGGACACTCCCGTCATCCGACACCGTCGTCTATATTTACAAAACAAATACATTAATTAGTACACATAGTAACAAATAAAATATATAATTAAAAGATATACTTACCATACGGTTCGCGTGCACTGCAAATGCAACAGAGCCGCCGGTGTGACGCGCTGCTCCCCCCGACATGCGATTTCTAGCCGCATTCCGAGAAACCTCCTGCCATCGATCCGTCGACCATATCCCCACGAGCTGGTCCCATATATCCGGAGTAATCCAACCGGGGTCGTATCCCCGAGTCTCCGCGATGTTAGTGGTCCCAGCTCGGGCCATCGCTTGGGACCGAGCCTGCCCCAGCTGCCCGTTGTACCTTGCCCGGGAAATAGCCTCCCAAGCAGCGTAAATGAAGGGCCTATGGTCCTCGGCCCATGTATAGCGAGCCTGCAAAATAATAATATCAGTACCAATATTAATATATCATCATGCATGTAAAATAATAATAATAATACTTACCTCAAACTCGCGCCATAACATGTCGACGTGCTCGCTAGGCACGTGAGACCACGTAGGCCATGCCCCGTGCATGTATCGTCGAATAGTAGAAGAAATGCTCCTCGGCACTTCTTCTTGCTCGAACCTGCACAACAAAAATAAATTTTAATATTATATTATGATATAATGAATTTATAATGATTCATAATTCATGATATATTACCGCTCCCCAATCACGCTAATCAATCTACGTGACTCTGTGGCTGGTGGAGGCTGCCACCTGTTCGGCCCGCGTGGCCGCCTGCGTCCGGATGTACTAGCCTCGGCAGTATCATCCTCATGTGGATCAGCAACAGGAGGATCAGCAGCATGAGTAAGTGCTGGAGTCTCACCGATCGGAGACTCCGAAGCTCTCCTGCGTCATTAACCACGACCAGACATATGTGTCGAACAAACATATAATCAGATTATTGTATAAATAGTAGAGATATATTTAATAAAATATATATTTTACAATTATTCCTCATCATCTGAATAATAGTCTTCGAATTCTTCTTCTTCTTCCTCTTCTTCATCTTCTTCATCTTCTTCATCTTCTTCATCTCTAGCTTCCTCAATTTCATGATCGTCATCATCAGCATATTCAACTTCTAATTGAATTAACGTTGTGTCTGCATCCTCGAGTATTGGAATAATACGATCCACAGCAGGAAGATCATCTTCTTGATAGAAACCAGGAGGATCATTTTCTCCTACTATCGGATCAATTTTTCCTCTACCTTTTGTCTTACAGACTACACGCCAATCTGCTCTATCTTTATTTCGAGCCGGATACTTCGCGTAATATACTTGTTCGGCTTGTGATGCCAATATTCCCAAATTGTCCAATCAGGGACAGTTCAAGAATTGTACGTCGTATAAAAGATCATCTACTTCTTTTACACGAACATACAATCCCCGAACGGATCTAAGGTTTTGCTAAATTATATCCGACTCGTCGATGCGTACGTGAAACATATCAACTCGTCGGATGGATGATTATTTTCTAAATGTTTCGAGACAGTTCGAGTCCATATTGGACAATTTCGACGCGCGTCCGAAGTGGACGATTCCTGCGTGCGTCCGAAGTGGACGATTCCGGCGCGAGTCCGAAGTGGACGATTCCGGCGCGCGTCCGAAGTGGACAATTCCGGCGCGCGTCCGAAGTGGACGATTCCGGCGCACGTCCGAAATTAATCTAAACCCTAATAATTAATCTAACAAATTAAATAATTAATCTAAACAATTAATTAACAATTATAAAACAATTAATTAACAATTATAAAATAATAAAAAGTTATATATATATTTATAAATTCCGGCGCCGTAGTCAGGTGGACTCCGGCGCCGACGTACAGTGGCCGGACACACTGTCCGGCCACTGTACAAGTTCCGGCGGCGGCCATCGGTCGACCGCCGCCGGCCGAAACCCTAGAAATAGGGTTTCGGTCGGATTGATTCCCCTCGGCCGCAACGGGAAGAGACGGTCGGCCGGCGAGGCATACCTGGACAAGTCGGCAGCAGCGGGAGGAGGAAGAGGCGTCGTCGACAGCGGCGGCGAGAGGTGTCGGCAGGAGCGGCGGCGGCAGCAGCTGGAGGAAGAAGGGTCGGGCGCGAGAGCATGCCCTATATAAACTTATCAGCAACGGCTCACTCGCCCGTTAGAAAGTCGTTGCTGATAAGTTATCATCAACAACGGCTCACTTATCCGTTAGAAAGCCGTTGTTTATAATTAAAATATCAGCAACGGCTCGCCTTTCCGTCAGAAAGCCGTTGCTGATAATTAAAATAATCCGCAACGGCTCGGGTATCCGTTAGAACGCCGTTGCAGATACAAATATCTGCAACGGCTCGGGTGGCCGTAAGAATGCCGTTGCAAATAGCAACGGCTTGAGCGGCCGTTGCTGATAGCCGTTGTTGAAGACCAAGTTTCTAGTAGTGCGTGACTCCCCATGACAAGTCCATAGAAAATATCTTGGTGCAAATCCTTTGCTATATAGATGCAGAGTGATAGTCTCCCGATCCAAAAATCGTCCATTTGAACAAATGCGGCACGGACATCGGATTTGATCACCCATGCTAACGAAATTCTGATTCGAATAGGCGAAATTTAGGAAGTACGTTACGCCTAATCGAAACTCATTCGTTAAAGCTCCACGATCAAGACATCGGTACATCCAACTTCGATCAACCGACATGATTCTGTCAATCAATGACAATTTTTTTGGTTAATGTCTTTAGGTGAGATTGTCCTATTCCATTCGGGATTTATGTTATTTGAACTGCACTTACGTTTTTATTTTAACTGTTAACTAATTATTCTATATTTCGGCAACATCTCCCTATAGTTCTCCGAATACGCATATCATCTGGGTGCGTATCGGAGAACAAGAGAGATATTGCCGAAATTTAGAATAATTAGATAACAGTTAAAATAAAAACGCAAGTGCAGTACAAATAACTATATTCCCAAATTGTCCAATCAGGGACAATTCAAGAATTGTACATCGTATAAAAGATCATCTACTTCTTTTACACGAACATACAATCCCCAAACGGATCTAAGGTTTTGCTAAATCATATCCAACTCGTCGATGCGTACGTGAAACATATGAACTCGTCGGATGCATGATTATTTTCTAAATGTTTCGAGACCGTTCGAGTCCATATTGGACGATTCCGGCGCGCGTCCGAAGTGGACGATACCGGCGCGCGTCCGAAGTGGACGATTCCGGCGCGCGTCCGAATTGGACGATTCCGGCGCGCGTCCGAAGTGGATAATTCCGAAATTAATCTAATCCCTAAAAATTATTCTAACAAATTAAATAACTAATCTAAATAATTAATTAACAATTAAAAAACAATTAAAAAACAATAATAAAATATTATTAAACTATAAATTCTGGCGCCGGAGTCAGGTGGACTCCGGCGCCGGCGTACACTGGCCGAACACACTGTCCGGCCAATGTACAAGGTCCGGCGGCGGCCATCGGCCGACCGCCGCCGGCCGAAACCCTATTTTTAGGGTTTCGGTCGGATTTTCTACCGGTCGCAACGGGAAGAGACGGCAGCCGGAGGGCACATACCTGACAGTGTCGGCAGCAGCGGGAGGAGTCGTCGGCGTCGGCAGCAGCGGTAGCGGCGGCGAGAGGCGAGAGCAGGAGCGGCGGCGGCAGCAGCGGGAGGAAGAAGGGTCGGACGCGACTGGTGCCCTAGATAAACTTATCAGCAACGGCTCACTCGCCTGTTAGAAAGTCGTTGCTGATAAGTTATTATCAGCAACGGCTCACTTGTCCGTTAGAAAGCCGTTGCTGATAATTAACATCATCAGCAACGGCTCGCATGTCCGTTAGAAAGCCGTTGCAGATACAACATATCTGCAACGGCTCGAGCGACCGTAAGAATGCCGTTGCAAATAGCAACGGCTTGAGCGGCCGTTGCTGAAGACCAAGTTTCTAGTAGTGATTGCACAACACGACAAACGGTGCTAATGCCAAGTCTCCATCCCACAACCACAATAACTTCTCATCTGATCTAAAATATACTTCGTGTTAGTACCATTTGTCATTTGCCGTTTGTCGTGTTGTCACTGTTTGTAGTGTCGTCACGGTTTATCATTTGTCCTGTCGTCACCAGTGCTAACTGCAATATCTTCTCCTTTGATCTAAGACATGCAACACTGGTGCTAATGCAAAGTATGTCTTAGATTAGAGGAGAAGATATCACGATTTGTGGGATGGAGGCTTTGTCGTATTGTGCTCATTTTTGACAATTCATTGATGACGTGTCATGCTTTCATTGGTTGCCGTTAGCACCATTTATCATGTCACTTTATCATCACAAAAAGAGCATTTCGAGACTAGTTTTGGTGGTTTGAGGGCATATTAGGCGCAAAAATAAATCTACGGCCATTTTCACACTTTTTACTAAAGTTTAGGGGCAAAAACACCCATTATTTCATTTTTTTTTAACGACTCATTGATGACGTATTATGCTCTTAATTGTTACCGTTAGCACTGTTTGTCACGTCATTTTACCATTTCAAAAATGGTATTTTCACACTAATTTTGGTGGTTTAGGGGCATATTGGGCTCAAAGAATTTTTAGGGTATTTTTCACACATTTTGCTAAAGTTTAGGAGCAAAAAAACCCTCTTATCCCTATATGATATTTCTAAGGGTGAGTAGGTTCAGATACTTTGTATTTTTCATAATATTCGGATCATATCACATATAAGGTCGGTTCCTTAGGTTTTGAACTTGGATCCTATCATGTTGAGACATGAAACTAGACCCTATGTGAAACCTATGTTGTAGTACACATTTCGAGCACCATGTTGAAATCGGTTCATTTATAAGTTTCATGATACAAGTTTCGAGTACCATCTTGGAACATATTCATTTACAAATTCTGGGAACCTATTAGAACCTATTCATTTTATATGTTCTGGGTACCCTGCTGGAATATGTCCATTTACATGTTTCAAAATATGAATTTCGGATACTGATTTCGGTTTCGATTCTGGGTACTTGATGTATTGGACTTATAATCGAAATTGATTTTAACTGGTTCTTTAATTTTTTTTCATGAACTACTTGAATTTAATTCGAATCTATGTGAAACCTACCCGATTGGATAGATTCCAATCTGTCATGGGTCTATCTAGTATTCATGCACACCCCTAGATATTTCCACGAAATATAAAAAATCATTTGCAGATCAAATGATCGTATATATGTTTTTATATATAAAAATGAACCAACAAATATTTATTCGGCTTGATTCACTCTTAATTAAGAGCTAACGCTATGAACAGGACCCAATTAGTTTTTCTTGCAAAAGAGAAAAATAACAAAAATGGTATGTGGAAATATTGGACTCTGCGAGAAATAACAAAGGTTGGGCTCTGTAAACTTCTCCAACTATTTCTTTGCACGCTCGAATAAATACTTATAATTTATTTTTAAGACAAAATATATACAAGTGTGTATATATATATATATACACATGACACCTGCTATAATGTCTCAATATCATATTTTAAAATGTGGTAAAAAATGTCAAGTAAAGATAAATGGATGACACCTACTATAATGTCTCAATATCATATTTTAAAATGTGGTAAAAAATGTCAAGTAAAGATAAATGGATTAGAGACGGTGATAAGCACACTAGATATTGTTAGAAGCTTATTATGATATGATGATCAGGAGTCTAGGAATCTGTATCAAAGTGAATGATATTTTGTTTGGTCCTATTAAAATTGTTAATGCTTTTTTATTTTTTATTTTTCTATTAATAATTCACACGATCATTTCGTTGTAAAGTTTTTTTTCGATAGGAGTTAGCTATTGTTAGAGATTGACTCAAATTGAATTCGAACCGAATCCAAAGAGTTCGACCGGATCTAAATCGAAGTTGATTTGATCAAAATATGCTTGAACCGATTTACCAATTTGATTGAACCATGTTGAATCAGACTCGACCAAAATAAATCATGATTTTATAATCATGGGCATGGGAGCCCAGCCCATCATCTTCTCAAGATACTCATGTTAATATTGCAGCAGCACACGTAAAAGTTTTCAAATTGATGATAACTTCAGAAGTTTTCAAATTGATGATGTGAAAATCAAATATTATTTTTGACTAGTCAAAGGGAGAAAAAGGTGGAGGCATTACGTGAAGTCACCAAGCATTTTGAAAATTTCTTTGGTCAAAAGAAGTATTTTAGTCATCCGATTAAATCAGACGGAGCAACAAATTTTTTGGAGATTTTTTCTCCACTAAAGTATGCATGAATCGACTCTCCCCCTCTATTATAAATAGGGGTCTAATATGCAGTTCTAAATAAAATCTCACACCAAGAAAAAATCCCCTCATACGAGAGTTTCAAAGATCCAAAAAATTAAGAGTGCTGCTATGATCCTTTTTCTAAGGAGTGTCCATTCTCAGTTTCTGACATACAGCAGCAGAAGTTTAGTTTCAAGGCAAATCTTGCAGAGACAGTGCCTCTACTCCGTACTAATTTTAGGTTCAATTAATTTAAAACAGTTTGTTATATTCTAAAGGAGATTTAGATTATTGCACTATTATTGTAAAAGTTCTTTTATATATTTAATAAAACAATATCCTCTTCTCCCTGTGGACATAAGATCGACACCCCGCCGAGTTCGAACCACGTTAGTCCCCGCCGATATAGGTCTTTTGTTTTTCCTGCATTATTATTATCGGATTTGATTTTCTATTTTCCTCGCCGGATTCAAATTTTGTAAATCTTGCAAAAAATTACCTCAAATTTATTAACAGCTACTATCATCAAATCTTTATTCTCTGAGTAAAAGCCTGGCACATGATGGGCACATCATTGAATTTTGTAAAACATATTAGGATATTATTGTCCTTTTTATATTTGCAATATATTTATCAAATTTTATAAATCAATACAATATTTAATATATTATTGATATGAGATTAAACCGGGGTACTATACAAGGGCAAGAGGAAGAGATGGGATGTGAAAAATATTTCTTTTAGGTCTTATTTAGTTGGAGAGGAGCTAGGAAAAATACGAGCGAAGAATTTTATGTTTGTTTCAACAATAACAAAGGGAAATATTATACAAACTTTGTAAGTTTTAACAATACATCAAAAGAAAACATTATTTGACATAATGCTATAAAAACTAACATTACCAACATAATCCACTCAGACTGACTCAATCTATCACTGAGAGCACTCAAGCCAGAGACACACACATGTGCAAGTGGCATGGTATGATCAATTTGTCAAAAACTCAAGTTACCATTATTCTCCGGGCGATTTGGTTGGACCAGACCAATGATGATCCAATCGATAATTCATTCCGATCACGTCCCAGAAGAACATCAAAATTGTCGACAAGACAGATGAGTTGTATAGTCTTCAACTTTAATCGAACTCCTCTCTTCAAAAAGAAGTCAACTCCATCTAAAGTTGCTTCGAAATAGATCAACCCTGTTCCAAGCCTTAATCAAGACAATGATATGCGCTTAATTATTTCCCGACGCAGCCGACTCCTTCGGTCGCTTTCAAATCCCGTTCGCTGTTGCTTTTCACATGGCTTTGCTGATTCCGCCACCCTTTTCATTATCGTGACATCCTGCGTAATCCCGTTCATGCAAATTGCCCACCAATAATTATCAAACGAATTGAGCCCAACTCGAGTTCAAGTATCTATTCGAACATAAAAATATAGAATTGGATCAGTTGGGACATGTCGGGAACAAGAATCTAAGCTCGAGCATCGAAGACGGGCACAGAGGAGTAGGACTGTTCATTGGTTAAATTCGACCCAATGAATCCGAAAAATCGACCCGACCCGATTGGCCGGGTTCAAATTATTCAAACCCGATTATAGTCGGGCCGGGTAATACTAAAATCCGATGACCCGAGACCCGGTCCGATTATCCGAATTATTTTTATTTATTTTTATTTTTTTTCAAAAAATATATTAAACAAGTGAAAACATGCTCGGAAGACGCGGCTCGCGCCAGAATCACATCTTCCTGAGGATACATGGCCAGCTCAACTATTGAGACATGCGCGTCTCGAAAGATGCACGTCTCGTTAAAGCACTTTAAAAATCTTTTATTTATTTATTTATTTATATTTTTTTTTAAATGGGTACTCGATTATCTAACCCGACCTAGTTGTTTGTCAGTTGGGTCGAGTCGATTTTTTCTTCAAACCTGATTCGACTCGACCCGTGAATAGCCCTACGGAGGAGATGTGATGGCGTGTTGCGGGCAAAGCAAGGCTTGTTAATTTGGGCATGTCTGTGCGTGTGTTTAATTGTCTTTTATTCCTACTTGTGGGTGGGACATTAATTATTGATCGATGGGAAATGAATTGCAAGTTGCAAACTTGCAATATGTTGGTGATGAAACAAGTTGCCGTGTGTTGGGGAGTGACATAGTGATGGAATTTTGTGACTCACGCATTGTTTTTTCAAGCAAGCGCAGTGATTGGCTGATTTCAAAGTGTAGTTTTTCTTTTGTTTTCTTTTTTCTATATATAAGATTCAAACTTATCTAATTGGTTAAACGGGGTCTATAAATGTGTTGATCAGATTTCAATTAAGTTTAGCAGAAATCAAGAAGTTTTAGGGTGAAAAAAAAACGTAGGAATTATTCTTCATTGCATAATTGGATTAGGTTATTGCTTTGTTTATTTATATATATATATTTTCCAATTTGAATATTAACCATTAATATATATACTTACGTATAAATATAAGATGTCATGTATATCTCTAACTCTCGTGTACTTAATTTTAAGTTTTCTCGATATCAACACGGGTCATCCTCTTCTCAGTCACTACTTCGTCTCTCTGATCCGATTAAATTGAATTAAGTACCCAAAATATCGATTATGAAGTAAAAGTATAATTCATTGAGTAATGAATACTCAGTACCTAATTTATAAAAATAAATTATTTGTTATATATAAGATAAAATACAAGAAAAATGTTTAAAAGAGTTGAAAATAAAGGAAAATGCATGAAAAATAAGTCGATAGTAGAGCTTAAAACATTGATGTACAATAGATTTTTTCTTTGCTATTGTAATTTGGATTATTTGAGGGTGGATATATCATGTACCCTTGTGTGCACTTCCCATTTGAATCGGGCATGAATATCCAATATAGTTTGAGGGTAGGGGGTGAATGATGCACATGACATCCAACTTAATTATATCATAAGGTATAAGTGCAAAGTTAAATTAATTGGATACGACATATGGTAAAATTTTTGAATATCCTACTCAACACCCTTCCCACGTCTTTTAGTGCACTTTTAGTTGCAGATCACAAGGATTTCGAATGAAAGAAAACTCATACGGTGACAAACTCTACAGGCCCGTTTGGTTTGTTAAAAAATGAGTGATTGAACTGGATTGGACATCCGCCTATGTTCCCCATTTGATTTGCAAAAGAAGCTTTGGGACAAGGACTTCTCCTTGTCCGGGATAAGATTTCCACCTGTTTCGATGTATCGAGAAATTTCTTGGTACATCAAAATCGGGCGGAGGACAAGAGTTGCAATGGTTAAAATTACCCCTTTCTTCGACGGAGTCAGGCCACCATCGTCGGACTGGTCGCGGAGGTCAGGGAGAGGGCGGACGTGTCACCGGGGTGATCGCTGGCGGTCAGGAGGATCGGTCGGCGTGGGTCCAAGCGGAGCAAAGGAAGGCGGCGCTCGGATGGGAGGAGGCGGTGGGATCGGGCGTAGAAGGGGCTGCCGGTGAGTCGGATCTTGTCGCCGGGAGTGATCGCCGGCGACCGGGAGGACCGGCCGACGTGGGTCCGAGCGGAGCAGAGGAAGGCGGGGCTCGGGCGGGCGTCGGGTGGAGAGGGAGAGGGTATTTTAGATTTAATGTATTTAATAAATTGGATAATTAAAGAAGAGAGCTGTATCGCATAAAATGAGATTGAATTGTGAATTATTAGGGTATTTTTGTAGTTGATCGTAGAATCGTCGCATCGAGTCGAGGTGAATACTAAAGTTGTAAATTTTCGCATGCTGAACGCAATGGTGGTGTCAGATTTCAGATTGAAGATTATTTGGTATGATTTTTATATTTTTTAGTATTATCCTATTGTTATACTTTTAGGTTAATTAAAAATTAGTTGAAAACTTATTAGTTAAACTAAAACTTCTTATTGTATTAAAGTATTTGATACTATATATTAATATTGTTTATATATTAATTAATTTTAAGACTAATTTACAATGATATTTTAGTCATTTTGTCATGTACAATACTTTGTTATAGCGAAACAAACGCAGGACGAGACGGAATATCGTGTTTTGTTCTTGACGAAACAAACACGGTATAGCTATTATCCCAGGACATCTAATGTCCTGTCCTTGTCCCTATCTGGTGTCCTGTGATAAACAGTTTGCGAATCAAACGGACCCTAGAAATAATTATATAAAGCTCCATACTTGTCACATCTCTTTGAAAATCGTAAATCATCGTAAATCAATTTTTTGATGCACAAAATAAGTTCAATAGCAATACGCGTCACTCTGCCTGTGAAATTTCACACTTAATCATAGTAGCGGAATGGAGATGTTCTCTTGTATTGTGTTTATTTTGCGAAATAGATCCTGATATTGGATAACAAGCACATTTGACTCTGGACAACCGACTATTTTGTTCTAGAGAGAAAAAAACTTGGTACATAATGATTTTTAATTGAGTAATCAAAATAAAAAATACTTTATAATTTGAGGGACTAAAGAATACTTTTTCCCTATACATTTTTATATATATATAAAAATAAATACAAAGTGTAATTCCTTCACTTAAGGGGCTAAAATATTTACTTCATGCTTTTTGACCATTAGTTATCATCAACCACTCGACAGAGGAACATTCTACTTACCATATTATTTTCGGACAACCAAACGAGTCTTTTTATTCTAAAAATGAATATAAAAGTATTTTAAAAACAAACATAAATGATAATTTATGAACAAAAACTCAATTTGAACCTTTTTTTTGTCTTCAAATATTTAAATTGCAAATTAAATAGTCAATTGAATATAATTAAAAGGAAAAAAAATACTAAAATGCTCGTAACATTCGTCAACAGGTGCTATTTTATCCCTATAATTAGTTTTAGCTAAAAAATGCTCCTAATATTTCTTATCGTTGATATATACTTAACGATACTTATGTGAACATAAGTGAACGTTTAGATTTTATCCATGTGGAGAAGTTTCTGCCAAAGATTCATCATCCACTGCGTGGAAGCTAGGGGAGTTAGTGGATGGATGAATCCCAGCTAACATGGCATATGAAATCTAATGTTGTTGAAACTTCTCCGCATAGACGACACTTAAACGTTCACTCATGTGTTACATAAGCGCCGTTAAATGTATATTGACAGTAAAAAAATATTTTAGTATTATTTTTGGAATGTTAGATACATTTTTGAGTTAAAATTAATTGTATGAGTAAAATAACGTCCCTCAACCAAATATCATGATCATTTTAGTACCTCTACCCTAATCAAATTGAATGAAATCGTCCACACCGCTAATAAATTCCAATTTGACAATAATTTGATTCAAATTAGGATGAAATCATTTGCATAGCGGGAGTACACTCCACAATTAGGACGGACAACGGATCAGATACAGTGCAAATATTGGATTATTCGTATCCGCACCGTATCTGCTACGAATGTGAATATGAATATTCATATCCGCACCGTTTCAAATGCGGATATCCGCACCATATTTAATTTTAAAAATAATTAAAAATATATATTTAATTAAAAAAATTAATAAATTACCAATTCATTAATCCAAAATAAATATATAATATACTTTAAAATTCATCTTGACATGAAATTACCATAGAGCTCTTATATATATTAATAACTTATATAGACAAAATAGTAATTCAGATACACGGATAGACGGTGCGGATCCACAGTCATATTCGTATCCGTACCATATCCGTGCGGATATAAATTTTTAAAATTCATATCCGTATTCATATTCATTTTTATTTGCGGATATGAATCAGATACGATGCAGATACGATTTTTAATTAGTTGGTGCGAATAAAATTATCACCCCTATCCACAATCCACGTGCGAAAGTTCACTTAATTCGTACATTTATGGCTACCGCTCAGGTTGTTGTCACACGGTGGACCCGACGACCAAGACTGACCTTTAATCCGATAAGTTATCACAGGATCCAAATATAAATTAGATTCGAATCTCGGGTCGGTGATTGACTCAATCCACGCCCCTGTTAATTTAATCCGGACATTTCATAGTAATTGGTGAACGTGGTCCCATTTTTACAACCTTATTTGCAGCTTTAATGTGCAGATTGGTTGGCCGGCAAAGTTAGAGCAGATCACGGATGCAAATTCTATAACATAATCCTCCCTTCCCTATTGATTTCAAACTTGCGAGAAATGGAATTAGCAATAACTCTGTCACCTAATTTACTTTAATTAAAATTATTTTTTTAATAAAACTGAAATTATTAGTCATCTAGAGCATATTTGTTTCAGGATAAGATAAGAGATAGATTTTTACCCTCTCATTTTTCTGAATATTTTAAATAGAAATTAGATATAAAAAAATCTAATCTATCGCGAGCGTTAACTATAACTAGAAAACATTGTTGTCATAGTGGTCACCAATTAAAGTACCACGACCCTAATTGGTCAGGTCGGTCCGGTCTGCACCGAGGATGGAGGTGGGGCCCGAACCCTGGTGGTTGACAGCGCCATCCCCACCCATTCCTTTTGCCTTCCCTCCTTCCTCCTCTCGCCGTACACCTACTTTTGAATCACCCCCTTCATCTCCGGTTACAAAACAAACATGAAACACCAAACGCATCAAGCCATCAACAATTCAAACACACAGAGCAGTAGAAATTGGCATTTTTTGGCACCCTGATACATGCATGTAATAGAAAAGACTCTCATTTCTAGTGGAATTTGGCAGAAAGACTCATTCTTGGGATGACAGCAAGGTTTCCGACGCCGGGCCCCGCCCACTCCGGGCATCGCTCGCTCGGCTGCGTTGCTTGGCGTGCGCGGTTCATCACCCACGGACGACGCAGCAGCCGCTGCTCTCCCTTGCTGTCAATTCGATCTCCTCTGACAGCAGAGCACAGACGCTGGCGGAAGAGATAAACATATCAGATTCTTGGCTTTCCGTGGTGTCGATCTCGCTTGGGTTGGGCGGCTCTGAGGAGATGAGGATTGCGTCTTGTATCGACGCTAATGGTTTCAGCTCAACTCTCCTGCTGACTGACGCATGAGTTCTCTCTTCTCGCTCTCCAACGCTTTCATCAATTCATCTTCGTCCTCGCTATTCGACCTTCTGCTGTCGCACGTCATGTACAGCGACATCTTATCTATCGAGTACCTCACTGTGCTCTCTCTTGTCTGCTCTTTTTGACAAACCTGAGATTTGGCCAACCAACTTTACCTTCTTCTTCCTTAATCTTCACTCTTTACCAAAATCATACAAACAAAAGAGAGAGGGAGGGAGAGAGAAATTGATACAGTGGAAGAAAAATTAACTAAAGAAACAAGCTAAAAGAGAACCCTTTTCCTGTTCTATCATTAATCGCCGGGCAGCAAGGCCGGCCAAAAGAAGAGGAAAACTATCCAATTTATATGGATAAAATAGTAAATTAATCCACATCGGAGCTCTCCGGGCTTGGCGCCTGGTTGAGATCGGGGTTTTTGGTCGGTCGACTTGCCGGTTGCGGCTGAAGCTGGAGTCGGCGGTGGCGATGGCGTTCTCCTCCTTGCTGCTGCCGCGACGACGGCGGCGGGGATATGAGTCCGGTCTGGAGGGCGTCCACCCTCGCGCCGACCTCGGTGGCTTTCTTCCGGATCGAGGCAGCGGACAAGGCGGCGCCGGCGAAGCCGTCGGCCTCCAGGTCTTCCGCAAGGATCTCGTCCGGGAAGTTGAGCCGGGCGGAGCGGCCGCGGAGGTAGTAGACGGCGGTGTCGTAGGCCCTGGCCGCCGCCACCGCGGTGGAGTATGACCCCAGCCAAATCCGGGAACGCTTGTTCGGCTCCCGTATCTCCGCCACCCACTTCCCCCACTTCCTCATCCTCACGCCTCTGAACGGCTTCTCCCTTCCGCCACCGCCACCCCCCGCGCTGCCAGACCCCGCCCTCCGCCCGGACGCTGGTGGCGGAGGCTTCATCGGTTCCTCGCCGGCGGAAGTGGAGCAGCACTGCCCCTCCATCCCTTCTCTCTCTCCCTCCTCTCCTCCGTCAGTATTACTTATACTGCCACTAAAAAGATGGAGGAGAAAGGGAGAGTAAATAAAACACACACAGCGAAGCAAAAGGCGAGACACTTTGGGACGAAAATGGACGGCCCAGATGCGATCAATCCTACCGAACCGACTCATCCTGAGACGTTGAATTCCCACCCTTGGATGATGAGTGATGACCGAGGAAGCAAATTAAATTTTATACGTAGTCGGCATTTAAATTAATTAAAAGCCATAAATAAAACAGTTTAAGTTAGTTGACCTTAACCAGCACTCATTAACAATGATGACGTAACATGCTTAGCCAACCTGTTTACAATCAAGCAAGTAAAATTTAATTTGCATGATTAGTTAACCTCTCCAATAAATACCAAATCGATTTAATTTAGTGGGCCCGCAACTGCTGATGCCAATTCTCGGGAACCACGTGTTTGGATTGAGCAGCATTCGTGTTCGGATCTTGTGAGCCGTGGATCACATTCGTGGCGCATGAGTTGACATCCTAGTGGATGATTCTCCTAATTGATTGATCCAAGATTAGATTGATCCGACCCGATTACGACAAATAAAGACGCAAAATATCAGTAGAAGATGATGATGATAAGGCTCCGACTTGGCTCGCAGGTGTCGGCAGCAGCTGCGACCACGTAACACTGAACAGGACCGACGAGAGAGAGGATGATGATCCAATCACTCTCACCGACACGCAACGCAGCGCCCTGCGACACATGTGACGCAGCCGCCGACGTAGACGTTTCCGCCTGGCATACGGAACTCCCCGCACCACGTCACTCATCATAGTATTTTTTTTTCCCATCTTCCGCGAGCCGACGGCCGAGATCGCTCGATGTGTCGCGACGGAGGGCGAGGATCGCGCGATGGGTAGGTCGGTGCGCGGTGGGCGGAGCAATCATGTCCGGAGAGAGAGAGAGGATCATTTATAAAGAGAGAGGGTTTGGAGAGAGAAAGGGAAATGACTTAGAAAAATAAAAGGTGGTGAGCTACTGGCTGTAGTTATCTTATCCTAATGGAATTTTAGTAATGGGGGTTGTAAGTGTAACGAGGAAGACAAGGCCATAAAATAATGGAGAAGAGGAGAGAAAGTGATGTGTAATAATAATTTTATAAAATAAAATAATAAAGGATGGAAATTGGGTGCCTCAAATTCCACTACCGACTCCGCCGCCGGCATCTGGACTTTTCTTTCTCCAGCGCACAAGCCGGGTTCAGATGTGATCCGCTGTCATCACTTTTGGCTGCACCGTGTTGGATTCTTCTCCACCATTTAAAAATCGTACTCGCTACAGGGATTGTATCAGGAAATGTGTGTGTGTGGGTTTCATCCACTTGTCGAGAAATTAGTAGAGCTGTAAAAAGTAATCATATTCGACTCAACGCATTATTATCTTTTTCCGTAGAAGCATAATAATGATAAGTAATCTTACAAAGCTGTTAGGAGGGACAAGACAACAGGAGTTAAGACAAGGGAGGTGATCCCAAAGAGAAACTCCTGTTTTATTTCTTTTAATAAATAAAGGGTTGAGTGAGTGTGTGTGTGTATGAGGAGCTGGTGGGGAGCTGGCTTTACATTTGTTGTGGACGGTGGAGAGTTGTACTCACGAGTGGTCGGTGGGAGTCCAGATAAATGTGGAGAGAGAATAATCATATTTAAAACGACAATAATGTTGATGACAGCAGCAATTTTCACTCCCAGAATCAAAAAATATTTTGGATTTATCTTGGAATATACTTTAAAAAATTAGTGAAACGAACAAAATCAATTAGTGTAAATTCAATTACATTAATTGAATTCATCAAATTAAGCATTAATGACTCGATTGTTTGAAGATCATATTTCAAGATGTTTAATACAACTACAGAGTTCACACATTTTTGTCATATCTCCACAGTACAATGTTCCAATAGTAATGTTTTCTGCGACCTACATTAATCGATTCAATTGTGCGTTAGATGGATTTAAGCTTAAACTTAAAATTTAAGGAGTCAGTAATTAATCTAATCATACGCTATTAAGGACCACTAAATTATAACTTTTTTTCTTCTTCTAATTTTACCTAAATTTATTGAAATGATGATCGACACAAAATCAGCGGAGAAAATGATCGAGCTCAATAAAATCCAGATTCGCTAACTTTTCTTCATTATTTACCTAATAGATAGAAATGATTGGACCAAAGACCCGAGACGAAGAGGTGCAAAATCCAATTAGCGTTTAAAAACCATGGCAACGAATGAGGTTGGGGCATATCACGAGTGGTCGGTGCTCCAAATTTTCTCCCTCTGAATAAGAGGAGGGGGAGAGAAAGAGATAGAGGATGTTAATGGCGGCAGCAGCAGCAAAATTAATGCAGTCTCTATCACAGGAATTGATGGAGTATAATGATCAAAGAATAAGAATAAGCTTTGGCATATATCATAAGAAACGGAAATAAGAGGGGCATGGTGGTCCTCATCAATTCCCTGCCTTCCTTTTCTGTATCTTTTTACGTGGCAGCACAGTGCAAGTGGCAAACAACTGTCCCATCAATTTAACGCTAGGACAAAAGACTAGCCTCTAATTTGCAGCTTCACCATCTGACAAGACCTGCATTTATTTTATTTGTATTTAACGCCTTTTTTATTTTGGTACTTAACTTTTTGAATCAGTTATGGGATGAGCTAACTTTGGTCCGTCATTGACTCGTTGTAGCTTACTGGAAAAATAGAATTGTTATGTGTTAATTTATTATTGCTTCTTCCATTATTGAAATGGACGACGCTTTTGCATCCATGTGCTAACGACATTAACCACAAATGAACAAATTGATAAAATAAAAACATACAATACATTACGAGCAACACAGGCGCATAACAAAAACCCAATAGCGAACCTCTGCCAATTCAGTCGGAAAACTAAATTCTTCCCCCTTCAATTGAGTTGCAAACAAAGCAAAAAACAATCGCACAAAAGAAACACGAACTAGCAAACAACTCAACACAAATACGCAGATAACATGGCAAACATCTGTAAAAAGGTTCAACAGCCTCCGACAATCAAGTTCAATAAAGACGAACCAGAGATTCAGTCAACTCAAAACAAGTCCATAAAATACGTCCCAATCAGAACCAAACCAAATAGTCTGAGTTATTCCATGACCAAAGAGCCTCCAGCGTGATACGCCTTAAGCAACAAGGTCATCATTTAGAGACAAAGCAGCTAACTGATCAGCAGGAGTATTCCCCTGCTGCTGCTGTGCAACATTTCTCAGAACTTCCATAGCCTCTGCGACTTTTGCTTTCAGAGCATCTGGAGATTCCAACAAATGCAGGACTTCCGTTTGATCCATCTCCAGTAGCATTCCAGTAACTTTGGCAGCATGATCACGTTCAAGTTGCTCTACAAGTGGGTAGAGATTCTCACCAAGCATCTAGACAAGCAGAAAATTTAAAGCATAATAAGTCAATCATGGAATGAGATATTTGGATGGTAAATATTTCATGAATGCATGGAACATTAACATGGAGGGTGAGCCCTGGCATAACAGTAATGTAACAAGAAATAAGGATAATCATCATCAAGGTTAACATCAAGGAACAAGCTTTTGACATGCAAGTATTAAATGCATCTGATTTCTAGAGAGGCGTGTGAACTAGGATTATAGTAATTAAGATGCCAGCATTCAGAAGAAAGAAAACAAAAATAAAGATTTCCATGTAAGACTAGATATAAGTTCATCAATGATTGAAAGTGGAACTGGACCAGCCAGTTCAACTGGGAACTGATCTTGGATACTGTTTGAGTCGACCTTAAGATCCAGCCTGGATTCCTCAACCTCATGGGATTGGTAAAAATAAGCAATAACTGGTAAGAGCCAGCATGGATTCCTTAACCTACATTATTGACCTGGATAAGTTGAACCGACAACCGGCCCAACATGTACAAGAGCTGGCCTCAGGTCAAGAACATCAATGTTCACCTCTTCAAGAGCATGGTCAGGCCTCCCCCAAGAGTAAAACAAGGAATACGCTTAAAATACACTAGCATTGGTTTCAAATGCTGAAAACAGTTAGTGTAGTGATTGCACTCATGGCATGTTGAATGTCCAGCATTTCAAAACCAGAAAGAAGCAAAGTTAATATGAATTGCAGAGATCATATGGAATAGGAGCCAGTGCATTCCTGGGTATTATATATAAGGCCCTTTTTCTCATCTGTGGCATTCAAGTAATAATCAAAAAGATAGACATGAGATACTTCTTATCATGCTTGCTTGAAAGTGCATAGCATATACTACTAACAGCAGGGCATAACAAGCATATACAAAACAAGAAACAATATTAAGTAGCCAAAGTATGCAAAAATCAATAATGATCATACCATCCTTTGCTGCTCTGGAGTAGAATTTGCAAGGGCTGAAGCCAATGCCCCAATGGGAACAGGTTGTGGCATAACATCTCGCATGGGCAAACCTCCCATGTCATATGGAGATAGCATTCCTCCAACAACACCAGGCATTGGAACATCAGGCATGTTGCGACCAGGAGCATAACGCTGCATACGTCCTCTTGGAAGCATCTGTCATCCAATTTCAGCCATTTTTTAATTGATATTAATTCAATCTTGCATCACATGAAACAGCTACGAGACAGTAACCTCTACCTATGAAAACCCATTGCATATGCAAATAAATATGGTTTTCATTCCAAGCTCAGAACATGGAGGCAGGAAAATGGTATGTTAGCACACTGATCACAGTACAAGGTACCAAAACAGCATATGGAAGGAATTCAGACAATTAATGAGAATCAAGAAGAAAAACAGAACGATGTTCCTGTAAATACACTTTCCATGTTTTGGAGAAAAGCGAAAACAGATACGCGTGTTTTCAAGTTTTCATTTCTGGTTAAAGAAAAAAATCAAAGTGCAGAGGCATGGTTGTTATTGTTAGCAGGATACTTTGCTTTTCATCAACAAGAATATTTCCAAAATAACACAAATTTGACAACTGAATATCATTTCAGTTCTCCACTTTCTTTTTTCACTGATTGAAAATTTCAAAAAAAAAAATCCTAACCAAACGCAGTGCAACTCAATCAGTGGAAGTTCCATGATCAGCATTTAGTGCCTCTGTGCATGTTATAGTGTAAGTATGAGCAATGTGTGATCCATTGCATTCAATATCCAGCTTGCCAAACATCATACAGAAATGATAAGCCATTGTGCACACAAAGATCTAACGGAGCAGATGAGGAACCTCCAAAATTGTGCAGTAATCGATCAGTGGAAGTATGGCAATATAGAAATAGTGGGTGCCTCCAATAGTGTGCAAGCATGATTATGTCGTGTAACTGTGTAATTACTCCACCAGTCCACCTAGATTCATGCATGCCTAGCTTTTATCATTGCACCTGTAGTAGTAATTTATTTCCAAGATCATGTTCCTTACCATAGTGGTCCGGACACCTTAACAAGGCATGAACTTACGTTGTTCATTTCAGGTATCTACTAGCTTATAAATGAGTAAACTATTATCAACCATATATGCAACTAATTTTCCCAGCTGCTAGAATAAATAAGAACTTATGCAAAAACAGAAAAGAATCTCAACCCTTAGATCTAATTTTTTTCTTCCTATTACCAGTTGTAAGTTGTACAGCTACTGCATATAGTAGTTGCAAAATAGGAAAAAGAACTTTGAACATTGAAATAATAACAATGGACCTGTTGATGCATTAAAGATATTGATTGCTGCATTTGTTGCATAGCTCCGGCCCCAGAACGTCTACCACCTTGACGATGTGCCTGCTGACCTTGCTGCACCATGGGTACAAAGAAATTGGGCATAGGAGCGCCAGCAGGCCGCATTCCAGGAATAAGCTGTTGCTGAAAGCCAAATCCTGGCTGTAGATGAAATGGCAAAAAGTAGCAAGAAATTTGTGCAGTTAAAGTTTGGTAAACCATCATGCTATAAGAGCTAGAAACAACTCAATGCAGCAAACTAAGTCCTATATGAAGCTCATAATAAAATGAGGTGAAAAAGATGGTGATGATGTGCAAAGCTTAGATTCATAATAGCATCCAAAGAGTTTATCAATAGCACAAACTATGCATTGCAGTTTGTCTGCCATAAAAAAGAACCACATGTTTACAACTACTTATTACTTTTAAGCACCATCAATAAAAAAGAATTTCGTTTTTCAAGAAATAACTGTGCAAAGGAACAAGGAAAAGACAATGATTACAAATTTACAATTAGTATCAATCATGCGTGACAGCAATCTAAGTTTTGAGAGTTTCTTTTAGTGCCTTAAACAGCTG